>CM062569.1:111626530-112905030 GCA_031468815.1 Morus bassanus | reverse complement strand
TGGGAAGGTAACCTACCATTCCTTTGCAGAGAAGTGGCTGCTTGGAGGAATGAGTGGGAAGACATGTGATATAATGGGGCTGGACATCTGATATGGATGGCATCCCTGCATACATGGAGAATTGCCATCTGCCGTCAATTTGGAGGGCGACCTAGCGCAATGAGTTCTTGTCATGTGACACATTTTAAAGGAAGCAGGTTACTTTAAAATCTGAAAGATAAATACCACACACATGGGCATGCTCTTTGGCAGATACACCTAGTGTAGTGCACATATATCATATTTTGCATTGTGCCTATAAATAGTATATGCAGATGCTTCTGAACTGCCTTCGTTGGTCCCCTCCTCCTCCACTGCTCCGATTCACATAGCTGGCTAAGCACAGTGATGACAGACATTAAGCACTGTCATCTGATCGGAAGAATAAAAGCCAGCAGACGTGGATTCTCACCCCTCTAATTTTGTAGGGAATATCAGTATCTTCATTCCTGGAAGAGGTCGTGTTTTCTCAGAACAATCTCCATAAAATCCTGCCACACAAGGTGGTGTCACTAGCACTAATGTCTGAGAGACCTGCTCATTGGGAATGGAAGTCCTACAGAAACAATTCACGACATTTCTGCTTGCCTGGATCCAGACTAAATCCCTATCCTGTATCATACCACCAACCCAAGCCAACCCCCAACTGAGATGTTAGCAGAGGCTCTTAGGAATTAGGAAAATTATTTTAATAAATAATCTTTGCAAGTTGTGAATGCAATCTGAATAGTAAGATGGGATAGGATTCATCTCTTCTAACTTTAAACACCTACAATTCAGATCCGTTGTCTAAACTAGCCATCTTAACTTCTTGCATAGTTGATTTAGAGATGTAGGCACTCTAAATAGAGATTCTTCTCATGCAAAGGTGGGATGACTCAGACCATGCAGTGACTTATGTCTCTCTACTAACCAAGACAGACCAGCATAGATGAGGCACTCATAGACACATAAAATGCGGGGAATGAATCTTTCCATTCACCTTTCTGGGTCAATTTTTTTTAATGACATTAACATGAATCCTGAACAATTCTCTCCCAACCGCATTTTTTAAAGACAGAATTATTACAGTCTGATTGCAGAATCAAAATGATGGCACTTTCTGGAAAATAAGGGCTATAAAGGTTTATCAAACAGGAGAATAATTTTGCCACCTAAGGGATGAATGTTTGGAAGCTGGAAGGAGATTTTTCTTTTTTTTTTTTTAATTTAGGGAATGGATTTAGAAGTCTTTTTCTTTCTATTTTGTGATTCTTCTCTCAGATGGCAACTTGGCCTGTCAGTTTTGTGTCACTGCTTGTTTATGCCATAAATGTCATTTGGAATGACAACACTAGGAAAAGGTCAGGGCTATTACTGAACAAGCTTACCCCCTGGAGCCTAATACAGTCAAGACACTGTGATTCAACTGCTGGGAGTGGCTGGAGAGATGGCAGGAGGGAGAAATATTTAGGTATTTTTCAGTGCTGGTCCATGGAAATCATACCTTGGGGCTCAAAAAGGGACAAAGCCAAGAGCAGCCTTATGCGTTTGATTCAGGTAATGTATTCAGAAGAATTAACAGCAAGCTCCAGGATTTGAGGAGGCAAGCAGAGCTGTCTGTTTCTTTTTATTAGTGCATGGATGCTAAATACTGCTCAAAGAATGAAGTTTGATCAATAAATCATACCCTAGTTGTTGTTCTGCATTGGCTTCTTTGCCTGGACTGTTAGAAAAGGACCGTGTGCTTGCCTTTTTTCTTTCCCCCCCCGAGTAAAAAATTCTCCAGTAAGTAGAAACATGAAGGAAAGAGAAAAGGAGCTGTAACTAAATACTACTTGCTGTCATCTGTGGCTTAGGTGAATTACCTTGCATATAGGTGACTCCCGCTAAGGTAGTTAACTGTCTAAATAACAACAACAAAAAAAAAAAACAACACATAACTATAACAGTCACACCAGTTGATCAAGAGGCACTTAAGAACGAGGAGTAGAGAGGAGGGTAATCCTTCTTTTGACCTCTTCAGATCAAAAATATTTGACTTGCCTATGGCAAGGCCAGGTAAGAAACCATTTTTTTGATACACCATCAGATAGATAAGATTTTTTTTTTAATCAGCTGTTTTCAGGATGGTAAGACTTTCATATTGGGTACCATCTTAACAGATTTCCTGAGAACATCGTTGAGCTTAGTCCAATGAAATTATTCACATATTCAAGTTGAAGAATGAGTGTGTCTACTATCCTTGTTTTAAGCTATAGGAAAACATAAAAGTTCTTCTTTTTAGGAACAATCCTTGTAAAAGCCATGGAAATAAAGACATTGTATACTTGTTGAAAGTTGTCCCAAAGCACACTTACTAGCTTTCTTTGAAGTAATGAAAAGAGAGAAACTAAAAATTAAGCAAGCAAGCAATCTTCTCAGCAAGGAATGATGAAAATGTGAAGCTGTAAATACCTGACAAGTAACTTCTGGCTGTTTGGCCACTGGAATTCTCTTTGCTCCCTATAGTAGAGGAAAGTTATCAAGAAAAAATGTAAAGACAGGTTTGTCTGCTCAAAAGCTTATTTTTAAACTAAATCTTTGGAACTGTTAGATCTTATCTTTCTCTTGAAGCATTGCTTGGTAAAATAAATAATATTTTATATAAAAAATATAATTTTGCTGGTTAAAAAAGCTAGGTGTAATAAAAAATGTCTCTTTCAGACTTTCAGAACTTTTTGAGTTCTGCCTCCCTCCTTTCCACTATTGTTATTTAGACAAGAAAAAATCCCTCACTGTTTGACTTTGAACTCAGTTTTCCTTTATCAGATGAAATCTTGAAAAGATGCAAACTGGGTTATTGCAGCTATACTTGTATTTATTTATTTCATTTCTATTTTACAAGCATTTGTCTAGCAATCTTGGCACTTAATGTTCCATGAGAACAGTGCCAGAAATTCAGACTGATCCAGATCTACAAAACAAAATCCAAACTCACCATTAGCAATACAAGATCCATAAATACTGATAATCTTGCTGTATGATAAATGGGGGGGGGGGGGGGAGGGGGAAGAAAAAGAAAAAAAGACCCATGAGGGACTTTGTAAAAATTATTATTTATTATTCCATAGTGAAAAATGGAAAGATTAACAAGAGAGGTCTGATTGGTCCCATCTGTGGCACAAAGTTCCCAGTTCATTTTGAATGGGAATTCCCATTTCCTCCCTCAGCAAGGATTCCTTCTTTTTCAATAAAGATGTGCACATTCTTTAGGAGGGAGAGTCTTTCTGGACATTTATCTGCAACCATTCACCCAACTTTGATAGCCCTGTAGCTTTGATGAGAAAGAAATACCAAGTCACAGCTGGGGATTAAAGTCAGACCTTGCAGCTAGGTTGCATGTGCTGTACCAGCTCAGCTATGAGGCATGCCACACCACGCCATAAGTGCTCTTGTTGTACTTGAACCCCCTGGGTTTGCTCCCCAGCAGTCTGACTGGATTAAGAATGGAGACAAATGCTACTGTTGGTCTTATCAGAACAGATCTGAGTCCAAAATGATGAAAACACAAGGAATCAGGATCACGGTATTTTCCCTCGGTGTTCTTGTCATAAACGATTGCTACAACAGAAAGAACATCAAGGGGCTGTGCTCTTACTGTGAGATATTCAGATCCCCCCTTCAATTTGGGTTGCTTTTGGGAGCTGATGACTGCCTAAACTCTTCAAATGCAAAGCCAGGGTGGATTTGTGTAGTGGAGGCAGCTTGGCAGAAGGGCTGAGAAACAGCCCTTTCTAGCACAAATCTTCAGCAGACCACTGCCGAAAAGAATAGAAGGGAGTTCTTGCACATTAAGAGCAAAAGCATCTGTCCCTTCAATGTGGCAAGATGCAAAACCCCAGAAAATGTGTCTGTTTTGATAAAAAGCATGGAACAATTGTTACACGTTACTGCAGGAGGTTGGGGGCTGTGGGAATCAACAACTGAGCTGTCCCATCTCAGCCAGCAATGCAGGATTTAATACATTCACTTACCTTCCCCTCCCTACTGGTGTGCCCATAATTTCCATCTCTATGAAGCCAGGCATCAATAACAATGAAATTCATAGGGGTATATTTTGGAATGCTAAGTGATGAGTTTTGCATCCAGGCAAGCAGCTCTCCATTTGAGTAAGTGGGAACTGGAAAAGTAGGACATTAACCTAACTGTAGGTGTTGTCCTAAGGCGCTGGAGGCCTAATACTTTTACTAGAGGCTTGTACTCTGTGTGATCTGGCAAAACAGAAGTAGTAGGCAGGAAAGAGGAGATTTAAGCTGTTCACAAAACTCTCCCAGTGCCTCAGTTTCTCCATTGAATGGAAATCTGCATGTTTTACTCCAGAAGTCTCTCATGTTTCTTCAGGATATGCTTTTAACAGTCTCTGTATGCAAAAACAACCTTTGAAACTAAGCTTAGGGCCAATTACCTACACAGACTCAGGCATGACAGTTGCTGTATGTAAACCATTGCCTTTCTTTCTTGCAAAACTGAAGAGCAGAACAGCAAGGTATCTTAGGTATGGTGGTTGGCCAACAATAAACAAAAAGACTGTAATCTCTGAAAACTAATACGGTATACAGGGGCTGCAGAGCAAGATGAATGAAAAGCTGTGTGGTGTGTGGAGTGTTCGGAGGGATTTTTTTTGTTGTTGTTGTTTCAAAAGGAGTTTTTTTACCCCAGGCCAGAAGCCTTTGTGTCAGGGAGACTGTCTCATTTCTCTGCTCAAAGGCTGTCAGAGATGACTGAGATTTGAAAATGCTTTCTGATGTTGACGAGGTCAAGGGAGACAGAACTGCCTACCATCAGTCGCTGCATCAGTGGTGGGATGGGAGGATGTGAGAGGGAGAATGGAAAAAAAATAGTGAAATTATTATCTCTGGAGAACCAGATAAAACAAAATAAATAGTACAAAATAAAATACGGGAGAAAGAAGAGGCACAGGTCAAACAGTCACACCAAAGTTTATGGCATTAGTATTCAGCTGGAATAAGGGAAAATATCTTGGTTCCCAACTGGGGATGTTCTGAAGAGAGGGAAACTGACTGGAGGCAAAAGATATATTAATATTACTCCACTTAATCAATACATAAAATCCTCCAATGTGTTTTTTGTACAAGCCCGCTCTGCAAAGTTAACACCTGCAGTGTTTTCTGATTTCATCTAATTGTGCTTGCAATAGTTCAAATCAGGACTGCCCAAAGCAGCCAGGAATTGAATCGGGCCATGGGAGTGGGCAGATGAGCTGCCCTCATCTTGCCCAAAAGAAAGTGGTCCAATGCCACTGTCACCCTTAAAGATGGACTCTCTCTGTCCCACCTCACAAAGAAGCAGCAGGTGGCTCCTTGGATCAACCTGGCACCTTATATTTAACTGGTGATTTCCAAAGTTCACAGAAAAGCCTTACATGTGGGATATAGTTCTCCGTGGGCCATGCTTCTACACAAGGGCACCCAGCTGGGCTGATCTTAAATAACCTTACATCTCAAATCTGTTCAGAGGTTCAGAGGCAAGCACTTTTATAGGGCAACACCTATGGCCAGCTTTAGAGTACTTGCATTGGTTTCCAGCACACCAGTACACAGCAGTAGGTGATTTTATTATAGATTTCATAAAAACATAAGACAAAGACAAAAAGGGACACCACTATTTATAACTGGAGATTTATACTGGCCATATAATTCTTAATTTTTAGAGCCCTGATTTTAGTTAAAATTGCTGACTTTCTGAAATCACAGATCAGGTTTGAAAGTGTCTAAGGAAGCTTTTAAGACATTGTGGACATCCACTTCAGACAACTTTGCCCAAGTCATTTTTTTTTTTAATTATTATTCAAAAATAAGTACATTTGAGTTTCACCATTCCCTTTCTGGGTGTTGATGGTGTCCAGTTGTGCTGGTGGTGGCTCTTGAACTTGGCAATGTAACAAGTTGCAGTAGTTTAGCATAGAAAGTGAAAAACAGCAACAAAACACAGCAAGTTCTGTGACAAATACCCTTCTGCAGCCTGTTGCTTCAGTGTTTACTGGAACTGAGACAGACAAAGGATTTTGTATGTGCAGCAAAGTAACTAACACAGTTAAAATAATTTGTGCTCCGTTATGTTCTCCTTATAAGCAGGCAAAAGCGGCCTTGCTGATCCATGTGTGCTGGGCAGGAAGCACAGCTTCTGCTTCATGGCTCCTTGTAGTTTGCCCAAAATCTCAACTGTGTGAACCGTTTATGACTGTGGTGCCACAAACCTCCTCCTGCTCCATGATTCCTCTGTTTGCTGCAGTGCCCAGGGGACCACAGGAGATGCTGCCTACTGTAGAATGGGCTCCTAGAGTCAGAGGGAGACTGTAATGATGTGCTGGGGTAAGGGAATGCTACCCTAGAAAGCTATATGCTTCAAAGGATTCTATGAGGTTATAAAAGTCCTGTTTTATGACCCCTTCCTTGTCAGATGATCCAACGTATAAGAAGTGGCCTGTGTGTGACAGGTAACCATTTTGTCTTATATATGGGAAGAAAGACATGGGAGAAGGCATGTAAAATGAGCCCATATGTACCTGTTAACCCTGCCTAGTCAGCCATAATTGAGCACCGAGGAGGACAACAGGGCATCCGGCAACAACATATTGCTGTACCACATCCCAGTAGCCATGCATGTCAGAAGAGAGGGCATAGCAGGTAGCAGGGACTTGATAGCACATACCTACACTCACAGCTCCACATTGCAAATCACACCCCACCAGAGCCCATTTAAGACATTTCCACTCCCAAATCCCATTGATAGAGACTCATTGCAGTGTCTCCTTCCCCTAAAGATTAGTATCCCTTTAATTGTGTCGAATCAGCTATTTGGAAGGTTGATATCTAACCCTGGATCAGTGAAATAATCTGGTTTTAAATAATGCTTTCGTCCAAAGACCTTTAAAATATTTTTTTGTTCTTTGTGTGCTTGGTTTTAAGTTGGCTGTTTCACAGATCTGGTTTGAAGGTAAGCCAAATATAGCCTTAAACCAGTACAGCTGAGTGGGAGCCAATCTTCAGAGGTCATAGCAATTTTGCTTTAGGTAAGGAAGGAGGCTCCCTTTCAAACTCTGCCTGTGCAGGCAATGTGGAGCCACAATTATTTCTGTGTTAATAAATGTGGAGAACAATTAGTTCTGTATTAATAAATTAAATAGCGCCAGGCCCATGTAACACTAGAGCCAGGTGGCATGGGATGGTCTATGTCCATACTATTAAACTGTCTGGACCTCCAAAACTGAGTGGCTGCATCCAGACTACCTATTGGGAATGGTCTCTGGACAGTGCCAAGTCCCAGGCTGTGTCAGGATACCATTCAGGGCAATGCTAGCTGGACTACACCAGGAAAATTACAATGTTTAGTCTCTATGCCCGTGGCCTGTAACTATTTAATTTGCTGTTATAGACATACTCACAGAGTTTATATTTTAATTTGCTCAAAGCCCATATTTATGGCTTATTGGACATTTTCTTATGCATTTTTTTGCTTTTGACAGCAATCCAGTCTAAGGTTCTGAACCTGGCTACTCATTCCCATCTTCCTCACACTGCCATCTACTCTCCTGCCTACCACCAGTTCTGCCATTAAAATTATTTGTACATTATGTTGTAAACCATATCAGTGAAATGACAGCAAGGGAAATAAAGACAGCAGGATACGGCATTAATCATTTGCTTGTGTTAATTTATTTATTTCAAAGTGTAGGCACCATGCATTAAATCTCAAGGTGGCTTCCTGATCATTATTTTATCCTAACAGTAGGGAACGCTAAATAATCTAGTGTATGACCTAAACTGAGGCAAATGTGGAAAGGGATATTGCATCTATGTTGTCACCAAGGAAACAAGAAGCAATGACAGTTTTCACCAGCTGAGTACTCACCTCTACGCCTTTAGTTCACCTGGAGGTAGCAACCTGGCACTTTCATTAGGGATGAGTAAAGTAAAAGGTATAAAAATAGCAATAGAGAGAAAAATATAAGAAAAACAGGGTGAGAAATAAGAAATTATTTATTCTTTCCCACCTACTCACATAGTTGCAATAGGGTAGGTGATTATAAAGCAGGGGTGATTGTGTCTTGCAAAAATGAAATTCAATAGTTCCAAGAAACCCAGGCCTGGGGTTGTTTTGGGTACTACCCAGTTAGGTACCGCCTGGGGTAAAGCTCATGGGAATTTCTGAGAGAGAAGCTAAAAACACCCGTGGAGATTTAGACTAAAAATCCTATCTGCTGTGTAAGAAAAGTAAACAAAGAGGAATAACTTTTAAAACAGGGGACTAACATGAGGTTCCTAAGTCTATAATCAGCTTAAAGGTGTAAATTCAAATAAAACTCAGTTCACACTCTCTTTTCTTTAATTAGACTTACAAATAATTAGAGATAAATATGATTATTTCTTTGCCTTTAAAATTTCCATTTGTTTCAAACTCCTTTAATTGCTACCTCAGTGGTTATGAGATAAAGATTTGCTTCTTACCTTAAAACCTCATCAAACTGAGCTTAAAGCATAACCCTCCTCCTTTCCTGGGAGGAATTTCTTCTTAGGTGTTTTCTGCATCTACAAGCTCTGGGACTTATCTGTGCTTATGAGGAAAGCAATTTTCTCCTTCTAACAAGATTTTACTCTGGAGTAAAATATATTTTATTTGGGATAGTTTTAGTTTATATAGCTACAATAAGCTTCCACCTAATTCTTTCATTTTATTTGTATTTTTTAGGTGATCTAGAAGTACTTACCCTAGTCGTTTAAAAATCAAGCAAATAAACACATAAACACTTTTCACATAGCTCTCTATTAAAAAAAAAAAGAAAAAGAGCGTCAGAGAAAGCAAGTATCCAACAACAACAACTTGGAGTAGATTTACAGTTCTTCAGCCTTTGCTCTAGCCCTGGAGCCTGATGGGACGCTGGTGTCCTTGGAGGAATGGTAGAAGGAATTGCTAGGGGCCAATTGCTGATTTTATCATTCAAACACAAAATTTGTTACACCACTTTATCGGTCAC
This sequence comes from Morus bassanus, assembly GCA_031468815.1. Classification (NCBI taxonomy): domain Eukaryota; kingdom Metazoa; phylum Chordata; class Aves; order Suliformes; family Sulidae; genus Morus; species Morus bassanus. The sequence continues at coordinate 112,895,975 of CM062569.1, read as the reverse complement.
AGGGAAAGCAATTATAGTGTGGTTCAATTTTCCACTCAATGGCTGTACTGGGGATCAAAGTCAGTTTTTTATGATGGAGAAAAAATGTTTTGCTATTTTGTTTGTTATTTAAAAATAATAATAATAAAAAGCTTGCACTTCCAGTACAATACCATGTTTGCCTGTGTGCCTTTTTTCTTTCTTGAGATAGAGCTGATTATTTTTCTTTTGTTAAATAATCAGGGTATTTTGTTGGTGGTTGATTGGGTTTTTTTTTTCCTTTCTCTCCTCATCATTGACTAAAGTCATTGCAATGTAGAAATTAAATTGTCATGCTTAAAAACAGTACAGCATTAGAACTCTAATCACAAACAGTAGAGGTAAAATAGTCTGTATGCCACATTTCTTAATATGAACTGTTGTCCCTTGGTATTCTTTCAAACAAGAAGGGTAATCAGTGTGCACCTGTGTTTTTATGTCTTTAGCCATCTAGAATATAATTGTCACTGTGACACAAAATACTCCAGTATTGTGTTAAAATAATCCATTTGCAAAAGCAAACAGACGTATTTGGTGATCATACAAAAAAAAATTGGATTGGAGTCCACTGTAACAGATAAATCAACCACAGACCTCTCTCTTAACATTTAAAAAAAATTATTCTTTGTAAAGGGAAAAAAAATAAAGAGTCAGAATGGACAACAGAGGAAGGAAAGCACATTTCCTCAACTGGAAGTGTAGTAATCACACTTACACAGAGCTTTTATCTGCAAAGCTCTTCACAATGTAAACTAATATATCCTTCAGACACTCCTGTACAGTAAGAATTTGAACAGCAAGAGCAAAATGTTGCCACATCAAAGAAAATCACATCAATTATTTAGACAAATATTGTAATCACATTCTCAGAAAGCAAAACAGAATTTCCTAAAGATTTTTTATTCTTCATTTGCTTTTTTTTTCCCTTTTTGAACTGATTTAACATAATCTTGCTCCTTAGAGTAGCTACATAAAATACTACCTCAGACCAATGTGCAGTTTCAAGTTCCTCAGCTCACTTTTTTTGTTGTTGCTATAAAATTACCTCTTTCTTTCTATCAAAATCAGATTTGTCCTTGCTAGAAGGAGTCTCTGTTCAGTAGGAATCTGTACGCCTTTTTCTATCAAGCGTTCACTTTGAATGTGACGTGTTGCGGTCAGTGAAACTTCTCATATTATTAAAGTTAAGCATGTGTTTAAGTGCATTATTCTACTAAGCTTCAACACAGAAATCAATACTCAGAAAAAAAATAATTAAAATTTGCCCATTCTATTTTTAGAATTAATAAAAAAATTTTTAAAAAATTTGGATTTTATATGTTGGGTTGTTTTTTAATCTTGTGATGCTTCCACCAGTGCTGTGGTTCATGGGTGATGAAACATTTGGTGAATATGTTCCAGCAGCCAGGTTTCTGAATATCATAACACACACTACAAATTCTGCTAACAGGATGTGAACCCTTCAGCAACCCAGAGGAAGGTCTCATATCTCACCACTCAGCCCCAAAGTTAAACAACAAAAATCATGCTACCTGTGCTGGATACAGCACGGATGCGGAGTGGTTTGTCTCCTCTTCAATCGAGGGCACTTTAATGGCTTGTGAAGACACAGGATTCACCAAACTGGGTTTTTCCATGAAGGTGCTGGAAAAAGTTCACAACCAAACATCTGCCAGGTTGTATCTGAGCTTCTCCACTATGACTTTTGGATCTTCTGATCAGTCAGTGACAATTCATACAATAGACACTCAATGGAGCTGGGGAAAAAAATCTAAACTAATAATCCTCCCACTCCCCAAATTGTTGGAAGTTGTTGAAAACTTCCACTTGCCTTTTGGAATAATTTTTCATATTATCCTTCAAACCAATGTATGTATTTATTCATCACATCCCTATAGTTTTAATCAACAGAAATGATAGAAACAGACATTTTTAAGGACTTTGCACAGGTGGGGAGGGTAAAGAAAATATGTTCCTTTTTAAAGAATAATATTTGTCTGAAAGATTTTGACTAGCTCTACCACTCAGGTACTATGGAGAGGATCCTCTTGAAAAATTCCTGATCCACCCTAACACAGAAGCAACATAGAGCATGACAAGTAGTAACTCCTCACAATGCTGTTCACACACACACATGCGTGTGCACATGTGCACAAACCTAAATGCTCTACATTCCAGCCACTCCAGAGCACGGAGTGCAATAATATTCTTTTAGAGCAGCCCAGGGGTTCCTTCTAAATTTTAGACTAGGAAAGGTCATAACAACAGTTCCCAATTTTTCTGTGTTGTGTTAGATATATTTCTTATATCCAAATTTCTTATATCTATTTTCAAAAGAAAATTTCGAAAAGAAGAGAAAGAGAAAAGAAGAGAAGGAGAAAGGAAAGACAGGGAAAAAAGAAAGAGAAAAGAAAAAGAAAAGAAAGGAAAAGAAAAGAAAAGAAAAGAAAAGAAAAGAAAAGAAAAGAAAAGAAAAGAAAAGAAAAGAAAAGAAAAGAAAAGAAAAGAAAAGAAAAGAAAAGAAAAGAAAAGAAAAGAAAAGAAAAGAAAAGAAAAGAAAAAGAGAAAATTAAATCTCAGGGGGTTAAGTCTGACCTGCAAGCAATACAGCTCAGTTTGAAAAACCCTCCTGCTTCAAAATATTAGCTCTGAATTAATGCTCGACAACTCCAGCTCCTGTAACAGCAAAGAAAAAATCATTCCCAGGATTGTTTGAGGAACCCAATTTTGTTTAATGTATTTGCTTTCTTACAGTAAAATAAAAATAAAAAATCATTACTTTGTCCTCCCCAGCTATAAAAGCAACCAGACAGCTCCACTCTGGCAAATTCAAATTAGCGGAAGGTTTCTCCCACTTGGGAGGCTGCAGCCCTGGCCTGTAGTGAGAGATAAATTTTTCAGTAAACCTGCACCTAGAGTGATTAAGGGAAGCCTCCCAATTTACTCTGTCATAGCTGAACTGATAACATAGCAGAGTTGCCTTTTTGTTGATGCCCAAAGATGTCATGCAGGGGAGCAGGACCAATGGGGTAGGGGAGGAAAGGGAAGAGGTTAGTGATGTAAGGAGCTCTCCAGCTGGGGAGAGTGAAACCAGGTTCACCCACCTGACTGCATCTAAAGGGACCAATGCTGGCCTGATGGATGCTACTGAGTCTGTTTGTCTATGTCTCATAAATAATAAGTTTTGGAAGATTCCTAATTAAAATAATGAAATTAAAGGTACTGCAACAGCTAGAAACAAGAGGCAAATATATCCTTAACTCAACAATAACCACGAAGCACCAGCAATTCCCCACACTCTCTTTTCAATCCTTTGCCTTCTTTCTCCTGCTTCCTCATTTTTTTGGCTAACATTTCCCCATTTGAGATTTTGTTTTGAAGAAAATGCCGATCTCACTAAGATCTGAGTCATTTCAGAGACTTTTGTATTTTTAAAAGATTAATTAATATGGAAACAACTTGATACGGAACATGATGATGCAGGCTGAGTTTTTAAGGAAAGGGTCAATTGCTTTAACTCCTGATAGAAGTGTTGGGGGAAAAATGTACATATAAATGTGCTAGTTTAAGCAGGTGCTCTGGGATGTAGGGCATTGCTGGGAGGTGAGACTTCCTCATCTGAAGTGTGAGGTTTTCTCAGTTATCCTCTTTAGGGATCCAAGAGATTTGTGCAGCAAGCAAATGCATCTGCCATGCAAGATCATATAAAGAGACAAAGGATCGTAGAACAACTGGGACATATGGGATCATGGAAGAGACATGTGGACACACGTCTTGTGGAACACGTGAAATTGCAGTTGAAGGTTGAATCCCTGTTCCATAAAGGAGAGTGGATGCCACGCCTAGTGCTGTCACAGAGAGTTTGGATGACCATAACAGTTTTCCGGACCTTATCCTTCCTTCTTTTATTTTATTTAATTTCTGAATGACTGTGCCAGCCTCTGAGGATCAGATTGGTGAATTCCAGAGATAAAAGCAACCTTCTCCATAGTGTGAGCTAAAAGAAGCAGCTTTCTGAGCTGGCAGGAATAACAAGCTGTCTCAAGCATCACAGAGAGTAGTCTATCTGAGACAACTGTATCTTTTACCATTGTCAACAGGAGAGGTCAGCTTGTAATGGTCATGGTTTAAATTAGCCTGTGTACTGTAATGGAGAAGGAGCTTGATATAACAGGTTGTTGCAGACAGGTAGTTCAGCAAAATGGTTCTTACCACCTCAGCTGAGAGGGATGACTGAGTAGCTATTCATTTGGGGCTAGCAGTCAGTTTGCATTCAACTCCAAATTCTTTGGGAAGTGAACAAAGTTAACCAAAGATGAATTCTTTCTCTGAATGTCATGAGTGGAAAACTCCTATTGTTTTCAAATCTTTACACAAGCAATAGTGAGAATTGTCTTATGATGCATGATTTTATGGTTCATTGATTAGACAATAATTTGGAAAGTCTGGGTTCAAATATCTGTAGCTGAAAGCAAATAAATACCTTGTCAGTTCTTTCTTGTGTTCTCTTCAAAAATACAATTGGACAAGAAAAATCTTGTACTTTATTACTAGTAAGTCAGTCTTATTCTGTGTACTAGTAGGAACGCTTTTGCATTCTCTTTTCAACAAAGGCCCAAAATAAAGTTTTGGGGGGCTGTTTCTTGTTTTATATGAGCCTTATGATAGAAATACACAATACCATATTTTAGAGAAAAGAAACACTAATATTTGATGGCATTTCTTTGACAACTTGTCATGTCTCAATCTAAATTAAAACCACATCTGACACACCAAAAATCTTGTCTTGATCTGTCTTGTTTGGATAGTGCCAGTCCATGATATGACCTGAAATCCATTCCTTGAGGTCATTTAGACAGACTCATTGAAGCAATATATACTGGCTTCATGTGTTGGCTGCTGGTCAATGAAAACACTGTCTAATGTGACACTGGAGACTCTATCGCTGCCTGAAAGTAGTAAATGGATTTGATTTGGGGAAGGGAGGGAAGGAAGCAGAAAGTCTCTCAAAGGGAGAGTTCAGTAATATGGCCCTACCTCACATGAATAGTCCCTCTGGACCACCTCCTGTTCTCACATGGATGAGCACAGATAAGGATAGCTCAAAGTTAGAGAACACCTGACTTGGAAGAAATGAATCTTGGTTTTCCTCCCTGGATTTACTACTGTGTCACCTTGGGAAAAGGCCTTACCACTGTCATGCACAATTTTTTCCAGGTGGAAAAAGTGGGAAATTCCTGTTTCAGTGGATGTCCTCCAGTAGCTGCACAGAGCAAGACTGTGAACACTTGCAAGTTTGTTCAGATGACTTTTAGATTAAAACTACGGTACAGCACATATCTTCAGAGTGCTAGGGAAAACACCAAGCAAAAGCAAAGTCCCTAAACCTTTATTGCCAATCATCTGTCTTGTCCTGAGAACTGTGAGGCCTACTATAAGTTGACTAAAACTAGTTTATATATCCTTGGATAACTACTGTGGCTTAGGGAAACAAGAATTAGGTCTATAGCAGTAAATTAAACATGCCTAGACTAATTCTTCATCATTGAGGCCAGCTGGCACAGAATGGCCCACATCCATACTCTTGAACTCTAGCTTCTCTAGCAAACAGGCTGCATCTGAAGTGCCTATTGGCATGGGTCCTTGCCTTTTCCTAATTTGCAAATGCTTTGGGTGAGGGCTAGGGGTCCAGAGCCAAATAACCTCCCATTTGCACAGTTTAATGGTATAGATCACTAAGTTTCAGTGCTTGGGTATACTTCCTGGAGCTGTTGAGTTTACTAAGATGGATCACAAGCATCCCCTCCTCCGATTGTTTTGCCAAGGAAAGAACAAGTAAACAGTCATGGGAAAGAAAGGGAGACTCTGATCCTTCAAATAAAGCCTGCGTCTCTGTGATTCTAAATTGTCACTCTTTTCCTTTCCCCTAAATCCTTCCTGCCTTGGCTCTATCCTACCCATCTCACCAAGGCTGCTGAAGGGCCACTTCCATACTTGACCCCACTGGGATAAGAGTGAAGAATTTACAGGTCCTCACACCACGAAGATGAATTAGGTTGTCTACTCCACTTTCATCGTATTAACACCCTTGAAAGGCATTAACATGTTACTCTTTTTTCAGTTTAGTGACAAGTGTCTTGATTAAAGTTCATCGAAAGTTTTCTACACCTGATCTGAAGACACTGAATGTTTGGAAACCCCATCCCTTGCCCTGGAAATGTGTTCCAGTTCCACATTGCCCTTACAATTTAAAATGTGTGTCTAATTCTTCATTCGAATTTCTCTGCTTCCAGCTTTCAGCCACTGGATTTTGTTATGCCTTTACCTGCCTGATTAAATTGCCTGTTAGTTCAGGGTAGTTTCTCCTTGAAAAAGTAGTGCTGTTATGTCTTCATTTTCTTTTTGATAAGTCTGGGCTTTTCAAGTCTCTGATGATGTTTTCTCCCATCTATCTGGAAGCAATTTTCCAATGTATTTTTCTACTATTAAGGACATGAGAACACCTGTATTATAGAGCCTTTTTCCTCTTCTTTACTATTTCCCTATGGTGGTAGGGAATATCCAGTAGGCATATTAGCCTTTCCAGACCTGGAACTCCCTCAAAAACATGGTATTGCCTCCTGGTATTCCCTTATATTGAGATTCCAGTCCACTATAGTCTAGACTAGTAAACTGAGCAGTGGCAGGGCATGGGCATAGGCTCTTGAACTCTACAGTCCATGTTGTTAAATTGTTTAAGGGTTCCTTGCAATGCTTTTGGCTTCCAGCACAACTCCTCAGTGGGCTTTGGGAGTTAGCACAGCCTTTCACAATAAGCAGTTTGGATGCAACCGACCATTTTGGAGACTGAGAGTTTAATAGTATGGAGGTGCTCAGCCTATGCCAGATGGCCCCCAGGTTGTAGAACAGGACCTGGCAGTTATACAATTACAGATATAGGCTAAAAGCTCAGACTCCTTTTCTTAAATTTCTTTGATAGCTATTACAGATAGAAGTTCAGTAGCTACGCATATTGCAGACAAGAATATATTTATTTAAAACTAACAAAACCTAGTAGGGAGACTTGGTTAAAAACAGAACTCTAGAGGTTTAGGAACTCCAAAATAAAGCTAATTATTAGTGACTTGTTACAAGTAACTTTCCCAGTTGAAAAGCACTGTCTTGAAATGAATTATAAGAACTGAGCCAAGCTGCATATTACATGCTTTTTTTACAGGGCAGTCAGGCACAAGTTCCACCCATTCATCATATCAAACTCCTGTGAGGAGATGAAGTGGACTGGATATTGCCACAGTGAACTGCACCTCTTTCACATGGAAGATAAGCTGCTTTGGGGGATTTGCACACGTAAGAGCCAAAGCAGATTTTGTGGGGGAAGTGGGGAAGGGATTTCAGTTCTCACATTTCCACCTTCTGTGCTCCATACCTCACCAGCATCTGTTTTCATAGCACTTTCACTGAGAGGAATTGAGTAGGGTGAATGTTGCCATGGTTAAGTCAAACTTTCTGATATCATGCTTTTGCCAGAGATTATTTCAAGTGTTGATACACTTCATTGTGAATGAGTCCCCTAACTTCCTCCATTGCTTTCTGCCATGATTTGGATCACATCAACATTAAGAAGACATCTTTGCACTCCTGTCCTGGCATGCATTTTCTGCAGGCACAGAAACTCTTGGCAGTGATTTGTCTTGTTGATTTCAATGGCTGAGCCTTTCCTCTCAGAAGCAATCCAGATTTCCATCTATGAATTGCTTCCATAAGGTCAGGACATGTTATTTTATACAAAGGCTTTCTTGGAATCCCGCCTGGAGCTTCTAACCATCATCCTCCATAAACCCCTTGTCTGGGGGTAGCAGGAGCACTTCGGCAGAATTCAGGGTTGCTGCTTGAAGTGTGTGATATTTTCCAAAGGGGTAGGGCTGAGTTTCCAGAAGCAACATCTCCTCCTCAGAATGGGGACAGGTTATTTAGCAGGAATTCAGAACGAACTTTGCAACCAGGAGATCATTTAAAAGAAAAGCCCTTCTGTTAGCCAGTCCTTGGCTTGCAGAATATCCCAAGATGGCAGCTACCTTATAAGTACATGGAGTAAGCATGACACTTAGTATTTCATATGCTGGGATAGATTGAATCTCATCCCATGCTTACAGTAGTCATTAAGTCTGATTTTACTTTTGCAACCCCATTCAGTCTCGTGGAAACAGCAGTTGGTTTGAAAAGGTATTATGTGTCCTGAGAGAGTAGGATTAAATTTTTAAGAATTTTCGTATTCATTGAATCAATAAAGACCATGTCTTCTGTTTGGCTACTCATTGTACTGTATTAACCTGAACTATACAGTAACCCAGGCTCAAAGTATTATAAATGTTATTACTTCTATAAATCTTTGGAACTTGAGACATACTTAAATTGTCTGTCTGGTAGCTATGAATAAATGGGCAATATTTTTTTTTATTTATTTACATGAAAAAGGAGAGTTAGAAAATTCAAGACAGTAGTAATAGGTTTACCAAAGACAGAACCTATTGTATATTGCTTGGCTTAGAAATAAATAGCTATTTTTAATATCTTGTGTAGGCAAATGGTATGCAAATATATGTCTGAAATACAATTGGATAAAATTGCTGCAAACTCTATACTTATTTGAAGACAGTTTACTAAACCAAACCACCTCATTATCAACTTTACCTGGTCAATCACAAACCTAGATTTCTGCCTTGTGTGCAAAACCTGCAAGTTCTGTAAGCAATATGACTGTAAACAGTACTAAAAGTAAGCATGGATGATTAGCTGCAGAGTGGCAAATTTAATTTGAGCAGTTTTGACAGGTTGTGTTGCTTGGGTTGAACTTGAAATAACGTCTTGACATATCAGTGGTTCTTGTGCTTTTCCAGGTTGAGTTGTTCCTTAAGGTGTTGAGTCATATAACTTGCTGACGGAGTGTCAAACATAATGTGTTAAACCTGAAGAAAGAAAATAACAGATAACATGAAGATCAACACATGTTAAAATGTTTTACTGTTTCTAATTAAAAAGAGTAGATTTTCAGATATTTCAGTTCATATATAGCAAGAGCTTTGAAATGTCCCCGCTGTGCAAAACAAAAGGTACCTATTGTTTTAAATGGATGGAAAAAACAAGCTAAGACATTTCCATTTAAATTAAACAATAGTTTAGGATAAATAGTTTAATGTGTTTCTGTGAGGCTAAGAACACCCTTAAATGAATGTCAAGCCAAAATATCAACACCAAAAATGTTTAGCAGAATAAAGCCCAGTAAAAGGCATTCACTAGGAAGTATGTGGTGTGAAGTGGCTTAGTGGTATTTGCATGCAAAGAGATGGCAGCCGTATAAGTGAGAGATAACAGAATAGTTGAGACGGAGAGTAAAATTTATCATAACATGTCTCGTGATGATTAAAAGCCTGTGCTTATTAGATGCATAAAATGTATTACTAAATCATTTTTGGAACATATAATTTTCCAATTATTTATGCATCACAGTAATTAATGATAGGAGGGACAGAGTCAATGATTCACTGTGTAATACATATGGTAGTTACCTGGGGAGGAAAAAATTACAGTGCTACCAATTATTTGCTTTAATGTTTTTGTAATTATGCCCTACACCCAAGTTGAAAATGTCTTTAATTCTTTTTTAAACCCTTCATTCCTAACAATGAAACTGCTTTCTTTTTAGCCCTTCAATTAAGTCTAATTTTTAAGCTGCCATCCAAGAAATATACAATTCCATAAAAGCCTCGTTCGCTTTTATATTTTGCTGGCAACGGTCTGCAAGTATGAAACCTTGCTCTTCAAGCATCTTATTGACGAACTAATTTAGCCAGTCTGAAGGATGATCTTCTGTTTAATACACGTGGCTGGGATTTGCGTGATCTCAGTTTCTTTTCTACTTTGGCCTTAACTTCTTAACTGTAGGATAATGAACCAAAGCCCCTGAGCTGTTTGTCACCAGGTAGGTCTTTATTCCTGTGGGTGGGAAGGGAGAAATAATTCTGCATTCAGCAGTCACCTTTGCACTGCACATTTCTCATGTTCCCTTTTTTGGGGTGGAGGGATCTACAGATGGTGAGAAAAAAGTGCCAAACAGAAAAAGAAAGCCTGCGATGTAGGGCCAGCTGAGTTGAACTCACTCTTATTTAATGGTATGTGCCTACAGTGTAAGTGTTTATGTTTGAGCTAGCTGTGTTGGGGACATTGGAGAGAAACGAACACCCTGGGGTCAATTCATCTGATGTATCTGGGAGGTTTTGTTTAAAATGCAATAAATTATGTCCTAAAAATATCTCTTTCTCTCGGTGAACTACGAAGAGCATTGTGAGTAACCAGTTTAGGTGAATTTTCTAGCTATCTAAAACTAGATGAGTTAAACCCTTCCAACTACATCTATACTGTCCTATAAATATTCTGGCACTGGAACACAATTGCACATACTCTTAAATGTTTGGCTGGCATGGCATGATTTTTCTCCCATGCAACAAAAACTATGTGTGAAACGTCTCTCAGTCACTGCTCATGAGCTAGCATGGGCTAGGGGCTGTTCACAGGAAAAGGTCTGGATGCAGCCATCCAGTTTCGGAAAAGAAAAAAAAAATATATAGGTGCAAACTCTTTTGTGCCAGTTTGCCCCAGGAGTAGAGGAATGTCCCAGTTCATCCCAAGATTTGGGAGGACACTTTGAACTTAGCTACCACCAGACAACCACAGGTCATTTGGGTAGAAAACACAAAAGTCATACAGCGTCACATACAATTCTGCTTTTACCATTCTTTGCCTCACAGTGTAGACATGGTGACAGAGCCCCCCACAAGGCTACATGCTGCTACACATAGTGCATCTGCAGGGACATTTCCTCTTTCTATTCCCACTCAAAACAGAAGTCATGGCAATTCTTCCAAAAGATCAGGCTGCATTTCCCATATAATTGTCGGCGTTTGGGGATTTTAGTGTTACGGTTTCCAGGGAGTATGCTGAAATTTAGTGACCTGATATGAACTCTTCCCTTTCTAAGAACCCTCTCTAACAACCTCTGTTTTGCTGACAACTACGACAGATAAAAGTCATCTCTTCTCTGTGGGCTGGACATGGTGCTCCCAAACAATTCATACAACTCCCGTGGGACAAGAGAATGCATTTCCTTTGAGCCACAACCGAAAGCCTTTTCCAGAGCAGACTTAGTAGTGTTTAAAGGATTTATTTAATTCTTTTCCCTCGAATAAATGAGCTTGGAGGGTTAGACTTTCCTGTGAAGAAGATTTAAAAAAAAAAAAAAAAAAAGCGTAGTGCATTTTGGCAGATTATGTGGGTGGTATATGAATCAATAAAGCTTCCAGCTATACAAAGCCTTTGGATGCATTGAGATGTTTGTTTGCTTTTTATTTATTCTAAACAGAACTAAATCTGAATGGCTTTTTTATTTCTGCCAAGAAATGAACACGTAACCCTCCCCCTACCATTCCCTGTTCCCTGCTGTGTTACAAGTGTACCCTGATCAAGCATTTATTTATTGCAAATATTCATAAGGAAAAAACTGTTGATGCTAATGATGGAAAAAATATTCTCAAGATGCTTCCTCCATATCTGCTCAGGCATACGTGTATGTGATATGTACTGGAGTTTAGGTATCTATGCAATTAGCTGAGTCTACTCTTAGGTTACACATAGTCTGATGGAGGTAGTTGAGGCAAAGTTGATAGAAGCCTTAACTGATCCCAAGATCCATGTAGCCTTCCGGGTTGCCGGTATAATGCTGCTTTTGGATATTATGACCTGATCCATGCTGTAAATTGTTTGTGGCAGGAATAAATTGAGGGTGTTTTTTTCTCCATTTTTACCTAAGCTTTTTAGTGTGCTTGTTGTGGCCAGAACTGATTGCTTGATCTGGTGTGCATGAAGATGTCCCAGTGCTTCTGCATTCTAAGTTCTTGAAAAGTACCAAAAAGTGTCTATGCTGGCCAAAATCTGTCATGTGGGAAAAAAGATGAGATACTAATTTTTACAGTTTTCCCAGCTCTACTGAAGTCCATATTTGAAAACAAATTCTCCAAATTTTAGTAATGAGAACTTAGCTCCCACCCAAGCTCCCACATTAATATCTCAGATTAGGAGAAAGAAGACAAAATAGCCATTGCTTTCCAACACCTTTTAAGGGCCATTTCATTCTAAAGGACACATGCATGGAAAGGAACGCAGATAGGATCTATGCAGTAGACCAAAATGGTGAATATCTCACCCAGAAATAAGTTCAAGTCTCAGGGCTATGCCAATGATGAGCATTTACATCACAAAACAGCCTTCTAAAAAAGCCTGGAAATGTCATGGTAGCAACATCAAGATAGTTTAAGGAACCCATCTTTCAGCCAGAAATTACCCATTCTGCAATATTTTAGATTTCTGTTAGCTCTGGGAATGCAAAATTGTTGGAGAGAGGATAATGGACAATGTGGACATGTATACGCCCTGATGTTCAGCTTGGGCAGCAGCCATTACTAAAATGATGCTGCACAAACTGAAACAGTTGTTTACGGGACTCAAAAACAGACCAAGCAGATGACATTTACTATCTGTGCCATGACAGAAATTAGACTAATCATCATAATGGTCTCCTTTGATTTAAAATATCTAAGAGCTGCCTATAATTGGGATATAATTGGAACTTGCTGATGGAAATGAATCAATTTTATATGGAGAGATCAATGACGGTAACAGAGATTTGGAAATAAGACAATCCTTATATTTCATGAAACTGCAAGGTCCTAGACGGTGGTATGTCAAAGTAGGAATCATCAGAGTGATTCTGGAAGTCTGTTATGCAACTGCCTATATCTGGGGTGACCCTCCCATCAAGTCAAAGGAGAGAAACAGGTTGAGGGTGCAATTTCTCTCTTCAAAAAGTCTAAACTGGATCACATGAGTTGTACTCTAAAAGTTTCATTTTTTTGTCTGACAGCCAAGGCTGAATAAGGAAGATGACAGTGCAACAAGATCCTGAAAATGATGGAAAGTGAGCCTCATTCCATGCTTCTGTTATTTTACTTGGATTTTTTGAAGAATACTACAGCAGCATTACACCTTCTGTCTGTATGGTTATGGCAAATTGATAGAAGGCTGAATGACTTAGTGGAAAAGAAAAGGGGTGCTGCAAGAAATGATGGAGATTTTTTAGGTGAATTTTTCCTAAATGGTTAACATTGAGTCATTCCTTCTTGAAGAAAATGCACAGGTAGAGATAATATTAGTGAGAGTGGTTGGTAAGGGAGTCAGCCTACAACTTAGGAGACTAGATGTAGCTGCATAGAATTGACTTCAGTGTTTAGGAGGTTTTAAGAGGGTTTAAAAGGGTGGATGCAGTTAGACTGTGCCAGCTGACCTAGAGGCCAAGGAACGGTAATAGAATTCCACATGACAGCAAAGACATAGCAATTGTCCTTTTTATGGTGTGTATTTTAGTTCCCCTTAAAAGTGGGACAGGCTCCTACTTTGCTTAGAAACTTCTTTAAGTTCAACTTTTTATTTCTGTCTTTGAGAATATTTTTTGCAATTCTGTCCCTAAGTTATTTGACCAACATCAAAAAATGACAGGGAACAGGACATGAAATTATACCCGCTATTTAACTACTACTGCTTTTCTAACCAACACTATTGCAAAGCTGGTCTTATGTTGTATTAGTCAATTTTTGTGTCCTTTGTTTCCATCTCTCCTCCTTCTGTTGTTATAGCAGCTTTCTCAATACCTTCTCCTGCTTTTGTTAGCACAGAGCAGTATACTGTTATTAATGTCTCCTCTCATTCCCAGTCCTTTCTGCATCTCTTTCCTGTTGTTGCCTCCAGTGACATGCAATGATGATAATGGGATGCAGTGCCACTGGCATGCTACCCCAAAGCCCTGCAAGGACTAGTTCAGAGGTACAGAATTGCTTAAAATGCCAGGAGCTTCTCTACCCAAGGGGAGGAAAAAGCGATTGCTTGCTGCGTTACGATCTGAATGCTCCTTGCCACTTCCTAGCAGAGCAGTTTAGAATCAAGCTCCACTGGATGATAATTGTTTTAACTACCATTGTGGTTCTCTCTTTTATCCAGGGGCATGGCTGGGGAGGATGGGTGAAGTTGTGCAACTGATGTCTGCCTAATTCACAGAATATTCCTAATTGGTTGGGATAGATCTCCCTGCCCTCCCTTCTGTCTCCTCCCCACACTGAGTTGCAGTTTGATCCTTTGCTTACAGCTTTTCCAAAGAAGTTTATTCTTTCTTTACACAATCTGCATAAAAATAAGCGCGACCAACATGAGCATCTTCTGAACACAGTCAAGATTAAAAATTCCTTCATTTTGTTACCAGAAAGAAGGAATGTTAAAAAACAATCAATAAACCATAATGATGTATAGTTTTTATAATACAGAACATTGCGATGAATGCAGCTCAGCTGACAAAGTCTTTGCAAGTGGAAGGTTAGTGACATGGATGATCATCTCAGCTTCATTCAGAAGAAACACGTCATAATCAGATTTCCTACTTTAGATATTTACAAAGACAGCTCAGGTAGCCTGTAAATTTAGACTCAGTTAAAGGAAGGCTCTGAAGAACAAACTAGACCCCCTAAATGAGTGGCATACGATTTTCTAATGGGATAGTAGAAACCTCAGTGCTCCCACTGGCTGAGCTGGGAGCCACCTAGATGTGCTTGGTAGGCAGCATGAGGGACTACAGCACATCTAAACAGGAGCCTGACTTGCTGTTGAACTGGGAGCCTCAGCTATAAGCAGTTGGGAAGATGTTCTGGTGTGATTCCTAGAGCTGTGCATCTATAACTTTTCCCTTTTAGTTTCTGCCTTAAGGTAAAATCAGCTTTCCTTAGCACAGGGGATGGAAGGGTTGGACTCCTTCACCATTCTGTTTACAATATTCTTTTCCTTTGGAAGCCATCAATAAATTGTTTCAACTGAGCCACTAGGCGTTCATGAGCACAATAAATTTCCACATATATGATTACTAATTTTATCAATGAATGTACTGTACTGATAAGACCAAAAATTTTCACCCCATAACCAATTTTATTTTCTGATTTATTTAGTCTTATGCAGAATTCATACTTTTTCAGTGAGATATACTCAGACATGAGCTCTGAATTTTACCTGCTTGAAAAACTCTAAAAGTATTTAAAAGCTGCAGTGTTTCCACTGCCACTTTGGCTCTGTACCAGTTTTGTACCAGTGAGGAGTCCTTTTGGACTGATAATCTATTCATCATGTCCTGCAGCGTTATTCCCTGCTTCTCTGAAGAGTTCATCTAATCTAGCGGTGCTGTTGTCAAATAATTATGTTGAACATTGTCTGCTGATGCTTACAGATTCATTCAGATTATGGAGTTGCATTTCTTTCCGTATTTTCCAAAAGGTAAGTCATTGTCTTGAATTCTTTTCACTGAAAATATGTACAACTCCTTATGCTGTTCTTGCAAAATTGTGGCTTAGATCTGAAATAAGATAGGCAACAGCGTTCACTTCTCCTGTAGACTTCAGATTTTTCAGTGATACAAAAGGACAGGTCGCTAGAGGAAGTCAAGAGTTACCTCATTAAATCATTATATATAGACAAATTTTATTTTGTCAAAATTAATTTTGTCAGGTAATGTATGCACCTGTTTTCACAGAAGCAGCAGAAGCAATTTCTTGCATCCAGAAAAGAATTGCTGATCACCCACTTTGAAAGATCTTTTGGCTTGGTGCTTGGGGCACTCATCTGTGATGTGAAAAAGTGCAGTAAAAATCCCTAGTCTGCATGAAAGACAGCACTAACTTGAATCTTAATCTCTTCCACCATAGCTATCCAGGGCTCCCACTGTTCATACACTTTATTAGTTAGCAAAAAAAAATTTTTTTCTTAAGATCTAATGCTAACTATCCCAATAGCTTGAGGGATTTTATTTATTTTCTTCCAGGATCCTATCACAGTGTGATTTCTTCTCCAGTTTTTGGCAGGTAGGCAGGCAGCCAGAATAACCATGACTGATTCAGATGAAAAAATAAATACATCCTCTTTTAGACTTTAGAGTCTTATAGTCTTTGTGTCGCCTTGATTCCAAACCTTATTTTGTACCTTCCGGTTTTCGGTGGAGTCTAGTAATCACACTACAGTTTCTCAGCTGTCCTCTGCTCCTGAGAGCTTGGCTAGATGAACAAGTTACTGGTTGGCAATGCAGGCTGGAAATTTGAGACATCTTTAGCTACTCTGTGGTTCCTGTGCTACCTATTTAAGGCAGCTCAGCCCGCTGTGAACGTCACTGAGCTTACCTGGCTTGGCAAGTTACTCTTCTTGTATGCATCAAATGATTTAAGGACCTCAAATTCTGCACCAACCAAAGAAGATCCTGTACAACTAAAAATTATTAATGAAGAAACTTTTGGAAAACAACTTGAATGTAAAACCTAAAGGCTAGTTATGGACACCGGGTCAAGAAAATGTCACCATGAGGTCAGTGTGATCTGAGGGTATCAACACAATGTCCTTACATATTTAAGCAGAGGAGCAATTCTTCAATAGTAAACTCTGATGCAACTTAGTGGGAGTACCTCATCCATCTGGATACTTCTTTATGACCGAAAAAAAAAAAAGAACAAATGTATTTGGAGAAGAGTGGGGACTTGGGAGGGATCAGTTTAAAAGAAGGGATTAAAAACACTGCATACAGCCCTGAGGGGAAGCAATCGTCTACAGACATTGGAAGATTGCAAGCATTAAAGACTGAAAACAAACATGTGAGGTACCAGGAGAGGATTTAGTTAGATCCCCTTTTCCCATGTGAAATTGTGGGTGAATTTCTAGATAAACTTATTTAGAGGGTCAGCTATTTACTTAGAATAATATTGTGAACAACAGTGTGTGGGAATTTAAAAAATGCCAGCATGCTGCCTAGAAAAATAAGCGTGAATTGACTGTAGGAAGTAACTCTATACAGGATTGGAGATAGTTTAGCATAATCAGCTTTTTCCATCCATAACTCAGAGGATATTGTGCATTATTAAAAGCAGATACTTCTGGCCACCTGACTATTAGTCTCTTACAGCTATAAGAATATGAATGGTAGGTGTTAAAATCAGCCACAGGAGGGCTCTTGCATTATTTCCCTGCAAGCCTTTAAACATATTGAGGATAATAAAGGAAGAAACCTATTCAAGCAAGTATAGACAGAGGCTAAAAAGATCAAGTCAATCTGTGCTCTAGTTCCTGTCAGTATGTGCAGGAAAGGAACACACTGAATCATGAATAGTTCACTGTGCATTTTGTTTCATCTGCTTGTAGAAGCAAGAGTGATTTCCCCTTCTGTGCTTTTTAGCTAGATGTCATGTTTCTCGAATAACAGGGCACGGTTCAGTGTATACGTTAGAGGTCTGGATATGAGGACTGAGGCAAAAACAAAGTTTCCATGGCAGTGGTAAGTATCCAGGTTTTCCAGACATTTGGATCTGGTGCTGTAGTAGTCATTACTAAAGCACTTTTTCTCATTTTTGCTTCTACTGTCTTCACTGTGACTTGAGTCCCATCAGTCAGTGTTACAGCAATTTAGCTGAACTCCCAAAGCAGCATGCTGAATTCCGACAGCAACAGGCCAGTGCACACAGTCTAGGACACTTTGGATGCTCATGTAGGTGTCTGATCAGAAGTGGTCACAAGACACAAGCGAAACCCTGTGGAGACTGAATGAGAGCTCAATATCGTTCGACCAGTTGTGAAACAGGGCCTACTCCAAAGGAACAAACATCCACATTGGAGCTGACTCAGTCCATATCTTGCTTCTTCTTTCCCCCAGGAAAAGAAACTCTTACCCTATGCTAGATTTACAGGTGCTAAACCAGGACCTCCCCACCGGTGAGTTGACCTACAGGCTTTCTTTTTTGCCTCAGGGATACCCAGCCAATCTTTCCACTTACCAAGGCTACAGACATCATGCAACTTTATCTTCTTTTCCCTAAGGACATCCCCATCACAATTTGTTGCTTTTCCAGAAAGACTCTATTTCTTGCAGGCCCCTCGAAATCATTCCTATCCAAGTATAGGGATCAAAACTCTTCCTTCATACTCAAGGAAAGTCTTCCAAAACTTGCTGCTTGTTCTCCAATTTGCTCATGCTTTCCAGATGAAGCATTTGGGGATAGAGTGGGTGTGTAGAGAATTAGCTTCTTTTTGCCCTGATCCACAGGAAAGGTTTGACACCCCTTTCTGGCTTTTTAGGCAGTTCATAATGCAGCAATAGTGGACCCAGTTTAAGAAAATAATTAAAATTTTGCAAAAATTGGTTTCTTTTTCCCTGTGGCATTGTAAAAAAAAAAAAAAAAAAGAAAGAAATAATGTAAAAGCAGAACAAGAAGAGTCTGCTGTTCAAGGCTTTCACAACAGTGTTAGAAGAGGAGTTTCAGCATACAGTATCAAGACTTTACCTCTGATCTACTCTCCCTTGACTGAAGCATTAAGTTTTTTCTGCTCAGCGGAAAGAGGCAGCTCGTCTCACATGGGAGTTGTTGCTCTGGAAGTCACCATCCATCAGCACTCATAAAATGCCCTTCTCTCTCTACTGATAAGTAAGGAAATTCAAATGACTAAATATATAAATGGGCACCTCAATTAAATATTATTAAATAGATTAATAGATAAATAGATTGATAAATACATATCTTTTCCTTGGGTCCCTCAATCTGCCCCTTGAGTGATCAAACCACCAAGCTATTGGCTATTTTGATACAGTTTGAGACATAGGAGGACAATGATTTATTTACACCTGAGAATGTTTTTTTCTTTTTGCCAGAAGTTCAGTCCTTGTCTATCTTGGCAAACATTCTTTTGGAAAGCTCACTTTGACAATATTTTTCCAAGGAAAAACATTTCATCTGGTAATGCATGACCAGCTCTTTGGGACAAAAACAGTTCGTGTTTTCCTACTGTGTCCTTCCTGGAGCCATTTTTTTCTGGAGTACCCACATTTTTAGAAACATTCACCCCTTTGGGTGTTGAGCTTCAAAGGGGAAACCCATCCACAGGTGCCAATGTGAGGGACGTGAATAGTGTGAGATGCTGTGTTGTTTGCACATCTGCACCTGGCCTGTTTTGAAAACCATCTCCACCACTGCTGCCTCTGGCACTTATCCCCTTTCCTGGCCTGTAATGTTTTTTTACAATCCCCCGAGGCCCAGCATATCTGGCCATCAGGACAGCAAGCCACCAAGCAGCAATGAACAGCAACCATGTGCAGAGAATTCCTTCAGAGTCATGTTCCCGCCCCCTGCCCCCTCCGCAATTTCTCTCCTCCTGAATGTTTGCTCTTTCATACTTCATTGGAGAATTGTGTTATCTCCACGAGATGTGGTCGGGCTTAGCGCGGGAATGTCTGCAGCAGCACGCCGCCCTTCTCCCAGAGACACTGCAATGGGACAAGTTGCCTAATTGGTAGGAATGGGGGCTCTTCTTGACTACAAGACATAAAAATAGATAAATAGAAGATGGAGGGATGGGGAAAGGAGAGTGGGGGAGAGAGGGAAAAAAGAGAGTGCAACTTTTTTTCCCCCCTTCTTCTCCTCTGAAGGAAGCAGCAGTGTCTCCTTGCAGAACGACAACCCTCAGGATACAGCAGTTGTCTTCAAATCTGTGACCATAAAAAATCATTATCTCTGTGAAATACAGCAATTTGGGAGATAATCAAACAGTGACCAGGGGGCAGAGCTGCCAATCTGAAGGATTATGCTCTGTGCACGCTTGATTCTGTCTGACCTTCCTCCGAGCCAGCTGTCAGCTTGGCGAAAACGCACACGGATCGACTCAGGGCACATTCATTAGACTGTCTTCGGTGAAGAAGTCATTTGCATAAAACCCCAGCTTTCTTAATTAGTACTTCATTTTTCCCTTGACTTATTTTGTGGCTAAGTTCACTTGCCTTTTTTTTTTTTTTTACTTGCCAAAAAATAAAATGGGGGAGGAGATTTCTTTTTTTTTTTTTAATGTGGGGACAGGAGGGAATATGACTTGCAAATTAACTCAGTGATAATTAGCCTATTAACATTTTCAGATATGTAGGAGGTTTCCAAATGTTAAAAAAAAAAAAAAAAAAGAAGAATCAGATGGGAAAAAAGGGGAGGAGGGGCAATACTGTAGTTGAAATTTATTACCTAAACTTCTGGATTGACAATATTGAAACGTTGGGAAAAAAACCCCGTACAGTCCGAGTACTGGAAAATCTCCTTCTTTTACAATGATACATACTCTTTACTCATTCTCAAAGACTACTTAAGAAAATGCGGTTTTATCATCCCTATGGACAAGCAATGGAATCTTCTATGGTTAGAAAAATAAAGATGTATTTTTCTTCTACTGCAGTTAATATTGAGTGAATTGCTTGGATTAGGAAGAAGTTAACCACACAGTGTAGTTTTACCCAGACTTTTCTTGTATGTACCAATAATGCTTTTTACATCACCTAAAAGCTTCAAAACCATAGTTTTGTCAAAATAAACTGCAAATTGTTGTATGAGTATAAAGTATTCACTTAAGACGCACTGCACTTTACTGATTTAAAATTGTTATGTGCTTGCTAGGAACAAACAAGCCACAGGAATGATTGTCTTGTGTTACAAAGAGTGTTCAGAGCAGAGATGCCAAATTAGTGCAGACATTATCAAATTTATTCTTTAGTTCAAAGTGGATGCTAATGATTCTTGTTCTCTGTTTGATATTCTACTCTTTCGTGATGTAGGAAGGTATTTCAGAGTGCTCCTAAGTTTAATCACAAACTAGTCCAACTTACATCTCAGTGCCACTATCAGAGCATAATTATTGTGCAAGGGGAGGGAAATCCTGAAGTCCAAACAACATCCTTGTCGCTGATGAATCAGAAACTAACAGAGATAAAAAGCATATGCATACTGCAATGCTGATTTTGTGGCAGCATTCTGTTAAAAATGGTGCAAAAAGCAGTAAAACTTGCTGTCATGTTTTGTAAATTCCTCATCATCATGGAAGAGAGCAAAAATGTAACTGGGGACATTTCTGTTCTTAGATATATATTGCAGCTCTTCCTCCGATTTTATAGGTCTTCTCCAATACAGGACATAAATGGAGTTTCAAGACAGGAAAGATGGCTGCAGTCAGGATATTGAACATCTCTAAAATTGAAGAATCAGGACCAACCTTTAGAAGGCAGAGTATTTCAGGTGACTGTTTATTAGTGAAATGAATAGTGCCAGGACCTGTTCTCTGGTCCTGAGGGCAATAGGCTCAGACTGGTTATGTGCATACTACTAAATTGCCTCAGCCTCCAAAACAGTATGAACGCATCCAAATTGCCTAAAAGGAATTGTCCTTGGCCCACACTAAGACCCCAAATATGCAGTGAAATCATTTGGGAGAACACTATTCGGTCTGGAACAAAACCACACTGAAGACTGCTCTGGATATATAACAGTATGAATGGCCACATTTTAGTTCCCATGTTCATTTCCAGCCATGTTTCGTTTACTCACACAGATGTACCCTCAGCTATTTCCATTTGGGAATTAAAACTAGTTTTGAGGTCTGCTTCAAATTTTGTTCATTGGGGTGTTGCAAGAAATGTACTTAAGCAATTACCTTGAAAACCCATATACGTATGTTATCAATACTATGACTAAAAAGGCAAATTAATGAAATATTCTGAAGACTATGCATATAGACTCTTTATAGACAGAATGTATGCAGCAGCATGTCAAGCTCTTGCTTTTGTGAGTTATACATTGGTATGGATTAATTAACAGCAATGAACTGCTTCCGAATTTCAGCTGCTGTGGCCCTGCTCCAAAGGACTTCCACATTTCTGAACACACATTTTCTTTCTCTCATGATGTATAATAACAGTATTTCAAATGTGCCAAGAGCAGCTGTAGTTATGGAAGACTAATGCAAACAGCACAGAAGTTAATAGAAAGATTGTAAAGTTTACTTCAGCCGTTTTTACACTAAGTTTCTTCCAGTTAAATTTGGATGTTTATGGAGACCTCTCAGAAAAAGTCAAATCTTCAAAGATTTTTATTGTTTGTGTGTAGACTAAGGATACCCAACTGACTACTAGGAGCTGTTGAGTAAAACTGTATTAAAATAAGGAATATCTCTAAAAATGTCTACGCAGTTTCATTCTCATAGAAAAAAAAAGTCTCCTGGGGAAGAGATGGATTTTGGAGCTGACCAATATGCAGTCCCTCTGTGAATTATGCTACACTTATGCTCAGTAGGTTTTGGGTATATCCAATACACTCTCAGCCTCCCAGCATTTAAAATCTACTGTCTGTAGCCTTTGATGAACTCCTGTAACTTTCTGTTACTTGGGGAAAATTTACTAGATTGCAGAAGATGAAAATTTATTTCATTATTAGACCAAAAGATTCAGCAGTAATTCCCAATTTAGTTACTAGGAACAGTCTAAAGTCTAGTCATAAACTTTTCACACTACTTTTATGCCCTGTCAGTGCCAACACACTCAGCAGATTTGTTCATTCAGCTCTCGGCCTTCATACCCCAGTTTCAAGACTCCTGGCATGGACCTATAGGTGCTTCACTCATGTTATTCAGAGCACTCTCCTTATTATATTTCCCTCTGAATCACAGCTGCAATTCAGAAAGGTCATGTTCTCAGATGTAAATAAAATAATGTTCCTACGACACATTCATATAAGTCCAAGAGCAGTCATCAATCACTGCTAGTTGATTCAATACAGTAACAGCTACTTTAGGTCCTTATCAAAGAATTCATTTTGTATTTTCATTCTAGGCAAAGGTCATTTTACCTAACTTTTTCACTACCAAAATTAGACATTTAGTCTGAGCTAGTTGACTATGCTCGTGCTATAATTGGAAGGAGATAGGTATGTCAAGACAGAAATCAATTCCAACTAAAAAAGACACCAATCTTATAATGGGATGAATTATTCTCCCTAGGATCTAGTCTCTCCTTGCTGACCATTGGGGTATGTCTTGACAGCTAACTTAGTCATGGAACATTATTTCTAGAAAACTACAGTTCAATGAGATGGTTCAAGGGATTAATTGCTTGATTACATGGTACAGAAAGCCTTGAAAGCTTTCTTGTGACTGTAGTAATTTCAATTTAGTATAATCACAATTTTACATGTATAATGTCATGGACCAGTTCCCCGGCTTATTTCCTCTTTTCCTTGTTTTATCTCAGAGCATTGGGAATCTCAGAAAAGTGATTCTTATGGAATAATACTTATTTTCCATAGGCACTTACATGAGATCATCTCTTTTATCCATTTTGACTCAGATGTACCTTAGCTAACAAGTTAGGTGTTCCATCTGAGCTGCTGCTTTCTTCATTAGGGAATGGGGAGACACATGAATCCCTGGAAAGTGATTAATCCCACCTATAAAGGGTGATTAAGACATCAGAGTTGAAATGCTTCTCTGGATGTGTCTGCCTGAATGCAGGAGACTAGATATCTAGCTAAGGCTAGGCTCCTAATGTTTTAAATGGCTAAACTGGAATAGAGTTTGTTGATTACTCCTGTGTATTGTGTAGATTATTCCTGTGTATCATGTATAGCACCACTTAATTTATCAGGATTGCCATGAAATAAAGCAGTATTGCAGCCTTCAGTGATCTTATAATGAGTAGTAGTAGCTGATGGTTTCTCAAATCCATGAGTTCTAGGTGCCCAAAATGTACTGAATATTTTCTGATATTCTACTGCTTCTACTAATTCTTTGTATGACACCTAATTAACTTCTCTTGCATTATCCTGAGACTGTAAGGTCTTTGGGTCAAAAGGAATCTGAATTCTGGGTGAAGGCTCAACAGATCACTGTTCAGAAATCTCCATGGCTGATTCCAGTGAGAAAGCACATTACAACGCTACATGGAGGTCCTTGTGGAGAGCAGTATAGCTGCATCAGAATGCTGCTGTTTCAGCTAGCAAACCTTGTGTCCAATTATAACATTATTTGTCAGTTCTGGACAGGGTTGCCACTTTTGACATTAAAAAAAAACAAAACAAAACAAAACCACAAAACAAGCACAAAGTTTATAGCAAAATCCATAAGGCTCGATAGTAAACTCCAATATAATAAAGATATGCCAAGATCTCCTGGCAAAGGGATGGAGATACACACCCACCTTGTACCCCCACTTTGAATAACTGTCTCACTTCAATCCCTCCCTTTGGCTCCTTTTAGATATGTGGATACACCCTGACAACAGTTATATATGGATATAACTTAATGACTAAAAACCAAAATAGGGCTTGCTTCTTGAACAAAGCACTTTATAAAAATAATAGGAAAAATGTATAAAGCAAATATGTACCTAGGTCTTCACTGGACTTAAGGAATGCTTTACTCATTCAAGATACCTCCTTGGTAAGATGTGTTTTTTCACAGCCTTCAGCATTTCACATCATCTTCTCATTGCTACTTATTTTGTTCTCTGAATTGCTGCATTTTTTTCTTTTCTTTACCATCCCTTTTTCTGTCTCCCTGTTTAACTACTAAAATTTAACCTAAATTTCCATGCCACAGCTTAAATCCATTACATCTTGCTCTGTCCTAGTTGACTAATGAGAATAATTATCAAAATATTTTTCAATGTGAATTATCTACTTAGGCTAAAATAAAACCACCAATCTCATTTTCAGTTAAAATCCTGAGTCTGGCCAACAATTGCAATCCCTGAAGTAAAATAACAGGGTTTTATTTACTAAGGTCTTCAGTCTATTCATTGGGTTTTATTGGCATTGAAATAACATTTGGGCAAGATTATATTGCATATCTTTTTTTTTTTTTTAATATGGCTGTTTAAAAGCTCACAATTAAAAAGCCTCTGTTAATACTCTGATATTGCCACCAGGATCGAAAAGGGAATAGTGCCAGCATTCTAGGCAACTAAAGCATGTGCATACTACTGAACACACACTCACTGGAATGCTCATTTCCAGAAAAAAAAGGGGCATGGAAATAGGATTCTTTCCAAGATGCTCTAAGCATCAGCCAATGGACTGGATCTTTGTGCTGCCTTGGCACAGAGAATCTCTCAGCTGGTGTAAAACTAGTGTACCTGGCTCTTAAGTCAGCTTTTCCCTCAATATAGCTTGAAAATCAGCTGCACTAATGCTCATCTGGGATATGATTCCTGGAACCACAGGCAGCCTTGTAAAATACAGCCCTTTCTACACTGCTCTGAGTTAGTCTTTGCAAAGGCCAATAAAAACATGGCTTGATGCTTGCAGAGACATGCTGTATTAAGGACACAACATCTTACTGTGATTGAGAATAAATATATACAATTTAAAAAAAGAGATAAAATATAGTCATATTATCATGAATATCCTCAACAGTGGATCAAATCTTCCTGGAGAGGAGGGAGAAACAGGCCCAAAAATCACTGTGGATGAAAAAATGCAAGAAAACAGTTGTGCCATGCAAAACGAAGACATGATTCCCTTAGAGCAACTGCCTTGATTCCATCCACTCAGATACTTAACGAAGCTTACATTACAAGGAATGAACATGTAAAACCATGTTGAGTCAAATTTGCTGTCCAGCATCAAGAAGGGTTTGGAGTCAAGGCATGGATGCTGAGGAGCTCTGGGGGTAGTTTTTGCCATTGCCATACAAATGCCATGTCATTTTGGCATTACCTGAGGTCAGTATGCCTCAACATTGCCTCTAGACAACATTATCCCTTTGTTCAGACGGCTCATAAGCTTTCCAAGGATTGTGTCTTACTACGTTTTTGCACCAACTCTGTCTTGAACGGTTCCTGAGCTCACGTGGAAGCTTGGCGGTACAAATACCTCCAGAAATAAAAATGATAGCAGACGGAGGGACTCTCCTTACAGCATTTACATACCCATTGCTAATCACAGAAGTGCAATAGCAAAACAGGTTAACTGTAGTGTGAGTTGATATCCCTCCAGTGTAGTCCTGTACCTAATCCATGTAGGAAGATAATCTGATGCTTGTTAAGGGTATTACACCACAGGCATAAGAAGCACCATTTAGTTGCCTAAATGTAGGTGCCATGTCACTAAACAAGGGTATCTAAAACATCCCCAGAAGACCTCTGGGGACTCACACCTCCCTGGAGTAGCAACTGAAGGCCAAGCAGGATATCTCATGGTATCCAAAATAACACTAAATGCCTCCATTAAGGTGGCTGAATGCCTCTCACATTTTCAACTCAAGAAGTTTTACATCTGTCTGTTCCTAGTATCATCTCTTGGCCCAATGCTGAAAAAAGAAAAACACGTTTAGCAGCTTGATTATATTTTTTCCTGCACCCATATTTTACCTATTGCTGAGGGTTTTTTAGCAAACCAAACTAAAATGATTATGTCTATTCTGAATAATTAAAAACCTATAATTTGACTGATCTTTATTATGAAATGTCTTGTTTAAGTTTCTGTTAATTTTACATGGAAAAAAGTTTAAATCATACACCTTAGCATTATCAAAATAAAGTCCAAATTTTTGGTATTTTATTTAATCTTTTCTAAAATATAACCTTATTCTGAGGAAGAAAATATCATTTTCAACATTCTGTGATTTTTTTAAAATTGTAAAATTAAAAGACAGCTAAAGTATATATCTGTCTTTCCCCAGGTATGCTACTAGTCCTGCTGCTGTTTTTACAGAAGGCATAATTAAGAGACAGAAAAGATTTGAACATAGCAGGAGACTTCACAGAGATTTTTTGGTGTTCAGGACCTGGACAATGATGACTCTAAACACTTGTCATTTCCCAGATGAAATACCTGGTGAAAGAGCATAACACTGAGCGGAGAAGGAGATGCAGGTCTCTGAAAGAGTGGCTGGTAGCAGACCAAAGTTTTCATTTATACAGTGACTCTGAATTCACTGGGTTGTTTAATAGAGAATGTCAACTTCAATGGCAACACTGAAACTGCTTTTCCATGGTTTAAAAAAGGACACCAAATATAATCTTAATGTAACAGACATGCTTTAATTTCAGTTCCAAGATAAAAATAAAAGCAATTAATGCGAGTTTTTGTCACCTCAATGTAAATGAGAAAGACCCCAGAGAGCTCAACAGAATTATTCCAGATTTTCACCGATATAAATCAAACCAGGATTTTAGTCATCTTACTTGAATAGAATTAAAATGCAACTTCAAATTGCTTCAGTTGTCCAGACATATTTATCAATGCTGTGTCATCTTATCTGCAAGACTCAGTAACAAAAGGTTTACATTAAGTCCAGAACTTCACTGTACTAAGTGCCGTTCCTACCATAGAAAAGGCCAGATCCTGTCCTATTTGCAGTCTGAAGAAATAAGGCAGATAAAAATCAGGGATAAGGAAATGATATTGTCCCCTTTTTTAAAGATCATGAAATGAGGCACATGCAGCCAAGGTCACATTGTGATTTGTAATCCATAGCACATCTAGGTTTAGAACCCATGTTTCAAACTTCACAAGGCAAGCAATATTTTTTAAATTATTATTTTTTTTACAAAGGAAAATGTTTGTGTTGGATTTTTTTTATGGTTAACATATGATGTGGCAAACGCAGTTTTTAAAATTATATATCTTAACAACTCTTTGTTTACTTAATTTATCCTGATTTTTTCATTTAGAGTGATGAGGCTTTTTTTCTTCTTTTGGGGGGTGGGCTTTTTGCTTAGGTATCAAATTGCAATCTTACATAAGTCCAAATAAAATAAAATAAAATAAAATTGCTACCTAAATACCATTACCTGAAATTTTGAAACATTAAGACTTCAAAAGGGTTAATTAATTACATTAGCTGTGTCATTATCCTGGCAACATTCTGCCGGAGGGTGTATAGATCTATTCAGCTGCTGAGTTTGAAAGAGCTGTGTCCTTCTCTCACAGAAGAAAATTCATCAGACATTAAAAACATAGTCATTAGCAGAACATATTGTTTTCTCTCCACCAGATTGGAGAACATCAGATGGAATAATCAAAACAAATATTAAATAAATACTTTTTAAAAAAACGATATGGAACCCAGAATTCATCACAAGTCTGAATAGATTTTTTTCCATGATAAACTGAAACTGCTAAATATTTATTGAATGCGGAGAACCAAACTCTCCACAGTCTCACATCTTTGTAGTCAAAAGTGGATGTAAAATGCTCCTGTATTCAAATGATAAAATGATCCTTTCACTTTTAACAGGTGTAAATAACTGTATAAAATACATCTACTATAAATATAGAAAAATTGCTAAAATAAACAAAGGACAACAAAGATGCTTAAAGGTATGAAATGGGTTCCATGTAAAGGGAGACAAACTAAAATAAAACTTGTCAGCCTGGAAAGACTAATTGTTTCAGGATGTGACAGAAGTCTGTGAAATCATGACAATCATGGAGGAGGTGCAGAAAGAACAATTATTTGCTATTTCTTGTAATACAAAATCTAGGAGTTATCAAATAAAGTTATCTAAAGGTGGGCTCAAAATGATTAAAGGAATGTACTTTTTCATGCAGCACATAATTAAACTATGAAACTCCTTGCCACAAGATGTTGTGAATGTCATAAGTTTTCATGGGTTCAAAAAGCAATTAGATACAAACATGGAAGGAAAACCCTTCATAGACTATGATAGACAAAGAAATAACCCCCAGGTCAGGAAATTGCATAGCCACAGATTGCAGGAAGCTGGAAAGCTAAAATGTGGGAACATCAATGTATATTTTCCTTTTTATGCTCCTTCACAACAGGCAGTCATTACTAGCCATTGCTGGAGACCAAAAAAACTGTCTATATAGTCTGTGGTCTTACTGAATACATCTTCTTTTACAAACCAGTTGAGAATTAGTCTAAAATTTTTAGCTGTAGAGTAAGAGGAAATATTTTTTTCAATTATAAACATATCCTATGTTTTCATGTGGTGCTGTAGGTCTAGTACAAACGCCTGTGGGTTCATTCTTTCTGCAGTGCTAGGCAGCACTCTTCTGGGTCACCTGATGAGGAACATGTCAGATGTTTGTGATCATTTGGGAAGATCTTTCCTGTCAGAAGAACTTGGACTGCAGCCACCAGAAGTGGTCCTGCTGGAAACTCTTTCATCTCCATCACCTAGAAAAGCCAAAACGAGGGTTGCATATCCATTGTGTTATTCATCCATCACTGTGCACTTCCATTAAGTGCATCTTAAACAAAAAAAAACAAAAAAAAAAAAAAATAGGTTTTCATTTATGAGATGTCAGGGACCTAAAAGAAATCCTTGGTTAAAAAAAAATAAAAATTATCCCTGTTTTGATTTGAACTATACAAAAACTGCTCAGTTATGAGCAATTCTACCGTGATGCCATTGCCAGTGTGTGATGGGCTTACATGGAGAAGGACTCACAGCCCACGAGACTATTTCTGATATCACAGTCTGATGTCAATTACTTTTTCCCTGGGCACGCACGTGTGCCCAGAGTGAAGTACCAATAATACTAATAGTTAAAAACGCTTTCCAACTATCTAGACACAATGGTAAAAGATGACCTTTCATGAGCAGCTTTCATTCTGGCATAGATGTAGAAACACAAGGCGCAGTAGGCAAATAAAAATTTTCAAAAGTTTGTAAATCAATCAAATCGGAGTAACGTTTATGATATTGGCAGAAGGCACTGTCTTGACACCTGGGCCATTCCCTGACAAAGTTCACAGTCCTGTAAACTGCATCAAAAAATGATCACAGTCTTTATAAGAGAACTAAAACAGATGCATTTTCCAAAATATTATGCAGAGAACCAACTTTAAACGTGGGAATGGTTCCCTTGCAATTGGCAGAAATTATACTATAAAAGCTGAACACATGTACAAGATTTTTTGATTGTTTTTCCTTTTTGCTATTGTTATTTACAGAACTAAACAGATATTTCTAACATTCCAGTGGTGTAAACTATGTGACTATAAATAAGAAATCTAGAAATCATAAGAAATTAATTTCATTCATTATAGGAGAAAAGTTTGAGGATAAAAAAATGAAACCCAGCAACTGCTCTGCCTTCCAAAGCTATTAAAAAGGGAAAATCAATAATTGGCCTCATAAACAGTTAATTTTGGAGTGGTAGTTGCTAAAAAGGAATTTGGAAGGACCCACCACCAGCCACAAAGGAAATGGTGTATAGCAAATAAGCAGAAAAGCTTATGAAGCAGATCTATAGACATGCGGTATTAAATACACTAAGAATATACACAGCTCTGTTCTCATACAGCCAATCTCCATATGATCCCAGGCACAAAATTTGAAATCTGTACTTACTGATAATGCACTTTTACACATAAAGCTAAGGGACAAAAGGGAATCCTGGCAATGGTCTTAGACCTGGGATAGGAGAGCAAAAATATTCATCTACCCAGATTGTTTGGACAAAGCACCCAGCTTCCCTGAAGTCTCTGATAATTCCATGCAATGCCTACACCACTCAGGATCTGTTAATGAACACCACTGTGTAAGAGGCCATGTTTTTTCCCCTGTACTGGGCTTTTCAATTTCAAAAACTCTGCCGGTCTCTTGTTAGGAAATAGGGAGGCTAAGGGTGTTTGTTAGCACTGACAAATGCTTTGTAATGTTTCTGGAATATTACTAGATCCTACAAGAGAAATAGAAACTACCCATACTTTCTATTTTTATTGTCCCCTGATCATCCTAAAAAACTCTTCTTGTTGGAAAGCTTTTTTTTTAATTTATCATTGAATCATGACATGAGCTGAAATCTTTGAATCCACCTTAAAATGTCAGTGAGGGAATTTGCTGGTTCAGCCCATCACTTCATACTTGAATTACGCAGCCTGAGTTGATTTACAAAGGTCTTTTGGTCACTGACAATCACTCGAGACTCAGTTCAGGTGGCTCTTGGAGACATCAACTGTAATTTGAGATGCCAAAGGTATCCCGAACATCTGCAGGGGCCAGCTAGATCTAACTCGGGGGGACTTTGGGAGACCTTACCACCTCTGGAGCAGCGTTTGGGAGTTGCTGCATATCAAATGGCATTGTGAGCTGAACTGAGTGCTTTGAGAGATTTACAGACAAATGCCTAATTCTTCTTGAGAGTCAGAAAGGCATCAGGAGCCCAGCTGGCCTGATTTATTTATTTATTTATTATTCCTTTTGTGGGTTTAATGCAGATACCAACACAGAGGTGTTTGGTGCATTTGAGTCACCCAAGGATGCCTGGTTTCTGCTGTCACTCAGGAGTTGCACAGATCACTGTATGTCATGTGTTGTATTTGTCAGCCCCTTGCAGTTGTCTTGGTTCCCAACACTTTAGATATCTATGCTGATCCCTACACCAGTCTGCCTGCTTAGACACAATACTGCTGTTGTAGATCTGACCTACTGAGTCTATTGGTATTTAAGTCTTGGTGTAATTTTAAAAGAACTGGGATTTGCTCCTTTAGACTTCCATTGAAAATCCCCTTTGTTACTTCTACCAGCTGCTGCAAGCCTGTAGCAAACCTTTTGAAGGTGGGTGCCTAAAGACAGGCACAAGGGTCACTTAAAGTTTAGAGGTGATCCCATTGCCAAGGGATCTAGTTCCATATCTGGGTGTCCCCAAACTCCCAATCCTAAAGTGGAACTTATGCAGCATACAGGTGTTCCCTCCAACAAAGGAAGGAATAAATCAGCATCCTCCAAATTCTCGGTGAATGTTTTAGCCACTAAGGAATAACATGAAATAATGCTACCTCAATTTTTTTTAAAGTTTCTAGGTGGTTATTTTCAACACTATGTGGCTACCAAACTTCTACCTTCTCAAAATAAAAGTGCAGTATGTTCCATCCCACAGTAGAGACCAATCTGTCCAGTTAGTCTTATGAATGCCATTATAGGTGTATTCAAGTATGCCTCCTATATGAAAGCTCCCACTGGAGCTCACTACCAAAATCCAAAGGGCAGGATTAGCTTCATAGATTGAAAATCACCTCTATGCAAAGAGCTAATGAATAACATGTAAGTACTTCCATCCTCGTATTTTTAAGAACATTCAACTAGTTGTCTAGCTTTTGTACCAAATCTCCACACAGGATGAATTGTACTTACAGTTTGTGGGCTTAATGGATGAAAGGTATGACAACAGAAATTTATTAATTATTTCCTACAGTAAATAATGTGGGTATTTAACTGCTATGTGTGGAAAAGAAAAAACTTGATCCACTTCATCATACTTTGAGGGGAAGGGGAGATACTCATGACTGTGGATCTCTTTTTTTCCCCTCACTGCTTTTCCACTGATAATATATTGGGAAAAAAATGAAATATTAAGTAGAAATATTACAGAATGGCTTTCTGTTTCACCAGGGGATGACAGATGAAGTGGAGAGGATACCTGTTGAGTTTACAGAGCAGATTCATCAGCATCCTATTTGACCCACAGCTGTCACCTTCCTACAAATTAATATTTACCACTTTTAAATGCCTTCATCTTGGGAGGGTTGAGAGGGGAGAGGAGGTATGGCAGGGAAAAACCTAAAAGAGAGGTTTTGTGAAGAATTGCAGGGAACATAGTACATCATAAGCTAATTACAGCTCGGCCTGTCCAAGTGTTACTCTGCTATGGTGAATTATAGGCGTGAGGCTACAGCATTTTACTTTCTTACTCATAACTAAATCAGAATCCTTTTAAGTTTTAATTAATCTGCTAAGCTTTAGTTGTGAGGGAGCAGGGGAGTGGGAAAGGAAGGCAGATTAACCCTTCAATTGACAAGTACTTTCACAGTGTCTCCTCTTGGGCTATTTTTTTCTTAAGCACCTGAGGGAGACAGCATTATCAGTCTGACGTGGGGGCCTATTAGGCTGTGATATTTTTTTTTTTTTAATTTGCCAGTGTCTGGCTAGTCCTTTCTATTTCATTATCAAAAACCAATTAATTTTCTGTAAAAGCATCAAATTAATTACAAAATACTATGGAAATATAAAGAATGGAGGAATTTCCCTCTTCTCTCCTCCTACCCTTGCCTCATTATGGGAAACATGTTGGGCCCCTTGGCAGCAAAGCCCTATTAAAGAACTACAGACTGTCTAGCTCCTCATTTAAAATTCTGTTGGTGGTGTCAGGAGGCCTATGTGAAGTGGGTAAGTCCATTTGCACCCACAGAGATCATTTTCCAATTACCTAGCACAGAAAAATACAGCCATAAAATCATTAGAAGTGAGGCTGGAAGAGACCTCAGGAGGAAACCCAGTCCATGCCCTCTACCAGTTCACCAAAGCTTCCAAGCATGGACACACTACAACCTTTTCAGGTGATCTACTCTGATTTGCAATGATCCATTTCATTAGAAAGTTGTCCCTACTGCAGTTTATGTTCATAATTATTTCTCCCATACTCATTGAACATGGGTAGCCCTTTTCTTTTTTTTCTTTATATCTGACTGCCAGGTATTTGAAGACTATTATTGTCTTCATCAGTCTTTTCTCCAGTCTATTTTGCTCTTCTTCTTTCTATCATTTCTTTATAGGTAGCATTCACTATGGCTCTTCTACTCTGGGTGGTAAAAGTGACAACGATAAGAATAGAACTCATCTACAGCTTGACTACCCCTAAATATAGACCTTGATTGATAGATTGATAGACCTGATATAGACACCATGATTCAAATGCTTAAACATCAGTGTTCAGTGCTATTTGAGATGCCCTAGGCTATTCTACCTGTATTCCAGCTGCCAGTTGTCCTTAGGTCATGCATCATGTCTGTTATGTCTGGGCAAATGCCACACCTAAAATGGCAGTAGGTGCCTATGTTTAGACAAGAGAGTTAAGCCCCAGGTGTATGTCTGTAGGTGTCTACAAGAGAGTAAGCTTTCACAATACTGAGTGGAAATCTAATGCAATTCACCGAGTCTAGAAATAGAGATTCAGTTGACCAAATGCAAGTGTTTGCTTAAGAAAAAGCTGAACCACTTTCTGGTCTCCTTTGACTTAGATATGAATTAGATGTCCACTGACTGTAATGGAAGCTTAGATAGCTGGTACTTATATAGATGCCTACGGGTAGACACAGAGCTCTATGGATCTGTCACTAGGGCTAACTCCCAACCCACTTCATGTGACTCTTTCTACATACATAGTAGGGTTGCAAACACTAAGATGTGGGGAAAAGAACACCATGTTTGAGAGATTTTTACAAAATGGAGATTTCAGGAACTGTAGTTCTGAAAATTTCAGAATCCTTTGTATTTACAATTTCTACAGTAAATATTTGGCAAAGATTGACATTAAATGCCTCTGAGTTTTCACTGAGCATCTTTACTGATGGTGGGTGTATGTAGTTCTCTCCAAAGGATTTGTTAAATACGAGCATAATGTTTCCATTATACCCTCCATTTTCTGTATCTGCTGCAGAGGTGAATTCAGGTAGAGCCAGAATAGATACAACTACGTTTTCTAATTTGGATCCATCTTATATAATTTTGGTTGTCTGTTAGACTAACATACACGTCTGGGTTTAGATCCAGACATGATTTGCTGGATCTAATCACCTGGGACAATAAACATTCAGAAATGGTGCAACCCGTGTGCATGTTTTTATGTGCTTACGGTGGACCATGGAATTGAGAGGTCTGGGAGGGGTGATATATGTGTCTGCAAGAAAAAGCAAATTTGCCATTTTGATTATTCCTATATGTTGTAATAACTAGTAGAAAAGGTTGACTGTATTTTGGTTAAAACTACAGTTATATTGACCAGATTATGTTGGCCTCCTTCCTAAACTCCTTTAGTTTTGTGTCTTTTATGTAATAAGTGTACAAAATGTTGAATGAAGAATGATCATTACCAAACAAAAAACAGTGCTCTGACTCCAGAGTCCACTATCTTAAGGTATCCCAACTTTCCAGTAATGTAGCAGCCCTATCACATTTTATTTTTCCTCTGAATTCTCCTTGTAGATCACAATTTAAGCAACAGGAGTATGTGGAGCCCTAAAGCAAAAACAGCTCCATTTGGCAGCTGATACATCCTCCTTAAGGCTATCAGAGCACAAGTAACTCAAACACTCAGAGGACTGCAGGAAAAACTCAGTGTTGCCTCTACAAAGACTAGGGTTTTTCAGGCAATGCAGGAAGGGTGAAGATGGGAGGAAAAGCCCTGGAGATCTGAGTTTTCTGATCCTGCTTCTACCCAAATCGTGGTGACCACTAAAAAGGTCACTCCTATGAGCAGCAGTTCTTTTCTCCAGTGTGTCCCGTCCCCCCCCCCCCCAGACAGTAATAATAATAACCAATGAAGATTTGCAGGCAAGGCAAAGCAGGGAGTCTTGGCCATTTTCTGGCCATTGCCAGACTGCTGTTATTCTTGTCAATAAGGAAATAATTATGGGATAATAGAATGACATTGTTACTGGTCCTAGTATGGTCCATATGCAGCTTGCTTGATCACTGCCCCTATGGATTCTTATGTTATAGCAAGGCTCAGGAAATCCTCACTGGTATTCAGGGTACCTGATAGATGTGGGGAAAACCATATTCGCTTTGACTGAACTGAGAAAAAAATAAATTTGGAAGAAGGAAAGCAAACAGAAGGAGGTGAAAGTTGCAACATGCCTGTTGCGTAGTCAGTTTGAGAAAGGAATTTACTACTGTGCAGAAGAGTTTTGCATCAGTTTCTCTCTCTTCTGGTGAACTGTGAAGTTTCATTTAAGTTACACCCTTTTGTGCAGAGGCCCTGTGTAAACCAGAGTGCATTTAACTGACAAGTTGTTTGATGGCAAAAGACTCATCTCACCTTTATTTAGAGACAATAATATGGATAATAATGTGTGAATTAGCTACATTCTCTCACTTATAGTCAGTAGGCAGAAACAGGCACTTCTAGATCTCAGATTGTCTGAAATATTTTAGATGTTTACCAGAAGAAAGGTGAATTAAATCTTTGAAACATCTTTTCATCACAACTGATCCTAAAAGGAGCCCAGGGTGACTAGTTCAGATGTGTATGTCAGTCTAGCAGACTGCCAAAGTTATATGAGACGGATCCACTTTTAAAACTAAAATTATGACTATTCCAGCACTACCTGAATTCACCTCTGCAGCGGGTACAGATTTCTGTGAGAGGGTAATAATCTATGTTTATTCTCATTCAAAAATGTTTCAGAAACTATCAGTCAGTGAGAAATAAATAACTGGATTTAGAAATATTGATAAATACAAACTCTACTCAGTTATGACATAGGGAAGACTTTAAAATAAGACCCAGTAGTCAGTTCCTGCAGCTCCACTTGTTCCATTGAGCTGGGCAGATTTATACTAGCTAAAGATTAGGATCAAAATAAAAGCCTAACATCTTTAAATGCTTTAATTATTTATCCAAGGCTGTTTTGACTTGCCTTCTGCAGTTGGCTGTGAGTCAGAGGAAGCTTTAAGTAGTATATTAGCGATTATTAGCCAGCTTAAGCTTTCACTGCATATTAGGAATCAAATCAGACTTTTTTATTCTTCTAATTATTATTTTTTAGAGAATGGAACAAAATGTCTAATTTATCTCTGTAAAATAAAAGGCTAAAAAAATGCTTTGGGTAAAAATGTCCCATTTATATGCCTGCCAGAATTTGGGGAGAAAAAAAGAAAAAGAAGAAGCATGGAGAAGCATTTCCCAAGTTCAAAGGACTGCATAAACATTGGCTGATGGTGGCTTCACCACCCGTTGCTCATATTTGATGATGGAAAGTCATAGTCTCTAGGGGGCAGAGTGTCAAAGACAGCTTTATCAAGACATCAACTGAACTTTTACATTCCATTTTCCTGTCTCCTGAGCTGCTGGGGAAACTGCTGTAATGTAACAGCCTTCTCAGTCTATGGTCTACAAAGATTAATGTACTTAAACAATGCCATACATTTAAATCTCAAGGTGCAAAAAAATGCATTCTGCTATGAATGTGGAAGAATTAATGTCGATCTCACCCTCCTTTGATCCCAATATAAATGGTTGGTGGTATCTGATTGGTGGATTCAAAAGCAGCCAAAGTCAATGTCAGCTCATTCATTTGTGTGCTATTAGTTACAGAAACCTTGTCCACACCGGCTAAGGAGGCTTGAGTGGCCTTTCGACCTTTTGTTAAATGCTCGACTCCCAAACGTAATAGAAGAGATCAACACCTTTGGACACAAATGTTCAGACACAAAAGGGACCTTAGGCGAACCTATTTTGTGGGACATTCTGCAATGAGTTAGGGAACAGGTATGTTTCAAGCTTAGAAAAAACTCTACCTGTAGAGATAGAAAATTTGGGGGGTTCTACATGCTAGTACTAAGATAACATTTCAGGGATTAGGAAGGAGACTGGGAGAGGTGGTGAATAGTTTCCATTTAGTTACTAAATTACTGTCATTACGCCTTCAGATACTGTCCTGGAGTCACCACACTGAACTGCAAGGATCTCAGGTACTTAAGGTAGGAGCTCAGTCACACTGGGTTCTCCTTACCTACACTGAGAAATCCCTCTGCACTCTCTTGACCTTTAAAACAGGGTGGCTGGATACTAACATCTTACCAACAGTTGTCCCTAGCATACACTATCTCATTGAACTTTGCCTGTGTGTCACCTGGCAAAGCTTTAGTCTGGTTAGCTATTTTAGAGACAGGACTAGCAGCTCCACACTATGGACACTCATAAGGCAATACCAAACTCCACACCCTGGGCCCACTTAGTTTACTAATGTATGTCTAACCACAGAAACAGAAAACCAACCAATTCAGAGCATCTAAGTTAATCTCCTGCTTTCAGTTGCCTGCTAGAATGTTTTTATTCAGGAAACTTTCATATATTGACTTGGATGCCTGATATGAGTTTCTTTAGATACCTGTACACAGATAGGTCACGAGCATCTTAGATCAGTATGATCTGTGTTTTCCACAGGCATATTTGAAAGAAAAATAGTTTTTTTTTAATTAAACCAACAGATGCACAGCCAAGAAAAGCAGCATATTCAGTATTTTAGAAAGTAAATACAAAGAAAGATGTATTGATGTTTTGAGGTATACAAATAGCACTGATAAGATACAACAGGATGACTAACAACAGTAAGCTAAAAGCAGGGACAGTTTCATCTTGATGTGAGT
Source organism: Morus bassanus (assembly GCA_031468815.1). NCBI lineage: Eukaryota > Metazoa > Chordata > Aves > Suliformes > Sulidae > Morus > Morus bassanus. The sequence goes on along the minus strand of CM062569.1, from coordinate 112,857,859 downwards.
TATCAGAGTATAATAACATTGCAGAAACAAATGCAGGTAGCTTAAGGTTCCCAGTTGCTGAATCCAAACTGGGTCCAGCAAAGGCTAGGAAACAGCACAGAAGGGTATACTTTGCAGAGACCCTCAGTGGTTTGTAGCTGAGATCCTTGTGGAAAAAAAAAAAGACACATATTCTGCCAGCTCCTCTCTTTTTCCTTCTGTTTACTTCTCCATGCCCCTTATCCTTGTGCTGTTGTTGCTGATACTTGCTAGGGCTAGATGACCTGCTGTAGCATATACAACATTGGAAGGGAAATAATAAGACTGTGTGAACCTGGCCGATGGTCTTCAGAGCCTGCACCAGTGCTCCCCTGGGCTCCAGGTTTGAGGTGCATGGTGCAGTCACGCAAGCTAGGGATGCAGAGGACGAGAAGTGTCATATTCTGAGGCTCTACACTGTGTCTCATCTGTAATATGCTCGCACTTCGCCAGTGAGGTGTGTCTTACAGGTTGGGAACCACTGAAACAAAAGACCCAAAGTTTTTCAGTTTGTACTCTTTAGTCAACCTGATTTTAACCTCAGTGCAAATCTTTCAGAATAACCTCCAAACATGGAGTTGGACTAGATGATCATTGTAGGCCCATTCCAACTGAAATATTCTATTTTATTCTATTCTATTCTAATATAGAAAATGAACAAAGTTTTTAGCCCTTGTGTCTTTATTTTCATACATGAATGTGCCCTATAACACAGTCTATTTCACAGTTTCTTTTGTCTTCAGTTTGCTGCAACATATCAAGGGTATCCTGGTACCCTTACCTGGGAAATAGTTCATGGTGCCCTTAAACTGAAATCAATAGGACAATTCAATAAACACAAATGTCAAAAGTTACACCTTTGTTTCTGATTCAGTCATTAAAGATAAAGTAAACTTGCACTGAGAAGAACAAGGAAGCAGCCTTTCTTGGCACCAGTAATTACAATCTGGGATGGCCCCACAAATCCCTTCTGTGTTTTGAACCAGTCTGACAAACAGTGCAAGTAACAGAACTGGAAAAGGCAGAGTGCTTGGCAAAAGCCTGTAAAATGGCAAAATCATTGGAACTGTGGGTTGTTATAAAACATGCAAGGAAGAAATACTCCCCCAAGCAGGACATGTCAGTTGCATGGGCATGGCTTAGAAAAACAGTTACTTAAAGACTATGACTTATGAACCTCTGAGATGGAGGCGGAATAACTGCCATAGGGGTGTAGTGCAGATGAGAAATGAATTCGGCACAAATGAGGAGGAGAAAACTGGACAAGTCAAGGAAAGTTTCTGAGGTGGAAGACGACATGCCCTAGGAAGACATGGAAAGTTGGGATGAAAAGAAATTCTCCCTACAGGCACAGACCTTGTCTATTATGTTTTACAGTATTTCAGGAATTAGGTTAGAGGACAATGATTTACTAGTTTGCAAAAATCCTTCTTTTCAAGAAGAAAATACTATACATATACCTATATCTATATTTATACCTAGAATTGCTAGCATACTGATGCTTATACCACTATGTACCTATACAGGTATATATATGGAAGTAAATTATTGCACTGTGTTTTTGTACTGTAAATCTTCTTCAAAGGGATTGAAATGTTTATGAAAAAAGAGAAGCTTATTAGGACATGAAGAAGATTCTGCTGATGTTAGTCTTAAATTATGATTTGGGACACAGGTATTATAGTCATGGACTTTCTTCTTAAGTCATTCTTACTGCAGGTTGGAAACTGGTGAGATATATATATTAAAGAGACAATTCCATTAGCATCAAAAATTAAGACAATTTTTAAAACTGTCAACTTCATTAACATTTTTTTCCTAATCTCCCAGAATGGAATATTTCCATCTCCTTATTTGAGATTACTTTCTAGAAAGAAAACAATGTTGTGGAGAAGAATATTAAGTTTAAGACAGACAAAGTAAAGGAATTTTTCTGTGATAGCTTTTTTTGATGCCCTCATATCATTATTTTTTACAGTTTCACTTAATAGAAAAACCATTTCGGAAGAACCAAAAAGAACTAACTGTGTAAAGCAGAATATCCAGTTCTTGCCCAAGGCTGCATATGACGTCAGTATCCTAATAAATCATGATAAAAACAATGTTTCATATTCATAGACCTGATATGGTGTGAATTTATGAAAATAAGTAAAATAGAAGGGTATAAATGATAGTTGTCATCAGTTTGCATATATGGGTACCCAGGAGGAATATAGAGACACACTCAGAACATGCAGGGATCGGGGTTAGGAATCTATGTGGAAGTTGATTCTGGCAAAGGACATGAAGGTCAGCAAGAAGGGCTTCTACAGGTGCATCAGCAGCAAAAGAAAAACAAGAAAAAAGTGGGCCTGGTGCTGAATGGGGCAGGGGACCTGGTGACAGATGACACTGAAAAAGCTGGGGAAACACATGCCACCTTTGCCTTGGTCTTTGCTGGTGAGATTTGCCTTCAACAGTCACAGGTCTCAGAGACCAGAAAGAAAATCTGGAGCAAGGAGTACTCATCATGGGTGGAGAAGGACCAGGTTAGGGAACATTTAAACAAACTGGACATACCCAAGTCCATGAGACCTGACAAGATGTACCATGAGTACTGAGGGAGCTGGCTGGTGTCACTGTGAGGTCACTCTCAACTATCTTTGAAAGGTCACGGCCATTGAGAGAGATGTCTAAGGACTGGAAAACAGCAAATGTCACTCTTATCTTCCAGAAAGGGCCAGAATGAAGATCCAGGGAAGTACAGGTTGGTCAGCCTCTACTGAATCCCTGCAAAGGTGATGGAGCTAATCATCCTGGAAACCATTTCCAAACATATGAAGGACAAGAAGGTGACTGGGTATAGTGAGCATGGATTTATGAAGGGGAAAACATTCCTCCTCAACCTGATAGCTTTCTGCAATGAATTGACTAGCTCAATGAACAAGGGGGGAGCAGTGTATATTGTCTATCTTAACTTTGAAAAAGCTTTTGAAGCTGTCTGCCATAACATCACCACAGACAAGTTCATCAAGTACAGGCTAGATAAGCAGACAGTGAGACGGATTGAAAAGCTAGCTGATCTGCTGGCCTCAGAGGGTTGTGACTGGGGGCAAAAGGTCCAGATGGAGGCCAGTCACTAGCAGTGTACCTCAGGGGTCACTACTAGAGCCAATGCTGTTTAACATCTTTAATGATCAAGACAATGAGACAGAGTACAAGTCTGCAAACGATAAAAAATTGGAAGGTGACATTGATATGAAAGATGGTTGTGTTGCCATTCAGAGGGACTTTGTCAAGCTGGAGAAATGGGCCAACAGGAATCTCATGGAGTTCAGCAAGGGAAATGCCAAATCCTGCACTTGGAAAGAATAACCTCATAAACCAGTACAGACTGGGGAATGAGTCACTGGAAAGCAGCTTGACAGGAAAAGACATGGTGGCCCTGGTGGACAAGTTGAACAGGACCCAGCAATGTGCCCTTGCAGCAAAGATGGCCAACAGCATCCCAGGCTGCATTAGTCAAAGCACTGTCAGTAGGTCACGGAAGTTAATCCTTCTCCCTCTACTCAGCAGTGGTGAGACAAATCTGGAGCACTGTGTCCAGTGCTGGGCACCCCAGTGCAAAAGAGAGGTGGAAATACTGGAGAGAGTCCTTTGAAGGGCTAGCAAGATGACTAAGAGCTTGGAGCTTGGGCAACTGAACACCGGAACAGGCTGGCCTGGGGAAGTAGGCAGATAAAAGTAAGAAATACTTCTATGAATTATTTTGGGAAATTATTAGATACTCTTTATACCTTGCCTAGATTCTGTCACACTTTCTTTATATTGAGTATGCTCTTTCATAGAATCATAGAATCATTAAGGTTGGAAAAGACCTCTAGGATCATCAAGTCCAACCATCAACCCAAGACCCCCAGGCCTCCTAAAACATGCCCTGAAGTACCACATCTACATGTTTTTTGAACTCCTCCAGGGATGGTGACTCCACCACCTCTCTGGGCAGCCTGTTCCAGTGCCTGACCACTCTTGCAGTAAGGAAATTTTTCCTAATACCCAGTCTAAACCTCCCCTGATGCAACTTGAGGCCATTTCCTCTCGTCCTATCACTTGTGACTTGGGAGGAGAGACCAACATCCACCTCACTACAACCTCCTTTCAGGTAGTTGTAGAGAGCGATAAGGTCTCCCCTCAGCCTCCTCTTCTCCAGGCTAAACAACCCCAGTTCCTTCAACCTCTCCTCATAAGTCTTGTTCTCCAGACCCTTCCCCAGCTTTGTTGCCCTCTCCTCATAAGAAACCTCATATGAATCCATGAGAGGCGCTTTGAAGAGTAGAACTCTATTTGCTCGTGGATATTCGTAGTCTACTTAGTCACCAAAATTAAATCTTTTTTTCTAGAGGTACCTATGGCTTTCCTTTGATAGTGACAGAAGTCCAGGCATGTGATCTGAGTGTAGAGAATAGCACCTGCTTTAAGCAATGGACATTGTGAATGTTCTCAGGGCAAATTAAGCTGATAGTATCTGGCCCTAAATTGTTGTAGTAAACCATAAGGATTTTTTTTTTTCATATGAATTTCCTCATATCAAATAGAAAGAATGTGGAAGAAAGGAAGAGGTGTGAATTGGAGATCATTACATCATCCCCTTTCATTGGCTGAAAAGACATGTAGGCCATAAACAAAGAGAATTGCTTTGCCTATCTCCCAAATCCAATGGATTAGGAAAAATTTTAAATGGAGATTATCCTGGACCAATTGAGGATTTTGGAACTTGTTAGAATACACAAACAGCTTCAGATGAGCTCTCCAAAAATACTTCATAAGTAATGATTATGGACCAAAGTATGTTTTTGATCTCTCAAGATCTCATCTCAAGATCTCATCATTAACCTAAGACCCTGACTAGTAAACAAACACAATATTGGTTTCAGTAGATGAGAAATATGCTGGGAAAGAAGGAGGAATAAGGGGGGGAAAAGGGAGGCATTATTTACGGTTTCCTTAAATAAAGGTTGAAAATTTCTATAGAACTAGCCTTGTGGATTCAGAAGGGAAAGATCTGTCTTTTCCTTTGAAGAAAAATGCTATTTAGATTATCTCCAGACAATGAATACATGATACTTTTTTAGTACAGCCTACTTGGGTAAACTTGACCTTAAGAGCCTAGCTTAGGCAGATTTTAAATAATCATTGGAAGTGAGCACAGGTTACGTGCTATAATTCAGAAAGACCATGAAATCCAGTATCTATACCAGAATCTGAAATTTCTAGGAAGGATATGTTAATTACCAGCAAAAATAAATTTTCCAAGGGCAAGTTATCCTAAAGACTTTCCCTGCAAAAAAATTTTAACAGGTAGTTTATTCTCTCCAATCTAGCAGTGCAATCTGCAATGGTATGGGGCATCCAGACAGGAGAACTGTTTCTTTATTTCTTGTTCCAAAACAAGTCATCGTGTGTTCTTGAATAATGCTGCTACTTCTATTTTGCTTGGATCATGGCATTGGCATCCAAAATCTTTTACAAAAGGTCACTGGGTGAAAACCATTATAAATATACAGAATATTTTTCTTCTTTCATTATTATTGTACCAATAATCTTTGCTGCTGTTCGTACTAAATTTTCTACTCATAGCATCTGCAGTACTAAGACTACAAAGCATTTTATTGCAATACCACATATTTTTTCGGTACCAGTGCTTTGACACCATTCCCACATGGGGAAGTTTTTAACATCACCAGGACCAACAGGATGATTGTTTATTGTGAAAAGAAATAAATCACTCCCTATGGTGCCTAAGCAAATGCTTAAAATCTTGAATTTGTCATATATTTTTGAAAATTCTCTGTTGAAACTTTTGCAAAAACTGCAACATCTTTCTTATTTATGGACCATTAAGTTATTGCAAGCTGCTTGTGGGTCATTTGTTTGCAGAGTATTGAGAGACAAGGTGCTGCTCACTAGAACTGGTAAATATTATGAAGTATCTATGAACATACATTCTGAATACAAATCAGAGAATTTCTATTACATATGCAATCCCCTTTTTTCATTTCCCATTATATACTCAGCAATATTATTGAAGAAACAGAGTTTTATAAAAGCTCATACAAATGCTCATTTCCTCAGTCTACAATCTGACACAAGGAAATACTGATAAGGTTATCCGCTTCTTTTATTGGACTTATTAATTTTGCTGAATATATTCAAAGACATGCTGTATCCTTCAGAGTAGACAATGCAAAACCCAGCATTAGAGGAGGAAGGAAAACATGCTTATTGTGCAGTGCTGTGATAGGTCAGCTTTTGAACTCAGAACTGCTGGTGTTCACAATTTCTGAGTAGCAATTACTCAGTATCTCCAAAAAATATCTTAGTGTACACTGAAACAGCTCAAGTATCATAGTTTCTTGCATATGTCCTATAAAGCATTTCAACTCAATAAAGGAAAAAGAAATTTTTTAGCGTAAGGTCATTAGGACAATAAAAAATAAATCATGTAATTTTACTGCCAAAGAAGTTTGTACCTGAATCAGGTTGGGGTTTTCCTACTTGATCAGTGTTAATAGAAGAGTTTGTTCTGTAGTAATGTATGGTGCTTTATCCTATAAACTTATAAATAAATAAAATATTGCAAATGTATTTATGTAATATAAATATATTAAATTGTTTTTCTATATTTAAAAAATATTTTGTTGAAAGACTTTAAGAAAAAAAAGATCCTCTCCAGGACGTTCGGTGCAGAAATAAATGCACACAAGCAACCTATGGGTCCAATGATTTTAGGACATTAAACGTAGGAAGAGCTGAAGTATTCAGCACATACCATTGTCCTGTTGTACATGGCCATGTCCACGACATCTGCCCAAGACCTGTAGATTTCATTTGCATGTGGTTATTGGATATGCTTAGGAGTCCCAGCTTTTACACATTGCAGTCTCTGACTGAGCTGCTGGGACATCCATCACATTATTTGTTGAGAGGACCATTGAACAAAATTCACCAGATCTTCATATTCCAATGAAAGAAAACTTCAGGAGGGAAAAAAAGAAGTATCTCTTGAGAGAAGCACAAATGTACAGTAGCTCAGTGGAAAAGTCATAATTTGCCTTACAAATATGCCAGAACACTGATCAAATCTTTTTCTGTGGCAACTTCTTGTGCCCAAATGTCTACATCTTGGGCCTAATGTTCAGTCAAAGAGAATTCCCTCTGCTTTTTTGCAGAAACAAGGTGAATTGGGAAAGAATGATGCGTAAAGCCTTTTACTTCCTACGAATTGCCATAGCATCTCTCTTCTTTTGTTTGTTTCACTTTATGTAAATATATATGCGTGTGTATGTAACTAATACATATGCATGTATATTAGGTTTTATATACATAGAAATGTATGTGAGCATATCCATGTTGGTCGTCCCAGGCCAGACCTTTGTGGATAGATATCATTGTGGATAGGTTTCATTGGAAATACTAACGGCCAAAAGGGCATAAAGTTTAAATAATTCTCTTGTCCTTCCAGGTGGTTCATCACTCCAGGCCAAGTTCAAGACTTATTGATTATGTAGCTTGAGGGAAGGTCACAGAACTGCAGGCTACCTTCCCTAGGGTTTTCACTAAAGTAGGATATTTTGTGGCTAGTTGGGGTCTCCTAACAGTTATTGGACAGGACTAAGGCGACTGAACAAAACAATAGATGAAGCCTCATTTAAAATCCAAATGAGATTTTCAGTGACCAGAACTATATGTTTGCCACTTTTATAAAGTGCTTTAAAGTAACCATTTGGCCTTCTGCTATTTGTAGGGGGTTTCTCTGCAGGTGTCATAACTGAATCTAAGTTGGCCTTTATATGGCAAGTTGGGTGTCTTTGGTTAAACAAACAGCTTTAGTTACCTGCACTTACACTGAATGATCCCAATCAACAGAACTTTTCTGTTATGCTCTCTGCTCAGGACTTTTGGCACTTTACTTAAAATATTCTGAGATTTTCCTGTTTTGAGTTTTGCTTCTGTGATGGGGATCATCCAGTGTAATGGAGACTTCCAAGGAGCTGTAGGTTTTTTTGAAAGTAGAAGGATGGAAAATGTAAAAAAAAAGACCTGGAGGATGCCTCTCCCAATGAACCTTTGAGGAGAGATAGCTGGAAATGAACATCTATTTAAAAAAAGATACAGTGTTCTTTTGCATGCAAATTACTAGAGATCCAACTCACATAGTTCATATCCCAATAGGAGGAAATACATCAGAGCTGACAGATGTCATCAGCTGACTTAAATGACTGCATGAAAATTCACAACGTAAGTCTTTTATCTACAAACCCTGCATGTTTAAAAAAAAAATGTGCCAGTGGTTATAGGCTGCTCCTTTGACTACTGAGCCTTTGTCACCTGCAATTCCATGGACAAACAGTTCTAAATTATGTGCCTTGTTAGACTTACTCAACAATATCAATAATTGTAATATAAAATGTTAAAGACATAGATTTTTGAACTAAAAATAGAAAAGAACCAAGAAATTACTCTTGTGCATGCATGTTTCTTTATGATCCAATGTGCAAAATTTTTATAGGCTGCATGTCTGAAAGGAGATATATATAATGATGTTTAATGTGTAGTTGAGAGCAAAATTATTACAGTTTTATATATAGTGAAGCCATATAACAAAAGAGCAGTAGCTAGTGTTTGCCCTTATATGAGATGCAGTCATATAATAGAGAGCCTTAAAGCTAGGGTTTACTGTACTTTGGGAATTAATCACATAAACTATAAATTGGGTTCAACAGGCTGGCTGGGTAAATAGGCGCAGCTAATGAGGACACTATGAGATCTTATAAGAGCGCTGACTGCCCCAGGACAAAAGTGCCGAGCTGCACCTGATGGAAAACTAGAAGACATCAAAGCATAAAGGATTAGTGCTCTCACAGTGTTGAGAAATGGCCAGGGGGAGATTCACCAACTTATTACCCACATCCAAGCTAATCCTGTTATCTGCAAAATATGACTGTGTTCAGGAACTGCCACCACCTAAACTTGCAGGAGACTAATTCTGTGTTTACATGGACAAAAGTGCGGGGAATTTTCATCTAGGCAAAGAATATAAGAGATGAGAATTTTTAAGAGTTTCCTTTGTATCAAATGCATGAAGAAGGGAACATATAAAATTAGTTTTTTAATGGCTAATCTGTATCCTATATGAGTGTCCTATAGGACAGAATTCCTTCTCTGAGAACACAGGGAAAAAGTGACATATAATTTGTTCCCTCTTGTTTAGTAGGAATGGAGTTACACTTTCCTAAAAGAAAATCAAAATACATTGAAAGTAACTTTGAAGATGAGAGGGATTAATAGTCCCCCAATATCCCTGCCCTGGAAACCTTTTGTGCAGCAAATGTCTGCCTGATGTTTTTTCATTGCAATAAAAGAAGGTGAAAAATATCCTAAGGTCTTTGCCAGCACACCACAAAATATAATTCATTTTCCAGCCTAAGATATGAGAGTAGGCTTAATTTTTTTTAAAAAGGTTTATAATTAGCAGTGCTAGAAATCTAATCTTTTTTATACCAAAGATCCATCTTGTACAGCCAGCACTTATGGCAAATAGTGGACCTTATTTTTCAATTTGAATAAAACAGAAATAGACCCAAACAGTACCTCTTGGAGCAGATAATCCCAGGGAAAAGCAGATAATTTAGGGAAAATGTCTCCAACATATTTAATCTAAACATGCAATATGCTCATTCCAGTGGCTCAGCAGTGCCAAGGATGGTTGCCTTCAGGGCAGAGTTTAGGCATGATTACCCAGGCAAGCTCATGGCTAAGTATTTGTGTGGCATTAAGGAACACCCCCAGCACACAGATCTTGCAGGCAAAAATTTATCTAGCTATCTAAGGGAAATGATTAATTTTGTAGGTTTTAATTTTTAGGGATGCAAGAATGCCAAAGTTCTTGGTGATGGAAAAGACTCATTGTAAGGATGACATTGCCTGCAGGCGTTCCTTGGCTCTCTTACTCTTGTTGCTGTTTGACAGCACCATAGTTAAGTTGGAAGAATATTGCCATTAATTAGCAATGAAAATTAAACACCCTGGTGAGTAGAAGGTAGTGATTACCTGATGTTAGTGAATCACAAGTAAGGACTAGGGGAAGACTGGTGTAGTGACCCCACAATACCTGTGGAAACGAATACCCTTGACTTGTTTATCAGCCCCTTCCCACTTGTGTCCTTTCTAACCCTGGACTCCTTTTTTCCTTTTCTCTTAGCATCATCCAGCCCTGCAGTAACCAGACTGTCTCACAAATAAACTCTTGGACTATTCACTAAATTTCAGTCCAGATATTAACGGATCCTCCTCTGTCTATACACATATTTCTTGATGTCAAGGAAATGATCAAAGAACAGGTCAAGAGACCAAGGGATGTTTATTGGATAATTCTGAAGTTTCTTTCATTTGGCAGGGTGAGGTTCTTTCATTCATATAACTGATATAATCTGAAAATTCAGACACTGAGATCTCTCAGGTGCCTCTTGATTTTACTGAGGTCTTATACCTTAAGACTCTTAAATTACTCTTAATTAGAACTCTCTCTTCCTTGAGTTTTGATTGAGATAGGTTTTTAGGGTTTTTTATTTTATTTTTCATACAAATGTGCAAAAAAAGTCACAATTGAAAAGGTGTCAACTGTTGAATTCAAAGCCAAATAATTTAATTCTGTCAGCATAAAATGCCTTATTCAATTCAAAATAGATCCATATGACTTTTCAACTTACTAAAGTATATTTTGCATTTTTTTTAAGATTCCTAAGAAATTTGAAGATCCATTACAGCCACTTCCCTAGCTAGGTGTTTCAGACATCAGAGTTCTGTCAATGAAGTGAAGAACAGATTCAGCTAAGACATGGGTGGTTAGAAAAACAAGCTAGAAAACAGTAGAATAAAGAGGGACAGATTTACAGCCATTAAAAAATGAAGTAGTTATACAGAGCACTGATAATCATATAAACCTCTGCATGATTGTCTGATTATGGGCTGAAAAATACTTCTTAGTTCTTCATCTTATTTAAAACAAAACAAAGAAATGGAAGAAGAAAATAATACTGTGCATTCAAAATAAGAAGGAAAACAAAACCTGATTCTTCCTTGGAACCTGTAGATACCAACATGGTAGTCATAACAACTGTTTCTGGTTTTAGACACCTACTGATCAAATGGGAAGAAGGAATGAAAATTAATAATATCTACTAATGGTTTTGCTTTTCTTATTGATTTGACATTCTCAAACACAATTTTGGATGACAAAACAAAAGCCTTAAAAAAGATACTAACAGTTAAAGAAAAACACTGTTTGAAGCTATGATGTATACAAATGTTATATTTAACCTGAGACTGGGGAGTGTTAACGAAAGAGAAAGATTTTATTTATTTAAACATTTGCTGATTTCAAATGCTTGGTATGTTTGGCTCAAAGCTCAAGTTGCACCTGTTATCTGCATCTGACCTTTGTCAGGGCTTTTCTCCATCCACCTCTGCCCTGCCCCAGCAAGTTCGTGGGCAATATTCCTGATATGCTTTACTATATAATTTTTCAAAAAGTATAGATGACCTCTTGGCAAATCAATCTGTGATAAGGATTCAAAAATTTGCATCCTGAGCTTTAATTACTTCTCAAAATCTTGACTCATAACACATGGATCCCAAAATTGACCAAGGTTCACCCAAAATGCAGGAATGAAGGCTTGTGGCAACAAGTCCCTGATGATCCCAGAGTGGATATGTACAGTTTTCCTTGGTCCTGGGCAGACATCAGCTCCATTTGCTCATCCATGCTTTATTCAGCTAGTATGTACATATATGCATTTATGCAAAGTTTCCTAGCTGAAGAAAAAGTAAAATTATATAGGTCAATAACTCCTCCCCTTCCACCTCCTCCTCTCTCTCCAGATCACATCAGAAAACATTGAAAACACTTAGTTTATATTCTTTAGATTGAAAGGAATATTTTTTTTCTCTGTAGTCCAAGCTGGACTACAAAAAGTGGCAACAGTAGAGTCCTTAGTTTGCCTTTAAGTCCTTCTGGAAAGGGAGTAAAACTAAGTCTACAAAGTATCTTATTGCTGTTAACTAAATATTTTGCTTTTATTTCCCAAAGCTATGGAAAATGTCAATATAACAAATTTCAAACTACCAAAGAATTTTTTCTTTGTAGCTGCAGAACTATGATGCTTTTACTTTCTCTGTATTGATGTTTTATGCTTTTGAGAACTAAGCTTGCCCAGAGAAGCAACAGCCAGTTTATCTTCTGTGTATGCATTTAAGGGACAAACGATGAGGCATTTACCTCACCTAACCTCATATGTCTAAAAGTTGCTTCTCAAATTTATATTCAGTGAGGTTCTTGGCATAAGAGTACTTACCCCAAATTACTGTGTATGTTTACAGTGTAGATAGCTATATTTGGGCTAGTTAATCTATGTAGTCTGTCAAAACTGTTGGTGTAAAATTCATCAACATAAATAGATATCTAAAAGGGTGAATTGCTTAAAGATGTCTGAAGCTAGATTAGATGAATTCTACATTTTCTGACCATTTCTTTCTCTTTCTTTTCCAGGCCATGAATGTCCACAATTTACCTTTTTTTTTTTTTTTTTATTTCATAATAGTCTTTTCATATCCAAAATAGAAATATTTTCAGGGACTGGCTGGTGTGCCCCTTTGAGTTCTCACATTTGTCTCATATTCCAGGAGGCTGAAATGGGGTTAGAAGTGAACACTTGGTTCTGATTCCCCCTTCATTGTCTGGGAGATTCGCAGGTTTCATTTTATGGTAAAAACATTTTTTAAATTACTTATCTGTTGTACAGATGTTGATGATTAGAATGAAGATTTACTTCTATTTCTGCTATTGCTGTTATTACTGTCATTACAGGTTTGCTTGGGTCTACTGAGAATAGGTATTACTCTGGTAGGTGCTGTGCATACATGCGACAAGGGTCACTGTAATCTGAAACAACTAGCTATAGAAGTAACTAGATAAAGTGAGGGTTGCCATCTTATTCTTTTGGAGGGTGATCTTGTGCGGGAAGGGAACGAGAAGTCAAATGCATGCAAAGAAGTCTGTGGTATACTCAGTTACTTCTTCGGAGTCAAAATTTCTGCAGTCACATAGAAGCCCTTTGCTCCTATACCAGGTTTCCCTCCAGGGTACCTCCACGGTGCAACCAGGAGATAGAGCTTTGCATATACCTGGGCTAACATGAATCTAGTTCTCAAGAAATGGTCATATAATGTAGCCTTCTGAGGCTCATGGCATTGTCTTTAGTACTGCTGAAACAGGACAATCAAAAGCTTATGAATTACAAAGTGGACATACATTTAACTTACCACATTAGGGATAAAATGCAAAATATGGTCTTAATCTTTCTTGTTTTATGCTTTAGTGATGAAAAAAGCTACCAAATATTTGGGATTGCCTCCATGCTAGGACATCTGATACTCTGTTTGCTCACGTTGGTATAGGACAATTGATACAAAAGCAAAGAGATAAAGTCTGAGCATTTTGAGTTCACTTGTAAAATAAATTTAGACAGTGACAAACTCATAAAACTAAGTTGTACTTTGCAAGGTACATTCAAAATCTTTTGATAGACTGAAGAGTGGGAAAAGCCTGAGGTGAGCCATGTCTTTTGAGTAGTCAATGTACTCTGGGCCTGCTTATGGCCATGTTTGGCTGGAAAGCACTAATTAGATTAGATATACTTGGCTAGAAGGCAGAAAGTTTAAAACATTAACTTCTTAAACATGTGCATACATTTGGAATATAACATATTCTGCTTTTTGGAGGTATATTCTGAGTAAATATCTTGCCAGCATGATGTTATCGTTCAATTTCTCACATGGAAATATGCTGTTTCAGAATCAAATCTTGCTCTTGTACACATGCACACTACTTTTACAGTGTTCAGAGAAGAGCATGGATCCAAAAATGGTACTAATCTCTTCTTTTTTTCCAGTTAGTAAATAGCTAGAAATGCTACACATTTGCTGCCGTTACATACTGGAGTGATTATTTTATTTTTTTTTAGGTCATTTCTCTGTTTATAATCACTGAGGAGAGACCTAAATAAGCAATTTTTTTCTTCAGTGGGGATGGCTCAAATCTTCCAAACAATGTGGACAAGCTTGAATTTTATTGTCTTAGGATAAGACGATGGGCAAGTACATGATCCAAGGGCAATCTACCTTTCATGGTTTCCCTCTGATCTACTCTCTTCTTTGCTAGGACACACAAGACCACTGCCTGAACATGCAGGGTCTCAGCAAACTGAACAGTCAAAATATCTTCTTTTTGGGAATAGCATAAACTTGGAGAAATTCTGCTAATGTCAGTAAAAAGTCCCACTAAGAAAAACTGAGAACAATGTTGGGTCAAACAAGACTGAAGTGATCACTTATACACTGGGGAGTCAAAATGGATGAGTGTCTGTGAGATCACTTTTGGTGGCATTCACATGGTGAATATGCTGAACTGCTTTCCGCCCTTAAAAGTAAAATATTTTCACCTGGCCTGCTCACTGATTTCAGTGGTCCGGATGAACTTGTGAGGGCAGAAAGAAGAAAGTCTAGCTTGTCATTTGAAACCACTTAATGGTGAGAAAAAACAGCCAAGTCCAGTAGGTTTTGTTCATCCTTTTGTTCTGTGCCCATCCAAAGCAATTTTCACTTTTTTTCTATTTTTAAGGCAAGGTCCCACAATATGGTCCAGAAATAATTATTCTGGGATTTAGGAGGCCTTACGAATTCCTCTTCTGAGACTTAGGTTCAAGACCTTAATCTTCTGGATATTTATAATGTGACCTTAGGAGATCTACATTTAGGCAATGGAACACCCTCTTCTATATATTTTGAATTCCACTGCAATCCAACGTTTGGAATTATGTCATTAGACTTTAGTTCTACACTGTGGACATTCCTGAAAATAAAATTCACAAAAAAACCAGAGTTTGGACAGTCACTGGGGATTTGTGGTCTTGGGCTTCAATCTTCTTAGAAGGTAGCTGTCTAAATCTCATCTGCAGACTTACATATCTTTTTTCTCAGGCACTTTTAATTTCAAGGGATTTTCAGCTCTCAGAAAATGTCCTAAGTAAAAACTTAGAAGCATTTTTTAACTTGTTCCATGTTATAGACATTGGGTGTGATTCTTCTTTGCTCCTTCAAGCATTTTCTGTAGTATGAAATGAATGAACCTCTAGAAATGTCAGAATTTTTTCATTCCCTGTAACGAGAAGGCAGGATACCTGATTAAAGTTGACAGGTGAATCCTACCCCCACTGACTGGGACAAGCAGTTTCATCAATAGAATTGCCTATTTTGGGAATCCTGATCTGGTTTATACATGCACCTAGGTTCATCCCATCTAACTGAGCTGCCTTGGATTGAGATGAAATTGTCCTCAGGTTCCTTTGTAGTCAGGGGAGACAGATCTACACGTTCACATTGTATTTAGGGCTTAGGTGGGCCTCCTTGCTCTCTGGAGAACTCATTTCTGTGCATGTTGAACAGAAAGCATTGAGAAGACGTGACAAAGAGAACTTTGGTGTGGAACTCAGTCGTCTTCAGTTCTATCTAAATTAGGCTGTAGGCCAAAATTCCTTAAGCCCTAGACAGTGACAGAGTTTGTTTATTGTTCAGGACTGCCTAGTCCTAAATGTGTTTAAAAGCCTTCCTGCTCCACTGAATGTTCAGGGTTGCTTTAGTTACCATACATAGCTGGAAATGTCTACTTTGGAGACAGACATCATAATCTAGACTTACACAGAATAATGTCTAAATCTTACTCAAGTCTCTTTGGAAGGTGCCTGAAACATGGGACATAGCCAGGAAGTGATCTACCACCTAGGCTGTGGTATGAAAGTGATACTTTCTGTCTTTTAAATAGTAAGGACAGTCAGCTTAGGGAATTGTGAAGCACTCCAGGGTCCTGTCTCCAGGACTATATTGGTTTACTAGTCCTTGAAGGTCTAATGTAAAAGGCATGCGCATTTTGGGGAGTTGTGTCAGAATTGTGGCCCCTTGTCAGCTGAATACCCTAACTAACAACCTGAGTTAGCCTTCCTCTAACCTTTTAACTGTATAAGTCAATGAATTTTGTACTCTCTCCTCCTCAGTGCCTAAGAGAAGGTACTGCATAGCCTGGCAATTAAAGTATTACAGCCTGAAAGACATGAGTTTAACCCGCCTCAGGATACTTAGCACCTTGAATTGAGGTCTCCCACTTCACCATTACAAAAATAGGAGGTAATAATACTTGCATCCCCTAAAGGGGATGAGATGAGTTGCATCCCCAAACATCTGACATCTCATACTGATTCCTTACACTCTTGGCAAAAGAAGTCAGGCTTGATTGCCCCGTAAATGTCCCTAGTCAATAAGAAGAAGGAAGCATCACCATTAAGCAGACCAGTTCCATCTTTTCAGAGGTGGTACAGACAATTTAGGTGGTTATTTAAGATGTACTGAACCATCATAGGCCAAATTTCTAACAAGTCAGTGTCAAAGTTCGGACCTAAACCAGGTGACAGGATTCCACCTTCTGACATTTAGAGGCTTAAGTTTCAGCAAAGCAACAACCAGAGGATTGTACTGAAGTCCACTCCAGCCTTTAATTCATCTATTCCCCAGTTCCTGCTTTTTAAAATGTGAGTATTGACGCAGGGGTCATGAGATTATGTCTGTTGAGGATAATGAAGCATCCGTATGCTGTAGAGATGGTTATCACCGAAAGACTCAAGAAAGGAGCGGCCTCAATAAATTGCTGAACAAACTTACTCCTGACAGGGCTGTGAGATCAAGCCCTTAAGCCAAGATATCACAGAAGTCTTGGCAAACAAATCAGATATGTTGAGTCTCAGAAATGATCTTGTTCTGCGATGGATAGGGCTTCTCCTCCTTGCAGCACAGAAAAGATTCTGTTGACTGGAACAGGGACGTCTTGGGGTTCTCTAAATTACACCAGAGACACAAAGGTAGCAAGAGGGTTCCTGTTTCTCTCTCCCAGCTCTGAGCTGTGCTTTCTTTACTGTCACTTGTACATTAAGTTTCACAAAGAAATATGCATCAAGCTATATGTATCTAGGGACAAAGAGAAAATTCAGGCTCACCAAAAAGGAATTTAAAGAAAAAGAGAATACAGGCTCAGGAATGTTCCTGAGGAAAAGTTGCTCTCTTACTTTTAAAAGGATATGTAACCCTGAACTGTCACAGTTTGCATAGTGCTGTGTACAGGCTTTTAATTAGTACTGAAGCCAGAAGGCTTTCCTATTATATTGCGTAGTTGGCATTACCTTTCCATGGTTCTAGGTGAAGTGGTAGTACAATACCCACAATTCCTTCAGCTCCCCTACCTGCTGCAGCTTCAGCTATAGTAGCTGACAATGTAATACTCATTCAGCAGCTGATTATAATTAAAAATATCAGAATAATTAAAGTCCTCAGCTTGACAAGCAGAGCCATAACTTTGCCTTCAGACATTCCTCTCTAATTAGTTAATTAATCCTAATGCAAATTATAAGCAATAATTAGTCAGCCAAGCTTGACATAAAAGTCTGCTGACTTACAGCTAAAAGGCTTTTCTGGTTGTTGGTTTGTAGCTTCTTAAGGTGTCTTTTGTCCACTCATAGTTTCTGTGTCTCCAGTCCTGTTAACTTGCTGCTGATATATAGATATGCAAAGTAGTTTGCGGAGTAAGAAAACACAGCTATAAAAATTTGCACTACCATAGGCACTATTTTATTTGCTTAATAAACTGGATAGTCGTGATGTGTATAGAATATAAATAAAACATCACACATGTATTCTAATACAATATAAATGTATGTTTTTAGACAAATACATATATTTAAGAATGTTTACATTCCCAGGTTTAGCAGAATATATCTGCCTGGAGATGGTCTGAGCTGTTCTGGACAATGACATAATGTAAAACCCAATGTGATTCTAAGATTAAGCTAGATTCTGATCTCCAATATCATAAATGAAATCAAATTCTTTTGTACCAGGACAACTGGTATCTGATTCACGTTTTTCCATAGGTTTTTAACAGATCAGGACTCTGTTAAAGTGAGATAATTTGAATTATCATCAGATAAATCAGAAGTGTGAATATTGCATTTCACATGGCAATGCAGCTAATATTGGTGTGTTGCATTCCACAAAGCCACAGTGCTGACATATCATAGAAATACTCACCCTCGACTTGGAACACTAATGGATGTTTATATATATATATTTTTTTTTAAGCATTTTGTTTGAAAGTATTCCTATTTACATAAAAAAAGCAAAGTTACAGTGCTTAAAAAGTGTGGCAAGCAAAAATGGAAAGGTGATTCAGAATGCACAAATACTTTATGCTGAGAGTCCTTTTTCTAACAGACTGACAGTAAGTTCATTTTCTATATTGTACTATGCTTACTTTCGTTCTAGCTTCTCATGTAGTTAAAGGTAAGTGGGATCGCAGGACCATAAGACATCTAGCCACCTATTGATATACACATACTTTTCTGGTGACAGGTTAATAATGTCACATATTACGCATATGAAGAATGAAATGCAGAAGCAGAGGTTTAACCTGCACTTTTCTGAGCCAATGCAGTTATATGCCCTGTGCTAGTAGCAGAGTACTCAGAACAGGAACACAAAAAGCTGGAGTCAGGATAAAAACAGATTAACTTATCCAAATTCCCTTGAATTTGCAGTATTTTGGTGAAATTTAGAGTTCTAAGCATCATTAATTTAGCTTCAGCAAAACCATAGTCAAAATCCATTCTTTCTTCTTAATTTTCTTGCTGTTCATCTCACCTGACTTTAACAGTCTGAGCTTTGGTGATGAAGACCCAGATAGACGTCCTCTAGAGTTAGGGAGGGAAAAAGATTCATATTGTAGTCTCGCCAGAATCACCCCTGGGGATACCGATCTTTTTCCATTGTCTACAGAGGAAAGATAAGGTGATGATAGCCCTGAATTAAGCCTCTCAGTTAAGTGCCTAAAGTTGGGTGAGAAAATCTGAGCATTGTTAAACAGCTTGAGTGATCCAAAATGCATGATGTCATCATCTATTTATAGTGTTACCCTACTATCTCTTTGTTCATTTGGTGAAAGGAATAAGAAAGAACAGGGGCTACTATTCAGTAAATCACGCAGTGGATTTCAAAAAAGCTCTTTTGAGGCAACTTCATCTTCAAATTTTCAGGCTGCACAGAGAAACCCAAATCATTCAGGAATGACCAGGTAAATTTTCATGCACTTGGAAAGAAACTGGAAATCTGGCAATGGCAACATTGGGTTATCATAGAGGATCATGTTCAGGTGGCAAATAATGGGGAAACATTACAAATCTCAGGGGAGTAAAGCATCTACATGTGCATGAAAGAAGGAGAAAGCCTTTCTATGTGTGGAAAAATATCTCACAGACATCACAATAGCTCCCAGGAGTTAGTGGTTACTCTGGATTTGTACCAGCTTTTTGGGATCTGTTAGGATTGGAGTCTTGCACCTGTTTCACTGTCTTGTCTCTTTTGCCAAGATCAACTCAGTTCAGGAGAAGAAACAGGTCTTAAAATAGTGATTACAGACCTGTGACTTTCTGGTTCTTGAAACTCCTGCTCCAGTCTGTGTATTTCTTTTGTTACCTGGCTGTTGCTTCTAAGGCCATGGTTAATTCCACCAAAATTTCTGTCCCTGGGGTTACTACTGTGTCAGTCACTCAAAGATCCTTATAGAGAAGTAATAAGAGAAGCCCTTCTTGAGGCCATCAAGGAATGTAGATTCAAGAATACAAATTGGAACTCTTCTTTCTACCTTTCTATTGGCAATATAAGGATACTAGAGTGTGAAGCTTCTAATCCCTAGTAGCCAAGTGCCTAGAAGTAGGTGAGAAGAATCATCCACTGACAATTACCGCTCCAGTCCCTTCCCTGTTCTTCTTCAGCAGGTGTCAGGAAATTTCAGGGATTAATGACAGTAATTTCTGACCCTCGAGGAAACTGAAGGGCAATAATCTACATTTAACTATTTAACTTATGTGTTCTGAAACCTAGCAAGGCTTCTTTCCCCCCACCACTCCTGACTTGGCTTTCATTGTGCAGTACTTTATACGTGTGAATTATTTTTCCACTAATGAGAAGTGCAGTGATTTTGGGTGCTAATGGAAAGTAGTAGGAAATTAATGAGAGATAGGAGACAAGGGTAGATTTTTTTTTTTCAGTATGCTTGTGCATGAATAGGAGTTACTCTGTTGTATCAAGGGGAGAATAGATTAAGCATTTTGGAATGCACAACCCAAGAGGGATAGTTAATCCTGTTTTTGACAATCGCAAATGTAATACGTACAAATGAGGGGAAGCATTATGCATGATTTTCCTCATTTTACATACAGCACAATGTGTTATTTTCCAGCTCTTAATTCATGTCTTCATTAAGTAAAACTGCTCTAAGTCTGACTGGAGCATGCTGTAGATCTGGGAAAGAATTAAGATCTCAACAATGATACATTAAGTTTTCTTTTCTTTTTAAAATATTTTAGGACATGAGCTTTTTGTTAGCAGAGAAATATATATGATAAAGAAATGTGGCACTTGGGCTTAGTTTGCTTGGCTACTATTGACTGATTTGTGATGGCTGTACAGGCCACCAGCTGTAGCTCTCAATGTCATGCCCAGCCATTGTAGGTATCTGCTCTTTTCCAGGAAGTTAGCAGTTGAAAAAGACCCTTATGCTTCCAATACACATATCAAGGCTGAAATCCTAGTGCTGTGTGGTTTATCTCCCTCATCTTCCTGTCCTTCATGCCTCTGCTGGCACTCCACATAACCCAGAATTCTCTCCTAAGAAGGCTGGATCCCACCCACGGCCACGGCCAGCAACCCTCTTGTATGATATCCCTCAGGAACAACTCTAGCACTTCTTGGAGCCTTTGATTTGTACAGAGTCAAATGAAATGTCTCCATGTAATTTATGCTAGTTGCTACTTCAGGGTTGCTCTAAATCTTTGTGGGAGATCAGTTTGCATCTTGGCCAAACCCAGCATGTTGTAACCTCACACACTAGTGCTGACTCCATGTCAGGGAAGATGCCCGTAGGCTCCGAAGAAGGAAAAACGTAGAATTTCTTCATTTCTTCACTTAAGAGTATCATGATTTTAACTGTTTACCCTTTATTTAACAAGCAAATTAAAATTGTCAAAGTAAACATGTTCCTATATTAAAAACAACTGCAGTTGTTTCAGGTTAATTATTGTCAAGATTGGTACAAGATAAAGCAAGGTAGTTATTAAACATTAGCTGGAGAGATGTTTAACAGTGGGGTTCTCCAATAAAACAAGAAATACTGCTTTCTTTTTTTAAATTACTAAATACTAATGCGTCCTCATAAGCCACTGACTAAACAGTTACACAATTGTGTTATTGATACTGAACATTGGAATACCCTGAAGACCACATTGTATTCCCTCTCAAGCGTAAACATAGGACAATTTTTTTCAATATGTTGCAGTAATAACCAGTAAAATTTGAGCTGATTTGAATTACATATTGTTACTGGGATTCCTTGTGCTTCTTTTTAGTCTTCTGTTATTTAGCATCTGGTCTAACTCAGTTGTCAAGGTTCCGTCTACAGAGAGTTATTGGGATGAGCTACTCTTTAAAAATGCCTCTCTTACTCTGTTGAGCAACAAGGAAGCTGAATCCCGTACTGATTTCCAATATTTCCTTAGTGACTGTGCTACACCAGGCACGAAAACAGCTTAAATCAAGGAACTGCTTTCAAAGTCTATAGCAAAACACCATAAAAATATAGGCTCTAGATAAAACAGCTTAAAAGTGGATAGAAAGAAAAATCCTTGTCAAAAGGTTGGAATCAATGGGCTGCCTTTATGGTAACTAAATAATAAGGTCTTTGAGCTGAGAAACACATGTTCCCTTGCATTTAGAAACCCCTTGTTTATTATCAGTGTGTAGAAGTCAATAGAAAAACTCAATTCTAGCAGGAATTGGAACAGATTTCTGGATGTTGTCAGGAAAGTGGCAATGCAAATAAACAATTTCATGTTCAGTATTTATACTAAAATCACAGTCAGCTGTGATTTCTGTGACTGTTATCTTCAAGACATGAGATCTGGACTTGGGAAGACTGAGTTAAACCAAGAGCCAACTTCCAAATTTTTGATTCTGATTTAGCAATTCCAGTGAGAGATTAGATTAATGATTCATACTTGCATTAACATTCTAAATACCCCTTACGTTGTGTTGAAACAACATTCCATTCTCAAATAAAGACACACTGCTAAAATCAAGTGTAGATTTAGATTGGACATAAGGAAAATATTTGTATGATAAGGGCAGTGAGACACTAGAAGAAGTTGTCCAGAGAAGTGGTGGATGCCCCATCATTGGAAGTATTCAAGGTCAGTTTGGATGGGGCTTTGAGCAACCTGATCTAGTGAAAGATGTCCTTGCCTGTGGCATCGGGGTTGGACTAGATGATCATTAAAGGTCACTTCCAATTCAAACCATTCTATGATTCTATAATTCATATTGCAAAATTCCAAGTTCTAACGAACTAAGTTCAAGTTGTCTTAAAGCTTCAGCTATTGTCATAACATTGGAAAGTCTTTAAAGCTTAAATGTCACACTTTCTACAACTTGGATAGAATTCCAGGATTCTCTACTGTTCCATGGAAGTCTGTGGTGTGAATCCAGCCAAAAAGAAATGCTGGGACATCACTCTTATTTGGTTTTGAGAAAAGTGATCAGATGGCTGTTTGATAAATAACCTTTCTACAAAACAAAAAGGAGGGACCAAGTGTGTTTGAACAGAATATAAATTCCTGATAGACAGGGATATGCCAGACTGTACGGTGTCTGCCTAAGAACAGCTAGGTTTCATGAGAAGAAGTTCACCTCTCTGGAATGTACAGCAGCCCACAGTTTTCATCCTCCATGCCAAAGAAAACAGTTGAGCTCTAGTTAGGTATGGGGCTAAGCAGCTGTCTCAAGACCTAGCCTGGAGATCTGCATTCCTATAAGAACTAACCTGAGTGTATTGCAAAACAGCACTGTTTCATAACCTCGGTGATGGTTGAGGTAATAGGGACATATTGCATGTCTTTATTATTTCTTTTCCTATGGACTACAGAAGATTAATGTCCAAATACCTCAGTAATATAAAAGATCCGATCGTCAGAACCCCCCTATAAGGAAAAAATGTTATTCCTTGAGATCTTATAATCAGGGTATACAATACTGCTGGCAAGGTCAGTTTTTGTCTAACTTCAGAAATCTTCAGAAAAAAACATCCATGTTTCAGCTGGCTGCCCAACCTTACTTTATGAAGAAAATGGAAACATTTAGAAGAAATTTATATTAGCCTTAAAAAAGCATACTCCTCCCCACCCACTCTAACAGAAACTGAGATCAGTAGCTCAGAAACGTGTTGTTGGACTGATTAAGCATCTGAAGTTAAGCAAGATGAAACACTCCCAGAGACCTCACTGGGACTAACTCAACCCAACCTTAGTCCACTGTGCTGGGTGAACCTTGGCTAGCCACCAGGTGCCCAACAAGCCACTCTGTCACTCCCCCTCCTCAGCGGGACAGGAGGAGAAAATACAATGGAAAACCTTGTGTGTCAAGATAAGGACAGGGAGATCACTCACTAGTTACTGTCATGGGTAAAACAGACTCAACTTGGGGAAGATTAATTTAATTTATTACCAATTAAGAACAGAGTAGGATAGTGAGAAATAAAAACAAAACTAAAAACACCTTTCCCCCACTTCCCCACATCTTCCCAGGCTCATTTTCACTCCTGACTCTTCTGCCTTCTCTCCCTTGAGCAACGCAGAGGAGACGGGGAATGCTGGCTGCGGTCAGTTCGTAACACTTTGCCTCTGCCTCTCCTTCCTCCTCATGCTGTTCCCCTGCTCCAGTATGGAGTCTCTCCCATGGGAGACAGTCCTTCATGAACTTCTCCAACATGGATCCTTCCCACAGGCTGCATTGCTCCAGCACGGGTCTTTTTCCATGGGATATAGTCCTTCAGGAACAGACTGCTCCAGCTTGGCTCCCCCACGGTCTGCAGAACCTGCCAGAAAACCTGCTCTTGTGCAGACTCCTCTCCACGGGCTGCAGCTGCCTTCAGGGCATATCCAGCTGCTGCAACATGGAGTCTTCCATGGGCTACACTGTGGATATCTGCTCCGCCATGGTCCTCCATGGGCTGCAGGGGGACAGCCTGCATCACCATGGTCTTCTCCGTGGGCTGCAGGGAAATCTCTGCTCTGGAAACTGCAGCACCTCCTCCCCCTCCTTCTTCACTGACCTTGGTGTCTGCAGGGCAGTTTCTCCCACATTTTTCTCACTCCTCTTTCACAGCTACTGCACAACATTTTTTTACCCTTTCTTAAATATGTTATCACAGAGGCACCACCAGCAGCACTGATGGGCTATTTTGGGCAGTGGTGGATCCATTTTGGAGCTGCCTGAAACCATCTCTGTCTGACATAAGGATAGCTCCTGGTGTCCTTACAGAGGCCACCCCTGCAGCCCCCCCAGTCCCACCCCACTACCAAAAACTGGCCACATAAACTCAATGCATACATTAAAATTAAGCACCTAGTCTAACAATCATCGAGCCTCCCTCTATAAATCATTCATAGTCCATTCACTTTGTCCCAAAACAGGCACCCCAACAGAGGCGAATCACCTTCTGAGGATCCAGTCTTTCTCCATTACCTGTCAAAAGAGTCTAGATGACTGATTTAGACTCACCTTCTTGATGTTTTTAAGTTAGGTAAGATGAATCATGGAATCATAGAATAATAGAGTTTTTTAGGTTGGAAAGGACCTTTAAGATCATCGAGTCGAACTGTTAACCTAACACTACCAAGTCCACCACTAAACCATGTTGCTAAGTGGCTCCTACTCCACAGATCAAAACCCAAGGACTGTTTGCTGACATCATATCGATATTGTGCTGGTGGACTTATTCTGAAAAAGCACAGTTATAAATTCTTTTTTTATTATTATTATTATTACTTTTGTTAGAGGAACCAACCCAATAGGTTCTGTGTTATGACTAAGTTTTTCATAACTGTGTAAGGAACCTTGGAACCAATCCAATCTGAGTATCTGCTTTCTGTGTATGGGTCTGAAGGTAATAGTTTCTATTTTTAAACTGAAATTGGAACCTACAAGTAACCAGATTCCTATGGTACATAATATACTTAATCAGGTACACTTGTTTCTCCTACTAGAAATCTTTCACCCATTCAGATGGGTGGTCAGATCTAGGAAGGAAATAGGTTTTAAATTTTGTTTGAATGTGATTTAAAAATAAATTAATGAAAACGGAACAATTGTTATGCTGGGAAGATGGACTCATAAGGAGCAAAAAGTTTTATTTTAGTAACCCTGAAGGGCTACAGTTAAACTTAGAATAAACTTTTATTTAATTTCAAGTTTTTAAAAATAGAAATCCAGAGTATCTCATCTCAAAAAAAGTTTGAAATGGAGTATTTTGAGTTTACCAGGGCATCCCATTCTTTTCTTGTATGTTTTGGGCAGACTAGAATGAGTTGAAATCAGAATATTTCCACTACACATTCTATGCTCAACAACTCAGCATTTTCGGAAGGAAAAAATGTTTGCACTGGAAATTTTCCAGACAGCTTTCTCTTGATTTTTTTTTAAGTTGATTCTCTCATTCCTTAGGCTTCTGGACAGAAACTCTCAGCATGGAGTCATGATCCAAACTGCTCATGAGCCACCCTCCAATTCCAAACAATGTAACTTCAGAGAATTTCCTAATCTAGCATTATGCCTGTTCTCATGCAGTGTATACCTGTGGCTTTTTTTCAATGAGCTTGTTTGCTCCCACTAAGTCGGAAAAGCCCCAGAGCAGTTTGGGAACCTGCAAGCATTACAGTGTACCTGCTTTTTCAGCCCTGTTTGCTGACATAAGTCCACTGCACAGGTGGGAGCGTGAGTCTAAGGAGTGTAGGATGCCTTGAGCTTCCCTGATGTGTCGTAATTAAACACCTGTGCTAAATAGCTCTTTGCCGAGCCACTGTGAAAATCCATGGAGTGCTCAACAGTCCTGAACATTTTCCATCTCTCACTTGGGCAGGTGGTCTCACATTTGAACTGTGCTATTCAAATAACACCAAAGATAGAGATGTGATTTCAAGACCTCTTCAAGGCCTTTATTTTGTTTTGTTGCTGTTGTTATTTTTAATGTTAAAATGTAATCTTGAACTTCCTTATTTAGCATTCCTGGGTATCTTTATATTCTGCGTATTTAGAGTCATGCATACAGTTGGCAAAACTATACAGATAGCTATACGGATTAAGAGCCTAGAGAAGTTATATACCACAAAATGAGTTCATGTTAGCAAAGGGAAATGACTTAAATAAATGTATCTGTGGGAAAAGACACTAATCATAGAATTTCCTGTAGTCTTATAGTCTGTCTCTAGAGTCTTTTCGTAAACATGGAGTTCTTCAAGACCTCATAACTCTCTACTGGGAACAAAGGCTATGTCTATACCAACAAACAAATCAAAGCCATAGCATGTTCTCAACCTCCATCCCCCAATTATCCAGAATATGTAATTGTTCACATGCTTCCTGTACGGTTTTGGCTTGCACTGGCTAGCACTCTCGTAGACTATGCCTGGGCATGGCCCAGGGGATTTGCACATGCTGTGGACTGCTCCCAACAGGCAGTTTGGACACTGCCATCCTGTCTGGAGGGAAAGAAAATTTAGGCATGTGTCTACAAGCCAAGTTGTTCCCCTTACCTGCAGGATGGGACTGACCTCTAACTGATCCATGACTAGTTTTATTTAATCGTACGCATCTAACCAACAGTTCAAAAACAAACCTCCTGGTAAAATAGTGCTAAAGAGCTTGGACCTGACTCATTCTGCACATACAACTTCATAAAACTAGGTGACCGTAAACTGACACATGATGGCTTAAAGCAGAATACAACAGTGAGTGGGGTATGTGGCACAGCAAAGGAATGTGACCATCACCTCAGCATGAGACATGGGTCAGGGGAGGCTCCTCTGGCCTAAGTGCTAAGGTGGGAGGCAAAGAGAAAGCCAGAGGATCACCACTTCATTCTTCATACAAGCTCCACCTCTAAGGCTACTGACCCAACCTTCAGCCCAGTTAACATCTTCATTCTTGAGTCATAAGGACCATAATAAAGGACAAAAGAGTTGATAACTTCTATGTCACTAGCTCTTAAAATTCCTTCAGCTACTCCCATGCTAAGCCAAGCATCCTGTGTTTAAATAAATAAGAACCTGTGTTTTGTTTCATCCTAAATATTTGTTCCAGAGAGGTCTTCAGACCTTTTCTAAAAAGACCAATCAAGGGAAATTTTTGCTTAAAATCAGTGTGGAATTGAAGTGTATGTGAGGTATCTTATTAGCTTTGAGTTTATTCTCAATTCAGTCACAGGAAATATCCATTTTCCTGAAGAAGCAGCAGTTGTCATATTTTGCTGCTGTAGTGTGTGTAATATCAATCTCATGTTTATTTATGCATGTAAAGATTTTATTATTTACATTTAAATATTTATAACATTTCTGCATAAGCAGCCAAAAAAGTTCATCTCTGCCCTTTAGGAACTAAGCAATTTCATTTTACTAGGTAGAATTTTTTCTATATAAATAATTGACGCAATGATTTCTCCCTCTGTCTTTATGCTATTTATATTATTTCTTAAATGCAAGGGGGTTATAGAACTAACAGACTGACTGGTCTGTTTTTATTGCCTATCAAATCCAAACAGACTAATATATCACATGAAAGATCTGGAAAAGGGAGTGGTGATGAAACACTGAAAAATAGGAATTAATTCATTAGAATTCAGATATGGAAGCCTATGCTAATTACATTGCTACATTGAAAAAGTGTTTGTTTCTTCCTGGAAATAACTTTATGGATTTTTTTTTTTCTTGAGATTAGCTGTACTGTCTAGCTGTATAGCAATAGATATAGTTGCTGTTCTTCTTTCTTTCAGTAGGGTTATCCTTAAAATTATTTTGTAAAAATCAAGGAGATTTAAAAGGACTTGAAGCCTTGACGGTTATATGGTTGTACTTGGAACAGGTTTTCCCTCTGTCAGGTAACTCAGACCAGTTGTGTCTGCTCCTGAGGGTAAGGAGAGCATCTTTTTCATTCTCTCCTTCCTCCTTCACTAACTACTCTGGACAAGTTAACACTGGCTTTAAAATTTTGTCTTCATGAGTGCTGTTGAAAAAAAAACCCCTCACTTATGTCATAGCTATGAGAGAAACAAAAACAGTATCCACTGACATTTTAAAAAACAGAAATATAAGGGGAAAAGAGATGCACAATGTGGACAATAATAGAGCAGGTAAAATTCCTCACTCATTTAATACTACCTTAACACAATGATTCAATAACCAGTGGAGTTAACTTTTTTTTTTTTTTTTAACTTTCACTTAAGTCAATGCAATCTCAGTCAAGGAGAAAGTAAATTGGTCTTTAAGAGTTCAATTCTGCCACCAAACAGAGCCTACCAAATGACATCACAGGTATGTTAGGAATTTTTACCAGTTGCACCCTTGTGCAAGACCGTGGTCAAAGAAATAGAAAAAGAAAATCTCTTGTCTCCATCAATTGTGTTTGCAACCCAAGCAGTTAAGACAGTTGAAAAGAAAACAGGATAGCCAAGTGGCTTATCCAAGGTGTCAGTCCAAAGGAAAATTGCAAAGCCAAGTATAATGTCCAGGCTCTGTGCTCTAAATCAATTAGCTGTTCTCAAAGTCCATCCTGTTCCATTAAGCCACTGTTAAACAAAAGGAAAATGGAGTACTCTTTCTTTTAGTCATTGTTCATAGTTTATCTTCCTTTGGCTGCTTCTCATACTTTTTCCTATATGTGTATTTTTCCCACGTGGAAGCAAATGATGAGATTGCCTGTTCTTGTTTCTGAGCAAGGAACACAGTCCTTAAAATCACACCCAACACACTGCATAATCTACTTCATAAATTTCCTTTACAGGTGTTCAGGAACCAGTGCCTAGGGGTAGGTTTCCATTGTTTCTCCTGGATCTATTAAAAACATTTCACACAATTTCAGTTTGCTATTTTAATTTTTAAGGTTTCATTCTGTTTCCTTACTGGTTTAGGGATGAATATTCTCCTTTTCCTTAATTTCAAAACCAGAAGACTGTGTGGAATTTCAAAAACTGCTCCAACGTGAATGCTGCCAGCTTTACAACCTGCTTAAGTAACCCAAGGGGAAAAGGAAGAGAGGAAAAGAAGGGGGAAAGGCATAGCTAATAATTTATATTGTACCTCAGAAAGAAGCTATATTGAAATAGCTTTATTAAGTTTGAAAGTCAGGCAAAAGAGCTGGGTCACTTCGGCCAAAATGTGGATGTTTCCATTGTTTTTTTCTAATCACTGCTGACCCTGACACACAAAAAGAAAGAGTTAGTTTTGAAATTTATAACATTTCTTTTGAAATTCAGAGTAACCTATGCCCATTATTATTGGGATTCGTCTCACCTGTTTTAAGCATCTAGAAGTTAGATACCTACCTCTAAAGTAGTCAGACCAGGCTCCGTTTACAGACAGTGGAGAGCAAGAAGCATTTTCAGAGAGCAATTCATCTCCTCCTAGGGTCTAAAAGATGGCAGAAGAATCTGGCTTTGGAGGCATATATTCTTCTCCATTGACTATCAAAGGAAGTTACTGCATCACCTAGTTCTGGACTCAGATTATTAGCATACAGATCTCAGGTGGCAGGTGAGATAAATCTTGTTTTCTGTAACTTGCATGTATTACAGGTATTGCACAAAACGAGGGAACAGTTTCTCCTGAATGCAGCAGAAGCCAGATTTTTAAAGATAATAAATAGTTCCAGGTTTTTCCATTTTTAGGTTTTAGAGTAGAAGATTTACAAGGCTTCTGATATTGCATTTTCAAGCTGTTCCTTTTCTTTCAAACCCTAGTATCAGATTCAAATATATGAACTAACTAGACCATAAATCCTACAAAAATCTCTGAAAGGTCTAGATGCTTGGCTGATGATTGCCATCATCATCAATAGGTCTTTCTCTGCTAGAATAAATTTCACCTAAAAAATAAATATTTTGGTGAAGTGGGGGGGATTGCATTGATTCATTTTTTCACCAGAAAAAAATAGTACAAATGGGGAAAGCATGGAAATATCAAAAGAAGCAGAGACAGATTATTTAAGGAATTTAAGTGGTTTAACACCATTGAAAGCACCTTTGAAAGGGCCTTTCTTAAAGAACAAAACTGTGCTGTAGATCCTCACTTTCAATTTACTGTATGCAACTGATGTCAACATTCATAATGCTGTTAGCCCCAAGGAAATGTCCTTGCTAGTAGGTTCACTTGCAAGAACTGTGAGACTGATGCTGTAAGTGGCTTGCATGAATACCATGGGACCTGCGTCTAAAGAGAAAGGAGAAACATTTATTAGTTAAGAAATAGCTTGGCTTCTTTTTCATCCTTTTCATCTCTTACCACTGCTCTGCTACTGCTTTTGGTCTATATAATCAGCTAATGAGATTTCCACTTCTTCAGGCAATGAGGCAAGTTGTGCTTGAAGAAAAGTTGTGCCGGGATTCACTGCAATGCATTCATATACTATTAAGAAATATTTTACAGAGCAGCGCATTTAAACAAATATTAAATTCACACAATTGTTAATCAGTGTGCCATCTGGAAACATTTGAAAGTTTAGACTCTTAATTGCCTGAATCTCATAAATGTTCAAAATTGTTACATACTACAGGCTATATTGCATTTAGGACTTTTTTACTGTATAAATACATGTAATTAAAACGTGAGATAGGAACACTTTCCAGCAGCTGTTGTGAGAGCTGTAACCATCTTCCCTATTAATCTTCAGGGATTTGAAATATGTGTTGCTGAGCACCAGGGTCAACGACATGCCGTTACATTTGAATCCCACCATTTGACAAAGCATTGCATTCTGTTTCTAAATTCTTTCATGTGAGTGACAGCTACATCCATTTCTTCCCGAGGCCACTCTTTAAATTCCTTTGTACTTGTAGAAGCAAGTTTGCTGGCTCAAGAATTTTGTCTTAACTCTGCCTCTAAGACTTGTCAACGGCAAATTAGGACAAGAAATTCTAATTTATGTTTCAAAGGCACCTATGGTAGTAAGAGAAACTATTTTTATTTACATTTTTTTCCTCAAAAGTGTCAAATCAAAGACTCTATAATTACTATATATTTTCAGGAGATGTCATATTATATTGACTTCAGGGGGCAAGTGGTAGATAGGGTTAATCTGAGTAAAGTCAGTGAAATGCACAAAGGATTTCTGTTCATGGCAAATGTTACTTAAAGAATTACCTATCTCAGTAAGAAAACAGAAATATTTAGGTTATCAGCTGCTCCAGTCCAAGGTGTTTGAACACAGAGATAGAAGACACTTCTGGGGTAGGGCAACTTCTTCATGTCCATAGGTCAGTGGAAGAGTGTCTCTTGTCACAGGCCCTTAATGGTTTTGACCAAGGTAGTGAAAAGGTTTTCAACGATGGTGCACCTACCATTTTTCAGCAGACATGTTGAACAATCTGACATTAATGCGTAGTTTTAATTGCATCGCTCTCTTTGCTTTCTCAGGAAATTCTCCATGTCTGTTTCCTGTACTCTCTTGTCACAGATGCTCCTTACTTAGAAAGCCCAGAGGCAATCAGCACTGACTTTGTTTATCTCCGCATTAGTTCTCAAGCTATGGCTATCAACCACCAGCACCTTTTACAGCCAGGAACATATGTGATACAGGCTCCTTTGTGTTGTTTTCATATACTAAAATATATGCTATTAAAGTGTTTTTCTGATATTGTTTATAAATATTGAATAACTGTGATTATTACCCTAGGGAATATATGTAGTTGTGAAAAGAAAGGAGTGATTCATGTGATCTTGAGACAGATGACCCATGCTGGTGTACATGGAAGGGATCATGATTAAGTTGGTAGCTGATGAGAATGATTCTGTCTCCAAATGTCAAGTAGGATTTTTTTTTTGTGTAGGATTACCAGAGAATTCAAGAAACAAATTAATGACTGAATGTCCTTGCCCTTAATCCCGTTTCTAAGAGGATCTCCACCAGGGCCAAAGAAAAGCATGTTTGGGAACAGAAACACTACATGTTGGGGAGGTACATGATTGGCAAAGCTTTACTGCTACATAAGAAAGGTATAATTTGTCCTTATCAAACAATTCCTTTTTTTTTTTATCCTAAGCTTATATCCCTGTTCCAAGAGATAAACCATAAACTGGATCAACTAAGATTTGTCTTGCTGCCTACATTCCCTTTCCAAAATGCTGTCTTCTCTAGTATTTTTCAGTGGTAGACCCCTGAGGAAATAGACACCTCCAATAAAAAAACCCTTTGCCCAATGAGTACATGGAGAACAAAGCTAGATGGGACAACAGTGGACTTGCAAAATCAACCGTTGCTGCTGCATTTTCATCCTGATAATTCTGATGGGACTCCTCCTCTTAATCCCTTTTCTGCCCTCCTGCAGGTGTGAGGAATGGAGCAATGACCTCTTTTGCAGAAGAGAGAAAGCAAATACTGCTTTCCCAAATTAGGATCTCACAGAACAACTGTAAACTGAGGGCTTCAGCATTTCTTCTTATTATCACAATGATTTGTTAAAGAGAGGAGTCCTGAACAGTTCTCTTTTTTTGTCTTTTTTTCTTGAGTTTATCTGCTCTTGAAGGAGCACATATTTTCTTGAGAAGAGGAAAATTTAAACATGGGAGGGCACTTGTAGCAGTTCTTATCCAGACATTATTGGAAACATGCAGAAGAGGGAAAATTAGAGCTTTAAATCAGTATTTTTGTGACACAGCTGACAGAGCATAATGCAAGTAGGGCTTCCATACCTTTGGGTTATGAAATGAGAGACAAAGACCCTGAGTTATTAGTGTTAAAGAGAAAGAAAAGTGCTGGTTTAGCCCAAATGAAAAATTCCCACCAGTTGACTCATGCAGTCTTTTTTGTGAATGCAGAACCAGATCCACAAATACAGGATAAAGAAGCAAATCTCTTTAAATAGCTAGAAAGGGGGGCTACAATCCTTTAGCCACAGATATATCACAGTTGCAATTGGGTAGGGCTCTGGAATTCAAGAGTACCAGGTTTCTGTTTCAAGACATCAACCCAAGATTTGTTTTTCTTGTGCTTATTATCAAGGAGCCGATTTCATCCTTTCTTTCCTGAATTTGGAAATATTTGTGTGTCCCAAATTCAAAGACTGACCTATTGTCCAATGTAACTGCTTGCTACTGCTCTATCATTTAAAAGAAAGGATGCTTTCACCTGCCTTACCTTGGTTTTGAGCTCAGAAATATTTATTTTTACTGATATCTGCTGCTGCTTTCCTATGTGACACTGGGCAAGTCATTTCACCTTTCGTTCAGTATTCTGCTCTTTCATTCCTACAATGGTAAATTAACAGTATTAATTTCTCTGGTCCATTTCAACTGTTAGCTCTTTGGTCCATTTACTTCTGTAAGACAAATGAAGGCTAATAATTCTACTGAAATGTTCTGAAAAAGGAAGAAATAAATAAATCAAGGAGGCATGAGAAAAATGCAACAAAATCAGTTATTCTGTATGCAGTGGGACAAGTGAAGCCAAGCTAGCAATGGGTTTGTGTTTCTAACTGGTTCTTTTCATGTCCAACAAGGTGCAAGCTCTAATTCAGGCTTGTGAACGGTTGCAAAATTCAGAGCTTTTCTTTCTTCTGTTGATTACCAGATAATTGTAAATGGCTGAGACTGCATCGAGCCTACTCTATAGAAGGGATACTAGTGATATGTCTTTCCTCTGCCTGGCCACTTAATTTTATAAAACTCAAAGGCTGTAACATCCTTGCAATCTGTATCCCATCTGTCAAATTTTGGCTGAAATTGGCCAACAGATGTTTTGCAATGCTACTGCTTCTCTCCAGTTCCACCACATTCCTCCCCCAACATGCTTCTTTGACACACGCACCCAACACTATGGTATGCAGAAAACATAGCAAGGCAAGGTTTTTAAAAGCCCTCTTCATTCCTTGTAATAAATCCACACCTGAATATCAAGATCTATATGCCTCAGATGAGAACATAA
This sequence comes from Morus bassanus, assembly GCA_031468815.1. Taxonomy (NCBI): domain Eukaryota; kingdom Metazoa; phylum Chordata; class Aves; order Suliformes; family Sulidae; genus Morus; species Morus bassanus. The sequence goes on along the minus strand of CM062569.1, from coordinate 112,823,635 downwards.
CTTGGGCAGAGGGGAAGTCTGTGGAGGACTTGAACTGCCTGAAAGGGTGTATTATGTAAACAAGGATGAAAAGAAAATGGTGGGAAAAGAAACAGAAGTAGAAAGGGGAGAATGAGTTGTTACAGGGTCATACAGGAAGATAGCTGTAAAGACAGAAAGGAAATTTAGGTTTCTTGTGTCACACTAATTCTCTATTCTGGACTTCACAGCCTCACATTGTCACTGAAGTACATCATCTCCAAGACAGCCTCATTCTTCCTTCTTGTGAAGTCCAGCATACCAAACTCAGAATTTTCTGATGGTTTTCTCTTAAGTCCTGCAAGATTTTTTGCTGCTCACAGTGCAATTCTAGTATTCTAGACTATTCAGATTGGATTATGCATTTCTAGTGTTATAAATTATTTGGATTGGATTATTTAACTGGATCATTTTAGAATATAATATCATAGAACCATAGAACCATACAATGGTTTGGGTTGGGAGGGTCCTTTCAAGATCAGCTAGTCCAACCCCCCTGCCATGGGCAGCTGCATGTTTCACTAGGTCAGGTTGCTCAAAGCCCCATCCAAACTGACTTTGAACACTTCGAGTGATGGGGCATCTACCACTTCTCTGGGAAACCTGTTTCAGTGTCTTACCACGCTCTGTGAAAATTTCTTCTTATGCCTAATCTAAATTTACCCACTTTCTGCTTAAAACTGTTGCTCCTTGTCCTACCACTCCAGGCACTGATAAGAAGTCTCTCTTAATCTTTCTTATAATTCCCCTTTAAGGCCACAATATTGAAAGGCCACAATAAGGTCTCCCCAGAGCCTTCTCAAGGCTGAACAATCTCCCAGCCTTTCTTCATAGCAGAGGAGTTCCAGCCCTATGACTGTTTTCATGACACTCCTCTGGACCCACTTTAACAGGTCCATGTTTTTCTTGTACTGGGGACCCCAGAACTGGATGCGGTACTCCAGGTGGGGTATCAAGTCATAGTGACTGAAACATCCGAACAGGATGCCTCTGCATCACAAAGTGATAGCTCTCTGGTTCTGGTTCCACTCTGGGATAAAGGGGTTCCAAATTTTTCAAAACAAAGACTTTGCTGTTAACATATCCTATTCAAGGCAAAATAAGTAGCTTCTGAGACATCCAAAAGAACTGCAGGCCACGAAAGCCTTTGGGATTCTTGACATGGACACTAATGTAAACGACAACATCCACCATACTCAGCGGGAAAACTGCAGACAAATTATTTAAGTGCCACTGATCTTGTCTTAGATCGGGGGATGGTACGGTTGATCTTTCAAAGACTTTCCCAGCACAATATTCTATGATTTCTAGGAATGATGGTCCATTGTGTTTCTCAGCAGAACGGGGTTGTGATGCTGCACTGGGAAATTTTTGTACTAGTAATATGCACAGATAATGAAGAGATCAGAAGACAGGCACACACACAGAAATAGGTATGATATGGAATTAGACTTGTAATACTTGTTTGGATTTGACAAGCTTGATGTTGGTTGGCCTGATGTTCACTATTTATTCTCTTGTTTCTTATTGCTTCCCCTAGCATTTTTCTTTTAAAGCAAAAGGAATATATTAACTACCATATCCCTTCCCCTAAACTTTTCTCACACACAACCTACTGAATCTCTGGATTAAAGCAGTGTAAGAATGAGAGAAAAATTTCCTCTTCAACAAACAGGCTGAAGAAAGGGTTAAAGATATTTTCTGCACCTGGAAATTTTTTTCAACAGTAGCAGAGATGAGCAGTCAGACAGCAGCCTTTGATCTTTCCATGCTGTGTCACAGCTTGTGCACGAAAGTATTTCGTGTGAGGTTTGGGAGAGTCTACCATCTGACTATGAAAGGTGGGGAATGCCATGGTAAAGAACATTAACGAAAGACACACTCTGAGGCCTTGTTTCCTCAGACAAGGCCATCAATATCCCTTTTCCTTCTATATTACAATTACAGCTGGACAGTCACACAGCTGGAAGCAGTCCTTGCAAGGTCTACCTTGCAAGGTCCGTCCTGCCTGAAGTGTAGATGGACACAGAGGTAGAATTACTTTTCACAGTGTCATCAAGACAGTGCCCTGTAGATCTGATTCTGACTACTCCTATAGGAATCAAGGCCAGGATTTATCCTGTATTACTTACAGTACCTGAGCTACTGTAAGACTATTATCTAGTCAGGGAAGAAAGAAAGAGAGAGGTATCTCGGGAGAATCAGCCAACCTACCTAAGTCATCCCATAAATACTCCTTCTCTGTATTGACTATAGAAGCAGCCTCTGTTGCCACAGAGAACTTGAGTGAAGTACTTCAAGTTGGGTGGGATGAATACAGGCCTGTAGACCCAAGCTATGATCAGAAAACAACCAGGTCAATAGCACCTTGCAAAGTAAGAAGTGATTTCAGAGTTCACCAAGTGAAATCTGAACTACTTCTGGTTTCAGTGTTTTCCATAAAATTATATGACTTCACCTGAACAATAGTTTCAGAGTATTTCTGTTTGTTCTTGCACGTAATGTAGCTGACTGATTTTCTTTCAAGACAAGAATGTAAGTATAAAAAATGCCTGTTGCACACAGTTTACTAAGACATGGAGACATATTATATGCAAGTATTTTTGTGAAACGTATGGAGGAAGAGAGAGCATATCATCACAATGTTTTTTCTTAAAAATTATTTTCAGACCATATTTAATAATCCAGGAGAGACAGCCCTGATGAAGCAAGACATTGCAGAGGAATTTGAATTCCATGTTTATATCTCCACCACCATTTTACCTACCTGGAATCTGTAGGAGGTGGAACTGAATAAGATTGCACGAGGTCCTCTGCTTTACTCCTTAATAGGAGACCAAGATGCAAGATCAACCATATCTAAGCCCTTTTGACAGCTACTTACCTAGCCTGCTCTCAAAAACCTCCAGTGGTGGATATTCCATCACTTATTTCTCAGGCAATATAATTCAGTACTTCACTTTCCCTCACATTTCTTTTAACATCAAGATGTTAGGAATACACCACATGAATATTTATGGGAAAAATAGGCAAAGAAATAGAAAAAAGATTTTTTTTTTCCATTTAAATTAATCAGGATTAATTTTTGCAATGCATTTCCTTTGATATCCTTGCACTGGAGAAACATGTTGTGGTTACTTTTATTTATTGAGTGGAGAGCACAGAAGAAGCAAAACTGAATTCTCACATATGGGCCAAGAACAGCTTTTTGAAACTTAAAAATAGCCCAACTTTTAAATTTAATGTACTGGATTCTTCATGGATTAGCAACAAGTGCAAAGGACCTCTGGAAAAAAGTGTGACTCTCCCCTTTCTTGCCCTGCAGGGCTGAAGGATAATTGATTGTAAAGATTTTGGCATGTTTAGGACTCTTTCAGGACTCAATTTTACTTTCCAAGGGCTTGTACAGAAGAGGGAATCCACATACATAAAGGAGAAGAGCTTTTTATATGGCTAGATTTTTTTCTTAATAAGTAATAAATAGTAAGAAGTAAAACAAGGATTTGGAGAACTGGAATAAATCATTGGAGGCAGAGAAGAGGAAAGGTTTATAGGGCAGGGTAGAAAGGAATGGTGTGACGTAAATGAGCAGTGATACAGCTTTTCATTTATCCTGTTGTATCACCATCTAAACACCCCATATTTATACCCATAAGCATATGTGACCTGACATATAAATGTGTAGATGCACAGTAAATGAAGTGTGGGCACAGGTATCAGCATGTGTGTATGTACTTATGTGACTTTATATTGATATATATAGAAAATGTATTATGCTACCTTCAATGCAAAAAAACAAGTTTTAAAACAACAGCATGTAGTTTTCAAACATTTTTGAATTCTTTTTTTCTTGTTTTTTTTATTGGAATTGCTTCACTTAAATGAATAGATTAAATTCCTGACAACCTTTTTTTTCCCCAGTCCTTTCAGAGTTTACATAATTAATAAGTACTGAAATTTTCAGTATGTATTTGTTCAGCAAGATCTGGATGGAGCTGTGATCTGGACAGAGCATAGACATAGGGGATGGTTTAAATAGCTGTCTTGTTAGTTACCTGTAACACGGTCAGAAGTTTCTGCAGCACTAGTGGACCCAGTATCCTTCATCTTTTCTTTTGGCCTCGATCTCATTGAAATACATGAGCACTTTATTTCTCTCTCCTCTAGTGCTGAATACTCCTAGTCTTGCCGAAGAAGCAGTAGTAATTTTAACATCAATAATCCTTGCCATCAAGGCCCCTTGCCAAAGAATAATGAATATAAATTGGTCAAGCTTCCCAAATTCCCATAATACAAATCAGATACAATCAAGGGTGAAATTAAAGGATCTCCCAGCCTTTCTACAGCCACTGATCTTGTTTCCATTTTTAGGGAAATTATACTAGCTTAAATAAAGGGAATCTTGACAATCATTTATTTTTGCTGTCCTTTCAGAGCTTTCACAGTTAATAAACACTTAACGTTTTCAAAATTAATTGCAGTGGAATTTTCTGCACTATTTAGAGAGCCTTGAAAAAAGGAGTTGTCAAACAGACCCAATATGTCTCTAACTCGACAACCATATGACTTAGCCTTGTGTTTTAGCCATACGGATGAGGAAGGCAACTGTGATTACTCCTCGTGAAAGGGGGGGAAGTGAACAAGATTGCTAATGTCAGCCTGGGTTGTCAAGTGTAACCAAGACTGTGGAATTGCTGAGTTGTGTACCCAAGAGTGTGTCAAGGCTGGATAACTTCCATAAAATAGGACAGTCCGTCACGTGGTGCTTTGAGCCAGTTAAAGAGTATGTGTGCCTACAACAGATGTGCCGTGTTAAAGATAGTACCCAAAAATGGTCAGGTGCCAGCATAACAAGTTTGTGAGCAGATCCTCCCAGCAGGAGCCAATTTCAGTGAAACAAGCTGGCAAGGCAGCACACTCGTCATGGATGCAAATGCCAGATTTGGCATCTGCAGGTTCATGGCACAGAGTGGTGGGGGGAAGATCCAAGTTTCCACTACCAACTGGTGCCAGGGCTTCAAAGAAGAAATCTCTCAGATGTTTTGTCTGTAGAAAACGTTGACATGATTGCATAAATCTCATTAAAAAAAAAAAATAACAAGAAGAAAAAACAACAACAGCAACAACAAACCAAAATCCCAAGCAGTAGCTATTCCATAGCCTGGTGATCTCTGTTGCCTAGTTGTTAAAAAAATAAGTTAGTGTCCTGGCTTCTCTAAAGTCAAATTCTCATCATGGCATCACTGCATACTTGTATGAAAATATTCACAACCCAGACAAACCTGGAAAACTAACTGTTGTTAAAATGTGAGGGCCCACATTGGGCAGTTCTTTGTAGCCTTTTTGCTCACTAAAGATAACTAGAGTTTGTTTAAATAAACACAGAAACCCACTGTTACCAAGTTCGTTTCTCATTATGATTCTTCCATGCGAGTCTAAACAATTGCTTTAAGTCTGATAGTTTCCCAGAAGACAGTCGTAACAGAAAATGATGGACAAATTTGTGTTGAGAACTTTTTGATTTATTGAATGCAGGTGTCACTTGGGAACAGAAGGCACAGTGGCATGTGTTTCAGGATTCAAGGAAACTGGTTAAGGAGGAATTTTCAGGATTGTCTTCTCCCTCCAAGGTTTTAAAATATCTGTGACAGTAAACTGTTTGTGTTTACAACTTCTGTTTTGTGAAATCTACAAGTATGACTGGAGAAAACTTGCACCTTGCACCCAGATGGAACATCTCCCTGGTAGACTAAGGGCATGCCTAATGATTTCCATCACTGAAGAGATGTTCTACAGGGTTCAGAGTCACACCAGAGACAGATGGCTTGCAGTTTCACTTAGCCTTTTATTGATGGTAGGTGCAAACAGCCTGCAGAACAGGCTTGCCAATATTACAGAAGCAACGCCAAACCAGCTGTTTTTTCCATTGCCTGGAACCAGGAAACTCTGGTTTTCTCAATTTCAGGACAATGAATGGTGGCTTAATTTCCAGGACAACATACCAGTTTACTACAGTCACTCAATTTCTTTTCAAGGCAAAAGGGAATGATATCTTTTCCTCTAATTCCAACAGGTACAAGCTGGCAAAGGTCCTCTGAGACTTCTTTTCTCAATGTTCTAGTTTCAGCTGGGATAGAGTTAATTTTCTTCCTAGTAGCTGGTATAATGCTGTGTTTTGGATTTAGCATGAGAATAATATGATAACACACTGATGTTTTAGCTGTTGCTAAGCAGCATTTATACTAAGTCAAGGACTTTTCAGCTTCCCATACTCTGCCAGCGAGGAGGTGCACAAGTAGCTGGGAAGGAGTATAGCTAGGAGAGCTGACCCAAACTGGCCAAGGGGATATTCCATACCATATGAGGTCATGCTCGGTATATAAGCTGGAGGTAGTTGGCCAGGAGGGCTGGGAGGGCCACTGCTCAGGGACTGCTTGGGTGTCAGTTCGTGGGTGGTAAGGAGCTGCATCACTTGTTTTTCCTGGGTTTTGTTCCTCTCTCTTTCTTTGATTGTTTTCCTTTTCATTATTATGGTTATGATTATAATTATGATTATTTTGTTTCAATTATTAAACAGTTCTTATCTCAACCCACAAGTTTTCTCACTTTTATCCTTCCAATTCTATGCCCCCTCCTACGAGGGGAAGTGAACAAGCAGCTGTGCAGTGCTTAGTTGCAGGCTGGAGTTAAACCACAGAGCTCAGGAATCAGATTGACCAGGATGAGTTTCATCTCCTACACAGGGTATTCCAGACATGTTTTGCCAGTTGTTATGTCCATCCTATAGTTTGAATCTAAGCTGGTGAACAAAAACCACCCATACTAAAACACTGGCATAAAAATATGGCACATAAGAATTTTAAACTCAGATGGGAAAAAGAGAAATAGGAGAAAGGAGAGAGAACAATTGTGGAGTTATATTGACCAAATGGCTCTCTAATCAGACAATTTTGTGTATCAGCTGAAAAATTGGACAGGGGAGAGCAGTTATAGCAAAGCCATGCTGCATCCAGAATAAACAGACTGTGGCTGTGGCTACAGATTGGTGTAACCTGGCTGGAGAAAATAATTTCTTGGAAAAACAATATGATTTTGGAATCTGGAACCCATCTCCCTCCACTGTCTAATTCCTCATTTTTTTCCTAGGTTAATCTGAAGAAGATCTGAAAGATTTCATGAGAACAGACAACACTCTGCAAAGTCTTCCTAGGGCTGCAATTTCTTATTTACCCATAACGTGAATTTCTAGGATCAGTACCCCAATATTTATAGACACTCAGACCGGGTTGAGGCAGAAGTTGCTTAGAAGTAGATATGGATGAATTGATTTTACAGTTTATTTCAATGTAAAGCTTATTTCAATGTAAAGCTAAGGTTGTCAAACTGGTTAAACCATGCCCCAGAAATGGCTCTTTCTGTCCACTGATTATAAAGGATGTCTAGGGGATGAACTTGAATATAGACTTTTACACTGTGGAGTGTAAGGTTATGTGAACTGAATCCACCTAGACATCTAAATCCAAAAATGTCTGAAGTGTGTAAGTTAGATGGCCCTGAGGTGTCGAAATCAAAACACTGTTCTCTTTGACTCCTTACATAATCAGTGAAGACAAAGCCCTTCTAGAGTTGTCTCAAAGCTCCTACATTAGAGTCCTGTTTTGAATCTTCCTTTGGAGTTGTATCTGTTGACTAGAGGAGGTTGGAGAACAGTCTTGGCTTTGACTCCAGAGAGCAAGTTTACTTCAGGGACTGTGAATAACTCTGTTCATTCTGTTTCTTCTCCTTCCTTCCTACCCCTCAGGACTGCATCTTCTTTGCAATTTTCTTGTAAAGAATCATAGAATCATAGAATCATTCTGGTTGGAAAAAAACCTTAAGATCATCAAGTCCAACAATTAACCTAACACCTCCAAGTCCGCCACTAAACCATGTCCCTGAGCACCACATGACTTTTACATACCTCCAGGGATGGGGACTCAACCACTTCCCTGGGCATGCAGTTCCAATGCTTGACAAAACTTTTGGTAAATAAATTTTTCCTAATATCCAATCTAAACCTCCCCTGGTACAACGTGAGGTCATCTCCTCTCATCCTATCACTGGTAGCTTGGGAGAAGAGACCAACCCCCACCTCACCACAACCTCCTTTCAGGCAGTTGCAGAGAGCGATAAGGTCTCCCCTCAGCCTCCTCTTCTCCAGGCTAACCCCCCCCAGCTCCCTCAGCCGCTCCCCATCACACTTGTTCTCCTGACCCTTCCCAGCTCCGTTGCCCTTCTCTGGACACGCTCCAGCACCTCAATGTCCTTCTTGTCCCAAGGGGCCCAAAACCGCTGCCCTGCAAGTGCCCTTCACACTGTGCTCCCAGCTGTGGCCCATGGAAGGGAAGGGCTTCAGGGCTCTTGCAGAAAGGAAGATCCTTTCCCCTGCCCATTCAATTCTTGGCCTCTGTTGTGTCTGTTGCCTGCGGTGCCAGCTAGTGACAGAAATGACAGCATTTTAGTGGCTGTGTCACCTGCTCTGCTAGCACTAAGAATAGAGCAGCTCTATTTCTCTGCTGCTGTTAAATCCCCATGAGCATATGACATAACCGAAGGAAACCCATCCCTTCTGCTTTGCCATGATGCCATAAGCTTCAGCACTGCCAAAGAGGTGCACTGCTACCCAATTTGTAGAGCCTGCATCTGCTCGTAGCCCAGTCCAGGTGGTGGAACAGCAACACCAAAACCAGCTGATGTGTTGGGATGCTCAGCATTGCAAAAGGAGACAGCAATTCATTTTTGCAAGCACATCCTTATACACACATAAAGCTCACCAAGGCAACCTTGGCCATCCCATTGTGTTTGTTTCAACAATGTTTTCCTGTCCCTCTTCAGACTGACCAGGAATGGCTTCTCTGTCTCAAAGAAATACTCTACACATAAACTGATGCCAAAATATCTGAAAAGGTGGTTTAAAGCTGCTTTCGGGATGGGAATACTTGTGCAGAAAACTATTGCAGAATGAAGGTAAAAGAATCAATTTTGGTCAAGATCATTTGTTGCTGACCGTCACTATACTAAGTTTTGTGACTTGGAGATTCAGGTTCCATACAGTGGCAGTGCCTACGTCAAAACATCTGTGCTCTGTACAGTCCAGAAAAAGGAGACTAACGAGCACAAGTCCTCTCTTCAGAAGCTTCTTCTTGTGGGGGGTGTTCTTGTGTACTGAAATCCCTTTGCAGCTGCCTACCTTCTCCCATTTGAATTGGGGCTGTGTCTGCCTTTGGTATAGTTACAGCGGTATAACTATATTGACAAACCTTATTAGAGAGGACACATCCTGTACTGATGAAAAACTTCTTTAGTTGGTATAGATTGAACAATTCCATCTCCCCAAAAGAGTAGATGTATCAGCTAAGGGATTTTTTTATTCTATTTTATTTATGTTAATACTTTATCCACAAGTCTTGCTGCTGCTGCTAGTTAGTTATTTTTTACCCCTATGTGTTAAACAGCACGCCTACAGTGGCAAAATTTCTTAAAGCAGAGAAAATTTGCTCAGGGAACTTGTAGAGTCTCCCTCCCTAGAGATATTAAAAAACTGTCCAGACACAGTCATGGGCAACTGGCTCTAGGTGGCCCTGCTTGAGCAGGGGGTTAGACCAGGTGACCTCCAGAGGTCCCTTCCAACCTCAACAATTCCATGATTCCGCGATTCTGTAAAATTTCAGTTGGTTTAAGTATGCAGCTTTAAATTTTTGTCATCATGACAATTCATGATACAATTCTTTGATACCAGTCATTAAAAATCATATGCTGTCATTAATAATAATAATAATAATAATAGCAGCTAATACCACATTTATCCTTCTATTAAAAAAATTCAGTTTGTTGCAACTGGAATCCTGTAACAATCTCTACGATAACAATGATGTATCAGTTAGAAATAAATATTCTTTTTAGATTGCTTTTAAATGATCCAGTTACAGCCTAATCAAACAGAATGTAAGTATATTTTTTCCAATGGATTCCAACCAAAATTCTTTTAAAAATTGGCAACTGCATGTAAAAGATCATACAAAAAGCAGTAAATGAATTTGTAACCTGGCCTACTGTACTTCAGTTTGAAATGTATTTTCTATTCTATTCTATTCTATTTCATTACTGCATTTGTTGTGTTCAGTTATGGTAGACCCTGGGGAGACACAGTTGTGAATATGGTCCTAGGAGATACAAAAACAGAAGTGAGTTTGAAATGTTATTCCATTCCTGTTAATTTTAAAGCTATTCATCGATGTTGGGTTAATGACTTCATAGCAGAGCCCATACTTAATTTTAATAAGGCTGTTGCGATAATCACATTATCCCTTTGTAATGAAATGTTATTTCTGTGTTCAACCTTTTAAAGCTTCTGATTTTGTCCAATTTCTGCCAAAACTGATATTTGTCCTACTTTTTTCTTTCAGATTCAATTTATATTTCTTTACCAAATGAAAAGCAAAAGTTCACCATGAGGGATTCTTCCTTTTTTTTTTCCAACTGTGCTGTCTAGCCTTCATGAGCAATACTTCAAGAAGCACTAACATGAAAAAGAAACAAACTGCACAGTTTCATCATACATTGTACTGTAAGTTTACTTCAGGAAGAGGGGAACTGGGAAAGGTAATGGTTTTATGCCCATGTATCACAAACTTTTTCTTACATACAAACTGCAAAAAATTATGAATAACTTTGGAAATGAGCACTTTCCATGGCTGCAGTTTAGAGTTATCCCTCTGAATATCTGTGGAAAATTGTTGTTGGAAATATGCCTCGCAATATTTCTGGAACTCAAACTGTGAGCCTTTACAACTGTACTGTGTGTTTACAGAGTTTTTTATGACCTGCAAGGGAAAAGAAACTGATTTATGCCTATTCTGTTCTATTCCACATGCACATGCATAAGTGCCCATCCATGCTTGAACACAAACATTAAAAGAGCATTAGAAAAGCCACTGAAGTGAAGCACTCCAAAGCTAAGAAATGCTAGACTTTGCCGCCTGTGCATATACACCTTCTTCCTTTGTCATACATGTTTTCTCATGAAAGTTTTAACTCCTTGTTTGCCTATTCTTTTTCCAAAAATTCCATGCTTTAAAAACAGATACTGATCATTTAGTTAATTATTAATCAATATTTTATTTTACCCAAATTATTCAAAATGGAGTCCAAAGTCTATTCTTCATTTAAAAATAAGATACAGGTAATTTATAGCTCATATGTGTGTGCATTTGTGTGTGGACTGAACATATATAGATATTTGATTGTTTCTGTTTGCATTTACCCTCTCTTAGTGCGAAGAGTGGGAATTCATACCTGCATAAAAAGTCTACTGACTATTTCTATGTGCCACTTAGGTTCATTTTGTTACTATAAGAAGTACATAAGCATTCTTCATTCTTTCAGGGGAGGAGATAATTCTGACAACTGGGACGCTAACCTGATGACGTCCGTTTTCATGTGTTTGATTTTCTCAGTGGTGATATGTCACTATAGATCTGTTGGCAAATGTATTTCTCCCTATAAGATGATCCAGGAAATCCTAACAAATACTTTATCTTCTAGGCAGGAGGCTGGTTCAGTCTTTTCATAACTTGGGCAATCAGCTAGAAGAAGCTATGAATCAGGTGGATATTTTGGCAGGATATTCACACAAAAAAAAAAGAAAAAAAAAAAAAAGAAAAAAAAGGTGAGCTTAGAGATCTACTCAGTGCAGTCAGGAAAGACTGGACAGTGGTTCAGCTGACCTAAGATAAGTATCTACTTCAGGATAAGCTGAATTGCTTTCTGTGCTCCGTGGGCTGTATTGACTAGATGTCCATTGACTAGAACATAAGCATAGACATTAGTGTCATGAGCCTACTTACACTATAGACACTATAGATACCATAGACACTACAGAACAACAGGCACCAAAGAGTACATGCCTTAACTGATGTCTGAACTTGCATTGTGACCATAATGGATTTGATCTAATGCCAGCAATTCTAAAGGTGGATTTACTGTAGATTTGAACTCTTTTTGAAGCACTTTGTTGCATGTTATGATTAGTTGGCTAAATAGCAGCTCCCAGATTATCTTGTAGCAGGTATTTAGTCATTAGGTGACAGCTAGCTGAGCAGCCAGAACACCTTACCTTCAGGTACACCTTTTTCTTCAGGAGTGGTCCAGCTTAATAATCAAAGAATCATAGAATCATGGAATCATTAAGATTGGAAAAGATGTCTAGGATCAAGTCCAACCATCAACCCAACACCACCAGGCCTCCTAAACCGTGTCCTGAAGTGCCACATCTACAAGTTTGTTTAAGACCTCCAGGGACGGTGACTCCACCACCTCTCTGGGCAGCCTGTTCCAGTGCCTGACCACTCTGTCAGTAAAGAATTTTTTCCTCATATCCAATCTAAACTTCCCCTGCTACAACTTGAGACCATTTCCTCTCATCCTACCACTTGTTACCTGGGAGAAGAGACCAACACCCACCTCACTACAACCTCCTTTCAGGCAGTTGCAGAGAGCGATAAGGTCTCCCCTCAGCCTCCTCTTCTCCAGGCTAAACCCCCCCAGCTCCCTCAGCCGCTCCCCATCACACTTGTTCTCCAGACCCTTCCCCAGCTCCGTTGCCCTTCTCTGGACACGCTCCAGCACCTCCATGTCCTTCTTGTCCCGAGGGGCCCAAAACTGAACACAGCATTCGAGGGGCGGCCTCAGTAGTGCCGAGCACAGGGGCACCATCCCTGCCCTGCTCCTGCTGCCCACACTATTGCTGATACAAGCCAGGATGCTGTTGGCCTCCTTGGCCACCTGGGCACACTGCTGGCTCGTGTCCAGCCGGCTGTCAGCCAGCACCCCCAGGGCCTTCTCCGCCGAGCAGCTTTCCAGCCACTCTTCCCCAAGCCTGGAGCATTGCATGGGGTTGTTGTGACCCAAGTGCAGGACCTGGCACTTGACCTTGTTAAACCTCACACAACTGACCTCAGCCCATCGATCCAGCCTGTCCAGTTCCCTCTGCAAAGACTTTCTACCCTCGAGCAGATCAACACCCCTGTCTAATTTGCAAACTTACTGAGGGTGCACTCAATCTCTTCATCCAGATCATTGATAAAGATATTAAACAAGACTGGCCCCAACACTGAGCCCTGGGGAACACCACTCGTGACCAGCCACCAAATGGATTTAGCTCCGTTCACCACAACTCTCTGGGCTCGGCCATCCAGCCAGTTTTTTACCCAGAGAAGAGTACACCTGTCTAAGCCATGAGCTGACAGCTTCTCTAGGAGGATGCTGTGGGAGACAGTGCCAAAGGCCTTGCTAAAGTCCAGGTAAACAACATCCACAGCCTTTCCCTCACCCACTAGGCGGGTCACCTGGTCTAGAAGGAGATCAGGTTGGTCAGGCAGGACCTGTCTTTCATGAACCCATGCTGACTGGGCCTGATCCCCTGGTTGTCCTGCACATGCTTGGTGAGCACACTCAAGATGAACCGCTCCATAATCTTCCCCTGTACCAAGGTCAGACTGACAGTCCTTTAGTTCCCCAGATCCTCCTTCCGGCCATTCTTGTAGATGGGTGTCACATCGGCAAACCTCCAGTCATCTGGGACCTCCCCTGTTAACCAGGACTGCTGATAAATGATGGTGAGTGGCTTGGCAAGATCCTCCACCAGCTCTCTCGGTATTCTTGCGTGGATCCCCTCCAGCCCCATAGACTTGTGAGTGTCCAGGTGGTGCAGCAGGTCATAAACTGATTCCTCCAGGATTATGGGGGTGTTTATTCTGCTCCCCATCCCTGCCTTCCAGCTCAGAAGGCTGAATACCCCAAGGAAAACTGGTTCCCGGTTTAAAGATGGTTAAAGACTGAGGAAGGAAGGCATTAAGTACCTCAGTACCTCAGCCTTTTCCTCATCCTTGGTGGCAATGTTTCCCACTGCATCCAGTAGAGGATGGAGATTCTCCTTGGCTTTCTTTTTGTTGTTAATGTATTTGTAAAAACATTTTTGTTATCTCAAATTATCTCGAATAAAGAACAGCTTGGATTATCTTAGCCATTTAGCAAGCAATAGCTGAATACTGACTGTATCAAACAGTTTGGAAAAGCAGGGCCAAGAATCCATTATTCCCCTTTCCTGGCTAAGACTGCTACACAATCAACCACAATACACATTTCTTCAGGTCTGCTTTCCTTGTGGCTCTGTAAGTGGTTGCCCATGGCCTGTCTTTGACAGAAAGGGTAGAGGTTCCTTCTCTCCACCCTGCATGACTTAGATTTATCTGGTTAAAGCATGCTGCAGGGGTATGGGAAGAGCAGGTTTAAACCTTTCTCAGGCTAAAACTGCCCTGCAACTCCAGTTCTGAGCTTCCCAGGACAATGCTGTAACCACGGGACCATTATGTAAAAGATGAGTGTTGGCAGCTCCTCTTCTGGCAAGTGTGAAAACACTGCTCTCACTATCCATGCCCAAAGGTTTCATTTAGAGACTTATGCCCAAAAGACATTTTCTTGCCTTGGACACTTATTTCTCTGAATTCCCCAAAACCAAGGCACAGAGAGTGTTTCAGACCAACCACTACCCTCAGCTTTTCCAATGAGCTGGCTCAAATATTTTACCACTAAGTGGGTACCTACCTAAGGCACTTAACTTTTCCCAAGTTTTCTGAAGGTAAGCAAAATTAACTGTTGCTGTGCAGTAAATGTAGGCATCTCAATCAGCAAAGTGAATTCTGGGGAGACCGATTTTAAGGTGTGCTGATGCTGAGCATGTCAACCTCAAATCCCTTTTAGAATTTGGCACATAAAGCCTATTCAAGACCTTCTGAAGTCAAAAGAAATACTAGTTGTGAGACAGAGGTTTGGAGACAAACACATGACAAAAATGAAGTTTTTCTGTTCCTCTTTGTTCTTTGTGAAGGAGGAGTCCTATGTGCTAATCCATGATGGGTCTTGAGAGATAAACAGGAAAAAGTAGAAATTCATGCATGAAGCAAGATAGTCCAGGTAGGCATCCACAGCATGAATCTATCCATCCACCTCCTTTTTCTACTGTGCTCTTGCACTGAAACTGGAATGGCAAGAGGAAGGGATGTGACTGGCATTGATCCTTCTATGTGGAAGAAGTGGTAAATCCCTAAAAATCAAGGGGTGGTCAGTGGGGGAGTATATTTCCGTATATATACAGAGAAGTGCTCCCAACTACATACAGCATAATTACTACCAGAGGTGATTCTCCACACAGATTATAATTGAGTAGTGATTTTTTTTTTTTTTTTTTGGCTGCAGAGTCCTTTGAATCCTAAAAGCCTACAGGGGTTGGCTGAAGAAGTTCCTGGAAGAGAAATTCATGGAGAGCTATTAAACATAAAGTTACAAACCTGGTTCACCCCAGAGCCAAAATTCATTAGAGGCTGGGACAGCATATTGTGCTTACTTCATGTTAACCGATTGTTCTGCTGTCCGTAAGATATTCACCCCTAGTCATAGTCAGAGATAACCAGCTGGGGTTCAGCTAGATGAACCTTTGTTTACAACTCAGAAATGACCAATCTTAGATTCCTATACTTAGATGAGCTTTAAGAAATGAAAAATGCATTAAAAGTGTGTTAAAAAAAAAAAAAAGCATTTTCTGTGCGTCATCCCTGCCTTCAGTCATGCTGTCATGCCAAAGTATAGAGCAATAAGGCTATTGAGATTTTACCAATGATTGACACTTATCCATTGCTCAAAACCAAGTTAAGGTCTAGTAAAGGTAGAATAATTCTTTCAGATCCCCAAAACTCAACTCGCTGACTGGAAATAGGAAAATTACACAAGCTCGTGACAAGTCTTTCTTTGGCTTTGCTGCTCCAAAATGCAGAAATGCACTTCACCTGGTGGCAAGGCAAGGGTATCTTTCACAACAACGGGTTTTAAACAGTTTAATTAATAGTTTCAGCACCTCTAAAGCTTTTTTTATTAAAAAAAAAAAAAAAAAGAAAAGAAAAAGCTGTTGTAAATTATGTTCCCCTTCATTACTTTGATGTTTGGAAAAACAAACATAAAGTACCAAGACTGAAAAAAAAAAAGAATAATTGCCAGACTATAACGAGATTTTTTTTCAAACCAGTTAGCAGCACTTATCTGCAGACTGGGCTATCCTACTTCATCTACAATGAGCAGCAGTGCTGTGTGGTGGTACAGGACAGAAATACTATAAAGATGATTGTGGACAAGAAACTGTTGCATTTCTTATTCACTTTTATGAGAAGAGAAAAGGGAAAGAGGATAGACAGGCTGAGTTCAAAACCTCTTCAATGTTATACTCCAAGCCTTCATTGCCAGAGAAGAAACAGACAGGGCTTCATCTGAAATGGCTGCTACCCACCATCATCCAGCACAGACAGTTGAAGAAGTAATCTGATTCAAAGACAGGACTAAGCAAGAGATATCACACAAGTATTTTATGTCAAAAATTTAAGAAAGGGAAAGAAAAGATTGTGTCATAAGAAGGATCAACGTTTCCTTTTGTGCAGTCAATGGAAAAGCTCACACTTCTAGCCTTGATCCAAAAGACAATGCAGTATGACAGGTCTGATTAATAGATTCAAATTAAAGGCCCAGAATGTGCCTAAACTCACCCAGAATAAGAACAGAATATAGTTCTAAATGCAGACAGAGCGCCAAAGGGACTTGTAATTGTCTTGTTTGATTTCAAGGGAATATATAATGAGATAGCAAGTGCTTTACTTTAGGTTGCTGGCTTAAATTTGACCCAGGCTGAACTTTGTTTTCACCAGACATTTACTTGGTGACTTAGAGTATGTAAAATGACTTGTTAGACTCAGTTCCAAGCAGAAAAATGGCACATCACTCAGCTGGTACGGACTGGCCCTCCTGATGACAGTCTTCATACAGTGAACACAGAAGATGAATGAACATTGTGCGTGTGGACTTTTTCGCTCTATGGACAGTCCCTCCAGGTCAGGACTGGAAGGCAATTTCACACGTTTCATTTTTTTCTGCCGCCTTCTGCTCATGTGTCACACAAAATCCCGGCTCTGCTTACCAAGAAAGCAGAGAACTCTTCCTCCCTAAACAGGCATACCAAAGCAATGGTGTGTCACTGGAAGTTAAAAAAAGGGTAAAGAATGAGACTGTGTCACAAGAAGGGTTTATATTTTCTTTTTGTGAAGTCAGTGGAAAAGTTCCTACATCTATTCTTAATCCAAAAGACAAAGTAGTAAAATGCAATAGCTGGAATCCAACGTAAGAGCCAGAGGCACATGAAACTCAACTATTTCCAACTGCACAAAAAACCTGTGCAAACACAGCTTTCATTTTCCTTCCTACTAAAATTCCCTGGTAGTTATCAGCTTCTAATTTCCTCCTAAAATTTCTCAGTAAAACTTAAATAAACAAAACACTACTTGGTTGTGTGCTGTAACAGGAACTTTTGTATAGTTCTAATGTGAAACTTCACAGCTGATTTCTGCTGAAGGGTCTGGAAACCTTTGTAACTAGTTGAGTGACTCTAGCTTGATGTCCAGTCATTTAGGGTTGGAGCTTACTAAAAAAAATATTTTTTTTTTACATTGGCAAGCTCTTAGAATGGCCATTGACTTGGTTTTACCCCAAGGCATGTCCCAAAGAAATCCCTGCTGTTATCCAGGAACTGGCTCATACACTAACAGGCAGGTCGGGTGCAGCCTCTCTTTTAGAGGGCAAGAGGATTTAGGTATGGGTGGCTGGACCATGGCAAGTGGCATTGGAGACAGAAAAAGTACCCTAGCCCTGTTTCTGAGTCAGGAAAAATAGGGATAAAACCACACTGACAGCAAGGCATCAAACACAGCAGGCCCTGAGCACACCTTAGCTTGAAATAAGTATTGCTTCAGCTACATTATTTCCTGGACTGAACCAAGACGTTTAATGCAGTATAGTATTGCTTCCCAATCCATGGTGAGCTCATCTGGGGGTCTCTAAGGCCGTGCTTCACTGCTCAGCATAGACTAATTCTACAGGTGGGATTCATCTCACATGCCATGAGCCATTTAAAAGTTGATGGTATAAAGAAAAACTACCTAGGTTCTGCCATTATTTTAATCTCTCTGGAAGTTTGGTTGACTCCAAAAGGGGTGTTCCAGCTCTCCCCCACTAGTGCTCAGCAATCACATCTGAAATCTGATCAGGACAAATACGCTATTTTTCAGGTTCTCATCTAAGAATACCATAACATGAAGTGTCTGCAGCAGAGCTTGCTCCAGCACAAGGCAAGTAGGGGGAACAGTGCAACAGGGACAGGACAACTCTCTTCTGTGTCTGCTCTCTCCAGGGATGATTTAAAGTAACTGTGGGAGTACACCCAAAGTTCTTTATGCAGCATCTCCTAAAGTGGACAGAGACAGGTATCTATAAAACTGATCCACCCATCCACCTCTATTACCACCCTATGGTTCCTGCCTTCTCTACTGCACATAGAAGGAGGCTCAGTAAGCAATTTTAGAGTGCATCTCAAACTTGAAGATAGCTGGATGTAAATTACTTTCCTGAGATTGCATAGGGAATCTAGGAAAGAACTACTGGAGTCTTAATTCTATACTTTCAACACAAGATAATCTCCCTTTTTGAAACTTTATATATAAGGAGCAGTGGAGCGGTCTTGATTATTTATCTTTTTGGAAATTAAAGTTGTATATAAGACCTCAGAAAACTGCCAGTGATCAGTTCCAGCTCCATTTACCATCAACCCTTCCCTTCAGTGAACTGCAGAGAAAGAGGGAAAGCTGTTAATTAAAGCTCACCCAAATGCCAGCAACTGAGCTGCTTTAGAGGAGCTAAAAATAATTACAGTTGACTATGCCACCACCTCCACATAATGAAATTCCAGAGTGTCTCAGCATTGTAACGAGTGTTCTCCCAATGAAGGAAACACTTATGATGCTAGTTGTATGAGGGTGGTATGGCTTTGCCTGTACTGTTTTTGTACCACCTCAAAAAAAATTTAAAGTGGCGTTTGCGTACATTAAATTTTGGAAGCTCAATTCTTGTTTGTTAATTATTAAGACTGAAGGTAACATTGCAGTTATTCTAATCCCATAAAACTGTTTCTTTTCTTTCTTTTTTAATTCTTTTTTTGTGTAATACCAATTCATACATAGTCCATTCTGTAGTCTCATTTCACTTTGAATTCCATGGTGATAAATTACCAGCACTCACCCCATCTGATGGCTATTCTGCAAAGTAGAATAAAAGACTGTGCTGAACATGCCTGCAGATGTTGAGACCTAAATATGGATTCAGCGAGGCATGAAGCCTGGACACTGTTGCAGGTTGCTGTTTTCTGCCCTCCCTGAACTTTTCTCTTTCCTCTTTGGGATTATGAAATGGCTAGGTGGGTCACATCAAATGGGAGCTGGAGAGGAGACTATGTAGGAAAAGCTTGTTCAGCTATTCCAGAAACAAAGTCCAGGGCTCCAGGACTCCCTGGGAAGCCAGTTTCTTCATAACTATCTTCCAGATCACAAGATTTTTTTGGGGTGGTCGGGGGGGAACGCCTCCCCTTTTTTATTCCCTCTGGCTATTTTCCAGGTTTACAGTCATGTCGTTATATTATGTCAACTGCCTGGATGTAATCCCTCGACTGCCTTCTGCAACATTGCAATTCTTACCAAAGAATCAGGAAAACACAACTGACTTCTCAGGAACTAACAGTGAAAGAAAGTCTAGCTGAGCCTACTTTGCTTGAACATCAGACCTTTAAACACTTTTTCCGAACATGCAGTGCCCATAAATGTGTCCTTTGATGTCCCATGTGCCAGAGAGTTCAGAGGCTACACTGCAGCTACCCTGAACAAGGTCTAAAATAACATGGAAGCCATCATCACTTCAGCCAACAAACTGGAATTCAGCCCAAGATTCCTATACAAGGGTTTTTTTAATGTGATATAGTAATCCAGAACCAAAATCAGAGGGGCCTTGGCTTTGTTGCTATTTTAATCTCAATTCAGCCAGTTTGCTGATTATGCCTGCCAGAACTGAGAACCTTATTTCTGTAGAGAGAAAATATTTAAGGTTGCCTAAATTTCACCAAATTTTCATATCTGCTCAAAAGCAAACAAAAGACTATAGAAAAAAATCCAAATTTACTAATGTGCTTAAACATATATGGATAATTCTAAAAGGGGTCTATTTATTAATAATTAATTCCTATTGAATTGTTTTTAAAAGATAAGAGGAGATAGCTGGACAGCATATCAGATACATTTGTGTTCCAAATTTAGGGAAGGGTTTTTTTTAACTAGTAAGGCCAACAGTTTAGATGCTATATTACAGACCCAGCTTTGTCAAATCATCTTCACTCCAGTGTGAACAGGAAACGTCCTCCTAACATCTTTCCTCAGGATCAAGTGCTCTACAGAAGTAGGAATCCTCCTGAAGGTTTTGTTTCTGGAAAAATTTAGGTTGGAAAGGATCTTTGCAAGTCATCTGGAATTAGTGAGTGGAGTTTCTTTTACGTAAGGTATCCTCAGGTGAGAGCACTGGGTTAGGATGAGGGAACATTGCAAGATGAGTACAGTGGCAATGTCATAGCTGTCAACATTTGCTTGATTAGAAACATTTATTAATTTCTATGTATTAGAATGGCTTATCTGCTCTGCTGTCTAATGCATCAGTCACCAGAATACCTCCAATAAGGGATCAGGAGCCCATCTTCAGACCCCTCTACTGACACAGCTGTGTATTATTCTGCTGTTTTACAGATACGGAAACTGAGGCACAGACCTGAGGCCAGAGCAAACTGAAGATCATAGACCTGTCATCAGATGTTAGAACCAGAAAGCCTTTGAGTTCTGACTCTGTGTCATGAACGCAAGAGCATACTTGTCTTTATTTGCTAAATGATTCATCAATAAATTAAAATCAAGAGAAAGGGGGAAAAAAAGGACAATAATATGAAGGGAAATAGATTTTGTATCTAGCAAAATGATATCTGTATGGGTGGAACCGAAACAGCTTCAGATAGCATAGGAAATACGCACCCATTCCTGTCACCTAGCTAAGCAACTCACTAGGGACAGCAAATCCCCCATAGCTGAATTCCAGAGCTTGTGGGCACAATGTGTCTTCTGTGGGCTGTTGTAGTCAGCACTGCCAAATCCGAAATCCTCCCTCCCTGCCCCTCTCCCAATTGCATTCCCTTTTTCCACCAATTGCTAGAGAAAAGAGACAATTGTTGTAGACCTGTGTCAGAGATGCCAATTTAATTTTTTTCTTTTTTTTTCTCTTTTTTTTTTTTTTTGGACATTGCGTCTGAGGAGGAGGGAAGAGGGAGGATAGGGATTTGCAATGGTGGGGGCAGCTGAAGAAGGAAAGGAAGGGGGAAGAAAAGAAAATATTTCCTTTGGCAATTCTGTTTCGCTTTCGAAAAGGGACTGCTTTCCTCACTCCTTATCCCTCCTGACAAGTACAGGCACTTTGGGCCCTAACTGGATGTGAACATTGTCAAAAGAAATTTGGGCTAAAGGAAGGCATCTGCAGTTCTGTTCCTATTGCGCTCGGTGCTGGAGCCACTTTTGCGAATGTGGCAGGGTGGCTGGTGGGCAGACACCAGTACAGATGGGAACTTCACATACTGTATGCATCATGACCAACTATAAAAACAGTCACAACGCATCAGTTGTTACCCAGCCAGTCTCCCTGGAACCTTCACTTTCAATTTCAATCTCGCTGACATCCACAGCTTACAGTGAGCTTTTATGTTTAAGCATCAGTACAGTATTAATGCAGGAGAAAAGGGGCGGCTGGGCTACCACAGCAAGGAATTAAACCTCTGATCTCGGCCAGCCATTGGAAGGGAGGAGCAATTCAAGGGGAATTGTGTAACTGGGCTCTGTGCAAAAGGGGGGAGAAAAAGCAAGGGATGGGAGTTGGGAATTTTTTTTATGCTGTGAACACACAGCAAGTCAGGGGGCTTCTGTAAAAGAAATGTAGCAAGCAGGCACTCTCCCAAATTGTAATTGAATGCTCGGAATAATCCTATTGTGTCAGCTACTCACTGCCAAAGAATTGAGGATAAATATAACTTAAAAAAAAAATTAAGGGGATGGCAATTTGAACAGCTTAATGTTTCTTCAAAGGCTAAGTGATGGAAAGCAGCGCTGAAGTAAATTGACAACTCGGAATTAACTGGTTGCTGACACGGCGCAGGTAAAGGTTTGATGGTAACATGAGCTTTCCAAAGTGTTTCCAAACTGAAGTATTATGAAAAGGTAAATTATGTTTTGTATTCATGACTGAAAGCATTTTATTTTAAAGCCAGCACTGCTGATGCTGTCAAGGTGGAGATTCTAGCTTTATGTACAGTGCCTCTAGCCTTGCAATGTGAGTGAGGCAACATGACAGCTTGTAATAAGTAATTTTTATACAGTTGCATTTATCACTCAAGTAGGCTTGGCAATATTAAACACAGACCTTAAAATGCTGCAGAAGAGGAAGGACAGGGGCTGGAGGCCATGTATATTGTGTGTGTGTGTGTGTGTGTGTGTGCGCTGGCGTGCCTGTGTGAGTGTTTGTAACTTCTTTTTTTTTTCTTTCTCCAGGCCCGTTCCTGTTAATGTGGCACTTTTTAAGATATGCACCGAAATGCTTCCAAATTGTTAATACATCACTAAAAGGTTACAAATGAAATGACCCCGTTTAGCCCAAAGGATGTTATTTTAGGCTTTAATGAATTAGACATTGCTACCATTTTCAGGCAAAAATCAATTGCCCCAATTAACAAATTTGCACAAGTCCAAATATTTACAAAATAAAGGCCCAGAAACCACATTCTTTGTTTCTCTTTCTCACTCCCTACCCTGTTTCTTCATTAACATCTTCATTTCCATGAAAGTGTGAGGCATCAGCTCTTTCTCTCATCTTGTGAAGGCCTAAGTGTTGACAATTTTCTTATTCTTTAGAGGCTGCTCTTTTCTATTTTAACAGGTTTTCTTTCTTTGTCATGAATAATTCAGGACAAGCTAGAAGAAATGGAGGATGCCCATTCCTTCTCATGGAAAGAATAAAAATATAGTCAAGCCTTACGTCATTTGTGGAAGAAGATTTTACAAAAAGAGAAGGCAATTTATTTTATGGGATTGAAATGAGAAGGGAATTTTCTTCTATTCACAGGATTTATAGGAACTGCAGCTCGAGTCTGAACCAGGAAGAACCAAAAGTCTCCAAGCCAAATGGCAGACTCTTAAACCTTCTGAAGTGCAGCCGTGACATACGGGTTTGATTTCCACTTCTGTTGCAAGAAGTTACAAAGCTAGGTGGATGCCAGCGAACTCAGACATTTAATGCTGAAATAACGTCAGACTGAAAGCAACATAAAAGTGAAAAAAAGACTGGACTCTATTATTATTCCTATGAACCAGTTGAGAAAATTATGCTTTTGCACTGGGAGGTATGTCTGCCTCAGGACATTGGCGATATGGGGAGATGAGGACTTGCAGCTCTGTTCCTAGGTGTCTAGACTATCAGACAAATGAAAGAAGGAGCTGATTGTTTTGTCTATTCCATTTGCTTATTTCATGCATCTTTGCCAGCCATCGATGTTAAATTTAATTTATGTACCCATCTAGCCCACACTGGTTTGAAGAGGACATTTCAGGACCTGTTAGTTATTGGAATTTCCCAGGACAGCAACTGAGAGTGGCATTGACTTCTTAACCTTTGCTGGAGCATGAGTCTCCAACTCTTAGTAAAGGTCTCCAGATAAGAGATAGCACCACATATACAAGGGTGGTGCTTACCTTTGCAGCAGTCCAGATTCATGAGTATCAGCTGTATATACAAAGGGAAAACAGAAAGAAAACAGTCAATGAATGTAAGGAGTCAACATCTGTTATAGATTTTGCAAATGAGCCCATTAATCAGCAAAAGACACCATATCTTCCATATAATAAGTCTCCACATCCCATTTGATTCTGAGTTTCAAGGTTTATATTGTATAATTTAGTTATCTTAATAGGATGCTGAAAAAGAAGCCTTATTTTTTTCCCCAGAAAAGTATGGTTAATGTAGGTCTGTTGCAAAATGCTGCTGCTTTTTTCCTTTGACTGTGGCTACTAGAAAATTACTGCATTTGAGTCAAAAAAATACTTATATTTTCTGTTCCATATTGTGAGCACAAGATTAAGCACTAGAATACAGCTGTGGCTAGATGTTAAGAAAAATCTTCTAGTAAATCCTGGAGAGGTTGCAGTCTTCAGTATTTCAGATTTTTAAAAGTAGATTAGACAAACATTAGCCAGAAATTACTAAGGTACATTTGATTTTTCTTGGAAAAGCAACAAAGTGACATCATCTGACAGTCCAAGGTCTGAGTTGGGCTGTCAGCAGAGGAGACTCCCAAAATCTCTAGACAGCTTTGGAAAGTGAGGCTACTTGTGGCATAATTTTGACAAAGCTGAAAGGACCTTGAGGGTAAGGTTCATCTTATTGAACTTAAGATATCTACAATACACATGATCACACCTGGTTTAGTTACCCTGGGATCCTTTAATAGACAACAGAGAGAAACAGGCAATTCTAAGGTACAATTGCCTGACCTACTGAAATGTTTACCTTTGGCCAGATGAATCTCATCCCAGGTTTTTTTTCTTTTCCTGTGTTCTCACTTCCATCAGAGTACATCTTTTCACTGTAATCCAGTGCCTGTCTGCTTGATAGTACTAATCTGTGGTAATATAACTGATGCCATTAACCCAATCCTGTAGACACGTGTGCTGACTGTATGCAGACCATCTAGCTGAGAGTGAAGGGGTATTCTGAAGGTGTGGAGCTTAACATGGTCATAAATGTTGGCAGGTTGGCTCCTAAGAAGGCAGGAGTTGTAAACTGAGAACACACTTTTGTGATGATTCTTTTATATATATGCCATTATTTCGTACTTCTTAGAGATATGCTTGATACTGCTGTGTCTCTGACATGCAGTGCAGCAGCTCCTGCTATCTTATATCTCCTGCTTTGAAATGACAGAAGCCATGTTGGGCAAAGAAAGACCTGTAGTTTCAGTAGTCACTGCAGCTTTAGGAAACATGTTATGTTGTCTTTAAATACCACCACTATCAGAATTAAGAACAAGTACTGAGCTTTTTTTATGCAGGTTCCTTCTAATAACTGATATCTGAAATATAGAAACATAGAAACATATATAGAAACAACCTCATCAATAGCTACTCATCTAAAATTTAGATGTCTGATCTAATCTAGTCATTTTGGCTCCTTCTGTTGTTAATGGGACAGTAGGACAAAATCAATGGGATCTTTCCCTCCACAGAAAGTCCCTTCCCTTTCTGCTGTCACAATCATTGTCTCATCTCTATCTTTCTCCCCTTGACTGTGCAGGGAACACAGAAGACTACCTTAGTTCAAATGTCCAATGTTCAGATGACTTAAAATGACTGTCAACTCAGTGTGTAAGGTTATATGTGAAATAGGTTGTTAATGCAGTGTACATCAGCAAAGAAATTTTTAGCACATTCCTTGGGTTTTTGAGGAAGTTATTATAAATATTTACTGGTCAGTGTAACACATTATCTGAGAAGAAAATTAAGTTCAAGACTATTCATTGTACAAGTTATACTGCAGGTATATGAGGTCTTAAATTTGTAAAGGACTTTTCCTGGGGCATCTGCAAATAAACTTTCCCTCCTGGGAGTATCTATCAGGAGCACCACGTGACTGTATATGTGCAGAGTATGAATGTCCAGGTTTTAGAATAGGACCTGCAGAATTGTATGGAACTTGTGATTGCTATGTTTGGAAATGGTCAGAAAACAGGAAACATTTCCTGTTTTTCAGTATCCTCTCAGGATATCAACATTTTAGACAACTTCCTGTTTACAGAATGGAGATCGCTGTGGGTGGCACTTTGAGTCCTTCAAAACTAAAATCTCAGGATGGAGGAGATAGGTAAGGGAAAGGAAAATTAAGCATTAAGTAAGCTGCTATTTTTCATTTACATATTAGTATCCTTGTAAATCCAATAACTATTAACTGAAGACATATTGTCTTTTTTTTTTGTCTGAAATTTTGATCAATGTACTCTTGTCCTGAATTGGTTGAAAAATTACAGCATCATGGGTTCATTTTTCAGCCAATCCCAGTTGATATTGTTGCTTTAGGGTAATAGTTGGTCCACAGTGTATGAGAGAAAAGAATGTATCCCTGAGTATCCTTTTAGCCTGATTTTTAGATCCTGCACTGGCTGATGTCATAAGATTGTCTGAAATCCAAAGAACTCTGAAAAACAGAAAGCTGTTGCTGGTACTCAAGGTATTGCTCCACAGGGCCAACTGCTTCAGCTAGTTTGTCATAAAAATCCAGTCTTGTCCTAGAATCACCATTTTAAGACCATTTCATTTCCTCTCTCCTACCATCAGAGTATCTCAAGCAAAGTATATCTCATGCAGATTGTTGTATCATGTGGATTTATTACACAACATATCAATAAGATGTGATAGTTCTTGAACTAGCCCATTTTGCTTATCAAAATGAAAAGCATCGTACTGGATATAAGTTTCTTCACCACAAACATAAAATAGACCATTTTGCTTTGATTCCATGGACTATATCCATAATTCCAGCTTCATAAAATTATGTAAGATACTCCTATTGATTGTGTGTAGCCATTTTGTACCTTCCTGTCCAACAACTCAAAGTACTTTGAGTACCAATATATCAAATTATTTAGTATTACTTAAGTAGTCTATGCTGTTCGTATTCCAATGAATTCATGCACCTATCCCTGTAGAAGAGTTTGCACACCTGGAGGATCACATCTGTCTAAATGACAAATTCAGTTCTTTAAGTTAACAAGCTCTTGTCATTGTAATAAATTAATTATGAAAAATGTGTATTGGTAATCAGGTGCAGAAAAACCTGCAACAGATACTTACCCATGGAGGATAGGAATGGTGTTCATTTGTCCATATTGTAGATCTCTGGAGTGAAAATATCTCCAAATCAGCTAGCTATGTAGAATTTCCTATATTCAAGGAGAAAAAATGTCACATTTAGAGCACATTTTACTTGATTAGAATTTAAGGATTAGCTGTATTGAACCCAGACAATATCTTTTTCTCTCCTTTTATTTACTAGGGGACTAAAGAGATTTAGACTTTATGTAGGTCTGCAGTATAGACCTCTACATTTGGAAATATGAATCAAATCCATTCTACTTCATAGCTTTACTACATTGCATGAGGATGTGGTTTATGCAGGACGAATCACGGCAAAAGAAATCACAGAGTTTAAAATTACTTTCCTGAGAGTACACAACAGAATGAGGGCCTGAAGATCACAAAGTTGGCTTGATCACTAGTTCTTTTGCTGTAACCACCAGACAGTCCTTTTTTTCCTGTGTTCACAGCAATGCACTTATTTCTAGTATTGCCTCTGAGCAAAACTAACCTATTACTTTCCAGAAGAAAGAAACTTGGGATATTTGACATGTGACATGGATCAGTCTATGCTCAATATGACAGAACTTGAATGGGCTTGATTTCAAAATAGGTTGAATACTCCCCCATCTCTCAAAGCAGATTTTCTAGGATGCTATTAAGCATTGAATAAGAGATGTTTTAATCATCGTCAGACTCCTTCCAAAGCTTTGCTTTAAAATATACAGTCACGTTATGCAAACTGAGAAGAGATAATTCTGTGATTAGAAACTTGGGATTAGTACTTGGGAAACTGTGGAAAATTTGCCCTGCTATGAACTTGCCCAGTTCCAGGCTCAGAGAGTTTAATATTGGTGTAATCTGTAAATCTGTGCTGCTCCCTGAGCTTCAACTGCGGTCAACAGAAACTAAGTCTTGAGTCAATTGCCCGAGTTCAGGCATCTCTAGTACCATTTTAGGTACTCTATGGTACTCCATCTCTCACAGGATCTGGCACAGACAGGAGCTACTGGAGAATTTCAGAACTTGGGCACCCCAAGTAACACAAGATGCCCATGTTTAGGCAAATGCATCAGGTCCCAGAGAATGCAGTCAGCGGAGCCTAATGGAGAAGTTAGCTCAGCTTTAAGTAGAAACCTACATTTGGTCAACTGAATAGCTCTAGATGCACTAGGGAATCTGAGACATCTCCATTGGGCTGGCAGAAATGCACAGGTTTGTGCTGTCCTTCTGAGCTAGCAGTCTGTGGCCAGGTGTAACGCCCATGGGCATCTCAAAAGGCACTAGACATCTTTGTCTAGGGAACTAAAACATGCCCACATGATGGGTTTCACTTGCCTAAGCATAAGTACCTAGTATCCTTTTAGGTGCTTTGGAGTATCTTACTCAGCCATGGAAGTGTGCATGCCTCTTGTCAATCCAGATTGATATCTGCTAGCCTGTTCTAGATGTCTTGAATGCAGTAACACATCTCAGATGGTATTGGACACACAAGTGAGAGAAACATGGTCTTAGCTGCAGGTATCAATAGGAAGTAAGGTAACTACTTGCTGTAGCTGGTGAGGCCCTCAAGTACCGTGCATCGGTGTCAGTCACTACAAATGAACTTGTGCTGAAAAATACAGTGAAACTTAAGAGGTATTTTGTTACTATACAGGTGGATGTATAATGATCAAGAGTAAAATAAAGTCTCTTTATACATTAAAAAAAATTTTAGATTCAGGGAATGGCCTGTGTAAGCCACATGTGCAGCTCATACATTCATGTGTAAGTAGTATTACTGAGAGAACAAAGGATGTTCCTGGACATTCCCATTACATTACAAAGCTGGCCTTCCAAGAATAATATGCCTGAGAATAAAACAATAGTTATAAAACCACAAATGAAATCAAAGCAATGCTGCCGAAAGCCTTAAGCACCACAGGTTTACAAGGTATGTAAATATAGCAGCTTGGATAAAGATGCAAATTATTACACTGCACCCTTTAAAATCTCACCCTTCAGGAGCCAGTGGAAATACATTGGACTGAAAATTTGGATAAATAAATATTGGATCTCTGGTAAGAAATGTTATTCTTTTTCTTTTAAAGCCGTGTGAATACATGCAAGCTCAAATTAAGGAGAGCAGATAACCAACTGCACGCTAGAGATGAGCAGGCTGCTTAAAGCTACCACATAACCGGTGAAGCTTTAAAAAAAGAAGAAAACAGCTTGAGGCCTTTTTTCCTTCTTCCTCTAAAATGTGACATCATTGTATATGACACAACACCTTGGAAGGAACCAAAGGGGGAAATGCAGACATGTTGCTAACTAAATGTGAGCTCCTTCGCAATGAAAAAATCTCATTGCTGGCCAAGCCCTGGATGGTCTCATAAAAAGCACAGCTTATACAGTGGAACTGACAGTTCTACTTCAAGGACATTTTTCATGTCTAATGCTCTTTTTGTACAGTATTTAGAAAGGCATACCAGGAATATAATGCTGTTTTTCATTTAGATCTAATCAGAAAGGGTTGATTTAAACTCAACACTCTAAAATATATGAGATGTTCTGATGCAGGTTTTTGCTTGACTTTTTACAGACTGATCTTTAGATCTCTAAGCTCATTAGTCAGTGTTAGTTATTTCACTGATTTAAGGAATATATATGCCTTCACTCTGTCTTCTGATGTCTCTTTAGATTGCTCTTTTGTATGTCTTCCCTTCTTTCATTCTTTCTTGTGTTAAATGTTGACCTTAATACAGTTTTGGATTAGAAGTTGGATCTAAAAGTTCCATTTTTTTATGTTTTCATTATAGTCATTATTATCAGTAGCAGTAACAGCACTAGTAGTAATGGCAACAGCAGCAACAGTAGTAATAGTAGTCGTAGCAGTAACAGTGAATTTAATTGAATACACAGTAAATGGCCCACTGATTTTTTCAGGGCTGCTCAGAATGTTTAGTGATTGTGTCTGAGGATATGAATTTCTAGAGAGCAATGAATAAAATTCCTTAGCTTTAACACTGGGTCTTCATGATGAATATCCACATTCACTTACACAGCAACGAGTTCCAAAGTTGTCTTAGATGGCTTCAGCAGAAGAGGAGATCCTGACAGCTTTAGATTGTGAGAGTTAATAGATGAGAAAAGGGTAAAATTAAAATGAGGAAGCTGCCTGAACAAGTATGTATACATGCATTAAAAATTATGAGAACCGTAGTTAAAAGTTAAAATAACTTCCCATAGAACACAACATTTGCATTTCTGTGAGTACTAATGAGATGGGAATCAGGAATTTCTCAGAGTTCCACTACAAGATATTCCCTCTCCTCTTTAGTCCCTAAACTAAAAAAGAGGTTGGACCCCAATTCAGCAAACACTCACATTCATCTTGGCTGAAATACCACAGAAACTCACGTATGTCATTGGAACTACTTAGATAAAATTAGGCATTTGATTTTTTCCCATCATTAGAGATTAAAATCTATACTTAATTTTAATGATCTGTCTCATGAAAATGACTCTCGAAAGCACTTACTCATGTGCTAAATTTTCATTTAAGTCTGTGATTAAATTCCATAGAAATTAGTAAAATTTAAGCTTGCCTTTAGGATTAAGTATGAGCTTAAATGTATTCTTGGTTAGGTACCTTGTTCTGAATGATTTTTGATGGGCTTTGATGGTTTGGGATCTAGATGAAAGATATTGTTATTTCACTTTACAGTCTGATCATGAACCAGGACACAAAAAAGAAAAAAAAAAAAAGAAATCAACTGAAGACTTACAAGACCAAAGAGTATGTGGGTTCGATAAAAATGTGGCATGATGGGTCCAGGTTATTGGGTTTTGAGCAGAATATTTTTTTCTCTACTTATTTAGCTTTTTGCATGCAAAACTATTTATGTATGCACTCCCCCATGTAAGCCTGATGTATTCAGACTAACACAGCTTCAGCAACTGTAGGCCAACTACATTTCTGGGGTAAATGCATTGCCTGGAGGGATATATTTGATTCATAATGGCTACAGCTGAATTATAGTGAGTGCTGGAGTGTTATTTATGTTATATCTGAAAGTTCATTGAAATTATTTAGATCCAGATCCCTTAAAGGATATAAGTACAACACAGGTTAGATTTATGTGGCCAAGTCCAGGTAAGCAATCCACAAGTTCTGCCTTAAAACGTAGGTCCCTCAACTTTCACTGGTCATTTTCTGTGGATCTTCAAAGACTTTGTCCAGAGCCTGTACAGGGAATCTACTCTGTAAACCATTCCCCTTTAACTGAGTTTGGCTTCTAAGGATATTTGAGATTTACAAAATGGGTAATAGCAGATCTATATCCCCGATGTTGTGGGCAAGCTATTTGCAAACCAGCTAGAGCACTTCATCAGGAAATGGAAAGCCTGACTTGGTCAAAATTAATTTCTTGCATTTTCTAGAAGTGTGACATTATCTATAGGCACTCTTAGGCACTTATTCTTTGCACTGTGGACATGGAAAGGGATCAGGAAGTTGGGAAAGAAGTGGGTGCAAAACTCCGGGGCCAGGAAATTAAAAAAAAAAAGATCCAAAATAAGTGAAATCGTTCCTAATTCAGGAGTTCAGCCTACACAGAAAAATCTCATCTTCCATTCAGGTAAATACAATTGTATAATCTGGGAGAAAACAGTGACTAAATGAGCTAACAACCGTTGAGAAATCCTGTCAAAACTGAATTATACAGATAGAAAACTTTCTTTCAGTTAAAAGTACTGCTAAAGAAAATTATTTTTAAAAATCAAAATGTTTTTCTCCAGGAAATTCTGAAATGATATTTTAAAATTTTGGTTAAATTGTATCTTATTTTATGCTTCTTTTATTTCCTTATATATTTTCTTCTATAGCTGTTAAAATTTATATCACAATTAAAAGACCATACCTTAAAATGAAATCGGAAATGAAGTTTTAGAAGTAATTGATCGGTATTCTTCCTTCCCTGCCATGTCTCCTATGGTCAAACAAATGTTTCTAAAAGTAGTATTTTGTGTTCTTGATCTGGAGGCTTTCTGAACTGGTAAAATATTAAGTTGACCAGTTTCCACTGGTCTATCCAGCTACAAGATGAAATCTGAAACACTAATCTATCAACCGTTAGGATCATCATTACCATCACAATGTGAAGTTAGATATGCAGTCAGAAACCGGGATTGCACTGGGCTTAGTGCTTGACAGTCATTATCTGTGAGAGTTTAGAAATTAAACGACAAGAAAAGTGTGAGAATGAAAATTAGATATACAAAGCAGTGAAATCACTCAGCTGATATTACTTCATTTTGAATGTGTCAGACAGTACATTTGCAAAGAATATAGCAGATAGATATCTATACTATATTGTCACATAATGGGTCTTTGAAGAGGAAGAATTTCCAAAATGAAAGTTGAAACTGGGTTTCCTATATCTGTACCCAGGCATCTATTAAAATGGTCTGAATTTCATAGGACCATAAATCTGAAAGGGATCCTGCTTCCAGATCAACAGCTCTATTCTCCTGCTCTGGCAGTATATCACATCATCTAACACCTTTTATACACAGGTCATGCAGTTAAATATAAGATTTTCTGCCTCTTTTAGTCTTATTGGAGGGAAGCTCTTCTAGAATTTCATTCCTCTGCTACTTAAAACCTACTGCTGATTCCCAGTCTACCTGTATCTATATAGCTAAGAATTAAGCACATACATTTTCACATTAAAGTCCAAAAAGGTTACTGAAATGCTGGTCTTAAGAGAAAAAACAGATCATATTTAGAGACTGACATAAGAACCTGAAGCCCCAGGGATATATTTTCAAAATGGATAAATGCATACCTCTTCTGAAGGGTTAGGGGCATGTGACAAGCTGGAGAAAAGTGGCATGTATCACGGGGACTTACTGTCTCAAATCTCCTTTAACTTGGGAATTTCTGCATAGTGCTCCACTGTACAATGAAGATGCAGTTTAGCACATTTCCGGACGTGCAAAATACAGTCACAGGTAGCCACATACTAGCATTGCCCACACTCTACCCAAATGTGTCGACAGAACCAACATAAAAGATGTTTAGATATGTATAGGTGTGACTGTGCCTTTGTTAATACACTCTGCCTGGTACAAATGTTGCCACAAGTCTGCTGTTTGGGGAAGAGGGTGAGAAGTATGCTCTGAGTTTCCAGAGAATCCAGTCAGTGTGAGCCACATGCATGGCAAATAACTATTTTTTATTATTATTGTTAGAATATTAATATAAAATGCTATATCAAAACATAAATTAGAATCTTAATTCATTTTGGTTAACTGGAAAACGTTCACTACAAGTCATGGTTTTTGAAAAATTCCCCTAGTCTTGACTTCTAACTTTTGCTTCCCCTCTTTTCCTTGCAAACAGCTGCCAAGCAAAACAGTAGAATGTATTACATGAACTAATCTCAACCACTTGTCTTTTAGAGGGTTAACATTACTTTCTTTTTTCTTCCTTGCTCTTACCCCGTGCTGACTAAAAAGAACACCCAGGTTCAATGAGTGACAAATCATTACAGACCATACAGTGTAATTAAAAAGCACAGCCATTGATCAGCTATGAGCTAAACCTGAGACAAAAAAGTGAGAGACCCAGAATAGCTGGCAAAACTTCTCATTGAATCTGTCTGAAATGGAAGATGTTCTCCCTGGAGGCATGGAGTGTGGCCCATTGTGCATTTCCATTAGAGATACATACTGACTCAGAGCATGCCATTGATGTTGGCCTATTTATGAAAGGCTGTTGAAAGAGGTTTCAGAGTTAATTGAAAAGAGCTGTTTCTGAAGTAAAGTAACTTCAAACAACACAGCTCTGAAATGTGTTTTAATGGACTGGAAATCAGTGAATTTTCCATAGTGCACATGAAATAAAAATGGATGGCATGAACTGAAAGCTGCATTGTGATTTGGTGGGATTTCTTTTATTATTATTATTACTACTATTATTATTATCACTATCACTATCACTGTCACTATTAATAATTATTTTAACTATAGTTGTTCAATGGACGGTGATAAAACAGCTTTGCTCTTGATTGATTAGAGCATCGTCTTCTAGGGTCTGTCAAAATTTTCACTGCATGTGTTTATTTCACACATTTATAATACAGGCTGCCTGCAGAAATAGTCAGACTTGTGCCATTGTAAATAAAAGGAAAAGCTCTTTCAGTTGTCAGTCAGAAGTAGACTCCAAGGCCCTCTCTTACCAAGGTATGTTGTGTTTAAAATGTGTTTATCTTAATGGTATTTCCATTTTAAAATTAAAGCATATGCCTGAATTTAAGCATGTGTTTGTTCAGGCATTTGTTTAGTCTCTGCCCTGAGCTGAGGTCTTGCACATAAGTTTGTATTTAAGCTCATGCTTAAATAAAAGCCTTTTCAGCAAAACATGCACCTGAATTTCATAAATATAAATAGTAGCTGAGTATATGTTTAAATCTCAGCTTGTGATTAAATACCTTTCTCCGCTGAAAACAACATACTTTAAAATCATTTTTTAAAGCTTGGCAATGTTCAATAAAAATAGGAATTACTGAGTTGAATTTATTCCTTCTTTAGATTCTTTTGCAGGAATTTAGAATTAGCAGGGAAGAAGGTAACTCCTTGCCCTTAAATGAAGTGAAATAGACAACTATTCAGGTAGAAAGGAACAAGATCAGATTGTGAGATCCTTCCTCAGGCTGATTAATTCCTAATATCTTGAGAAAGCTCATAAACCCCAGTGAATTCCAGGGGAAAGGTGAGAGTAAAGTAACCCAGCCCTCAGTATAACACAAGCAATAATCAAACAACTTCTGACATAGAGCTTGAATGATAATGAGTATTTTACACTTCCATTCTACTCTTAATGTTCTAAGTAATTCACAA
The DNA here is from genome assembly GCA_031468815.1 of Morus bassanus. NCBI lineage: Eukaryota > Metazoa > Chordata > Aves > Suliformes > Sulidae > Morus > Morus bassanus. Next base: position 112,788,794 of record CM062569.1, on the reverse strand, counting down.
GTTCTGTTGAAAACCTCCCATGTTCCATTAAAAGAGATGACCTCACAGACATTAATAAACTTAATCTCACAAAACTCATCTGAAGTAAGGAAGAGATATTGTCCCCATTTTTAAATAAGGAATGAAATACAAGGATAATAATGACTTTATGAAAAACCTACCAAAATCAGCAGAAATATTTAAATCACAGCCTTGCACAGTACTACCTTCATTCACCATTTTTTCTTCTGATAGTCCTGATTTTCTCAAAGCTTCACCTCCCAAAATCAATACCTTACCTAAAAAGTCAATACTGATTTATTTCTTTAGCATTTTTTAAGTTCTAAGGCTGCTGGGTAAAAAAAAAAAAAAATGTAAAAACACTGAAACACCCCTAGGGCACAAGAAAAACAGAACAAGGAAAAATTAGAAAAATTACTTCAGTTTTAAATACATAGAAATCTCATTTTTAGGGCTGTCATGACATTTTGGCATCTGCACTGATTTTTGAAAATTTGTGGCTGATAATCATGGATTAACATGTGCTTAATTTATCTTTGAAGTTACTGTGGTTAGTTACATACCTAGATTAAGAATGTGCTACTTGTTCTGCAGAAGTGAGCCCAGGCCGTCAAAAAAGCAAAGTGACAAAAGCTATGGTTGGAATCTGAACTTAAGGACAGCATAAATCCTTACTTTGGTAGCTAAACAGTCTGAATTTTCTGAGGCATTAAATATTTGGTAGAGAGATTTAGTTTTTCTGACACTCCAACACCTATACCTGGAAGAGAGAATTAGGCACTGAAACTGGATGTCTAACAGCTAATGTGCATACCTAATGCAGACAAAAGAAAGAGGAGATGCTGGAGGAAAGAGGAAAAACCAGAAAGGACAACATGAATTTCTGTGGCCAAGACACATATTTTAGAATTAGGGTTAAATCACACTGGGAAAGTAGGATTCAGAGCCTGAAAGTTTCTCTTCATGTGTTGACAAATCTGAGAAAGGGGACATTTGGGACATCCAGATGTGGAGCTTGAACCTGCACTTCCCCTCTCCAGGAGGAGCGTTCTAACCACCCACTAAAAAGATGGGCTTGCTTCTTGACGTTTCGGTCAAAGCCAGCTGTTGAGCATCCAAGAATTCATAGTCCTTGAGTCCAGAAGGTGAGGAAGAAAAAAGCTTAACTCTAACATTTGAGGGTAGAAGAGTTGTTACTCTATTCTAGCTCTTGCTCCTGTAACATTTTGGGTCGGATTCATCGGGCCAAACATACAGTTCTAGCTATTCTAATTGTCACTTAGAAGTGCCTTTTTTCTCTCTGTTGACTCTAAAGGGAGAAGAGGATGACAAATGCAGAGGTAAAGCATTTTAGTGTAGACTCCCAGGGTTTGATTCAGTTGCCCACACATGGGCACTTAGTGTCATTTCAGATGCCCGCAGTGTCCTGCCCACTCTCCAGCTGCCATATGTTACCGGCAGGATACAAAATGTGCCCACACATCCATTAGGCCTAATTATCCTTCAGAAGACTCACGCTCCCTTCTTCTGCAGTTCCTTTTACATTTTTATATACTTTCATATTCCTAGAACAGGTGGAGGTCCTCCTCCTGCTCTCAGGCCAGTAAGTTGTGTTACACATGCTCTAAGGATGCATGCTCAAAACTTTACGGGTGAAGAAGGACAAGAAACTCAGCTTTAATATCTTGAGACATGCTCGAATATTACACAATCCACCACCTGCTACTTCAATTCAAAATAACGCAAACGAGGTAGTCTGAGAATAGTAGAAGTCCTTAGAGTTGGCTGGTTCTTTACCCTTAGACAGGAGAGCAGATCCCAAGCTGTGTCATAAGTGTTAGGCAAAGATGCACATATACAGTGGCAAAGCGTTAGATCTCATAAGATATTTTTAACAAAAATCTTGGATGCCTAGGGAATCTTATATTCCTAAGCAATACAGACAGGGTCTTCCTGAGTTGCTGTCATGAACTTAGGTTCATTGATGATAATTAAGGATCCTCCATGCTCTGCTGCTGATGAATATCCGATATTCAACTTCCATAGACTTCTGAAGAAGAAATTGTTATTAAGGCCCTCTGAAAAGTAGGTCTTCACTTTAGGAGGTTGTCTGTCATAGCTGTAACTCTATTCCAGTGAGATTGTGCTGGCACAGAATTTTGATTTCACAGTTTTGATACTTTTCTGGAGACTCTGAATATTGGTGAGATGTGATGCCTGTCCTATAGGCAAAGAGAAAAAAGCACACTGAATGGAGGCCTTAGAATCGTACAGTAATATTTGCTGTACTTTTCTGTAATAACTTTTGCAGACAGACTGACTGGTTTATCTCAGAACTAATTAATTATAAGCAGCCCAGACTCAATCAAGGTAAACATAAAAGTCTCATCCTCCTTGGGAAATAACTCTTGTCACACATTTAGTAAATAAGAGGATGATAGAATGAGGTTTTGGGGATGTCACCCCATAAACTCCCAAAGAACAGTTCAGAGCAATGACAATCTCAAGGTTAGAAACCTAGATGGCCAGCTTTATAAAGTTCTCATCAAGGTATTGCAGCATCGTTCAGGAGGTAGGTGGTAGCAATCAAATGAACTATGTTTTCTCAGAGTTTAACTTCAGGAAAAAATTCAGACTGAATGTCACCTAGTCATTTAATTGAATCAGAAATTAATTCCCTAGGGTCAGCTGAGATCGAAACATAAACCTGACTATAATCAGCATAACAATGTTAGCTGAAATTATGCTTCTGAATGATAGCACCTAATAGAAGTGTAGGGCAAAGTTTCCCTAAAGAGATATTAGAAAAATGTGCTGCCTTTTCTATATCCTTTGATATTGGGCAAGATGTTGTTTACATATTTCAAAGTGAACTGTAAGACCATCTGATTTTCATACAAGTACCTGCCTATAACCTTCAGATTTCATTACCCTTCTTGGGTAAACCAAAAATATCAACAAAACAACAGTTTTAAAAATACAAAGATGGAATCAAGTCTACTCTGTTGTTCGTTGGTATGGAAGTGTATGACATTATGTTCATCTTCAAAGACAGTGGGCTTACTAAAAGACAGCAGAGAGATGTTGTGTTATAATATTTGTATAATCATCTGGCTTCTCCACCTTCTCTTGGAACTTCTGGCCGTGGCCAGACACAGACCACAAGACAGGGTATGCCAACAGACTGCTGATCTCTCAAAGCAGAATCTTATGTTCTGCTAGATTGGATTTGAAAATAAAATCAGTAGGATAAAAACCAGTAGGATCTTAAGGTCATCCAACTTGGAAAGATTGCATGGAAGAGGACGTGGGTACCTCAAGTAAGGCTTTATAATACTCTAAAAAATATTGCTGTAACCAACTTGGTATGGATATGAAACTAGCAAAATCACATTAGATCTAAACCAGTGTGTTTTTAAGGGTGTTCTAAGTCCTGTACATAAAGGGGAGAGTGGAAGAAGAAAGAAATGCCTATAGATATCTTTGTTAAAAAATCAATGAATCAACATGGGAGCACACGAACTTTAATCAGTTTTCAGTTTCTCAGTAATGAGAACATTATAGAAGAACTGGTCAAACAAAGTAATTTTTGAATGAATAATTAATAATGAACTGTTGAAAAACTCTTTAACAAAACAACATGTCAAAAATGACACTTCATTGAGCTCAGATTTGAAACATCTCAGATTTTACAGGCTTTCATAAAATCCAAAGCAGTACTCTGAGGAAACCCTATTTACATTCTCATTTGCCTGTGCTGGGAATTCTGGGACCCAGAGAGCTGACAGATATATCTTTTGGATCTACCATAGCTTGTGGGCCCCCAACTTTTGGACAGACATATCTAACAGTACATCTGTCCCAACACACTCATGAGAATCTGAATCAATCTGTGGAGGTCCACTCAATGGAGTGGTACTCAGTGAAGATGTACTGCAGTTTAACTCATGTTGAAGTGGGCAACTTGATTCAGCTGCCTAAACTTCGGTACTTAGCACAATTTAAGATACTGTAGGGCATCCACCTCTTCCACACAGCAATAGATGACATGGCACAGGACCTATGAGGGACATAGGCTTTTTTACCCATTTAGAGGACAGTAGCATACCTGAGGGCATCTCAGATAGCATTTGACACCTACATTTAGGAAATACAATGGAGCAACTGAATATTGATGAAGTGGCTTCAGATGAAATCCCACCTTTGTTTCCTCTTATATTTTGTAAAAATATCAAGGAAGATACTGCTACACAATAGCTAATGCACTGCAATAGTTTTGCTAAATAATTCTGATGTGATGTTTGAGCTAACTGCATTCCAGGAGTAAGGAGAATTCTCATCAGTAGTTAAATTACTTAATTTTATTTTCCCCATAAAATATTCTGATGAGAATTTTCACAATATTTAGGAAAAAAATAAAATTCCCATTTAATTTCAAACATCTTTGGAAAGGTAACGACACAGTTTGTCTTGACTATGGTTAAATTGAAAACTCTGAGGTTCAGACTTCAAAGTCTGTACTAGCAACTAGCAACTGTACTTTTATGAATTTGGTTTTCCAGATCCTCCTGCATTATAAATATAGTAACTATAAATAAATAAATTTAGCAATTAATTACAAATATATACATTTATAAATAAATTGTAAATAAATATAATAATGCTATATTGTAAACATACTGATAAATGAAGATAGCAGTTAATAACACGGTTCACACAAGATATCTTTTTTTTTTGTCTTTCACCTTTAAATAAAGTCTTAAGTAAGATTTAAGATATGTACATGTAAAGACATGTACTTAGTATCTGTAAATGTTATGTTAGGGCATAAAGTCATTTTTTTAACATCGTTTCATTCTCCATCTGTTTTCTGAATAAAGGAAGGACAGTATGCAAAGCATACATTTCTTCTGGTGAAAATACAACTAAAGCCGTTTTTGCACATTGCTCAGTAAGATATTCCTTTAGTAAATCTCTGCTAAAAGACTCATTTCCAGAAAGCTCAGGAATGTTCCATGCAGGTAGACCTCTGTGCTTCTCAGGAGCTTCAGAGTTGGCTCAAAACTAGTATTGCAGAGCCTTTCTTCCTTTGAGACACAAGGCTTACAGGAGCCTTGGTTGTGGTGTTCCTCTGCCAGACATTTCCAATTCTGATGGTATTGTCAATGTTTCACTTGAGATAAACCCTCCTCTGCTGGTGCCTATCATTTCCGATGGACCAGAGAGATGGCTAAGGTGATTAGTTTAGGCTAGACTCATAAGTGTTTGCAGTACTCCAGACATGTATTTAAGTTAGGTGTTTGGATCACTAATTCATATCTATCAAATGCTCTGTTGTTGTGAAATCATATTTGTTCCGTGTATGTACAAAGGTACATTTTATTCTCCAGATGATGATGTGAGCAACCTGATTTAATAAGCCCTGCTTTGAGCAGGTTGGGATAGATGACCTGCAGAGACCACTTCCAACCAACATTATTTTGTGATTATATGTGATAAATTAGTAAGTTTAACCCTGAAGATCACCTTTTTGACTCTTTTTGTTGCTTTGACTCTGTATTCTGTTGGGTAGACATATTAAAATGGAATCTTAAATATGAACATCAGAGAGACCGTCTAGTTTGTCTTCAGAGATGTGACCATTCACACCAGCAATACGACTTTTGAAAAACAATTGTCCATTTAGAAACCAGAAATGCTGTAAACTGAGAAACATACCTGAAGGAGGGAAGAGAACAGATTTTAAATACATACTACAGATCACTCCACTTAAATGAAAATAAAAGTGCTTCTGTTATTACAGATAAATGATTGTTAGTTATCAGTGGATTTGTGGAAAAAGTGTAGTATTTTGAAGACAACTTTCTGAACACTAAAGGAGGGTAATATATATATAAATCAGCTCCATAAATAATGCTTGCTTTTCTATGCATATGCATGCCTTTATGTATCAATTCACTGGACCACATTATGTTACACAAACAGAAACACTAATGAGAGCATGTTTGTCTCTGGCTAACTATAATTTTCCTTCAGCTGTTGAATTTCTGTGAAATTATCCATTGCTTTATCCTCTAGCCCGAAGTATTAATCACAATTCCTTTCAGAACAACTGCCAAGTTTATCAGTGCTTCTGTTTCAGAGCAGTAGGTAAGCAATATATTATTCTCCTTCTCCATCCATCAAGCCAACTCGTTTTGAAGTCAGACTGGGAAAGTTCGCTAAATTAAATAAGGACAATATGTTAAATGTAGCTTTCCTCCCTACAAGCTGACTTTTAGAAACACACCCTAACTACTGTTTTCTTTTATCTGTGACATAAAAATTCAAACAAGACAGGAGATCAGGCACAGCTAACTACAGCCAGATTTTTCCTTTTTTTTCTTTTTCTTTTTTTTTTTTTTTTTACTCTAACACTAATAACTGCCTTTATGGAAAGCTTCTATATATAGCTAGAGAGAAAAGAGCAATTAAGGAGAGACAGAAGGTTCTCATCTAGTGTAAATTGGCCTAATTCCACTTATCTTGCCAGAAATCAGTTCTTTTCTTCTTCATGTAGTTTAATCTATATCTACAGCTAATGCAAAAAATCAAAGTGTATTTAAGATGCTTGAGAGCTCAGGTACATTTCACTTGCAGTTCAGAGGTATAATTATTATAAGAAATGAAATGAGCAAGATATAATGGAAAAAAGTCTATATTTTCATCTAACGTAAGATCCAAATATAGAGTAAATTTTGAAAAAAGGTATATATTCCCACAAAATTTCCAGGTCAGTCTATTCTGAGAAAAGGTTTCACATGAGCACTTCTGAGACATACAGACAAAAGAATGTACGACTCAAAATCCAATTATACAGGGAACTCAAGTTCACATTGGATTTCTCAGCTTGAATGCTCTCAGTGACATGGTCAAACAATACTGTGCAATCTTTGACCTGCATGATAAATGGGAAGTTCAAATGAAGACTAAGTTGGGTGTCTTTAATGCTGTAACTCAAGCCTGGTTAAACTTAGACGTAACTCATTCAAACAAGAATTATACTATGGCTGGGACACAAGGGATTACCATGTGACTTATGGCTTTGCCGCAGGCCATTTGCAAGACCTTTAAGAAGTCACCTCTCCACCTCGGTAACTCTCTGTGGGGTGTCCTAAAGCCAAACTGAAACGTTGATTCTCGGTGCCAAGAGGTGCTGAAAGCACTTTATGCTGCATTAGAAACAGAAGACACCCTTTGCAGTGCAAGAAATCCCAAATTTCTGATTCACCCACTTACCTCCAGCACTTCATAGGAGTACAGAAATAGAAGGAAAAATCAGGCTAGCAGATTCATGTCACGTCCTTTTCATCAACTTGTCAAGTCCCATCATAGAAACAGGGAGACTTTTTTCTCCTAGTTTTCCTCCCAGGAATTCCAGAATCTGTTTTTCCCTAATTGTTAGAAACTTTCTTCTCATTATCAGTCTACACTGAGGGTAGTTAATACTCATTTGGTTTTGGGCTAACATAGACCAATAGCTCATGCACTGTCCCTGGAGCGCAATTCACCTCACCATTATGTGTGGTATTTCGGGCTTGATTCCCTTGCCCAACCTTCAGTCATCTAGTGTCATCTGAGATGTCCTCTGGTATCTGAAATATTTACAGTGCGCTGATGGATGGGTTTATCAGAGACTCATGCTGGACTGAGCTGGAGGCAGTTTAGGATACTCTGAGGCATTGCAGAAGCTCCACCACTTCATGTGTGGGTAACCAGATGAAGCACCTAGGTGCTCAGCAGCTGAATTTCTGTCCAGGCTCAAGTGACCTTATTGAACAGGAAGACTCAGCTGCCCAGACTTTGCTGTCAGGTGCCACTTGAGATGCTCTGAGGAATCTGGGATATCTGGCAGATATTACACTATCCTATGAAAGACACATGCTCTTTTGGAGATGCTCTTCTGGAGATACAGGAGCCAAGTAGCTGAAGCTTTTCAGCACCTAAAATGACTCTGGATGCTTTAATAATTAAAACTTGCAGTAAATTTCCATTGACCATATCAGGAGCTCAAACACCTGGTGCTCATCTAGAATCCTGGCTGTAGACAATACTCAGTTACCTGTACACCAAGCACTTATTTAGTGTAATTTAAAATGTCCTAGTAAATCCTGTCAGGTCTCTAGCTGCCACTGAAGAAACACATGCATTTTAGAGGGCACTTGATACTTGTGATTGGTCAATGGAATCCTTCTGCTAAATTTACATGTCTTAATTGCAGATTGCATCCCATGCTTCACATTTATGCCCTCAGTGCATTTACAGATAGCCACCATGCATTCATATTCATGTTTAAACTTCAGCACCAAAGTATGAGCTTCTCAGCCTTATCCCCCTTCATATCAGTGGAGAGAAACAGATGCCTCTAGAAAATCATGCATTTCACCTGAGACAGAATTTTCAGAAGTGCCTTTGAGTCACTGTCTAGAGATAACTTTCTCCAATAAATATAATGCTAGATTTGACAGATTAGATCAGGTTCTTAGACATCTAAAAATAGATTAATATCACCCTGTGCATTTGTGCAAGGTTTACGCAGTGAAGTACCAAGCTGGCTGAATCATCAGTGCTAGAAGAATAGCAATGATAAATACATAAGTCTATATCATCTTTGTTCCTTTATGCACACTCTGGCCAGTAGAATTCATTGTGAACTTATCTCTAGGTCTTATTCTGTGGCACACAGTACAAGAAGAGATAGTTCTTATTCAGGGTCACTGTGGATTTATGAAAGCAACAAAATGCCATTAGGGATCTTCGGCCATCCAGATATCTTCCTAACTGCCACAGTTTTCTCCAGTTCACCATGAAGCCGGTGATATTTTCTTCTCTCCTGATTACAGCTCTTAGACAACCTCTTGCCATATCCACAGGGAGCCATTCTTTTATCCTTGATATTGTAGAGAATGAGTTGTCTCTTGACAAAAAATGTATGAAAAGTGAGTTTTACAAAGCTGAAACTGAGTTGAATGTTCTGAATGCCTGTCCTGCTGCCTCTGAGACAACACCACGTCCTGTTTCAGGCATGTGTTTCTTTGTTCTAAAAGAACTTGACAATCTTGAAGGATAATTTCAAGAATGGAAGGACCTTCATTACAAACTAAAAATGCTAGTAGGCAGGAGATGTGTTTGCTGGAGGAGGTAACTGGCACCTTTGTTATATTTCCTGACAATCTGACCTTAAATTGAAAAGGACTTGAACTCATATTTAGGAAAAGCTATTGTGAAAAAAAAGAAGAGTCAAACTTACATCTTGTTCAAAATAACAATAACATCTAGCTCCTATGCAATATTTTTTGGCATTTCATCTGAAAACTTTTTACTGAAGTAAGTGCCTTCTCTCCACTTTACAAAAGTAGAACTTAATCAAGCTTGGGGAAGGGGGAGATAAGGAAACATGAGATGCCCAAGGATACTCAGTAAATAAGTAAGTAGCAGAGCCAGGATGTGGTGGGTTGACCTTGGCTGGCTTCCAGGTGCCCACCACGGTGCTCTATCACTCCTCCTCCATCAAAAGGACAGAGGGAGAAAATACAGTAGAAAAGCTTGTGGGTCAAGGTAAAGACAGGGAGAAGACTTGCCGATCACCTTCACAGGTAAAACAGACTCAACTTGGGGAAGATTAATTTAATTTATTATCAGTGAAAGACACAGTAGAACTTAGAAAACTAAAAAAGCCTTTTCCCCACCCCTCCCTTCTTCCCAGGCCTAACTTCACTGATGACTTTTCTAACCTCCTTTCCCTGAGCAGCTCAGGGGGATGGGGAATGGAGGTTGCAGTCAGTTCATGATGCTTTGTCTCTGCCAATGCTTCTTCCTTACATTCTACCCTTGTTCCAGTGTGAGGTCCCTCCCATGGGATACAGTCCTTCACACACTTCTCTAACACGGGTCCTTCCCATGGGCTGCAGTTCTTCAAGAACTGCTCCAGCGTGGGTCCTTTTCCATGGGGTGCAGTCCTTCAGAAACAGATTGCTCCAGCTTGGGTCTCCCATGAGCCGCAGTTCCTGCCAGAAAACCTGCTCTTGTGTGGGCTCCTCTCCACAGGCCACAGTTCCTTCCAGTAGTCTGCTCCCGTGTGGGGTCTTCATGGGCTGCAGGGGGACAGCCAACTTCATCATGGTCTTCACCACAGGCTGCAGTGTGGATATCTCTGCTCTGGCACCTGGAGCACCTCCTCTGCCTCTTTCTTCATTGACCCTGGTGTATGCAGGGCCATTTCACATTTTCTCACTCCTGTCTCACAGCTGTTACACAGCAGTTTTTTATCATTTAAGACGTTATCACAGAGGCTCTACCAGCATCACCAATGGCTCAGGTTTGGGCAGCAGTGAGCCCATCTTGGAGCCACCCCTGCAGCACGCCCGTTGCAAAGCCCTGCCACAAAACCTTGCCGTGTAAACCCAATACACGGGATTAGAGATGGAGTGCCAGGTTGGATATGACTGAGAATGTTACCAAATCTCCTGAAAAGAATTCCATATATTTGAACAGTTGCAGCAGGTTTTTTTCAGGTATGAGTTTAAGCTAAGACAAAGAGAGTTGTTTTGGCACAAGTTGGGTTTACCGCGGATTACAGGTTTGTCTGCAAAGGGAAACTCCCTCAAAATAAGGTGGAGAAGGAGTCCACATTGACCAAGGTACTTCTCTCTACCTCCCTCTGGTTAAGTCTATGATGACCCATGAAAGAAAACTCAAGAGATTATATGAGAAACCTCTGAGACCCTTACACTCGCAGTCTGCCTCTCATGCAGCGAGATGACCACACTGTTGGGGACAGCACTCAATTACCATTACTGAATTAGTTTTTCACATTTTTTCCTGCAAAGCAAGGTAATTGCTACTGCTACTTCTTTGGACTGATGTCCTATGTACACCTTGGAAAGCTAAATCAAAATAATCTGTGCTTCAAGGGAAATAAATGAGTTCATTTACAAGCACATGCACCAGGGTTTATCAGTTTTGATAAATATGTTTATCAAAACCAATGCACATTTCTGTGTAGTCAGTGCCAGAGATTCTAAGGAGTCAGGTTTTTCAGGTGTACCCACTAACTTCTAGGTATTCCAGATCCATGGTCTTCCCAGAACTGTTTTATCTGAACAAGATATGCAGCCAGATCAGCAACAAAATTCAAAATAAATGTTTCATTTCTCTCATCCCTATTTAAGCCACTGGGGCTTGCCGATCTCTTCAGACTCATTCAGACCCACAGTTCCTCTGTTTGGTCCCTGCAAAAAAAGCAAATCCGTAGTCTGGATCCCTGTAATAACCATTCAGCATGTTCAACAGCAAGATTTCCATTTTGCTCCTGTTCGGTGATCAGGTTTTCTCATCTTTTCTCCAGCATGTGTGTAACCCACAAAATGACCTGTTCCAGCTCAAATTCATTAAATTTAACCCACAATAAAATCATTCAAGTTTCTAATTCACCTCTGAACTTTTCAGAGCTAGACCTCAAAACCCAGCAGCTGCCTATCACATACCACTCTTACATATTTCCCTTAGTGTAATCAATTTCAACCTCTGCCATGCTGGTTGTTGTAGCAATAGTCACTTTTTGTCATTTTCTATAAAGTGCAAATGCTACAGGCCTTTCAGACACTGTCTGCTCTACACACATGGTGAACCCACCTTTAAAAATGTTTCTCATAAATCTTTTCTGTCACCTCTGTTTTGCTAAGATTAAATTGAAAAGAGGGGGAAGGGGAGGAAAAAGATCCTCTAAAAAGCTATTCTGGGTTTTGCTTTATAACAATTTATTACTATTATATTTATTTTATTTTATTTTATTTTATTTTATTTTATTTTATTTTATTTTATTTTATTATTTTATTTTATTTTATTTTCAACCATAAGCTATCTTTTTTGCATTGAAATGCCATGTTATTATTTCCTGGAGCTTTACACTTGAAACTTCAGATTGTCAGTTCATTTAATGTCACTTTACTTTATGCTTCATGCCAGTTTTAAGGCTCAGCAAGAATTGACAATGCAATCCTTTCACAGCATCAGCTGACTATGTTTTCCTTGACAGCAAGATTTCAAATCAAGGATTTAATAAACTGGTAGATCTTCCAGTTAGCAGTGAAATGTTCTTTCAATTCCACCACTTAAAGAACATCAAACAGACCTCAGCTATACAGCAAAGATTATAGCTAAACCAGAAATGCAGCTTATTTGCATGCACAGGAGCAGAAGGCCATGACTGTAAGAGAAGGAAAAGATGAAGAAACATAATTTTGCTTAAAGTAAGTGTGCATGTGAATGTGCATATGTCTGTAAGCAGACTACAGATACTGAGACATAGAAAGAAAGGACGAGAGATTGGAGATGATGCATACAGTGGTTAAATTACTCATTTGTGAGAGTGTTAAGTAGGTGAAAGGAGTCTCATGAAGCTTACATGCTGAGTTAGCTGGGAAAAGGTGTTACGCTCTCTCAGGCTGGTGGCATCAACGCCAGGCCCTTCAGTGCTGAGGTTAACACTGAATTCCACCGAGCTGCAATCCTTTACGCCGTTTTCCATTCATTGACTGACCTATCTGCCATCCCAGTTTCCCACATCACACTTCTGAGTTTGGTCCAGTGTTCACATATCCAGAGGGGAAGAAATGTAAAAAACCTTCACCTGTGAAGCCTAAAGGGACCTTTAAAGTACTCAGTAAAAAAACATCTTGTATGTGTGCCTTTCTCTCCCTGCAGGGGCTTGTGGTTGCAGCCTTACTAAGAAACGTAATGAAGAAGGAGGACGAGTGATAGAGAAGAGCAGAAATTCTTCCTGCTAATCCATAGCCGTTCTTCTGAGCTTCTGGTGTAAAGTCAACCTTGATAATGTAACAGTACAGTGATGCACACCTCTACCTGTTGCAGTTGGATTGAGTTGGTACCCAAGAGTGTGCCAGAAAACATGCAGTACTGGGGGGGGAGGGCAAATCTGAGGAAGCGGGGCATTACAGGATATGCTTATTTGTACACTTGTTTCAGGAACTATGCTGTAGCCAGAATTGTTTTTCAGTTCCTGAGCTGGGTTCATGGATCAAATATATTGCCACTAAAAATTCCTGAAAAACAGAGTATTTCAGAGATGTGTTTCAGGTCTTTCTTCCCTGAAACCTTATTATCTTTTATGGAAGTACTTGTAATGATGACGCTTGCACTGAAGTAGCTTTTTCCTCTTTTTGCTCCCAGCCAGTTGGTCCAATCCAAAGTAGCTTGGTGTCAACTCCTCTCAGAGAGAAATTTTTACTCCTCGCACCATTACCTCTCCATTTCTGCTCCATCTTGCAACTTATCCAAGCTGTGTACACCCAGTTTTGCTTAGGAGGAATATGTTTCTTGGAAGCAAACACCTTAATTGATGTTACTTAACTGAACCTACAGGCCTATCCACATAACAATGCTCACCAAAATTAATCTGAATTAGCTTTTTTAAGTGGATTAATTAAACTACTTTAAACTCCTATGTGGACACCCTTGTTCAGAATTAAAGAGACTTAATCCAATTTAGCTGAATTAGCTTTCAAAGTAAATTAAGCCAAATTGAATTATAGCCATTCCAGTCCACACAGGGATTTAAATTCATATGTTGAGGGCTCTAGTCATGTTAATTGAGCAAACAGCTGTAATGAGTTGTTGCCATCTCCCAGTTTTTTATTACCATCTTCTTACCAGTCGTTACTAGTCCTACTGTCAGAATCAGCAGAACAGAAATTATGACTGTACTGATCCACCAAAGTTCAGTCAGGTACCTTTGAAACCTTCCTTCATTAGCATCTAATACACCAGGCTGCAAACTGAAGCAGTTGAGACAGCTGGACACACACTCTACCAGCTCTGCTAGAAAGGTTATTACATCTGATGGAGGAGCAGGATGGAAAGCCAGAGCGGTAGCGTCTTAGATCATCCCTACATTTCCCAAAACTAACCCTGAACATCTCTGAATAACTCTTCAGAGAGTTCTCATGTAGTAAAACAATGAAAGAAAGTGACAGAAATACTTTAGCCTTTGTTTTTTTAAGTTTGCTTCTCTTTAGGGATGTTTCTTTAGAATGTCCTTAGGACTGTAATCTTAAGCAAATGCCTATTAAAAACAAAGAAAATGTAAACAAAGCAAACAGTTGAATTAGCCAATTTGTTTTACATAGTCTATAATACAAATTCTAAAGTCTTTTTGACTTAATCATTAGGAAGTACACTTACCTAGCTTGTTCCCTGTCTTCAGAGAATCCCCCCTTGCTGTGCATGATAGCCCTTGTCTGTGCACATGCATTTCAGAGAAGCCATTTCCAAATTCAAACTGCTCTATCTCCAGCTTGCCTGCAATAAGAGTAATTTATCCATCTTCTAAGGCAACTTCATCAAGGAGGGAAGGAATGTGAACAGCCAGCACCATACCCAACCAGAAAGTTGCACTGAACTGGAATGTATAAGGCTTGTAGCAGATGTGAGAAAGCCACTTAGCTGCATTTTGTAGAAAATTTATATCTAATTAATAGTGACTATTTTTAGTTTTAATGACCTGGTTCAGATTCTGCCTTTCACAGATGAGGTTGGTTGGTTACATTTAGTTTTGAATAGGCCCTTTACTGAAAAACTGTCTTTGAATAGATTGAAGGTCTATTTCATAGAATCATAGAGGTTACTCAAAGCTCCGTCCAACCTAACCTTGAACACTTCCAATGATGGGACATCCACCACTTCTCTGGACAACCTGTACCACTGCTTGGTCACCCTCACAGTAAAAAAGTGTTTCCTGAGGTTCAAAGGGAGCCTACTGGGTTTCAGTGTGTGCCCACAGCCTCTGGTCGTGTCCCTGGGCACCACTGAAAAGAGCCTGACACTGACTTCTTTGCACTCTCCCTTCAGGTATCTATATACATTGATAACATACCTTCTGAGCCTTCTCTTATCATACAATCATAGAATCATAGAAGCATTAAGGTTGGAAAAGATGTCTAGGATCATCAAGTCTAACCATCAACCCAATACCACCATGTCTCCTAAACCATGTCCTGAAGTACCACGTCTACACGGTTTTTGAACATCCCCAGGGATGGTGACTCCACCACCTCTCTGGGCAGCCTTTTCCAGTGCCTGACCACTCTGCCAGTGAAGACATTTGTCCTAATATCCAATCTAACCTCCTCTGACACAACTTGAGGCCATTTGCTCTCATCCTATCACTAGTAATTTGGGAGAAGGGACCAACCCCCTCCTCACTACAACCTCCTTTCAGGCAGTTGCAGAGAGCGATAAGGTCTCCCCTCAGCCTCCTCTTCTCCAGGCTAAACCCCCCCAGCTCCCTCAGCCGCTCCCCATCACACTTGTTCTCCAGACCCTTCCCCAGCTCCGTTGCCCTTCTCTGGACACGCTCCAGCACCTCCATGTCCTTCTTGTCCCGAGGGGCCCAAAACTGAACACAGCATTCGAGGTGCGGCCTCACCAGTGCCGAGCACAGGGGCACCATCCCTGCCCTGCTCCTGCTGCCCACACCATTGCTGATACAAGCCAGGATGCCGTTGGCCTCCTTGGCCACCTGGGCACACTGCTGGCTCATGTCCAGCCGGCTGTCAGCCAGCACCCCCAGGGCCTTCTCCGCCGAGCAGCTTTCCAGCCACTCTTCCCCAAGCCTGGAGCATTGCATGGGGTTGTTGTGACCCAAGTGCAGGACCCGGCACTTGGCCTTGTTAAACCTCACACAATTGACCTCAGCCCATCGATCCAGCCTGTCCAGATCCCTCTGCAGAGCCTTCCTACCCTGAAGCAGATCGACACTCCCACCCAATTTGGTGTCATCTGCAAACTTACTGAGGGTGCACTCGATCCCCTCGTCCAGATCATTGATAAAGTTATTAAACAAGACTGGCCCCAACACTGAGCCCTGGGGAACACTGCTTGTGGCCAGCCGCCAACTGGATTTAGCTCCATTCACCAACACTCTCTGGTCCCGGCCATCCAGCCAGTTTTTTACCCAGCAAAGAGTACAAGTATACACTCTTCTCTAGACTTGGCTCAAAACCTCTCCAGGGAGTATGCTAACATTTAAATATCCTGAACAATGATAGGTCAGATCAGTCCTTGATCTTGAACAGAGTCATTTAGGAGGTAGTTACTGAAATCATTGGAACTGTTATTAGAAAAATACATTTGGTAGTAGAAGGGGAGGTTACAGAAGTTCATTTTCAGGGTGGAATTAATTCCTTTTTATCTTTGGTGTCAAAAAGCAGTGCCTAGGCCAATGGATTCAGATCAGTACCTCCAGAAAGCTATTTACCCCATCCTAAAAGAACTCTCCATGATAGCTGGATGATAGCCATCTCTTTCTCCTGATATAGAGCATGCCTAAGCAAATAGCTTAGGTCAAACTCTTAACTTCTCCTTGGTTAATACTATATAACAGCTGATCAGGAGGGAATTATATGGTTTGCCAGTTCACATTGGCTTGATGTTCCAAACAACTACTATAAATAATTGGAAGAATAAATACTTTTTTAGTTTGGACTCCGTGCTATGAATGGTCTAGGACATGTACTTCGTAATGAACAACAGGTTTCCTTGCTCCTGTAAAGCCTGGGAAGGATACCATTTTTTTTTTTTTTTAACCTCCTAACCTCTCCTATGTTAGCAAATCACTTACCTATCAACATCTGAAAAGCACTCTTTTAACAACCTTTGGCTGGCATCCATAACATAAACTAAAAGTATCACCAACAAAAGTATCATTCAAATCAAATGCTCTGTGATTGCAGCTCATTATATATTGTGCAGTGTTGTTTCTATTTCCTGTCTGAATAACTTATGTATGTAACCAATAGCTCCCAAAGGGCAGATTTTGCAATGAGGTAGATCATTTCAAAATTCACCAGCTCTGAGTATTAGACCACTGCAGGTTGAAACTCATTTTTGCTGTTTGTCCCAATAAATAATCAAGGATTCAGGTTCTTGTGAAAAAAGGTGTAAAGAGGAGATGACTGCACTTGGGCTAATTTTTTTTTTTAATTCAAATTAATATTTTGAAGGGAGAAGGACACAATAATTTCTTTCTAAACACTGATCACAGAGTCATAGAAATTAAAGGCAAAACTAAAACCAAGTTAGACAGAAGTGTAATTCTGTTGCTGGACAAGTTCTTGACAAGTTTCTATTTCCTTCAACAAGTAAAACATTGCACAATGCGTAGTTCTGAGGAAAGAAATTAACAGTTCTTTTCTCCAATGCAGTAAATTGGAACCGTTTTCTCCCAGTGTGTTTGAACTCAATTTCATTGCACCACAAGTTGACTTAAGGAGTGATCCAAAACCCATTTATGTCATCAGGGGTAAGATTTGCATCTCTTAACTTTAGACTGGTAGAAGTTAGACACCTAATCTAAGCTCGTTACCCTAGGCTCCCGTCAGAGTCAATGGAGGGAAGCCTTCTGAGGCAGATTCATTCTGTTTATCTTAGGATGCATAAATCACCTTAAGAGGAGCTTGTTGCTCTTCACTGACTATAAATGGAGCCATAGGGTGGCAGATTCAGGTTTAAGCAGCTAGCTTGCAGACATTTAACTTAGGGCACATGCATTTCACCCTGGGAAGCTTATATTTTACTTCTCTGAGCTGCAGACCTGATCTTATATAACTGCAGTATCTCCAATTATTCCTTGCAAGGCACTTCAGATGTGGAAGTTCAGTCGTAGTCTTTATATTGAAATGTTTTGCTATCAAAATGACAGCTGTTTACAAGTAAAACATCTTCTAGGCCTGAGAATTAAGTTTGATTTCTGGCTTTGTCTACCTTCATTTTGTTTTTCCCATTCACTCACCGTTCTGTACATGATCTCGTACTTTCTCCTGTATTTGGGTAAGCTGTTGCATGTGCTGATTGGCCAGCCAGCTGCTTTCTCCTCGGAATAAGCAGAGAAGTGATTTAAACTCTCTTTCCCGTGGTGAGGGCACTGTTGCTTATCTTTCCTTTCCCCAGCTGCCAGCTTCCACAGAACTTGTTAGAACATCATGTCTTTGAGAGATCTATCCTCTCAGTCAAATGTGGTTAAAATTTGCCAATGTGTTTGAAAATTATTTGAGGGAGGAAGAAGAGGAAGCAAACATACTGATGGGCAGGACATAATTCACTTAAAATTAGACTAATCATATGCTTCATTACCACTAAGAAATCTAGTAAAAGTTCTAGTACAGACATACTTAGAGAGGCAGGAAAGACCTTTCTTTTTTTTTAGTACAATTCTTCTCTTTTCATAGATGATATAAGCTATACCAACAAAAACACAACGCTAGAAAGCATTTTTCTGAGTGTACTGGCAAAATGGATCTCCCAGATGTTCCAGTTTCCTCTTCAGCCCTATTCTGTGGGACACTTATCTCAGCATATTTACTTTTTACCCGCTGGGCTTTTTTTTTTTCCCCTGGAAATTCCTTAGTTTGTTATGCCCTGAAACACAAAGCATTAACAGCCTTTTAGAGAGTGCCAACACATGGTGGAGGTAGCTACCTGCTCTGTTTTCCATAAAACGGGTGTTAATAGGCTCTAGAGGGGTCCCTCAGTAAAGAAACGGAGGAGTTCAAGCATTTATTGACTGGCTTGTATCTCGTAGAAATATTCGAAGTGGAACACAGGAGATGTGGAGAAAAGCCACACAAATGAGAAGCTACTAATGAAGTGTTTTTACAGTTGGAGTTCGATGTGTGAGCTTGTAAAAGCTGATTAACTATTATTGTGTTTTCATCTAACTGGTTTGATAATTTGTTGGTTAAATGGCTCAGCTGAGAAACCAGTGAGTGTCCTTGGAAACATGCTGGTGCAAGAGTTAAAGCCTCAAATCCACATGGAGGGGGCAGGTTTATGTTGTGGATCCACGATACACTTCGCTTTTAATAGGTGAAAGAAAGAACTGGCTGAAAAGTCATATTTTGTTCTCACAGGGTTCTCCCTGAGCCTATTCCAGTCATTAAAGTTGAAATCTTCCTTAGATTTTTTTTCATAATAAAGGCAATTAATAAGTTGATTCTCTTCCTTTTCTTCTTTTTTTCTTGAATTTGTCTGTCTTTCTTTTTCTCTTTCTCTTTCTTTCCTCTCTGTCTCTCTTTTTGTTCCACCTTCATTAAAGGACTCTGTTTAGAAGAGAATTTTCTGGGCTTGATTAACAATTAACTCAAAACAGTTAACTATCACATTAGAGCAGCAACAATATAATAGAGGAGACCTGAAAAAGCAGGTTGGAAAAACTGCAAGCCTCACTTTTCGAAAGAAAATTACTGGAAATCTGTAGTAGAGGATGGGCAGGAGAAGATGTGGAAGTTTGTGTTTATTATGCTTTTGTGCTCTGTTTTTCCAAAAAGTCTTCCCTTGTTCCCACTTCTGAATTAAAATCTAGCCACTTTAAGACTGTAAAACCTGTTGGTTAACATAAGAACTGGGAATTTTATGACCTTACTGCAGATG
The DNA here is from genome assembly GCA_031468815.1 of Morus bassanus. Taxonomy (NCBI): domain Eukaryota; kingdom Metazoa; phylum Chordata; class Aves; order Suliformes; family Sulidae; genus Morus; species Morus bassanus. The sequence goes on along the minus strand of CM062569.1, from coordinate 112,769,309 downwards.
TATGTCTCTGAACCAACAGGTCCCTGCAAATCCTACTGATTTTAGTCTGATGATGGTCCTGACTGTCAGTAAAACTGAGTTAGATGCTGGTGGTAAAAATTTACTCCGTTTAAAGTACTAACGAACAACAATTCTGTGTGTCAGACATCCCAAAAAGGGCTCAGCAGATGGATTGGGTGTAATAAATTCATCTGTAACAAACTGAATAGATAAGACTCTTAAAATATGGGCTGAGTGAAAATCCTGTTTCAAAAAATAAAAGCATGCAAAAAGTTGGGCATCTTTTCAGAAAAAAAAAAAAATGTTATAGCAAAAAATACCTCCCAGAATAATTTGCCTCAGAGAACGCCTGGGGGTTGCAGTTTCAGTTTTTTATATCTTCCTCCAATATGGTTTGGATTCCCCAGTCACACTGAATCTCTCATGGTGCTCTAAGATGTAAGACCCCAGGACATACCACTGCCCCTTATTTTGAGCAAAGACCCTGTGTACCACAGGTCATACAGACCACAAAGGCATCCAAAATCCCATGAGGCACTACAACAATGTTTCTCAGTCAAAATAAGTTGATTTTCATCCTGCTTTTGACTAATAGTCTAAATGATTAACTTTATTCTTTTTTCCAACTTCCAGCAAATTTTACTAAGAAAAAAAAAAATCCCTGAGAAAGTCACACAACCATAGATATGATAAGCATGTTAACTTACTTTTTCAGATGTAGCTCATAAAAAGGGGTTATGGTTCTCCGATTTAGAGGAGGCAGAGTCACAGTCAGGTCTTAAGTTTTACTCTACTTTTTTTCAAACAATCATATTGAAAAAGGATGTTAAAAGCATGGAAACAACAAAATAAATGAACAATTTCATTTGGAATGGATCTCTGGAAGACTGTCGTTCAACCTCCTACTCAAAGCAGGGTGAATTACAACATTATATCAGATTGCTCACTGTCTTGTCCAGTTTGGTTTGGAGTATCTCTAAGGATGAAGATTCCACAACCTCTCTGGGCCCAAGTTCCAGTGTCTGATAATTCTCTCTCTTTTTCTTTTTTTTTTTTTTAATATCTAATTATAATTTCATTTATTGTAACTTTAGTCTTTTGTCTTGTCTTTGGGCATCTCAGATAAATCTGGCTCTGCCATCTCCGCAAACCCCCATTAGGTGGCTGAAGACAGCAATTAGATTGTTCCTTGCCCTTCTCTTCTCAAGGTGGAACAGACCTAGTCCCTTCAGCCTCGCAGAAAATGTGCTTTAGTCTCCAACTACCTTAAAGACCTCCACTGGACACACTCCAGTTTCACAATATAGGGCTTCCCGTAAGCCAAACAGAGGGGAATAATCACTTCATTCAATCTGCTGCTACATTTTTATTAATGTACCCAGTATGAAGTTGGCCTCCATCACTGCAAGGGTGCACTGCTTACTGTTGTCCATCAAGCACCCTCTACCACAGAACTCTTACCTAACCAATAAATTCCCAGCCCATGAAATTTCATGAAATTTCTGTGTCCTTTTGAGATTGCTTTTATTGAATTTCTTGAAGTTCTTGCCAATTCATCCCTCCATCTTAACCCCTTCTCACTGTCAGTCCTGCTCTCCAGCACCCACATCCATATTGAAGAATCACATCCTTTTCTGGTGTACAAGCACTGGAAAAAATGTCAAGAATTCAAAGTACCCCAAAGAAAAAAAAAAAAGCACACACGCACACACTTTTATATATTTTGAGACCCAGAGGAAATTAATCAAAGTGTGAGACAACTGAGCCAGCAGAGAAAGACATAACAAGACTGACTGTAAGTTAAAGACAGACAAATTGAAATCAAAAAGCAGTCATGACTTTGAGCACTGAAATAAACAACCAGGACAACTGATGGAGTCTCCAGTTTTTGATGTCTTCAGATTAGGTCCAATTGTCTCTCAATGTGGACTACTTTAGCCAAGCACAAATTACTGGTCTTGACACAGGGAATAGGGATGAAATGCAATGGCCTGTAGTATGCAGGATGAGAAACTGAATTATCTAATGGACTCTCCCAGGTTAAAGCTTTTGAATTTATGAATAATGTCTGGGACAAATTTGTTGCTGAAATGATACAGATGTCTGTAACGATCCCTGCTCATTCTATTGTGTAGACGTTATTCTTGCCAAATGTAACCACATAGTGTTTCCAGAAACACGGTCACTGAGGCACATATCATTCCAGGAATTTTTTGTTCTGACAGAATTAATAATATAAACATCACATTAAATTCAATAAAATGGATGTAGGTACTTAGAAGGTAGATAGACAGATATCATACTTACACTTGACATCTACTTTTATTTCCTATGTACACATACACCATATAAAACTTATAGCATTTACATAAAACATGTAAAAAACCCCAAGGATTTAAAGAAAAAGAAAACCTCATAAGTTAACAATTACTTCATCAGTAATTCCTATGCACTGCATGGGAACTCCATGTCAGCAGCTGGGAGAGACACCCATTATCCAAGGCAACATTCAGCCCAATTTATGGCCACCATTTCTCATCCTCCAATCCTTGCATCTCTGTAAAGAGCCTGGCCTGCTAGGACCAACAGGTCCTTCTCAGCGGAGCTGCTCCCCAGCCAGTCAGACCACAGTCTGCATGGATGCAGAGAGTAGTTTATACCATGTAGAAGACTTAAGATTTGCCCTTGCTGAATGGCATGAGATTCTTGTGGGGCTGTTCCTCTGGCTTGTCTAGATCCCTCTGTATAGCAGCCCTGCCCTTTACCATATCTGCTCTCCTCAGTCTGGTGTCATCCACAGACTTGATGACAAAATCTTGTGTCTTCTTCAGGTCATAGATAAAGATCCTGGGATAGATCTCCAGGTACAGTATGAACTATTCGGCATCGTATTTTCAGCCTGATCTAGCCAGTTTCTCACCCATCTAATCATCCACCCATAATATGGTCCAGAACCATACTGCAACCTACAGTGAATTTTCACATCCAACCCAATATTTAGTATTTTACCTGAAGAGTAGGTGTACAGGAATGAAAAATAGTCCATTTTTACAGTTCTTGGACTAATTCCACCTTTTTCCTTCATGGTGCAAATGATTTTTCTTAAGCCATATCTACATGAAATGTAGTTCCTATTGCAAACCAAATTTATTTTTACAGTTCAGATGCATTGTTCTGTTTTTAGCCTGAGATCCTCCCTAGCAGAAGCCCAATGATTTCACCCAGTGTTGCCACAAAGCCTTCAAATTTATCAGGATGATATTAGAGAATTATTGCCCCAATATTATTGTGTTCTACAAGAGAAATTCCATGCCCCTAAAAAACCAGAAGAGCCAGCCACTCACATTAAGTGTTTGTGTGAGGGTTATAAGGTATGTTGTAAATATAATAAAAAAATCTTACAAATACAAAATCGTTGATGTTTCCCACTTTTACAGCAATAAATTTAAAAAAAAAAAAAAAGATCCTGAAACATGCACCACCACCAGACAATCAAGAGTGAGAAAGATAGCGAAGGAGAGAGAAAAAGCTGGCTCCATGCAGGGCCTTTTTGCTTACAGCTATGAGACAGTACTGCACTTTCTCCTAATAACCTTGACCTGCTTTTCCTGGCTCAGCAGTAGCATCTGTGTCACATCGGCTTAGCATCTGTTTATCAATCTAACAGCACAAACCTGATTCCTGCTCCTGTTCTCTTTAGCGCTCACGATATTAAAATGACTGAATTAAACCAGCAGAATTCAGGAAGCATGAGACTTAGAGATGGGGACAGCTCTACAGAAAGAAAAGAAGGGAGGTGGGGGAAGAAGCAGGGAAGAGGGGAAACCATATGTAGAACTCCATTTATTTGTTCGCAGTGGGTTTAAAGGAGAAATTTGCAATGAATAATCACTACTAAAATCTCTTGTGCAGAATTCAGGTCCACAGGCTTTCAAAACGGAGGAGGTAGGAATCATCTCAGACTTTTCCATGGATCTTAAGAAAAGGCATGGCAAGTACAATGAGGTAATAAATTACAATCTGCCTGCAGTCTCTGCCTCCAGGTAAAAGAGCAAAACACCAGTGAATAAGATTTAGCGCAGATCTTTAATAAGCAGAGTGAAAGATACTGGGAACACCCCAGGCTTGTCCCTGTGGTTTACTTTTCCCCTTTTGCTACCACTGCTATGCTCTTTCCAGTTTTGACATCTCCCTGAGCATAGGGATAGTCCCGAGCTTGAGGCATTTTTTCATATTTAATGCTGGCCTGAGAAGGTGTGGACTATGCCCACACACTTAAACCATTCAGAAGTCCCACAGTACAGGACAACTTCTGTTGCTTGGAAAGGTATAGTTCATTCCCAGAGCAGTCACCCCATACAAAACAGCTCCTGACTCCAAAGATGTTTCAGAAGAAAGGAGAGCTGTCAGCTGGGGAGTGCAGTTTGACAAAGTAGGCACAGCAGGCCAAAACTGAGGCATCAGATAGGCCTATGGTATTATTTATTGTTTATCATTGCCATACTTGGATCTGAACAAAGCTAGAGCCCCACTGTGCTGTGCATACACAGCTTAGTGTTTAACTTCTGGTCCCCCACCTACACAGAAACTAAGACAACAGGAAAAGGAGGAAAAAAGAGAACTAGAGAAATTCTCTCATCTGCTGGAAACCGCTTCATGAGTCTCAGGTATTGCAAAGACTAGAGTAAAAGTCTCATGCGTACCCAGTGTTTAAATCATAAAACAGAATAGTAAAACAGCCTTAACCCAAATTAATAAAAACACACACTGTCTGATATATCAGCACAAATAGCCAGGGCTTTGGGTTTTTTCATCCTATTCAAAAGAAAGGTTTTTTTCCAGCATGAGAGAGATCACTGAGTCCACTAACACTGCACTGGAAATTTTAGTGGGTACTGTTTTTGACAGGTATTCCACCCAGAGCCACATTGAGCATCCACCTACTGAAGCATCCTAAATTATTCTCTGGAGATCTCCTATACTTGCTTGCCCTGAGAACTCTAACATCAAAGGCCAAAATCTGACAGTGGTGTGGCTGAACGCCAGTGGCATGCAAAAGGTCCTTTTACAAGAACATATATACACATCATTATTTATCCTTCCTTCAAAATACATTAATGGAGACTTTGGACTACATCTACAGTAATGCAAGTCAAGCTGCTCCACCAGATTTTGTCACTACATCCATGATTTGGTGATTGCAAATAAGGGGGGAAAATAGATGGAAGAAAAGGACTCACCGCAGTTATTCAAACTACCAGCTATCAAAACCATATGACTAGATCTCAGTGTGAGGTAAATACATGATTTACAGGCTAATTCACTGCTCAGGCCACCTCCAGTGAACTTAGATTAGTCAAGAGATGAGTTTGAAAGAGAAAACATATGAAAACAATTGCTGAACCTCCAAAGAAGGTTTCTTCCACAGGGAAGAAAAGGATAAAATGATTTGGACTATAGATATGTGAGAGCAGACAGCTAACTTGCAGTTATTCCAGAGTTCTTCCTAACATAATGGTGCATGTGGTTTGGCTATGAAATGAACTTGAAATCCAAGCCCCTTTTACCTTTTCATTTTTAACTGCTTTTTACTCCCTCCATGTTACTTCACCTTTTGTCTGAGAGCAGTACCAGAAACTCATAGGAAAACTCACCCAATGTCATCAAGGTTGTAGGATTTCACCTATCTTTCATACAGGAAAGCTTTATTGCCCCAGGGTTACTCAGAATCTTTCCCTAGCTCATTTTTTTCAAATGCTGGGCTTGATTCACGTCGGTAGCCGTCCAGACTTCACTTTAGGATCCCTCATGCCTCAGGCTGAAGGCTGAAAGTGCAGGAGGTGAACAACACATTGAGTTTGAGATCTGGCTTTTATAGAAGCTCGGGCTCTATCACTACAGGGTGATATTTATATATAAAATAGGATGTAGTTTTAAGAGCATGATAACTGATCTCAAGACTAGAACTAACTTTTATCCAGGAGGCTTTTTGGAGCAGCCAAGAGGTAGTTAGACCACGAGTAAAATCAGCAGGGAGAAGATGCAAAAAGATAGTCTTGAGATATATGGAACTTTATTCCACTGTTAACAAAATCAGGAGTTTGGAAAAAGTGTGTAACAATACAAAACACCAGTCTTTTTTTTTTTTTTTAAATATCTGTACAAGGAATCTAGGTAAGGTGCCAACAGACCTCACTGGGTTGTGGCACTGCAACATAACTGAAATTTAGGAGGACAGGCATCATGAATAGTGTATTACAGTCTCTGGTTCTAATCTGTTTAGGAAGGAGCGAATGAACAAGAGAAGATATTATGGGTACATAATGGTAGCTTTATTACTGAAGACATTCCTACTTATAAGTGCATAAGGAGGTGAGGTTCACACAACAGTCCCATATGTCTCATCTGCCCATTAATCCCCATCTCCGCTAACAGCTTATTAAATCCTTAGCTAACTTAAATCTATTTTACCAAAGTGGTAACAACAGGAGGAAAACAACAGAAAGCTTGTCTCCACATGGCTGTGAAGCCAGCCACTGAAAATATGTCCAGATCAAGCCAAATTCAGCAAACATTCTTTGAACAGCTAGACAAGCTGAAGAATAACAAGGATCAGGTACTGGGACAGAGCTGGGATTGATATGTGGGATGATAGTGTCCTGGGGAGGAACCTGAGATATTACCATGGGGCCACGTGGGAAGTGGGACCATGGTCTTGGAGATATAGGCATATAGGGTATAGGCTTCATTGGTTCTGTTCCATTTTGAACAGTTTGTTTTGATATTACTGAAAGTTTAGAAATTCAGGATCTCTACTGACTATTGACCATGCAAATGTGTTATGTCTGTGTATGTATATCTGCTGTCTTACAAAGTCTGGCTGAGGTATTTGAGAAAGCAGGAGATGTCACAGATCAGTGAATCAAACAGTCTGAGTTAATCCCTGAGCAACTATCCATAATGAAAAAAAACAGAAGAAAATATCTTTTTAATGGGGGACTTCAATTTGAGAGACATATGCAGCCAGCAGTAAACTTCTCTTCAAATTTAAGAAAAATATAAAGATGAATTAATTATGGGCTGGCAGTTGGTGGTAGCCTAGGGACCAACTGTTATTATCAGATTGCACTCCATACAGACAGAGGACAGGATGAACCAATAATAAATACAGCTGACTCTCCAAAACAATTCATTTCTCAAAAGTGGGAAATTAGAATGAGATGTAATAGGTAGGAAAAAAAATCAGGAAAATGAGAATGAACATTGGGATATTTTTAAGAGGAGTTTATGAAGCTATGAGTCCAACTTTGAGTAAAAGTAAAACTTTGTTCAAAGGCAAAGGCAATGCACTAATTAGAAATAAGAATGCAACATGTGACAACGGGAAAGAAAGAGACCTTAACACACACAGCAATATAAATTAAACATTATAAAGTGTAGAAAATTGATAAGGGAAGCTAAAGACATCAAAGAAAATCCCATGGTTAGTAGGATTAATGACAATGAACTTAATTTTTAGGAATAATTAGGAACAAACTAAATCCTACAAATAGCATAAGACTGTTTAGTAATGAAAACTGCAAAACTGTTTAAACCGTACAGTGTAGGGTCAGGTCTCCATACGTTTCTGTTTATCTAATAAGGCTTGAACAATCTGCATCTTCAAAGAACTTATACACTGAGGAGTGCTCTATATCCTGTAATTTTAAAAGTCATTATTAAATTAGTCTTATGACAACTTTTCTAGTATTTTTTCTAGGGTCAACTTCAAAGTAATCAGTCTACCCTTCTTGTCAGTTCATTTATCTCTGTTTTTAAATATGACACCAGCATATTTTCCTTTTCTAGAATTCCTTTGTTATGCCAAGATTATAAAAAATTAGCATCAGTAATTGACTGTGTGATTCTGTCATGAAATTACAAGTCCATTTGATAGACTGTGTAGGTAACCTAATATATCTGAAGGTGTTTAAAATTACTACCATTTATTCTAACACATACCAAAAAAAGCCCACTCTGAGCTTTAAGGAAGTTCCATAACAAGAAAGCAAGCATTCAATGGAACAAAAAATGGACAATAACTATGAAAATATAGGCTTCATAGAGGAACAGGCACTGAATAAAAGTTGTTTCAGATTAATTTCATGGGGAACAAAATTGACTATTCACTAATTTCGAGGTCTGAAAACAAATATAAAATCAATGATGTTAAAATATATTAAAAACAGCAACATGGGTAGTAAGGCACAAAATGACAGGACCAAGCCATCAGACAGAGTAATCTGAACATCTTGATAAACCAAGTTCAAAAAAAGATGTGTTTTAACGCTGTCACAAGGAAACGCACAAACAAGGAATGAGGTCACATCTACAGAGTGCTGCCTATATCCTGGGAAGTAGTGACTGTGAAAAGGACCTAGTGTGATGCTGAAGCAAGAAAAAGGGCTTTAGGAAAATGTTTATGCAAACAGAAATTATTGGGCACCATAGAGTGAGAAAGGGTTGAACACAATAGTCTGTGAAATACCAAAGCTTAGTCTGGATGATCTAATGGACCCTTCTGGCCTAAACTGTGAATGTTGATAGAATTTATTTAATCTGAACAGATTTTTTTCCCTGTTAGACATTCCAGGATGTTATTGCTGAATGCACTGAAATATATAGTGTTTCACAGCTATGTGGGTTTTCTAAGCTAGAAGGGACCATTCTAGTCTGACCTCATGTATAACGGGGCTACTGCAGTGACTTTGCAGCCTATGGCCCAAAACATGTTGCTGTACTCGTTAAGAAGAACATGAACATGCCATTCAGGAAATCAGAATCTGATCTCTGATCGCCTAACAAACAAATTAATCAGAAGCTCATAAATGAAGATTAAATAACTCAAAAAATGCTTCCTTCCTACCCCTGTTGAGATGGACAACTGCCAACTCTCCAACTCTGTCTATAGGATGGACTGGACCTAGGTAATATAAATTATAATGTAAATTATTCCAGCGCTTAACAACAGTTTTTTACCAAATGGTTCTTATATCAAATCAAAACCTTTTGCACAATCAAAGCATATAGATCCAGTGCTAAAATGGGATCCTACCTAACAAGTTGAGTTCTATTCTTTTAGTTGTCCTTCGGTTCAGTCCAACAAAATTGTATGTGATTTTTGAACTTTCCCATCAGCATCCACATTCCCCATATAGTCAACTCTTAGAGGATGCTTTTGAAGCCTTGCAAAGGAAGACTTCTTTTTGCCCCAATGGACATTGAATATCACTTGCCTTTCTTCTCAGACAGACTCAACCACACACAAATACACACACACACACACACAAAAGAAAAAAAGAACAACTTGTGAAGAATGAAAGGCACAGATAATTGGGTTTGTATCATTTTCTAAACTGGCATCACCATATTTTGTCTAGGTTAATACAATAAGCAAAACATGAAGTTCCAAGGATAGGTTCAGAGTTCAGAACACTGTCTTTTCTAGTCTAATTTGTGTCTGGTCCAAGAACAGGAAAGTTTTATGAAAGTTTTTTTCTGACTCTGTATTTGAATAGTCTCAAACGCCTCATGTCACCAAGGACCTGACCTATTCATGGCATAAATTAGAGTATTCCCAAATCTACTGTAATTTGCACCACGATGTTCGTACAACAAGGAACTTGTTCTAATGACAAGGAAAGTGTGGTTTGAAGGAATGTCCCAGATAGTGTTATTTTACTTATGCTCTTGACACCGAAGAGTGGTTTATACAGGAACTACTAAGCTTGCTTTTCACCATCTGGAGATTTAACCACACAGAAGAAATTCCCAAGGGGATGGTTAAACTGGTTTTCCAACTGCAAAGCAGCCTCAGCAAAGACCAACATCTGGCCAAAGTATCTTGTCAGGGACCCATGCTCACTGTGCATAATAAACATGGCTTGCTGTTATTCTTCGTTTATTTTCTTCTGTCACTTAAAATCATAAGGGGAAAAAAAGCAGCAGATAGAGAGTAGAAAGGAAGGCAGAAATGATGCAGTAAAAATACCAGTATTTTCAGAAATTGTAAATTTAAAATGGCATAACCTTCCTTCAGAACACACAACAGCACCATTTTCTAAAAGATCCATGACTTTGTCCTAGAGCCACTAGTAAATATTCATGATGCTGTTGTGTCATCTCCCACTGGCAAACTGCAGCACACCAAAAATATTGTGAATTGTTCTTAGATTTTTCATGGGAGAGATTGTCTTCAGTTCCTGACAGAACTGAAGAAATCTGTTCATCCTTTCTTGCATTTCAAGGCACCCATTCTCATCCACAAGAAAGAACACTTCATCTCGAAGAGCTTTTGGAGAACCATCCAGGCTCAGTCATCTTACTTCCAATTCACAAGCAGCACTGACTGAAAAAAACCATCATTTCTTAAATTTTTATTCTCCACAGCTCCATATGATCTATAACAGATATGGTTTTTATCAGACTGGTAGTCTACAGTACTTGTGGATCAGTGCACAATGAACCCAGCTTGAGTATGTTATACTTTGTACTTGTCTCCAGCCAATTTAGTACTTCTAACAGGATGAAGAGTTTTGGGCAGCTACTTACACATCCCAAGCTCTGGACAAGCATCTTCCCTACCCTATTTCTTTATGTGGAAAGATATGTTTGTTCAAATAGCTTGCTCCTCAGTATCTTCTCCAGTCCCCTTTTGATGAACAACTTCTAACTTACTGTTTCATTCCCACAAAAGAAATTTTCCAGGTAGTTGTTTTCCCATCAGCCCAGGTACCTCTCACCATTGTTCATTAGGAATATATTTGTCAGCTCCAAAGCTTAATCCAAGATTTATTTTACCAATCACCTGATTTTCCTGTTTGTTACCTGACACCTTCCCAGCCCTCCAACATCCTCAGCCATTCTCCACACCTTTGGTTAAGGCTGTCAGCATATCATTCCTTGCCCATGAGCCTGCTGCACTGTTTTTTCCCTAGTCCTTCTGCCTGAGTCCCTTAAATCCATCTTCATTCAGATTATTTCTACAGTGTAATACTGGAAAAGTGAAAAATCATAACTGTCACCTTGACTGGCTTTTGTACCTTGAGCTTGATTTCAAAAACCTTACGGGTCTTCCAACACTCTCTCAACAAAGTTACCTTCATTTTTTTCTTTATCAGGCCTTTCACTGTGAAAAATTCCTAAATTTTTCTAATGTCCAGTGTTACCAGCATTTTCTGTTATCTCTTTTCAGTATGATTAGATAGGCTGTGCATTTTTTTTATTATTATTGCTGTGTTTTGTTATTTATAACATGAGGATAGCATGTACAAAACTAGCTTTTGTCCCTTTTTGCCTTTAATAACCCCATACTTGAGCAATACCTGGGCTTTTGTTTTTCCTCTAATGGGATATTTATTCCTCTGAGACACTGGTCAGCTAGGAGAATATTTATGTGATAATAAAAAACTTTAACAGAGGGTTGTTTGGATCTAATAATCTCAGGTATTCCCACACATCTTTGCTTGTCATGTGTCATGCTGAATTACATCGTGGCCTGCATGTGACAGCAGCCCATAATGTGGCCCGTGTAATATAGTTTGAAATGTAATGTAGTGGGCAGGGGGCTTAAAGGGAAAAAAACACTCTTTCATGATGGATAAAAGCTGTGGGTTCAGAAAGAAAGCAACTTCAAACTGTCGGGGAACTGAAAAAGATTAAATGGTAGCCTACAAAGAAATCCGCAATAATAGATTAAATGATACCTGTAACACATTACATTAATATTAATAGCTGTCATTAATATTTTTCAGTTTTACAGCACAGATCATTTTTTGTCTGAGTCATCAAATCACTACTAAATGTTAATTTGTCAATTCATGCTTGGCAAATTATAAATGGTTTAATGGTTAAATACAAATACAGAAAGGTAAATAAGCATTCACAGAGGATAAATAGCCGGCTGGGACACAGGGGCAGAGCCATGTACAGAAACCAGGTGTCCTGATTCTCAGGACTGAGCTTCAGCTTTTTGGTAACATCTCCTTCCACCAATCATGCACTCATACTAATGTATCCTGGCTTCAGAAAAGCCTTTTTTCTTTACTGAATAGTATGGTTGCATCAGGGAGGAAAAGAGAGAGAGGGTACAACAGATTTCCATTTGTGGTAAAGGAATGAAAAAGTCCTTCTGTTCTTATAGAAGATCTGATTCTCTAGGGAAATGATGCTATTTGCCTAGATGAGGGAAAAAGAAAAAAAAAAAAAATACAAAAAGCAAAACTGTTTTTTTCTGGCAGAAATGGTGACATTTCACCCTTCAGCAATTTGGTGAAAACTGATAGGTGTGGACACTTCTCAGCCTGGGTAGCGCAGCAAAAGACTGCACCATGCGAACTGGCAGATGCAATGAGGGAGAGAGAGAAAAAAATTGCACTTTAAAACTGTGCGCCAGGCTGTCCAGCTCAGTTAATCTGCTCTGCAGTCCTCCCTGCTTGCACAGGGCTGGTGTAAACTCGGATAGGAGAGAACTGTGCTCATTTTTGCCAGCTGGGAATCTAGCACATCATAAAACAGATCACTATGAACCACTGGTGAAGGGGCTGCGCTTGGGGAATGCGTTCTTTAACCAACCTGTGCTGAGTCACAGTCCTTCTTTCCCGCATGAAACACGAACAAGAATCTCCACACAGATCAGACCAGCTAGGTCTAGCTTATCTTTGGAGCTGCGGATGGAAGCAGGACCATGATACGGCTTTGCAGGAGAGGGAAATACAGGCCAAGCCACAAAGAGGCATGGTGAAAATCCTAACACAGGACAAAATGTTCTTGCTCTTTTTTGCGCAAATCAATGCTGGAAAATAAGTTTGATTTTAAAACTGGAAAAAAGTTAGAGAGGACAGCTGGTCACCAGAAAAGGCCATCGCTTTTAGATCAAGAGCCTTCAAGTGAACAATCCATATTGGCCAGGCTTCTTTTCCCTTTGAATGTCATGATGAATTAAAAGATTAATGTTATTAACGTTTAATTATTATACCATAATTACTATATAATGCCATATATTATTTTCAAAGCAGAGCATGCAATTTAAGTTGCTAATATAAAATTAAAATTAAGATTTGGTCTATTATTATTATTATTATTATTATTATTATTATTATTATTATTATTATTATTATTATTATTATTATTATTAAATTTCAGGATCGTCTGGGTTTGAAACAAGAAAAAATTCCAGGGGTTTTGCCTTGCAGAATGGAAATGTGGTTCTCTATTTTTGGACAGTCCATACTTTAAACTACTTTAAGGCCACTGTATCAGAAAAGCGGTAACCATTTCCAAAATCATCAATGGTTTGTCAGGGAGGACAAGCCTGTAAACAATGTTTAGTTCACCATTGAGCTCAGCTCAGTGTGTGCCCCAAAAGGGAATGCTGCTTTCAGCAAAGTGCTGCAGTGAGAATCACCCCAGAATGTAAGTAACAAAACAGGAATAACAGGGTTAGCATTCAGGAATACACTAATGTCAGATATGAATGAATACTTAAATGTCCATTTGAATGATGTTTCGTCAATAATTAGGGAAACCTTGCCATGGTGAATTCAGTAGGAAGCTATAAAAGGGCCTGGGTATAATGGACATAAGTGTCTAGTGCTATTTGAGATGCCTCATGGTACCTGAGACAGCCACATAAGTCTGGCAGGTATGTCCCAAGATCTGTAGGAGACCAATGCCCACCTGGTCTGGCAACTGGAAGCCAGGTGAAAAACCAAGGGTATCTCCAATGGCATTGAAGGCTTAAATTTAGGAATAGAAGTTGAGCCCCCTGTTTCTCTCCTTTGACTATAAAAGGAACTGGAGGAAACCGGTTCCAATATAGACACTTATGGATCTATTCAGTAACTCACACATAGGCATCCTGTGCCATCTGAGACCTCATAGGTTTTCCCCCTGGCCTCCAGCTGCCACTCCAGAAGGCTGCTGGTTTCCATCAGTCCTATGTCATATCTGTCAGTGTTGTGCAGATGTCTTAGATACCCAGAAGTACCTCAAATAGCATGAGAAGCCTATGTTAAGGCAACTGAATTCTGCTACTGTAATAGGATTCAGCTTCAGGTTTAGACAAAGCTCCAGATTTAGTTATTAAACACAGGCTTCTAGTGATGTTTGAGATGCTTCAACATTCCTGAGACATCTGCACAACACTGGCAGATGTGACAGAAGCCTTACAGGGCACCTACAAGGTCTGGAACAGAAACTGGAGGCCAAATGGAAAACCTTACAGTGCCAGAAGTGGCACGATGTGTACAGGGAACTACATCTTTTCCCAAGTCAACACAGCCAACAGTCTATTGACTGTCCAGATGATCAGGTGGAGGTGTCTACTCCAAGATGAAATTGCTACCTGCCCAAGCTCTGTATTGATAAGGTCTCCCTTGACTTAATGGGAACTTCAGTACACAGCTTATGTAGAAGCACTACCTTTACAGACGCAATTCTGAAACTGAATTCTAACTCAGTGTTTGTTGGATGAATCTCACCCTCAGAGTTTAGAGGAAGGAGTGAGCATCTCTTCTGTATTAAGGAACAGATTTTTCTGAAGAAGGTTTCATCCTAAAGTTCCCACTATTTCCACTGGTCTCTCAGGCACTGATACATAAATAATATGGGAAGAGATGACATGTTTGCCTAGTTCAGCTCAGACATGGACTTCTCCTTAAGACCTCTGTTGCAGATTCAGATATTAACGCTTTAAATGAGCTCTTAGTCTTTGCCAGCAAGTTAAATCTGCAAGTTTGGAGCTCAGCAGAGGTATCTTTTCTAGTTGATTCTGCATATCACACTTTATGCTCCTGTAGTTAATGTTGACACTTGAGTCAAAGTGAGGTAGTTCTGCAGTGTATCTACAACAGACTGAAGGTGTTGCTTTGAGAGAAGGGGTGTGAAGAGTAGTGTAGACATGCTCTATAGTCTGGCAAAATGTTATTCTCCCCAGGAGTTAAGGAAATGTCATGTTCTGCTGAATATCAATGCTTTTCAAAGCTTTCTGCCTCTGCCTTTAGTAGGCAGGATGTCTGTGTCTATACTACTGCAAAGGGTAAACTTGGCACAGATTTGAGATTAATTTAACTTCCTAATCAAATCACTAACCTTGCTGAAGTGATTTTTTTAGATTTGGAAAATGTTGGCTATGGCCTCAAAGGCATTCCTGCCTGGCCTCAAATTCTCACTCTGTTCTTTTTGCATTGTCACAACATTACATGATAAACATGAGGAGGGCAACACAGCCTGCGGTAGAAGGGCCCAGACATAACTGGCCATAAAGGCTGATGGGATTTGTAGGCAAGTTGTGTAAATGGGAAATTTGGTCTCAAGGAACTGAGCTTCAGTAACACACAAGGCTAACAACTCCTCCAAGACCTCACTCTGCACATATGTAGCCAATGAGATTTCAATATTGAATAAAGGAGTAACTTTGAAATTCCATCTACCCTGCCTTTTTCTTCCTTTACAGTATTTCAGGGGTAACACAATAGCCAAGTAATGCAATAATAACAAAAATAACTCTAACAAGCTACGCTCGATTCCACTGCAGCACAGCCCATAAGGACAATCTTTTCTTTCTTTTAATAATGCTTTTATGCACAAATTTAACAGAATTATGCCCTAATTATCGTGGATTTTTTTTTTTATTTGCCACTGGGAGGAAATACAGCAGATGAAGCTGTTTGAGAGTGCATGGTTCATACAGCTGTATTAAATGCTTCCAACTGCTGTCTTTATGGTTGTTAACAAGTCAGGACCAGACACGCATGCATTTTCTGAGTGCCTTTGAGGATGGCATGGATTATACTTGTATTTTTATTAGAGCTGCTCAACTCGTTCACTGAGAAATAATGTCTGACCATGCTTTCAGAACTGTCATCTGTAACACAACAAGAAATAAACAGATCCCTAAAGACAGACAAATCACATTGCATGTAACTTGGGGTCGAAAAGTGAGTTGTCTATACCTAGTCTAGACCACTTGCACTTCCTTTGGAACCAACACAGGAAAATAAGCAGTTCCTGAAGGGGTTCATTTCTGCCTAAAAGAAATGTGTAGAGTAGGTCACCAAATGAACTCTCAGAAGATCCCTATTTCTCTCCATTAATTTTAAAGAGAGCCTGGGGTGAGTATTTCACAGACAGAAGTCTGAAGTTTAGACATGTAAAATTGGGTGAGATGAATCCTACACAAAAGCTTAATTCTTTTAGGATATGGACTAAAGCTGAACAAATTCAATGGGAAGACTTACACATTCTTTATCAAGCAGGATAAAAAAAAGGCAGTCAAATCTCCCAACCTCACTAGCTTCTGCACCTTCCTCCTCCCCACCTATAGATAGAGCTGTTCATTCCTGTCCTGCTGTAATCAGTGCATGCATAGTTATACCCACATAGATCAGATTACAAGCTGGCAGCATGGGAGTCTAGATTTGGAATCATTTTGGCCTTGTGATATTTTGAGTGCCAAGTGTGAAACAGGTGCTTGATTTTCATAAAATCATGATCACACATGTTAACCCACAACAAAGCAAATAAAGCAAAGTTGCTATCTAAAACCAAAGACATCCAAAGTAACTCGTTTTCAAATATAGATTTTTCAAAAGCCATAGCTTATATCATCATCTCATGTCATCAGTGTAAATCCAGAATAACTTGAATAGTTCCATTAACAAAACAGGTGTTGGCTCTTTGCAGGCAAATCCAATAAACCAGGTTCAGATTATGGATAAATCTCAATAAAGTTTTAAATATTCAAATGTTTTATCTTAATTTCCAAATCATGGCTCAGCAAGCAATTTACATTGAATTATTTTCTCTCTTTTACTAGATCGTCCATTGGCAGGAGTTTGCACATCATCCTCAGGAAATGTTTGTAACACCTCAAGATCATCGTAGCACAATACAATCTGGAAGAGATCCCAACAGGAACAGAATTCCATTTAGAAATTGTCAAGTGTGTTTCATTTTCTTCCTAGCTGTGAATGATATAATAGGAACAGAAGGTGGGTAAGATCAGCTAGGTAATATTAGTTCTCAGGTTCCCAGTTTTGCCTGGGAAGTTGTCCTTCTTGTTCACTGAAGAGTGTCCAGCTCTCCAGAGAAGCAAGGTAGGTGGCTATTCACCATAGCAAGAATTTTAAAGTGAAAAAGTTTTAAAAAAATCACAAGCATAAATCATTCATTATATTTGCAATAAGTGAGGTTTTCTGTTAGAACCGGCAAACTACCAATAATGCCTAATCCTTTTTTTTTTTTAACAATTTGCTGAGGAAATAAGAAATTTTATGGGGACTGAGGAGAACCAGAAGTCCACCTGCCTAAGCAGAAAAACAGAATAAAACCAATACTGTGTGAAAAAAGATGCTCACCAATTCCTCGTACAGACCAATTAGAGCAAAGAAGAATGTTCTTTTGGTGTTGCATTTAGTCTGTAAGGCTTTGACTTCAGTTCCCATCTCAGCCCTATAATTTCTGGGTGACTTGGTTAAAACATTTACTTTCCCTGTATTTTTGATTTTTCATATTTATGGTGGGAAAATAATAGTTCTTTTCCTCATGAGGGGTTGTATAGCTCATTATTGTTTGATAGATGTCTTCTGGGGATGTTTTAAGTAGAATCATTTGTCTCTTGAGGCCAAAATGACCTCCCCAGGTCCCTCTTGGCCCAGTTTTCTAAGCCTCTGTGATTGCTTTTTAGATGCTGCAGTAATAGGAAGCATATGATGACCTAGGCAGATACTTTTAAATGACTCAACCAACAGAGCATTTGTGGTTACCTCTGGGAGACTCTTTCACAAATGATCTAACAGACATTTAAGAAGTTTGTCTAGATATCCAACTTCATTTTCCCTTTGCTCAATTTCATCTCATTGCCCCTAGTTATGAATCTGTGAACCACCCTCAACAATCCCTCTCCCTGCTCGCTGCACACATCCTTCAAATGCTCACAGAACTGCGAACATCTTCTCATAACACAGTTGGGGACAGCAGGGAAGGGGAGCGGACGAGCACCTCTTTTGAGCCCCCAAGCACTCAGGAAGAGAGCATACTGCATGCAGAGATGCCCATGTGGATTGTCTATATTAGAGCAGTGAGCACCTGAGGAGAAACCCACCTGGTGAGTGAGCTTGCTTTCATTTTTTTAAAAAAATCATCAAATAGTGTTTGCCTTACGATCTTAATTCAAGCACTTAATTAAAGCCAACAGAGGATTCTAAAGTGAGGAGAAAAATTAGAGCAACAACTTTTTAATTATGCTGTAGGCATTTTCTCTCTTACTTATTCTTTCTCCAAAAAATCAAACAACTCCTCCTCTAAACACATGTTTCGACAAAGACGATGGCATAGTGATATTATGGGCTAGAGCTTGCTTAGTGCTCAGCAAGCAAATACTGGAGGTTGTCTGCCCAAATCCATGACCTAAATAACATGGTCACCCCTTACCAGGGATCACCCCTGGGACACTCCTTAGCATCCCTTTCCCCAAATCATGGGAAAGGAGCAGAAGAAAGAAGGGACAGGACATAGCTTAAACGGTGGTTCCTTCCAGGAACCTCCACCAAGTGGAAAAACTTTCTAGTCATGCAGGAGTGTTATTCTTCCAGTGGTACAGCAAGTTCCTGCCTGCCTCCAGACAGTGGGAGAAATGAAAAGACTTCTGTCATCTCCTGGAACAACACAGCTCCTGCCTGTCAACAGCAAAGAGCTGAACCTACATCACCCACTCTTGTTCTGCAGTATTACTAGTTGCATAACAAAAAGTTTTGTCTTTACAGACAGCAGGTGATTTTATATGTCTTGGGATGGACAAAGTAATATTGATGTGGATATGGTCAAGCTTAGAAAGGAGGTCCTACTCAAGTCTGATGGAAAGACCTTAATGCAGGACCCACTGCAAAAGAAAGAGGATGTTCTTCTCATATTAATCCATGTAAAAATATGAACCAAGTTACTTCCTTTCTGAGTGTAGCACCTCCTGTGATTTTATCAGTCCTGCCTGCTTAAAGGCACCCTGTGACAATCTTCAAAAGGAGACAAGATACAATCCTCCTTCTAGAAAAAGTCTAACTTAGCAAAACTATAGTTTGTTCTGAGCTTCATTCAGGAGGACACATTTATTGAAGTCCATGGAACTTGCCAGGGTAGGTCTCAGTGGATCATGTCCACACTCACATCAAAAAAGCATATTAAAGAACTGGGGTCTTAGGAAAGTGAACCTCACACCAAACAGAAGAGCTTAAGTATCAGTTCAGTTCAGTCCACCCAAAATTCAGAATCAAATTTCAAACAATCTTCTTACCTACACTCATTTTGCTGTTTATTGCTGGAATGACCAATTCCTCAACTGGCACCTTTTTTTTTTTTTTTGGGGGGGGTCTAGAAGGAAAAAAAGAAAAATGAAAACTGAAAGTAGGAGAACATTTTGAACATTTCTGCAGGTTGCCCACAGCCACAGTAACACAGTCCTAAAAACTGATCAGACTTAGTCTTGCTAACAGTGGGGGAAGAGATTGTGATCAGGATTGCAGAACTGGATCTAATTACATAATGGGCATTCATTTGTAAGAACATTGTCTTTGTGTGAACAAGGCCAGATGTCTCATGTCTCAGCCTTTCTAGGACAACAGGCTAGAGATATTTCTTGGCTTGACTTTCCTTTGTTTGTGCCGAATGGTTGGACTGGTGTGTCTACCTCGTTTAAGCTCTGTATTCAAGACATCCCAGCTGTGACTCCCAGGGTGCAAATCCCATCACATATTGTTATAGCCAAAAACTTTTCTGTGATTAGATAGAATTTTTCATAATCTTTTTCTGACAAATAAGGGAAAATACAGCTGAGATGGAAAATCAGTCATATTCTGCTTCATTCTAACATTTGGAGTGTCAATTGATGGAATAAAACCAATTATATTTGGCTGAAGAGCAGGATTTTGAGTTGTCAGAAAATTATAGTGTTCTTTAAATATAATGTAAATGTCTAAATTGGCCTGAAACAAAACCATTGAAATATTTCACATCAATGAGAAACCCCCTGTGGCTCAGAGAAACCGAAATTATTTCAGTGTCACTGCTGAAAGTAAGAACCATGAATTAACAAGAGTGTCCTCTTTATGGGAGATATAAAGGCAGCTTCCAGAACTCCACAAACCCTGGGGGTTGATCCTAGCTCTTCCTAGGATAAAGTCATAGTCCCAGAGGAAGAAAACTAGTTTGGGTAACTCTGTCTCCAACCAGACTCCTCTGGGTGTTTATACTCCTTGCTGCAGAGATGGGACTTGACCCAGACAGAGTCAATGTTCGTAAAGCTTTGAAACTCTTAATTTTATAACGGAAATCTGAGAAGCTCTAAGATTACTGTTTTTTATAGCTCTGTCTGTACTAGTAAACTCAACAGGGTTTGGACATGGCCTAAGCCAAGGTCCTCCTCTTTCTATATTGCTTAATTGTTAGGTCACTTCCTTGCATGGATTTGACCTATGCCAACTCACATTCTCCCAGACAGTGCCCCAGCATGGTTCATGGGTAAGCCAGGACAGTCCTAGAAAAATCCAGTCTTTATTTAGAGAAAATTTCATCAAACCTGAGATATTAAAAAACATAATAATAATGATCTGTAAAGTCACATGGACCAATCAATTTTTCCTTTTCTGATTTATTTTGCTTAATTTCTCCTAAAAGACAGGATAGCCCAATGTAGCCGCAGTTGGAATCGTTCCTATCTGTTCAATAAGCCTCTTGTCTGACATTTCACAAAACACTCACTGCTCTGTGTTTTAGCTCCTCACCTGTAATCATCTTGTCTCTTATGTATTATTATTGTTTATCTCATTTATTTAAATATCAAGAATGTGTCTAACTGAGGAAAAAAGCCTGGATTTGGATTGCAGCATTTTGCTCTCACTAGGTTACGTTTATCTCTGAAAGAACAGGGACAGAAAAAAGAGAAAGGAGATGTAGAGGTAACAGCAGTAAAACATGTCCTAATAATGTGACCTCCCCTCCAAATGATGAGGTGAACTAGATACTGAAAAAAAAAAAACCAGCCTAAAAGGTTTTAAATCTGAATTTTAAAAAATGCCAAAAAGAACCAAACAACCCTGTTAAATATCATCATATCTACCAGATAATTCAGTATAGCAGTACTTTCTCATCTCTAGATCTATCTGCCACTTGAAAACTTCTGGCTGTGTAACATATTTTGAATTTACCTTCTTTACTTTTTTTACTGTGTTTTTGGAGGAGACTCAGGAGGCAGTATGAATCATTTTCTACCCTGTTGCAATATGCTCTAAGGAGACTTACGACATGGATCTTACCCTGCAATTTCAACACCTCTGACTGGCTGTGAGCTGCTTTCTCATTCTCATTAGCATGTCAGAAGAGTATAAGGACTGTATCCTGAACAGTTGCCTTTCTTTTTTATGATCTTTGTCATTAACATGACAAATATGGGGCATCTATCAAAACAGCATGGTAATTTGCATTTTTTAATGTGAGAAATGTATTGAGAACTAGCAGACAGTACATAAAATGTCCAGCCTAGCTCGTAAAAATTATCAGATGCCTTCTGAGAAATTTGAAAAATTTCATTTTTTGTAATGTTAATATCAAAAATAATTTCATGGCATGAAGCCATCCCCAGAGTTGACATATAAGATGGGGACAAGTTCTGTCCTGTGGATGTGATTCACATAAATATCTGAGACTGATATAACTATTCTCGGTCAAATCAGTGGTAAAAATCTGGATCAGAAAAGGATAATACTGAATATTTTTGAAACTTCCATTCAGTGCTTTGAATGTGCCCTTTCACACACCAGCCTACCTGGCTGCTGCTTATGTGGGCCCAATTATTATCTGGCGTTAGCCGTTAATGGATTTGTTCTCTCAATGGACTTGTGACCACGGAAGCAAATATTTTTTTCTGCTTTACACAGACACACCAGATCTAAAGAAAGGTATAAAGCTGTCTGCCTTTGAGACTGATGCCCTTATTTAATCACAGAACATGGGAAGCAACTATAATCATCCTTCCCACACTGTCCCAAACATTACACTTATATCCTGGTGCTTAGGATCAAAGAATATCCCAGTTCCTTGCCCTCATATCCTCATTCAGTCTTTGGCTTTGTGGATGGGTGTGCCAGAAAGGGCCCCTCATATTCCCAGTTGTAGGGATTATTTTTGTCATATCAACATTTGTCCAGAAGATACTAAACTAAGACTGCTTATTTATTCCATGCACACAAGTTAGACATCACCCTCACCCTCCCCCAATCTGATTTTTTAAAACATCTTCAGTAAATAAATTATGGAGAGCTTTGCAATAAGATTAACTTGGGAACAGCTCTTAAAAGAGAATATATCTTTTCCCGCTAACCCTTATCTGGCTGACAATCATAATGGTTTGGGAAGTTAAAAGGTAGGATTACCGATGCCGGAAAGTAAGAAAGTGCCTGTCGCACTAATCTGAAAGTATTTGGATTATTATGTGGATTACTTCTGTAAACTTGTGTACACTGAGCTGGTAACAGTTCTGCGTATTTATACCCGAGGCAAATGAATAAAATCACAGGCATAAGCAAGCATGTACACTACTGTAGGAATCACAGGGTGAATTTGTTCAGGAGGAATCAGAAAGGTACCTCCACACAGTAAAAAAAAATAGACTCTTAGTAGCCTAATAAACTTAAACACACAAACCAGATAAATAGGAAAGTACATCTCCAAATTCAAAACTCAAGACAATGAGACAGATCTTCCTCTGTCTTGTGCTGATGTTATTTATGAGGAGGTATTGTTGGACTGAAAAACCTCTGAATCTCACAGCACAGCTGAGGTCTCAACATTTCCCTTTTTGTGCTGAAGACTGTGGGAAGTTATCTTTGATTGGGGCTTGGACTGTAATATTCAGAAAAAAAAAAGGTGGATCTAAATTTCCTTTTATATCCTTCAGAAAAAAAGGTACCTACATCACAAGCTATGGATAATGTACATATGATTCTCCCAAAATTATGAGCCTGAACTAGGCTTTGGCCATACATAAGTCTTTTTTTCCAATTGTCTTTGCTATGTTATCATTCAATCTTCATTTCTTACTTTTTTCCGCCTCTGTCTTTGATATTCCCATGCTCTATTTCCCACTCCCTTCACTTTCCTCTTACAGAAAGTAATTTTGTATAGCATCTCCAGCCACTCTTGCTTTCTTCTGCTGCAGGACAAACTTGTCACTCCCTCTGGAAAGAATTGACACATGGGATGCTGCTGTCCCATGGTTGTTCTGCTCTATCTTTCAGTAACCCTCAGTGACTTCCCTGCTTCACCTGTGTGTTTTCAATCTCTTCACAAACACATTCCCAATCACTCTTATTAATATCCTCCTGTTCCCTACAGTTTTTCACAGCTGTCCCCAGGAAGAAACAAAACAAACAAAAAGATAAAACAAATTCCCAGACAGATTTAACTTTACCTCTAGGATTTCCCAAAACTGATAACCTCAGAAAAGACATTCAAACACATTTCACCTACTTTTTCATGTCTACATCCCACTTCCAAATTTCTTACTGTAGATTCCCTTTCCTTTCAAAGGGATAAAACAGTTTTAAGGGTGTGATTCATCTGACCCTCTTTCTAAGGATGAACAAACTCTCCCACCAGAGCGGTCTCTTTCTCTCCACTGCTATTATAGGGAGTCTAAACAACCAGCTCTAACATAGACATCTGCATTATAGACCCACACCTAGTCAGATGAATGCCAGATTAAATTTGACAAGCATAAGCTGTTGATCTGTTCAAATATCCTAAGCAACTAATGGGGCAAATTCTTTCATTTACACTCCTAGCCAAAAGCATGACTCCTAGCAAGACAAAATTCATCTTATTTTCAAAGACCAACATCACATTAAAAAATCAAAGGCCAAGTTTTACTGAGACACTGTTAGAAACTTGACATAGTTTTGTTTGGTATTTTAACCTTATTGCTTTGACTCCATCCGCACTGAACAGGTTACGAACCACTGCAACTGAAGAGAATTGCTGTCACATCATTTACCTGCAGGTTAAGATGATAATATAAAGATGTAAAGGAGAGTCAGTAAATCCCTCTCCTTCATCTGAATTTTAACTGGAAAAGCTCAAATGCTCACAGTGTTCCCAAGTGCAACCTCAGGGTGTTCTTGGGCTACAGCAGCAAATTCTGGGCCAGCTGACAGGACTTCCATTGAACATAGCCAGCCCAAATGCATTTGTCTTCATCCATCTCTTCTTTATATCTCAGCTTTGACTGTTTTTTCCTTTCCTGAGAATAGTCTAGAGTTCTAGCAATGTCCTTGGAGAAATACCTTGCCTGAAAGAAACATTTGGTTAAAATTACAGTGGAAAACAAACAATGCTAGCTGCTGCCATGTTCCCCTGAAATCCCTCTTCTGCTGTTAAGCAAGAGTCTCAGTTCAGCAAAGAAAGGGAAGACTGGGATTTTTTTGGTTATGTGCAGGGTTTATTATTATTATTATTTAAATTTGTTTTATATCTCCTGAAGTAGCCAAACTAATAGTTTTGCTGTCTCACCACTTTGTGGAGCAGGTATAGAGTATGACACAGTTAATCTGCTTTGCTCAACTAGTTTGATGCTGCCTGGACAGTATTTTCTGTATTGGTGTTTTACATCAACCCTTGTTACTTTTCCCCTAAACTACTGAAAGTCTGACAAGCAATTTCTTCCCTTGTCCACTCTATTGTCTCTATTGCTTTCTTGCTTGGATCACATTTTCAAGTTTACCACCTTTCCTGAGTTTAAACTTCTCACTTGGATGCCTTAGCTCTGTGGCTAGATGTCTTCAGACTTGGTTTAGGAGGCATGGTTGTGTTGGGTTGACAGCATCGACCACCTCTCTGGACAACATGTGCCAGGGTTTCACCACCTTCATTGTAAAACATTTCTTCCTTACATCTAGTCTCAATCTACCCTCTTTTAGTTTAAAACCATTACTCCTTGTCCTATCGCTACAGGCCCTGTTAAAGTCCATCCCCATCTTTCTTAAGTACTGAAGGGCCGCAATAAGGTCTCCCTGCAGCCTTCTCTTCTCCTGACTGCACAACCCCAGCTCTCTCAGCCTGTCCTTGTAGGAGAGGTGCTCCAGCCCTCTGATCATCTTCGTGGCCCTCCTCTGGCCCCGCTCCACCAGGCCCGTGTCTGTCCCGTGCTGAGGACCCCAGAGCTGGACGCAGCACTGCAGGGGGGTCTCACCTGAGCGGAGCCGAGGGGCAGAACCCCCTCCCTCGCCCTGCTGCCCACGCTGCTGGGGATGCAGCCCAGGAGGCGGTTGGCTTTCTGGGCTGCGAGCGCACATTTTCAGCTCATGTCAGGCTTTTCGTCCCCCAGCACCCCCAAGTGCTTCCCCACAGGGCTGCTCTCCATCCCTTTATCCCCCAGCCTGTCCTGATACTGGGGGTTGCCCTGACCCAGGTGCAGGACAATAGGGTATTGTAGCATAGAAAAAGCTATTCTAGGGCACAGTTCCTTTTATTCTGGTGATCAGCTGTGAAGGGAATTCAGGGAAACTGGTTCAGGGATAAACATGTGTGTTGCAAAGTTAAGTGAGATTAATTCTACTCCGAGTATCCAGTTCTCTAGTCTGCTTGCCAACAAAACTGCAGGTACTTCCTTTTTCCATTTCCCTCTGATCACTGTGTCCCAGGTTATCTGCCTGGTATCAAACGGCAATGCAGAATTTCTCCATCAAACTATCTTCACTCACCCACCTGGACAGCCACTTCTTTCATGGCCTGAAAACACAACAGTCGATTCACCCAGGACATGAACCAGCTTCATTTCTGTGTTTTGCATAACTCAGAGAACAGTGTTCATTGAAAAGTGGTCTGTTTTTTTAAATAATTAAATACAATATTCACTAGTGGGAAAAGGTGTGTTTGATAACATCCAGAAATTTAAAAAAAAAAAAAAAAAAATAAGGAAGCAACTCTTCTTGTCCTAGCAAGTGAAACTGAAAGTCAGTGTTGGCGATCCTATCTTGCAACAAGAGAAGAGTGCTCATTAAAATCTGAACCACACAAACAGATTGCTTCTAAACTACTTCTTAATACTGTGGGGGGACAGAGGAGGTAATGAAAGAGTAATGCAGTGAGTGTATTTTGAACTGAAGTACTGTACGTAAAGCTCATCCTGAACCTCCTGAAATCTCTAGTAACATGAACATCATTATCACATATCAGAATGGATGAGTTTCCTATAGGAATTAATGTCTTCAAAAAGTGAAGGTCTCTAATGACTGAGCTGCAGGGTCACTTTTATCTCCTTTTCAGCAGGACTTCACAAGATAAATTGCAGTGCAGCCATGCCTGAACTGGTACAGCATTGCATGGACTACAAGGAAAATAGCTATTTAAACTCGATGTCAAAGCTGAGTTACTAAGCCCCGTTTGGCAGATCAGAGTTGGCTTAACATCACATTAATGTGGCTAGACTACATCCAGGTCTAGGATCAGTTGTTACCTGAATACTTAGCTGGAGTGCCTCAGTGTTGAACTCCCAGCCATTCTGGGTTTGGGCTTACCCAGGCAGAACCAAAGCAGGTTTTTCTGATTATGGCAGAAGAAATAAATCAAGTCAGATTGAGCTCATCTGAATTTCCTCATATAAAAATTAGATGTTTAGTCTTTTTTTTTTTTCTATAACCAATGCAGAGAGCAATTTTCTTCCTGTTTTCTGGAGATGTAGTCTACTGACTACAGCAGGAACTTAGATTACTGGTTAGACAGGAAACTTGTCCCTTGTTAAGCCTGAGGGACATGACAAAGCTGTTGAACAGGTCATGTGAAGCTACAGGGCATTGCATGAGAAACTGCTGGCTGTGACAGGGAGCAGTGTAAGAAGCTGAGAAAAGTTACAGGGATGGGACCTCCATGAGGGATGGCTGGACTTCAGAGGTGCTTAAGGGGGGGCTTTGTGAGAAGCATCAAATTTCACAGATAATTGGAGGGCATTATTGGAGATGTCTCGGTTCACTCAGACCAGACCTTTGTCAAACCTACTTCTGCAGTCAAGAGTACCAGAAAGATGGGATGGGATAGGATGGGATGGGATGGGATGGGATGGGATGGGATGGGATGGGATGGGATGGGATGGGATGGGATGGGACAGACAGAGTGTTTTCCCTGGATTGATACAGACCAGTCAGTCTTGTGCCAAAAAAACCCCATCAGTTGGCTCTCTTCCCCTGGCACAATCAATATACATTATTACACATATAAAGAAGAACAGCTTAAGCTGAGAGAACAGACGGATCCATCATCAAAGATAAACTATCACTCCATGATTAGGCTTCTGTCCTGAGAGGCTAAAATACTCCACTTTCATAAACAGGCAGGAGGATTGAGCCCAAATATCCTAACTCAGCCACAAAGTTTATGTATATACCAGTAAACTAAATAATTCCAGGTTCTGCTTTCTGGCCAACTGTGTGATCTGGTCACTGCCATATTATGAAATCCTCATAGCCTCAAATCGCTGTGGCTGCATCTAGGTTGCTTGTTAGGAATAGTTTTACGCCCACCCCAGCACATGAACTGTGCCTGGGAATTGTTTAAACAGGGCTAATTTTCCCTGAACAAAACTGTACCAGGGACCATAATTTTCTACAACAGATATAATCAAAGAAATGAGCCATTGCTTTTATTTAAAGAATTTCAGCCTGATACTTAACTTTTAATTCAGTCCAAAACTCTTTTTTTTTTTTTTTTTTTTTTTTTTTTTTTTTTGGCTTAGCTGAATTCCCCATTGACCTGCAGTCAATTGGAAAAGAAAAAAAAAAAGACAACTTGGTTTAACCACAGTAATCAGCATGACTTGAAGAAAGCAAGCATGACCAGGGAAGGTAGGAGGGCTTCAGCTGCCTTTTGATTTGTTTTATGCCAAGATCATCATACTGCAATCAGTTAGCAACATCATTTTTTAAATACCTCATATTTCATCCTTAATTATTTCTCATTTTCTCTAATCTGACTGAAATAAAACATGGAACAATTGGCTTCAGCAGGGCAAAGCCTGGTAGGAAGAGTACACTATAAATACAGTCTAGAAAGATATAGCTATTGCCTTTATTTGACAACCTAACTGTTCCCCAAGCACTCATCCACCAGCCTTATAAAAGGAAATGTAGTTACTGAGGTCCAAATTCACCGTTGGCTTAAGTGTGTGCAATTCCACTGAAGTCAACACAATTGTATCCGTTTACTTTCATGGTGAATTGGGACCCAGACCTTTACTGAAGTAATAAAAGGTCAGTCAAACATACAGGCAAGAGACCAACTTCTTGTTTAAATGAAAGCTGTGGCTTTGCTCGAAGTTCTTGACATAGATGATAGTATCAGTTAACAAATGAGCTGAACAAGCAGTGAAAGAATAAGCACTGGGGCATATGAGTAAGTTACAGAGGTTTATGGGTGTGTTATGTTAACTGAGTCACAGTAAAAAATTACATTTTTTCACCTTCTGTAAATGGAGAGAAATATGTCTTAGCTTATCTCATGCTGGAACAGAAGTAAGGCAATAAAATAGTGAGGTTGAATACCTTTAAGATAACATGCAATATTTGCCATTAAAGACAAAATGAGTCTGATAAAAGTGAGTCTCTCATACACTTAGGTGTAGTTGCCTCTGAAGACGTTAGGTTTTGTTAGTAGAACTGAAAGCCTAAACTGGCTCTTGAAAACAACACAATTTGTCTTGCAGTCACCCTGTTGTGTTTGGGAAGCTCATACAGTAGTTACAGCTTTGCCCCACCAATCCTGTCTAAGGTAGCAGGAGTGATAGTAAATAGCTAGAAAAAAAGATGAGTCTCCCTAGCTGGATATAACTTGGTCTCATGGTTGCAGGGTCTCCTTTACTCATATTATTATACTGCTTAAAGCACAACAGGACATCAACTAGGATTCACATTGTCTAAGTTGAATGTGTAGTTAGAAAACTAGTTTAAACAGCTAGGTTTAAACCCAAGCTCTCTCTATAGTCAATGGAGACTGTATAATTAGTAAAAGTGATTACCATCCTGATAGCAAAGAGATTTGTGTGTTGCCTGTAGCACAAATGGAAGAAGGCGTGCATGCAAGAGGACTTTGGAGGGCAATACAGGAGGTGACGCACAGAGTCAAGAGAAAGCCACCAATGACCAATAACAATGATGATAAATACATTACAAAGCAAGCTTACAGCAGTGAACCTACGATAATGTAATTTGCTATCTTACCCACGTTTCTGGATCTCAGCCTAAGACACCAGAAGGTGCTACATGAAGCAAATGCCAATTGTGTAACACAAGAAAGCAACAAGGATACAAACAAAACTGCAGTGATAATGAAATTTTCAGAATATATCTAATTAATATTTGTTTAGCAATAAAAAGTCTTGTGCCAAGACTGAAAAAACTGGATTGAATTATTTCAAAAGTTAAGTGGCTAGAGATACTAGTTTACAATGGGTAGTAACTCTACTAATCCCAGTTACTATGACCATAAAATAGTAATGATGAGATCAGACAAATCTTATATAACTTTGACAATGTCTCAGTGTCCTTTGCAAAGATGGCTTTCTTCTTTGCAAAGACGACACTTTCAGTTAGCAGAACTGACATGGGTCCATGGCCTCCCTGCACGGGGAAGAAAACTGTTCTTTAGAGTCTCAGGTTAGAGCTTCAGCCATTAGACAATATAACTTATTTATTCCCAACTCTTTCCATTAACTCTGTGCTCTTGATACAGGGTTATCTTGATACACAGAGTTAAATATTAGTGTTTCATGGTTTAGCCTGTTGTCTTTACCTTTTATCTTCTTAAACAAGTACGTCAGCATCTATAGTAGTAAATAAAAGGGGACAGGAACAGCTATGTACCTGGAAGCCAGCTGGCACAGTGTAGCTTGCATCCATGGCTAAACTCTCTTACATCTAAACAGGTTGCTGCATGCAAGCTGTCTGTTGGGAACGGCCCCTGGACTGTGCTATCCTTGATGCACGCCCAGGCACTGTCTGGAGAAGCACCAACTGGCCTAAGCTGTGAACCAAACAAGCAATTTAACAGTATGGTTGACCTAATTGCAAGGCCTGGACCCATATTCCGGCCTTGATTAGTTTGCTGTTGGCCTTAATTAATTTGCTGCACAAAGATGTATTTTATGTATTAAACCAGAGAAGAAAGCATTTCAGTATAGGGCATGAAAATCTTTAATTTTAGCACCTTAAGGTAGAGACTGCTCCTGAGAGCAAAGTGTTGCTATTTTATTATAGTTTTCACTTGCAAAAGATTCAGGTGCAATATGTAAAAATAGGCAGAGAAAATAGGGCTGGACAGGACCTCAGGAGATCCTTTAGTCCATCTTCCTCCCCCAAGGCAGGATCTTCTGTATCAAACTGTTTATAACATACGTTTGTTTAACCTACTCTTAAACCCTTCAATGATAGAGATTCCACCACCTCCCCAGACAGTGGTAGCCTACACCTGGAAAGTTTACCTAATGACTAACCTAAATCTTCCCTGCTACAGTTTAAGCCCATTGCTTCCTATCCTATTCCCAATGGATACGGAGAACAAGTTATTTCCTTCATCTTTGCAGCAATCTTTTCCTTAGCTGCAGCCTGTTGTCCTCTCTCACTCTTGTTTTCTTTGCTTATAAAATTAATAATAATCCTAAAATAAAAGCATAAAATATTTAATATATACATTAATTCCACAGACATTATATTAAACAGGCTATTTGTGAGGGTAAAAAATGCTTATGCGGGATTTTGCAGCCATATGTTTGTTTTAAATGCATTATTTTTTTATTTTCATTTGGGAGAGGCATTGTTTGAGTCATGGGGCTTGCTTTTAAAATATTCAGGTCAACCTGCCTTTTCCTCTGACCCTCAAAGGGTTAGGTCCCTGGCTGATAATTCCCTTTGCAAGTCAGATCCTTCATTACAAGCAGAATCCTTACAAGAGGACATATTTCATTTTTTAACTGGAGCATATCTAACGATGCAGGAGAAAGCCCTGTCTCATAACATTTGATCTAGCCTCAGACAAGAGGAGCAAGGTGGCATCAGCCTCTTCCTATTCAGTCATGAGCCAAGGAACTGCACCAGTATACAAGTGACATGCAGAACACATGCATCAAAGTAGCAGCTCAATCTGTACTGCAAATAACACTCTTTCATGTCTCAGCATGGTTGCTGGCCCTGAGCTGTAGTTCCAGTAATTGACATAGTTGCCCAATGCTAGAAAACAAACTCGGAAACTATTCTCATTAGACGTCCCCCTGGTTTGCTGCTCCGTTATTGTAAAACCCAAACACTGAGCTTCCTACCAGCGTGGCTCTGTTTTTAATTAGTTCTGATGGCACTGGGCGACGCGCCAAGGAAAAAAATGAACTTCCTGTGATTGAGGCTTGTAGCTCAGTATGTTGCTTCCTCCACACAGAGATTGTTTTCACAACATTTTCTGAAAAGGAGCTACTGACAGAAATAATATAAGTTTTTACTGCTTTTGATTTTTTTTATTCTGCCTTCCATGCTTATAAAAGGCAGCTCAAAGTCAAGGATCCTTACAGTTACTGTGTCATTATTTTGCCTTTGTGTGACTTGGCTGATTAAAGACTTCCTAGCAGATTAATTTTTTAACAGAATAAGCACAGGCTCCTTTTAAAAAAAATTAAGACCAAGGATTTTTTAGTGTTTTAAATAAATTAATTTGGATATGTTCAGGCATGGGGTTGGGGGCGGACTTGAGGCTTATATTCAACAGCATAAGTTGTCATAGTGTGAGTAGGGGTGAGTGAAATGGCAGATGAATGTGATTCAAAAACAGAATTAGTGTCTGCATGTGGGCATCTGATGAGGAATGCAGTGTCTTAGCAGTCTCCTTTATTTCTTCTTATGAGGCTTCTCAAGTTAATTTCTTATGAAGCAAGGTTCAAACACAATCACTTTGTTCCAGTAGGTGGGATTCAGACCCAGACACCTACACTTACGTGCCTCAGAAGTGCATGTCTGCATCTGTGCTGTCTCTGATTTGAGTCAGAGCCAATAAGATCCAGTCGATAGCATCGGTGGAGTCCAGAGAGTAGCTGACCTGACCAAATGCAGGTAGGTATTTCTAGTGTGAGCTGAACTGCTTTCCAGTCTCCATTAACTTGTATGGACATGATCTCCATTAATTATAATGATAGCTTAGATGACTAGAGCAGATGAACAGATCTAAATTTTAGATTCCTAACTACAGACCTACGTAACAGTAGACATCTGCCTTCAGGTGTGTTGAACTGCTCTCTAGACTCCCATTGACAACACTGATGAAGGGCTTGATTTAGCCACCCGCACGCAGGTATCCAGCGCTATCTGAGATGCCCCTAGGCCTCATATGACATCCAGCTGCCTCTCTAGAAGAGCGTGGGCCTCCTGTAAGTCCAGTATTATATCTGTCAATCCCACATGGATGTCTCACAGGCCCTTAGATGTCTCAGGTGGCACCAAAAAACTATGTCAAGTCAAACTGAATTGAGCTTTCAATTTTTGAGCTCTCAACAATGAGAGCTTAGACACCAAGTACACAGACAAATTCCCACACTGCAATCATCAAAATTAGGCAGCTGAACCAGGGGATGAATCTCCCCTGCCATGTGACTTTCCCTGGATGGATGTTACCCTGTTTGATACATGGGTAGGTCTCTCACGGCTAAATCTGTGCTTTATAAATTTCATTTTTAAAAATGGTTTGGGAGAAAAGGGATAAACTCAGCCTGAAAGCTTCTGAGCTTGGTTTGTACAGTTGAAGGCAAGCTGTGACAGCCTGCTTGCCATTGCTCAACTACTTTGTGGCAGCCTTGTTTCTACAGATATATGTAAAGATAAAAGAAAAGATCCATCCAATTTAATTATAATGTCAGACAAGTCAAAGAAAAAGCAGAAACACTGTTTTCCTTTGTTGTTTTGTTTCTGGAATTACTTGCTTTGCTTTTTAAAATAGTGGTGTGAGGTGCATCAAGGCACATAATGAGTATGCTTCACTCTGATGGCATTCAAGAGCCCAAGATGGCAGAAATGACGGGCTACTGCAGTGATTATAAAATGGCATCTGCAGACTGTGCAAATAATTGGATGTTAACAACAGGACACTAAACAGGATAGTTGATCATAAGACTGTTATTTAGTTCTGCCTTTTTTTTTTTAGTTAGGAGACAGTCTCTTTGAAATGCATCTGTAAATAAAGAATATTATCACCACTTCAAGTAGATTTTCTCCTCTGTTAAAAAATATGGAGGCAGGTAGATAATAGTAGAAAAAAATCCACAACAACTATTAAATAGAAAGACTCAGAGATTCCTGAGCCATAAATCACCAGAAGTTAGAAGAACTATTGCCATGTACTTGTCACATTATACAATTCCTTAGGCACCCTTTGTTGAGCTCACTCAGACACAGGATAATTGACGCAGTAGACCCATTTTACATTCAATCCATACTTAACTGACCTTTTCCTCATATTCTTTGGGAATCTTTCTGTTCCTGATTTTGAGTAATGACAGCTACAGCAAAGACAACTGGCTGTCCTCACAAGACTGTCAGTCAGGATCCTTTACCTCAGAGCACGGCTTTTGGATTCTGAAGAACCTTATGAAGATAGAGATTTGAGAGAGATTTCTATGGGTGGATCTTTATGTACTTCAATATTTCAGGGCCTACAAGCACCAATGCAATCAGTAAGGATAAAAAAATAATGTTTTAAGGCGTATATTGACTGGAAACATGGAAAGGGGAAAGAAACAGAGCAACCTTGCCCTCAGGAAAAAAAAATGTTCCTTTGATTGTACAGAGCCAAATGCTTCAAGTAGTTCCCAGATCTTAGGATCTGTTATACACCACCCTGTTGTGTTTATATATGCCCGATGTGCCTGAGAAAACATGTTCCATCGATTGTTTATGTATTTTTACCCAGTTTGGTGCCCGTGCTGGATAAGGTAAGAAGAGAAGTGTGCAAAATGCTTCCATAGTCCCTTTCACCCCGACAGAGGCTGCAGAAGCACTTGTTTCTTCCATTACCTAACTCGAAAGCCCTGTTCATTGATCTGGTTAATGCTAGACATGAAGTGATTTGGATGGGTCTGTGCCATCTCTTACACTCTCAGTCTGAGGTCAAACTTGCCCCTCATCATTCTGTTTTGCCCAAAGTACAGCCTTCAGACCCTGTAATGCCCCCACTCACCAGTGTCTAGCATCTTATGTATGCAGTAGGTCAGCTTTTTTTAAGCTGCTCCAAAGGTAACCCTGTATGTTGGGAACAAATAGGGATCAAAGTCAGAAGTGCTCTGAGGGTCTGTGCTGGTTTTGGCTGGGATAGCATTAATTTTCTTCATAATAGCTAGTATGGGGCTATGTTTTGGATTTGTGATGAAAACAGTGTTGAAAATACAAGGATGTTTTCACTATTGCTGAGCAGGGCTTACACTGAGTCAAGGTGTTTTCTGCTTCTCACCCCACCCCACCAGCAAGCAGGCTGGGGGTGCACAAGGAGTTGGGAGGGGACACGGCCGGGACAGCTGACCCCAACTGGCCCAAGGGATATCCCACACCCTATCACATCATGCTCAGCATACAGAGCTGGGGGAAGAAGAAGGAAGGGGGGGACGTTCAGAGTGATGGCGTTTGTCTTCCCAAGTAACTGTTAGGTGTGATGGAGCCCTGCTTTCCTGGAGATGGCTAAGCACCTGCCTGCCCATGGGAAGTAGCAAATGAATTCCTTGTTTTGCTTTGCTTGTGTGCGCGGCTTTTGCTTTACCTGTTAAACTGTCTTTATCTCAACCTACAGGTTTTCTCACTTTTACCTTTCTGGTTCTCTCCCCCAACCCACCTTGGGAGGAGTGGCCAAGTGGCTGTGTGGCGCTCAGTTGCCGGCTGGGGTTAAACCACAACATGGTCAGGGGCTGCTCTTTCAAAGAATTGCCTAATTTGGTCCAAGGTGCTCTTTTCTGAGAATCAACAAAAAGCTGATTCCTGCAGACTGTTCTGATGGAGGTGGACTACAGCACACTAGTAAAATAAAATGCAATTACATTAGTTGTCTAACCCTGTGGCCAACTCGTACGGACCAGTCATGTCAATACTATTAAATCCTTTTGCTCTTTAGAAAAGGATGGCTGCACTGAATCGACTTTTTTGGATCATTCCCTGGCCCTGTTATGTTCTGAGTCGTGTCCAGGACTTACTGGGAAAGCACTGATTGGCATGGCAGAGACCATTTTTATGCTGCAGCTATATAGATAACTCCATTGCAGGGCCTGGGAATTAACGTTCTTTGGCACACTTTAACTTATTAGGATAGAAGCAACCTAAGGGACTAGATTTGTTTAACATAAGTCACCAAACAGCTCTGCAGTGCCCCTCCAGGGAGATAAGAATCATGGAGCAGATACCTTGTAAATGCTGTTTAAAACTGAGATCCTGGTCAATAAAATGTTTTAATTACTTTTATTAAGACAGGAGGTTAATTCCATTTTCTCAGCCAGTTTATTGTCCAAATCATTCCAGTTATTTTTCTTCCTTCTTAAATAGCCATGCAAGTTTGATTTAAAACATGCTTTCTTAACTTTCTGTCTTGGGAGAGTAGCTGGGGAAAGGGATTGGGTATCCCAACTGCCAGTGATTTCACATCAATGGGAGTCAAAGACAACCACAGTTTTGAAAGCTGACTTTCTGAACTCTGAAGTACACTTATAGCATCAGTTGGAGAATCAAACATATTCCTAAACATGGTTCCACCTACCATCCTCATATAAAAGCATGAGCTCAACTCCCAGACACTTTTCTGGAGGAAAGTTTGAGGATACCGGATCACAGAATCACCAAACTGTTGAGATAGAATCATAAAATCAAAGAATCATTAAGGTTGGAAAAGACCTCTAACATTATCAAGTCCAACCGTCAGCCCAACACCACCATGTCTCCTAAACCATGCCCCGAAGTGCCACGTCTACGCGTTTTTTGAATTCCTCCAGGGATGGTGACTCCACCACCTCTCTGGGCAGCCTGTTCCAGTGCCTGACCGTTCTTTCAGTAAAGACACTTTCCTAATATCCAATCCAAACCTCCCCTAACGCAGCTTGAGGCCATTTCCTCTCGTCCTATCACTTGTTACTTGGGAGAAGAGACCGACATCCACCTCACTACAACCTCCTCTCAGGTAGTTGTAGAGAGCAGTAAGGTCCCCCCTCAGCCTCCTCTTCTCCAGGCTAAACACCCCCAGCTCCCTCAGCTGCTCCCCATCACACTTGTTCTCCAAAGATTCGAAGGTACCTCTGGAGATCATCTTGTCCCATCCCCCTCTTCAAGCAGTCACCTACAGCAGGTTGCATATTAACAAAACCATACAAAAACTAGATGTCTGTGGTTGGGAACAGTAATGGGACTCATTGCCATTTCATATCCACGCCAAGAATTTAGAGCAGAAGTCATGAGTTTCATAGAGTGATGAAGTTGCTTTTGGACGCAACACCAGTATGTTGGCTTGTATTGGCACAGGTACTAAGATGTAAGTAAAACAGATGCAAGGCAGCTGCTCTTTTCACAGCTCCATGCATTTATGGACAAAAGTAAGGAATCTCAGTGGGGCTGGAAAATATAACATAAGTTCTACCTGGAAAAGCAAATGCTAACTAGGCAGGATGCCTTATTTATCTCAAAAGCTGCTTGGTTCTGTGTGTAGGCAACTGAACTGAACCCAAAGGGTTCACAGAGTCACAAAATAGCTGAGGTTGGAAGGGATGTCTCAAGATCATCTAGTCTGACCCCCTTGCACAGAGCACGGTTATCTTGAACAGGTTGCTCAGGGCCATCTCCAGTCAGCTTCTGAGAAGAGCCTGGTTCTGCCTTGTTTACTCTCTCCCATTAGCTATTTATACACATGAATAAGATCACCCATGAGCCTTCTTTTCTCCAACCTGAACAATCTGAGCTGTCTCAGCCTCTCCCAACATAACATAGGCTCCAATGCCCTGGTTGTCTTTGTGGTCATTTGCTGGACTCACTCTAGTATGTCTATGTCTGCCTTGCATCCCAGAACTGGCCACAGCAGTTCAAATGGGTCTCAACAAGTCTGACCTGCTGGCAAGGCTCTTTCCAATGCAGTCCAGGATTTGCTGTGAGGGCACATTTTTGGCTTATGCTCAAATTCTTTTCCACCAGGACACAGCATGGCATGACCATGACATGGCATGCAACAGGACCACTTCTGCAAAGCTGCTTTCCAGACAGTCAGTCCCCAGCCTGTACCGGTTCATGGAGTTATTCATCCCCAGGTGCAGGATTTGTCATTCCTTCTGTTGAACTTCATGAGGTTCCTTTCAGCTCCTTTCTCCGGCCTGTCGAAGTCCATCTGAATGGCAGCACACTCATCTGGTGTACCAACCACTCCTCCCAGTTTCATATCATCTACAAAGATGCTAAGGGTGCACTCTGCTCCATCACCCAGATCATTAATGAAGAGGTTAAACAAACAGTATTGGCCCCAATAGTGGCCCCTGAGCACACCTCTAGGTATCAACCTCCAGCTGGACTTTGTGTCACTGATCACAAGCCTCTGAGTGTAGCAGTGCAATCAGTTTTCAGTCCACCTCACTGTCCATTTGTCTACTCCATGCTTAATCAACTTGTCTATAAGAATACTCTCCACCTATCCACCAGCTTATTTCCTCTGTTTGAAATGTTAAACAGAAGTTTATGAGTTTATATCTTATCATGTCCCAAGCCTATATCTTGAGTTTGGTCTAAATCTGTGATCCAGGCAGTGGTGGGGTGGGAGGGACCAAGGTCCTGCTGTGCAGAACTCACCCTTGAGCCTGATTTTTCTCTCCCAGAATACCCTGGTCATTATTTACCATTACTTTCTGTTGTGAAATGGTACCAGGGTTCTACCTAAAACGTAGCTCCATTCAAGAATCAGATATATTGGTATTTCTTTGCAGTATTTTTTCAAGAAAAACAAACACTTTGTTCTTCTTCCTTTCCCTACCCAACCCTTGACTCCTTTCCCTACAAGAATTTCATAGAAAGGCCCTTTCAAATCACCCTTTTTCTGTCCTAGTTCTTCAAGGACCTTGGTGAAAGATCGTCTTCCTAATGGTATTTTAGGTGCCTAACCCCAAAAAGCATGTAATTCTCTCAGCCTCCTTTACGAATCTCAATTTTAAAATGGCTTTACGCATCAGGTAACAGGAGCTATACAGGTTTGCTTAATTAACAGGGGTCCCTCTGATTGAACAGAATATCAGAGTCCAGTCCTTAAAACCTGTATATTTATGTTTAGCTTACGCATCTGAAGACGGGGTGGGTCACAATCTTCAGTGCTGAATTTCCAAAGCAGGCACTGGAGTTACACAAGGGATTAATTTGATTCTGTATTTAGATTAACAGTACTCGTATAAATACTGAATTAGAGCTGATGTCAATCTTTTATGCTAATTGCTAGTTAGACCCCATACAAAGGCACGCTTTGCTTGGACCACTATTGTAAGATTGCTGTCTATCTACTGTGGAGAGATTTACGCATTTGCTTTCCATTAACATTAATAGGAGCTG
This sequence comes from Morus bassanus, assembly GCA_031468815.1. Lineage (NCBI taxonomy): Eukaryota > Metazoa > Chordata > Aves > Suliformes > Sulidae > Morus > Morus bassanus. The sequence goes on along the minus strand of CM062569.1, from coordinate 112,730,664 downwards.
TCCACATAAATCACTCATCGCCAGTAAGAAAAGATAAAGTCCTACTAAGTTCAGAGAACACAGGCTTTCCCAATTGAAAAATCTATTAATAATAAAAAACCTAGAATGTAAATATCTGACATCTGAACTGTGTTGTAACACTGTGATATGAAATAAAGTGGTCCATGATTGCTTCAAGGGGAAGCAATGCCTGGCTATTTCCAAACCTTTTTTAAAAACTCATATAATTCCTCTGGTATTGGTAAAAACATAAATAAAGCAAATAGCTGAAAAGGAAGGAGGAGGAGCAGGAGCATAGTAACTTCAATTGTTATTTTTATTGTCCTTTATTTTTCTCCACAAGGTAGTGACAGATCCAATAAAACACCTTGTTATACATGCAGAGAGGATGGAGATTGCTAGAAATAATACAAAAAAACAGCTTTTAGCTAATCCAGATGTAACTGGGCATCAGATTATTTAGGCTAAGAAGTTGAAGGTGTCCAGATGCAATGCTTCCTGCTTTGCTCCTTGTTGCTGTTCCTTACAAAATTGATGTAATTTATCTCCCTAGGCCAGGAAAACACATAGATCATCGGCCAGGACTCCCTGGTACATGGCATTGGGCCAGCCCTGATTATGATCTGTGTAACTGTAAGATATGATGATATATAAAAAATAAAATCAAAATTGTTTTTCCCTTTTTAGTGATGTAAATCTGGATTGATTCTAGTGAGGTTACAATAAAATAACAGTGAATAATCAAAAGAACCAAGTTTCATCCATCATGTTGCCATTGTTTAATCCTCTATGTAACACTGAGCACTATTTTTAAGGAATGCTATAAATGGGTGGCCAAAAGCCTTATCTGTGTTTCAACACACATACACGTGTCTATTGTTTTGTGTTTCCTTCTGTACTTAAAAGGACAAAACTGAGAACTAATGAGAAGTCATTGGTACAGCACTGTGCCATTAAAAGTCACCTGTTAGAAAGCAAACTTGATGCAATATTACATTTTGCAATTAATGCCTAAGCACTTGACACTAATGAAACTAGCAAAGTGAACATTGTGTGCATGTGTGATGCATGAGAGAGGGGAATACTTTCTCTTCAGAAAACACCATTCTATCTGAATTAAAATATCTTATGGGAATATATCTATCTGAAAATATATTTTTTGAGTTTCACAGGTCAGTGTCTAACAAAAATATTTTCTTTTTTTCTAATTAATTTCTTACAGGGAACACATAGTTTTGCTTTTCTGATGCCACAGTGTTCTGTGCCATTAGCCATATTTTATTTAACTTTGAAACATCCCAGATAAGCTCCTGTCATGACCCCAAGAACCTGTGACAGAGCCTGAATGTCGTCTTAGGAAAGACAAATGGCCTTAAAGAAATAAAATCTGCAGAATCTACTGCTTCCCCTGGAAAGTTATCCTGATGGATCCGGTGAGCTCTTGGCTAAAAATCTGAGGTTTCAATTTATCCAGCCACAGGATCACTGGATCTTACGCCTCTGTCTGTTTGTTACATTAAAGAGCCTTCCAGTGTGGCATGTGACCTCTCTGGATAGGTAACTCTGGTTGTGCTGATGTAGTTCATGAACTGATATACTTCATTTGGAGTTGGACCAAGGATTTACCACTGGTCTTGATTATTAGGTGGAGAGGAACAATTCCTCTCTCTTAAGGAACACTGTGGCAGCCAAAGGTTAGATTGATTTTGGCTGCCACAGAGCAACATCTTTCCAGTTTATCAAATGCCTGATAAGCTTGGATTCACACTCAATACTCAGTCCAAACACCCATTGAATTTATGTAGGAAGTTCGTTGGAAAGAAACAACCATAAGTGATAACTTAGAAAAACTTTGACACCTGCATGAATGGATGGGCTGGGTGGGAGTGAAGTGTTGCACTTGGCAGGGAAATGAGAAAAAAGAATGAAAACTAGTAAAATGCTTAGATATTGTGACTTGCAACATCATACTCTGAATAAGCTGCTGAATTGTATTAATTATCTCTTTAAGGTTGTCTGAGATCCTCACAGACGTATCACTTGTTTCTTATCTGTTCAGGACCTATCACAAGGAAATAAAGATAGACAGGTGGGCAAACAGAGAGGTAGATACTAAAAGCATCTTTGTGGTCTCATTTATAACACAGTATCATATGGGATTTATAGCACAGTGGCAGTGTGCAGAGCCCTACACATAATTTACACAGCTTAAAAATGCAAAGAATATGAAACTATTCCTCATCTATGCAGAAGTATATGACGGGTTTCTGGTAGTAATATTTTAATTAGGAAGCTTTATTTCTTACAGGCACAGGTCATTCTCAAGGTGCACAAAACAATCCAGCAGAACAAAAATAATAAAAATCAAGATCAGGATGAACTTTCCAAAAAAGAAGAGGCTGACAATGAAAAAGAAAACATTGTTCCTGTGAGTGCTAAGAATAACAATAGACAGAACCTTTAGAAAAAGTGCAGTGTTGATATTTTACATCTAAACACTTTCAACCAACAACATTGAGACCCTCCATAAAAAATAAACCAAATCCTCCAAAAAAATGCAGTGATTGCATAGCTACATATATGTGTAGGCAGATAGATGCGATGAAAGAAGAGATACTGTGATAGAAGAAGAAAATCAAAAAAGAACGGAAATGGCCGAATCTTTCTTTGTGACATATTTTCTCTCTCATCCTTGCATATTTGCATTAAAGTGATTGTGAATAATGTACATTTGACCAGTGCTGTCTGCGGAACTAATGCCTATTAAAGTGATGGGAAGTAGCATATGTTGTGCCTTGGGCAGAGAAAGTCCAATCACCCCCACTGTGTGCAAGTCTCCAACTAAAATGCAGGACAGCCTGGCTTTTATCCTAAATGAACCCAGCAGGGAGAAACAGGACATAGTCCCTCATTCCACATTTAAGCTTCTAAACTAAGGTTTAAAGAGTTAGATTCAGAAAAAGGGAACTGTAACATCCATCATTTAATTTACACTTGGCGTTAATGTTATTTTATCTTTTACTGGTGCTATCAATACAAAGAAAAGCGGTAAGGCGGGGGAAGTGGACATGTATTCAGTTGTTTCAAGAACTGAGATGCATTTGCTTTATTGGTACCAAAGGAAAGAAAAAAGGAAGGGGGGGGGGGGGGGGGAGGAAAAAAAGAAAGAAAAGAAAAAGGGGAAAAAAACCTCCACCGCTCCGCTGCTGTTATTCTTTCACATTTTCTGCCAGTGTATGATTTTGTCAGTAATTGAAAAATGGTTTGGGTTTGTTTGGTTTCACTTTTATGTTCCTGCACTGTACTAGAAGTGCTCTGCTATTTGAACAGTTTGTAAAGCTTTTTGAGTCATATTACATAATCTTTCCAACGACCTCCAGCATCAAGTTCAGATCTAAAGCCGTCTTTCTTCTACCTGTGTGAACTTGATAGCTGGGGAAAAAAAAAAAGGCAATTATAGAACTGTATGAGAATAACAAATTCAGCTGAACTAAGGAAATAAAATTTGCCGAATTGTCATGTTTAGATCTGTAGCAACGAGTTTTGCTTCATTACCTTCAGCATTACAAAAAGGAGAGGGGGCAGGGGGTAGAAGGGAAAGGAGGCAAAGCCTTTTTTTTTAATATAGTATTCATAGGAGGAATTTATTTCCATTTCCAGTGAAATAAATCTGTCTTATATAGAACTGTATCTCTTAGTGATGTGGAAAAACATTTGCTGCCAATGTAAATCAGGAGCAACTGCAGTGAAATGAATGGATTGGCATGGAATCCCAATTACAGTGGTGGAAGTTCTGAATATCCCACGGACTTGAGATTGATGCACAGAAAGGAGACTGGAATCTCTTTTTTCAGCAGAAAGGTAAACTAAATAGTTAATTTAATTTGTAATCTTGATAGCAGATTATAAGCTTGCCTTAAACATTAATTATTGTTGGGTGAGAATTTTGGAGTTGATACTTTCATTTATCTCTTCATAGAGTCTAAACTAAAAGTTCTGACACCAGCTAGAATCAAACCCTGTATTAGAGCTACCACTGGCACTCAGATCCAGATTTGTAGTCTAAATTCAATTACATCCCAGCTCCAAATTCTGAAGAAGTGAGCTGCTCATTTGCACTTCTACTCAGTTAGTGACTGTAGATAGGAAATATCCCCATTTTTTTCCGTTTATTGCTGATGCTATTTAACTTTAAAAGGTAATGGGTAAATAGAAAAAAAAGAGAATGTATTGCTGAGATAATTACAAAAAGAGGCTATTCCCATTAACAGAGCTTAAATTATATGATTAGACTTCCATTATTTTCCTCACTGTTGCCTAGGAAATCTAGACTGGCTTTGGAGGAATTATTTTAGCTTTTATTTCCTCCTTTTTCTTATCTTCCCTGAATAATTCCTTAATACCAGCAATAATAAAAGCACTATTAAATACTCAGAGACCCCAGCTGTGGCTCACCATTGCTTTAAGCCACCCTAAGCACATAGAGCCACAAAAATTGGCAGCCTCACCCAAGGCCATGATATTCTGCCCCTTCCCTTGCTGTTATCGTTTGGGACTATGGAACCTCACTATGAGCTGGATCCCCAAACTGATCTTGCTAAAGAGGAAGAGGAGAGGGAGAAGATTAAAGTTCAGGCTCAAGGAAAAAAAAAAAAAGTCAACAAAAAAAAACCAGCATGAAAGAGAGGAGAAAGTTGTGTGGGTTTAGGTGGAGCGTCATCATACTACAATCCAGTAGACCAGTTTGATCAGTTTAGAGCAACTGTGAGATCACAGGTCTAACAAATGAATGCCTTATTCAAACATGTGCCAAACTGAACAGATCAAGAAAAAGTGCTGTTTTCCCCTTGAAAGGAACTGAAGCACGTGCAGACCTGACTTTGGCCCTGCCTGGCTGTGTCTAATCCTAGTTACCTTCACTGGGCCTGATCCCAACCCCAACCCCAATTCACGGGCTTATGTCCCCATCTCCACGGACGTGCCTGATGCCCTGGGCTGGGGACTTCCCCTAGTTACCCCCCATCCTGCCCCAGAGGTGGAATTCAGTTCAAGATTAAGACACTCAACTTTGATGTCTACGTACAGATGTCTAAGCAGGCGGGAGGTATTTCTGATCCCATTGTCAGTACAGATATAATGAATACAGTTCAGTAGAGTCATGCCAGGATTATTTTGCCAACTGGCACAGTTTGGCCACCTGCATTATTTAAATTCTCTTAGCCTCCAATATCAGATGGGCAGATCCAAATTTCCTCTTGGGAAAATTCTTTGGTCTGGGTTAATTCACCTGAGCCTAGAAGATTTTGCGAGTATCACCTTGACCTCAGCCAAAACCATGCTACAACCCTGGGACCTGACATTGTTTTACTTCCTAGAATAGATGTTTCTTAAATGTCTACCTTAAAAGGAGATTAACTGCTCCCCAAGCTCCATTGACTGTATTAACTAAGAGTTTGATTCAAGTACTCAGCCACAGGTGTCTAGTGCCACTTGTGATACTGTAGGATATTCCATCAAAAGAGTTCAAGTCTCTTATATGTCCTGTGTCATATCTAATAACCTGCCTTGGGTGTCTTGGATAGTTAGGAGTATCCAGCACCCTAGTAGCATTATGGACCCAGGTGACTCAGTCAAGCCTGTTTTGGGATTTTAGCCATCTAGACATAAACACCTAAATTTAGGTATGTTAATCAGAAAGGGAATCCCTTGCTAGAGTTCCTGAGCTCATTACTGCCTCACCCCCACCCATCAAGAAGATGAGGGGGAAGAGCTCACCCCCACAGGTCCCTCAGTCAGGTGTTGTTAATATTGTAGTAACTGAGTTTAAGGCAGAACTGCATGGTTTCTGACAATATACTAGCTGCAGTCATCAGACACCAGCTCCTGATGCACTTGTTGAGAGTAAACATGAAATGAAGGCTTTGCTGGAGTGAGCAACTCAACACTGTAAAAATTTCTCTCCTTTTACTACACAATGAATAGGGCCTGACCCTTCAGAGTTACTAACAGCCTGAATCAACCCATCATTATCTTAAATTTAAATGTTGTAGTCGGGTTAGAGACCCACAAGAGGCCATTTGAATATATCCATCTCTCTTTCTCTCCCCTTGCTTATTTCCACAGGAAACAATATCTAAACATGTTCCCATTCATCTTGTACAGATCACAGTCTCTAAAATCAGTGGAGATCAAGGAGCAAAGTCCAGAACCAAAGCTGCATGAAATCTAAATAATACTAGGCATCAACTTTGTTCCCACTTACAGGACAGCCATCCCTCCGCCACAGCAGTGGCCGCTGAAGTTAGACAAGCCCACAAGATACTGTTGGTCCCAATGTATTTTAAATACAAACTTGATTCAGGTCATTCAGGACTTAGCATTTAAGATGACTCTTCTCACTGCAAAAGCCAAGAAGGAACAGATTTCAGGGCTCCTGAGTGGTGCTAACAAAAGTTCAGTTGTCCCTCACAAAGTTACATCAGTTCCTACTGGCTTGTGCCATGCCTATCTTTGAGTTTAGAACTGATGCTTTAAGTGGCCTCATTCTCTAGTTTATTTTGACTGTCTCTTTGCAGTCTCTGTTTTTATATACTTACCCATTATTAGTTCACTTCTCATAATTACTGCTCCACTTTGGATGGTATGTTTTAACTACTCTCCTGACACCAGAGTTCGAGCATGAAATAGTCTCTGTGCACCTTTTTTGGTGTACATCTTCCTTAAATGTTTTTTCCAAGTTCTGAGATGTGCTGACTGCTATTTTCATTATGTTTCCTGATGGAAATAGAATGTTTACGTCCTTCCCTCATTTTGCAGTCTTTATTGTTCTTAGTTAAGAAACTGGCATGGGAAGAAAAAGAGGAGGATAGGTGTGAATTACAATCATAGATAAAGAGATGTTTAAGACAGTAAGAAATCCTTAGTTATCCAGTCTGACTTTACATATGCATCTGACAGTTATGTGACTAACATGACCATTTACGATAGCCTTCCCCAGACCTATCAAGCAATGTAATGATGATGACAAAATGATTAAATCAAGATGAAGAGTTATGAACCAAAGCCAGCTCAAAATTTCAAATCCAAATTCAACCCTAAGGAAAATAAGTTATTGAAATACCGAATTTACAGACTTTAGCTGCTGCAACCCTGTTCACTGTTGTTTGGCAAAGACATACCAAAATTGGAGAGAACCTCAGAGCTGTGCTAAGTGATTAAACTCTTGTCCTTTTTGAAGTCAATGAGACTTTCACCATTAACTTCAATTGTGCTACAATTTCTTTCCTGGTACTTTTTGTACATGCACTGATATGGTTTTGAAGAAAGGTATCTATTCTGTGACAAACTATGAGTTGACAGACCTCATGGCTTGGCTTTATACTAAAGGAAATTCTGTGCAGTGGTAGCTCTTTTGCCCCATGGGAATATTGTACCTCACTGCTAAAAAGCTTTATAACAAAATGTAGGCGATAGTATAAATAGACTCAGTGATGCTACTAGGTCAGTCAAAAAATAACTAACTCTTTCAAAGATGGTTGGACAGTACAACATATCTGTACATCTTGCTTTTTTGGTCTTTTTTTTTTTTTATTGCTAATTTCAAAATGCATCTATTTGTCCTGTGAGTGGGTATGTTTGGCAAAGAAATTACAAGCAGCCACCACCGAGCACAGCTGTTCATTGTCATCATTGATAGCAACAAACATAATCAGTCCAAAGCAAGATCACTCCTCTAAGGGGAAAGTATATTTAGCTATCATTCAAAATCCTCAGCCTGATATCCTTGATAGTTCAGTAACTCACTGTTTTGCCAGTGGGGTTGATAGAAGTTTCTCTGTTGTGATGGATGCATTTGCCATTACTCACCATACCGGTTCTCCCCTCCCCTCCAGCTGTATAACTGTGGCACAATATCCAAAACCCATGAATCTTGCAGTATCCTAGCAGCCCGGTCTGTAACATTCCAGCTTGACAAAATTAGAGCTAATAATTCAAACAAGCTAAAACATCAAATGGGAAAGAGTCAAAGGAGGCTTTCCATTAGAGGCATTGACTACTGGGAAACCTGGGAGATAAATGGTGATCCAGTAAACATCCTTGTCAAATCAGAAAGTGTCAATGTATTGATTGCATCATTATAATTGAATTAATTACAGTTGTATCTCTCTATATATTTGACATATAGTTTGATATTAGGACTTGTTTTTCTTGCCAAAAAGATGAAGTTTTGTTTCAAGGCCCTCAGAAGTTTGTTTTGTTTGGTTTTTTTTTTTTTTTTTTCAATATGAATTGCATCTTTTGCAAAAGGATGCTGACCTGGAAAATGAATCTCTGCTTATCCATGCAAACAGATACAACATCTCTGCAAATTTCCAGTCTGCCAGCTCCTTCTGAGATATTTCTGTCAACCATAGCTAGAAGAAAAAGGACTTTGCATCTATTTCATTGGAATCAGAATGAGAATATATTCCATGATGTGATGGAGTCTAATGACTGCATTTGTGATATGCCTGTTGCAAGAAAGGAACTGGACTGGGAAAGCCAACTTAGTCCACGTGATGCAGCAGGTAGTCACAGCTTTATAAAAAAATTAATTTCAATGATCTAGAAATCAAGCACCAACCTCCTGATAGCATATGTAAACAGTAATTACAAGATCAAGCTGCCTTTCTAGTTTTAGCTCGCTACCGAAGATTATTGTGTCTGAATGTGTCTCACCTAACATCAACAGCAACAGGACAACTAATACTGCACTGCATTAAAGGTAACATTCCAGAACAGAAGCTCCATGTGAGATGGAGGGTTTGGGGGTTGTTATTGCCATTGTTTTGGTGAATGTTGTTTTGATTTACTTGGTTAGTGTTGTTATATTTATTAGAGATTATGTCTGATTTTTATATCATCTCATCACTCATTTATTCCCAAGTGCCCACTTAAACATATATGGAAATACTGGCATGGGAGGGCTAGGTAACTTTTGTAAGTTCTTTCAGGAAAACAACTGCAGATGCCACCAGCCTGGGTGTCTGAATAGACAGAGCAGCATGCTATTCAATAAGCTGTTTTCTCTTTCTGTGGTGTTATAGCAACATCACGTATGTATCTTGTTCTTATTTAAAGCTAATATATTTTCTGCTTTTATCTTTGAAGATGTCCTCATAATTAATCTGGAGTAAATAGGATGAAATCTGATATTGGATCATATCTGCTGGTACATCAGAGCAATCATTAAGAAGTCCAGCACTGTTAGGCTTCTCAGGCTAATTCGTCTTTGTTTCAATGATGTAAAAAAAGACTTGGAGAAGAAAACAAAAGTACATAATTCTGTCATGTTGAAAGATGTAGGTCTTTTACAGGTGCATATAATTTTGACTATTTTTACACAAGGGACATGATTAACACATGATTAGGTCTTTTTATATTTTTTTAAGGTAAATTCTTTTCAGTGTTTGATTGCAGGTCCACAGTAAAACACAAGATCAAGAAGACATACATTTTTAATTGCCAGGTTCAGCTGTCAAGATCATGCTGTTGAAGTTGCCTTGCGGTTCTGTCTCAGCAAAGAGGGTCACATTAGCAAACTCTCTCAAATCACGACTTAACTACACATTCCCTCATCTGGGATTCATTCACAGCTTCTTTCACCTGAAGTATATTTACATCTCTTGGAGGTTGAGTCCAGTTAGACTTCAGCACTGATAACTTCTCCACATGCAGAAACCATACTCGATCTTAGCTCTGTGCAGTAAGAGTGCAGAAACTATGAGGTCTAAATTGAAAAACATTCCTTTCTCCCCAGTATAAATGTTGGACAATCCTGTTTGCTGGCAGAGGAAGAGAATTATTGTCCTTTGAAGGATGCAACCTAAGAAACCACAGCCATGCAAACAGTTTGATAGCAGAGGGATCAGAGTTTCAGAAAACATATGCATAATTCATTGTCTCTAGTTGCAAAACCTCACCAAGGCACATATTTCTTCTTCCTGATCACTATCTCTTGAAAAAGGCACATACGAACTATTTCATCCCTAAAGCCAGGGACACAGCAATCTGTGGTCCTTGAATCAGAACATGGTGTACAACAGAAGCTGAATAAAGACACTTTTTGGCTGTGTTGAACATATATTTATAACCTGCATTAAAAAATGGCATTGTGTGTTTTCAAGGAATAGTAAGACACACACTTCTGAATCCAGATCTTTACAATAATACCTCCCATCACTTTCATCAGTCTCTTAATATCTCTGTGTTTTCTTTCTTTGTTATAATATGGTACAACTTGTATAATAATAATAATTACCTCACAAGAAAGATATGAAGCTTAATTAAATAAAGGCTGATTATCAGAAACTCAGAGCATGTGCAGAGCCTGTTTGCTATAGCTTTTCTGCTGTTAAGCTTTTCTGCAGATCAAGCCTGGGCTGTACAAGAAGTGGTATGAATCATCTGTATCAAAAGAAATATGACTCATTCAAGGCAGAGCCATCCAAGACCACAAATGAGGCATTATTTTGATAATGAGAGATTTATAGAGGAGACACAGGGAGAAGGATCTCCTGGTTCTTTTAACCTAGCCCCTACTCTAGGCCCCTACACAATCTCCTTAAAAATGTACGCCTGAACATCTTGACTGAAAAGGACTAGCCAGCAATTCATAGAAGATAGAAAGCAGATGAGCCTCAGTCATTTTTACACCTAAACTCAAACCAGACTTCATCAACTTCTTTTACTGCTGGTTGCAAGCTGGGACTGGAAGTGGAAATGCCAAAGCATCCCAGAGATGGGCAGCATTTGTGATGGGATGAGAAGCAGATGCTGAAGAAATCTCTGAAGATATGGTCTTCTCACAGAAATATCAGATCTTTTTTGCACAATTCAAGTCCAAGACTTCAACAAACAGGTGTCTGCAGCCTCCACTCCAAAAGAGCTCTGTTTATAATATCTCTTGTGTCATATCAAACAACTCCATAGTCATTTGAGATATCCTGGAGCATCTCAAAGGGATGCTGATGAACACACGAGTCACTAACTCCAGTCCTCAGTGTACCTTGATTTTACCTGCCCAACTGAAGATAGGTTAAATAAGACCCATAGTTTAAAGTACTGGTGCTCAACATTACTTTGAAAATCATGACCCTTTCATTAGTCGCCTTTAAGATGAGGGCCTACAGCAATATTCAAGTACTGAAAAAAAAAAAATTAAAGGAGGCTCAAGACAGTGGGAGAAGTAGTTTTCAAGGAAAGGCAATGGGCTTTTGCAGACCTCTGAAAATCCCACCGCTCATCTAGAATATAATCCTTGACAGCAACACTTCTCTGCCCCACTGGATTTCAGCATGATTTAATTGATGCTTAGCAGCTTTGCAAAGATCCTCAGACAGTAGAGAGCGAGAGGGCCAGTGATTATAATGCGAGTGGGGTTGAGAAGGGACCAAGATCCCTCCCTCTCATGAATCGCTGCCTTTCTTTGTGATCTTAAATAGGATGTTGGGCCTGAATCCTTAATATGCCTTAATTTCCATGGAACTTAAGTGTCTTACTGCCGTCAGCAACATCTAGTTGTGAAGATAACTACACTGAAGATTGTCCAGCTTCTGTGGCGAGAAGTCACACATAACTATTGCAAAACAAACGTGGTCAAATAAAGAAATCCATTGCATTGCCTCATTTAAAAAATGAAATCCGTTGATGGGATTCATCTTACCTCAGTGTGTTTAAAGTCTCGATGACTTAAGTCATACTAACAAGCTTAAAGGTATAATGATCACCTGCAGTAATAATTGCAAGTTCCTTAAGTAAGAGAGAAAAATAGGCACTTGCAGAGAGTTGCTCAGCTCAGCTGTGCTAAATTCTTATTTTAGGTCTATTTATCTCAGGAATTACCTGTCTTCTCCACTGAATGCAAAGGAAATCCAGAACAATCTCCTTAAATTTAGTCTTCTAACTTGTACACACCTAAATCCCACCTTAAAAAAGCACTGAGGCATAATTTAACATTTTTAACTCTAACCAGAAAGCTGGATGCAAGCATCTTCTGGCAGAATATTTACAATAAGATTTTTGTTCATTAAAAACTACTTTTTTTTAAGAACACAATAATAATTTTAAGAATGAATGTATTACATTTTACATTTTATGGGTCTACAAGGAGCTAGCAGAACGTACCATTTTGACTAAAGAGGTTTTTAAGGGCAATCAAACCAAATGGATATTAAATGAGGATACTGTAAACACATTCATAAAATATTATTTCTTTCTACGTGTGCACTATCTTTATTGTTGCTGTATACCTGAGTATTAGCATTTTTGCCTCTAACTCTTACAAAACCTCAGAGTGCTTTACAGTGATTAATTAATTAATTATAGCTCAAACTCATTCTCTTGGATAGAAAACTACCTGATGGGTTCCCTGAGGCACAGAGTCCCTTATGGTTAGAGAACAAGTGGGTGGAAAAATTAAATCTTTTTACCTCCTGCTTTACCCCCAAGAAGACACTTACATAGTGCACCACAGGGCTCAGGCTACAATTTCTCTTCCCAACCCATTTGACCAGTTACCTGTGGATATCTGAGGCTGCATGTCACCACGGCAGCTGATGGGAGAGTTCATGAAATGAAGAGCAGCTTCACATTCCACCAAGAGCATGGTTTTCAAATAAATAGATACTTCACTCCCATTTATTAAAGACAAAAGGAATTTAGAGACAAACTTAAATTTCATTTCTTAAAGTGGAGATTTCTCAATAAATTTGAGGTGCTTATATTTTTGAAGCACATACGAAGCTCGTACCACTAACACCTATTAACGGTGGCACTAATCACACATAAATGTGAGTTAGGCACCTGGACCAAACCAGTCATCCAGCTTCCATGTGTGGGTTCTGTGCAAAGGAGGTAGGAACCTCCAGACAGTGATTCATTCAGTCCTAAAACAGGTTGCTAGTTGATTAACCAGGACTAGGTGCCTAATCTATAGACAACCAACATGAAGTGAGCTTAATCCCTTCATAAACAGTCAGCTACTGCTATAATGCAAGTCTTACCCAAATTAAATCAGTCTCTTTTAGTACTAAGTCAACCAGACCACTTGTTTCAAGCCCAAATAAACATCTCCAGTAACAACGAAAACCAAATGTGAGAATTACCAACATAAACGCTCATTTCGATGAAAAAATAAATCCCTGTTTTCTAAGGCTGTTTGGCTTAAATCAAACACCCAGCTAACCTTTGAACCAGCATTGGGAAGTTTCCATTCCAATGAGAGCTTTAGGAATGCATGCCAACAACCTACACTCTATCCCCATGGCAGGAGGTTGGCAGGGATACAAAAAAACATGTTAACAATGATGCTTTTTTTCTATATATACAGTAAACCTTATGTGTATCAACACACTTGTTTAAACAGCTTTTTGAATCTGACTCACAATCTTCATGAATACATAAAAAGTTCCAGATGTTAAAATGTCCCAGGACGTGCATTTTAACCAACTTTGTTCTGCATTTGTAGCCTGACATGCAAAGGGGGCATATTGATTAGAATTACTGGCACACTTACTGCTTCAGTTTTCCTGCTTCCTACTGAGTGGTATTTGCCATGGAATGACTAGTCTTTGTGCTATTTATTCCTAGCACGGTGCTCTTGGGATCCTGGATGCTTTGGAAATTCCCTTTGCATCAGTAGCTGGAGAGTTGAAAAAGGAAGAAAGAAAAAGTGGGGGGAAAAGCAGTCTGAGACTTCACAGGTGCAATAAAGGAGAGGTTGAGAGGAGGAGGAGATGGGACTGAGAGAGAACAGCTGTTTTCTCTTCTCCACCATTACACACAGATCTCCTGATGCACAGGACTGTGTCCAGGAACGAGGACCTCTCGCCTGCAGTTCACCATTGGCATGCCCGTTGCAAAGCCCTTCGCACTGGTGCAAAGTCACTGTTTACTTTAACTCTTACCCGTTATTAAATTTAAGACTCAGAATCCCCTGTAGCCATTTGCTTTTATTAACCGTGAGCATGTGTGCACCACAAGAAAATCCAAGGTCTGGGAGAAATAGACTGCAGAATGTTACAGTTTCAGAGAAAGCCTGTTAGAAGCAAGGTATCCTGGATGATTTGCATGGGAATTATCACAAAGGCTTAGTGGAGCTTAAAAAACAGATTTTGTGACTGCTTCTGACCTTGCTTGCATCGATGTCATACCAGTGCCACTTTCCTGATTTCAGTTTAGCTACTTACAAATACGAATAACTGAAGTTTAGGTGCATTTTTCTGAAGTGCCTTCTTTATTCTGTTTTTAAAAATGATGAACCACTTAGCTCCAGGTCCATAAAAGCTTGACGGAGCCTGTGCTCCTCTGCACTTAGATCCAGATCTTAGAACCTTATCCAGATCATTTACCACAAAAACGCAAAACAAGCATCACAAAAAGCAGCAGGTACTCACTCGGCAGGGTGATCCAAATGATGACATTTAGGCTACCTGACGAGTCAGCAGGCACCATCAGGACTGATAAAGAGCTCTCCAGGGACTATGTACATGTTTTATCCTATGACTTTTCAGTGTGCAATGCATACATGGTGACAGGAGCAGGAGTCTTCCATCCCAGCGCACAAGCCAGCTACAGAGTCTTTTTCCCTCTTGTTCCCCTGGTCCCATAAATTTTGCATTCCTCCCTGCAGAATGACCTATGCCTGGTGATAGGAACGGAGGATAAGTCCCTATTTCCTTCCTTTTTCTCCTTCACAACAAATCTCAGGCTATAGAATATCTCTTTATATGGAAGATGCCTTCTGGGCAGGGGGATCAGTGTCTCCTTCAGGGCCATGGTGTTTTAGCTGAACTCACTCTGGCAGTTAGGAACAGGCTGTGCAAGCCCACCTTTTGGGGCCCTGACACCACGAATCAGGCACAGTGATAGCTGGCTCAGCAGAGACATACACAACTGAGGGTATCATTTAGAGATAAATGAGAGGTGGGCAGTGGGCAGGTGGTAGGAGTTACACAAACTTGGTTACAACTTCGAGTGCATGGGATTTTTCAGGGTCAGAGATGGGACAAAATAACCTATATTTGTCCTCTCAGCTAAAGCTTCTGGGGCATCAGATGAAAATTAAATGTAAGTGTGAACTGGCACCCTCTCTATGCTCCACTGACAGTGTTGGCTGCTTCCCATAGCAGGAGATTTAATACTTGGAGAGCCCATAGGTACCTGTGTGTTGAAAACATTTAAGTGCCTTAACCTCTAACTAAATCCCGCCTCTCTTTATCACTGAATGACACTTTCTGTAACTGCATACTTGGTTTCATCTGGCACTGGATTGTGGGCAATGCCTAAATATAGGCATAGGATTTAGGTATTATCCAACTGGTGGGAATGTGGCCTCAAGCCCCATGAATTTGGCTAACAGTGGCAGAGAAAGGACTGATGATGGAGAATGCTGTAGTAACATAATTAATGCTTAAAGACTGGAGGTATACAAAATCTTGAGTAGCTCAAAGCCTTTGGCTTTCTAGTATTTAGATTAGCAATCTAACCTAATGCATCTCAAAGACTAAAGCAATTTATTCAGGTTGGAAGTGTTAACCTGGAAGCACAGGAAGAGCAAATTCACTTCACCTAAATTTAGCCATCAGAAAGTTAGACATCGGTCTACACTATTTAATCAGTTCCTCTTACAGTCAGTGAAGAAAGATGCAAACTTCTAGAAATGGCCTAATCCATCCTACTATAAGTGAGATGAACTGCTCACTGAAGGATCCTGTCTGCTTCCATTGACTATTGAGAGATGACCAACGGCTTAGACAACCAGCTTAGACTAGGTACCTACCGTCTAGACATTTAACATTACATGAGACTCATCTACCCCCCAGATATTCAGTATCTCTTCAGAAACCTCATGAGTGCTGTTGCAGTAACAAATACCGCTTTTTCATATTTATGCTTCCCAGAAGCAAGTTTTGATTTGCTAGTGTATTTCTTTTTCTTCAACATCAATTCATTGTCATTCTCCTCTTCCCCTGTTTAAACATATGCATATGTGTAAGCATATGCATATACATAGCATACGTATGAACTAATTGTATCTGCATATGTAAGGCAGCATGCAAGTATTTTATGGCATTTGTTTTTGTTTGGTTTCTTATGAACAGAAAACTGGGAAATCTGGCAAAGTCACCAAGTTTCTGCATCTGAATTCTAGGCATGGTATACTTTTTGTGTTAATTATTGACCATGGGAAACTTCTGGAACTTTAAAGCTTTACCAAATTATTATTAATTTTATATGCTTAAGGATTATTTTAAAACCACAGTCTCCCAGATGCTGTAGTTAGCTTGACCTGGGATACTTGTTATGTTAACCTTCGAACCTGTCTCATCTTTTCTTCCAAACTTAGTCAGCTGAGGTTTTTAAAGTTTACATTTAAAACTAACCTTCTGTCTGTTCAGTCTTATAAATGTCCTAATCTATAGCTTGTGGTTCTGACCTACAGTCAGTGACTGTCAGCTACACAGCTGAAATAATCAGGTTTTTTCAGCATTTGAAACCAGAAGAAAAAAAAAAGCAAACAATACATACACAGTCTGTATATATCCTAATAATATCAGATGGGCTTATTTGCAGGAAAATAAATTACCAGATAAATAGCTTGCTTGGATACTAAACAGATTAGCCTTTCATGCCATTTAAAGGAAGAAAACTACTTTGTAACAGGAAAATTATTTTTATATCTCCTATCTCACCTGGTGCATTTCCCTTCCATTCCACTGATAATTTCAACATACTTTTTATGAAGAGCAATTCCAGACCCCATTATTGTTCCAAGCTCTGACATTCATATAGGAAATGAAAAACTGCCCTAACCTTCCTCCCTGCTCATAAAGTCCTGGAAGAGGTGGATAAGACCATAGAATCTTTTGACTTAGGGTACAATTTTTTCTGCATTTGCATAAATCCCCCAGGCAGGCAGGAAGAGACAATATTTCAAACCCAATCCCAAATATTTCATTCGGAGCGGTTATCTCATAATTACAGAGCTGCTGCCAATTAGCAAAAAGAGAAACCTGTAGAATAATTTTGTGCTGTTAGACATGGAAGAAAGGATGGGGCTGATGAGCTTTAACATGTATTGTATGTAGATATACAGTCCTGAACTAAAACGGGCAGTCCCACAGAGTGACCGATGATTTCTTTTCCTGGAGGGTACACATACCTTGTACACATTGATTGAAACACCTCTTCTTCTTGAAGATGTTTTCTGTTGTGGGACAACCATTGCTGCCACAGGGATTTAATAGAACAACGCAATATTATAGGCAATCTGAGACACAGACTTTATTCACCCGCCAAAAATACACTGAGAATTTAGGGATAATATAATCCTCTTTGGCAGGGGATTAGCATCCACATGTAGAACTTCCCTGGAAGCCTGGCAGTTCCAGGGAAAAAAAGTTTTTCCTTTAACATCACTTGAAACACAGCATCTGCAATAGCAGGCACCCCCAATGTCATGTGGGTCCAGAATAAAATGAGATGAAGAGGATTTGGGCCATCTGCAACTCCCACTGAGAAACTTCCTCTTAAAACATCTCAACCCCCCCCATTTTGTCACCAGCAGATCGAACTTTGTGATTTAAGGTCATTGCTACTTCATGTCTTATCCTTGAAGGTTTCTAACCCACTTATTTGCTCATCTGCCCACATGGTACTGAGGTTTGTAAAATTGATAAGAACACAGGCTGCTCAAGTCTTTTACAGATGAAAACATGAGGCCATGGCAAGGAGAGGATGGGGCAGGAGGGAAAACTGAAGAGCTCTTCTACCTTCATGACATATTTATCATTTATGAGCCAGACATGTCCTGTGATATCTCTCTAAAGAGCCTCTGCAGCATTTTTTGCAAGTGAAAAACTGAGTGTATTTTCCCTCACTTCAACATCAGACCCTGTCCCTGGATATGAGGCCAGGGCTTTCTTTGAAAAAGTGATTACTGGCCTTTTGGGCAAACAAAAGTGTAAAGGATTATGTCACCTGGTATAAAAGGTCCACTCATCACTTCTCAGGCTCAGGTTACAAGTGGAGCTGCCATAGGCATGGGATGTTTCCTATCCTCTGTGCCTTGCTAATGGCTTCAGTGCAGACTCCTTTTAGACCACTTATGTGTTCTTATACCACATGCATACAAGCACATGGGCTCTAGCTTTCCATGGAGATTCAGTGTCAGAAGAATGAGCAAATGTAACCTTCAGTGTCACCTCAAGGCCAACGTGAATGAACAATACAAATTGTCAGCTGTTACTGTACGAGATTCCTAATGTAGAAGAAATACCATGTCACCACTACTTGACAGTCAAATCACTTACGTCTTGGTCCCAGAGTGCCTGAAATGAGCTGGATCTCTGGATGTGGTTAGATAAGAGATGGGAAAAGCCTGTAGCCTCCTGGATACTACGGAGTGTATAACTAGATAGGTTCATTCCTGCAATGGGTTGAGGATATTGAAGATCATATCCAGTACAAATTTGATCACTGCAAATATTGCAAAGCAGGGGGGATAAAAGACTCCTGCCCATTAGCCCTCCCTATCTAAAGAAAGTCCACCCGTGGGTGCTTCCAGCCCTGCCTGCAGTGATGGGATTTCTGCCTACTAATTCACTGGCCCTATGTGGCTGTAATCAGAGTATGACTTGGTTACTTCCAAAAAAATCCTTTTTCCATATATATTCTACAAGGAAAGTTATTTACATGAGGATAATAGAATTACACCCTTGAAAGAGACCTTATGACACCGTGATTCCGACCCATCCCAAATGACAAGGGAGTGCCCTCCTCTACAAAAATTTAAGGAACATGCTGTGTTGCTTTAAGAGGGCAGCAATGTGAATCAATTCCTTTACAGTGGACAGCACTGCAGAAATTAAGGCCAGGCCCTGTTCCTACTGAAATCAATTAGAATTTTGCTACTGATTGAAATGAAAGCTGAATCAGACTTCATAACTACTTTTCTGAGTACTTTAATAGCCAACTCTGTGTTTTTATAATGCCTGTATTTAAATAGCTTATTCATTTAACAACATCCTTTCTCCTTCATTTACGTTACAAATAAACAGAAATTGTTGAGCTGATGCCTAAAAAGGAAAAAAAAAGTAAATATTTGCTACAGTAACAACTAAAAAATAGGATTCATCTCTGGCCCTGCATTTGTTAAGGATAAATTGGGTCCAGTAATTTTTATTGCACTCACTATAAAACAGACCACACACTAGTTTCTTTTAGAAATGTTTAATCAGGGCTTTAAAACATTTGCATGGCTCCTAGGACCTGTAGCACCTTAGGATGTACAGAGGGTATCTACTGAAGAGGCTCACCGCTTTCCCTCCCGATATGTTCGAAAAAATATGATTACTGGTATGATTACAAAGAGGTGGGTACTGGAGGCACTGTCTACTGCCGGCCTGACACCAGAAGGTGTGATATTGTCTGCTTTTGCATCAAAGTCACCCAAATGAAGAATAATCTGCCCCATATGGGTACTGATATGACTAGATTGTGCCATTTGGGCTTGGTGCCAAGTAAGTGGGGCCTGATAGCTCCAAGCTGTCTGCTGTAGAGGATGGACTTATAACTCCTTATGTTAGAAATATTATTTGAGTTTCCTAATGTTTGGGTCCTTTTTTTTCTTTTTTGATGTCCAGAAAGGATCACCAGAATGGACACAACCTGGCATACTTTTCTCCTTTCTTGTGAAGCTTTTCCAATGTCTTTTCCACATCTCCAAGCAAAATGACAGTTGGCTAAATGCCATACTGCACTTCTTTAAATAGACTGTGTAAGAAAAGAAAAAACAAAGTGGAGGGGAAAAAAAGAAGGAAGAACAATGCAAATGAGGAAATTAAGATATAGAATAATATAATTAACAAACAGGGAGAAAATTAGGAAATTATTAGGGTGGCCTGTAACTTTTTCACATTTCAAGTTTGTAGAAGGAATGGAGGAATCAAGATGGAAAGGCCAAGAAATTATTACAACTGACCGTACTGCTTTTCCTCAGATCCAGTCCACACTTAACCTCTTCCCTGTGCACTGCATCATATTGTTCTGCTACCTGGCAAAGGAATGGGTTAGTTGAAGTTGGAAAGCAGGCCAAATAGGTGTTGTTCTATACAAACGCTAAATGTTGTTGTTATCCTATGAAAACTGCTGCTCCATCGATCTTATAAAAAAAAAAAAGGAGCCTGGCATGGCTCTAGTTGGGAACATAGCCTGAGTGGTCAGGCTGAAGTCACACACATACTGTTGTGTAGCTGCTTAAGGACTCTGCCAAAGCAAGGTCTATAAATGCAACGTATGGTTTCAAACCATGGGTCATGGCCAGCCTGTGGAAAATTTGCTTGTGTTTCAGCCTGCAGGTTAACCTGGGAGATTTGAGGGAAGGAGGGAATCCTGTCCCTGTTTCTAGTGCAGCTGCCAAAAGCCTCTGCTGCAGTTTACACCTCCAGAGACCGGGGGGGGAAAAAACACCTCACAAATTTTCAGGTGGTGAGTACATCAGGAAGGCCTCTCCCTGTCTCACTGCCACCATTCACACCCAGAGTTATGGCCTCTAATAACCGTTCACATGGCCTGAGAAAGGCCTGGCCAGTTCCTCTATTTTCCCCATAATAAGAAAGAGCAGAAGAAACTTTGCAGTTTATGGACACAATAATCTCATTAAAGCTTCACCGTGGCTTCCAGAAGTTTTAATAAACCAGCTGGTTAATCACAATAATATCCCTCCCCCCCTTCACTTTATGGAAAGATCCTGCGGTCAGGAAATATAAAACTCTCAACATGTTGACCACAGCAAGGATTACAGCCTCATGCAGTGACACTTTTTCAACTGTAGATCTTGTGTGCTGCACAAACCTCAAACAACCTCATAAACAAGTTTGAAGCAGACCTAACGCCAGGCTTGCCAAGGAGAACATCAAGACTGATTCTGTTAATGAGGTCTGGCTGGAGCTGAAACACCTCTCCTAAGTGTGTTATTTTTAATCAAGTCATTTCCAGCAGGAACCTTTATAGAAGTGTGCAGTGATTCATTCCTTAAAATTTACACTGGAAGGCCCCAGTCTTGGGCCACTGATGTCACCGAAAGCTTCAGCAGTGACGGATGGGTGTTGAATCAGACACCACAGGCTTGACACTCAATGACTTAACACCCACAGATCAGACTGAAATCCATGTCCTCAGACTCTCATACCTCAAAGAGAAGGCTGGGAGCACGATCCAAGAGCTCATCCCTACAACTGATGAGGAAGTTAATAACAAATCAGAGAACTATTCTTGCATTGCATCACCACTGTCCTGAGCTGAGCTAACATGCCACCTGCCTGAGGCTCACAAGTGGGGTGCATCTGAGCACTTCGGGGGAGCCCAGTCCAGCAAGTGTGCTCTGATCTGAGCAGGGGGGGTGAATAACAAGTGGTGTCACTTCCAGTTCATGACCGCTTTAATTCGAAGTGTATCTGAAATAAGAGCCACTTTTGCCCAGGAAGAAGGAGATTTAAGGTCAATGTCCCACTGCCCTTGAAACATTTCAGGCCCCTGTCTCCCAACAAAGTCCCTTAAACCACCAGGCTGCTTTAGAAAAAAAGAGTCTCACTCCCTCATGCAGTGATTAAGCCACTGTAAAACCAGGAGTGAGGAAACAGGAGGGAGTATGATTTCCCTTCAGATAGCTATTTTGCATCCTATCCCAATCCTCCTGTCAAAGCCTACGAATGAAAGCAGAGCAACACAAAGCACCTGAGAAGGTGTCAGAGCAAAGTGAATGCGGTGAGAACATCTGTGACTCTAAAGATACTATGAAAGTTGAACTCATGTCTTACCTATTAGTCCACAAAAGCTGAATCCTCCTAGGTCAAACATGCTACAAGTTAAATCCACAGAACAAGGAAGGAGGAAATGAACAGTAGCAATGAGACTGCTGGGGAAGTGCAATTCTTTTTATCTGAAGACCTCAAAGTGCTTCTCAGCATAAAGTAAGTAGCAACAGTCATCTTTTTACCATTTACCTTTGCCTAATTTAGCAACTGTATCAGATGTGGCCTTTTAGTTCATTAAGCGTATCACTAAGCGTAAAAGGCAATTCATACCATCTCCTTTGAGTCCTCTGGGTCCTTGTCAAGTCCATTGAGAAACAGACATATAGATGATGTTCATCCAGCCTATCTAGATACTCATGTCAGGATGGCACAAGCCAGCCACTGGAAGAAGCTCTCTCTATCCATGTAGAGGAAACCTCTACACTTAAACAGGTGCCTACCTTATAGACAAGTAAAATCTAGTGAGATTGACTTCAGTCCCTTAGTAAACAACCAGAATATATATATAAAAACAAGGGATAAAGCAACTGTTCCAGCAGAGCCGAGAAAAGACTGTATTTTTTCCTCACTCCCATGCCATGTCTCTACTCACTGAGCCACATTGTTTCTCTAAAGGTTTCCTACTCCTGGAAATTCACTATTTCTGGATAACGTTTCCCAAGTAGTTGTTTAATTAAAGCCCCCATGTAGCCAATTTTATTCCAGAATTCTGGAACAGCTATTCTGGTAAATTCTGAAGCGTCAAGAAGCCCTAAGACATGTGAAGGGAAGTGTGTGCCTGTCTCAATGAGAAGCTGTTAAAAGGAAGGTGAAAATAATTGGAAACTTGTGTATATTGGTAAATGGCAATGAAAGTGTTGCTGGTAGCATCATTTTAAATCATTCTGGCACACAAACAACTAGATCTGCATAACTAGTTTGGAGGGGAAAAGAAGGATTGAGTTAATTTAACTTCTTTTTAGATCCACACGTGGTCTTCAAGGTTACAATTTAGTCATTATTTGAATTCACATTCCAAATAATTTCTTTGAGGCATCTTGGTCTCAGGTCTATGAGCTGTTCATTGTACGTGTTTGATATATGAAAATCAAGCTGGGCTAATTAGTTTTGATTAGATGCATAGTTTATGATGTGTTAGCTTTTTGCCTTGATTGGATTAATTTAGTTCTTAGAAACACGTGTTACATGTGAAAAAAGTATTTGAAAATACCTCTGCCACAAATATCCTCTAACAGTCATTGGAAATTCCTTGTTTGTACAAACCTTCCTGCAGTAAACTTACAGGCTAAACTATACATAAAAAAATTAATACCCTGGGAGCATGAACACAGCAAAAAATATGTATAGTATTTGATTTGAGCAAGTAGTCAATGTTTTGTAGACCAGCCCAGAACCATTCACTATTGGGTACATTAATTACATCCACTAATTTTGTAGTCCTTGTTCCTGGTACTGAGCACTTATTCATGCATGTTCAGCTACAGTAAAGTCAATAAGATTGCTTGTGACTTTGAGCATACTAGCGGAAGGGCTGTCCCAGCTAGCACTGCAGTTTAGAAAACCCAGGCTGCATTTTGATTACACCCCTGACACTCACCTCTCACACCCTTTGCTCCAGAAGCATGGGCTTGTAGACGGTCTCTTGTGGTCCTACAGTTGCCACCCTGGTTTCTGAGAGTCCTCCGATCACATACCAGCTCCGTCGCATACACACACAGCCACACTCACCTTCAGTTTCAATCATGCCTTCTTCCCTCCACTAACATGTACTCACTCAGACACTTTCACATGTGGTTATATACCCAACTCCTGGCACTCACATTGAGTTATGTTCAGAGTGCTACACCCACACTTAATTACAATCACACCCTCACGCTCCCCATTCAGTTACACCACCAGTGCTGCCCACCTCCCCCCACGCTCAGTTATAATCACATGCGATTAAACCTGCAATTCTGCACCTGCGATATAGTCCTTCACTGGCACTCGCATCCACTCATGCTCAACAGCCTTCACTGGGACGCACGTCTGCTCGTCACATTCACGCACACATAGAAACACCGGATTTCTTCTTTCCTCCTGACAGCAGAGTGTTTTTTAGTTTTTCTTTCGGCAACACAAAGAGCACCCACTTCTTATCAAGGAACAGAAAGTCCTGCTGCTCCTGTGGAATGTCGCCTTCCCAGAAAATCACTTTGAATCCTTATTTTATACCTCCTGAAGAATTTATGCTGTAGTTGTTTTTATTTTAGTACCTGGCAGGAATGAAAATCAAGGTGCCATTTCACAAAATGCTGGGCACTTGAAACAAAAGACAGTTCCTATCCTAAAGAGATTAGGGCTGTATCTATCTTTCAGTTGGAGAAAGCGACAGAGTTTCTTATGGAGGAATATTGAGGTCACCTACTCAATCCCCTGTCACATCTATGGAAATGTTATGAAAGCGAATTACTGATGTTCCATAACACACGGCCAACCGCTCACCACTGCAGTGACTCGCTGTCCAAGCAGTCTGCAGTTGTCTGACCCAACCTGTATGCATAGTCCTTTCTGCATGACTGCATGGCCATCCCTTGCAGTTTGGTAATGGTGATGTGCAGGTGAAAACCGTCTTTTCCTAAAGTCAGGAAACAGGTTGTTTCAGTGATCATGGACCTGATGATAAGACCCACCTCAGAGGTGTGTGAAGCCCACACAAATGCTAACAAGAAAACTGAGCTACTCTGGGACCATTTTCACCGGATACATTCAATTCCAACAACATTAACCACAGTCATGAATATTAATGAAAGATCAGAAAGAAAAGAGGATAGAAAAAGATTGTGTATAGACACTTTAGAGCCATAACCAGGGCAAGCGTCATCTGTACCAACCCATGTGCACCCACATGCACAGATACCTTATTATTTTTTCCAGTATTTAAAACCCACAGTCAGTCTGAACCAGACTTAAAACTTCTGATAATCTAAAGTGATTTCTAAAGCAGGTTTTGATTTAGAAAACTAAGGCAAAGCTCTGACTAAGAAGCCAAATCTCCGATCACATATTCCTAACAGAGACTTGGACTTGGGTTTTGTTTTAATCAAGACATGAGATCCCAATGAAATTCACACCAGTTCTTCTAGAAGCAACAGCAGGAGGTGGGGGGAAAGAGGAAGAAAAAAACCAAAACCAAAAACAAAAACAAAACCACCCAAACCTAAAAAACACCCTGCAGGATGAGACAGAGCCTATGGATAAGTGCCTGCTGCCAAAATAGGATACACATGGCCTCTTCAAAGATGCCTTTGCAGGGAGCCAGGCCACAAATAAAAAAGACATGTGGTGTGGGGTTGAATTGGCCACTTTTTTATTAAATAAACTATTGTTCCAAATCAAGTAACTCTAAATCATTTAGGAGGTCTTTGTTGATCCTGACCAGAACTAATATGTGCAGATAACCTGCACTTGGTCTAATAATTATCATTCTCTGCACGGCTACCACCCATCAGAAATCCCACTTCTGTGTATCTCGGGGAGGCAGGAGAGAAGATGAGGGAGAAGATAGGAAGGGACACAAACAGGAGGAACAATCTCTTTTCATCTTCCAAATGTCTTAAGCAGTGTCTGAGTCTGAACAGATACAAATGACAAAGTGGGGGGGACCAGTCTCTGTGCCTACCACTGTGTGTTGTGCTCAGTGTTGCATGCAGGGAGGAATAAAATACCATGACTGCTCCTACCATAATTCTTGACAACGTCAGCAGAAGGGCATTAGAAAAGTAAGAAGGGCAAAATGCATCCTGCCTTTTGCCCACAGAAAGATTAAAAGACAGATCTTTGCCGCAACCTGGTGACATTGAAGATGTTATTTCTAACATAAATAATAATGCAACATAAGGAAATTGGAAGGTGTTTCACAACAACAGTTGTCATAATCAACAAGGATCAAAAGGGCAACACAGAAAGAATATTTTGACCAAGACTCTTGCAAAACTCTCCTGTTCGAAGAGGGTGACATTAGGGTTAGGCTGCTGTGAATAATCCAGGTTCACTTGTGTGATTATTGTGGCTGCAGATAAGTTATTTTGCTCCATTGTTCTTGGATGGCTTCTACAAGTCAGACACCTTTTGGTCAACACGTTTCAAAGCTGCTGTTGACTGCTTGCTCCTCATTCTTTTTTGGGACCCCATGTTTTAACCACCTTAGAGGAGAAAACATTCTTTTAAAGATATGCTAAATGTCACCACTCCTTAGGACAGTCTTATGTGTCCTACAAGAATGGAAGTATTTTGGAAAATGCAATTTGATCCTGATGTAACTGAGATAACACCTGTGAGGTTCTGCGTACGTAAGGGAAGGATTAGGGCCAAAAAGCAAAGATCTGGGTTCAGAAGAATGAAAAGCATGATGATGACAGTAAGGATTACTGTTATATCATTTGCTACTAACATGAAAATTTTTTTGAATGGTGTCACTGTCTAGGAGGTGTCTTCTTCTTTTCAGCTGGTGATCAGTCAGTGCCTAGAGATGAAGGTGGTGTCAAAATAAGAAAAATATCTTCAGAGTAGTAGTTTTCTGGAGAGTTCATCCTGATGGACTAGTCTCAGCCCTGGGGGTCCTTCAGGATCTCCGCAGAGTTCCTGTGGCTTGATTGGCATCCCGGTGCTCAGTCAACCTTCTCTTGTGAGTGTTTTTGTGGATTTACACCCAAAATGATACACATTGGATATTTGTAGTAGGCTCATTTCCTATGGAATAAAGGAAAAAAGAAAAAGCAAACAGCACGATCTGTGTCATTATTAAAACCAAAATGATAATCAGGATAGAGCAGAGAGAAACTTTGCAATAAAAGATCCCAATTAAGATTTGCGGTTTACACCTTTCAAATGGCTTGTGGGAAAATAGTAATAATGACAACAATAAACACAGGAGCAACAAAAATGTGGGATCCCAATGCCTGTGCCCACAGTGAGAATAAAAAATGCAAAGCCTGGGCCACCTCGCCTTTAATTTCCTAACTGCTGTTTTGTAAGGCTGTGTCATGCTTCTCAGTTCAAACACGCTTTGGCTCTTTATTATTCATGGGCCTTTTTCTCAGTCAGTGGTGTTGAATAATAAAACAGCCCAGGATCAAATGGGCCAATTCTCCACGCCTGACACCAACTGCTACTGTTCGCTGGGCTCTGCCAAGCGTTGCCTCTGATAATGAGTGGGATTTGGTTAAACAGTAAATTAATGAATAATGAAATATCCAGGTTGATCAGTTAGAGAGCACGCTTGCTTTGCCCCCGGCCAAACGCTCGGGGCAGAAATTACTCTCAAACGGCACTTGCCTGTGTGCTGGGCTGGATAACTATTTTACAGCCTATTGCTTGACAGGATGTTGGGAAGGGGGCGAGGGGAAGGGGGAGGCCGGGGAAGCAAAGCGGGCAGGGCAATCTCCTTATCACCCTGCACGGAGGGAAGAAGGGGCCGGTTGGGGGCCATGCAGACCCCACTAGGAGGGGAGAGGGTTGCAGAGCTGAAGGAGCTCTGTATGAGGCCGGGGGAAGGATGAGCTCCCTCCCAGGTCTTCCTCTCTCCTTTCCCAACTTTAGCAGGAGATTGCCTTGACCCTGGCTGTCACTGGGGATAACCCAACTTTTCTCCCAGCCCACCCCCACCCCCTACCCCCGCATCAGCTGTCAATTCTTGCCTTGCATTAGCCTTGTCCGGGCGTGTTTCTGAGCGGGGGCCATCCCTCCTGGCAGGGGTTGTAGCCCAGACTGCAGAAAGAGCCTCCCGGAGCCGTGTGTCAGGTGTTTTTTGGCAAATAAAAGAGACTGTGAAAGGCTGCCTGCACGGGATGAGGCAACCGCATATAAACAGGGAGAGGTGGAGAAAGTAATGCAGCAAGGAGAAAACAACCGTGTAGCCTTCGTTTTCTGCACCGGGAGAGATAAGTAGCTGTAAAATATTTCCCGCAGGTCAGTAACACAAGTACATAGATGTACACAAGCACACACGCACGATTTCTACACCTAGAGGAAGGGAAAAAGCACCTCTTGGCTTTTCACACCCATCCTCCAGAATTGCACAGCTCCCCAGCCCAGTGTGTGTTTTGGGGTGGAGGTGTTGCTCCACATCGGCGAGAAAACCGCTATAATTATCACCTTTTATCCAGAAGGGAAACTCTCCGTAATCAACTCTCCGTCCCCCTTTCTTTTTATGATTATTCTTTCCAAACTTTCTAAACAAGCCCCAACTTCCCAAGCCAAGCCGGAGCAAGGAGGAGGTGGGAAGAAAAAAAAGGGGGAGAGGGGGGAGAAAAAAACCCGCTGTTTCCAAAATGCGAGTTTACAGGTTGGGGCTGAGTTACTTTCGCTCGTCTCATGTCACTCCTAAGTTAAAGTTTAAAGAAACCTTTGAAGCGTAAGGAAGAAGGAGGTCCCTGCTCCGCCTCGGCCATCGCCCCCGTCCTCCCACGGCAGCTGCCGGGCGCAGGGAAAGCCTCCGGGCTCCGGCTGCAATGGCAAGGTCCCAGGAAAGCACGGCTGGAGGGGTTTAAACGACAGTCTCCTTCACTTTCTCAGTCGTCTTCACTCATCTGTCTGCAGAGTGTTTTGCGAGTGTAAGAATGAACAGGCGGCTCTCTGGGGCAGGTTGAAGCCGGTGTTTATTTTACTCGTTAGACAAAACCGCCTCCCACGTTCACCGCCAAACGTTAAGACAAAAATACAGAACTTTTCGTTTAAAAATATTTCACCTCGTTCCTTTCTGCTCGTGTTATTCCAATTTTAAATAGATTTTTTAAATCCAGCCTATTTCCGTTAAAAGCATTTATCCAAAAATGCTTCCTAGCCCCCTTTGCAATCCTTCCACCGCCACCCCTTCCCATTGTTACCAGTTATTGCACTGTGATTTTCTATACAGAGCTGGAAACAGGCTCCCCTTTTTTTCCCAGCCAAAATAGGATCCACTCTGCACTGAAATAAAGCAGAATCGGAGTGTGGGGGAGAGCGGGGCTTACTCTCGTCCCGATCGTTGCTGACAGCTTTTGGGAAGGGCTGCAGAGCTGGCTTTGCAGGCAACGACAGCTTTCGGTTAAGTAAGTCACTGGGAGTTTTGCAGGAGCAAAGACTGTCAGGTGATGCTCTGTGCACCAAGAGCGAGATAAACTATTGTTAGCGCTGGTTTCATGAGGCAAAAGATCCCCCCTGGTACTTTAATGGATTTTTACAAGGGAGAGAAATGTCCACACGCATTTCATTCATCCTGGCGTTTTAAGCGAGTAAAACTAGAGATATAATTGCAGTTGTACCCAATGCTCTTTGTAAATCTCAACACGCACTGATTTATCACCCGGCAAGAACCAAACGTTTCTGCTTTAAAGGAAATGTTCCTCTCGACCTGAGGAAAGCATCCTCCTCGCGTGTTGTCAGAAGATGACGGCTATTCCGCTCACGCCACTCTTTATTTAATGGCACTAATAATCACCGGCACAGCACCTCCCCACGCTGGGGAACCGGGCAGGTCACACCGCACCGGGTAGTGCTCAGGAGAGTGTTTGCCTTTGCTTTAAAAACACCTTACCAAGTGCTAAACCCACGGGGTTTTTTTCCTTTTCTTTTTCTTTTTTTTTTTTCTTTTTTGGATTTTTTTTTCATTTGCCCCACCCGGGGCAGATCAGGGGTGGGGGATGGGGGTGAAAGGATTATTGTGTCTGAAAATTGGGGGCAGAAATCCACACGCAAACACACACACACACACTCCTGTCATTTTAGTGTTGTTTGGAGGAAGCTCCGAACTAATTGCGGTCATTTCGTAATTGCCTGAGATTCTGGGGTTTTTCGTCTTCATTTTAAGGACAGAGTATAGAGACACTCTTAACTCGTAAATACCCAGAGATTTCCTTTCCATCCACCCCCCCACCCCCCCCAGAAAGCGTTCACAGGCAGAGGGACGACTTGCTGGAAGGGAAATGAGGGCAGCCCTCCCTCCCCTGCCTCGGGGCGCCGGATCGGGCCCAGGACCCGGCTGTGGGACCCCGGGGTCCGGGGGATGTGCGGAAAGCAAAGCCCTGCCCTGGGACGGAGGGGGGCCGGGGAGGACCGGCCCTTTGCACCAGCTGGAATCTCTTGCGAGGGTTTATTTCCGAAGGCAAAACCGAGGAGAATTGGGATTATTTCTTTTTTTTTTTTTTTCCCCTTAACTCATAAAAGTCAGTGGTGGTGTGCGAATGGGACCGACGCCGCACGACGAAGCGGAGCTACGCACAGTTGTGACACGACATGTAACACAATGTCCTGGTACAGCTGTGCACATACACAGACACACGTCCAGCTCCAGGGAAAAAATATGTGTGGATGCCTGTTTACGAGAGAGACAGAGAAAACAAAGGAATTCAGTGAATATATTGGTACCGGGGATTATTTAAGACTTTTGACTAGTTCCATCATAGGGACACCAGATGTTATTTATGAGGTCTCGTATAAATGTGGGCCATACCATGCAGGTGGGGAGGGCAAAGGAAAAAAAAAAGAAGTAAAAGGGAAAAAAGAAAAGAAAGGAGTTCACCCCAAAGGGATGAAAGACAAAAATGATGTTTATGACTATATAAATCAAGGTGAAGTTTTGTAATGGAAACTAGAACTACCTCGAGTTTAAAAAAGAGACTGGGGCAAGGCAGTGAGAGACGGTGAGAAGGTCCCCACTGGTCATGAGTGGGAAAGCAGATTATAACATCAGACCGGTGGGGAGGGGAAGTTTTGATGAGCTAGGTTACTGCTGTTATTCATTTATTTTTAACCTTAGCTGGGGGGAGAAGCTCGGGGATAAGAAAGAGAGAGAGAGAGAAAGAGAGAGAGAGAGAAAGAAAGAAAGAAGGAAAGAGGGAAGGAAGGAAAGAAAGAAGGGGAGAAGGAAAGAAAGAGAAAGAAAGAAAGAAAGAAAGAAAGAAAGAAAGAAAGAAAGAAAGAAAGAAAGAAAGAAAGAAAGAAAGAAAGAAAGAAAGAAAGAAAGAAAGGAAGAAAGGAAGGAAGGAGGAAGGAAAGAGGGAAGGAAAGAGGGAAGGAAAGAAAGAACGGGAGAAGGAAAGAAAGAGAAAGAAAGAAAGAAAGAGAAAAAGAAAGAAAAAGAAAGAGAAAAAGAAAGAAAGAAAGAGAAAAAGAAAGAAAGAAAGAATGAAAGAGAGAAAAAGAAAGAAAGAAAGAATGAAAGAAAGAAAAAGAAAGAATCTGATCTTGGCTTGTTGAAGACCTTTGGGAAAATGCAGAAGAGCAGAGGAGATCAGCAGGAATACTTCTTCTCTCCTGACACTGCGTTCCCAGCCCCGCCAGTGCGTGAGCCCACCCCGAGCACCGCCGGCTGCCAGCCGGGGGGAGCGGGAGGAGAACCCGGCCCCGGGGGAGGCAGGGCGCACCGGCAGCCTCCCGGAGCAGCCAACTGTACTTTATTATAAATATATGCATATATGTGATCTGAATTTGCAACCTTGCGACTGTCGCCGGGAACCTGGGAACCTCGGGGTGAGCCCTTCCTCGTCTCGTCGGGTCCCATTTTAAAGGGAGCTCTCTGTTTCCACAAGCGCTGAGTTATAAAAGAGTTTCCCTGGTGCTTTTTTTTTTTAAATCCCCTTTTTACATAACTGTTGCACAGTTACTGGACAACAGAGAAACCTCCTGATTCCCCCCACGTCCCCCAAACAGCCTTTCCCAGATTCCGCTGGGAATTGCGAGAGCTGTTTTGAAAGGTTTCATGCAAAACATATGCTCTGCTAAAAATAATATCGTCGGTGCGATTAAAACAAAAGAAAACAAAACAAACTAAAAAAGCATGGCATGTAGCCTGGCTTTGGAAATCAGCTCCAGTGTCGCTGGCGTTCCCAGCACTCCCTGCCCGCCGGCATCCCCCACCCCACACCTGCCCGCAGCTGGGCCGAAGGGATTGGGGAGGGGATGTTTGGGGGGGTCCCCACCCCTCGCCCTGCAAAGCCCCGGTAAAAAAGAGGAAAGGGGTGGGGGAAAAATGCCCTTTTCTCTTTTGCTCGCAGCTCCGCCGCTCCCCCCACCTCGTTTTCCCCCTGTTCGGACCCCGGGCGCTGCTGCCCCCGTCCCCCACCCGCTCCCTCCATCCCAGGCCCCCCAAAATTGCTCCGGGCGTTTTTGCCATCACACCACGGAGAGAAAGTAGGTCGCGGCTGAGGCCAAGCCTGGCTGAAGCCAAGGCAGCCGAGCCTCGAGAGCTTCCCCATAAAACAGACTTTGGGGTCGTCGTTTGCAATGTTGGTTGTTTGGGGTTGTTTTTTTTTATTATGGTGATGATGGTGATGATGATGATTTATTTTGGACACCCTGGGCGATCAGCTGAGTCGGCTCCTGTAGTCCAAGCTGGAAGGAGAGGGAGAAGGGAGGTAGTTTGGGAGATGGAGGTGGGGATGGATTTCTTTTTTTTGCTATTCCTCCACCCCCCTCCGAGAGAAATATTAAGTTGCAAAAACCGATCCATCGCCTGTTACGGCTCCTGCATCCCTCCGTCTGCCCTCTGAAACTATCGCTCTTTCTAAAAACCAACAGATAAAACCCAACCCAGACAAGTCTTCAGAGCGGGTATTTAACTAAAAGAGTTCACCGCAGTAAAAGAGATACTTTACACCGGTTTCCAGCCCGAGGGCTCCCTGTTTGAGCACACGTGTGTGTTTGTTTTCAGGATAACTGTGCGGAGGGTTAAATTGTCAGTCCTTCCCAGCCTCTGATTTACAGGCAAAAAAATTGGTGCTTTCTATAATAACTCGGGAAAAAAAAAAAAAAAAAATCCTGAGGCCCTAATCTGCCCCCCTCCTCCTTCACCCAACCGCAAGGTAAACCCCGAGTGACTCCGGAGTGGCTCCGGGTTAGCCCTAGGGATCCGCATCTCCCCTCAGCTTTTCTTCATGAGTGTCGATTACGAACCTAAATAAAGCCGATTTGGGAACGGAGGGGAGGGAGAAGTCGGTTTGGCTTGAATATTTCCTTTTGCTAATTACTGGTGCTGCAACTGTTAGACCTAAAGGTAGGAAATAATCCCGCGTCGTGAATATCAGCATCACTCCCGATCTGTATATGAGTGTGTGTATGTATATATATATACACACACACCCACGTATATATAAGTGAAACGTACAGTAACACAGCAGTGGGGAAAAAGAAAAAATGTTTCCTGATATTGAAGGCTTACATAACATTTTCTTTTAATGGCTAATACTTTGGAAAGAAAAAGAAGGTTTACTCCTAATTCAGCTGGTAAAAGCAAAATGAAACGAAAGCTCACGTTAACATGACATGAGGTTTATTATAGGTCTGCTTAGAATGAAGAGGTAAGAGTGGTAAAAATATGGACAATTTTGAGTCAGACAGAAATAAAATACCAACATTTCTGAGAAGCAATATTTATTGTCTTTTTTTTTTTTTTTTTTTTTTTTTTTTTTTTTTTTTTTTAATGTAGAGACATGTCCTGAATTTCCCCAAAGCCTAGATTGGGAAAATAAAGACTTCTTGGCGTTATAAGTAAATCCGTCTGCAGAATTGAAGCAGCACCAACATTCAAAAAAACTGAAGAGGAAAATACAACAAAACACAACAATCTCTTTTTTTTTATTCTTATTCTTATTATTTATGTAAATCAGGTCATCACTGGACAAGAAACCAATTTCTACCCATTACCATAACAGCTTGTCTATAAAGAACAGAAAAGATTCAGATAGGATACTATCTAGTCAAGCGGGATTTTTTTTGTTGGTTTTGTGGTTTTTTTTTCTTTTTTGTTTGGTTTTTTTTTTTTTTTTTACTTTTTGTTTTTAAATTCCCCCACCCATTCACAGAGGTATAGATTCACAGATAAATAACCCAAAAACTACTTGCTCGCCATATTTACACATTCCCGTTAAATTAAGCATAAATAAATATATACAAACTCAATACTGAATGCCTCTCCGCATTTCTTCTCAGGAAGAGTCGATAAACTGATATTTCTCACTGCATGGTCAGATTTTTCAAGAAGAGGAGGTGAAAGGGATCTTTTGGGGCATAAAAGGAGAAATTTTTTTTTCTTTCATCTTTTCAGTTTCTCATTCGCTTTTTCAGAGCTTTGCATTTGTTTGGGGTTTTTTTCCTTTATTTCTCGCTGGCACACAATATTTCATCTCTCTCGAAATGTTCAGGCGTTTGCCAGTGTGTTTGGGGATATTTTCTTTCACTTTTTCCCTTCGTATAAGAAAATATACTATTTGTAAAAAGCCTACGGCCTCTCTCACACAGGGAAGCCGGAGGGGAGGGGGAGGTTGGCCGGATCGATCTGGCAATGCTTACGGCAGCTGAAACGAGCACCAAATTCTCTGAGAAACGTATTAAAACAGAGCCGAACAGGTCTGCGTGATAAACCGGTCAGAAAGAGATGAGCAGGGGAAGGGAATAAGCCCTTTGGGCACAGCTAAAGGTCTTAAAACCATCCTCCACCCCCTCCCTCCCAGCCCCAAATGCAAATTCGGGGACTTTGGGGGAGGTTGGTCTGGGATGCAAAGGGACTTGAAATAGCTTCTCACAGAGAATTTCTATTAGGTGGGACAAGACATGACCCGATTTTAAAGAAATCATCGGGTTGTAAAAGGATTCCCATAAAATTGGCTTCTTGTTTCCTTCACACCTTGTGTGAATAACAACCAGGGGAAAAAAAAAAAAGTCATGGAGCGTACGAAAACAAAGATCTTTCCAATGGAAAATAGAGAATTGTTATTAAAAAAAAAAAAAAGCGAGACTAAGAATGAAATAAAATTTACAGCAACCCACCTGTTTGGTTTGAAAACAAACTTTTCCCGGTCTCTCCTCAAACTTTTCCCTTGAGTTAAAAGGCAAAGCTGTCGTGTTAATCCTCCTGTTTATTGATTTATGATCCCGAGGAAACCAAATCTTTTAATAACTCAATTATCAGATAAACGTCTGAGGTGCCCCGCCAACACAAGTAGTCGGGCTGGGAAAGTGCAGGGAAGCAGGAAAATGCCTTCCAGCGGGAGGCTAAGTTTAGTTTTTGGGGGACCTCAGTCCTCAGCACTGATAGGGGCCACTGAGCAATGGATATTTCCCTCTGGGACCAGCACTAGGCTAGAGGGAAGAACAGAGAGGGACATACCACTATGCCATGTTTTCTCCCTGTTTGCATTTAAATCAGAAACCTCATGGATTTTGTCTCCATACTTCGGGGAGCAAATGGGGGGCATCCCGCTGAAATCAATGGGAATTTTACATTTGGCTTTATTTTGCCTGAGTGAAGCACAGCCTGGCATTTGCAGTCTGTCTCTTCCAGGTAGAAGGCACGAGGGGCAGATCCAAAGTTGCCAGTAGTCAACTGAAACTCTTCCCTCAGCCCTCTCAAGGTTTAGGTCTTGGTCCAGGTGACCAAACCTGTGCCTAGGGGAGATTGCAGCAGCAGCAGCAGGATCAGGCCCTCACACCTGCGTGTGCATGTGCACATGTGTGTGCAGGTCCTTCCCCAAGAAGTTGCAAGTGGTTCCCTCTCCTCATTAACTCACAGGGGTGGTGGGACACTGTCTTCTGCAGTTAAAAGGAGCATCCCCAACATCTCCCCAAAGACGAGGAAGGACCATCCCCAACATCCCCCCAAAGCCTTCAGCTGGAAGCTCCGGGGTAGCAGGGAGCAGGTCCCCATGTCCCTGCATGTGCCGCTGGGGAGGTGGAAGACTGAGAGCTAACTTGGGGTCTCCCCACACCCAGGAGCCCCACTGGGCTGGGTGATTGCTGCAGGGCTGGACCCGTGGGCTCCTCAAAAAGGCTTTTTGCAGAGGGCAGGCAAAGCAACGTTCAACACTTTGTGCTCAGCTTCAATAAACAGAATAGTCTTGTTAGGAGATATGCTTTCAGGTGGTGCCATTCATTCCTCCCCAGATACACGCACACGCACCCCTTCCTTTTCCCGTGCTTCACTGCTGGGCCATGCCCTGCACTGGAGCTTGGACTGTCCTTCCCCAGGGACCTGCTGAAATTGGGGGTGGTTGGTAAGGGGTGGGCTGTGGAGGACCAGGGGCTGCCTGGGAGTTGCTTCTCAGTCGGGGTCCCCAACATACTAGTGGAGGATCCATGAGGTCTACGTCACCCAGGGATCCACACCTCCTCTGGTGACATCCGCAAGGGCATGCCAATTACCAAACCCGCTGCCAGGGATCTGCCAGGGTTGAAGACTACCTCCAACTCATCCCAGCAGCCCATGGAGAAGGCTGTCTGCCTCAGTTTCCCCCTCTTCTCACGTAAGGATCCCCACAGCACTCTGCCCCAGAAAGACCAAAGGTACATGAATGAGGAGCAGCTCCAGAGGAGTCAGTGCTCCTTGGGGCTGGATGATTCCTGGGTTTCTACTGCCACACAAATATCCAACTCACAGGTAGGGAACAAGAGCCGAGACCTTCACTTGCTGCATGAAGGTTTGAAAGGCAGAGCAGGCCCTCAGCTGTAGCTATTTCTCAAAGCTAAGGACACTAAGGGTGACAATCAAGAGGCTCATTTGCTTTTTTTTGTTTTAAGATAAATTTGTTGGGGGATGTGGCAAGCATTGCTGAATTATTTCTCCCCCACCATCCACTTTGAAAGGTAACTAGAAACCAAAACAAGGCTAAGGCTTCTCTTTTGTCTCTCTCTCTCTCCCCTTCTTCTGAGTTCAGGTGTCCCTGCTTGGGTGGATGGGATTGAGTGCTGCAGCTTTAACAGGGACCTGGGGGAGGGGGGATGGACGGAACGGGACTGACCCCACTGGAGTTTTGCCAGCCACTCCAGGAGATTTACCCACACCCAGTAACTGTTCTGACATAAGCAAAAAGATGTGTTAGTGCACGAACCCTACCCCACTGAGAAACACATGCAATTACCCAATACGGCAGAATCCAAACAGAAATTCATACCCTTACACTTCAGAATTATTTTTACCATAGAAAACAAATAAATGTATGTTAAAAAAAAAAAAGAAATCAGATTTCCCCTTCACACACACCCCCCAAATCATATGCATAAGACATCCTGTCACACACCAAACCACCAAGAAAAACATTGGAGTTAAGAAGTTTTTTCCCCCTACCACACCGACTTGTTCTAAAGCAAGAGTCACAAGACATTTTTTTTAAAAGCTTTCTAAAAGAAACAGATTTCCTCAGACTGAGCTCAGAAACCAGGATATTCCCTGGCAAGCCCTCCCCACTCCCATCACGAGGAGCCAGCTCACATGGCAACCCTTTCCTCCCTGGGTACAAGACCCTAGTGCCAAGCAAGCGTGGTGACATTCAACACAGCTCTTATTTTCTTTGCAATATTACGCCTTGATTTCAACTTATATTTTTATCTTATTCAAATTATTCCCTTTGAGCTTCTTTAAAGAAGTGCACCTACAGAATTCGGAAACAACTGACTTTGATTTGAAAAAGCAAAAAAAAAAAAAGAAAAGTATCAGAATATCAGAATTGTGGATTTTTTTTCTCTGTACCTGATATATTGTGTAGGGATCTCTAGTCCTCTTTGAAGAAGCTCATAAGCCAAGCGGGCAAAGCTTTAGGAAACAGAAGAAAATAAAATAGTGCATACTCCTGAGAAAGAATTACATACTCATATCACTCATTTTTTGTTGTTGTTAACAGTTCTTTAAAAATGGGGGAAGATATCTCTCACACACACTACTCAAGGAAATTAAGGACTGAAACATTGGCATAGTTAGGAATATAAAAGTCCCTAGAGAAAAAGAGGAGATCTCAGAAAATTAAGAAATCAGATAGTGCTGACATTTTACCAGACCTTACTTTCAAAGGTTGCAACCCATTATAGACAAGGCATTTTACCATCAAAGGCAAGTACTAAATTACAAAGGTATGTTTGCATGCATGAATGTGTGTGGCTATATACACATATTATATATATGTATATATTCATGTATATACATATATATACACAGACATACATAGGATACACACGCACCCCTATCAAGTTATGTGTGCGCATACGCATATGCACACACATACGCACACACGCACCCATACACACCTGTAAACGCTAGTAATCTAAACAGAGAGTCTGTCTAGACCAGGAAAACCAAAAAAAGTTCTTAAAAAATAGAGTTTGCTAATTCGACTGAGCTACAACAGCTTGAAACTTCCCATCTAATGGCATCTAATGTTAAGACGCTGCCACGAACGCAGCTTGAACTGGCTGGTGGTGATGACTTCGCGAGAGGTCTGTGCACTCTCCTCCCCTCCTTTCCTAGTCTAGACAGAACCAGGGTGGTGAGATGAGGTGGGAAGAGTTGGGGGGAATGAGGCCATGGGGTTGCTCAGAAAGGAATGCTCTGGAAAATCATTTTAGCTAGGGTGGAGACAGGACGCCGTTCAAAAAAAAAAAAAAAAGAAAGAAAATAAAAATAATAGCAAGACAGACCGTGCAGCTCAAGAAATCAAAGCACTGACACCAAAAATGTTTCTCCAATTTCTTCCAATAAGTTATTCATTTCTTTCTTTTATTATTATTATTAATTATTATTATATTCCCCTCCCCCCCAATCATTATTTAAAAAATGTGAAAGAACAGAAGTGGGAAAAAAAATCCTGGTGGTTGTCTTCACATGTTCCTGGCAAGAGACTCTGAACCACTGGTCTTGCGCCATTGTGCTCCTCTGATCTTAAATTATTGTCTTTCTTTTATTATTATTATTATTATTCTTTTTATTATTATTATTATTATTTTGTCCTACCTAATAGAATTCGTCCAAAGCCCAATCCAGTATTTTTAAAGCTAAAATTAAGACGGAATTGTTTTAAAAGATTATCTCTCTCTTTTCTCCTTTTATTTATTTAACTTTTTTCTTTTCCTTTCTTTTTTTTTTCCCCTCTCTCTCTCTCTCTCTCTCTCATTTTCTGTGTTTCTCTTCCTTGTCTCCAGTTTTACTACCTGGTCCTTCGCCAGATGTGTGCCTGTTAGCAGTGTTGTTGTTCAAGAACATCTTGTCCATGCCTTTGAGAGCTTCAGTCAGGTAGTTTTGAAGGGCCGTGAGGGCAGCGCAGATAGCGGGGGCCCCAAAGCCGTGAGTGATGAGGCTGAAGTGAGTCAAGCAGCTCTGAATGCCCGGTTCCAAAATAGGGGTGGGCCGGCTGTTTCCAATGGGTGTCCTGTCCTGGGCCAAGAGATCTGTAAATTCTTTACAAAGTTGCCTGCATGGAAGAGAGAAAGGCAAAGAGAGGAAGAGAGAGAGAGAAAACCTGTGGTTAGGCTCATCCCACACTTCTCCAAGACAAGCAAGGTTGAAGGAAGGAACAGTTCAGACCAAAGCTGATCCCTAGACCCAGGATAGGACCTTTTTGCCTCCTTCCTTTCCCCCAACAGTGCTTGGGACGGGCCATGGCAAGCCAGCAGCTCCCTGCTCAGGATGATGTTCTTCAGGAGAGAGGTTTCTGCAATTTCAGGATAACAGCAGGTCTGGAGATAGAAACGTCTCTGGCAGCCACAAGGATGGTTCTGAAGCACTGTGAAAACCCAGCCCTTCTTGGTGGCTCTAGAGATAACCAGGCCAAAAGGGAGATGTGCCATGGGTCTGCCAACTGCTAGTCTTCCTGGAGGCCTGACCCTCCTACCAGTGCTGTTCCTGGAGGAAAGCACAACCATGCACCGAGAGCTACTGGGTGGCCCAGGAACATGATGCAGGGAAGGGCCAAAACGGAGCCTCCTCTGAGACTGCTCAGGCTGGGCCACCTTCTCGAGAAAGATCAGGACTTTGGGACTCCATTCTGGGTTATTCATTGCGTGAGGAGCAAAGCTTGCATTTCATATTCTATTGCGGGGGGTGGCATCCCAATTAACACATCAGAGTTGATATCTGGCTCTTGTTTGTTTGTCCACACCTTTGAAAAATCAGATTTGATTTTTATAATTAATTCCCCCCATCACACTTTCCTTTGCATTGCTCTAGTTCAAAAGGCCTTCAAGTGTAACAGGTGCCTGGGCAATGTAGAAACCCTGGGGGCTGATGGGGTTCCCAAAGGAATAGTTTCTTTGAGCCAGATGCCTATCCAGGGACAGGAGAAAAAAGGGCCAGAATTAAAAAAAAAAAAAAAAAAAAAAGAAAGAAAAAAGAAACCCTTAAAAAAGGCATTCAGCTCTCATCCTCTGAAATTCTCTGAAATTCCCAGTGGCTTAAAGGTTTCGGAGGGTGGGGAAAGATAAAGGTCTACTTCTATGTGTATTATCCATTAGGAAAGTGCAAGAGAGGAAACTTTGAATTTGGAGAACAAACAGTAATGAGTCCAACATTTT
Organism: Morus bassanus; assembly: GCA_031468815.1. NCBI lineage: Eukaryota > Metazoa > Chordata > Aves > Suliformes > Sulidae > Morus > Morus bassanus. The sequence goes on along the minus strand of CM062569.1, from coordinate 112,690,519 downwards.
ACATCTTCAAAGAGCAAAGCAGGGTCTGTGAGCAATTAAAGTTCTGGGACATTAATATCTTCTGACCCTGCAGAAAAGGGCAATCAAATTCCAATCACGTCTAAAAAACATCTGGACAAATTTGAGCAAATGATTTTTCAACCCTTCATATATTTCTTTAAATTACACTGTCATCGGAGGTAAGCCACATCCCAGAGTATGAAATAAATGAGAGCTGTTCGGGCTGGTATTTTTTTTTTCTTTTTCTTTCTTTTTTTTTCCCCCCGTTTTTTTGCTGGATAGATGGAGACGTGTGGAGACACATAGCACCCACCGCCGAGGACCCGAGCAAACCATGAAGCACCCAGTTAGCGGCCTGGGAGGCACAGCCAAGTGTAAATCATCTGATACAGCACATCCACCAAGAAAGTCTCAAGGGGGAGAGATGCATTAGGGGGACCAAACTGGGGATCATTAGCAGTGTATGGTGGTGGGGTTTTTTCTTTTTTTCTTTTTTCTTTTTTTTTTTTTGTTTGGTTTTGCTTTGCTTTGGTTTTCTTTTTTATTAAACCGTACGGAAAAGACGTTGCAATTTGGTAGCAGACAAACAGGGGGGTGTGAGCAGCAGGAGGGACAAACAGACAAGCTGTGGAAGCAAAATACAGATTTTTTTTTTTTTTTTTGGTTCCCCTTTCCATAAAGATTTGTGGACTGGGGGTGGCTTAGAAATGATGTACAGTAGCTAGGGGACAGTCGCCTACATCCTCTATAGGGACAACGTGTGTGGGCAAAAACCCCACTGCAGAGGGACGCAGAGGCTATAGGGTCTGCCCTGCCCATGGGGCGATGCGAGCATCCTTCCTCCCCGCGGGGCCGGTATAATTTGGGGACTGGAACTCTGTCTGTTTTCAAAAGGAGCTCAGAGGAAGGGTTTAAGGAGGAGGAGGATTTTCTCGGGGGAGGGGAGTCAACTTCGCACTCACTTTGTAGCAAGCAGCATGTTTTTCCTGGAGTGGAGGTCGCTGGGGTCCGTGTGCTGTCTGTTCAGGTACTCAGAAACAGCTTTGGCTGGGAACTCCGTTTCGCAGATGTACCCAAAATCCCGAGCTAAATGAACGGCCTCACCTGGAGGGAACGAGAAGGGGCATTAACACCTCCGGGCACCGCCGGCCCCGGGCTGGGCTGGCTCCGACCTGCCGAGCCCACCGCTCCCTCTGGGACAGACCAGCTCCTTCGGGCCGTGTTTAGAAACCTTATAACATCCCCTACACCTTAGGGACGGGCTCCAGGTATATGTTTTCCCTCCACAAGCCCTGTTTTGGGGGTAAAAGTATCTTTACGGAACAGATTTTCAGCTGATGAGGCTTGGTTTTGCTACAAGACATTTGTGATGGTACATACCCGTGGGGCTGATTGTGGAAGAACTGTGGGAAAAGTACACACCCATATACATACACATACACACACACACACGCTTTCAAATGAACTGGGCCAAAAAAAAAAAAAAAAAAAAAAAAAAACCACCAAAAAAAACAAACAAGGGGAAACTTAAATCCCCAAAGAAACCATTCCTGTCTCAATATACCAGAACACCGTCCAAAATGTTACAGATGTGGACATAATGTTAATATTAATGTCAATATTAATGTTAATTCTTTGTGGGACGTTACATACACACTTGTTTGTACACACGCACAGAGCACTTGCATCATTACGGCAATTATCGCCAGATCTGTAACATGATGGAGGTAACTGCATTTCGTCCGATGGAAATTATTAATTTGCTTTCTTAACTGACTGACCACCATGCCACAGGAACCCCTCTCTGCCCGGTGGAAGGATAGCAACTAATGGCAACCTTTTTCTGCGAAAAATAATAATTATTCTAATTCTAATTGTCACTTCTGCCTGCCTGCCTGGTTTCAGGTTTCTTGCCTCCAGAGGTTTGTGTCATCCAACTCCTACTGATGTACTTTATGCCACAAGAAGACAGTAGCTGCAGAAAGGAGGAAAAGAGGAGGAGGCAAAAAAAAAAAAAAACCTCCGACTCTAGGGGGATTCCACCAGATTATAGCTCAGCCCCTCTAGAATAAAGCATTAAACCCTTTAAAGCACCGCCTGAGGGACCAGGGGGAAGATTTCCAACACGCAAAACAGATATGTCTAATAACTCCAGGACCACATTATTTTTAACGATCAGGAGTTGCTTTCCAACGTCATCTTTCTGCTTTCCAAGGCTTCTCGCTCATCACCAAACCGCCTAATGAAAGCCAGGGCAGCCGGCGGAGCCCGGGGAGTCCCACCGCCGTCACCCCGCGCCGGGCAGGGTCCCCCCGGGCACCGCTCGGGTAATCCCGGCCGGAGCGTTTCTGCTCTGGGCGATACAACAGCAGCAACGCTAAAGCCTGGCTGGTGGCAGAAAAAGAAGATAAATCTCCAGCAGGTGCAGCTTCTGCCAAAAGGAGGGAGCTCTCTCAAGGTAGACTGTTGATTTGTAAGGAAATCGGAGGGGGAGGAGGGTAATGTACACCTTACTACACACCTGACATAAGGTTTTAGCATCACTACGCAACCTGACGAGCTTCTGAACCTCAAGGCAGCTTCGGGGAGAGGCTGATTTTGCGGTGAGCGCCGTGCACCGGTTTTCACACACGCAGCGGGGGTGCAGCTGCACTAACCCCGGTTTTAAAGCGCGGTTGTCACACCCGAAGTGCTTCACGTGTCCTACAGCGCGGCCCTATAGCTGCAACCTACGCTGTGCTTTGCACACTCGGCATAATCTATATGCGGGTACCAGGAGGAGCTCGGTTCTACCAGCCCCCGTCTTTTTGCGAGCCTGCCTTCAGCTCTGCATGCGGTGAGGTCTTATCGCTCACATAACTCAATCAAAAGAGTTGAAAAGTTAATATCTAGCACAAATGTTTATGTATGCTTATATGCAGAAGAGATAAGTGGATTATTTATACGCCTCTCGGTGTGTATGTGTAATGCAGATACATATAATTCATAATTGCATCCATACTATTCCCGTTATGTTTTTTGGAGAAGGTCCAACTTCTCTTAGCATAAACGCCCACGTATCCTAAACATATTAGTGGCCCTAGATTTTACTTTTCAATACAGTAACAATAAATCAAAGAAACACGCCGAGCACCCAAATGACATTAGTTGACTTGAAATGAGGTGCAACTTCAGTCTCCCATTCCCTCTCTCCTTCCTCAGGAGCAGCTTGTCTCTTTGTTCAGGTGTAGCCACCTTAAGGTAAACCACGCTCTGCGACTCTTCGATTGCACTGATTTCCTTAAAAAAATAAATTATCTATTATTTTTCCTCACTGAGCATCCTGTAGTGGCCATAAATAAGCTCGGGAGGTTGGAGTAGACGTGGATTCGGAAAGCACAGGCTGGAAATTAACAGCAATGAGGAATGGGACTGCCCTGCAGAATCACACCCATACACTCATAGATACACACACATATACGTGCCCATACACACAACCTCATTCTTGCCACCAAGAGGAATCAATGACCCTTCAGCCAGTGACTTCATTTTTGGGGATGGGATCCTTAACCGTGCCGGTGTTCATCCTAACCCGCCCTGAATTTCACCTCTGCAAGGTTTTCCCACCTGATCCCGAAAGTAGTTTTGGGGTTTTGGGGGGCTTTTTTTGGGGGGTGGGTTTTTTGGGTTGGTTTGTTTTGGGTTGGTTTTTTTTGTTTGGTGGTTTGTTTGTTTTTTTTTTTTTTTTTGGTTCGTAAAATGTCAGACACGAGTTCAGAGCAGGCAGGGGTGTGAAGGGAGCTGCGACCCTCGGCTTACCTTCCACCAGGGAGGTGAGTAAAGTGACATTTGCGGCCTTACGCCTGCCGGCTGGTAAATTCAAACCGATTTTTTCTAGCCTTTCTCGCAAAGATCTCCCCCCGTTTTTCGATTTGGCTCTAGAATTGCAAAGAAATTAACATCGTGATTAACCCCGCAGTGTTCCTGGAAGAAACGTTTTAGTCTGTGCAGTCAGTGGAGCCTGGGAGGGTTTTTGCTGGACATTAAGGACTTCGGGTGCGTTGATTTCTGCTCCGGTTTGCTGAGATTTGCTTAATTTCTCCCAGGGGTGGGAGTGGGGATGAACCCACTTTTCTCCCTAGTCATCCAGGGAAATCAAATAACACCAGGTGGCAATAATTAATGGACAGGGTTCTGATCTAGAGAGCAAATGGGTTCCTACCGCATGACACTAACTCGTATTAAGATGGAGCGAGGAGATAGGCAGAAAGGAAGAGGAGGAGTATGAAATCCTTAGTTATTTCAGGAAAGAGCCAGAATGGGAAGAAGAACGAGGGGAGGGAAGTCTGAAAGGCTCGAAGGGAGAATGTGTGTGCATGTGTATAAATAGAAAAGGAGGAAAACATTTTTTTAAACCATTTCGTGCGAGTGTGAGTGTGTTCTTGTGCGGAAAGGCGATGCTGAGAGGAAGAGCTCACCTGAAGGCAGGGTGCGTTATACAGAGGGAATTGATTGCCTGAAGGAAGATTTGAATATCTGTCGGAGGTTACTGATAAGGACAATAAAAGGATGAGTGAGCTATAGGTGGGAAATACAGAGCTATTGTTCGGACGCCTATACATATGTAAACCCCCAGGGATGAAATCATGCCGCCTGCGAAATCAGGGAGAGTTTTAGCACCTAAGATCAGCGTCTATCCCAAATATCTCTAAGTTCCTACCTAAAATTTGTTTAAGAATTAGCAGTCACACTTACTGAAAGGAAACCAGAAACGACAGAGAAGCCAGACTGGCTTCCCACTATTTTATATCAAAGTAAAGAGGGCTAGATGGCAGAATTGCAAGAGAGCAGCTTTCTATATTTCATCTGCTCTGAACCCAAAGCTCGTCTAAAATTTAGATTCAAGATAGGAACTGAAGTCAGCAGCAGCCAATGATTATGGCTTAGGCCATCTCCAGAAATCCACTGAAGTTCAATAACGATGTTTCTTTACCTTGATAATTATATTTTCTACAGTGCTTGTCTCAGATGTTCTCTCTGCTCCATTTGGAGTTGTAGAGAATGAGCAGGCAGGTTAGCATCTGTAAGTAAAAATCTCTGCTGCTCTCACTGGCAAGGACCACAGCTGAACATTGATTACAGACATTCACGTGGAACAGCATCTATTTTGGGAGATCCTAATTCTCACATGTATTTTTGGGTGACTGACTGCATGTAGCAGGACTTCCCCCCTCCTCTCCAGACACGGAGTTGGAGCCCCTGATATCATCACAGAATTTTTTGCATGGAAAAAAAAAACCCAAACCCCAAACAACAACTTTGTTTTAAAACACTGTAGAGTCAACGTTGCCCAGTTGCTGCTACAGGAGTTGGCAAGATATTTCCTCCTCTAAGATTAACAACTTTTAAACATGTTCTGAAATTTATTCAGGGCCAAATTAATTGAATTTGTTTCTGTCTCAAAGTTATGCTTTATCATCCAGTCCGCTGTATACCCTCTCAGCTTTGCATTGGCTTGAGTGAACTGGTGCACCATACCATATCATGACTTCTTCCCTGTTCTGACTGGAAATAGAGCCTTAGCTTGCTTTTCTTACAGACAAGTCATACTGACAATTCACAGTCCTTCAGTCACTGTCAAGAAGACACAGGCCTTTCTCCTGTTAGTTTTTCCAGCTGATGACCTCGGAGCCTAAATTCTTGTTGCTGGTACCTAAATGTACGACTCCTGTTTGATATGATGGAGTGGCAACCAGTCCTCCAGGCCATCCCTTGCTCCTCTTTCTCCTCAATAATGCCAACTATTTTGAGGTCTTCAGCAAAATCTACCAGGACATCAGTGGGTGATTTGCACAAATGTTAAACAGCAAAAGGCCTCAAGACCAACTGTGAGTAATTCCTCTGGCAACCTTGTCTAGATGAAGCACTAAGTTTCTGACTTTCAAAGCTATCTGTTGATGGCTTTTCTTTACTCAGGTACTTACCTGCCTTACAGGTTGCCTATTAATCCCCTGCCAATTTCAATAATGTCCTGAGCAACGTCTTAATTGCCTTATCGTTATGGCCATATAGAGGAAGTCTCATGGACTTATCTAGCAAATCCTTAGAAATACATCAGGTCCTGAAACACATCCAGTTCATCCTGCAACATCTAACTGCAACGTGTCCATTGTGGCGTTTTATTTTGTCCATTTGCTAAGAGAGAAGTGCAAGGAGAAGGAGAAAAGACAGAAAGTGTGTGTATGTACAAGAGTGAAAAAACTTGTCTCCGTTCCTTCATTTAGGGATGCTTTGATAGAAAATGTACAAGGCCAAATCTTTCTCTAGTCTCCACACGTTCATCTCAATGTCTGAATACAGCATGTTTTCACCTTACCCTGAATGTTATACACACACGTTATGACAATAAGATCAAGGCATATTTGCAATCATCTTTACCCTTGACCAAGTATTTCTGGTGCATGCATTGATGCCCACACGTGGGCATGTTCATGCACTCGGCCCAGCCTCTTACCTTCTAAGTACTCCTCCTAGGAGGGATGCATTCAGACACTCCGGAGGAGAAAGGCGTCTTTGAACTTCTCCCACAGTTACTTTATACTTCGAAGTTGAACTAAGCAAAGACAAGCGGCCAGGTACAGAGCAAAACACCTCTCCAGTATTGACTGAAATTCCACCCAGGAAGCCATCTTTATTCATCATCAAAGAAGTAACGGATTTTGGAGGAACTGGAACTGGAAAAAGAGAAGGGGAAGAGAGGGGAGAGAAACCATCATGCCACGAAGGAGTACTGGATAACCACAGTCTCTCTGACATGCACAGAACAGCAAAATGAAAGGGAATTTTGAGTCTCTGGCTACCTCCAGCAACCTAAAGGGTGCTGCTCCCCCAACCTCTAGGAAACTGCTCCATGAATGATGGATGGAGAGAAGGGTGGTGCAGTACAGCCTCTATGCAGGGTTTGATCATTGGGAAAAAAAGTACATATTGGCAAGCACCTGGCAACTTTCGGGTTTGAGCCTGTGTCTCACCCAGAGCCCCCCGATGCCTTTTGTACAACGGACAGCGCCTTTCTGGAGGGGAAAAAAAAAAGGAAAATTTACTTTTTTTGCTAATGTTTCCATTACTGCGAAGCTGAGCCAGGAATAAATTCACTACACGAAGGGAATTGCTGTCTTAAATAAGTATCAAGGCTGGAGGATACAGCAACCAGAAGACAGCTCTGTTATTGCTTTGTGTTTTTATTAAGTCTGGTTTATGAAATAAAATGAGCCTTTTCCTTCAGAAAAATGAACACCGGAAAAAAAAGTCTGGTCTAACCATGGCGTTCACCACCTTGATCATACTGTGCTGTCCATGAAGTGGTAGGAACTCTCCCGCCCCTAAATAAAGCTGATCAACTTACTGTAACACATATTTAAAGGAAGTTATAGGGGAAAAAACCAAAACAGAACAATAAAGCAAAACTAAACAAAATGAAAACACATTATTCTGTCCACGATAAACCAAAATATTTCTTTTCTCTGAGAAACTAGTGAGGTTATTTTAAGAGTAACCAAGGGAATTACAACAAACAAATTCCTATAATAGCAACCAGACACACTCAGAAGTAAACAAACAAACAAAAAAAAAATTGGCTCAACTAAAATGAGAGCAATTCCCCTGTGACATGAATTTTGTTTACAAATGAACGTAAATAGCTCCCTCATAATTGCGTGTAACTGTTATGATTTACAGCAGGTGCTCTAATCAATCAACCAATCACTTTAATTTATAGGGAGCCTCGCTGCATTTTCCCAGTTGTTTCATTTCTGCAAGTAATTGATAACAAACCGTACTTAAGGTATGTTTTATGCAGGAGTTAATAAGAGCTGACAGCTGCTACTGCTGCTTCCTCTCGGAATCGCAGCAACACGCGTTTCCTTATAGAAAATATACTCCGAAATTGGGGGTTTACTGGTGGTAGAGTCCGGGCATGTGGGCATGTTTCAGAGGAGAAGACTAATTGATTACACACCCTCGTCGAGCAGATACTGCTTCACAGTCTCCCATTTCCACTCAATCAATTGCAAAACCAATTCGGCAAATAATAGGGTTCTATTATGCACATATGCCAGCTATTTAGGTAGTTATAATACATGTCAGTTAAGTCATAAAAACCTTGTTTATTTGCAACATATCTGGAGAATCAAACCATTAGGGTTGAGGGGATATTTAAGTCGTCTGGAGCTGCTAAACAATAAGATCGGGTATCCTAATATATTACCAAGTGCTAACTACTGGGCAATTGCCAATTTTATAACCTCAGTGTATGGAATAGACACAACCGTGTTCCACTGTTTTTATTACAGATCATTTCCTACTGCCAGACCAGACCCCCACAATAAAAGCTCTATAACAGCTAAAAACCAAAAGGCATGTCGATTTTAGATATACATATTGCTTCATATGCCTTGTATATAGTCTCCAGTATAAACAAATTATTTTGAGTGGCTTTACTCCAGGGAATCGGAAAGTGAAATGGATTCCTATTTCTCTATTATTTTTAGTTAGGCACTTTATGCAGCTCATAAAGGCAGTTTCAAATAGTTTGAGAACGGCACAGGAACAGTTATAAAAGAGTTAGGGGCCCGCTCCTGCTTTCGTTGCTATTAATAGGATTTTTGCCATTGATTCTACAGGGAGGGACTCGTTTGGGTTATCAGAGGCAGTACTGGCAGATTAACAAAAAAGTCTCTCTCTCTCTCTTCTCCCATTATACATAGATATATCACTTATTTAATGCACGATGTTCTGCAACGTCATTCGAGGGAAGCATCAAGAAAAAGTTGTGGTTTTTTTTTAAAAAAGAGATTAAAGCAGTGCCACCAGACAGATTTTCATGACTGGCATTTTTTTCTTCGGACAAACACATGGCCTCAGTGGTTCGAGTACACCTTTACAGTGGCTATATTTAGTGACCAGTTTATCAGGTCACTGTCCAGTGAACTGAGAAATTAAACAAGAGGCAGCAATTCCACGAACATCTGATCTTAGTCCAAAGTCACTAAAGAGAGAGGGACCCGTGCAATGCTTAAATGTACCTCACCCCGCTCGCTTTGGCCTTTTGGAGCACTCATTACATTAGTCAGCCTTTGAAATATGGATTTTCACGTGCTCAGTACTTTTTTTTTTGCCTTGCAAATTGCTTTTGGGAAGCAGGCTGGCTCCCTTCCCAGCTAGGCTGAGAGCTCCTCGGCTTTTGTTCCTACCAGTGCCTCCCCGAAAAGGACCCTATGAACACACCCATCAGTTGGAGCCTAATAACTCTACACCCATTTTAGAGGCTTACCAGGCGGTGTAAGCATATCTATTGCAATTTCATAGCTTCAGAGAGATGTATTCTATCTAGACTCTATATCTTCTGTAAATTACCTAATGCTCCCTCAAAAAAGTGTTTGCCATGGAATGAATTATCTCTATCTATATCATATCTATATGTCTATCACGGCTATAGCTTTCCAGATATAGCCTAGGCTTTACCAGAGATAATATAACGTGGAGGTTTTAGTGGGTGAAGCGATATACACGTCCGTGTGTGCAGCCGCATGTGTCAAATCCCTGCCTGTATGTAAATAAACGGTAAAGCACAGGATATTTTTAGTCGATGTCAACTTTCCCAGTTGGTTAGGGTTTGCCATAACTGCTGAAATAATACAGAGTATCACACGGGTACACGCAGCGTCCCCCCCGCTTCTGCTGTAACGTTATCCCATTTAGTTCTTGTTATCCCCAGCAGAAACTATTCGATTTTCTTTCACTCCCAAACTCTATTTGCTGTGTGTACGTGAGCATTCACAAATACATAACTCCCCCTTCCAAAATCTCTGCCTTCTCTATTTTTCTCTTTATTTCTCTCTCCCTTCTCTCTCTTTTTTTCTCATTTTCTATCCCTTTCTTTCTTTCTCTCTCTCTCTCCTCTCTTTCTCCTCCTGTGGTTACTTCCAGCCTCTTTGTCATTTCTCCCCCTTCCATTTCTCTTCAGCTTATCAATAAACCGGGAGAGCAACAGTAGCCGCTTGATTTGTTAGTAATTATAAGCATACTGTTCCTGCAAACGGGATCTCTAGATGAGTGAGATCGCTTTAAAACGACAGCAGGAAATGGTGGGGAAATGGAGCATGGCGAAACTCAGCGTGAAGCTTTCAGTTCTTTACATGTTTACAATTTTCTGTGCATACATTAAGTCTTAGGTTGGTTTTTTTTTTTTTTTTTTTTTTTTCCGTGGTGGTGGCGGTTCTCTGTTGGGTTGCTCTCCACCAACGCGTGAAAAGGCGCAAAAATGCACACGGACAAGAGGAAATGGGGAAAAAAGGGCATTTCAGCAACACTAAAAATAAACTAATTGATAGAATTATGTCTTGAAAATGGCTGAGTAACGAGGCTCTAAGCTAAGGGTATCGTTGCAATAACCCTGGTGAGTGATATGATAGTAGATCAGTCAATCAATCCATTAATCAGAAGAAATATTTGTTTATTGTTACTAACAAATGTCATGGACAAACTTATTACTAATCAGCTACCAAACTGCCTTCAAATCTTGTTATCTGCCTACTGGGACTGAAATGAGTAAAAAGTTCTTTGTCCATTATAACAGGACTTTGTTGTTAATGATGATTTGGTCTGACTATGTAGCCAAACCTAGAAAGTCTAGGGAACACGACCCATTGCCACTAAAGGATCCGCTTCTTATTTTAATTTTAATGAATAAATACAGAAAGTGTGTGTTCATGATCCCTTCCCTCCTGTCCCTCTCGCCTCCTCCTCTTCCCCCCTCCCTCTCCTCCACCGCAGTCCCTTTCCCCTGAAAGCTGGGGCTAAATTTCAAAGTGAAATGTATTCCTTCGAAATTGTTTTGCATTCAGTTAAAGTGGATCGTAAGGTTCAATGGGTAATCCAGGAAAAAGCACGGAACTGAGTGGCAGCGAAGCAACATCTCCGATTCCCAGATCTATCACCTGAAAAGCTGAGGCCAGAGTGGTTTTCAGTTAATCATTTATCCGGATACTTCAGGAAGGGGTGGGGAGGAATCTTATCCTGTATTATTAAGAGTTTTTAAAAAAAGGTGTTAAGACACCTCCTTTCATACGTCTCTTTAAAATAATATGAACAATAGAGCGTGTTTGCAAAGAGACAATGAATTAAGGTGTTAGGGATAAAATGGCCTTTCGTGCTAAATCAGATGTGAATGTGCAGACGATCGTCAGATACATCTGAAAGTAAATGAAGACATCAGGGTAATTTTAAGGTCACTGAGTGTGCCCCAGAGTCACAAAAAATAAACTTGGGAGTCGGGCCACGCAAGATTTTGCAAGAGGACCACTTCTTTCGCCATAGACGGTGCCAAGCGAATTTCAGAGGAGCAGGTGACAAGGGGACCCGATCTTTTCTTCCTGTCACACCGAAAGCCTTCCCTTCATTGCAGCAGAAATCGAGGGAAAGGCCTCAAAACGTGCAGCCGGTAAGCTCTTAAAGCCGAGCTAAATCTGGTATTAATGCTCTTGGTGATTGTTATCATCTTGATGATTTATCTGGCTCCCTCCCTCCCACTTCCACCACCCAAATCTTAATGGAACTAGGAGTTAACGATGATTTTTTAATGTCTCGTTGGATTTTTAGACTGTTAATGTACCGCATCCTTCTCATTATTAGTTTATTGATTGTTCATTGACCAGCCCCCTTCAAATCGTATTAACCACCCTCTGCCACTTTAGATTAGGAGAGTTTAAAAAGCACCTTTCATTATTTCACCGCCACCACCACCACCACCACAGTAGAGTTCAGCCTTGGTAGCTTAATGCTCGCTCTAATGGGGCAGCTAAGAGACGAGGGGCCACGGTCCCTGCCTATTGCATTAATAGCTCAAAGGGGGCTAATACAGAAAATTAGCCTTAAACGAGCTCTGGAGATCTCCAAATGAAAGAGCCATTTATCACGCTGGCTACCTTCACTCCACTCGTTTGCTCTCTCTACTGGGAACAACTCATTTCCTCTTAACTAAATTACTTCAGAAATGTCAAGTAAGCTCAGATAGCAAACATAACAAGAGGCTGTGTATATGTAATCTATTGTGCGGGATCGATACGCGAGATAAATCGATAGCCATGTATGAATCCCTATATGATTTCCTTAATATTTTTGGCAATCCTTTATGCATAGCTAGATAATTCCCTCTTCAGGCTTGAAAGACCATAAAGAAACAGACACTTACAGCCTGGATGATATAATTAAGTTTAGCCTTCAAGTCCACATCATGCTTTTTCCACTACATTGTAGTTAAAGCATTTTAGGCACCAAACTAGGGTTTGGTGAAGCTCATCCCCTCCAATCCTCGTCTAGCAAATATGTATCGCGGGGAGTGTTCCACTGCACAAAAATCAGTCAATACCTATCTGTCTATCTATGCCATCCGCCTGCAATAACGCCTTACAGAGTTTAAATAACTTATTTTTACTTCAAAGCACATCCTCACAGCTACAAGCTGCAGGGAACAAAGAGAAATTGATACTGAACCCTCTCTGTGTTGCTCCTTCTCTCGTCCTGATTAAATATTGCCTGCCACAAATGTGACCTACTATTTATTACCCATTTCTCTTCCTCCGCACCCAGGAAACTCGCTGTGCAAAAAGTAACAGAGCTCACAATATTCCTTTATGCCGGAAAGTTTTTTAGAGCTCAGCATTACTTCTAAGGAAGAAAATACTCCTACAGTGGCTTTAAAACAGCTGCAGACGAATCTCAGGATCTTTTTTAGTAACCTAATTTCCAAAGTGCATATGTACCCTGTTCATCATGGATAAATCCAGTGTATCTTCTGATGGCTGCGAAGAGGAATCCCACCTATGTGGGACTGTGTGTGCGGCAGCTGCTCGACCTGGGGCCGTTGCAATGCCCATACACAGTCAGCCCACCTAAATCTATACCTAATATATCTAATTATTAACATTCACATCTTAGTACCGCTCAGCATGCACATTAAATGCCTCTGCTGTCCTCGTCATCTGAAGGAGGGAGAGGCTGGAGGGGCGGGGGGCGGGTAAAAGTATTTTGGACTGGGTGATCAACAGAAGAGTGTTCTGCGAAGGAAAAAAAAGAAAGAAAAAAAAAAACAACCCAGATCGCGAAAGGAAAATGCGAGCGCGGACCAACGTTAGAAAAAGTCTCTCGGCCACAAATCAAGCACCAATTAATCAAATACACCCAAGAGGAAACATCGTGTATGAGGTGTCAAGCGGGGGTGGGGAGGGGAGGAGAGTGAGGAAAAAAAAACAGAGAAAAATACAACCAGAAGCCATCAAGTTACAGACCCTGAGCACAAAACCTGCTAAGCATTCACACTGAACTAAAACAGGAGAAACAACCCCTTTTTTCTTTTTTTTTTAAAGGTAAATAATTTTCTGTTTCTCAAAAACACCTTCGACTTTTCAGCCGGTGGTCATAAATGATGCTGCCAAATGGTCTTCAAGTTTTCGTCTGCCCTCCCTCAAATAACTAGAACTTGTTCGTATGTGTGTGTGAGAGGGAGAGAGAGAGACTGTACATGAGGATTTAAATTAAAAACCAATAAATACACGGAAAGACCTCATGCTGCCTTGAACACATTTTAAATAAACACCCTTCCTATTATTTTGCTTTACGTTCTAGATCATCACCTCTATTAAAGCATTTGTGCACATTTGACAAATCATAAGGTCCTGGAGATAAGTGCTGGCGATAGTAAGCATAAGGGACAGCATTTCTAAGCCTCATCTCTGGTACTTAAAATTGAATCTAGAAATAGAAACTCCTTAGATAATTAAAGATAGCTTTCCCTACATTTGCAGTGTGTGATCTGTTTAATGTCTATCAGCATAACACAACACTAATCGCCAAGCATCTTCGAGTGACTGTCAGAGAAATGTAAAAAAATTAAGCAGCTGCAATACGCCCAAAATGAGTTATTGTAATTACATTTAATTAGTTTAATTAGTTAATTATTTTGCTTACAGCTGTACAAGAGACTGCAAACATTTGTTAATATCACATTCCCTTTAACAGTATGGGGTGATTCTGCAGTTACACTAAATCATGTGCGCATATGTAGGGAGATTTAAAAAATGGGTATGGGGAAGGGGGGATTCTTGGAGGAAGGGGGGAAGGAGGTCGGGGCTGCCTTTCCACAGGCATTTGTTTCTCTCCCCTCCACGTTTGATTCGCCTGGGAAATGCATTTAAGCCCCAAAGGGAATCAACCCCCTTCCCCCATGAAAAGCCAAGGGGTCTCCATCGAGGACTACGTGGGGGGAAAGAGGAGGAGGCCCGTGGAAACTGCATTTGAGCATGAGGTGCTCCATTTGAGAGCGCTTGTGTAATTAAACCCTTTGAAGGAGGGGGGAGGGGGGGCATCAACTTTTCCTTTCAATTCTCTCTCCTTTTCCCTTCACTCTATCTGCCGATCCAATCAACTATTCGCCCTGCTGCCATACATGCCTGCTTCCCGGGTGGATTAATTGCCCCAAAGTGAAAATATATCATGAAGATATTGCTACACAGTAAAAGTTTGTCTAGCTTGTTGGAATAATCCATACCTTTTTTAATGACAGACTGGTCCAATAAGTTCATACCGCTGTTATTGGCATCTTCAACTGACTGTGGATATAAAAACATCACTATTCAAATTGACTGGATATTAAAGAATCGCGTACATAAATCATGTCATTCCAAACTGGAGTTTCTGTTATTTCCATTTATATTAATTCACTAGGGGAGGAGGGATTTTTTTATTATTATTATTATTGTTATTATTAGTCCTCCAAATCGACAAGGAAATGAAATTCTTACAAATTATATAGTCTTCTAATAAAAAAAGAGGTGTGAAGCATATGGGGTGCAATACTGGTTTTGTTATCTTATAAAACACAGATATCACATAGGCTTCTTTGCATTCGATAAAGCTTTATATTTCTTCCTTTGAAAATCTGGCAATTTGGCAACATCTGCAAGATCTATTGCATGACATAAATGAACACGATTAAGGACAACTTAAATTCTCCCTCCCCTTTCCTCCTCCCCCCCCCTTTTTTTTTTTTTGTTTGTTTGCTTAACCCTGCTACATCTTAATAATTCAAGGGCCATTTACTTTTTATATATAATAGTTTACATTATGGACTTTTAATTATAGCCTGAGCAATTCGGAGTGCAACGCAACGCCCACATCGTATAGGGTACAAGCAGAAAGAGATTTACAGCTCCCGAGGTTGCTTCCACGTCCCGAATTAGTGGGGACGGGGAGGGGGGAGCAGGAATATACATTCTCAAAAGGATGAGCTATTAAACTGATTGCTTGAAAAAAGTCTCCCGATCTCCTTTTCAAAGCTTTCCCCCCCTTTTTTCTCCCTTTCTTTTCTCTCTTTCCAGCCCGCTTCGGAGCACACCTGTTATTATGGCATTAACTTCTTTAGTAGGGAAGAGAACAAAGACAGGCACAGAGGACAGAGCAAATGTTGGGTTTCATTTCTCAACACGAAAGTGGGATATCCAAAAAACAAACAAACAAACAAAAAAAAAACAACAAACCCCAAACAAACAAAAATTACCGCTGAATCTTGCTGTCGGCACAGCAAAATCATCTCCCGGAGAGAAGAGGTGTCATAAGAGCAATTTATTGCAGAACTATGACAGGTTCCGTTTTAGGGTAGATTCTGGGTTTCAGAGAAAGGCAGGACCTGTGGGTTTCTTGGGTTGATTATTTTATTTTTCCTATTATTATTTACGGTTTGTTTTTCCCGGGTTATTGCATATTTGGGGAGTTGTCACGTTTTTTCCCTGATAAGGAAAACATCTTTACAGCACAGCAATGATTTACTTCCCTATTATTTTAACTTTATCTTTGCTACACTGAGAGGCTGAGCTTATCCGGATCCAGCCCTTATCTCCGGCTCTCTCTCTGCTCAGCAGAGACGTTCAAGATGGAATATGATTTAGGAGAAAATTACATCTCCCAAAAATGTGACGGAACAATATTTTTCTATGAGATCTCTCCTTTCATTTTCCTTGAATCCACACTCAAACGAGAGCACACACACCCACACCCCGTGGTTCCTTATGTTGTGTGTTGGTGCATGGCTGTGTCTCTCTCTCATAATCAATAGGCTACATACCTAAAGGGCACAAAATAAAATTACAAAGTCTTCCCTCCTTTCCCAAAGAGGGATGATGAGCAAATCCTGCAGCCTGCTGGAGTGCATCGTGGTGCACCTCGACGGCACAGAATTGGAGGTAAATATGAAACACCATCTTTCCTTTTCTTTTCTTTTTTCTTTTTTTTTTTTTTTTTCCTCCTTATCTCACCTTATCTCTGGAGCCGAAGGTTGTGCACACGCTTTATGTGTGTGCGTGCACTCCGCTCGCTCCATCAGCAACGTGGGTTAGTTGTTGTAGTTAATGAGAAGACTCCTGTCTGATTTTCTATCTAATTACGCCCTCCTGCTGGGTTTTTGTACAGGATATTCGCTCAGCATGCTGGCAGTTAATAGTCACAGAGAGGATCGTAAAGATTTAATTAGGACTGCATGCGGAAACGTGGAAAAACAACTCAGACTTTTAATTACTAGACTTCTTTAGTTAAAAGTGATACCAGGGGTTACTTTATAAGAGACTTGGGTGTTTTGGTGCAGCTTAACTTTCCGTGTCTCTAGCTAGCACGTAGGAGCGGGGACGGCAGTGTGAGGGAGGAGGAGGAGGAGTGGAGGTGTGTGTGCAGGGAGGGGAAAGGTGAGCAGTTTCCAGATATACTTAGAAAATCTGGAGAGAAAGATTCCCCTCCCTCCCCTCCTCCAATAATCTGATAGCACGGAGTTTCCTGTACATCATATATATCCGCCTTATTCAACAGCTATGGATGTATCTGAGAGAAAACCCTGAAGATTGATCTTTTTGTTTTCCTTTAAACAGTCTGAAGAATCTGGATTTCCCCGTGTGTTCTCTTTATCGTATCTTTTACTAGTAAAACCCTACTTTTGCCTAGCCGTGGGGGAAAAAAAAGAACAAAAAACACCATAAAACTGGGATTGCAACGGTGTTTTTCCGAGTCCCTATTAGATGATGCAAATTTGTTTTCAATAAGTAGGTCTTGGCTTCCCTGTCTGAAGGCTGTAAATCGCAGATTGAAAATTCCTCTCGAAAGGGGCAGCAATAGCAATACAATACGTCCTGTTTACAATAACAGAGCGCTATCGTGTTACAGTCACTTAATTCTACCCCTGGACAATGGCTCACACATGGCCTGGATTTGGTGTTTATAAAATAACCACTGTTTCTTTCTGTCACGCACTCTTTCATTCTACCTTGTCAGCCCAACCCATTCTCATGGCACGTATTTGATCAGACATGCATAAGCTAAAGCAGAGAGACACATCTTTATCCAACCATATACCTAGACATGGGTTCAACTTTTTGGACTACTAAAAAAGAAAGAAAACCCAACTATTTGACACCCTTCCTGGGAATCCTCTAGTGTTCTTGGACCATAAGTGTAAATTGCCTAAATAGGAATGCCTGTATATAGAACGGATTCCTTGAATCTAGAATAAATCCGTATTAAAAATCAGGGTGGAAAACTGCCCAACTTCATCTGTCACTAGTGGGAGGACAAGAATAGAAAATGCTGAACGGTAGGAGTGGGACTGGGCTCCTTTCCCTCCTGCCTGTGCAAACTTGCAGTTGGACACTTCTTCCTTCACGTGTTTCTCCTTGGGATACCCTCCTCTCCCTCTTCCCCTCCTCCCCCAGCATGAGACCAAACTTGTAGAAATAAGGGGTCTGTTTCGTTTCCCGCGGCCTCAGCACCCCAAAACAAGAACCCCAGCCCTGCTGGCCCACAGCCTCGTCTGCCCCGTCCCGTGCCCATGCCATCCCCATCCCCGGCTCGTCCCCATCCCATCCCATCCCTGGTCCCGGCCCCGGCCCAGGTCCCGGCCCGCCCGGGCGAGCGGGTCGCGGGTGGCCGTGGGGCGCACCGCTGGGCTCGGAGCCGTCGCGGGGGGGGCACTTTCCGCGAGTGCTGTGCCCTGCCCGCAGAAGGCATGTTTTACTGGGAAAGGGAGGGAGATTTGCTTTATTTGAGCTGAGCATGACTTTTCCTTCTTTCCTCTTCCTTCCTTCCTCCTTTCTGTTTCTTTCTCTTTCTTTCTTTTTCTTTCTTTCTTTCTTTCTTTCTTCTCTTTTTCCTCCTTTCGTGCTCTTCTTATTCTTTTTCTCTATCTTTTCTCCTTTCTCTCTCCTTTCACTCTTTCTCCCTTTTATATATTTCTTTTTATTCTCTCTCTTTTATCTCTTTCCCTTTCCTTCCCTCTTCTCTCTCTTTCTCTCTTTCTCACAAGAGCACAACAATTACCGGCTTTTCTTTGGGGAAAGTGTAAATACCAAAGCACAAACAACACTTAACGTCTATCGGTTGTAGAGAGACAGAAGGAGAGAGATCCTCTTTCTGCACTCACAGAGGTAAAACTCGCCTTGACCTGCAAGCCAGTTTGTCTGAGCCAGGAATGCGAGACGAGACCTGCGTATCTCACCCGTGGGGGGTCAGGGGCTGCCCCCAGGTCTCAAAACCAGCTTGGAAACCCGCAGAAAGCAGCGACCCGACGGCCACTGTGCTCGGAGGCAGGAGCAAATCCGACCAGAAAAACCTTTCTATTTCTAAAGCAACTCGTCCCAGCACAGCTCAGAGATTTTTCCCGTGAAGCCCTAAGACAAGCCAATGCAATGCAGGCCCTCTGCTTCTCTGCCACTGATTCCTATAATGTTCAGCAGCGTCCTTTTTCACGGCTATTTTTTTTTTTTTCCTTCTCAGCCTCCCCTTTTCTCCCTTCTTTTTCCCTTTCTCCAACTTTGAAGTCCGTATCGCATCCAGTGGTCCATATCTTTATTTATCCCAAGTATATGCATCTCTCTCATATATATATGCTATATCTGATACATAAATTTTGGAAAAATAAAAAGGAATGGAGGGGAGCCCCCAAATCCAGACTAGTAAAGCCTAATTTTAGACCTGGCCTCCGGAGGCTCCAGCCTCCGGCTCGGGGGTCCCCACCCATTGGCCATGCCCTGCTCCAACAAGGTGCAAACCACCCCAGCACCGAAGCTGTTAAGGACCTTTCTGTTTTTAGGAAATAACACGTGATTATGAGTTTCGCGTGGGATGGGAGAAGGCTGGGTAATACTGTGCTTTGAGCCCGGTGAAACTCCTTTGTTACCCAAAAGGGGGAATAAAACTGTTTAAAATCAGTGTTACCCTACCAACTGTACTAAAAGAAAAGGGGGGGGGGGGGGGCGGTTTGGATTGTTCCTGATCACCGGTTATTGCTTTTGGTTTGGGTTTTGTTTATATTTTCCCTCTCTCCCGGATGAAAAATGTAGTAATTTGACAGTTTCATCAAAATCCCTGAACTGCAGGAAATTGTTTTGGGGTGGGGGGGCGGGGAGCTGAGATTGCATGGGAAATAACTGGAATTTGAAAAGGCAGGCTTAAACTCTGGCAGCTTTTGAAACACGTGGAATATTTAGAGAAGTATGTCTGCCTTCCCCCTGCACTCTGCTGGCTTGCCATGTAGGGGAGGGTTTAGCAAGCAGAGCCTGTGCGTGACAGCGATGAAATAAATTCTCCTTTTTTTTTAAATAAAAAAAAAAAAAAAAAAAGAAAAGGCGAGTGAAGGGGAGTATCACATTTATAATCCCAGCGTTGAAAAAGGATGGTAACCCGCAGCAGTATTGTTGTAAACCCCTCACTGATCATTTCTAGCCGAGGGATGAGGGGCTCCAGCCTAGAAGGCATCTGCATTGCCCAGGAGAAAGAAGCGCGGTGCCTTACCTGGACCTCCTCCATCCCTGGGTGTCCGATGCCATGCAGAGAAAGGCTGTCCCCCATGCCGGAGTCAAGGCCATGGTGAGCTGAGTGCAGAAGGACATCTGGCCTCCTTACAGAGTGGTAGTCCCGCCTGGGGTCCAGTCCCGAGAGCTGGGGCAGGGCGGCCCGAGGCTGTGGCAGCAGTGACCCGGTTTCTGATCCCACCTCTTGCCTCTGCCTCTGTCCCCAGGGGTGCTGCTGGGGTTGATGCAAGGGGTTTAGGGAGTAGGGGTCATTGACATGGGAGTAAGGGTCCTGGCTTTGGTGGTAAGGAAGAGGCTGGTAGGGGGGTGGGAAATAAGGCGGCTGGAAATCCGAGGATGGGGTGTGAGAGAGCGGAGGAGCGCTGGAGTAGGGTCCCTGGGAGACGGATCCCAGCTGGGACAGCCTGGAACTGTGGCTGGGCACTCCATCATGCCGGTCCTACAAGCGGAATGAAATAAAAACAACAAAAAAAGAGGACTTTTTAGGGAAAAGAAAAAAAAAAAAAAGAGTAAAAGGAGCACAAACCCACCCCAAAATAAAATAAAATACAAACGCTCATAAACTAGGGTTCAGATGTGTCCCCCTCCCCCGCCGCGGATTAGAAATGTTCCAGCATTTCGCACCCAGATCGTGTCTATTCCCAATAACTATCAAGCAGGGGGAAGGGGGGGGGGGTGAGGGAGAAATGCTAAATGTCATAATTAAAAATGTAGGACTGGTGCTCCATATGCGTGTATGATCTGTGACTTCAGTCCAGTAATGCGATTCCCCCTCCAGCAGCCACCCCAAATAAAATCAAAGGTTAAATAATAAAAATAATAAAAAAAGAACCTCCAAACAACCCATGCCTCCAAACAACCCACCCCTTGTTCTGCCTAAAGTTTCCAAACATGTGTTTATTCCCTCTGCTGAAGTCCTGAAACTCAAAATCACCAACCCATCTTCACGTGGGAAAGACCACAAGGAAAGTTGTACTTCTCGGAGGACTCCGAGGCAAAAAGTTGTCCGAGAAAGGACTTGGAAAAAAAAAAAAAAATAACAAACCCAAAACAAAAATCACGGGGGCTATTTGTATAAGGAGAGTCCACCCCTTAAAAAAAATAATAAAGTAAAAATGTAACATCGGTATTGAACAAATCCAGTCGCTATGATTTCTGCAGCAACTTCCAGTGTCTTTTGTCTCCTTTTCCAGTATTATATTCCGGAGAATGGGGTGGGGGTTAATTGTAATGAAAAGTCTTTGGGGTGTGTGGGGGGACGTGGTGGTGGGGGGAGTGTGTGGAGGCTTCAGAGAAAAGGTGGGAGAGGAGTTTTGTCCAACTCCATCGCGCTGAAGCTGCGATGTAAAGTAAACAAGAAAAATATCTATTCCACAAAGTGGAGCTCAAACCCCCACAAGCAATGGCACACATGGTTTAAAAAAAAAAAAAAAAAAAAAAAAAAGGAAAAAAGTTTATTTTTTTTCCCCTGCTCTCCCCCCCCAAACTCCCCTAGCTCAAATCGAGAACACACAATGCAAAAAGGGAGAAGCAGCTGCAAGCCTCCTCCAATTATTGTGCTAAATTACCAAGCCAAAGGCGTTTAAAAAGAGAGAGAGAGGGAGAGAGAGAGACAACAGATCGAGAGAGAGAGAGAGAACATGCAATTCTAGTACAACATGGATCCAAACTCACCATGGCGGAATAGGTGTGGACTAACATCTGGAAATAAAAAAAGTCTTGTAATGGCTAAAAATAAAATAATGGTGATAATGCTAATAATTGGAGGGAAAAATATCAAGGAGATCTGCAAAGGGACGTGTTGGACACAGGAGAACAGCTTGAGATATTTCGAAGTCTATCCATCAAAAAAAAAAAAAAGAAAAAAAAAAAAAAAAAAAAAGACCAATGCCCCCAAAACCGAGCCTGGAAACCTCTATCTACATATATGATTTACCCCTCCCTCTCTGTTTTGGTTTTTTTTTTGCCTCTTTTTTTTTTTTTTTTTTTTTTTTTTTTTTTTTTGCCTTTGAGCTCCCAAATACAATCCTCTTCTACCCAAGGCTAGGCTCAGACTGCTCCGCTACCCCTTCCTCCCTTTCCTTCTCTACACCGCCTCATAATAATTGATATTCATGACTATTAATATTACACGACTACTTTAAAGGGAGAATGCAGGACCAAATGGAGCGTGAAGCTGGCAGCCAGCTCGAGAGCTCCCCTACTATTGTAAATGACGTTCATTCAGTGGAGAATTACTAGATGTAATCAGACGAGGGGGGCTGGCAGAGGCAGAGTTTGGGGAGAGGGAGAGGGGGGAAAAAGTTTAGCAAGGAAGAGGCACAACTTCAATTAACTCGGGCGGAGGAAGATGAGGAAAGTAGACACTGCTGAGCTGGAGCAAGGAAGTGAGATGAAGCAACGCTAGAGGCGAAGAAGAAGAAAAAAAACATATTTCCTTTTTTTTTCCTTTTCACATTTAATTATACATTCCTAATACGAGGAATTGATTACTTTGGTGCTTTTGTTCTCGTAGTTTTTGTTTTTGTGTTTGTTTTTTTATTTTTTTTTAAACCAAATAATGAGGAAAATGAGGCTTTTTTAATCCTTTCTTTTTTCTTTTTCTTTTTTTCTTTCTTTTTTTTTTTTTTTAAAGAAATGGAAGAAGAAACGTGCGGTCACTATAATGTCTATTTACAGCGGAGATTCAGCCTTTCTGGTGCATGTTACAGACCGTATTTATTCGCAATAGCTAAATAAATACTGGAATCTGCGTTAAGTTGGGCTCCACTTTTTTTCTGAATCCTGTTCCTCCCGCCCGATATGAAAAAAAAAAAAAAAAAGTACATATATATCCCGATTTTCACCCAAATGTAAAATGTATGCAGTGAATTTTAAAGGATAGTAAATTTATAGTTTCGAGGCAAAGCCAGGGGCGATATAAAACCTTTTTGATGTTGCAGGAACCCGTTCAACTGGACTGTCTGCCATTTCTGTTAAAGTTCAACTTACGTTCCTTCCTAAATAGACTCACACTTCCCAGAGCAGCCCCTCCCCGCGCACACACACACACACACACACGCACTTTTGTTTTAAGAACAGATTCAGTTTAAGTGGCTGAGACGCCCCTACCATCTTGTTGTTAATTATAAATCGGAAAGAAGGGAGAGAAACACTTTTTTTTTTTTTTTTAAGATAAATCTAGAGGGCTTCAGCTCTTTTTAAAAAAAAAAAAACAAAACCCAAACCCCATAATTTTTTTTCTCTCTGTCTTCTTCTTTTTTTTTTTTTTTTTTTTAAGGCTACACGTTACAAAATGACTTGGAGCGCACCCCCAAGTTAGGGTACACCCCACCCGCAGCCAAAGCCCACCCAACCGCTCCCGTAACTCCGCTTCTCTCCCACGGCAATCTAGAAACACGAGTGTCCGTGAAATGCACAGCGGCTTAAAAATCCCCTTCAAAAGGAGGGTGGGAAAGAAAAAAAAAAAAAAAAAAAAATCCCCGACCCCAAATCCCCGACATTCCCCGACTTGGCTGCCCAGGGAGGGGAGGCGTTTTGTCGCCCGCCGCTGCGGGCAGAGACAATGGCCGGGCTGTGCCTGGGGACGGGGAGGGAAAAGCAGCGAGGGCTCAGCGGGCTGGGGATCGCCGGCGGGACACACAGACGCACAGACACGCACACACACACACACGCCGGGCTGTGCTAATTCTGCATGTGCTGGGGTTTGCCAGTTGATAATTAGCCTGACGGCAGCTTTGGGGAGCGGAGATGTTTCTCCCGTGCGGCCGGCGGATTCCCTCCCCGCTTCCCTCCGTCCCGTCCTTTCTCCGGCCGTGAAAAGCCGGAGCCGTGCCCTCCCTCTGCCTCTTCCTCCGCTTTTCTCGGGAGTTTCCCCGCTGTAAGTGCGAACGCGCTCCCGGAGGGGAGGGCTGCGGCGGGGCTGGGGCCGGCGCGGCCCCGACGGCGCTTCCCCGGGGCGCGCTCCCGGCCGCCCCCGGCCCCTGCCCGTACCCAGCCCCTGCCCGTACCCAGCCCCTGAACCCGGTCCCTGCCCGTACCCGGCCCCTGCCCGTACCCGGCCCCTGCCTGTACCCAGCCCCTGCCTGTACCCAGCCCCTGAACGCGGTCCCTGCCCGTACCCGGCCCCTGCCCGTACCCAGCCCCTGAACCCGGTCCCTGCCCGTACCCGGCCCCTGCCCGTACCCAGCCCCTGCCCGGCCCCAGCTCCTGCCCGTACCCGGCCCCTGAACCCGGTCCCTGCCGGTACCCAGCCCCTGAACCCGGCCCCTGCCCGTACCCGGCCCCTGCCTGTACCCAGCCCCTGCCCGGCCCCAGCTCCTGCCCGTACACGGCCCCTGCCCGTACCCGGCCCCTGAACCCGGTCCCTGCCCGGACCCAGCTCCTGCCCGTACCCGGCCCCTGCCCGTACCCGGCCCCTGAACCCGGTCCCTGCCCGGCCCCAGCTCCTGCCCGTACCCGGTCCCTGCCCGTACCCGGCCCCTGAACCCGGTCCCTGCCGGTACCCGGCCCCTGAACCCGGTCCCTGCCGGTACCCGGCCCCTGCCCGTACCGAGCCCCGCCGGTACCCAGCCTCTGAACCCGGTCCCTGCCGGTACCCGGCCCTGCCCGGAGCTGCCCCGTACCCAGCCCCTGCCCATACCCAGCCCCTGCCCTGCCGCCTCCCCACGGCTCAGCCCCCGCGCTGGAGCTGGCGGATTGCGCCCTTCTGAAAAACCACCACCCCCGCCACCTCCCTCCCCCCGCCCCCCCCAGCTATCGCTGTGCAAATGCTTCCCCCAAATTAAAAAAAAATTAAAAATAAAATAAAAAAAATTAAAATTAAAATATAATTTTGCAGAGCGCCTTTCCTTACACATCTTTTTCCCGTTTCGGAGCAAATCCAGCACGCTGGTTAACTTACAAGAAATGAATTCGCGGAGCCCGTTTGGGAAAGATCCGGGTCAGGAAACCGTGCAAAATTAAGAAAGGGTCCGCGGTGTTTACGCTGTGATTTTTTTTCCCCCCCACCCCACCCCCCGGCTTTGGTCTGCTTTTTGAGCTCGAAAATGACGAGGAGGTCTGAATAAAGCACACAACTTTTCGTGTCCGCGGACTATGCGGAGCTGCCTTTGAATGTATCTAGTCGGGTGTGTGTACTCGCATACGTGCAAGAATGTATGTGCCGCTTAATTAATGCGAGCATATGTATACATACACATCTTATCTGTTAGTATATAGGTATAAAAAGTCGTAAAACCCGTATCGGATTGTGAAAACAAGAAAAAGAAAAAAAAAAAAAATCAGGTTGACTTAGCTTGGAATTGCAAAAGAAAAAAATAAAATAAAAGAAAGAAATTTATCCAGTCCCTGAATACCAGATTGCGTTTCTCTTCTATTTTCAGGTTTTTTTTTTTCCTCGACATTTGTCCATATTTAATCGAATTATATTTAATTCGAGGTCTAAACAATCAAACTCTTCCCTTTAAGTTGCCTCATTCCAACCCCCAGATCATTTCTTTGATGTTTTAAATCGCATCAAACAGCTTTTCCATGAAAAAAAAAAAAAAAAGTTTAGGACTTGGCATGCTGAATACAGATATGCAAATAAATAAGCATTTAAGCATTTAGTCTTGGTTTCCCGTCTCTATACTTGTGTGTGTTGGTGTATGCATCTCTGTATCTGCCTATATGTATATCTAGAGCTATATATGTATTATATAGTCATGCCTGTATCGATATATTAGGTGTATATTTAAATATACATATACTCTCTTACTCATATGCATATTATATACTCACCTCATAGATATCTTCATACTTGACATTTTCAACCAGTTTCCAGAGCATGATGGCAGGCTGTTCTCTAGGAGGTGAGTGCATTCATGTGAAGAGCAGATGTCTGGATTCTCAGTACTTCTCTGTCTGTAATGATCCATCTATAATTGGAAATGGGGGACAGACACCAAATCCGACGTTCCTCTTCCATCGCAACTTATATCTGTTGTCTGAAACAATAGGCTGCAGAAGTCTACCTCAATCGGATAGTAAAAGACATTATCTGTTACATAGTTACATATATCTACAGACATATATGTGACTATATATATACATATACACACTTATATAGACTTAGACTTATGTGCAGGCATATAAAGATATATACATATACGCAGTGGCACGTACACAGATGCACATATACATGCACATATATCTCCGAACATACAACTTTTCCATATACAGACATATATAATTCGGCACATTTATATATGTAAATTATATATATTCTTGTTTGTGTGGGCACATGTATACTACATGTTACATGTGCATGTATGCATACAAACCTGGTCAATTTATATAGGGGTGTATATAAATGCATATTTCTGTATATATTTATACCCCTACACAGATATACATGGATATGCAGTGATTAAATACACGTATTATATAGTGCATATATCCGCTATTTTAGTAGATGGATGGATGGGTGGATGGGTGGATAGATAGATAAAATGGAGAAATTAATGAATATTTTTTCGATCCTATTTATATTAAAATAAAGAATAGGTTGCGCCTGCACTAGGCAATTCATCATTTACAACGAGATATTCTGTCTTTCCCCACATGCAATATGCTTTTATTTACATGTCCAGAAATTATCCTCTCATATGCAGTAAACCACCAAACCAGCCTCTCATCAAGCACATTCAAGCAAATCTAAAAGGAGGAAATTTAGATCAATAATTTTCATTTGAAAGCCTTACACTTCAGACTTGGGCTGTATATTTTGTAACTTGGAAACACTATCTTTGGAAAAAAAGGAAAAAGAAAGAAGAAAGGAGTTAAGCAAAACCCTTCCCCGCACACATTTGAATAGCAATTAGCTACTTTCTGAAAACGATTAAAAACAGAGTTGGATTTGTGCGCTTCCCGGGCAGCTCTCGGTTTGGAAGGGGAGAGGAGGAGTTGGACCGTTTTTAACCTTTATTTTTTTTTTTTCCCCAGGCAAACCTTCCTTCGCATTGTCCGTTTTTTTTTTTTTTTTTTTTTTTTTTAACACGTTGTACCGCAAAGAGGCGACCTATTCTGCAGGCGAGCAGAGCCCATCTCTGCCTTTGAAAGGAAACAATTGAGCTTTGCAGTGGGCTGGTGCACCAGGAGGGGTGGGGGGTGGAGGGGGGGAAGGGGAAAAAGAGAGACACAGAGGCAGAGAGACAGAGAGAAAGAAGGTGTTTCTAAATTCAAGGTCCTGTCTCTGGAAATTTCAAGCTCTGTGTATAAGGATTCTATAAATCTTTGTTATTCTGCATGGGATCCTATGGGAAAGTGCATAGTGTCCTTTGTACTTTCAAAGGTCCTACAGGTAAAGACGCTTTTTTATATATGTAATCTCGAAAACGAGGAGAACTTCATCAGGAGACACTTCTGCTGGTGTTTGGTTGGCTGGTGGGAAGGGTGGGCTTTTCTTTTTTTCTTCACTTTGGCCTCAAATTAAAGCAGAAAGTATAAATTCATCCCTTTTCCCCTCAGCCTTCACACCTCTGCCCCCCCCCCCCCCCCCCCCATTTCAAAGTGCACATCTTCTTCTAAAAACTCAACCCTCAAAAGGCAAGAGACAAATAACAGCCAGATATTATAAGAGGAGCTGGACAACGGTCTTGCTGGAAGTTGTTAAAGCAGATATGAGTTGTTTTTTTTTTCTCAGCACAGCCACCGCTGCACAGAGGAGGAGGAGAAAAGGGCACATCTTTGAGTGGGTTGGACAGACCATTTCAAGCGAAGCAATAGTGTAAAAAATGCTGAAAATGAGAAGGGATGTACGCTGTTTGCATGTGGATGTGCGCAGATTCTAATGCAGCCACCCCATATGGCTCATATGGGTCATGGACATGCCCTCATGCACCTATAGATCTGAATGGCCCTCTTAGAAAAATACCAGGCTCATAAAAGGACAGTTTGCCATCACTTTTGTTAAAGTCTTTGAGTCATGTCCTGGAAGGCTGGCACAGGGCAGAGTCAATGTGCTTCGTGACAGCTAATGCTTTACAATTTCGTGGCACTCTGAATTAAATATGCTTTACGTGCTGGGGGAGTGGAGAGCAGGGGAGAAAAAAAAGAAGCTAAAATAGATCTGACGACCACCGTCTCTTTGCTAACAGAATGGCATAGGCAGCAAATTCTTATTTTCAAGTCCCACTATTATTACATTTCGTTTGCATTTGCAAAACATGAAAAACGTGTCTCAAGTGATCATGTAGAAAATTTAATTGAACAAAGGTTCTTCGCATTTTTTTGTGCTTGTTTTGCACCCCCCACCCGCGCAGCTTCCTCAAGTCTAATTTAGCAATTTCAAACAGGAAGACTTGCACCAATTTATACCCGAAACGTGCAACAAACCCTGGCTCCAAGATGCGAGACACGTACTCAGAACCGGCCATTACAAGGTATACTTCCAAACCTAAAAAAAAAAAAGAAGGGGGGGGGGGGGGGGAACCAGACGTTTTTTCGGTAGTTTTGGGGCACGCTTTTACAATCTCTTCGAACGAAAACCCTGGCTTTTCCAGCCGTGAGCTGGGCAGGGGCACTGCAGCCTCAGCCTGGCAGTTGCAATTGCAAAGGGATATTTTAGACTATTTTTTTCTCCTTTTTTTTTTTTTTTTTTTTTTTTTTTTTTCTTTTTTAAAAAAGATACCTTTACCTCTAGCCCTGCTCATGCCGGAGGAGGGCCCCCCGCCGCTCCAGCCGCACCGAGGCCGGGCGATGGCCCCGCGGCCGTGGGAGCCGGGCGCGGCGGAGCGGCTTTGAGCGGGGCAGCGGCGCCCTCTGATGGGGGTTCCCTTCCCGCAGCAGCTCCCTTCCGACAGCCGCTGCCTTCCCCCCACCTCCTCATACCCATAGCTGGGAATTACAAACAGCCAAACATTTCCTCTGCTAGGAATGATGCTGAAATCAGTGTTCCCTCCGTTAGGATAAAGCTGCAGCTTCTTATTTACACAGATTTTTTTTCTTAACAGGCCGCTCCGTGAACCTCTACCTTATAATTAGAATAAATCTTTTCTAGCCCACTTTTAAGTAGCCTACGTCAACTATCCAAATCATCTCAATGAGATGTCTTTTAATAGCCCTGGGAGGGAGAGGACCTGCAACACCGTGATGACCACTTCGGTGAGAAGTCAGAAAAAAAAATAAAAAAAAAAATTAATCTTAATTCATCAAGTTATGCTCCTCTAATTTCATATGTTGTTTCCAGGAGTTTTCTTTTTTAACTTTGCCTGCACCTAGCCAAGGTCCTGTTTCAGAAATGGACTTTGAATCCTGCTTTGCCTTTTAAACCCAGCGTGGGTCTCTATGATGAAGTATATACCCCTCTATCTCCAACTCCCAGCAAACCCATATTGTTGGCTAGAGTTTAAAATAAATCAATTTATCTCAGCGCCCTCTGCTGCTCGCTGCAGGCTCTCATGTAAAGGCAGTTTTCTGACAGCTCTAACTGGAAGTCCAGTCTTTTTGGGCATGTTTGGTACCTTTTCTTGCAAACTAGCTCTTTTTTCCTGACGCTTTTCTTCTATATGTTCTCACATGTATTTCAGAATTCAATATCTTTATTAAAAAGTTTCTTTGCAATTTAATTCACAGGGGAGAAAATCATATAACATTGCAGGTATCTCAAAATGTAGCTTAAAATTTACTGCCTGCTTATTCATGGATTTACAAAAGTCGTTGCCTTGGTGTGCATTTTATACCTTTTCTTTGTGAATAATACCAAGACTCATCTCCTAAAAAAAGTCCAACTTCCTATATTATTTGCTGGCAAATCTAGTTTCCCCATTACATCTGCAGACATAACTAGAGTTTTGCATAGAATCACAGAATGGTTTGGGTTGGAAGGGACCTTTAAAGGCCATCTAGTCCACCCCCCCTGCAATGAGCAGGGACACCTTTCACTAGACCAGGTTGCTCAGAGCCCCGTCCAACCTGACCTTGAGTGTTTCCAGGGATGAGGCATCGACCACCTCTCGGGGCAACCTGGGACAGGGTTTCACCACCCTCAGTGTAAACAATTTATTCCTCATATCTAGTCTGAATCTCCCCTCTTTTAGTTTAAAATAATTTCCCCTTGTCCTGTTGCTACAGGCCCTACTAAAAAGTCTGTCCCTATGATTTTATATTTTCCCAAAGCCACCAGTGCTCATTCTTTGTGGAGGGACATCATTAAACCCTCTCATTGCTGCCTGCTCTCTTAGATGCCAACAGTGGTTTATAGCAAGCCAGAAAAGCTCAGCCACATGTGCTGAGCCCCCATGGATGGGCCCAAACAGTTTGCCACATGTAATAACTCTATGGGGAAGAGGCTGCGGGCTTTTCCATCAGTGGTGACCTCCCTGGGGACATCCTTTGCAACAGTCCCTTTCAGGTCCTCCCCACACCAGGATCAGGGTGAAGGAGTCACCCCTGGGCATCAGGACCCACCTCCCACTGCCCTGGGGCTGCCAACCTCCCTATACCACTGCTTGTAGCCAGGAAGGACAGGACAGAGACAGTAACTCAATCGCTATCAGTAATTCAATGTCTTCCTTGAAAAGGGCTCCGAAACATCCTAATAACCGTACACAGGAGCAAGCAGGCTAGAAAGGGCTGGTGTGACCATTTCAACCATCAGTACTACACACCTGTGAAAAGAAGGGACAGAAATATCTTTCTGAGCCTTCCTTGTGGTTCCTGACCTTTTGTACAAGAGGAAGTTGGTCAGAAAGCTCTGCACACTCAGTGATGAATGGTCAATCAAAGAGTCACAAAACAGAAACCCCACCAGCTGGCTTGTTGCCTCTGTCTTTCACTCAGTTTTAAGAACACATTTATAATGATGTTTGGCACTCTCAGGGAATGCTTTGGACTCCTTTTTGCTAGTAAGACCAGAGTCCTGTTAGTAAACAGTTCATAGTACGTTTGAAGGCATTTAGTCCGTTTTTTTGGGTGGACATTTCTGCTGCCTTTGCTTTGGGGTTTTCTCTTTGTCTTTCCCTGGGTCTGCATCTGGGTCTCTTGGGATAGTGAGGAATTGCAAGGGATGAATGACAGCAAGGAGTTGAGGACAATCAGCGATAACCCTATGGAAATCCCAGTCCTTACCACAAGGAGACACTGAAGATACTCTTGGTAATTATTTCTAGCTGAGAGAGAGGACACTGTGCTGTTTATTTTTGGCAGCAACAGTAAAATAATGAAATGGCTGCAAAATTGTGGAGAGGAGGAAACTTAAAAGAAGAGACTAGGTGGGTAGAGAAGAAATTTTAAAATAACATCTCAGCAATTTGGAACTGGCTTGTTCATGTGAATAAAGCACGTACTTTTTATTTCTTTATTGTTCCCATTCCCAGGCTAAAGCCCCTGTACTTAAATAGAGTCACATAATCAAGGACAGGCAAACTGCAGCCATTAAAGGGAGGTCTCAGTTTTATTGAACATTTAATATGACAGAATGTTAGGAGATCCCCTTTTTATTCATTTAATTTAATTCAGCTATGTTTACATGGATACAAACTGTTTTTATGTGATTTGTCCGAAAAAAAAGGTTTAAATTGTATTTATACAAGGAAATACTCTCTTCACATTTCAGGACATGGCCTGTAGAGCGAAATATCTGTGCTCAATATACAGCATTTAAATTTCATGGCAGCAAAGAGTTAATCAGTTTTAATGAAAGAGAAGGAAAAATAAGACCTGGCCTGTTATCTGATTTCAGAATATTTTTTTTTCCTCCAGTGTTGCCCTCCTTCACTTTCTTTTTAATTCCTCCACTCTCTTAACTTGCTTTCTGGCAGTAGGCGCTCAGATAATATGACCATAGGCGATGCTTTAGGGAGTTAAAAAAATTCTGGGTACATGAAAGGAGACATAGCAAAGTCAGCAAACTGTATCTATAGGGAAACATATTTCAGGCTCCCAAAATTGTTCATAATATATCCAGAGTCACACCATCCCCTGGATGCTCCCTTCAGCTTGCTCCTATACTGCACTGTGGTCAAGAGGGACTTCAGCCCAAGTCATAGCAGGGTACTAAATTAAAATTCTTATTAACTGTGGTTTTAAGGGAGTTGAAGTCCCTTCCCTTCCCTTCCCTTCCCTTCCCTTCCCTTCCCTTCCCTTCCCTTCCCTTCCCTTCCCTTCCCTTCCCTTCCCTTCCCTTCCCTTCCCTTCCCTTCCCTTCCCTTCCCTTCCCTTCCCTTCCCCTCCCTTCCCTTCCCTCCCCTTCCCTTCCCTCTAGGCTGATAAATAAAACAGTGACAAGGAACATTTCTGGATACTCAATTTTCCTATTGCTCAACGGTTCACAGGATCCTGGCATGGTTTTGGCCCATGTCAGCAATTTCAGGCAGCTCCCAGGCACAGTTTGGGGGTCAGAAAAGACCAGACACTGTTCTTGGGAGGCAGATCAGATATGACCATCCTGGTTTAGAGACGGAGTTTAATAATACGGATACAAGCTATTCTGTGCCAGTTAGATTTATGACACATAGTTCAGATATAGTCTAAAAAATTAGGCACAAACTTGTCTGAGTTAGGTTAACTGCATCCTCACTGCCTTCCACGCAATATTCATTATAACGATAGAATACGATATTAATATAAACATGCAATTTAGAGTCGTAATCCTCAGGTAATTGTATATCATTGCTTTCATTATTATAAATGCACAAACACAGTAAAGATCAACGTCTCCTGCCTAAAAGGCATGGGAATGAGCAAGTGCAAATGAATCATTTTAACAGCTCGGAAATCAAACATTTTGTTCTCCAGTATCAAAATGAGAAAGTTGAAAATTCAAATTGTAGCCTTTCTCCCACCCCCAATTTTGAAATGAACATCTAATGATTTGATTTGGTTACCAAAAGGGAACCTATGTTGCAAAAACTTTCAGGCATCTGCACTTTGCTAATCAGATTTATTTATGGACTTTCAGAATACCTTCCTAAAATGTAATGACAGTGCTCCTTAAAAAAAGGCTTACAGAATCACTACTCCATTTTGCCAACATCGGTCTTCGTTACTGAAGTTCAACATGGTCATTTTTTTCTCAAACTAGATAATTAAAAATTTCAGCCACTCTTGTTTCAGGGGCCTTAGGCTGGGTTTTATCACATGGTGAAATCACAAGAGCAGTTTCACAGCTCCCTGATTGACCAACTTTGTTTCAATCTTTTTTTTTTTTTAATCTCTGGTAACTGGGGTTGTTTCTGAGTTTATGATGAATCTGTTAGACTTCAGTGAAAACATAAAACAGACATATCCTTTAAAACACATGGGATATAAAAGAAGGGACCTTAATCAGTGTAGTGGAGAGGGGACTGGAGTTCAGGAGAATGGTTCCCTCTCCCAGCCCTGCTTGTATTTCTCCCATGTGCATGACCTTCGTCCAGACATGCTTCTTTAGTGAAGCTCCATTCTGGCTTGCCTTACTCCCTTTTAATCATCTGTCCTTATCACACAATTAATTAAAAGGACCCTGATCACATCCTAGAGGCATGAACATCAGGAAGACATTTGGCTGACAAAAAAAAATGAAAGGGATCAATGTTGCAGCAGCAAGAACAGCACCCAGCAAAGTTCTCCATTGTGTCAAAACCCCTTACGTCATGTAGGACCTCTTGTGCAAATGAAGGGTGATGCCTGCTTGGTCAGCTTCTCCCATTTCCTAGGGATTTCCATTTGTGCATCCTCTGAATATGGAATTAGTATAAAGTAGAGCAGCCAATCTATCTTGTCTAAGTCATGAAACTAGCCACAGATAGACCAGGAAGTGGGGGACAGTCACAGCTTCATAGAAACAAAAGCTGCAATTGCTCAGTTAATCTAACTTCTGCAGAACATGGGCCAGAAAACCTCCACAGATTAACTGTTGAATGAGCTACAGTGTAGCTTGCAGAAGAATTAATAATAATACTGTCTTGGTTTTACTTTTTAAGGCCATGGCTGTAAAATCTTTGCCTACCTTAGTGAATTGTTCCTTTCTTAATAACTATCTCTGATAAAGATACAAATCTGCTTTCCATTCTGGGTTTTGTTGAACTTGAGCCTTAAAACTAGTAAAATCTTCTGCTTGGGTATATCTGTTAACCCTTTTCAGTTCTCTGTATCACCTTGTTATTAGGATGAATAAATTAAGCTTGTTGTATCTTTCATTATATGGTAGATTCTCTTTTACTGAATAGAATCACAGAATCACAGAATGGTTGAAGTTGGAAGGGACCTCTGGAGGTCATCTGGTCCGTCTCCCCTGCTCAAGCAGGGCCACCTAGAGCTGGTTGCCTAGGACCGTGTTCAGATGACTTCTGAATATCTCCATGGTGGGAGACTCCATAATCTTCCTGGGCAGCCTATGCCAGTGCTCAGTCATCCTCACAATAAAAAAGTGTTTTCTGATGTTCAGAGGGAGCCTCCTGGGTTTCAGTTTGTGCCCATGGCCTCTGGTCTTGGCTCCATCCTCTTTGCACCCTCCCTTCAGGTATTTTGTATTTATACATTCATAAAATCCCCCATAAGCCTTCTCTTCTCAAGGCTGAACAGTCCCAGCTCTCTCAGCCTTTCCCCATATGAGGGATGCTCCAGACTCTTAACCATCTCAGTAGCCCTTCATTGGACTCTCTCCAGTATGTCCATGTCTGTTTTGTACTAGGGAGCCCAGAACTGGACACAGTACTCCAGGTGTGGCCTCACCAGTGCTCAGTAGAGGGGAATGATCACCTCCCACCTGCTTCTAACCCTCCTTCCAATGCAGCCCAGGACACCATTTTACCACCTGTGTGGGGAGGGCACATTGTTGGCTCATTTTCAATTTGGCGTTCACCAGGACCCCTAGGTCATTTTCTGCAAAGCTTCACACAATGTTTTGGCATGACATCAGTGATGCTACATCACTTTATTCGGTTCACCAACAGCTTTCCTGAAAGGGACATGTCAGAAAGGAGAACAATATTCCACCTGCCATTGCTTCATATTTGTGACAGATGCAACGTGACCTTTATGAATAAGTACATTACAGTCCTTTTTTTTATTTAGACACAAGACACTCTTGCCCTTCTGCCCTCAAGTTCAAGCTCATACTTAGTGGCTTGTCACGTATGACCAACAATTCCCTTTCAGAGTCACTGCTTTCTGGAGCAGACTCCACCATCTCACAGGGAAAAGGTATATATTTTCTTCTTAGTTATACAAGTTTGTTTTCCCTCTGTTAATAAGTTGTTTGCTGACATCCAGCTTGTTGAACAATCCAGATCATTGTACATTTTTCCCCTTCATCAGTTTTCCCGCAATCTTTCAGTCACTTACAAACATTATAATCAGTGGTGTTATATATTCTCACTGATAAGAATATAAAGTAATGTCAGGGCAGGAACTGAAACCTGAAACTCTATTAGGAATTTACATGTTTAGTCATTATTCTCTCTTCTTCATCTATTTCAGGTTCAAATAGATAGGTTTAGATCCATTTAATGTATTTAGTATTTTGTCTAATTGTTATAATTGTAATCAACATCCCTGTGGTTGCAAGTTATATGTGCTCTAGAAGTCAGTCAAATTTGTAATCTCATTAAAAGGAAGAAAAACAAGTTCATCTGACAACATCTATTTTCTGTAAGCCCATATCGATTAGTATTAATTATATTATCCTCCTTTAATTTTTTTATTAATTGAGTCCTCAGTCAGATAATTCATTAGTGGGAACAGAACTGGTGCCAGACTGTTAAGCATCTAATTATGTGGATTTTTCTGTTCATATTTTTAAAATTTTAGCAACAAATTAGCTTCTATGCTTCACCAAGTTATAGAAAAATAAATATTTATTTTTCAGACAGCTGATCATTTATTTGAGAACTCCTCATATTGTCATATTCTAAGATATTGAACAACCACAGATTAATTTATTCCTTTGTTCTTATTCATAGCGCTTGTTATCTTCTGAGACATTAGTAATAGTCGCTGTGAGAGACAGCTTACTGAACCTGCTGGTCTGGTTTGACACCCTTCTTACACTGGACTGGCACACACTTTTATAATCTTCATCCACGTACTCATGTGCATAGAGCAAAATCTGGACACACCTTTAAATAAAAATCTTACCTAACAAACAGGACTTTTTTTCTTACTCTTGAAGTTTTGCAAGCCAAATGAAAACAGTGGCTTTCCATGATTTCAAATGGAGCATTGAAAACAAACAGGTGTTAGAGAGTTGTAAGCAAAAAATCACCTAAAAAAGACTGTGAAACATTTTCACTCCTTGTGCCACCATGTCCCCTCAAAATGGGTATGAAATCAGAACATCAGCTTATGTTGATCTTACGCATTCTCTGCAGAGCAAAAACTGAAATACAAGAAAAAAACCCTCATGAAAACTCTGTGCAGATAACACATACACATCTAACATTTATGAGTGATACAAATTGGAATTTGTAGATCAGTAATTGTAAGTGGACTCATGTAAAACTGTATTCCTCCTAGAAGCAGGCTGAATGCTGTTTAGCTGTGTAGTGGACATGCAGTATGGCTGTAGGACAGGAGTTTTGGTGGGACAAGGCATGTTTGGGAATAGGTTACTGGAGTTTCTGGAGGCTGAAGAGAACCCAGTTTTGTTGTTGTCATTTTTGAGAACAGGAATTTTGGGGAATCATGAAAGAACAGTAAAACAACAAACAGCTTGAGCACTGCTCTGCGATCTCTCCCAATCTGCCATACTCTAATAATGCTAGAACAGCTCCTGGCAAAGTTTTGGCTTGGACTAACTAGCAGTCTCCCAAGTGTGGGGGAAAAAGGAGCAGCACATGTCAGGGACCTTTCCTATTGTGCAGTCTGGATGCAACCACCTCTTCTGTAGGGAAAAAGTCATGATGTATCACTCTGCAAACTTCACATTTTTGAGGAGTACAAGAAGAAATCCTATAGAATAAGGGACAAAAATATTGCTAATAAACAGAGTTGTCTGGAATTAATCCTGGTCCTATTGAATTCCATGGGGATTTTGTTATTGACTCAAGTAAAGGCCAAATAGGGTCATTAAGATAGCCCCAAGGTACTGAGTACTAGAAGTCAAGGATGTAGTGTGATATTGGAAAATAAAAGGAATTATCTCTCTTTTGAGGTATTCTGTAACTAGGTGAAAGTAAGAAACCAGGAGGTTCCCTTTGAACTGGCATTTAGAGGAGATAAAAGAAAGCCTATTGTTCTCCATAGTAAATAATAGACTTACTTTATATAATTATCTTTAAATATTATTCAGTGAATCAGACTTTTGTTTCTCATCCCAAGAATTATTACAGCATAACTAAAATGAGAAGAAATCTTTAGCATTTCAGAATATAAACACATCAGCTGTGGTCTTCATCATCATCATTATTATTGTTATTATTATAATTATTATTATTTGGATGAGCTTTTTAAACAGATCATCTTGCTTTACAATCATCATCATCATGTGAATAACATACATTTTTAGTTTGTCTGAGAGGTGGGACTCTTTTACCTTGATCTTGAGGTCATTCAGCAGCTACAATAAATACAGCTTTTCACATGAACACCTTGGAGCCTGGGTTTGTCCATCCCATTGAGGTTTCCTCTGATCCTGGCAAGAATCCCTGAAATATGGGGATGACGTAGGACCTACAGGAGATCCGCATCATAATTCTGTAATACTTATTTTAACAATATAAAATAAAAAACATACATGTAGCTTACTGCAAAAACTAATGAGTCATTGGCTTCTTCTGGCTTTGGCTTCATATTTGGCCCTCTTACCATATGGTCTTGGTTGATAGTTGTAGTGGAACATTTGTCTGATCTAAATTATGTGCAGATATTTTATGGAAAGTTTTTAATGATCTTCCTCAGGGCAGGCTGTCTTTACTGCACTTTGTGCAAAGTTTGAGATTATCTATGTGTCATAAGTGACTGATAGGAACATTTTATGTAGTGAAACATAATCAACTACTCTAAAAGAGCAGATAAGTGACAAGAAGCTACTTATGAAAGCTGAGATCGCAGACTCCTGAGAGAGGCTACCCAGAAGATACTAATAACAGCTGAGATTGGATAGTCAAAATCCATCTCCTACCATCCTAATTGAATAAGTACTGAATAGAATCCAGCTAAAGTTTTGGCAGGCAATTAATAAGAAAATGTGCACACAGCTGCAAACATTTGTACCAATAAATACAGAATGAAATATATTTACCGCCCCAAATATTGGTTTTGTTGCTTGAAATAGCTGAGGGAGCATTTAGATCATCTGGTCCTGCTGCTGTGTGTCTTGCAGAAGACACCACATGACAGGGAACCTATCACTTCCTGGGCTATTTGGTGGAAACACCTTTTCAGCACAGGCTAGGGACAATTTCCTGTCTGGTTTGTGGCTAAAGTTTAATTGTACAGGTATGGCCAGACCATGACAGGTGGCCTCAGGGCCAGAGATTAGTCCAAGCATGGTTTAGCAGCACTAATGAAAAAAAAACCCCAACCAACCAACTGAAGAAAAAAATTATTGAGAACTTCATCTGGGATTTCTTGGCTTCCCACTGGTGTAGTTTTGCTATGAGCTTGTCAGTTGTCATGAGGAACATTCTTCATGTGCAGATTCTTGCATGTGTCTATGTAACAACCATTTTTGAGGTGATCTCCTTCTTTTTTTCTCGAGACAACAGCCTTGAGTCTAGCTAAGCATGTTAATTACAGTCAAGAATCTGGAGCAGAGGCTTTAATCCCAGCTAACTAACTGTGATTGAAAACATTGTCCAGTCTGTTGGATGAATTGAACCTGTAAAACTGGAGGACACGATGGACTACAGATAAGGTTGCTACAGCTCTTTCTTCAAGGGCACCAAATCAATTCTGAGCTGAACTAATGGAGATCAAAAGTTTCTCTCATTTAATTTTAACTGAAGGTGACTTTAGTGTTTTTTTTTTCTTTCTACCTAAAAGTTAGGTATTTAGTCAAGCTAGGCTTCCTCTACAGTGAATGGAAATGCTCTAAACAACCCATCTAAATAGATACCTGACTTCTATGTCTAACATGAGAGACCTGTGCAAAGCTGTGGTTTTGTTTAGGGGCTCAGTGAAAGGCAGATAAAAGGGAGTTAAAAACTAATGCTATGGTAGCAATGAAAAATAGGCAAAGGTCAGTCATCTCTCTTTCTTCATTCTGCTCCAAAATGACGAGACCAGATCCACAGAACTTTCTTGTGCTACCATAGCGTACTTGGCTCATTAAGCAGGCATGGAAGATTTTTTGCTTACTGAAAACACTTGGTTGCACCACAAACATTATATTCTTCCGATGTAGTTTTCAGAAGTGGTTTTGTCACACAGTGTTTCTACTTTCTGTTTTAATTGATAAGAGTAAAGGGAGAGAAACTTCATCCTAATCCCTTTCAATCCAAATCAAAATCATTATTTTGCTTTTTAAGCTGTTTTCCTGATACACCTTTCCCTAATTCATTATGCAACATTTTTTTTCTGGTGAATAAAGGGTTGTTTGTTTGTCTTTCATTTTTATTTTTACATCATAGGTGATTTTCAAGGGAAAGATTTCCCACTTATTTCCCAGATCCAAATTTGACAAATAAGGAGATAATATCTTGGCATACTTCCAGCAGTTTATTCACAGAGCATTCAATTCCGCTAATATGCTCTCTACTGACCATTCTTAATTTTCTGTGTAGTTTTATTACTGGCTTCACACCGTATATTAATTGGCAAAGGCTGAGTGCTTTGATAACTCCTTAATTTGGCTGCCCATAATGATGGCCCAGAGTGGTTCATTAATATTTGTGTTAAATGCATTAATTAATTAAAAAAACCCCACATGTGAAAACTAGATAGCTCTAGGTGATAACAGTAATGGGACTCATCCCCTTGCCATCACAAATCCAGTCCAAGGCTTTAGATGCAGATGTTGAGTTTCATAAGGTGATGAAGCCGTTTGCGAACGTACCACCAGTACCTTGGCTTGTATCAGCACAGGTACCAAGAAGTAACTAGATGCAAGGCAGCTGCTCTTTTCACAGTTTCATGCATTTATGGTCTAGAGTA
Organism: Morus bassanus; assembly: GCA_031468815.1. Taxonomy (NCBI): domain Eukaryota; kingdom Metazoa; phylum Chordata; class Aves; order Suliformes; family Sulidae; genus Morus; species Morus bassanus. Next base: position 112,650,581 of record CM062569.1, on the reverse strand, counting down.
TCTAAGGAACCAGAGTGAGGCTGGAAAATGTGACATATGTCCTCTTTACAAAAGTGCATACAGACTAGGCAGGATGCCTTATTTATCTCAAAAGCTGTTAGGTCCTGTGTGTGGTCAACTGAACTGAGCCCAAAGGGTTCACAGAACCACAGACTAGCTGAGGTTGGAAAGGGTGCCTCAAGAACATTTAGTCCCCCTACCCTGCTCAAAGCAGGGTCATCTTGAGCACATTTCTCAGGGCCATGTCCTGTCAGCCTCTGAGTGTCTTCAAGGATGGAGACTCCACAACCCCTCTGGGCAACCTAGTCTGGTGTTCAAACAAATTCACAGTAAAAATGTTTTTCTTACATTTTAGTGTAGTTACTTGCATTTCAGTTTGTGTCCATCTCGTCTTGTGCTGTCACTGGACACTACTGAGCAGAGTCTCATTCTGTCTTGTTTACTCCCCCCATTAGGTATTTATATACACTGCTAAGATGGATCCATAGGGAACTGTGGGAAGGCAATGCCCTTCTGGAGTGGCAGATAGATACCAAACAGAGTATCCCTGGACTGCCGAAATGGCAGCAGATGCCTATATGTGGGCAACTGAATCAAAATGGTAGCACTATGCATGTAGACTGTATGTGTAGACTGTACTGTACATGTATGCTTGCTGACAGATGATGCTTAGTACTATTTTGGGTTTCCCTGAGTATACACAAAGGATTGACAGATACAGTGAAGCTGTGAGACCTTGATCCTTCTGGAGAAGCAGTGGGAAGCCAGGCAGGATAGACAAGGCTGTCTAAAATGTCACTTGATGCTTATATGCGGGTGATTGAATCATGCCCCCAGTGTGTCTGTTGGTATAAAATGACAGCAAACTATGTCTTGACTGTGTGGGTCTGCCTAGCGTGCTAGATCCTGAATGAGCAGAGCTCAGTCGCATGCTGTGGTCCAGTCCTAGTAATCCTTATTCCAAAAGCTTGAAATTTTGAGTTTCTTTAGAAACTGCATTTATATACCACTAATTCAAATATCTTTCCATTAAAAAAAGCAACATAAACTTTGCCCAGAGCATAATGCCCTTTCCATTAAGGCTTGAAGTTCCCACTGATTTCTTGTTCATATCTTTTCTATGGGAAGGTGAACCTAAAGAGCAGTTAAGAGGCTAGACATTTTGTTAGATTTGACTCTTGGTGCCTACCTAGAAACCAAACTGTATTTTCCAGCAAAATATAAGTGAACACCCAGACTCTCTAACGTAAGTGGGAGTTCTGTTGTTGAACACATGGACAAATATTACTATAGGTTCTTCTTCAATTGTGCTGATTCTGGGAGTTCAGGAAACTCAGCATTTTACAGATTTGGTCCTGTTTTTGCCTGGTCACTTACCTTGAATGCAAATTTGCCCAAGATCTCTATGTGCAATTTGCATACAAAATCTGATAGAGATGGACTTTTTTTCCTATTACTTTTTCCTTTTCATCTTCTTGTATGTCGCAGTGTCTACAGATTAGAGGCTACTTGTACACATTGACATGTATTTTGGCACTGCACTTCTGCAAATCTCAGCAGGTTTGTCTTCTTTTTGTTTTAATGGAGTGAGTGGAAAATTTACACACCAAAGTGAAGCGACATAGGAGAGGCAACCTCTCATGACTGTATTTAAAATACTGATGAATTTGCACCAACTGTGTTTTCTCTGACTTTGGAGAAGAGCAGATACAGAACTGATCAGAGGAATTCACTATAGCACCTGGGAAATAGTAGTTCCCAGAAGATTAGAGGGGTAAAATTAATTACTGAGAGTTCATTTGTAGGGAACAGAGGTGGGGGTTGGATAAACCAAATTTAAACTCATGGAATCTGCTTCCTAAACCATTTCCTTTTTCACTTGAAATCCTTCTGAAGTTTCTGCCATTGCAACTTTGCCCTTGGTGTGTCATTGTCTAGAATTACTCATAAAGTCATTTCTGCAAGCACTGAAACAACACAGAGAGAAGGCTTATCATCAGGTTCCCAAACAGTTTTGAAACTGAGCATGTCTAGGAAATTGTTTTAAAAAAACGTCTTTTGGATTTTTTTTCAGTAAAACTTTTCAGACCCATTTGTTCTGGAAAGTTTGGCTAAACATCTAAACTAGAGTTGCTTCAAGTCATACCTGAAAGAGGGTGCTGTTTACATCTAAAGACATGGTTTTTTGACTCTTATTGTTTCTGCCTGGGAAGAGGCAAACCTTGTGCCACAACAGTGGGATCAAAATACGGAGTGGGAGCATTGGTAATTAACCCAGACCCTTGGCTGAAGTAGCACTTGGAAATGAACTGCTGTAAGCTTGCAGGGAGAAGAATTAGTTTAAGACTGTGGAGATGTGGATTTGATTGCCAGCATTGTCACAGCCTTTCTGTGCAATCATGAGCAAGGTACTTTTGAAGGCATACATCTTGATTTAGTCTGGTCATCTAAATATTAACTATCCAAGGTTAGCTCACTTTCTAGATTACATCCATTGTCAAGGGATTGGGACTAGGATTCCTGCCATTTTTTCCTTGTGGTCAACTGAGAGAGGCTAATCTAACATAAGCCATCTCATCTAGCTTAGATTCCTGCTTTAGGACAGTATAAATTGCCTTGCATTTTATCTTTTTCTTGATACACCAAGAATGAAATCTGTTTAATGGACTTAGATGAGATAACTATTCAATATAGCTACAGTTAGGTGGGATAAATCCCACCTTTAATCTCTGCATAAGCCAGTCTTCTCGCTGTAATATGGGAATAATTTTCTCTGATTTGTATGTGTTATCTATTGGATGGAAGTTCTAGGTCCTGTAATGTCGTAGGTCTGGTTCCTAGACAGGTTTGATTTTCTTTGTTTATCCAGGGATGGAAATTATTTTCAAGCACCAGACAAATCAGGGTTAAATCAACATAGATTTTATTGCCGTGAAATGTTTGATCAAATGTGGTCATTATCTTCATAGACTCATGTAAAACAGGTAGCTTGTTTAGGAAATAGAAATATAAAAGGTTATGTTTTTCACCACTGAATTATAAAGTAAGTTAAATTAAATGGAAAGAAAAAAACCAAACCAAACCAAAACCCCAAACCAATAAATAGGACATTGTTTGTTGGTGACCAAGTGCGCACTCACATTTAAATACAATCACAACAGCTGCTGTACAGAACAGAATTAATTATACAAAATAAAGAAAAGTAAAGAATAGCAATAAAAAAGATCAGACCCCTCCAAATGACTTTCATCTGGCAAAGGAAAATGAGTTTGTCTTCCTCCCCCATTCCCCACATAGCTGTACTTGAAGTCTTGTTGAACCTGTAATGGAGGCGGAGGCAGAGGATATTTTTATAAATACAGTTCCTGTATAATTATGTTTATTGATTCTTCCTTGTGTTGCAGGCTTGTATCTTCCACTAATGCTGTTTCTTCTTGTCCTTAGAAATAAAGAATTAAAGCAGCAGAACTATGTCTCCAAAGGATAAATGAAAGTCAAACAACCTTGGAATTCATCAGCAGCCCTTTTGGATACCTAAGACATCTAAGACCAAAACTGCTTGTTGGTATTAGGAAACAAACAAAGAAACAAAAAAGCAGTTAGAGAAATTGGCTTTTAGGATAATAAAGCAGCCCTTCTTGAGCCCTGCTGCAAAATTGTGAGCCGCAGCTGTGCCACTGAGTCACGTTCAAAGGAAGAGATAAGCTGGGGAAATATTTACACAGAGGTCCAGGATTTGGAAGGACTATACATTGTGCCTGCTTCGTAGCAGATTTTTTTGTTTGTTTTTGGGAAAAGTTAAAGAGAAGCTTCAAAGAACAGATTCCATGTTGATTTGGAGAGCTGAAGTCTTTTTCCAACGAATGTTGGAGTTTATCTTTAAAAAAGAAGTAAATTAAAGGTCCAAATTCACCCCTTGTGCCAGTTCTCCAAGGCAACAGAATGACACCTAGAAGGAGTTAGAGTTTAAGATGGCAGCATGAAGGACAAAATTCTTGGCAGTCTTCAATTGTAGGTGGCAGGGTCATCACTGCTTGTCTGTGGTTCACTCCCCTTTACAGGCCATACCAATGCTGTTCCAGTTCTCACCATCTGTATAAAACTCTCCCTTCACTACGCATCTCTGCCGTGTAATGATATTAATGGAGGAATGGGTGAACAGAGATCCAAATCTTAGGGCAGAGGTTGGAGGTGAGAATGTCACTCCTGGCTCTGCCATGGACTTACCTTCTAAGATTAGTCAACACATGAGCTGTTTGTACTCACAGTGAATAAGACCTTGCTCTAGAAAAAAAGGTATGCAGTTAGTCAGTGTGTTTACTTCATGAGTAATTTGGTAACAAATCCAAGTATCAACAGCTGGTCTTTGTGAGCCAAATGTGTCAGGGCTTAGTATAAGAAGTAAGTTCAGAGACCTACTTAGAGTGTTTTGAGATTTGTGATGGGAAAGGTATAATGCACACAAGGCTGAGGAATGGGCTGAAGTAAAACTGGATCCAAATACTCAGATAACACTTGAGCTAGGAATCTATTTTCAGGGTTTCAAAAATCATAACGATTCATTGCCCTGGCCATGGAATTTTGGACACTTTTCTGTACTCCTTTGATGTTTTTGACCTGAATGGAATAAACAATTACATCATCTCTCAAAGGGAGGACCTTTTTTTTTTCTTCAGATCAGATTAATTTCGAAGTCAAAAAGGTATAAATATACCTAGTGAATTTGCTACCAGTGAGCTCCTGCTGCACTAACTTCAAACCATGCCCTTCCTTCAGGCTGTTCTAATTCACGAAAGTGTTTTGAGATGGCAACATTTCCATAGAGACAAGAACTAAGAAAATAAAATAAAAAAGGCAACATGGGAACATTGTACAGGTGTAAGTGGGTGAGAACTTAAGCTGAGATTTTAACAGGAGTATCAGTGAATTCATTGTGCAAAACCACCCTGATTGTTCTGATTTAAAAAAACCAAAGGCATTTTGACACCAAACTGCTCTGATAGCTAGTTCAGCAGAAAAGGCAGTATTATATTTTCTCTCAATAAAATTATTAAGTACAGTTAAAAATAAATAAGAGAGAACCTGTGAATGTCAACAAACCTCACAGCTACCTTTTAAAAACAATTTTGCTTTTAAAATTTGCTAAGATCCTAAAGGAAAAACCAGAATGATGGGGATATAAATGCAGGTAGTCTCTTAATGGTAAGAATATATATAGCAGTTCAATCAAGTTGAATCAGATCTGTATTGAACAATACCAAAAATATGTTGGGGTCATTAAGTCAAAACCTGGAAGTTCTGGGGCTTCAAGTCTGCTCAGGTTTATTAATATTAGTAGATGAAATGGTAATCCAGGTAAAAAAAAATGCTGCTTGCAGAGCAGAGGCTTATAGAGATTATGTAATAACAAAAGATGCAAGTCTTTAAATAAATTAGTGTTGGGACCTTGGACCAGGTCCTGAATAGGGAAATATTTCAAATAATACTGTACACTTATTATTTCCAATATCAGACATTTGAATCTGATTGTAATAAATGCTGCTTTCTCAACAGTTTTCAAGAATTGTCTAAACAGCCAGTCATTCCTCCTTCTCCAGAAGATTGATATTTTAGTGAAAAAAAATTGAAAAAGATTTAAAAAAATTTTTCTTCTTTTTTTTTTCCTCCATCAAAATCTGATTTAAAGTTATTCACATTTGAAGTAGAGGACCACAATTAAATTCCTTTACAGTACATTTTTATGTGGCAAATCTGCATAACTGACACAGTCAAATTTTTGTTTTTTTTCCCCCATCTCTTTTTTTTCCCCTCAGTTTGGGCTACGGAAAAAGCAGAATGAGCTTCCTTTTCACTTTTAATTGTGGTTACCTACTTTCACACTCAAGTATTTCATGTTCTAGAACAGTTCCACAATGTTTTTCTTGAAGACATCTCTGAGGATCATTCATTTGATTTTAGCACTTCTCCAGAGGCACTGGAGTGAAAAATTCGTTAAGTAAAGTTTAAGTTCTGTTAGGCACTTCGCTGATCTTGATGTGTTAAGAAGGTGGAGTCCCACTGAGATACATCTATTTCCCTCTGTGCATAGAGGGTGCCTAGACAGCACTAAAGGAGGTATCTAAGTTATATACCTACCATGAGCAAGGACAGATCTGGGGAAAATCATAGGATTTTTTTTTTCTGTAGATTTCCTCACCCGAGCAAATAGAGACTCATTAGTTCCTAGCGTGTTTTCTCACCATGATGGCAATGTCCTTACTGACCTCAAGAGGAACAGTACCGTGCCATAAATGCTCTATTTCCTTCCATACATTTGGAAGGTGAGGCTTATGTTGTTAATTCAATTTCACTCCCTACATCATAGCTGTAAATGCCCTTGGCAAGTTTTCATAGCCCCCAGGTTTAGAAGTTTAAAGCTGGTCATCCAAGATGTAATACATAATAACTAGTTCTAGAAAGCTACGATGTAGACGCATGTGTATAAGCGCTTTTATCCTCAGCTTCCTTTATACCTAGATGAGAAAAGCACACACTTTCAGGGCATGATTCGTTGTTACTTTGAGGTGAGAGAAACTGCATACTGTAAGTGCCTTTTTTTCTCCAGTGATTATAAAGAGAAGCCGATTAATCCAGTTGTAATCACGTACAATGCAAAATGCCACCATTACATTCAAACTATTATCTATGGAGAATGACAGGCACTTCCAGATGATCCCTTCTACCTGTCCTAGACACTTGGTGTGCAAGTCAAGTGGCCACCCATAGGTATCTAGTGTTGTCTTCTGGGATCCTCCAGCTCCTCCTCCAGGTCAGTCCAGTTCTCCTATAGGTTTCATGTCATATCTGTCAAAACTGTGGCTGTCTTAGATATCCTAAAACATCTCAAATGTCTCTAAACACTTACACGTGGACAACTATGTTATTTCCTACCATAGAAAGAGATTAATTGTCGCTTGAAAGAAAAGGTCTGGTTCTGCTGATCTTAAAAACAGTTTAGATGGCCAGCATAACCCCCCCATCATACCAATCCTTCCTAACTTTCTCAATAAAGTGTTGTCAGATGTCAGAGAAACAAGAAAAGGAAAGGAATAAAAATATTGTTGAAGAAGAAGTTAGAATGTGGCTGGAAAAAGCCTCTTGACTCAAAGAGTCTTGAGCTCGAGCTATGCCTCCAATGTTTTCTGTGTGAAGGTGTGTGGTAGGTGGTAAAGTAATATTTCAAAAGTACATTAGCAAGGTTATTACCACTTAGCTGCTGTGGACCAAGCCAATCTGTCTTACTTGTCATTTTGGTTTTATTTTCTTTTCGGTAACTGAGTGGATTCTGTTAGACCTCTGCACCTCAGCTGGATTTCTAAAGACAATAAAGCTGCAGAAACAAGCTGTTGAAGAAAAAAAAGCATCATAAAATCAAGGCAACACAAAAGGTGACTCCAATTGCCTGCATTGATCCTGTTGAACAGAGACCCAGGTATGGCAGACTGCAATGTTGTGGGACCAGGGGCTGAGAAGATAGAGAAGCCCATGCTGTCATTTAATCTGAAGTTCATAGAGGGATCAGGGCTGTTATTGAAACTATCAAGGCTTTTTTTCATTTTAGTCTGCCATGCTGTTTTCACAAGAGACACCACGGCTGCTGCTTGAATGGTCAGGACAGATTCCCAACAGGTTCTGGCCTCATTCCCGTGCAGCTTTATTGTACATTCCCACGTGGGGATGAGCAGCCCCCAACACCAAGTGGTTCATTTGTCCCATGACCCAAGAATTCCTCTTTTGCCAGGTTTCCATATTGTTTTCCCAATGGTGAGTAGATCAGGCATTTCCGATGGATCAGAGGAAGCCCTTCTTTCAATCTATCCAGCATGCAAGCAAAGCCAGGATGCTGGAACTGCATGTCCCACAACTGATGCACTGGCCCTAACTGTGCTGCCGGAGAAGAAAGTGCTTCAGATTTCATGTGCCACCTCAGCCAAGTCCAGAAGAGCTTATAAAAAACAGTGTTAGTGTATCATTCAGAACAATCAAGTACTACGTGCACGAAAAAGTAGTTTAGAGGAACATAAATTTTAAAAAAGTGACAATTTCATCACACAATTACTGTACACTGCTGTTCTTAGGGTTGAATACTTTCCTCTCTCACGCTTTCTCTTTCTCTCTGTTTTAATCTTTCTCTTTTTTATTTTCTTTTTTTGATTTTTTCTTTTTTTTTTTTTTTCTTTTTTCCCCTGTTTTTTGGATTTGGTCCACTGGAGATAAATCGCCCTCAATGATATATATATTTAAAAAAAATATCAGCAGCAAGACTCTCTTGAAATAGATTCTGTTTGATGTAGCTAGTCTGTCTTTTCTGTTTTGCCCTCTTTCACAGCAGCCTCTGAAGTTTTCCGCAGGGGGGCTTTCTCCGAGTTGGCGTGTCCTTGGCCGGATTCCGCCGCTCCTCCGTTTTTGTGCGATGTGTGCTTTTCCAAGTAGTTCAGCATTTCACTGAGAACAGTTTGGAAAGTGCTTAGGGCAGCACATATTGCAGGAGTTCCAAAACCATGAGTGATCAAACTACAAATGGGAAGGAGACAGAAAAAGGAAAAGAAACACACACATGCACATAAATATAAATGCACTCACATACATCGAAGAGTTTACAGTACACTCATTTTGCTATAGTGAAATTCAAGATTTGCTCACTAAACTATTTATTACCTATGGGAGAAACAGAAAAGAAAAGAGTAGAGCCAAAGAGCAGACTACATACAGCTTCAAAGGCTGGTGTTGGTAGGAGTCTCAGTTCTGAAACACAGTGGGACAGATCCTCAGCTGATGCAGATTGACACAGAGTTGTTGACTTCAGACAGACCAAGAGAGGATCCGTGCCCTAGGCTTTCCAGAATTGCTACTTTTCCACTCCCAGAAGGTTTGGCTTCCCCATTCTCAGGTAAATGAAACCAGTTCTGTGCGGTTTATTCACTCTCCTAGATCAGAGTCTTGAACGACAAGACCTGGTTATCCTACATGGATGTATGGCTGCATCTGTACTAGGAAATTAAACAATGTCGAGGTGCAGTCTCTGACCCCCAGCACAATTGGCATGGTTTGGCCATATCTGTGCTGCTAAGTCCTCTGAGCACCCAAGAGGGTGGAATCCAAACTGCCTATTGGGAATAGTCCCTGGCCAATGCTAATGCCCAAACAATGCCCAGGAAATGTTTCACATACAGCTGGTTCAGCCATGCTAAATTCACGGACCATCCTAACCAATTAATAGTAAAAATAACCAAGTTCCAACAATGTTGCCCTCATGGTGTTGAATTTATGTGTTGCACCTTTCATCCAAATAAGGTGTTTTTTCAAGATAACACTGAATTTTTCTTGTTGATTTTCTGCACTGCAAAGTAGCTGAATTTCAGTGGTGCTCCTCACTTAACAGCTACTGAAAAGATGTATTAATGCAGTTGCCAGGCAGAGCTATAATGGGTTAATCTCATCTCAGTTTAGAGGAGCATTTCAGTGCACACATATGTATCTACATTCACTTGAGATGTTTTGGGCATCCAGCCTGGCTTCCACCTGCAGATCCAGAAATGTGCGCAACTTTCCGACAGGTCCCATCTCTTAGATACCATCTCTGTGAGCATGTCTTAGCTACCTTAGGATATCAGAAATGGCACTAGAGACTTCAGCCCTATTTGCCTAAATAATATGTGTACAGTATAAGATGTTCATGTAAGGGCCAGGGAAACTCAATTGTACTAGACACTTTATTATAAGCAAACAAATTATTCTCATTGTTATAATGATGCATTTTGATAAGTGTTAAGTGAAAAAAAAACAAAACCCAAACCCTCTAGATTTTAAATTTTCATTTAGAAACACAAATGGAAAAATATTTGAAAGGTTAAAATGTCATTGCAATTTTTAAAAGACTGATTTCAGTTATCCCAATTCTGCTCAGGGCAGAAAGAAAACAAGTAGAGGAACAGAAGCTGATTTCTGAGTTTGCAGACAGTTTTGAGAAATCAATACTTTATATTGGTTTGGGTGAGAAAAGAAACATAACAAAACATTACAATGATTCTGATAAAACAGTAAGTATTTCCCACCCCATGCTAGTTAAGATCGTCTCTCTGCAGTAACTCTCTGGGTGTCTTAGGCACCGCATCACTAAACCCTGCTGTAATGCAGAGAACCACATGCAGGTCAGAAATGAGAACATCTCACTTCAGTGAGAAGCCCTCTCCTCTGCACTTTGGCTTCTGAGTCTTTCCAGGTGTTTTAGAAAAAAAGTGAAAAAGCAGGACCAAGGGAAAAGAGACATGGGCAATTGCCAGGATGCTGGAAGTATTAAAAAAACAACTATGGGAAAGGCTCCAAGATATCTTTTAGGGTGATCCTTCTGTCTGCTGGACATGGGAACCTGTTTGCTAGGAAAGCTGGTGTCCTAGGGAAGACACCCAACATATGGGAATCCTAACCAAAATGAGAGCTCAGTTTGGAAGTATCTGTCCATTTCAGATTGGGAGTGGCCTAGTCTTTTATAAAAAAAGGTCTCCCAAAGGCTAATAACAAATAACTCACTTTTAGAATGTTTATCCATCAGTCTCCAGGCACTTTTCAAAGCAGGAATTTATGTTTATCTCCAGTTAGTAATGAGAGGAAAATGATAATTAAATATTTACAAAGACTATTTTGCAGACATTAATTAATAATACCACACGAGTCTGGAAGTTTGGACTCTTGAAGGTTGGACTTGTAATATCTGGATCTTTTTAATTTAGCATTTAAAAGAGGTAACATACCTCGCTTTAATTTTTATTATAAAATTATTATATTTTATTATAAAAATCATCATCATCATTGTCATTGTAAGTCATGTTTTTAATAGTAGTAAAAACAAGATCAGCAGTGGCATATAGACAAAAGTATTTTTAGCCCTTTCAAGTTCTTTTAGGAGTCAGGTGATTTCAAGATTTTGTGCTGCATTTTATCATCATTTCTAATCTTCATAAGTCCAGAGAAATGAAAATGTGATGGAGCTTACAATAACAGAAACAAGAAAAAGGAAAGTCAAATGTATAATTACTAGTTATAATATCTCATGATTTTTATGCTGCTCCTGTGATTTTCTGGGTCTTGATTTGGGGAACTGACTATACCGAGACATATTAAAAATATTTATGATCTTACATGCAAAAGAAACTAATTTATCTATTTTAAAAGTTGGCGATATTTGCAATCATTCTTTTCCAGTAGATGCAAACAGTAAGTTTAAAAAAGGATTGAGTAGAAAAGAAATCTTCCGGCCTGCTCTCTTTGAACCTTTCGACTCCTGAGCAAAAGGAATAGTTCTGTGCTCATTTGGTAGCTCATTACACCCTGAACAGTAAAGTGAAAACTTACAGAGATTGTCTCAGAAATGATCTGTAGGGTTAAGAACAACTATAGAAAACTTTGATGTTCTCAAATGCTGAACAAGACTGTAGAAAATAGCAGAATGGGACAAAATCAGAGATCGAGGTACATAAGCGTAGGTGCCAACTTGTAGGCGTATACATCAGCGGTGCCTAAACTCCCATCACCATTAAAGGGGACTTAATGTAGTTTCCTATGTATAAGAGTCTACAGTGATTTGAGATCTCCTATGACATCTGAAACATCTGCACAAATTTGCTAGATATGATATAGGACTCAAGTCCACCTTGCTTCTAGGTGTTTTGACACCAGGGAGGTTACCTTTGTGTATCTCACATGGCATTAGATACCAATGTGTAGGCAACTGAAACCTGGGGCTTTATTCAATACAGTCAGAGAAGTCTGGAAGCTTATTAAAGAAACCATTTTATGGAAAATTTCTGACCAGCCCTCCTTGCCATGCTCCTGTAGGGGTGTATTTTTTTAGCCTCACTTTATGTAATGAGCATAAAAAGGCTGAGATATATTATCTTCTACTTCATCTTACATTTTTATCAGTAATTCCCCTTGCTCTAATTTTGATGGACTTTATTTCTCTGCAAGTTAAACTCTTTGAAAAATCTAAGAAAGCTGGATAATTTCCCTTTGCTGATGAAAGTAAGTTTCAAGTTGGGGAGAAAATCTGATTTTACATTTAAAGCAGACATGGCAGACAGAAGATGAATCGCAAAGCGTTCAAATGTGTTTCCTGAAAGTCAAATTTCATTGCCTGATTTTTCAGGCTAACTGAGCTCCCACTGAAATGAGTTCATTTTTGGTATGCTCCGCACCTATGAAATGAGTTGCTTTTATTATAATACATTCATTTGGGTTTAAAAGCCTAAAATTAAACATGGTGGTTTCATAATGGAGTCTTCTGGGTATTCTCAGCTTTGTAGTGCATCTCACTGCAGCTCCTCTAAACTAACTGTATTGTTCTAAAAGGCAAAGCTAAAATTTCTGATTTTGGTACTGTGCATGGAGAGCTGCAGAAAGAAGACGATGAATATCAGGCCAACATATTATAAATCCTTGTGCTTAAGGACATCCAGACCTGCCTGCGATTCTGCCCAGTGCTATGATGCAATTATGTATGCTCATGTTTTAATGATGGCCTTACTTAAAAGTGAAAAGATTCAAGTGTGCCTGAAGGCTTGGACTCTCATTTGGCAACTACCTCAAGGACTCCTCCATACCCCAGGCTGGTGAAACTCCAACATGTGGCAAAAGAAACAGATTCCCTCTCAGTAGGGGGGAAGAGGCCATCTGCACTGAATGTTTACACCCTCATTTAAAATAAATATATACTTTAAAAAAATAATAATGAAGAAAAAGCAAGCTTGAACTTATTGGTTGGACTTTCTCAGAACTTTGAATGTGAAAACCACTTCACGGTTACCCAAATTTAAGAACACATGGCAGATGGCAAATAATAAGGTCAGATAAGACTTTTGATGGTTGTAAAGGAAGCGTATGAAGATTTAAATCTCTTCACTTATACAAGCAACATCCTAAGTTAAGGGTGCCCATATTGACTTTGAGGTGCTTCTGTTGGTTTCGAGGTCTGTCCTGTGAAGGTTGCCTAGAGAATTAAATTGTGATTACTTTACTTCAGAAGGTCAGTAGGCCTAACCATGACACAGGTTAGACTGATAGTCAAGGCAAACACTGAAACATGGCCAGTATATATTACAGGGATATGTAGTCTATAGGATCAGAACGGCAAAGAGCACGTACAAAAGTCGCCTTGCAAAGTAGGCCCTCATGCTTGTTTTCTGATCATAACCAAACAAGTGTATTAAGGACATGTTTTCCAAGCAGATGGACCTTCTTTTACCATGTGTAAAAGATATGGAGAAAGTAAAAAGAGAGTGCTAGAGCTGATGCTCCATATTTCTAAAATATTCTATTTCAGCTCTGTAAATTTTAGACTTTGGGACTGATTTTCCACACTAGGAGAATTGCCCAGGAAACATATCTGAAACATCCAAGGCTGTGACTACAGAGTGTTTCTGAGCTATAGACCAAAAATTAAGCCATGGCACTGTGGTGCACATGGTGCTTACAGAAGCCCTTGGATGTTTGCTAAGAAATGTTTCCAGCATAGCACATTATATCCTCCAAGTAAAACACTGGATAACATTGTGACTTGCTGGTTTTGAATGAGAAAAATATGTACAAGCTTCTGGCTAACTGTGGATAAAAAGTAGCCTCACCACCTATTACTACCTGTGGAGCCAAATACACCAGTATGACCATGGATCCCAGATGACTGGATACTTTTGAAAAAGAGTGAGCATATCCCTCACAGAGTCATCAGCCCCTTCAGTTTCTCCTTTCACTTAGTTAATGGTGACATGTCTCTATGGGAAGACAGAGAAATCAATGAGATTCATCCAACTTGCTACCACTCATAGACTTTTTCCAGTGAGGCAGCTAACGTAGCTGAGAAGCCCCATTGCCCTCCTCAAAGGAGAAAGACCAAGAAGTAAATATTATAACCATGCTGATGACAAGGGACAATGCAACTTTGTAACCTAGTAATTTGGAAATGAGACGTAGGCATTCCATTTTTTGGGAAACACGAGAGTACTTTAAATATTTTAAGAAATCTTAAGTGCTGGGTTGAAAAACAAATCAAGCCCCCTAAGCTTTTTTTCATCTTTGATGAATCTATATTTGCCTTTTCCTTGATAATCATGGAGTTATTTGTTAATGAAGAGGATAAAGAAAATAAAACAGATTCTCATCTGTTCTCTTGGCTCTATAAGTTGTGACTATAAGGGAATATGGTATCATAAGACTCATGATAAAAATCGTTGGTGATATTAGAAATTCACACCCTAACCACAAAAATGTCCCAATCCTTCCAAAAGGATTTTGGTCATAAGCAGAACGGAAGAAGGTGATCAAACCCCTGCTATGGGAAGATCAAAGAGGGAATCCCTGGGAAAGGGAGTGAGGGAAAAATCCCAGAGGAAGGAACTGTAATGCCTTTGGTAAATAAAGAGCCAAGGAAAAGGGCGGGGGGGGGGAAGGAAAAAAAAGGAACAATTTCTTGATTACTAGTACCTCAGCGCTAGGAACCGGTGTTGTCCCTCTCAGCTAGCTGAATTTAAAGCCAGATCAAGAGAGATCATGGAAATCAGGGAACTCTAGAGGGCACCAGAGGTGTTTCACCACAAACTTCATTGCGTACCAGGCTTCTTCCAGTCCATCATCCAAACAGAAGGCTGCTGCTGCTAACAAAGGTGACTGGAATTATGACAGCAGCTGCTCTACCTCCTGGTAAGCAAAGAAGCATAAAAAAGAGGAAAATATATAACAGGGTAAGCACACCTGTAAAGGCTTTGGGCTTGGCTCTTTGTTACAACTTAAAAAACTTGTTGAGCTTCAAAACCCATTTCATTGCTCTCTTTTACCCTTCAGAAAGAAGGATGTTACTTTCTTGCTGCTCCCAAAGTCTGAGCCTCTGATTTCTTGCCTGTCGCTTCTTGTGTCACCTTGTCAGTGTGATGCCAGGCACTCGCAGAGGGCTGACAGCTCCAGGCTCAGAGACTAGCTAAATGACAAAACTCTTATCTCAAACAGTTTCATAGGAAGGGTGTTTCATATCAGCTGGATGGCTAGGCAAAACAGAATAATTTGTGAGGATGCTGATTGCTTTCATTATCTAGCTTTAGTATTCTAAGCCTATTTTTTTCTGTCTGTTTTTATAAGGTTTCTGCACTGAAAGAGGTGTCACTTGCAAGAAAGTAGTTTTCCCTTTGCTGTTCTGCTGTCTTTATCTTTTATATATAAGATGATGATCTGGATGTGATTTTGCGTCTTGATGAAATGTAACCATGAAGTTAGAGGATCAAATCCAACTTCTGTAATAGGTGGGTATTTGTCTTTTCCTATATGGTGGGTGATATTAGTAGGATATCCGAACTTTCTAAACACTACAGATTCTCACAGACACAAGTGTCCCAAAGGCAGACATAGAAGGTATGTCTATACCCAATTTTACAAGTGAAGAAAGTGAGACCAAGAGGCTGACTAATGAGGTCAGGGAGTCTGTATGTGTAAGCAAAGAAACATACACAGATCTCCTGAGTATAATCTCAGCAAGTCTTCTCCTCACAAGATTTTTGTGTCATGTTTTTTGGCTTCCCAGCACAGAATGTGGGTAATTTTTGGTGGGTTTTCTGCTAATTCAAGTTTTCATGAGATTTTGGGGAGCTAAAAAAGACTTCTGCCAAAAATAATTAAAAAAAAAAGATAAATCAAAGCTGTTCTGATGCAAGGGCAGGTTATGAAGGCAAAGACAAAAAGACACAAGTCAGAGTGACTTTCAGGTTCCTGGCTGAATCTGCAGGAAGTTCAGATATAACAGTGGAATGGAAAAGAGAAGTAGATACATACTCTCTCCATTCAGCAGGAGAGAGGTAGGGTCTGAAAATAAGCAATAAATTCTAATTTAGTGTTTTGGACATTTGGTCCAGTTGGAGGAATGTCCTAAATTAGATCCCTAGGCTGAAGGCTGGTTTCATACTTTATCAACAGACTTAAGCGTGAAATTAATAAAGCAGGATCCTAGATCCAGAACTCTACCTTTGGTTTAATGCAGAAGCCACTACATTAGATAACAATACCCATGGGCTCTCATTCTCAGTCCAGCCTTAAATTTTCCTCTGCAAAAGGGAACAGCTTCCAGAGGAGGGATGGAAAGTGAACACACAGGTTCACCCATGCCACCAGAGATGCCATAGGACATTTAGAGTACCTATAAGGTTGGTAGATGTGATGCAGGGCTCACAAAAGACCCTTGAACTGAGGGAGTGGCAGATGAATGTGAGACAGGATGTCCTTTTACACATAAAATGACCCCAGATCCCCAGATTCACCAGACAGTTGAATGACCCTAAGGTTCTTAAACTGAAGCTAGGGGATGCCTTTAGTCACCTCTACCTGTGTTAGTGAACTGAAGAGTGCCCAGGCTCCTCTGCTCATGAGTGATCTGGCATAGCCTGGCCTCATCTCCATCATTCAAGCATTTTAACCTGCAAGACAGTGACTGTATCTAAACTTCCAACTGAGAACATCCTCTTGACTGAGATAAGGCTGACTTGTGCCTCGGAATTATTTGGGACAATATGTATAGTATAGATAGATGTAGGTGGTATGTGTATGTGTGTGCACATCACTGCGTGAGAATAGAAGTGGGGTTGTCTAGACATGTTTGTATATGCATAGAATGCACGCAGGTATGTGCAAGCATAAACAGTGAAGTGTGCATTAGTGGATCAGGCATTATCCTTGCCTCCCTGTACCCCCCAACAGACAGAGGGAAGAGGTGGGATGGTGGGTATTTTGGATTCCATTCAAAGTCTGAAGGACTGAACATTAGGTATCACACCATCTGGCTGCTGGGTGCCTCATGGTCTATCAGAATCTTAATAGCTAAAAGATGTTGGGATGTTGGGACACAAAAGTTGTTTGTCCAGCCAATGAATGAAGAGTGGCTCAGCTGGCTGTGCTAAAGAATATCCAACATCATTCTAAGGCTTTATAGGCCTAATGAACCTCCTTGGTGTTAAGGTCTGTAAACAACTTTCTGGAGCAGTTCTTTACATGTTGATTTTTTCAGGTATCAGCTAATGGCTAGAAAAAAATAAAAATCTGCAGCCTCAGCTAGTCATGTATTCCCCTCTGTGGTCTGAGCAAAGACAGAAGCACCTCTAGGATGTTTTATCACACTTATCTTTGATAAATATCTTAGATGACCCCACTATTTCAAAGTAGCCTTCTGGAAGTTCCCACTAACACATAACCTAAAGCAAAACCATGAAATTGCACAGCAACTCCTGGGCTAATAAATCTTTCTGCTGCCAAACTCTCTATACACTTTTATCCATAACTTGGATAAAATTCTGATGAAGTTTGGACTTGGTGTGCATGTACCATGGGCCCTTGCCTTCATAACAGCTTCTTAGGCTGTCTACACCAATAAATTAAATATTGCTAGGGCGTGGGCCTAGGAACTGAGTCTAAATATATTAGCAGTCTCTAGCTCTTTGGTTTGAGCTAGCTTGCATCCTCCCAGACCTTTCCAGGGTGTGTTCAGGAATGAATCCAGTAGGTAGTCTGCTTTGAGGCCAGTCTGCTCTGGAAGCCAAAGAGTTAATAGCATTGTCATGGTAAGATGATGTCAAATGGTCTCAGTAGCATAGAGGAGGCTCTGGAACTATTTAGTTAATTGGTAAGGATGCAGCCTAACTGTTCCTCCTTTTATTTCTAATTTGATTCATCAGTATTGTCATTTTGGCTCTGAACTTGAGTTTCTACATTTCTGGACCATTCACTTTGTTGATTGGCTTGTGATTTGGCTCACATCTAGAGCAAGGCAACTTCCTGGTCAGCTGGAGAGATTTGGCCAGCAGATGTAGAAAATGACTTGCTCAAACTCCGACTGTGGTCCTAGAAGCAGAGTGAATGCAACTAACGTGAACTACATTGCTGGGCAAACATGCACTTTTAATAGGCACAGATAAGAGAGGGATTATGGACATTATAGTCTTCTAGGTAAGGGAACAAATACCATTATAACATCATATGTGGTCTTTATCAATATTATGGATTTTAGTTAATTGTTCCTCTTTCAAATACTCCTCATACATACCTGAAATGTGTTAAATGTCTCTGGATGTCGAGGTCTAATATTGGAGTTGGTCTGGAGGATCCAAGGGGCGATCTGTCTTGACTTAGAAGGTCTTGGAATTCTTTACATATTTGTCTAAAAGGAAAGTAGAAATCCTTAAATAAGACAGGTGTAATCCTTTCCATAAAGCTGTTTCCCATACACTGTCACCTTATCCTGAGTGACCTCATTCATAACAGAAATGTTTGGCAGAGGCACTGTTAAAGAAATTGAAGGCAAACGAATCCCCCTCTTGCCTCCCTGCCCCAAATTCTCAGAGCCAACAACATACAGAATCTCTTGAACAGGAGCCCCTCTGGAACCATATTAACACTGACACTTTAAAATGTGATTTCTCTCCTGAACTGGACCTGGTTTGGCAGTGTTAAGTCTGGCTTAGCTCACCTGCATTAGAAGCAAGGGTTATGGTTATACATGACTACTTGTACATTTGCCTGTGTACACTGGTTTATCTGCAAGTAGAAGTGCTGGCCATTTTGGCCTTGCCTTCTTGATCCCCAACTCTTAAGACAAATTGAACACTAGGAGTTGTGAAGGAAAATGCTACCTTTGCTCTCCTAGTTTCCATTTGTGTCCTTACTACCGCCTTGTAGAGTCTGGGGCAGAAGAACTGGTGGATCCTCAGCTGAGACCTCTCCCACAGGTCTGTCCAGAGTAAAAATTCATTCTAGCAGCAGTATTTAAATTTCTTATTGAAACATTCTTTAAATTGTTTCACAAATCTACCATGTTTCAGGCAGCCTAAAGTAGATGTTTATAGCAGTCCAGAGGACTTGCATCCTAACAGTGCCTTTTTCTCTCTGGTGACTGTAGAGGGAGCTCAGTGACTCACCTAGCTGTCAGTGCCTACACAACAGACAGGCAAGTGAGGCAAATCCTATAATCTCCACTTTTTCCTCGATGATATTTTCCTGGGTAACACACACTTTCAGTAGGTAGGACCTGGGACCCCAGTTCAGCACCTTGCAATGGGAACTCAGGCTCTGTCTTGCCTGGTCTCCCACCACCATAGTAGCCCAATTCTTTGGAAAGGGTGGATGATCTTGCTGTCTTCCCTCTCCTTCCGCTTTTCAGGATGCCTCAACACCTGGGGTTTTAAAAAACATCCCCTAGGATAACCCTATATAGGATCTAACACTAAGAGGGACCTGAAAGTAAGATCTTGTCATTCTTATGATGATGTTGTTTTGGGCTAGTTTGCAAATTAGTCTAGGAATATTCTACCAATGTGGGTTTTTTTAAAAGAAACCAAACTGGCTCCATTTAGTGTATACCATATCTGGACCATGGATGAATAGAGACACCACTTATTTTCAATTAATTTATGATACTGTTAATTAAAAAAAAGAGAGTGTCTGGGTCTCTCTCTCAGGACTTCTCGAAAATAAGCATACCATTCTCCATTGACTGTATTGGAAATTTGGCACTTAATATGGGGTTGGGGGAGCATGATGCCCACCAGATGGTCAGGATGATCAGTTGAGTTGCCTCACACTAGCCTGATCAACAACCAGTTGGGTGGACCTAATACTGGTCACGGTGACTACATGTAACCTAGGAAACAGTGCTGCCTACTAAATTATACAGTGCCAGGGGTCATTCTCATACCCTCATGCAAATTTTCACCATCTGATAAGGTCCATAGAGGCACTTCTAGCCTCCTAAAAAGGGTGGCTTCCTGAAAATGGACCTTGATATGCATTATCTCCCAGAACATGCCCAGAAAATACTTGGGAGAGTTCAAGGAGCCATTCTAACATTTTAGTAATATGGACAATTGCAAGCTGATGACTCAGTTTGTGCATGGTTTACTTTGTTAGCATAGATGCAATCACTGTGCCTGGGGCCAGTTTCTAATACTAAAGAGCATCTCTGTGGTCCATGATTTCTGTTAGAAGACTTGTTGTACATGTGGTCCTAGATAAAGTTCAAGTTCTTCATTATCACCTTGTAACTCTTGTCCTTTCGGACAGGGGCATAATGGAAAATAAGTGGGTAAACTCAGCTTCTTGGTCTTTAGAAGGTCTTCCATTGCCCAGTTACAAGCAAGGAAACTATATTAACCTGTTTTTACCCTTCATTATATCACTGTTCTGCAAGTTTTGGACGTAGACTTTGGACACCACAGCGCTCTCCTGGCTAAGAGGAGAGGAGATGCAGAAAACTATTTCCTGCTGTGCTGCTGGACTTCATCCAAGCCTAATTTCTGTGAACACTTGTCATCTGTATGGACCTAGACACCGACTGCTTGAAAAGACAGCATCATCTTAGCCTTTCAGGCAAAGAGAGGTATTCAGCAGAAAGGTATGTAAATGCAGCATACAGTTTTAATGAACCAGGTCCTTAGAGGAAAAACAGTTCCTTTCAACAACTGAAAACAGTCAGTCGTTTTGGCTTCTAAACAATCTACTATCCCCAGTCGGCCCTGTCAGCACTGCTCTTCTCTCCTTCCTCCAACCTCTACTTTCTACCTGTTGAAAAGTTCATCTTAAAAGTTCTTATATTTTGACAAAGGAAAGTGTCGGAACCAAATGTGCAATTAAGTTCCCTTCTATCTTCACATGTCAAAAGCCTTTACTGAATGTTGGCAGATTGAAAGAAAAGAAAAAACTTTTTATTATACTTGAAAACCTGTAAAAGGCAGTAACCTACTTTTTTTCAAGGGGATTTCTAGTCAAAGTGGTGTTTTGGAGCTTTCACTACCAATAAAACATCACTTGGGGTAGTGACAGGGAGGGGGCTGAGAGTTATCTACTGTCAGTTGGACTGAAACGTTGAAAAAGCAAAGAAAGGTGGTTATGCTGTCTTAGGGGCCACAGATTAATAAAAAAAAAAAGAGTCCTGGTCACTCCTACAAAAGAGGCACTTAATGATTTGTGATAGATGGTCAGATACTCCAGTATATGATCAGGAAAAGATAAAAAATTCTGTACTTGATCAGAACAAGAGCCCATCCAGTCCATGATCCTATTGCTAACAGTGGCCAAAGCAAATGTCTAGTGCAAAGTACAAGACTGGGGCAAATGTGTGCCCATGAATCTGATATATTCCAAGTGTGGAAGAGTTGCCAGGCATCCAAAGATCAGATATCAGAGAGATGGTCAGCAGGTCCTGTGCATCCAATTTCAGAGTTACTTTTCAGAACATTAGCAAATTGAGCACTTAGTGTCATGAGCCAGATGTTGATTATTCTGTACTGCTTGTAAGCAACCCCACAATAAAGTTGTTATTCACACTATTCTGTTTTGGTCCATGTAAATGTGTGCATTATCTGTCCCTCTGTCTCATGTGGAAGACCTTGTGCTATTTCCCATAGGAAATATGGGAAATATATCATTTCTGTGATATTTCCCATAGGATAGTGTGCCTCTCCATCAAGAGGAATTATTGATGTGGCCTTCAGCAGTTCTGCATCTGTCCTAGCCACAACCTGATCAGGTTCTGCTCTGTGTTGTAAAGCCATTCAGGGTCTCCCATACCTCTGCAAGGTGAACTGGCCCATGCTTAAAGACCCTCTAAACCCAGGTCCCAGCTTTTTTTTTTTTTTTTTTTTTATTTCTGTGTGGATTGCATAGACATGTACTGAAGCCTTTCTAAAGAGTCTAGGGTTAAAGGTCAGTATCAGCACCCTTTGGCCAGAATTATGACAATTCAGTCTTTTTTTTGAAGCATCTTGTTCTGGAGTGCCCAGACAAACATCTACTCAGTCAAAGTGATATCCTGAAGAAAATAGAATTTTCCACTAAGCCATAACAATGAACCATGTGAGCTCGGCAAAACAGAATTTGTGGCCAGAGAAGGGAACTGAGAGATAGGGAAGCACTTGTTTTATGACTATATCCTTGAGGACAGCTGAGAGACTGATCAGAACAAACATCCTGCCTCAGAAGACACTGAGGATGCGGTGGTGAAGTGTATAGTCAAGGAGAACAACTAATTGGGAAGTTGATAAGAACTAAAGGTACTTAATGAGGTACTTAATGCCTTCTTTGCCTCAGTCATTAACAATCAGACCAGTTATCCCTGGGGTATTCAGCCTTCTGAGCTGGAAGGCAAGGACAGGGAGCGGAATAAACCCCCCATAGTCCAGGAGGAAGCAGTTTGTGACCTGCTGAGCCGCCTGAACACTCACAAGTCTATGGGGCCGGATGGGATCCACCCAAGAGTACCAAGGGAGCTGGCGGAGGACCTCGCCAAGCCACTCGCCATCATTTATCAGCAGTCCTGGTTAACAGGGGAGGTCCCAGATGACTGGAGGCTTGCCGACGTGATGCCCATCTACAAGAAGGGCCAGAAGGAGGATCCAGGGAACCACAGGCCTGTCAGCCTGACCTTGGTACCAAGGAAGATTATGGAGCCGTCCGTCTTCAGTGAGCTCACCTGGCAAGTGCAGGACAACAGGGGATCAGCCCCAGACAGCATGGGTTCATGAAAGGCAGGTCCTGCCTGACCAACCTGATCTCCTTCTATGACCAGGTGACCCACCTAGTGGATGAGGGAAAGGCTGTGGATGTTGTCTACCTGGACTTTAGTAAAGCCTTTGACACAGTCTCCCACAGCATCCTCCTAGAGAAGCTGTCAGCTCATGGCTTAGACAGGTGTACTCTTCTCTGGGTAAAAAACTGGCTGGATGGCTGAGCCCAGAGAGTTGTGGTGAACGGAGCTAAACCCAGTTGGTGGGTGGTCACGAGTGGTGTTCCCCAGGGCTCAGTGTTGGGCCCAGTCTTGTTTAATATCTTTATCAATGATCTGGATGAAGAGATTGAGTGCACCCTAAGTAAGTTTGCAGATGACACCAAATTAGGCAGGAGTGTTGATCTGCTTGAGGATAGGAAGGTTCTGCAGA
Source organism: Morus bassanus (assembly GCA_031468815.1). Taxonomy (NCBI): domain Eukaryota; kingdom Metazoa; phylum Chordata; class Aves; order Suliformes; family Sulidae; genus Morus; species Morus bassanus. Next base: position 112,627,590 of record CM062569.1, on the reverse strand, counting down.
GGGATCTGGATAGGCTGGATCGATGAGCCGAGGTTAATTGCATGAGGTTTAACAAGGCCAAGTGTCAGGTCTTGCACTTGGGTCACAACAATCCCATGCAGCGCTACAGGCTTGGGGAAGAGTGGCTGGAAAGCTGCCCAGCAGAGAAGGCCCTGGGGATGCTGGCTGACAGCCGGCTGAACACAAGCCAGCAGTGTGCCCAGGTGGCCAAGAAGGCCAACAGCATCCTGGCTTGTATCAGCAATAGTGTGGCCAGCAGGAGCAAGGCAGGGATGGTGCCCCTGTGCTCGGCGCTGGTGAGGCCACCCCTCGAATGCTGTGTTCAGTTTTGGGCCCCTCGGGACAAGAAGGACATGGAGGTGCTGGAGCGTGTCCAGAGAAGGGCAACGGAGCTGGGGAAGGGTCTGGAGAACAAGTGTGATGGGGAGCGGCTGAGGGAGCTGGGGGGGTTTAGCCTGGAGAAGAGGAGGCTGAGGGGAGACCTTATCGCTTTCTGCAACTGCCTGAAAGGAGGTTGTAGTGAGGTGGGGGTTGGTCTTTTCTCCCAAGTCACTAGTGATAGGACGAGAGGAAATGGCTTAAAGCTGCACCAGGGGAGGTTTAGATTGGATATGAGGAAAAACTTCTTTACTGACAGAGTGGTCAGGCACTGGAACAGGCTGCCCAGAGAGGTGGTGGAGTCACCATCCCTGGAGGAGTTCAAAAAACTTGTAGACGTGGCACTTCAGGGCATGGTTTAGGAGGCCTGGGGTGGTTGGGTTTATGGTTGGACTTGGTAATGTTAGAGGTCTTTTCCAACCTTAATGATTCTATAATTCTATGATTAAAACAAAGTGCCCTTTAGGTGAACTATCCTCATTATAATACTAAAAATCATGCCCATAGGCCAGGAACTGCCCCACTCAAATAAGCCCCTTACTCTCTGAGCATGTGTGGTAAATTAAAAGAGAGCTGCACCTTTAAGTTGAAGCGAAAAAGAAATTAACCAATTATTAGCTGAGGCATGTGAATATTAGCTGTGACTGACACATTTAACTGTATAAATGCCTTGTAGTTTCTCAGTGTGGTGTGCTAGCTTTGTGGAGTTACCACCTAGCACCCACCTTTGCACAAAAATGAATTATCATAGAATCATAGAATGTCCTGAGTTGGAAGGGACCCACAGGGATCATCAAGTTCAACTAATTTCCCTGCACAGGACAACCACAAAATTCGCACCATATCTCTGAGGGTGTTGTCCAAATGCCCCTTGAACATCGTCAGGCTTGGCGCCATGACTGCCTCCCTGGGGAGCCTGTTCCAGTGCTCCACCACCCTCTGGGGGAAGAACCTTTTCCTAATATCCAACCTAAACCTCCCCCGGCACATCTTCCTGCCATTCCCTCGGGTCCTACCGTTGGTCACCAGAGAGAAGAGATCAGCGCCTGCCCCTCCTCCTCCTCCCCTTGTGAGGAAGCTGCAGACTGCCATGAGGTCTGCCCTCAGCCTCCTCTTCTCCAGGCTGAAAAAACCAAGTGACTTCAGCCGCTCCTCATATGGCTTCCCCTCTAAACCCTTCACCAGCTTTGTGGCCCTCCTCTGGACCCTCTCTAGTAGCTTTATATCCTTGGTGTACTGTGGCACCCAAAACTGCACCCAGCGCTCGAGATGAGGCTGCCCCAGCGCAGAGCAGAGCGGGACAATCCCCTCCCTCAACTGGCTGCAATGCAGTGCTTGATGCACCCCAAGGCACGGTTGGCCCTCTTGGCTGCCAGGGCACACTGTTGGCTCATGTTCAACTTGCCGTCGACCAGAACCCCCAGGTCCCTCTCTGCAGAGCTGCTCTCCAGCCTCTCGTTCCCCAGGCTGTCTGTACAGCCAGGGTTGCCGTGCCCCAGGTGCAAAATCCGTCACTTGCCCTTGTTAAACTTCATATGGTTGATGATTGCCCACCCCCCTAATCTGTCCAGATCTCCCTGCAGGGCCTCTCTGCCCTCAAGAGTGTCAACAGCTCCCCCAATTTTGTGTCGTCAGCAAACTTAATTAGTATTCCTAATCTAATTTAATTTAATTAGAATTAAATAAAATACCTCCGCTCTGTGTGTAGTTTGGCATGTTGCACACCAGGCGAATGAACCCATTTTTCCGGATAACAAAAGAAGGTGAGTGGAGAGAAAGAGAATCATAAGAGTCTGGCATCTCCCATTGTTTAGCCCTTTCTTATCCTTTCAGCTCTTAAAAAAGCTTGCTTCACTCCCATCCTGCCCTTGCTGTCACTTGTGTTCAGCGCTGTATACGGGCTACACAGCCCAATCATCTCTTCCTCCCATATTATTTATCAGGTAAGGTTCTGATTCTTCATTGTCTAGACCATCAAATTGTTAGAACAGGCCATGGCACCATCTTGTTGTATCAGCTAGTACTGTCCTAGGCAGGTCCTGAGTCAGCAAATGTGAGAGACTGTTTCCAAGAGGTAGTTTGGGAAGATCAGGTGGCTTAACACAATGAAAATGGTTTGCTCCATGATAGAAAATTGTCCTGATTTCATTCACTGTATTACTATCAACATAGCCTCAGACCAGGTTGGGCTTAGCAGGGCAGCGAAGAGAGAGTTACCTAAAGCTTAGTAACCTCCATGTGTTAAAAAGGGCTATTGGCATCTAGAGTAGCAGTCTTTAGTCTTCACTAGCCCACGGGCCACAGTTCTGCGCATGGCAGCTGAACTGCTTCCACTCAGGGTGGGGGGATTGCTTGATTACAAGGTATAGATGTCCTTGATAACACTGGGAGCTTCTACTGGACACAAGAGATTTCTGCATTGTAGACATTAAGGGCTCTATTTAGTTACTCAAGCATAGATATGTAGTACCCAAGACATCCATAATAACTGGCAGATACAACACAGTAACAAAAAGAGACCTGTGTGCTTCTGGAGCAGCAGCTGGTAACCAAGCTGGATAACCCAGTTCACCTCAAATGGCAGTAGGTGCCTATGTTTGGGCAACTGAATCAAGCCGCTGAAGTTGGATGTCTGAATCCAGATTGGAGTTTCATCTATATACTAGGAATAGTGGAAATAATTTTATTCTTTCCCCTTATTTTTCCTCAAGACCCCACTTATGGAAGATCTTACCAGTTCTGCCAAAGGCACATTTCTATGGACTTCTGGCTCTGTCCCAGACTGGACAATGACCACACACACAGACAATGGCGCTCCATTTCTTTCCATAGGCAAAGCTTGCAATAACTGATTTTACCACCCTAAAATTTCAGTGTCATTTTTGGTGACAGCATAACGTTCCACCACTTTTTCTGGTGTCATAACTCGTAGTGCGAGGCAGGACAGTGGTGAAATTACTGAAATGACAAACCTAGAGCTTATATATGCCTAGTGAATAATTGAAACTCCTGACAAATGACTAAAGTACCTACTAACAGGTACATGGAAGCGTAGCTCGGAAATACCATGCTAATATTACGATGTCATGGACTTGTGCTTCCTGCACTATCTGGACAGGGCTGGTCTGGGACTCACTGTTCTCCTTCCAGGCAGGAGAGGGCAGTAGTAGCACACACATTGACCCATCTGTCCCTGTTACAAGCACTCTGACTGCAGTAGGATATGGCCTATGCTTGCATTATCGACAGACCTCTGATTAATTTGCTGGTGCTTTTAACTGATGGAAGGGGGGGGAAAAGTAAATTGGTTCCTTACAAGTGCAGGGTAACAGCTTACAAGCCCAAAGTTCATGTGGGTTAGGAGTAATGCATGCCCACAACTCTCCACTTCAGTAGTAACAGGGGGTGAGAAAGTAGGTATGAAGTGGTGAGAAAGAATAGCGAGATCTTATGCGTCTCTCAGTTGGACAGCCTTTGGACATAACAGTTACCCACTGATTGTTACAACCCATAGCAGTGTGATCTCTCCTTAGAACCAGAAAAGAAGGGGGAAGGCTTGTATCATTATGGTTGAGTCACATTTTATAAATGGGGCAAATCCTCTAGCTGGGGCAACTTACAATCTTAACTCTTACTTAGGTTGTACTGCCCAGCAGTACAATCAGCTCTTACATAGTTAGAGGGGCAGATTGTTAATGAGCTATACAGCCATGGGGAGACAGAACTTGCAGAGATGAGCTGCTTCTTGCCAGCTGGTTTATTCTCATGTCTCTGAAACCCCTTGGGCCCTTAAAACAAACGTGTATGAAGCTAAGAATAAGATCATATTCCACTTATATTATTCCTTTTAATCTACAAGGGACTTAGGACCATGATGCTTGAGTTCTTTCATCACCTTCACAACGAGCAAATGTCCCCTGAGCCACATGGTGCTCTGCTTATCACCCCAGGGGAGGATCACAGGCTATATTCATGGGATTCACAAGCCTGAGATGTTTCAATGCATGTTGTCTCTCATCACCTTCAGGACAAAGAGCTCTGGATACAGGAGGCATACCAAGGCCAGAAGTCCTGTTCCCCACAAACAGACAAAGCAGGAAGACATTGGGATACAAAGGACAATCCTGTGCCTGGTCAGCCTGCTACTACCTACTGCAGGGTAATCCTTCTGTGTTGGATATATCCCAGTCTGGATGATTCCCAAACATTTCCAGCACTGGGGGAAAGAGACAAATGGTGGTTTGAGAGCTGTGGTTTCTGTCCTCAGCTCTCCTGCAGCCTCACTGTGTAACGTGGCAGTTAGTGCAGGAAGAGTATGACAACACCCAAGGCTACCCCATGCAGGCATACCACACACCTAGTGTAGGTCTATGTTGCTCCACACCGTCTATTTATTCCCATTTCCCATGGCTCATAAAGGCTAATTCCTCCCTCATCAAGGCTAATTAACCTAGATGAAATGTTATCTTAACATGATGTTACTGCTCCAGGGAGGCGAGCTGCTTGTTTAGAGCAAAATCAGGTGCCTCTGTATGTCTTTAATGGCTTCAGCAAAGCTCCACTGCTGGTGTACATTGTTCCAGTGCCTTTGACTTCAGGGGAACTCTTGTGATTTCCATCCAGAGAGGTTCTGTCCCTCTGCAAACCAGCTCTCCCTCAGCAGACTAAAGATAATTATCTTACAGCAACTAGTACTTCAGTATGAGCTTAGATCTCCTGCTCACATGCAAACAGGAGACAAGGCCAGTCTCTGTCCAATAGATCTTACCGTGTAATAATGTCCCCTCCTGTCATCTAAACCAAAGCACCTAAGAAGATGTACGTGCCTCCTTAAATGCAGGCAATGAGAACATAGCCACTAAAACCTCATTGTAGTAAAATAAGGTTCCTCTTACAGCATCTCTAAAGAGGATTGCTCTCGCTTGCTGTCAGTGAGTACTGTTGTGATAGCAGTCCCTGCAAAACCAGCTCTGTACTCCCACTCCTCCCTCCCCCAGCCCCCAGATCCAAAATGGAGAAGTGACAGACAGATTTCTTTTTTAGTTTTCCCTCCCTTCTTACTTTGTCGCTAGGATCATCTTTTTCCTTGCTGTCTGCTCTTTCTGTTCCATGTGCTGTCTGGCAATGTGCTCTCCTACCGCCTTGGCAGGGAACTCTGTTTCACAGGTGTAGCCGAAATCTCTGGCCAAATGTAATGCTTCCCCTGTGGGCAAACAAAATGGGTCAGTTAGTTTTTAGGGTTATTATTATTATGCTTACAAAATTTCTTCCACTTTAAAAAAAAATAATGATACAATAACAAATCACTTTTGCAGACGTTCATTCCCAACCTCAGTTACAGATTTCAGCCCATTTGGCCTGCTCATGTTTAGTCATCAGATGGTGCCAGCCAGAAAATAAGGAGGATATACCTCCCATGAGAAAATACTAGTCAAGACACTTGGGTTTAGCTCCCTCCCCTGCCACCAGTGAGTACTGGGCAGCTGCTCAAATTTTGTAAACCCAATTCATCATTGATATTTAAGGCATGGAAATTAGGGGAAGGTAGGAATAAATCACTCTAAAGAGCTGAGATTCAGCCATTGGTGCTTCATGTCTTAGTCTCTAAAGGAAGAATAAACTTCTACCCCAGGAGAGAGCTGTGGGGATAACACAAATTTCAGCATATTTGCTTAGGGGTTAAGCCAGCAGGCATGATACAAGCGCCCCACACTAAAGATAAGCAGACCCCAAAGTAAAGTACAAGAAACTATCCTGTTTCCAAAAATATTGCAATCAAAATTAAATCATAGAATTATAGAATCATTAAGGTTGGAAAAGACCTTTAACATTACCAAGTCCAACCATAAACCCAACCACCCCAGGCCTCCTAAACCATGCCCTGAAGTGCCACGTCTACAAGTTTTTTGAACTCCTCCAGGGATGGTGACTCCACCACCTCTCTGGGCAGCCTGTTCCAGTGCCTGACCGTCCTTTCAGTAAAGAAGTTTTTCCTCATATCCAATCTAAACCTCCCCTGGCACAGCTTGAGGCCGTTTACTCTCGTTCTATCACTAGTGACTTGGGAGAAAAGACCAACCCCCACCTCACTACAACCTCCTTTCAGGCAGTTGCAGAGAGCGATAAGGTCTCCCCTCAGCCTTCTCTTCTCCAGGCTAAAACCCCCCCAGCTCCCTCAGCCGCTCCTCATCACACTTGTTCTCCAGACCCTTCCCCAGCTCCGTTGCCCTTCTCTGGACACGCTCCAGCACCTCCATGTCCTTCTTGTCCCGAGGGGCCCAAAACTGAACACAGCATTCGAGGGGCGGCCTCACCAGTGCCGAGCACAGGGGCACCATCCCTGCCCTGCTCCTGCTGGCCACACTATTGCTGATACAAGCCAGGATGCTGTTGGCCTTCTTGGCCACCTGGGCACACTGCTGGCTAGACAAATTGACCAGACCAAATAAAAAGGGATGGCAATGAAGATCACAGTTGCTGTTTTATAGGTGGGGAAATCAAGGCAAAGAGAGTATGTGGCTTAACTAGGCTTTGTGAGAAATCTGTGACAGAGGCTGGCACTGAGCATCTCTCTACCTCACTACAGAGACTGGACACTATAACCCAACTCCATGCCGGCTTCCATCTTCCAAATGCCTTTGGAAGAACCTGCCTCTCTCCACTAGCTTTGAGAACCCAGGAATTTATTTTAGGGTATACTGAACACTCTGGCCTGTATGCTGTGACTCTGACAACCTTGGTGTGGGATTTATCTGCTCAAACACAGCTGCCTGGAGTGTGAACATCTGCGCCTAAGTCTTTCCCTGGTGGGAAAGAGACAGTTCCAGATGACACTTGCTCTCATCTCATCGTAGAAGGTAGAAATAGGTCAGCTACCAGAAGTGTATGTTGAAGCACATCTGCATGTGTGACAAACAGAGATGTGCTCTTAGGATTAGGGTGTTGTGGGTTTTAATTTTATTTTTCTTTTTTTCAGAGTTGTGTATTTGATTGCCATCATGAGAGGTGTCATTGGACCTTTGCTCTTTGGAGACCAAGATGATGCTCCAGGTGAACCATTAGGAGGGATGCAGAACCTGTAACACCTCCCTCTGAGAACATGTGCAGTGGAATTAATGCAATTGAATGTCAATATTGACATTTGACCTAATAATTTCAAGTCAATGGAGACAAACTAGCACTTGAAGCATGTATCATCCCATACTAAAGTAGAAGGCAAAAGTGGATCAGAGGAGTTGTAGAAAAGTCCAGGTTAGAAGGGAACTCAGGACATTACCTTCTGTTGAAAACACGGCCTTAGATTAGGTTATTCATGGCCTTTTCAAGCCTAGTCTTGAATATTTCCAACCATGGAGATTCCACAGCTTTTCTAAGCAACCTAATCAAATGTTTAATTATTAATTTAATTTAATTGTTAATCACCCAGAAGTCCTGATTTCACCCTGTCGATTACAGTGTGACATGAGAGGACAGATACAACTACGATAGAGATGGTGAGATGAATCCCATCACCAGCAAGTCTGGATCTGCTCTGCACAGACCTGGCTAAGCCAAGGAAGATGTAAACTTCCATGGGAGCAGTGGTCCTGTGCAAGGGGCAGCATGAGGCATAAGGAGCCACATCCACTGACCTCTACTCCAGACTCTGTTCTCCACCTTTTCAGAGTTTATTCTCTCCCCTTCTATCATTGGAGTTTTTACCAGAAAAGTACCTTTCATTTTCACAAGCAAATACTTCATTGTGTGTTTATCTGACCTAAATGGATTCAGGTACTAGCAAAATACATGCACTGCTCCCAGGGAATTTGTTTGCTGATACCAGTCAACAATGACCTTTGCAGCTGTAACCAATTTTGCATGCAAAAATTGAAGACTATACTCAAAATCAACTGCATTATTTGGATTTTTTAAACATGATTTCCAGTAAGCCTAAAAAGAATAAGAAGTTAACAAGCAACCACTATCTCTTACTTGAAAGGAGAAATGGTTTCCAGTTAGTTTACAGCTTCTGGAAAATTAAAATAATTTTCAGTGAAATTAAAATGGATTTCAGTGGTATGTTATCAGTGAGTGAGAATGAACAGGCATATAGCTGACTGCCAGTTTTGTATTTAAAACATCTATCCCAGACTTCTTGTGTGAGAAAGGGCATAAATTTAAGCCATAGCTTGTAAATTTCTGTTGAGGTGCTTCAAAATTTCTATGTCAGCTATGCTTTTACTATTCCTTAAATAAAGACTTAAAGAGTAAGTCAACTGCAGAGGAGCACCAGGTTTTCCTTTTCAACCAAACTCCCTTAGAACACTTGATAGGTTGGTTTTCATGCCAACATGGAACGAAGATAAAAGTCAAACCCTTTGAAGCTGTCATCAGGTGGAATTACCATTCTCCAGACAGCAATACCCTGGTCCCAATGTGACCCAAGTAACAATACAAAGAATGTAGTCAGCAAAGAATTTAAACATTTAGCCATTGGAAAAGTCTTGGTTTCTTCAACAGAGCAAAATTTATGTGAGGAAATGTAGGCATTTGTTTAACATGGTCAACAACAAACTGACTGAGATTTGTATGTTTTCATTTAATGTCAAAAAAAAAGGGAATGAAAATAGGAATTGTCATTAAAACTTATCTTTACAAAGATGGTGTATATTATTTACTAGAGCTGAGAAAATTATCCTAAACTGTTTTAATGATCTGAGAAAATGAAACAAAAGCATAAAACTTGTGCATTAGTCCTGGAGCTGGGACTATGATTGTACGTTAATGGTATATGAAGAGATAAAATCATAAGCAAAAAGAAACAAAATTACTTATCTGCTTGTGGATATAGACAGGTAAAAATGTAGATGCAGATGTACTTACTATTTTTTTGTGAAATAATAAAGTAAAAAATGTTTTAAATATATTTTGAAAATATATTTTTACTGGAAATTGAAAGCTGATATGTACTATGATTGCACATTAGAGCTATGCATATTTATCCATATAAGCATGCACTTCTTTGTGATATAAGGAGTAGGCATTCTAAATTATGACATCAAATTCTAAATAAAAATACAAATCTGGACAGGAAAACACTCTGCAGAACATGATTTCTTATAACTCATTGAGCAAAGATGTCATTTTGAACTTGGACCAAATGGTGATTTGTTATTTATTGGATTTTTGGTGGTATACTTCTATACCTATTAGTTCTTGCTAATCTCAGTGAATAGAGGTCCCTTGTATTACTGTACCGTAGGAAATAAGTCTGCTTGGTGGGGGGAAAGTAGTTTGTACAAAATGTCATAAAAGTTGTTCTTTCTTTTTCTACATCATAATTTGGGCAAACATTTATTCTAGAGGAGAATGTGGAAATGTTGAAAATGTGGATGAACCAACCCCTTTTCTTTTACCTTAGATTTGCCACCTTCTGCCTAGTTATTATTTACATCAGGGAGGAGTCATACTAAAGGTAGAAACCACTAAAATCCCTAGCTTTTACAGCCAGTTGCCTTGTTTCAATCTAAAACCAAATTTCCCTATGTGCAATATCCCCAGCTCTTTCCTCCTGCAGAGACAAAGAACAGGCGTTGGGGATCGTTGACTCTTTCTCCTTAAATCCAGCACACGGCTTTGCAGCTACAGGCAGCGCTGCCTATATAATTTGACAATTGACCAGAGAGCTTTGCATGATGGAAAAGGACAGTTGCTAAAGCTGAATTGACAGAGACAGGTCTGGAAAGCCTCAGTGGAGAGACTAGCCGTATACCTTGACAGGCTTCTGTGGGCAGGTGCAAGGAGCAGCGTGGGTGTCTCCTGGGTCTAGCAAGAGTGAGAGATGCTCCTATGCAGAGTGAAGGCAGAAGCTGTGTCCCAGGAGAGGGACACTCAGCATCTGAACCTCCTACTGTCTCTTTGGCTTTGCCTCCTCCGGATGCTCTACCCAGCAGAAATGCTACCCAGGGGGTGGAGGGACAGGCAGGAGGTGGAAGGAAAGTTTTTTCTATTTGTAGGGTGAGAAGGAAGAAGGAACAAGTAGAAGGATATTTAAACAAAGGCTGGTGGGGGAGAAGTGTGACAGTTGATAGCAGGGACTGACCTATTTTTCTCAAGAATTTTGGTCTCCAAATGATTAATGCAGTCAATTCGATGCCTAGTAAATTTAGTGTCTTAGTTAGGTTGGACAGGAAAACAAATTCTAGATTTTTTGTAAATGCTTTTTCTGATTTTTGTAAATAATCTGATGGTTTTAAATCCATTCATACATTGCTTTTACCTGTGTCTGCAATAACATTTATGCTATGTCTCTGCCTTTTAAGTGCCCTGTCCAAACAGATGGGGACACCTCCCCTCTTCTCACATCCTTTCTTGCTCCTACTGCGGAAGCTTTTGACGTCTTTGAGCCATCAGTAAGGCTTAGTCTTGGCAATGCTGGCGTTTAATGGATGAGCCTTTGTTGTATTAGCTAAGATATAGGAATTTTCCTTGTAGAGCTGGTAAGAAAAATGACCTTTCCCTTCATCTAATCTAGGCACTAGAGGGCATCCCTCACCTACTGGTTGCACAGAGCTATGTCCCATACTGCTGTGGAGAGTCTTGCAATGCTGAGCTCATTCTCCCAGTCTGTCTTTCTACCCATTGTGCTGATTTATGTGGATGACAACGTAAAGAACAGAATTGATCTGTCAAACAATTCCTACTCTAGGCCCCAGAAGTCCCTACGAAAGACACTAAAGATGCAACCCAACCAAAACAAGACTAACGGTAAACACCCAGCAGCCATGCTGACCCCCAAAAGAAGTAAGTTTGCAGAAAACAAGGGGCCACAGAACAATTTTCATAGAGTCTTGATCTTCACATAACCACCACAGCCTAGGCATTCACTGCAGTTCCTCTGTCGAACTTAGCAGTACTCTCCAAAACTCAAGGATTTTAGTCTATTTAGAGGAAGAGAAGTCTTAGTCATGCCAGAGACTTTCAACATGGCTTTGGTCAATATACCTAATGACTATATAACTAATTTTGCCTTTCTTACCTCAAACAGGTATTAAAGAAGTTAAGCACATTCCTACCTTACAGAGATATTAAAGGCCTCGATACATTGAAGACTGTGAGGACCTTCAGTGATAATAAACTTAGAACCACCTAAAGTAATCGACAGTGACACAGTCCTGGGTCCTTATGAGAAGTCTACACAGTGCCCCTGATATTTAGGGATTTAATAAGACTAATAAATCATTAAGTCAATTTGTATATTGCCATCACACAGAAAAAAAGCCAATACTGTTTTCTTCATGTTTTCTTCTCCTCCAAAACCTGGAATAAGCCTGTGTCTTTCCACTTCTGCCTCCTCCAGCAGCAGGAGCCATTGAGGGATGGGTTTCCTTGCAGAAACCATGCTACAAGTTAGTACCACTTGGAAGTAATATCTGCATGTACAACGGGAGGACAGCTTATACCACAAAGAATTCAATGAGCACTGCCAAGTTTGACTGAGGATTGGTTACATAGACAGAAAGTGAGCTTCATTTTGTTTTCTGTTGGAATAATAATGCACATGGTGGTGCTTTTCCCAAAAATTCCAGTAGACAAACTTCATGATTAGGATGTCTAGGCAAACAGGTCTCTGTCAAAGTGAGCTCAGTCTCCTCAGTATATATCTTTAGGACTCACATTAAGGCAGTCCAAGAACAAAAGTGATACAATAGGCTTGATAATAGGTTTGCTATTGACTTTGAGTAAAGGACAGGGAGGCAAGCACAGCTCCATCCCTGGGAAAAAGGAATTAAATTCTGACTTACAGTAATGGTACTGTGCCATCAGTCCCAGGCCAGTAGTGGAAAGACACAGTCTCAACCTCTTCTAATGAATGAGTTTATTCTTCCCTGCTAAGACCCAAGGTGCATGAAAGATTGTGAAGGTAGGAACAGCCCTTACTCCTCTAAACTGGGGGAGAAAACTCCCTTTTTTAAGACTGTAACTCCACTATGGCTTTCTCTTTATTACAAACAGGTGTGATATGGACACACTTGTATTTCAGAGCAGCCCCGTTGTAGTTCAGTGTGCTCAGTGGCCCCTGAGAACCTCAGTCCCTCCTTCTACATGGTGAAAAACATCCATTGTTGTGGATTCAGCACTATTTCTCCATCCTTTGAGATATTAAAAACCTGACTAGGCAAGGTCCTGAACAACCTTTTGTAATTGACCCTGCTTTGAGCAGGAGGGTTGGACTAGAAGATCACCAGAGGTCCCTTCCAGCCTCAACCTTTCTGTAATTCAGCGATTCTGTGGTAATATGTGCTGAGACCTCAGCCTACTTGTCTGGATCTGTATGGACCTTTCAGGTTATGATCCTAGAAGGTGTTGATCTTTAGGATGAGCTGAGTGCTCTCAACATCAAGGAGGAGGGATCTGAAATTCCCAGAGCTGCTACCCACAGCCAGACAAAAAACCAAGTACTTAGTGGATTCACCCAGAGTAGAAGAGATTCAGGTAGAGTTTATTCCCTTTGCCTGAGGGGTTTGAACCTGCATCTCGCAGCTGAAGGTTTGAAGAGCCCAGCAGTATTTGGTGAATGATATTTAAACAACAAATAAAGGCCAAGAAAGTATCTCCTGGGCCTATCTAGGGTTTATGTGAAAACAGATTTCATTCATTTATGTGGGGGGGGGAAAGTCTTGTCTAAATATTATACCCTCTTATGGGGAAAAAAAAAACCCACATTTTTGGATCAGCTCCAGGAAATTCACAAGTTAAAAGAAAAGGAAGATAAACAAACCTACTTATAGAGTTGGTATAAGACATTCATCTCTCTCACAAGAACACTTGGATCATTGATTTGTAAGTCAGATCCCAGCACAGAAAGCACAGATCAATGCTGAGGAAACTGCAGGACCAGACTGCTTGCTGGGAGCCAAGACATCTCAGAGTGAACTTCCATTTTGCCACTAGTTCTCTCTGTGGCTTTAGGCAAGTCAGTTCTCCTCTTTGTACAAAATACAGATTATGATATTTAACACTGTGACTGAAAAATGTTGCATACAGGAAACATTTTAATTATGTCTATATTATATTGCAATATTATAAACCCTACCTTCTACCAAGGAAGTCAAGAGTGTGACATTTGCTGCTTTTCTTCTTCCTGCAGGCAAATTCAGTCCCAGTCTGTCTAATTTTTCTCGCAAGCAGCGTCCTCCGTTCTTGGATTTTGCTCTATCACAGGAAAACAGTAGGAGAGAGAAACTTGTCTTTATTCTGCACTTTTTCTCCCATGTTAATATAAGTCTAGAAACTGTACACACCTTATTGAGAAATGTGTGGGGTAATGCCTGCACCAGTGACATCAATGGAAAATCTTTCAGAGCTGTGTTCTTAAGGTCCTGCTCACACTCTGCAAGTCTTTCACGTTGGTCCTTTGACAAAGTTAGATATTTTAATGCCTGTCACAGGGGCATCAGATCTTCAGACAGCTTTCCACCTAGTGGAACTCATGGCACAGATTTGGGCACAGAGCCTGGGATTGCAGTGACTGAATACAAATATTGACAGTGCAGTCGCTTATATCTGATTTGGCCACCCCAAGATCCCAAGACAATAAAGAGAGAAACATGCAGTTCTAGAATGATATTAAACAGATGTCTACAATGAGGGGACTTTACCCACCTCTCTCACCTGACTCTAAAAGGAAGCCAGATGGCTACTCAAATATAGACATCTATGTGGAACCCAGCTCCAGCTATCCCTCTATAATTTATGTAGAGACCTGGGTGCTTAGAGATGTAGCCTACAAAGCCCAATACTTACAAGAAAGAAGGATAATGCAAGAGGAAATGCTGAAGCTAAAATCCCAGCCATCATTGGTCATCTATGTCCCTATCCCAAATGCCTGCGTCACTTTGTTCTCACAAAATGGTTCCTGGTGTATCCCACACCTGCTTTTCTGCAGTACCTCAGCATTTGAAACATTTGAGACATATCCATTTATGCAGCAGACATAGGTTCAATTTCTTGCTCAGCCTGAGGGAATTTTAACCTGTGTCATTTAGATGAATGCAGCAGCCAGCTAGCAGCGAATAACTAATGTTAAAATGCTTAAGCATTGCATAGAGCAGTGACTGGAACCCAGATCTCTCCCATCCCAAAAGAATGACCTGGTCATTAGGTAACAGTTACACCTACAGTTACACCTTTGCTTTTGTTCAATAAATACTTGATTAGCCCCAAATGAGATTGGGGGACCTTCAGATTAGAATAACCAGTCCCTGAGTATTAAGCATGCCTAACTAGATATTTTGAGGTGCAGGTTCAAGTTCCTTCAGGCAGAGGAAGGAACCAAACTTAGAATACCACTATTTGGATGGTCATTTTTACCCACTTTGACCACATTGTATGTCAGCAAATGTCTTCCGAGAACACTTTATTCTGACGAAAGTCTAGCTGGGAAAATACCTAGACAGGGACTTCTGACAGGATGCAAAACCAACCCTCCCAGGTCTCAGGCAAACTATGAAAAAGATTTGGTTTTGCTACATCTCTGCTGGTCAGCTACAGAGTGTTTGAGTCTGTTCTCTAGTTGTGACACCTACAGGTATAGCCTGGCCAAATCTATTAACTTACACTCTCTACTTTGTAAAACAGAATTAACACATCCAAATTGCTGCCTGAGACTAGTCCCCGGTTTTCACTAACTCCTGAGCCATGCCGAGGGTTGATTTGGAAGAGTGATATTTGGTCTGGGTCAAAAACTTATGGGATCATTCTAGCATTTTAACAGAAGAGAGAAATGAGTCCCCATGTTCAGGCTGATGCCTTTGCATTCTTAATAGCCTGTACTGGTATTGATGAAGCCTGCGGTATGAGTGTTGAAAGTGAATATTTCTGTGACTATTAGCTGAAGGCCTTTCCAAGGTGAAGCAGTAGCAAAGGGAAACTTTTGTGGGTATAGATTTTGGATTTCAATGCCTATAGTGGCAGGTAAGTAGAGCTTATGCCCCTGAAACAATTTTATGCTCTATAGTCCTTACTCTGCAAGATGGCTCGAGACAGCTCTTGGCCTACTACATATCTTAAATATTGCAGGTTGGTTAAAATGACTTTCAGTATAAGTATGGGTATCAGTGTGGCCTTCAGTGACAGCAGTGAAATAACTTATGACTTTCCAGCTAGTTTTGATCAAAGGGCATTCAAGTAGCTTATGCCATCTAAGCTGTCATGTCACGGACATTGCGACTTACATATGACCAGCTGAATTACAGTTGCCTCCTTGTTTTCCACTTGCAATGTGAGGCACAGTCTGCCACTTTCCTGCTCTCTGCTACTGCTTTCTGCAGGTGTCTACTCTGGCCAGTGAAGGGTCAGAGGGAAAATTTTACCTAATTACTTGTCTCTCCTCCAATGCCTCACAACAAAAACAATAAAACCAGTGTATTCAGCTAAGTCTATCTTTTCTGTACTCAAAAGGCATGCAAGGGAGAACAGGAGAAAAAAGCATCCCTACACCTCCATGTTTTATGTTTTTGATGAGTGAGGGCTGTAACTACACTTGGTAAAACCATTTACTTCGAAATAGTTTCTCAACAAGAAGTCAGATTGTAGCTCTGGTGAAATTTTCCACACACTGAGGGTCCTTTTTTTTCACTCAAAACAAGGCTAAGAGACACCTATCCATCTCTGATGGGTAACGGAACTGAGGGGGTAAAAAAAAATCAGTTCACTGAAAAATGTAAACTTTCTGTGAAAAATGTCAACACAATCTTCATTTTTCTCATTTATTGAAAATTTTCCTAGAAACAGCGTTCACGCCCGATTCATCTCCTTCTGTTTTCCCAAACTGTGACCACCTGTCCAAGTGGGGAAAGAGAACAAAACCTATTTGTAGAAAATAAAATTGCAGAAATTACAGCACTGCCTAGGACTTGTTATTCTCACCTTCAACTTACCTTCTCAAAATACCTCCTAAGAGGGAAGCATTGAGGCATTCTGGTGGTGAAAGGCGCCTCTTCACCTCTGCAATGGTCACTTTGTACTTCGAAGTGGAGCTGAGTAGAGATAATCGACCAGGAACGGAGCAGAACAGGTCAGTGGGGTTAACAACGCAGGTGCCACCTGCAAAACAAAAGAAATGTTAGAGCGGGGGAAACCTCATATTCCAACAGATTCAATCACAAAGAGCAATCCTGTTTTTTCCTTGTAGTTGTTTCTGTTGTTGTTGGGTTCTTTTGAGGGGGGGAGTATTTTGGGGGTAGTGGGCTTGTTTTTTTGGTTTTAAATGTTGCATCACACTTCTGCTTTGAAAAAGAAGAACAGTTTGAAATTTCAGTCTGGGAAAAGTGAACTATTAAATCTTATAAGGTTTACAGTCAAATTAGATAATTATGGGTACCTCATTTGATTTCATGCTCAGTAAAGATTGCATATTGTCAGTCTTTTGAGTCCTGTATCTAATATGATTAACAACATAAGACAGAACTAGTTTCAGGTATCACTCAGGATTTTAAAAATGGAGTTGGTGAAAAATTTAGGATATTGGTTCTAATAAGAAATGTTGATTTTAACTCTCATGGCAGTGTTCAGGACCACAAAGATGCAACGGCACTGTAGGTTTGTAGTGATTTGCAGCCAGAACAGCTCTCCACGCCTTTGAACTCTCATGTACTCCTTCTAAAGTTAGGTCAAATCCTCAGTTGATGTTAATGATTGAAATCTATTGAGTTACATCTGTTTATCTCAGGTTAGTTCTGGAACTGTTTGTTTCTTGAAAGTGGCAATTACTTGGCCTGGGTCTAAAACTGCTGAATGATCACCAAATCTTTCAATGAAGACTGTGATCAATAACTCCTCAGGCAAAATCAAGCTTTTAACTTAAAGTTAATATGTGAGAGAGCAAGAGAGAAAACTTTCTCTGCAACTGATCCAAGAGGATAGTACAAACTCCCAGGGAAAAAAAAAATCTTAAGGACTAGCACTTATTTCATCACCAAGTGCAAAACACTTTTCTTTGACCTGCCTTCTCCAACCTAACTACAATAAAAAATTCTGTGGAAGAAATAAATCTTACCACTGCATGCACAGTTCTTCCCTGAGGGAAAGATGAGAAAAAAGAATGAGCTGCATATGACAGTGATATAAAATATCATACAATTCAATGCACTACTAGAAGGAGTTCAGATTGTTTCTGTGAGGACAATGATATAAAGACCTTCTTACAGCAGAATGATTCTGTGCTCATCATTCACATTTAAAGGAAAGATACTGTATTTTTTAAAACTACCATGATAATTTCTTCTTTCCTGTGAACACCCTAATCTTTTTGCACCGCAAAAGTTCACTTTATTATGCTTTAAAATTTTAGCTTGCAATCTAAATTCTGTAGTGTGAATAGCATAGCATAGCATAGCATAGCATAGCAGAATAGAATAGAATAGAATAGAATAGAATAGAATAGAATAGAAAACCAAACCTCACTTTAGACAAGATCCTAATGTTTTTACTTTATCTTATTCCACATGTAATCCTTAAAATTAAGGTGACTGTGTATGTTCCAGTTTTAGCAGAGACAGAGGAATATAACTGAAGGATGAAACTTCATTAAAGGCAGACTATTTCTTGCTTACATAAGGCAAACAGAATTTCTTTCCAAATATTTCAGCTCTTGAAGGTATATTTAAACATTTGTGCTGACAGCAAAACCAGAAAAGAACATCTCTTGATATAAATCCCAGATGGGTGAGATCCTGACTCAGTACAGCAAGGTATTTTATGACTTTTCTAATTATGTTACAGGATAGATATTAGTGTCCACTTCTCAGACAGAATAGAGAGACAAATCATGCATCACCAAACACATAGGCACATCAAGGGCACTTGGGCACATTTTTGCATAGCTCGAAGATATAATTAATGAGCTCATATGCTAAAATATGAACATATGCTGGGGGAGGGGAACCTCAATCCATCCCACTCCTAACAGTTTTATGCCAGTGCCAGCAATAGATGCTCCCAGCCTGGAGAAGGGTCACAGGTCAGCAGGAGAGCACCTGAAGAGCAGCACAAAGGAATGTCAGCTGATCCAGCCAGTAAGACAGCTTCATCGGGGGTCCAACTTAAATGTCTTTATGCAAACACACTTAGCATGGGGAATAAACAAGAGGAGTTAGAGATGTTTGAACACCTGCGGGGCTATGATCTTATTGGCATCACAGAGACATGGCGGTATGGCTCCTATGACTGGAGTGTTGGAATAGAAGGATACAGGCTCTTTAGGAAGGACTGGCAGGAGAGAAGAGGAGGAGGCATTGCCCTCTATGTCAATGACCAGCTGGAGTGCATGGAGCTCCGCCTGGGGATGGATGAGGAGCCACCAAGAGCTAATGGGTCAGGATTAAAGGGAGGGCAGGGACAGGTGACATTACACTGGGGATCTGCTACCAGCCACCTGACCAGGAAGACAAGTGGATGAGGCCTTCTATAGACAGATAGGAGCAGCCTCATGTTCAGAAGCCCTGGTCCTCATGGGGGACATCAACCACCCTGATATCTGTTGGAGGGACAGCACAGCAGGGGATAAGCAATCCAGGAGATTCCTGGAATGTGTTGATGATAACTTCCCTCTCCAAGTGACAGGACAGCCAACGAGGAGAGGTTCTGTGCTGGACCTTGTTCTCACAAACAAGGAGGGGCTGGACTGGTGAGGAACATGAAGCTCAAGGGCAGCCTTAGCTGCAGTGACTGTGAAATGGTGGAGTTCAAGATCCTCAGGGCAGCAAGGAGGGAGCACAGCAAGCTCACTACCCTGGACTTCAGGAGAGCAGACCTCGGCCTCTTCAGGGATCTGCTTGGTACAGTACCATGAGATAAAGTCCTGGAGGGAAGAGGGGCCAAAGAAAGCTGGTTAATATTCAAGGATCACCTCCTCCAAGCTCAGGAGTGATGCATCCCAACAAAGAGGAAGTCAGGCAAAAATGCCAGGAGGCCTGCATGGATGAACAAGGAGCTCCTGGACAAAGGCAAACACAAAAAGGAAGCCTACAGAGGGTGGAAGCAAGGACCAGTAGCCTGGCAGGAGTACAGAGAAACTGTGTAAGCAGCCAGGAATCAGGTTAGGAAAGCTAAAGCCCTGACAGAATTAAATCTGGCCAGGGACATCAAGGGCAATAAGAAAAGCTTCTGTAGGTACGTAAGTGATAAAAGGAAGACTAGGGAAAATGTGGACCCTCTCTGGAAGGAAAAGGGAGACCTGGTTACCTGAGATATGGAGAAGGCTGAGGTACTCAACAACTTTTTTGCCGCAGTCTTCACTGGCAAGTGCTCAAGCCACACCGCCCAAGTCACAGAAGGCAAAGGCAGGGACTGGGAGAATGAAGAACTGCCCACTGTAGGAGAAGATCAGGTTCAAGACCACCTAAGTAACCTGAAGGTGCACAAGTCCATGGGACCTGATGAGATGCATCCATGGGTCCTGATGGAACTGGCAGATGAAGTTGCTAAGCCACTATCCATCGTATTTGAGAAGTCTGGTGAAGTTCCCACTGACTGGAAAAGGGGAAACATAGCCCCCATTTTTAAAAAGGGAAAAAAGGAAGACCCAGGGGACTACAGACCAGTCAGTCTCACCTCTGTGCCTGGCAAGATCATGGAGCAAATCCTCTTGGAAACTATACTAAGGCACATGGAAAATAAGGAGGTGATTGGTGACAGTCAATATGGCTTCACTAAGGGCAAATTGTGCCTGACAAATTTGGTGGCCTTCTATGATGGGGTTACAGTTTTGGTGGATAAGGGAAGAGCAACTGACATCATCTGCCTGGACTTGTGCAAAGCCTTTGATACCGTCCCGCATGACATCCTTGTCTCTAAAATGGAGAGGCATGGATTTGACAGGTGGACTACTCGGTGGATAAGGAGTTGGCTGGATGGTCGCACTCAAAGAGTTGCAGGCCAACAGCTCGATGTCCAAGTGGAGACAAGTGATGAGTGGCTTTCCTCAGGGGTTGGGACCTGTGCTGTTTAACGTCTTTGTTGGCCACATGGACAGTGGGATTGAGTGCAACATCAGCAAGTTTGCTGATGACACCAAGCTGTGTGGTGCGGTCAACATGCTGGAGGCATCCAAAAGGACCTTGACAGGCTTGAGAGGTGGGCCTGTGCAAACCTCATGAAGTTCAACAAGGCCAAATGCCAGGTCCTGTATGTGGCTTGGGACAATCCCAAGCACAAATACAGGCTGGGCAGAGAATGGATTAAGAGCAGCCCTGAGGAGAAGGACTTGGGGCTGTTGGTTGATGAGAAGCTCTATGTGACCCCGCAATTTGCGCTTGCAGCCCAGAAAGGAAACCGTATCATGGGCTGCATCAAAAAAAGCATGATCAGCAAGCAGGTCGAGAGAGGTGATTCTCCCCCTCTACTCTGCTCTCATGAGATCCCACCTGGAGTACCACATTCAGCCCTTGGGCCCCCAACATAAGAAGGGCATAGACCTGTTGGAGTGGGTCCACAGGAAGTCCATGAAGATGATCCGAGGGCTGGAGCACCTCTCCAATAAAGACAGTCTGAGAGTGTTGGGGTTGTTCAGCCTGGAGAAGAGAAGGTTTTGGGGAGACCTTATAGCAGCCTTCCAGTACCTGAAGGGGGCCTACAAGAAAGCTGGAGAGGGGCTTTTTACAAGGGCATGTAGTGATAGGACAGGGGCTAATGGCTTTGAACTGAAAAAGGGTGGATTTTGATTAGATATAGGGAACAAACTTTTCACTATGAGGGCAGTGAAGCAATGGAGCAGGTTGCCCAGAGAAGTTGTGGATGCCCCATCATGAAATTGTTCACGGTAAGGTTGGACGGGGCTTTGAGCAACCTGGTGTAGTGGAAGGTGTCCCTGCCCATGGCAGAGGGGTTGGAACTAGATGATCTTTAAGGTTGCTTCCAACCCAAACCATCCTATGATTCTATGATTCTGTAAATACAGAAATGTGGTGCTACATGCCTGATATGTTTTTGGGGTTTTGATATTTTTGGTGTTTGTTTGGGTTCTGGGGTTGTTTTTTTTTCATATCTGAGTCTGGGCTGCACAGAAACCTATAAATATTTTCAATCAACATTTTCAAACTTCTGGTCTGTCAGGTTCATTTCTGAAGGGTGTTAACACTGAGTAAATTGGTTTGTTTAGCATCTCCTGCCACACAATACATATACACACGTGTACATATATACGTGTCAAGAAAACAGTAGCGATTTGTACATATTTATTTACTTCAATAAGAATATAAATTTTATAATGAGTGAGACTGTACTGAAATCGGTGTCATATTAAAGTTTATCTTCTTGCCAGGTTAAGCCAGTATGTGCATCATTTATGCCGGATAAATAACTGTTCCTTTAATCCAAAAACCTGTTACTCTGCAGCTGCTCCTACCCTAACCAGAATTTACTGGAACATGTCTCATTACTCTTTAGTAGAACATTGTTTACAGTCTAAAATGTTTAAAAATATCATGCCTATGCAACATGACCTTAAACAATGCAATTCCAGGCAAGCCAGGTAGGGGTTAAAAGTAAAAGAAAACAACAAGTCTGAGCTATTTGCTTTCCAGAAATGTGGAGAACAAGTTGCAAATTACAAGAAGGTAAAAATCAGTTGCATATAATTATTTCACTCTATTAATTATTCATTGACACAGCAACAGAGAGCGGTGTGGTGCTTTCTAGATGAAGCTGTGTCTTTGTCACAAACTGTGTGCAGTTTTGAAAGCATGGATGTCCTACCAAAAACACCACCTTGGAGAGGAGATGGATGAAGTCTTGGCCTTTATAGCAGGTGGTAAACAGAAAAATGGATGACAGTAAACAAAGGGAGGGCTGCTGGAAAGAGAAAAGAAATTGTAAGTGCAACCACACTGGAAGATGAAGGGTTAGGTTTCTTGCCAAACACATACACTTTAGTATATTCTTTCCCCCATATTCTGATCACGCATTAGAGTGGACAAATGATTTTGTGAAGAAATGCAGCACAATGGGGAGAGGACAAGGTATGTTTTAAGTTGTGCTAAACAGAAGTGGCAACATCCTATCAACCCAATGCTGCTGTAGGTGCTGTTGGAAAAGTCAATCTTTGTTCAGCTGTTGAGCTGGTCTTGTCATTACAGGGTATTTGAAAGGTGGGATGTTAACAGACACTTGCTGAAGAAGCAGAAGAAAATGCCCTCAAAAATAGAATGGAAATAATGCCTTTCATGAGTCTAGCAGTTCAACCCGGAGATCCCTATTCATCTTGGCAGATTTTACTTGCTTTAGAAATCTTTACAGACTAGCTTCTGGTGCCAGAAAACATAAGACACATTCAGCTCTTCAAATGAAGAGCCCTACACATAGCCACGGCAAAGTAATATGCCAACCAGCGTACATAAAGAAAGGAAAACTGTGCCATTGCTCCCTGACTAGTTACCCACACCATTGATCCTACTGCAAGGCTTGGAAAAAGAAAATAAGGGCAGGCAGAAGGTGAGATAACTGGTAGGATCATCCAGCAGATTGCCTCAGCCATTTCATGCTCTGGGAACCATGTGAAATGGGCCTGTGAATGTTAAAAACACCCTTTTTAGGACAACTGTTTATTCCCACAGGGAAGTGATTACATAGTCTGGTCTGACATCATCTGTTGCCATAAGATACTGTGTTAGAGATGACTGTAAATGGTGATAGTTGTGCTCTTACAGCCACAGAGGTTTAAAGACACAAGCAAGACAAGATTTAGATGAAGGGGAAATATCTTTTATATTGCAACTGGTAGATTGGGGTGGAAAAAAAAAAAAAAAAGAAATAAAGAAGGGAAGCTTTCAGGCACATAAACCCTTCTTCAGGGCTTTCTTTTATCCAGCTCTATTCAATTACTTCTTCTTTCTTCATGACAGAGTTTTACCCTCTGATCTGTCATCTTCATGTTGATTTCAACAAATATGATTGTCTGAGAGGGAAAAGATAGATGAGGAAAAGATATAGTTTGTGCAGCAGACCACATTTGGATGAAAGACCGGGGGCCCGATACTGCCATATACTGAATTGCCTCAGCTACCAAATCACCTCAGAAGACTATATATAACCTGATCTAGTTGAAGATATCCCTGCTCATTGCAGGAAGGTTGGACTAGATGACCTTCAAGGATCCCTTTCAACGCAAACTATTACATGATTCTACTCTATTCTATTATTATTGTCAAAAGGTCTGAGGGAGAGGAATAATAAAAGACTGCGTTCATTTTTGCTAGCTTACTTTTGGGGCTCAATCCTTTTCCCTCTAGCTGACTGGTTCATACTCAACACAACATGCTCCTTTGTGTGAACTGTGTTTTTACTTTGTTTCCCAAGCCCAGAATGAACAAAAGTTAGGCTATGTGATACTGAAAAAGGTAGTCACAGCAAACACTGGGAGA
Organism: Morus bassanus; assembly: GCA_031468815.1. NCBI lineage: Eukaryota > Metazoa > Chordata > Aves > Suliformes > Sulidae > Morus > Morus bassanus. Next base: position 112,603,813 of record CM062569.1, on the reverse strand, counting down.
GTATTTTCCCTTCCTTATTCCTGTCTCCCCATCAAACAGCACAAGTCAGTACAAAATGCCAACACAAGCTGATGATGGGTTGTGTAGATGACAGCAGCAAGAACAACAGAGCCATACTCTAACCCAACAGTCTTGTCAACACAATGAAAATCCCAGTAACGGCAGGGCGCAAAAAGAGCTTGGTCTGTTTTGATTGTAGGTTTCCCTTTGTAGAGATGAAGAGGACAATAGGGTGGCTGGAGTGCAATGATTTATTCTGATTTAGTTACGCTCTTGGGCATCTGCTGAAATGTAAGTCTCCCTGACGGCCTCAGAGTTAAGTATTTGTGTATCTTTTCACTGACAAAATCCATATTCTCACGTGTTTTATGCTTTTCATAATAAGTAATGCTATTGTTTTATTAGGAATGAGAGAGGGAAACAGCCGTTGATGTCACTGGATGATTTTTTTGCACTTTAGATACAAATATTTTTTTTAACGTGTGTTTCTGATTTTGTATAGATACATACATCTTTACACTCCACAAGGTCATTTCTCATTTGTTAATTGTAACAGCTGCAATATGATGGGTATTTTATATTCATTCGAGACGAAGTAGTCCCTTTCTCCAAGATATTCACCCATAAATATCATGCAGTTATGGAAGGAAACATCATAATATGCTGGTGATAACAGTGCAGAAGTAGTGTTTATTTTGTTTTTCAGGATATATGCATGTTTGTATGCTTGTGTACATTATTAAGTATAAGCATGCATGAGTGCCTACAGATTAATCTTATATAAAATATTAATAACATGTTATGCTTCTTATTAGTCTATTATTTATATCTACAGGTGCTGTTAGTAGGAGTATGCAGCTTATAGTATATTTTCTGCTCTGTTCTGAAATTCTGGCAAGTTTACAGTATGTTACAAAATGAAGACATGAAAATCTACCTCTCCTCAGCTTTTTTTTTTCCTAGCAAGTAGCAAATCTAAGCAAGCAGTTAGCTGTATAGAGTTTATCAGTATTATTTAATCCCATGTTCAGTTCCAAAAGGTCTAAAAGCAGTTTAAAATGTTCTCCAAATTATCCTCACATCACCCGGTCATTAATCTCAGGAAGTAAATATTCAGAATTCTAAAACTCACCTACATTTGTCAGGAAAAATAGTAAAAGTACTGCTTTTTTCCCCCCAGTTATTCTTTTAGTTTGACTTAAGTTAACGAACTTTGCACCATGTAGCTAGTCATGTAAACCAGCTCTTTCCATGAACATAAACAATTCTGAGATAATATCCCTCCCTACAACATTCATGCTGAGGAAGGACAGGCATGCCTGCATGCACAAGACAATTTTTTTCTTTTAATATGAACCGGAAGAGTCAGTAGAACTGAGGGGAGGGTCAGCAGTTTTTAAGACCAGCCTTTTAGTTACACACAGTTTTTAAGGCTGTTAACGGTGTTAAGAGTTTTAAGTTTAGACAATGTTAAGAAAATAGCTTGGGAGAAGCAAGGTATTATGGTGGAAAACAGAATAATATAGGTTAGGGGGACTGTTACCGGAATTTAACTTTAAAGATTGTATCAACGTGCAAGGGGATGTTAAATCTCAGGCACCCGGGACCAGTCCTCCGTCAATGAGATCTATCAGCACTGATACAGGAGCACTTTCACAGCTCCTGGGGTGAAGGATAGGACCCAAACCCCAACTAGAGCCAAAAGAAAAGACATCTGCTTCATTCCTCTTTCCTATGCACCAGCCATAAGAACTTATCAGCACTTTTCAATGCTTCTCCGGGCTCTTCTGGGGCAGCGGTTTGGGAAAACAGCGCGCGTGTGTGACTGATGTGTGTTGTGTGTGTGTTGTGTGTGCGCGCGTGTTGTGCTTTCACACGCTTTGTTCCCGGGGTGTGTGCCTGAATTTGCGGGATGCCGAGGACTGCTCTGCGTGGTGTGCATCCCGTGTGTGCGTGGCTCCGAAATCTCTGCTGGGGCAGGCCGGGACTGTGCGGGTCACGACAGCCGACAGCTCGGGATGGAGCAAAGGGAGGCAGAAAACACATAATACACAACCTCTACCCGAGCAGGAGAGGGGAGCAGCACCAAAAGCAGGTGAGATCCCTACCCAGGGGCTTTCCATCGCCCTTCCGTGCACAGCCAGAAAATATTCCTTTGCAGATCAGCAGGAAAAATAAGCAAGCAAACAAACAAACAAAAACGCAGAGAAAAACCAAACCAAACCCTCAAACAAAACAAAACAAAAAAAGCGCCCAAACCCCAACCTCACATCTCTTCTCCAAACTTCTCCCAATGGCCTTAACTGGTGCCAGGACCTAAGGGAGCCGGTTTCACTCCCTTCCCGGCTCAGCGAAGCGCTCGGTGCCCGGACAGAGCCCGGTTTAACCTCTGTCCCCTAGCCCAGCTCGAAACTCCTGGAGAGCTGAAAGTCGCCGACAGATTTGGCTTTAGTCGGCTGGAGATTATCTCAGCTGGAGCCACGAGAGCCATTAATTAAGCCAGCTATTTAGGATTTCAATGCGATTTAAATTGGCCCTTGGAATAGAAAAGAAGAGAAAAAGACAACAGTGCTAATGACAGTGCATTAGGATCTGAACACAATGATGGGCTATTACAAGAGTCCCGAGGCTCTTGTAAGGTTCAGAAGAGCCGGGAAAAAGGAAGGATGGGGACAACAAAGGGAAGACAAGGAAAGGATCTGCCCTGCCCTCGGTGGGCTCCCGAGAGCTCTCGCCGCACCGAGACCACCTTCACCGCCCGCAGCTGCCAAGTGGGCAGGGAGACCTGCTCTGCCCGGCCCTGCCTTCCCCTGGGGCGGGACACAGCAGGGCTTTGGGTGACAGGGTGCTGGGGGGCGGCCAGGGGGTCCTTAGGTACCCCTCGGGGAGGGGGGAGGGCGGGCTGGCCAGGTAACTCCAGCCGGTTTGCCAGAGCAGGGGATAACGAGGTGCAGGACGATGTCCCTTCTGCCCATTCAAGCATCCCGGGACACCTGGATGAGACAGCGGGGAGGGGTAACATGCCAGCACCCTATTTTTTCCCTTTTATCTGCCCACAAAATAGCAGGGAGGAAAAATCTCCTGGGGAGAGATGCAAAGCCCTCAGCCCCTGCCTTTACCTGCCTCCTCCAACCCCTTGCCCAAAGTCTCGCCCGTAATGACTCAGTCATTAGGCGGGTAGTTTGGAGTGTCAAAATTAAAATTAGAACGGGGGAGAGGATCAAGGCTCGGCGAGTGCCTTTCAAATGAGAGGCGATACCCCGACTAAGTACATAAAAGGCAGAGGCGAGAAAGGGGAGCGTCTTTCCCCGGATTTTATTGGCAGACTTTATGGTGACTGATGCTTGAGCTTTTAAGAAGAGGGTGGGTTTTTTTCTATCTTTCTTTTTTCTTCTTCTTTTTCGTCTTTTTTTTTTTTTTTTTTTTTTAATCAAATAAGATCTGAGGGTTGTTCCTAGCTAAGCACTAGTGCATTCGTATGTCAGTCACCTCTAAGCGATTTGACAAACTCAAGATCTCTTAAAACGTGCAGAGTTCAGATCATATTAATTCCCCAAAAATGTTTTGATTCAAAGTAGTTTGTATTTTATGTTGCCAAGGGCAATCGAAAAAGAGCTATTGCCGATAGGTTGGCCCTTCTCTCTTCATGGCCCAGAGGCGATAGCAGTATTTAAGCTTCTGAAATTAGCCTGGGGCAGGAACGATGGATGATCACAAAGCGAAACAAGAGCTTTTTTTGGAGTTTGCCATCTCGATTTCATAAAACGATGCAGGCCAAATGTCACCGTGTTGTCTTTTAAATCCAAATATAGGGAGGTGAGGACACCAAACCTGCATACACTTCGTGTCCGAGGGGTGGGTAAGGGATGGGTGCGGAAGGGAGCTTGGAGGGCATTTTAAAAAGAAGCCCCCACAAAAAAAGAGAGAGAGAGAATAAAAGGAAAAGGAAAATGAGAGAAAGAAGCGAAAAGAGACAGAGAAAAATCAAACAGGAATCAGGTTATTCTGCTTTTAAAATGGCAACCTATAGAGGTATTAAAAGGGAATGGATATGTAATGAAAGCCTGAGACTATTAATAGGGAAGTATAAGAGGGGAGGGATTTTTTTAATGATTAAAAAACACAGACGACTCCTGTAAATAGAAGCTTCATTTCTTCAAGTGATTTCTTTTGAAACGAGCGATCTGAATATTCAACTTTAAGGCAAAGCTCCACTCTGTATGTACAACATTAATATGATCTCTGCAGAATTTGGTACTCAGAAATATTAACATATCAAAGCCGCTGCCTGAGGCTAGAGAAGCTATCGATACACGAGCAGTAGGAAAAGTAAAGATTATTGGTTCTGATGGTTAGAGCAGGGAAGCTCCGGGCTAAATCCTGCACACCATTAACTGAAAGTGATAGCATGGGGATCTCTGCCCTGGAATCGGTGGCAAATATTTTCTCTAGCTAGTAATTAGCTCGCCAGCACCTAAGCCTTGCAAAAATCTTTTACTTTCCGAGCCTCATTAAAAGCAAACACCACATCACTGCACTAAACAATCTAGAAGGCAGCTGATATGGGCAATAGTAGCCAGAGGTGGAAGCAGGGAAGAGCCGTGTTTGTGACATTTGTCATTCCTATCAGTATTAGTACCAGGACTGCAATCACGACACTTCTTAGAGATTGCTTTTTTTGGAGAGGACTAGGGAATAGTGTGTTCCTCTGGCAAAGTATATGGGAAGTTTTTTCTTTCTTTCTTTCTTTCTTTCTTTCTTTCTTTCTTTCTTTCTTTCTTTCTTTCTTTCTTTCTTTCTTTCTTTCTTTCTTTCTTTCTTTCTTTCTTTCTTTCTTTCTTTCTTTCTTTCTTTCTTTCTTTCTTTCTTTCTTTCTTTCTTTTTCTTTCTTTCTGCCTTTATGCCTTTCTTTCTGCCTTTCTCTTTTCCTTCCTTCCTTCCTTCCTTCCTTCCTTTTCCCCTTTCCTGTCTGCTATTGCATCTAGAACACTCAAAAACAACCTTTTAAAAAATATATGTATATATTAGTGACAAAAATAAAATAAAAAATCTGACACGAGATGTTTAAAATATTAGGGAAGCCACTCTCGAGTTAATATATTCTTATTGATGTATTACTAGAAAAGAAGTGTGATTTATTTATATGGGATACTGTATAGCGCTTAGGCACAGGATGTTTTGATTACTGCTAACACCTATCGCTTTTTTTGAAGTCGGACAAAATATTTATTATGTATTTTTAATATACATTTGAAACTTATACTCTCGCCTTTGATATCTTCCTTGAATATGCCAAGAGATAGATAGCAGTGCAGTAGTAGTTCAGCACTTAGATCAGGGTAGAGAAAACCTTGCGTTTTCATGCCGGATTTCCTTTACTATCAATCTTTAAACCCTGGAATAATTTGATCGCTTTAAAAAGAGAGAGAGAGAGAGAGAAAGAGAGAGTCTTGACTACAATCATCTGCACAGGTAATTGGAATCTCCTTAACAGGAGCTGGAGAGCTGAGTAAACTAGAGTCGAGCTGAGCTGAGATTTAAGCCGCCCTTCAGCTGGGAAATGAGAACCGCAGTCAAACACTACAGGCACAGGCCCCAGCTGACGGGGACTCTGTCTTTCTCTCTTTCAGCTAACGATCTCCGCTTCTCGGAGGTCAGCTCTCGGATCAAACCCGAAAGAATTATCCCTAGGAAGAGGGATAATTAGAATCCGCCGAAATCCGAGAGACAAGGACCGAGAGCGCGACTCGGGCGGGAGTTTGCAAGCCCGCCGCGCTGCCAGCCCTCTCCCCAGCGTCCCGCCAGCGGTGCCCAGGGAGGGACCGGGACATTTGGAGTGTCCCCCCGCGTCCCTCTCCCCGCCGCGCTCCCCCGGGGGCCGGCCGGGGGCCGGGGCCGCCCGCCGCGGGGGGCGAGGCGGGGCGGGCGGAGCGGCCGAGCGGAGCTGTCCCTTCAGCACCACCGCTCCGCCGCCGCCACGGCCACCGCCACGGCCACGGCCACGGCCACCGCCACGGTCACCGCCACGGCCACCGCCGCCGCCACGGCCACGGTCACGGCCACGGTCACCGCCACGGCCACGGTCACGGCCACCGCCACGGCCACCGCCACGGCCACCGCCACGGCCACGGCCACGGCCACCGCCACGGCCACGGCCACGGTCACCGCCACGGCCACCGCCACGGCCACGGCCACCGCCACGGCCACGGCCACCGCCACGGCCACGGCCACGGTCACGGCCACGGTCACCGCCACGGCCACGGCCACGGTCACGGTCACGGCCACCGCCACGGCCACGGTCACCGCCACGGCCACCGCCACGGCCACGGTCACGGCCACCGCCGCCGCCACCGCCACGGCCACCGCCACGGTCACCGCCACGGCCACGGTCACGGCCACGGCCCCGGCCACGCTCACGGCCACCGCCACCGCCACGGCCACGGCCACGCTCAGGGCCACCGCCACGGCCCCGGCTCGCCCCGCCGCCACCCGCCTCTACCCCACGGCCAAAGCCTGGTCCGGGTCGGTGTGGGGAGAAGGCACCCCAAAACCTCCCCTCCTGCGGATATAACCGCGTGTGCGCCTCGTCTTCGCTCACCATCCTTGGGTGTGACTATTGTTTCGGCTTAAAGTTTGTCTAGGGAAGCGGTGGCTTAATATCTGCCACGGTAGTGTCACATCGCCTAAAATATCTCCTAAACAACTATTTTTCATGCTGGGTGTAATGAATAAGAAAAGACAATAAGGGGGTAAGAAATGTGCGTTCCAAGAGGCTGAGTCACGACATGTCCTCTCTCCGACTACATTATTCGTTTTATATTGTGAAGGAAAGTATGCGTTTAAGCTTGTAAGAAGAATGTGTTCCTACGTTAGGCCTTAGACTACTTTTGTTTCTCTTCACGGTAAATGAAGGTAATCACAACACCACCACCACCCCCCCGCTCCCCCAGCCACTCAGATTTCGCAAATGCTGAAGAAATGCGTATTTAACAAGAGTTCCAAATCTTTCCCCTAACTTTGACGTTGGATATTTACATTGACAGACGGGTATCAAATGAAGTGACACTCAAAAGCGAGTTCCACACCGGCCTGTAGCGCTACTGAAACCACATTTCCAAAAAAGCTCCTTCCTTTCCCCACACGAGATCAAACTGCCGATTTAAAAGCCCGGAGCCAGGCAACACGTATCTCAAACTATCGGGGATCAACACGATTAAACGGGGAAGGATAAAACGAGTCACGAAAGCTCTGGATTCAGCGGCAGTATCTGAGAGCTAGAGAGGAACAGATCACTTGTAAAGTGCAAATGGACTGTGAAATGTGAAGTGCTCTAAGCTAGTTTGAACGTACTTCTGTCAAATGTCAAATTATCATCATTTCGGCAGTAACTCCAAACTACGCTGAACAGTGGGGGAAGGAAAGAGAAGGAGAAATTGAGAGGGTTTGATGTTTACAAAAATTGATAGACGCAAGTATTTGTAACCTCTTACCTCTTCTTATCACACCTCCTTGCCCGTTCAGTACAAGTCCACACTGGGCCTCCACTGAGCTCTTAAGTAATGAGGGGCAAAAAAGGAAAGAAAGGAAAGAAATCAGACACAGAAACCCACAGAGGGATCACATAGCTTTTGCTTTGTTACACGACTCGCACAGGAACAATAGTTAAGGTGAACTGGAAAAAAACCACAGTTACTCTCATTGAACTCCAGTGCTCTGGCGAAACCCCACCGCCATCCTGCAGTCTGCCCCTACCCCACGAAATGCAGAATAATTATCACTTTAACCGCCATTTAAAGACGAGTTTCTCCCGAACTGGGGAGTTATGTGGCAGGACAGAGAGACAAACAAGTAGTCTTGAGAGGAGTGTGTTCGCTCTCCACAGTTGCCGCACAAAGATAAAAAGACAACTTTAGATAGTATTTTTGTATGCTTAGCTGTATGTTTCTATAAATACACAGCTAAATTCATATATATGTTCCGTGACACATACATACCGACTTACAAAGTGTGCACAGAAGTAGACAAAGAGCACAAACAACAGACGACCTATTGGGCTTTGCCGGCTACACAGAGTCGTAAGGGTGTTGTAACAACGCGTGTGTCCGCACATAGGTGGGGATGAATATGCATCTGTGTGCACACACACACAGGCACCCATGTGTGAGTGTGGCGTGAAGAACCATCCAAAAACCTGCCTAGGGCTTCTGGTGCACATCCGAAGAGATCTCACTTCTTTATTCTCTTGTTACAAGGCTGATTATTTGGGGATCTTCGCCCTCCTTAATAAATATTTTTATTGGAATGATAAAAGACTTGAAAGGGTTGGGTTTTCTTTGGGTTTTTCCTTATGTTGGGGTTAAAAAAAAACACAACAAACCAAACCTAAATCTTTGCCCAGTGGAAATGTGTTAAAGACGCATTTTCCTCTACAAACAAACGAGGTATTGGACATGAAAGAGGCCTTTAAGGGTGTTAACCTACTCAACAGCCCGTGAAGAGTTAAGTAAATGCGGAGAGAGTCGGTGCATAATAAAAACCCCACTTTACAAAACAACCTTTACAGTCCTGGCTCTCTCCCCCACTTTCACCATATTGGCGCTGGCCCTGTAAGACCTTCCTTTTCAAGGGTCTTTTTTATTTTAAGTGTTCTGCCTTAAAGTGATTATGAAATCAATATGAAAAAAACTTGGCGACTGAGCATAAATTAAAGCGGTGATGGGAAAAGGTGTGACAGTTTTCTTTGTTGCCCATGGAAAATCTTTTTAGGGCACTGAAAGATGCCACTCCAGCTCCAAGACTGTTTGCATCTGTTAGGCTGACTTAAACCGCCCTCGAAACTATTGGACATTCACTTAAAATTCTGTGCAGGGAAAAGTATATTTACATTTGTTGCATTTGAAATGAGGCATATGCTGATGAACGTTTTAAAAAGAAAGACTGAGGAGAAAGGGGGAGACTGGTTAGACCACAATTTTGATTTAAAAGTATTTGTGTAAAGTCCTGTTTCTGTTCGCCACCAAAACGCTTCCCTCTAAGCCCAAGGTGACATTCGCAGGAGTCCAAGTTTGTTCTGAATCATTTAAATCATAACGACAAATATTAATATTTTCAACTTCCCACCACTCAGGCTTTTCGATACCTTAATACACTCCCTCTTCGGTTCGGAAAGAGAGGGAGGAGGAAAAATAAAGAAAAGATGAGATACAAAGGCGTAAGTCTTTTACTTTAGAATGAATTGTGATCGAAAAATTAGTATTTTCTAAAGAAAAGCTCTTTATTTTTTTCTTCTTTAAAGAAATGAAAAAAAGAATGTGCCTCTAGGAGCTTAACCAACCTCTTCTTTTCTTTCTTTTTTTTTTTTTTTTTTTTTTTTTTTTAAAGGGAAACATGTTGTTTGGTCGGATGACATTGCATAAATGACCAGTTGAATGGCACTAAGTCGAAAATTGGATAAACTATGGTGCTTTTTTGCCCGGGACTTAGGCATTGTCTGCTGTCTTGCAAACGTTCCTAATCCCCTCTTTTGAAAAATACAAGGCTTTGTGCCTGCCAAAGAAAAAAAATTTGTACAGATACAAAAAAATCAGCAGCAGACGTGGTTATAAAAAGGAGTAAATAGGTTTTAGTTGGGCTGAGCAGTGAATGGCAGGATCTTTTTTTTTTTTTTTTTTTTTTTTTGAGGGGGGTAACATAAGGAGATCCTTGTGAAAAATGTAAACAAAAAATGGCCAGAGAGGACGAAATTATATAGTGAATTTTAATGGAGAAAGCTAGGTTTAAATAGTTAGGGTTTCCTCCTGAAAGATATAAAAGATAACATTCTTTGTTGTTGGGTTCTTGGATTATTTTCCTCCTTAAAAAAAAGAAAAAAAGGGGGAAATAAAGATTTCTTTTTTCGGATATAACTAGAGGTTTTGGGGGTTTATTTTGTTTGTTTTGTTTTTAAGGGAAGAAAATAAACCTTCTTAGTTTTACAAACTTCGGGGTTTTTTTCCGAGCCTTTGACCGCTACGTCTTTTTGGAAAGACCAACACAGGCAGCTTTGTATGACCGGGAGCGAGATTTGGGGGAAAAGTAAGTACAGTAAATACGGTCCCATTTGTCTCTCCCCGCTGCTCGGAAGCCTTTAGCTCCTCAGCTCGTCGGGAGAAGGGAGGTCTGCTTTTGATTTGGGGGACTTTTCGAAATGGGTCTTAGATACAGGAGGGCATTGTTTGCAATTTTGGAGACAAATTTCATTTAAGCAAGCAGCTCAATTTACCGGAGGTGAATTTTTACTGCGGGGGAAAGGATTTCTGAGCGCATAAAGCTGAGGTTTTGATACATTGAATTTTTTTGATGGGTCCAGATGCTGGTTAGGGGGAACGAGATGAATGATTAGATACATAGATGGGTGAATTCAGCTTTATTTGCTTGTACCTCTCTCCCTATTAACATCTAGATCGGATATCGCGAGGGATTTTTATTACACTGAATGTTCCTGACGAACGTTTGCTCCCGTTTATTTCTTCCCTGCCTCATGCCTCGGAGTTCAACGGAAGGTTTGCCTTTGTATGTATGTCGGAAAGCAGATTTATTTCTTGCCCTGCCTTTTTTCTCTTTTCCTACCCCATCCCTTCCTTAACAGATTTCCCTGCTCTGTCGGTGCAAGTTGTTTAAATGGTTCCGTTCGCCGAAAGAAGGGAAAAGTTTAGGAAAAGCAAGAAGGCGGCTTTGGTTGGGTTTGGTTGGGTTTGGTTGGTTTTCTGTGTGACTTTGGTAAGGGCTGGTGCACGCACACACGGACCCGCACAGGCACACACGCACCCCGCGATCTCCGGATGAGTCCCACGGTCTCAGCCATCACAGAGGCACAACCCACGCCAGGGGTTTTTGTTTGTTTGTTCGTCTGTTTGTTTGGCCAAGAAAGACCACTTGCTTTTTTTTTTTTTCCCCCCACATTTTTTTTTGTTGCTACTGTTCTGGAGGGGACGGGCTCTGGACCGGATTTTGGATGAATCTGCCCCCTTTGTATGAGCTATTCTGAGCAGAGGAAAATGGGGAGGGTGAGGGGGGGACCAGGGCAGGGGGAGGGGAGAAGAAGGTGCCTCGAAAGGAGATCGCATGCTATTTACCTGCAAATCGTCTGCTCCCGAGGCTGCAAGCCCGAGGCTTGGTCCTGGCAGGAGTCTTTGATCTGGATGCATCCCATATTGGGATCCATGGCTCATAAGAGACAGGTCGTGGCGGCGGTAAGCATCTAAGCACCCCAGCTCTCTCCTCTGCTCGTCCAAGCAAGAGGACTTGAGCGCCCGCGCATTGTGCAGGTTGATAAAATCAGTGGGTTCCCCATGGTGGATCTGCTGGTAGTATTGCTGGGAGTGATGGAGAGAGTTCAAGGAGTAAGCGTCGGGGTTGACTGCCGGGTGGCTGTGTTGGAACTCGTAGTGGAAGGACTGGTGGTGCAGTGGGGTGTACTGGTGGTTAGTGGAGAAGTACGGGGAGGCGAACTCGGTGCCCGTGGTAGAGTAAGTGAGAGGAGATGAGGAGGAATAGGCGACGGTCGAGTTGGCCACAGACTCCAGGCATCCAAGCTGCATCAAACGGTAACTGTTTGATCCGTCATGACGTATCTGAAAGGAAGAAGTGAAAAGAAGACCCCAAAACTGGAGGTTTGTCATTGAAAACCCCGGGTGCGGTTCTTCCAAGCACGCTGTCCTGCATAGCTTCTCCCCCTGCAGAAGCGTCTAAGCCTGCAAGCGGCAACCCCAGCAACAAAAGATCTTTTCCTACCTTGGGCTGGTGCCATAAAGGTCTGTTCAAAAAATCATAAACAGCCCAGCCTGCCCTTAATACCGTCAAGCGAAAGGAATCCACGCACTGAAATAAAAACTATCTATCTTTCTATCTGTCCATCCATCCATCCATCCATCCACCTCCTGATCACAGCTGTAATATCTGGGGCTGACACAAAAAAGTCATCAAACAGAGGAAACTACCGAGAACACACACAAGTCCCGTCTCTATGTTACAGCGTTACACATTGAGAAAGCTTTGCCTCCTGCTTGCCTTCCTTTCTTCCTTCCTTCTCTTCTTTTTTTTTTTGAACCCCTATTTTTCTTTCTTTTTAAAATAACGAATCAGATCCAAAATTCTCCCCCCCCTCCTTTTCCTGCGTTTCAAAAGAAAAGGGGAGTCCTGATTTTAGTGAGAACTCCCCATTCCTGGCGAGCTGGTGGTGATTTCTCTCCACTTCATTATATTATTAGGGGTATTATTCTGATTTTCGTTCTGGCAACGGTTTTAACGTGGTAATGAGTTGCCCTTTCTGGCGACAGATGTCATAACGAATTTTCTCTCTATACTTCTTTAAGTTATCTCTGAAGCCGGATTATAATTAAATGTAACGGTCCAATATGGATTTAAAAAAATGGAAACAACCACACAGGCACATCCAGACACACATATGCACACACACGCACACACACATCCACACACGCGCACGCACACACACACACACACACACTCACACACACAAAATACCTCTGCATCGTGGACGAGACCTGGAAAGGTAGTTGACATTTTTTGGTTCTCCGAAAAAAAAAAAAAAAAAAAAAAAAAAAAAAAGAGGGGAAAAAAAAACCTCTGGATAAAATTCCCCTCTCCAAATTAAAAAAAAAAAAGAAAAAAAGAAAAAATTTGAAAAATCCAAAGTTCATGTATTTCCCCAATTTTTTTTAGAAAAAATCTCTACAGACAGAGAATTTGCAATGTATCTGCATAGATCAGATCTCTCGCTTTTCCATGCACCTCCTTAAAAACCTGTAGGAACAAAATTTTCCCTCTGCACAAAAGCTGCTCCCTGGATCAGATTTTGTACTTGCTGGGTATTTCTTTGGCTGATGTCGTAGGTCCCTTGGTAATATAGAAGTTTTGAAAATTAAGCATCAGCACTGAGAACTGGGAGGACAATAGATAGAGGAGCTTCATCCCAGGAGACAAGGAATAAATATTGTATCTTCGCCTAATAAGGAACTGTAGGTTCTTTCAACATTTTTATACATTTTTTCCTCCACTCTTTAGAATGCTTTTTCTTACCCAGGCTAATATGGGAGCTAATCTGATCGAAGGGGGTATTTTGTGTACATTTTATTGGGAAGACATAAAGCTAATATCTATTAATATATATTATTAAACCATCCTTTTCAATAGGTAAGTGCTCCTTCCAGTTGATTATAATGCTTTTAAATACTGACCAGAGTCTAAGATTGCACATTTGTATGTGTGTCTGTTTAACTGTATTTTTTTTTTTCCTAAATGAAAACTATGTGGTTTGTTTTGGTTTGGTTTTTTTTTTTTTTTCCCCCCCTTGCATTTACATCGAATTTAAGTCCACCCCACACTCCAACTTGCTTTTAAAGCTTCCTAATATGCTATCTTACAGGCTCCTTTAAATAGCATTTTCAAACATAAAACTAGGGTGAGACCACAAAGTATCACTGCAGTGACACATTATATGGAATTATACGTAAAATACATAGATCTACGGAATTACATCTGTCTATATAGGGGAAAGAAAACTAGGGAAGGGACCGTATGAGCTAAAGACCACTGATAGCTTTTTTCCCTTCGACATTTCTAAGCGCCGATATATTTTAGCGATGGGAATGCGCGGAGGCTGCGTAGCCCTGGGTTGCAAAGCTGAAGGGGTACGGTATTTATTTATTTAGTGACACCGGTCCGAGGAGCTGCCATTCGGGGAATTCAAGTCCTCTCTGCCTGCGCCCCCCCTCTCCCGGCTCTGCCCCCAGGTAGTGGCTCTCCAGCCCCCGGAGTGAGCGCGGGCTCCGCAGCGGGGGCGCCCGGGGGGGCCCGGCCGGTGCCAGGCGAGCTCCGGGCGGGGCGGGGTGGGGTGGGTGGGGTGGGGTGGGGTGGGGTGGGGTGAGGGGGGGGAGTCACACGCCCTCCGAGAAGATGCCAGCCCAAATGGCATTTCCCGGCGGGGTGGCTCTGCTGATGGCTAGCTTCCACAAATGATAAGCCTGGAGATAGGAGAGGGTGTAACTTGCTTTTAATTGCCATTTAATTTGGGTTGCTTTTAAACGTTTAAGCTGCGAAGGTGTCTTAATAATAAGCCGCAGGCAAATAGGCATGTGGCTCTCTCCCTCTCTTTCCTTTTTTTTTTTTCCTTTTTCCTTTTTTTTTTTTTTTTTTTTTGGTGTTAGGTCCGGGTTTTGGGAGGGTTTATTGGTATCTGTTCATGCAGGCTAACAGGAGCTGTCACTCAGCCCTCTTTTCTTTCTGCAAATGGACAAAGGCACACGACTGGAATGGAAACGCATTGTCTGAAATGGGGAAGTGCGATGATCCAGGCGTGCCGAGGGGTCAGCAGCAAACACCTCGTACCCCTCCGGGGCGCTGCCGGGGAGCGCGGCTCGGCGGAGCTGTGCTCCCCCCGGGCCCCCGCCTCGCCTTGCCTAGTGGGGAAAGGGAAGTGGGAAGAAAATGGGAAGGAAGGAAAGAAAGGAAGGAAGGGAGGGAGAGAGGGAAGAAGGAAGGAAGGGAGGGAGGGAGGAAAGGAGGAATGGAGGGAGGGAGGGAGGAAAGAAGGGAGGGAGGGAAGAAGGGAGAGAGGGAAGAAGGGAGGGAGGGAGGAAGGGAGGGAGGAAGGAAGGGAGGAAGGGAAGAAGTAAGGAAGTGAGGAAGGAAGAAAGGAAGTGAGGAAGGAAGGGAGGGAGGGAAGAAGGAAAGAAGGGAGGAAGTAAGGAAGTGAGGAAGGAAGGAAGGAAGGGAGGAAGGAAGGAAGGGAGGCAGGAAGGGAGGAAGGAAGGAATTGGTTCTTTCTCTTCATTCGGATTTCCTACAGTTCTAATGTTGTTAATGAAATAAAACTATTTCTCCCCAATATATATGGGAGAAAATCCTAGGAACTCTTCCAAGTTCAGATTTTGTTTGGACTCCTCAATATTTTGGTAGTTGAGAAAATAAAAGAATACGTAGAAATGGGCACACTTCGCTCTTTCCAACGCCCCGTCGGAGCCTGGCGAGCGCAGCGTGAGCAGCCACACCAGCCTTGCGCAGGACGGCTTAGACCTAACAAAAAAAAAAAAAGTCAAGACACCTTGAGCACACCCTCCTGACGGAGGAAGAAGTACCCTGACCCAGGCAGGGGGGCAAGGAGCACAGCCCAGTCCCTATCGCGATATACGGCGCTCCAGGGCAGCAGCGCTTCCCCACCAACTCACCTCCACAGGACACTTTGTCCCTCTACGCATTCCCCCCACCCCACCCCACCCCACCCCGAAAACTACGGGTGTGGGAGAGGCGGGGAGAGGATTTGGGCGCAGATTCCCTTCTTTTGAATCTTGTGGGTGCCGTTGTCACCCCGCACCTGGGCGCTGCCTCGGGAGGGGCTGCCCGGCCCCTGTGAGTGCGGGGCAGGACACGCACGGTGCAAGGGCTGATGCTTTCCCAGCTCGTTTCCCGAGCTGCCAGGAGAATACCCAGTTGCAAGAGATCCGTCTTGGGAGAAATCTCCCCCCCGGTCCGACCCCTTCCCCCTCCATTCCCCCTCCCCACGCACACGCAGCCCAGACAAATCCACAGCCACCACACCAGCCTGCTCAGAGCCCAACTTCGCTTCAAACAACAACAACGCCACCAAAAATGGTTTTGTCTGGAGGAAAGTTTATAAGAAGCCCGGCTTGCCAGATGCACGTTACTGGTCAGTTCCATCTGTTAGCTTCGCTTACAGACCCGAAAAAATCATATAGACCATTTACGCTTTTAACTGCCCCCAATCCAATTAATAACGCGAGTCAAACTGCAAAGCACTTATTAATTGCTCCCCCCCAAAAAAAAAATCTTTCAGGAAAGTTAATTGGGAGCTTTCTGGTTTTCGAACGAGCGCCATGAGCTAATGGTCGGAGCAGACAGACTTTGCATTGAGTTTCATTGTGGCTGGGCACGTTGTTTATCCCCTGCTTAAAGTTTGTTTCTGCTCCTAAGCTACAGAAATACAGAAAGGGTATTTTGGGTCTTTCTCTCTCTCTTTTTTTTTAGGGGTCTTAAAAAAAAGAGCTGACTGGGATGTTGGAAGGGGTGGGGATGTGGGGAAAACCCCCAAGAAAATAAAACCTCCTTCTCTGGAATCATCTCGGTTTCCCTGGTAGTTCACTGAAGTGTGCAAAGCAGCTGGTGCCGCTGCAGGGACAGACTCTGGGCTTGAGGTCTGGCTGCTGTATCAGAGCAGCTCCCTGGACTCACAGAGCTCCCTCACCTCTTGTTTGACTTACAAACGTTTCCCAGCATTTAGGAGCTTGAAATTATAAATTTTCCTTTCATTTTTCCTTCCTGCCTTAGCTCCTGCATTTTGCTGGTCTCCCAATAATCGTTTATTTTATTTCCTAATTAAGAGCCTTCTCTTCCGCTGAGAGTGACCAAAACTTGGTCCTTCCTGGACCTAAACTTCTGACAACTTTTCCTGGAGTTTCTTGTGTCTGAGTGAGACCAGAGAGCGGTTCAAGCCATCATAGGCAGCTGGGGTCAGCAGTGCCAGGACATTCCTAGAGCAGGGTCTATCTTCTGCGATGCCCTTTCCTGCGAAGGACCCAAATAGAAGTCCCCCTTCAGCAGCCAGCAAAAGCTTTTTGCTAAATACTCTTTTCCATTCCCTTTGTCCTCTGCAGTTCCTGAAGTTTGGGGGCTGTGAGCTTTGGGGACACTCAGCTGACCTAAAACAAAAGCAGCCCTGGGGTCGCTTTTGTGTATCACTGGGTCTTGCCCATTGTTTGCAGGTCTATTGTTGTTGGATCCTTTGTCTCATCTCCCCCCGCCCCGCACAAATCTTTTTCTCCTTCTCCTGCTCCCCCGGTAGGTTGAACTCCTCCCTCTTGTCTAGCAGAGGGGGTGAACATGAACATGGGCCCCCTCTGTGCTGAGCATCACCACCCCGTCTCCCTCCCCTGAATTTCTCATGCAGGGAAAACCCTAGGACAGGCCCAGACCTCTGTGGGTTGGAGGGAGGGAGCTGGTAGCACTCCCCCACCTGCACACACAGACCACCCACCTTCATATTCAGGCAAACCTGTCTGTGTGCTTACCCTTTCACTCAGCCAAACAGAGAGAGACAAACCCTGCCTGATAAATAAAAAAAACCCCTATATACTCTCAGAGGGAAAAAAGTGAGAAATTTTGGGTTTTTTTCCCTCTTGTTTCCCTTTAAGAATCAGTATTTTGAGAGTACAAGTTACACTATACTGCTTTTTCTCTTCCAAGGAGGAAAAAAAGGAGAGAGGAGGATTTGACACTGGAGTTCACAGACTGCAGCTGTGGGCAATGAGTGTGGGGTTTTTGGAGGGGGTTTCTTCAAGCTGCAAGACCAGAGATGTCCTGCAAAAACCTGCCCATTCCCCATCCCTCTGAACATAGATAACCTCCCCGATGCCCACCACTATGTTTCCTCCTCCTTGCAAATTCGTATTCTGCTTCACCACAGCAGCCAAAAGGCAACACAATGGGACAGAGAAAGTGCGTTTGCAAGCAATTAAAATGCTGTGAATATATTAGTCAAAAATTAAAGGGGATAACTGGTGTATCCAGTCATTTCTTTGGTGGCAGCAAGACTTCCTGCTTGCTGAGGCTTTCATGAAGACTCAAAGGCAGCTATATTTCAACCCAGGTGCCTGGCATCACTGGTAAATGCAAAAGGGAGAGGTGAGATGGCTACAAAGGTGTCAATATTGATCTCTATTGCCTTGCAAAAAAACAGGCTGATGGTCACTTGGAGTGAACGCCATTCATACCAGTCTGTGCAAAGATCAGGAGGGCAGAGTTTGTGGCCACTGCACTGCAACATGACTTTCCAGACGTTTGGTAAGGGTGATCCGTTGACTACCCATCAATGAGAGACCTTCTTCCCCTCCTTTTTCTGGTTCACCTCCCCCTGTCCTCCTCTTCCTTAGTCTCTCTCTTCCCTGCTGGCTGCTGCCTGTTGCTGGCCAAGCAGGACTGTAAGTCCCACAGTCCCTGTCCCCACCCTGTTATTTCTTGTGATAAGCGTCTTGGTGATGTGACTTCCTTGTTTTCTCCTTCAAGCACCCTGTCCCTGCTCCTCATGTTTGTCCTCTTCACTCAACTGGTCCTGCAGCCATCTCATTTCTCCCTCTCCAGTCTGTTTCCCCACAGCTCCCTGAGCTGTTGAGTGCCCCATCCCATCTGTCTTTGCTCTCCAGCCAGACCCCAGGAAAACAGCTTCTTTTGGCTCAGGCTTGTAGAGGCATGGAGATCCTACGGGGGAAGCTGCCTAGGGCCCCTTCTTACATGGCTCCTAGGACAGTACCTGCTTCATGGAGGCCTCTCCACCTGGTCCTCCTTGACAATAGCCTCTGGTGTATCTAGGTCTTTCGCACACTCCTGCTTTCAGGCATTTATTTCATCGCCACTGTTTTGTTTTCAAGCTGTCTACCCGTCTTTTCTCTCTCCTTCAGGCACCTGCATCAAGAAAAAACAGGCTGCCCCCACTCATTCCCTTTTGGGATTTCCGCCCTTCCAATATCCACACAACACTGCAGTTTTGCCAGTGCCTTTTACTGCCATGTTCCTAATTTCTTTCAGCATCTCTACTGCATCCCTCAGGGGGTAACATGATGACTGTCTGTGGCAGCTGTCCTCTCTCCAGTTCTGCAAACACCGAGACAATGAAAAACCTCCCTCCCTCCTCCCAGCTTCCTCTTGAAAGCGAAAGCTACTTCTTCTGTCAATTGCTTCTGCCACCTCTTAGAGGCCATTTTTATTTTTTATTGACCCCTTCTGTACTTGAAGCATGTCCTGTTACTTTATTTATCTTGCTCTCTTGCACAGTTCTTTCATTCCTCAATGTGGCTCCTCTCACTTATTTTCCACTTACTTCCCTTCATTAGGTAAACCTCCCAGACCTCTTTTCTCTTTACCTCGTCTATCTCATTCATGTAGGTCACCTTTTTTACCCTTAACTCCTTTTCTGATTCTGTGGCTATCTGAAGGTATTTACTGCTGTGGGCAACAGAATCACGATATTTTTGGAGAATCCTTTAATAATCGCATACATTTTCCTGTCTATTTAATGATTTTTCAAATTTCTCATATTCTGTGTGTTTTGCTGTTCTGAAAGGGAATGTTTGGTTATAATCACAGACCTAACTAGACTCTAATTACTCTTCTATGTCAGAGCCTTGCCTTCCTTCACATCAGTAGCTTGTCAGTCACTTTCTCTTTGCTTGTAAGCAATTGATGCTTTTAAATTTTGGGAAAGGAAGCAGTCACAGATATCTCAGCAATGCTTTGTGCCCTCAAGTTTATATCAAGGAAGAAGCCAGAAATTCTCCCTTAAAGAATCTTTCTCTATGCTAACATTTTTTTTTTTTTTTTTAAAAATTGTGATCATGTATTTTCTTGCTCTGATCATACTTTCAAACTGCTTCATCTAGGATTTCTCTAACGCTATTGCTGCTGTAAGTTATTTCCACTATTAATGCCACACTGGGAAACTGTTAAAAGGAAACACCGATATAAATATCTTTTCATGAAATGGGGTGAGGTTAGCAACTTAGTGGTAGAGCAGAATGAAACCTCGTTCTGGAAAACCATATAATGGTGAAAAGCCTCAAGAAGTGACTTGAAAATTAACAGGAGTCCTGGTTCAAATTCTTGCTCCACTTCTTGTGATATGGACGTTTGAACCCAGTCCTTCTAGACCTAATAATTCATGGAAAAACTTATGGGTTTCAACAGGGACATTCCTCAGGACCAGAATGGAACAGTGGAAAAATTTAGAGTTAGGAGAACTATTCTCTGACTTCCACTTGGCTCTGTAAACTGTGAAGTCCATACTTTCCTTAAAATAATCTGATTTCAACAAAATTTGTAAGACACTTTCACTGACTTTTTTAAAATTAGCTACCAAAGAAAAGTTAGAAAGCCTGCTTCCATAGAAGCCACTATAGGAAGCTGTATGGGATATTCCTGCTCATTGATGTAGCATAACATCCATACTCAAACAAGACAACAGGTAAAATCCATATGTGACAGGGATTTTGTATCAGGCCATCGAAGTTCAGTGGGAACTGTCATCACAACCTTATATTTTGCTGTTCAGGAGAAAACAGTGGTGGCGAAACCAGAAATCATACGGTTAACTAGTGCATCTAATTATTTATTTTTTTTTTTTCTCTTGCCAGTCAGCTCACAGGGCAATTTTAAACCAAACTCTCCACATGTAACCAGCTAAACTAGGGCTTTAGAAATTCTCCTGATCATGAACTGGCTAAGATGATGTTATTCACATTATTTTCTGGATGCCTTTCTATAGATGAGGCAAAATCTTATCATTAAACTTCTCTCTGGTAGTGGAGAATGAAAACATCTGTAGACTGTGATGTATTAAAGATGTACCTTATATTAGAATAATCCATAATTAATGCAGACATTCCAATAAATAATACAGTGTCAGGTTCTTTGGATTGTTGAGTGTACTCCACTGTGCTCATACACTTATGCACTGGTAGTAACAGTGAGCAAGTTTCCTCACCTAATTAAACACCGAGCTCTACTGTATGTTTAAATAGCATTAAGGTTGTGTCACAAACTTAAAAGAGTAAATTCAAAGGTAAGGCTGACATCTTTGTCCTCAGCTTATGAGTCATGTATTGATGGCTTCTGCTATTTTTTCCTCACCTGTGTGTCTGCAAAGATATAAATTTTTATGTATTTTTTTACCCCTTACACTTTAATTTGTAACCTTAACACTTTAAAATTAGGTGTAATAGTATTAATATTTTAAAGAGATTCTTCCCTCAAGAGTCTGGAATTGCTCTGAGTAGCTCAAATAAATCTGTATTTAGGTTAAGTAACACATAATTTTCACTGAACACATATATTTGTTAACATCTTTGAAAATGGGACTTGTATTGACCCAAGAATCCTGGGTAGGTGTGAAGAAACCACTATATATTTTTTTATTGGTTCAGTATTCAGGCGTTTGCTATTAAAATGCATAAGATGTATCCCCAAAACTGAAGCCAACTACTTCAGAGACATAAGATTCCACTGAGGGAATAGGTATTTATGATTTAACAACATATTTTAATTTCCCAATTGATCATAATAGCTCATGCATAAAATCAAGAGATTTTGGGATTTCTAGAATTGGGCATTAAAATTCATTTGGCAGAAGGAGATTTTTTTTCTTTCCAGAAATAAGATATTGTCTGCAGGATCTGTTTCTGGAATGATATCTCTGATAGAGGAGACATCATTCACAAGCTGACAATAGTTACTAGAGGATTGATAATGAATGTGCTGATAGAGCTCACTGTGAGCTCCATTCTGCATCCTCAACTCATGTCAGTAATCCCTGTATAAGCCAGTTGTCTCTTTGACCTCTATGGGCCTGAGCATGCTAGTGAAGGTGGAGGGGTCAGGCCGTAAAAGAGTAGTACTCTTTTGCATGAGGGACCTGATCCAAAGACCATCTGAAGTCAATAGAATTCTTTCCGTGGAATTCAAAGAGCTGTGGAAAATCTCCTAAACAAGTATTTGGATTTGTATTGTGCCCAAATTATAAGAAGAATAAAAGAGAAAATAAGAATGAAATAATGTTCACCTAGAAAATGTCTTTTAAAAATAATTTAAGATATTAGTTCCATAGTCTGAAAGCTGAAAAACATTTATTATATTTTTGAGAACCATGAGAAAAAATCCTTCCTTCCTTCCTTCGTTCCTTCCTTCCTTCTTTCCTTCCTCCCTCCCTCCCTCCCTCCCTCCTGTATAGTAATACCACTATAGAGATGTACATTTATGTGCTAGAGCTGTGGACAACCTAATTATTCAGCTTCAAACTGTGACTTAAAGTGTGATTTTCAGCAGTAATTTCCCTCAATTCGTATCATCTGGCTGTTCTGAAATGATTATTTGCAGACCAGTGAACGAAACATGGACAATCAACAATTTTTGATTGTACAGTAAAATGACTCAATTGAAGTACAATGTTTTTAGTAGTTTAAAGACAATGGGCTATAGCTTACTGACCCCATTCAGCAAAGTGCTTAGCTGAAACAAATGCTTAACTTTATTTCTGATTGTAAAGTTAAAAAAAAAATGCAAGGAAGTGCATTTAGCACCAGCAAGCAACATTCCTTCAGGATGAAAACAGAAACTGGTATTCAGCTTAGCAAAGATCAAGATATAATTTTGGTTCGTATGTTTTAGGGGCAAGGGACATGGGCCATGTATTAAATGATGACCAAATGAATATATTATTTATCATAAAAAGACTCCACATTGTAATTTCTAACAATGCTCATGTGCATTTTCCATTTCCTTAATGAAACAAATCTGTGACAACAATAAATAAAGAACTTGTCTCTTCCTCTCTATAAATATATATCACATATATACACATCATGCAGATGCATCATACACTTTTCTGTACATATGATAGAGAAAGAGTGAGAATTTGCAATAATTTGTGTCGTTATTTTATATGTTCATTTTAGATGAATCAACACAGCTATGGTAATGTAATTGATTCACCTCCCATTTGCATCAGCTGAACCTCTGGTCTACTATTTTGAAATATAGAAACACACTCTTTATGCGCTTGCAATTCCTCATCACATCAATGGGAAGTGCTGAGATATTGTTTGCAATCTCATCTGCCAGCATATATGTAAGTGCATAGTATAGACTTTACACCCAAACTCATATACCCCCAAATTACTATTTTGGTTATTGTGCATCAAAAGTGCATAGGAAGAGGATATATTTCCCTCAGCTGGAAATATGAACATACCCTTTCCATGTAACCTTAACCCTGACCCTAAATTTGCAACCCTTAAAGATTAGCTTAAACAGAAGATCAATTTTGTTTATAGTGATGAGCATTGATTTTTCTCCCTGCAGTGCATGACTCTGGCCTGGCTATTAATAGAGGAGAAAATATTATTCCCTATGGCTAGGAAGTCCTATAACATAAGAAGAAGCTATATATCATAGAATCATAGAATGGTTTGGGTTGGAATGGACCTTGAAAGGCCATCTAGTCCAACCCCCCTGCAACGAGCAGGGACATCTTCAACTTGATCAGGTTGCTCAGAGCCCCGTCCAACCTGACCTTGAGTGTTTCCAGGGATGGGGCATCTCCCACCTCTCTGGGCAACCTGGGACAGGGTTTCACCACCCTCACTGTAAAGAATTTATTGCTCATATATAGTCTGAATATATAAAAATATATAGGCGTGTGTCTTTTTTATATATATATATTTAGATATATATATTCCATACATGGAATGTTACCATTGGCTTAATACCTGCTGCCCTGTAGGATGGGTTTCTAAAATAAAAAGTTACTTTATTGTCTTCAAAGAGCCCCCTGAGCTAGGTTAGCTGTTTGTAGTAACCCAAGGGAGGAAGAAAGCCTGTTTAGTATCCCTCTTCTTTCTTGCAGCAAGAAGCAGGCTGCGATTTGGACGCACTCCCCCCCTCCCCTCCCCTCCCCTCCCCTCCCCTCCCCTCCCCTCCCCTTCCCTCCCCCGGCTGCGGGGGCCGGCGGGGTGAGTCCCCCCTCGGCCCCGCCGGCAGGAGCTGTCCATTCAGCACCCCGCGCCCACGGGCTGCCTGCCCGCCCGCCAAAAACAGCCCACAAAGGAAGGGAAATATTAATTAATTAAAAAAAAGGGGGGGGGGGAGAGCTTAAAAAAAAAAAAAAAAAAAAGCCAATCTGCTCAATCCTCTGCCTGCAGGCAGACTCTAACGGAAACCACATATGCTTTGCCTCTCCCTATAAGAAATCTTCATTGGGGCATTAAAATACTTAAAAGGATTAGTCGTTAAATACTTGTACATTTGGTTTAATTCACTAGAAACGCTATGTCACAGGGTTACATCAGAAAGCTAGAGAGTTTTAATCTCACTTGCAGTATTTACCTAGATGTTTTATTCCTTCTGCTGCTTGTTACAGGGATAATATTAATATCCTACTTGTCCAGAGGGAGGAAGTTAAAAAAAAAAAAAAAAAGGAAGAGCTGGCTGCTGTCTGATGGTATAAAAATATCAAAGAGACTTTTAAGGTAAAACAAAACAAAACAAAACAGCATGAATTGGAGCATGGCATTCCTTCCCACAGCCTGTTGCTTATTCCTAATGATGGAGAGGTAAGGAGCTGTTGTCTTAGGAAAACAGGGTAACTTAGTAGATCACACAGGTCTTGGGATGTGGGAGATGGTGGCTTTGTTTAAAGCCATCTCCTTTTTTAGCCTCAGTTTCCCTACATGACAGGTGTGCAGCTCTTTTGTAATTCCTCTTTCAGTGTAATAGGTAAAAATGCACTATTTTTGGCAAGGGTCCAAAAGAAGTTGTCTTCAACTAAGGAAATAAGGGCCTTAAATCCAATGAAGGCAGGTGCAGAAATGTCTTACTGTGAGCTTCTCAATGGGGATGGCAATTGGTGTGTAGGAGGACATTGTCATGTAAGACTTGGCTCTTTTTGTGACAATGAGAGAGGACAGACTGTTATGGCTTAAACCTTCCCTTACATAGAGGCTTCTGCACTTAGTCCTGGTATTCCTTCTACAGCCTTACTGTAGCTATATCCATTCAAAAAGACCCCAAATAATGAGACATCAGTAAAATTCTTTGCTTTCCAAATAAAAAATTACTTTATTCATATTTAAGCCTGTTTGGGTGAATAATAAGCTCAGGGTGAAATTCTGGTCCCATTTAAGTGAATGAGTGCATTGCCACAGATTTCTGTTAATTTCATAAGAAAAAACTCAGTGGAGTGGTATACACTTAGTATTTCCAAGAAAGAAGCCCTGGATCTTTCATAGAAAGGTAAGAAGGGAGTAAGACAAGACAAGTTCCGTCACCAAGTTCTTTGCTTGCTTTGCAGTGTCTGATCAGCAGAACGACCCACAGCCAACCATTTTCATTGTATCAATGGAGTTATCACCGTTAAGAGTAGTGTCAGTGGAAGTTTTGCTGTGACTTCAGTAAGGCGCAACCTGATCTCATGGTAATTCCTCTCGGCCACCATCCTGAGTCAGGCAACCTCCAGAAATAGCAACACAGACTGCCCTGTCAAAAAATATAATAATAATACAGTGTCATTGGCTTTGTGTAGAGATACAGAAGAAAAATCACCATGTACACTCCCCATCTCCAATATGCACACTTATCTGCCAATAATCTGGAATATAATTTCAGTGCTGAGATTTAACCTCAGCTTTTATCCAGATGAGCTAAACAATACATTTTTCTACAGTGGTGAGGTATGGGATGAGGCCTGGTTAAGACTTATCAAATTAGGCAATTAGGCACCTGGTTGTTTTGGATTCAGAAGAAAATGTGTTCTAGGATTGCCCGATCATTCTTCTTGCAAACTATGGAAGAGGAGCGCTCCTGGGAACTGACCAGAAGACTTTCTGAATGCCTGAATGATGTAAGAAGCATAAGGAAAACTGTTCACTATACAGTGACTCAGGAGACTTTTTTTTGCCTCCTATAATCTATTGCTATCATTTATTTATTTTTTGTGGAACCCCTCTGGTTTAGGGAGTTTTATACCTCCTAGATCTGTCAGCCTAATTTAATTTTTGGGGGTGCCTGAATATCACCCTGCCCTTGACATAAAGCCTGTCTTTTTGGTGAGACTTTGTGCCTTGTTGTGCTTTTTTCCCCCTCAAAAGCAGACAATGTTTTCCTGTATTCAAAGCATAAATGCAGCTACCCAGGAGACTGCTTGGATGAGGACTAGATAAGGGAGTTACATTAGGGTAGAAATTTGGGTCACATCATATCAGACTGAAAGCATCAGGCCAAAGGTAGGCTTGGCTAATAATATTTATACACAATCATTTTAAATGTGAAAACACCTCCTGCCATGAAAGAAATCCCCTTTCAGTCTCAAGTCGGTGTAGGTATTTTCAATAGGGTTATGTCACCGCTTGTTAAAATGCAATGCATTTGCATCTTCTTTGCATTATTTATTGTTATCCTGCAGGCTGGATTGTCACACTAATCATGATTTATGCCACTGAATTTTATCAGCTTCTGCTAGGTTATATTTTCAAGTGGTGCCCCTGGACTTTCGTAAGAGAAATGTCAGGGCAAGTCTTTTACACCTGTTACACAGCATAGGTGGATACTGCTTGTTGTCAAAGTCATGCAGAAAAATGTATCTCCTTCAGCAGCAGCTCCTGGTATTGTGACCTTAACACATCCTTAGCAGACAGAATCTTTAATGCTTTCAAAGCCTTTAGAACCATGTTACGAGAACACTTTTTAAGTTTATGCTTGACAGACCAAGGGGAGAATTTTCCAAGTCACTGTGATGTGTGCTGCAATATGTGACATAGTAGGCAGTGCATGTGATTAGAGGACAGTGGATGATTGGAGTGGGGGTTGGTAAAGGTTTTGGGCTGTATGTGGAAGATCACTCCTTGCTTCTGCTACTGACTTTCTATGTCACCTTGGACAAATCACCAACTATTACTCTGTTCCTCATGTTTTGCATGTGTAGTATATCCATTTCTTTTCTTTTTATGTCTTATCTCCTTGCAATGTTAGCTCATCAGGGTGAAGAATGAGTCTTGCTGTGTGACTGTACGTTGCTTGAGAGAATGGGAACCTTGATTTGAGCTTGAGGCCACTCATAATACAAATAGTAAACATTTTGCATCTCTTTTTAAAAAAAAAAAAAGTGTAACATACAGGATGAAACCTTGAATCATCATGACTTGCTTAAGGACTTGCTCCACCTTTAACTTGTTCTGAGAGACTTTACTGTGTCATGGCCTGCCTGTAGGTCCATATAAAGAGCACGAGTCTGCTACTGTGATTGGCAAACAAAGACACTCTATTGCTTGAAAAGGTGAAATGAGAAGTCCAATGAAAGCTTTAGACTTTGTTGCTTGGTCTACACTGGTAAATGAAATACTGCCACAGTAGGTATGGCTATTAAAATTACAGCCAGGCCCTTGAATTAGCTACCAGAAAAGCAATATTCTTATGCTATGGAAAAAGATATTTCCTTTTCCCAATAAGGCTTGACATTAGAAGTCCTTGTCACCTTTGCCAGTTCCCCACCTTTGGTCTCATATCCATTCTCCCTGGCTCTGGATTCTTAGCCACCTGGGATTTCTTTTACAGTACAGTGTTCCTGCTATTACCTACATACCAGTAGTGGCAAAAATCTATTTCAGGTGTTAATTAGGCTTCCTCATGTGAATGAGGAGTGAACTCATGTGAACAAGGAGTGAATGTTCTCTCATTTGCAATTTTGCATTGTTTGAAGTCCTAACACAGGGCTGAGTTTTCTTTCTTTCAGCCACCAAGAGAGCAAAAGCTCTGATGAAAAATGTGAGACACATGTGCTTAAATGCCACATGGTCTGTGGAGTTGCATTTTATCTGCATAAGTGGATCATCTAGGACATTTCTTTTAAATAACAACGTCCTAACCTGGGATACCAGATATACCATTGGTGTAAATCAGCACAATTCCCAAAGGACATGTGTTGATTTTACACCCACTGGACATGTGGCTCAGCCAGCCTGTGATTTTTAGCACTTAGTTTTCTTCATGAACACAAAATAACATTATCATTTGCCTGTGATAAGGATATCTTTCATCAGGAACTGGGATCTACTGTACCACTAGGTGCCAAAAAGACAGTCCTTAATTTAGAAGCATCTTGGTGTAACATAGAATTACTCCATGAATGCAGGAAACTGAAGGAATAAAACAAAGTCATAATGAAAGAATGTTAAAGTGTTCAATTTTATGTGGATATGACTTGTTTAGGGATGTGTATTTATCTGAATTATTTCCAGAGCCAATTTAAGGGTGAAGGAAGATAATTTTTTTGTTTTCTTGAATATATATTCAACTGCAAATATTATCAGGGAGCTGAATTCTGATCTCATTTCCATCAGTAGGAATAAAGAGCGGGTCAATGGAGTTACATTATCACAAAGCTAAGATGTGCCTCCTATTCTTGAACAGATGTAGAAATGGAAAGTTATTGGTTTAAGAACCCAGATTTAAATTATTTCTAAGAACCTCCTGTGGAAAGAAAATGAATTTGAAAAGGTGTTGTAAAGGAAAATTCATTTACATCATTTGCGCAGAAAGAACCTGTTGAATGACATTTAAAAGAGGATTAAAGCTGATTTCTTACAAGCAGTAGAATAATCAGATTTCTAAGCTAAAGTGGAATTAAGGTCCTTCAATTCATCTGCAAAGCTGACTGAAGTTGAATCAACGTTCAGTAATTTACATGTCATTTACAGGGGCATTCATTGTGCTTTTAGTACTGTAAATATGATCTGAACAGCTTTTGATCTTTTGTAGCATTTGCAGGAACATATTATTGTTTCTGAGAAAAAAAGGAAGAGTTTTATACAAAAAATCCGTAACGCTTTTTTACAATGTCAAAACAAATGTGTCAACCAAATGGTAATATCTGCACTAGTTCCATTTATCTGCACACGGTGGTTGTGAGGTTTAATGATTGTTTGTCACAAAAATACATTTTAAGAGAAGCAAGCAGATTGCTGAGTAGCAAACATGTTTTATGGAATATATAACATTGTAAACACATTTTTGTTTCAATAGGATTTACAGAGGATTGCAAAATGAATGTGTACATACACAATGAGAAGTAGACAAAGCTTATATTTTTCCAAGTGTTTTGCACTCATTTGCTCTTTCTAGAATGATTCATTTGCTACCATTAAAATTCACACTTTCATACTTTTTTTTGTACTGGACTAGTCTCACCTTTGAACTGGGACTAATTCTTCTGACATATATTTCACCACAGCTCCCATAGCAAGAAAAGCCTCCCACGTTTCCCACAACTGGCAACCTTGTTTATCCTGTCAATTCTCTCTTGAAGGATCAGATCTTTAACTGTGCCCAGGGAAGTCAATGAAAAGATTCCCAAAGGCTTTGAATCAGGCTCTGGCAGCAAAGCACCAGTAACTTCAATAGAATTACACAAATTTACTCCAGTTGAGGACTTGACCTGGAGTTTAATACTGCACTCATCATCATTCTGAAATTCATCCTCAGCACTTCTTGGAGGCACAAAAAAAGAGATGTTCTGAAACCAGAGTTTTGGCTGGACGTAGGGTAGAAGAAGATAGTTTTTATTTGAAAAGATAGTAGCTCAGTCAAATAATTTATTAAATAAACTATTGGGAAAGTTTGGATATGCTTATGGGATGATGATGTCTTAGAACAAATCTATCTATCTGAATAGCACTGTTGGTATGGATTATAGAGGGAATAGTGACAACATTTTTCATATGTTATTGACAACTAATTTATTCTGAGATCAGGCAAATTAATACCTAGAGACCTTTATAAGGCTTATTTTTTTCCATCAAATTATTTGCCTCTTCTTGATAAAGTTCAAGAGTCCCTTCAGGAGCATGAAACGGTAGCCACACAAAAAAGACATCAGTTGGTGGTCAATAAGGTAACACAGATAGCTTTAATGTTATAAGACTCTATCTCATGACACAAAACCAATTAAAAGAATGTAATCTAATGTTAATTATTCTTAAATAGCTATCTAGATTCCAGCCAATGGAAATGGACAGATGGACCTGGAAAGTTTTTATTCTCTTCACTTTGGGCACCAATTTTAAGATCTGATGAATCACCTTTTGGAGTTTCTGCATCTTTCCATTGATGGTAGAGAGCCTAATAAGCATATTGTATAAATTTTCTTGTTTAGGGGGCTGAAATTAGGCAGATTGAATCCCAACAATACTGATTTAATTCACTATTTTAAGGTAATCATGTTTATAGTCTTAGGAGCTATGCTGTCTGATACTGGAAATTTCCTTTACCTTGATTGTAGGAAGGTCACTGGATTTTGAATTTTAAGCCCTCATTAAGCCTCAGGTCATATTTCATTAACAAGTGTTCATAATCTGAAAGCAAAACAGTTCTAATTAGGTTAAAAATACTGGATCACAATTTGTCCATTATATGAAGAGACACAAGCTTAAAGTTTTGGAGTGATCTAAAAGGCATATAGAGGTCAAAATCCCCTTGCCATTTTTAGTCTCAAAAGACTATGAAATCTTATTAGCTTTGAAACCTACACTTCATATATGGCTTTAATCAACCTCACTCCAACAACACATCTGAAATTCATGTCAATGTACACTGTCGTTCATATTCATATTTCACATAGATCTGCCTAGGACAGGTCCAGGTAGTTCAATTTCTTCCTCCAGTTCATGCTGCCTACCATTCCCTTCCCTCTTCCTGGAATATTTGGAGGATTTATTATCACTTTAAGTCCACTAACTATCAGATTTAGATATGTAAAGCTCTTCAATTTCCTAAATGACTTCTTGCATACCTGCTCAGAATTTAATCTTCTAGAAATTTTTATTGTCTATTTTCTGAAAAAATCCCCATATTTCAGGTCATCATCTTAAAGGTGCGTTTTCCTACCGTGCCTGTCTGATTCTCCCTTGTGTTCTCAGGTTTCATTTCCTCCATCAGCTTACAGGTGGTGTCCAGCATGAATAGGATGGCTGTGATATCACTTTTACAATATTCATAATACTTAGCACTCTCGCCTATACCAGATTCCTGTGGTATATGCACAGCATCATCATCTCATTCCATCCAGACACTCGTACTTCAGCCAAGAATTCTACAGCACCTGGTTTGGTGGTTAGTTCCCTCATATGGACGATGTGCAGGTGAGCAACCTTTTCTTTCTTACACAAACCTGTCCAAAGGCAGCAGAAGCTTATTTCAGAGGGGCCATGGCTGACCTGTTCTCATATGGACACTGATTTCACATCAAAAATTTCTTCTCCCTGTCTTCTCTCCTCTCTTTCTTCTTTGTCTTTCAAGACACGCTCAGATCTTATTTTTGGAATGCAACAATCAGTCTCATTGTATTGCTTGCTCTCTATTAAACGAGCCTTTTTGTGTTATCAGGTTCTGGTAGTCCTGTCTCACCAACTTGGTAGCACTCTGCAGTATGCCCACAAAGCCTGAGTATATCTCTAGGTCATACTGCATCAATAATAAAGTAAAGAAATTTCCCTTCCCCAAGAGCTGAAGGAATAAGAAAGGACAAGTGCTTGCAGCGAAGTAGAGACTATGAGACAGAAACATCTTTTGCCGTGATCAGGTACCCTGTGTATCTGGGTTATGACAGGACAGAAGATTGTATGGTATCTCCAGGCATAGACAATCCATGTACCTGACATCTGGATGTCAGGCAAGAATAAGTGAAGCAGTCAGTTGGATTTAATCCTTCGGAGTTAAACAAGACAGTCACTGTTGTGTCTTTTTCTATACGGGTGTTATCTTGGAAAGAAAACTAACCCTACCTTTCCTGCTCTTTTTGTCTGAATACACACATCATGCCCTAGAATATTCTTCATTGCATGGCTAAAAGTTCAAATGAAGGTATGTGTGGAGGAGATCTTTGGACATGTGGGAAAACATGAGTTTCTGGATTTTTTTCCAAAGATCTTCGTGTGGGTGTGTGCATGCTTGTGTATGTGTAAAATGGTCTAAAAATAGCCAAGTGTCTGACTGCCCATGCTGGAGGCACATCCTGCTACTGGTTAGGAAGTTATTGATGTTTCTGAGAGAAAAGTGGCCATAAATAATAGGGAAAATGATAAATCTATGGTCCCTTTTTCTTGCTTATCCAATTCCTCTACCTTCCTGGAGGAGTTGGTCTTTTAGTGACCATAAATCATCAGAGGCTTTATATATGTGGTGCTTGCCTCAAGCCCATGGGCAGCTCATCTTTAACATTTGGCTGCCCCAAGAAAAACTTATACTGCTCATCTGTTTCAATGAATATTGATGTATGACTCATATCCTTTCAGTATTTCTTCAGATCCTAAGCCCTCAAGTGAATACCCTAAAGGAAATCATTTGCTTGGTCAGATTTCCACAGGCTTGATCTTTAGTGATGCTTGACAACTTTTGTGCCAGAAAGCAGAATGTTTTGTGTTTTATTATCAGTTAGCTGAGTTTAGCTGTAAGTGACCAACAGGAGTTATCCTGGACACCATCAGGCCACACTCTTGACTGTTCCTGGGTTTCCTCCTTGGCTGAATCCTTTTCAGCAATTTTCTAGAAGATATTTTTGGTGGTTAAAGGAACTAGAAATCCCTCCACCTGGCCTGTTTCATACTGCCTTTGAGTTTTACTCCATTGTGAATGAATGGCTGTTTTCTGCTTCTCATCTACCTTAGGCATTTGTTTAGGCTTGGGTCAATTGGCCCTTGAAAATGCCTGTCTCTCCAATAACTCTGGAGGCATCCCACATGCTTGCCTAGATGAAACAAAACATCTGACTTTCAAATGGCTCTGTTTAAACAGGATGAATCCCTTTTTAAGTTGGCAATTTTATATTTTGGAAGCTGCAAATACAAAACTTGCCCCCACTTTGTCTGCTTTTAATTGTTTTTTTCACTCCTTGTTGGTACTTCTTATTACTTCATGTTATAGATGACCGCCAACTGCTTTTCATTTACCAAACAAATACATTATGGCACCATTTCAATTGAGTGATTTAATATTCTATTTAAAGAGAAATTCTCCTCAAGTTTTTGGCTTTGATCCGCTGAGGTGGGGAAATTGCTGTGCTAGTAATTATGTTTTTTATAAAGCATCTAAAGACCTTTAGATGTCTGAATCAGTTGCATGAATTGATTGTTTCTCTCATTTGTAATACTACTCAATACATTAAATGACTCAGTGGTATTTTATATCAATCCTGACTCACTTCTGCCTTGCTTTGGTTTTACAGTACTGTGATGCTGTGGTTAAACAGAAGCAGTTGGATTTAGGAAATCAGAGTCTGACTTTATCTTTTGTATGGACTTTCCTATCCTTACTGTCATTATATTGTTTTCCAACCATGGGTCCTTTGCTGGTCATCACACCTGACCTCATAAATGAATTGTTTCAACTCAGTGCAACTCACTGAGATCACCATTTAAGATACAGGTCCATCATTACAGCTGATATCCTTGGAGACCTGTCCCAGGAGTGTAGTACTGAGAAAATTTTGCTTGAAATAGTTTTTACTTCATCAGTAGTATTTGGTGCAACCACTTAGTAATTCTAGTCTTTTTTTCTGTCTCTTCCATTAGACTGAAAATCTTGACCTCTTGAAACCTGGGAAAAAAACTTGCTTGCAAAAAATTTTCATAATTTAGGAATGGAAAAATGGAAAAGGCCTAAAATATTAAGTTTAGATGTCAATCGTACTATGGTGACCTCCAGGCTTACATATATCTCTTACCAGATAAGACCTCTTTCTTCTTTTTGATCCTTTTTTTGGAACTGTTATCTGAGACTCTTACCAACTCTTTCACTTTTCACCAACAGGGGCTGTAGAAAACAATTTTTTCTCCTTTGCAACTCCTAATCATAGAACTCACATCCACAGAAATGTCATATTTATAGGAATATAAATATAAATAGGAATATAAATATCTAGGCTAAATAATACCAAACCCTGTTATTACTGCTTAAATTTTTTTTAAAAATTAACTATTCCTAGATGAATTTGAAGTTTAGTAACTACTTAGGTCAGAATTGAAACCAGTTTCATTCTATGTTCAATTTACTGCTAATCATGATTTTTGTTGTAAAATTTTCTGTGTAAGAAAAACATTTCTGAAAGTAAGAGCAGAATTCACACCATTTGTGAATATTTGAGGGACATCTATTTTTCCTGATGAGTCCTGTCTTGTAATTGTGTTTTTTGACTGTAATTCCCAAGTGGACAAAACTGATGTACGCATATATATGCAGACATACCCTCACACTACACTCTGTGCCAGCTAAGTAGGAAAGACTGATTTTATATAATTTTATATATGATTTTATATTTTTTGTATGATACTCCAAGCAACACAAAACACTGTGCCATCTATTAGCATGCCAGCGAAACTGTTCTCTGAAGACTAAAGGAAGTGGCAATTCTTAGCTGAATTCATCCTCATCCCTTCCCTTGGTAAATTACCAGTTTCATCTCTCTCACATTAACTCAAAGAAAGCTTATATTGACAAAAGCCCCACAACAGTCTCCTGGGTCACCCCCTAGCTTGTGGAAACTGCAGCAGATCCATTCTTTCTCCTTCCCACTATCATGGCAGGCTGCAGGCATAAGCACAGCAAGCAGTTTCCTAAGGGAGCAGATGCCAAAGCCATCTCACTTTCTACTTTGTCTCTGCCTATGATTGTCACTAGGAGTTGAGTGAAACCAGCCATAATGACAGTGGAACATTTCTAAAGCAGGCCAGATTTAAATGCCAAAATTCAAAAAAAGCCTCATGCTTAATTACTCTGTTAGACTATTGGCCACATTATAGCAGCAATTCATTAAAATTCTTAATCTTCAATCCTATTCGCCTGATAAGATGACAATAAGAATCCTTCTGGACTTGACAAATGAGATTATCATAGTTCAGATCATGCTTATGTACTTGACTGTATCAGGACATAAGCTCTAATGAGAACAAAATAGTTTGCACAGATGAAGCTGAAAGAAGAATTTGGCTTTGGATTGGTATTCTCAAAAGCAAGGAGTTTTTTTATAATAACAATTTACCTTCCTCAGACAGAATTAAGCTAGATAGATTATTTCCTGAAAATAAAGCAGCTTGAAAAAACCCCTCTTTTTCCATTACAAAGAGCATATCAGCCAAAGATTTAGAGTAGACTTGCTATGAGTCTTTAAGAGGTGCAACACCAACTGCATAAATGGAAACAGGAGAGAAAATGTACAGCATCAACCAAATTTGTGCAATAATTCATCACAAAACACTTTGCCATCAAACTGAACTACAGCAATGCAGCACTGGGTGAGTTTTACCCTCAGAGTCCTACTTCGCATGGGGTATGGTGAGGCTTAATTAATGAGCCTTTGTATTGTGGTTGGAGATCCTCAGATAAAAGAAATAGATACACAAGTGGAAAAAACAAACAAATGAACAGAAAGAGAAACAGGAAAATAATAAATCTCTACATGAGCTTGCCAGAGTTAAGATGCCATTACTTCAGCTGTGATTAAAGGATACAAGCTTTAAGAAACTGCATCAGTGAGCTTCCTCTGTGGCAGAACACTGTGGTTTTATGACATAAAATAGGACTGTTGCGTTGATTAGCAACAGTGTCCCTTAAAAAAAAAAAAAAGCTTCCTATTCACATTCAGCTTAAATAATTAAAATGGTATTTACAAATGCTGTTAAGATCTTTTGTTATTTCATTTGGCATGTGTTGCTTTTTTTTTGAAGGGCTAATAGGTAAATTGCAAACATACATTATTCTTCACCATTCTCCACTCACTTTCCTCCCACTGGCAACCAATCTACCAGAATTTTCTTCCATTCCCATTAATTGGTCCTTAGAGAATCTCCCTCTCATACCTTTGCAGTGACAGTCAGTGAACATTTCTTAGTAATACTGAGTCAGAAGCCCTGTGATAGCTCGCAAGTCACATATTGAACTGGAGCTGTACTACTCCCTTCCATTATGTTTAATGCATGAACCTTCTTAAATAGCATGGCTCAGGTGATGGATCATACTTTTACTTCCAGAATATCATGAGTTTCTCTGGTTACTTCTTTAAGATATTTATATATTTTTTTTCCTAGTGTAATGATTGCCTGGCAGTCCATATCAAGCACAATAGCATGGCAAGCAAGATAGCCTTATGTTTTCTGAAGTTGCAATATCACAATGTCTCAAGCGACCATAGCTCTACAGGGAGAGGTAATAAATAAATAAATAAATAAAAATAGCCATATCTTCCAGACACTGATATTTTCAACATGTTTGAAAGTTTTGTATTGGGAAAACTTCAGTACAGTATGGAATCCACAGGGTCTTGGAGAACTTAAGTAATCCATGACATTTTTTATTTTAAAAGCATATTGCTCAGCAGTGCTAGAAGATCCCAGGTGAAATCAGATGTCTGCTGTGCACACTGCTGTACATAGACATACAGAAAAAAAAAATCTTCACTACCTGAAAGGCTTCACAATCAAAAGAGATGAGAGAAGTAATTATTCTCATTTTTCAGAGGAGGAATTAACATGGAGGGTGATGAAACATTACTTAGAGACAACCTTCTATATATGTCCAATTTATTTGTCGTGCGAATTTCAGTAAGTTAGGTACTGAAAACAGCAAGGTCGTTCAGGCTGGTGCAAGCTTCCTGCAACTGCTGTCAAAACACATATGTTAGAAACCAAGGGTGAAATTTATTACATCTAACTGTAGGAGTGGGAATAATTTCACCCACATCTGAGTGCACTGGATCTACTGTAGGTCTTTGCCCATTTGGTTTTCAACTGCCAGTCCAGAAAGGTGAATGTACAATTAAGTTATGTCACGTCTACCAGCCCCACAAAGATGTCTTATGCCCTGCAAGGCATCTCAAATAACACTTTGTGCTCTACAATGGATTTTGAGCTCTAAGCTAAGGAAATTAGTTAGATTAACTTTATAGCTATGGAAAGAGCCAATAGAGAGAGCTAGACACTTCCAGAAGTTGATTTGGTCCTTCCTAACAGAGGTATCTAGAATAGATGGGACGGTTCACATTCTAGAGGTCCCTAGCCCTCTCTACTGAGAGCAGAGAAAAGCTAGAAGCTTGGCTTACACAGGATACATATCACTGAGGTACCTAAATTAATCTGAAACCCTTCTCACATGACTGACAAAACCCAAGCAGGTAAAGTGCCTTTCCCTTTCTCCTTCTCCTTCTCCTTCTCCTTCTCCTTCTCCTTCTCCTTCTCCTTCTCCTTCTCCTTCTCCTTCTCCTTCTCCTTCTCCATCTCTTCCTTCTCTTTTTTCTCCTTCTTTCTCCTACACTTAGGATTGGAGCCATGAAAAGTCACCTGACATTTTTATCCTAAAATACATGAAGACAGTGAGGTGTTATGAAAAAGCAGAACAGTTCTATATATCAAGAATTCTTATAATACACCTCACTGTAGATTCTTTGACAAAAAGGGCTATAAATAACTTTATGTCTGCACAGAAGTTCTCACAGTGAATTCTTACCTTGTTAAGGTCTCTCTCTGCTCTTGCAGGAGGAGTAGTAACCAGTAGTATTACTGGAACCAATACTTTGTGATCCAAGGGTGGAAAGCACTTATATTACAATAGAATTACTTTTTGTAAAAAATACTAGCAAGAACTATAGTTATTCCACAAACAGCCCAAACATGTTTATTGTTGTATATAGGAAGCCTAAGAATCAGGTAGTGGACAAATATGCTACTTTCTGTATTACTTTCTGTGCTTTCTCAGGATGGACTGCATCTACCTTTAGCTTCTTTTGTACCTATAAAGAGTGCCTGGGATAAATTCTCTAGCATGAAGGTGATGGGCTCCCAGATGCAGCTGGAAACTGTGATTTTATTGATAACAATTGTTATCAACAATTTTTGAGCTGTGCTGAGCTCCCTTATGGATCATATTCAGCCGTGGATCAGTAATTCACAGATCACTGCCTGTTTGGCTTCTCAAAGTGGTGAGGAAATTTCAGTGTAGTGAGGTACGACCATTTTCATCCTCATTCCTGCAGGTCTTCATGCTAGGAGACAGTCATTGAGAAAATATCTTGAGTGTGAGAAGAATGCGTTTATTTTTTGTATATAAAAATCCAAATATAAGTACTTGCTTATTTTCTCATGCCTTTGAGACTATTTTTTTGGCCCAACTGGGTTTTACTTGGCACCTATACCAATATGTGAAGCAGAGCCAGAGTTTGCTCCTAAACACTGGAACTTGGTCATCTGTACTATTTAATTATTAATGAATCATTTTGGCCTGATAGAGCTAGCAGTCTCTGAAATAATTCCTAGGCATTGTCAAGAGTTAGCATGGGCTAGAGGTCGTTCTCAGCAGGTAGTTTAGGTGTTGTCACTGTGTTTTAAATGGGTGTGGCCAGACTGTCCCCAGTGACCTCAGAGTCAGAGAATAGACCCTGGGACTCCTTAGTATTTCTGTAAAGATGCAACCATTTGAAATCCAAATAAAATAAAAGAACATCCTTCTGTCTTTTATAGGCATATATCCAGAGATTATGAAAATATTATCTATGCCCAGTGTTTTAAGAGGAAGTTATTAAATTCCCTGCCAATATTCCATGGGAAAGGGTGCTGGATCCACACACATGTATTCCAAAGTTGTTCCCCTAATGACAAACTCTCAATATTCTCGGAATCCCGGATGTTTGGGGAAAATCATTCCCATGCATAAGAATACAATCCTTTATCAAAAAGGGCCAATGATCCATGCAAGTGTGCATTACTAACATTGCCAGGACATTCCAGTTTCTGCAGTCAAAGGCAGCAGTATGGCCAGCATCAGGATTAGTTACCTTGGCTCCCCCAGTTTCAGCCTGGATGATTATATGACAGCTAGGTCAACTTGCCTTTGGCATGAATCTGGATGGAGGATTCATCTGGTACCACAGGTTTATGGTGAAATGTGTTAATCATTGATACTGCTCCTTATGAATCCCATAGTTAAGAATGTCAGTTATGTTTTGAAAAAAAAAAAAAAGTCCTGAAACAGTACTGTTTCCTCCTTTCCTTCATTCCTTTTTGTCTCCTTACCTCCCTGTAGTTGTTATTTTTGAGTCTAAGGCATGACTTTTACAGTTTGTGTAAATCAGTTTTTTATAAATCCAAACTGTTTATGATTTTTTTCACCAATATGACAAATGAAATATGTTTTTCCCTGTAGAATTTTCATAGAAAGTTGGTTTATTCAACTTGGTAACAAGTTGGTCTAAAACTCCAAGATGGATTAGTGGATTCTTCTAATGAAGGACCACTCTTCCAAGTTTTTTAAAGACCAGGAATGTTCCAGTTAAGCTGAAATCAAGGCCATGTTTTTAAATGTTATGACTTCTGGATTTTGCATTGTGAATGCATACAGAGCAAGATGTCCCATACCTATTTCTGCAGCTGGAGTTTATCTATCATTGACAAAATAGACAATAATTTGTGGGACAAAATTCACTGGACAATGATTAATGGTATGAATTTAACAAGTCCAAATGTTCCTTGGACAGAGAAATGCCAAGCCCAAGTATAAATTGGGAGAGGAGTGGTTGGAGAGCAGCCCTGCAGAAAGGGATCTGGGGGTGCTGGTCGATGGCAGGTTCAACAGGAGTCAGCAGTGTGTCCTCACAGCCAAGAAGGCAAACCTCATCCTGGGGTGCATCAAACACTGTATAAACAGCCCATTAAAAGAGGTGATTATCCTGCTATACACAGCATTAGTGTGGCATCACCTTGAATACTGTGTGCAGTTCTGGACCCCACAATATAAAGAGGGTGTCAAGGTACTCAGATGTGTCCAGAGGAGGTCAACAAAGCTGGGGAAACAGCTGAAAGGAATGTCCTCTCAGGAGCAGCTAAGGACTCTGGGTTTGTCTGCTTTGGAGAAAAGGAGGCTGAGGGGTGACCTCATTACTCTCTGCAGCTTCCTGAGGAGGGGAAGTGGAGAGGGAGGTGCTGAGGTCTTCTTCCTGGTATCCAGTGATAGGATGCACGGGAATGGTTCAAAGCTGCTGGGAAGGTTTAGACTGGACATTAGGAAGCATTTTTTTACCTAGAAGGAGATCAAACACTGGAACAGGCTTCCTAGAAAGGTGGTCAATGCCTCAAGTCTGTCAGTGTTTAAGAGGCTTTTGGACAATGCCCTTAACAGCATGCTTTACCCTTTTTTCAGCCCTGAAGCAGCCAGGTAGTTGGACTGGACGATCGTTGTAGGTCCCTTCCAACTGAAAATTATTCTATTCTATTCTATTCTATTCTATTCTATTCTATTCTATTCTATTCTATTCTATTCTATTCTATTCCATTCTATTCTATTCTATTCTAAAATCTCCTTCTACAGCTACAGCAGAGACGCTTTCTGAAATTGTCATCCGTTATAGTGGGGAAATGTATTTCAATTCTCCACTTTGTACATCCAAGGTTTACAAGTTCCATCTAGTGAAGATTTGTCTTTCTAGCCATTCACTTTCTCATTTGAGTTTGGATCAGGTTGTGAAGATGTCGAGGTACTACCAGTCAGCCAATATGTGGTAAGATCATCTGCAAGAGAAAATGAATATGAAAAACAGGAGGAAGGGGGTAGGGTGAGAAAAGATAGTGATTTTAGACATTAAAATAGTGATTGTAGACACCTTATCTACAATGATTAGTTATTGCCATTAAAATGACCTGTAACAAATCTGCATTGGAGCTATCCTCGTTGAACTACAGTGTTTTAAGGTAAGGTATGTGTAATAAGGTGAAAGTTGATGTCTTAAGCATAGTTGGGAGAAGTTGCCAGATGAACCAGTAGAAAATACAGCTCCTTGACATTAATCATGTGCTTAGAGCAATTTTCTTTTAGAGACCATGTTTTTGAGATGGAAGCTCCTGATGCCTAAATTGGGAGCACAGGGTAAGTCATTAATGGAAAGGCATCAACAAACTGTGGGTCTCACCTCACATAACACTGGCAACCAAAACCCACCAGGTGTTCATCTAAGCATGTCAGGCCGGCTCCTTCTAGAGCTAATAGAGAGAGAGAGAGTCCACAGGGGACTGATTCCTACCTTTCTGAGATGCTCTCATATGTAGTACTGAGTTGCAATCTAGAAGAACTCCTCTCTCCAACTAGAGAAAGGGAATCTAGGCACCTCTATTAAGTACTTGATGTTAATTGGATGTTAAAAATTTATATGGCTTCAGTGAAAGGCTGGGAAAGTTCACAGAGGAGAAATCCATAGGGGTTTCCTAATGTGTGGATAACATGAGTCAAGAATTTTATTGGCCATGAACTGCTGAAGGATGCAACAGTACTCAAGGGGAGTACTATCTAATCTTGTTCTATCTTCTATTCTTCTCAAGGCACCTGTTCTGGGACCATTTTTTAGAGACAGATATGGAAATATATGAAGATGGAGATGTTTGATCAGGCCCTATAAAACTGCTCTTTCCTTCTGATCTGAGCCTACTGGTTTGTGCTGGTCCTGATGTATTTCATTCATTCCTTAAAACTGAGTGATATGGGACAACACATTGCAGTAAGTCAGTCATATTACACTTAACTGACAGTGCCTGAAATGATGACCATTGTAACTCTTGAAGTTAGACCATTGTAGAACGTGTTCGTTTAAAGCTGTTGCTACTTGCTGTTTCTATCATAATGTTGGCCATTGAGGAAAAAGTCATTACACTGTAAAATTGATGTGCATTTAGACCTGCTGTCTACATGACTGTTAAATGCAAATGTTGCCTCATTTTGTCTCATCTGTGGGTTGAATCACAGCTCTTTGGGCGGTAGGGGGGAGGGGGGCCGAAATCAGTGATTCATTTGTTTTGCAGTTATTTTTCTTTCTCTCAAAATAGGACTCAAATGCCTCAAAATCATTGGAAAGATACTCCAGATAGAACGAATCTAACGTAATGCTGATGTCTGAAATGTAAAGAACTACCTCTGAGCTACTCGCTCTGGGCTTCTTTTGTGGTCAATGGAGAGGAATAGGTATCTCAAGGCTGCAACTGATCTCACCAAAAGCAGAGCGTTCAAGTAGGTCAAATGAATCAAGCCTGAATGTGTCTGTTTCCTTCAAGGGCAGGTATAGATGTCTACATTAGAGAAATCTAAAGTACCCCTTGAGTGCTATTCCATCCTTCAACAGTTCAGAGGTACAGGCAATGTTCAGCTAATTCACAGTCAGATTATTCTGTCTGAGTTCCACTAAGTTCATAAGAACATAAGAGAGATTTTACTGAATCTCACCATCTATCTCAGCATGCTGTCTGTGACAGCTGTCGAAAAGCAGATGCCCAGGGAAGAGCCATAAAAACAGGGCAAACATATCATATTTCCTCCAGCTTCTTTCCCAGCCTCTAACCATCTGTAGCTTCAGAACTCTGTAAGCCAGACATGTTTTTGATTTGCTCAGTAATCTATGAATGTGTCCCATCTTCATGGAAACCAATGTTAAAGACAACCATGTGCAGCATCCTTCCGTAAGGAGACTCTCAGCTTAACTGCAGACTGTGTAATGAACTTCCTTTTGTGTGCTTTGT
This sequence comes from Morus bassanus, assembly GCA_031468815.1. Classification (NCBI taxonomy): domain Eukaryota; kingdom Metazoa; phylum Chordata; class Aves; order Suliformes; family Sulidae; genus Morus; species Morus bassanus. Next base: position 112,561,673 of record CM062569.1, on the reverse strand, counting down.
TCCTGCCTTCTGCTAGTTTCATTTGAAACAGAACAATGTGATCTCTGGAAGATGGTGTAGAATGGCAATCTGCTGGCTTTCTCAAACCTGAAGTGTGTAAATGTTGGTGACAGTAGAAACCTGAGTGCTCCAGTAACCTATGCTAACTTCTGTGTGTTCTTTCTAGACCTTAGCTGATGCTAGGCATCTGAACTGGGTGTCTTGAACTACAGCTCTACAGACATTTTTTTATCTACTGTGGGAAAACGGTACTCAGGTATTTTATGTTAGTCTCTAGAACTGTGTTTATGTTAAATGCTGTAAAGAGTATCCTGTTCTGCTCTAATTTCAGTGCAGCAGAAAGTTGTCTACACTCTTTGGGATGTGACACTGACTGTTTTATCTATTCTTAACCAATATTTTGGTTTTGTTTTCAAATTTCTTTTGCCAAAATTGCAATTGTTAAAATGGCCATCCATTCTGTTCCATTTTCTCAAAATTCTGGCATTTATTCACAGTTGTTAAGCCAAGAACTTGCTTCATTTGCCACAAAAAAGATGAGAGGGATGGAACTCCTCTTCTGTGACGAAAGGCTGAGAGAGTTGGGGTTGTTCAGCCTGGAGAAGAGAAGGCTGTGAGGAGACCTTATTGCAGCCTTTCAGTACTTAAAGGGGGCTTACAAAAAAGATGGGGACAGACTTTTTAGCAGGGCCTGTAGTGATAGGACAAGGGGTCATGGTTTTAAGGTAAAAGAGGGGAGATTCAGACTAGATATAAGGAAGAAATTTTTTACGATGAGGGTGGTGAAACCGTGCACAGGTTGCCCAGAGAGGTGGTAAATGCCCCATCCCTGGAAAGGTCATTCAAAGTCAGGTTGGACGGGGCTCTGAGCAACCTGATCTAGTTGAAGATCCACCTTCACACCAATATCTTATCTATAGACTGGTTTAGAAAGCTTTGTTCCACTTTCTGTTCCTTCGTGATTTGCTCTGCTTGTATTTTCATGTATCTGTGGTCAGTATATGAAAGTACTGAAATCTCCCTTGAAAGTTTAATTTAATGATAATGCTGCCCTTTAGTAAATATTGAGAATGATTTTGTCTATTTTCAGAAACAACATAGAATTTAAAACCCCCTATATCTCAATTACAGACAGCAACAACGTTTTCTTATCTTTTAAGCCAAAAGAATAGTTTTCTCTATTGAGAAATGTAATTTCTTTAGAATCCCACCAATTTTTTGTACCCTGATTTTAATCTTCAAATTCTTAGAATACTTTTGCATGATATCAGAATAAGTGGCAGCAGATTTCCATTATTAATGACATGCTGCAACAGTGAATAGCTAAAAGCAATTATTGGAAGATTGACAATGGGCAATGAAAATAAATTAGTTAATTCAAGCTACCCAGCAAATACTTTCACACAACCAGCAGCATCTTCAAAACCAGGGTAGATGATCTGCAAAGAGTTCGAAATTCTCCACAAATACTGTTTACAGCAGACAATGTGTTGACAATCAGACAAGACTGAGATTAAATAGGGTCTGGCCTTATTTGTTATTTTTGTTTGCCAAACATTCCTTTTATAAAAGACACTATATTTGGGTTTGTTCGTTGTTCACACATCTCAACATGAGTATCACTTCTTAATTAGCAACACTAATGAGGGCATATGACTCAAAAATCATATTAAAATCTTTGCTGTTTAAACAGCCTAGTTTTACAAATATCTTAGCAAAACGACCATGTCATTCAATATCAAAACATTCTCATCACCCACTCTAAACAATCTTGTTCTGAAACAGAATATATTTCAGCATCATATTTATGAAATAACAAATAAAACAACGTCTTCAATAGAAAAAAAAATCTGTGTCCAAGGAAAATAGTTTCTACTCTTATTTCTATTAGGTGAACTAAAGAAATACCAGTTGAGCTAGATCCATAATGGCTTGCACTATTACCATCACAGAGAACTTCTTAGTGGTCCATGCTGGAAGAGACTAGCAGTATGTTCTGTTTCCAGGAAGGAAACAGTACTTCCCACATGCTGAAATATTCACTGATACAGTTCCTATTTTTTTTTTTTCAATTGTAGTAGGAAAAGGCAAAGAGGAGTCTGTGCAGAAAAGTTTTGCTTTTCTCTTTATTTACGCCCACAGAAATTGATATGAAACTTGCTCACCAGTCCTGCTGGAGAACTCACACTGTATTTAGTGACAGACAAGCCAGGGGTCAGACTGATACAAATTTTAGAACTCTGTCCACATATTTGTGGTCTCTGAAGTGCTGTCTACTACCAGCTGCGTAAGGAAAACAAAATCACTCCTACAGCAGGGAAGGGATAATGCTGGCAATCTTGGTGCTCTAGGCCATTTGACATCAGACATGCTTTTGATATACATAGCACTATCAGAGGGGGGATTGTATTGCTGAAATGATTAAATAATTTTTACTGGTAAAAGTAATGCTAGTGGCATCCCTTCAGAGAACAGAACATCAACAAATTTTTATATTTATTAGCTGGAAATGCTTCTCTCCATGTCTAAATATTTCCACTTCCTTGCAACAGAATAAAGAAATTTATTCTGCTACGCCTTTTTTCTGGAGAGAAACTTGGGGGCCAGTGACAAAAAAATGGGTCAGGACTCCAGAGTCCCTTGTCTTACAACACCAGCTGCAGAGAAAGCAGGACAAAAAAGCATCAGGAACAAAAAGACCAGGGAAATGGTCCAAATTGTAGCATGGTGGCAGGCTGAAAAAAAGCATTTCAATGTTTCTCTGAGCTTTGCCTACACGCTCTTATGTTCACCTTCAAGCTAAAGAAGACAGTTCACAGTATATGACTGTTCTAGGGGTGTAGTGAAGGAGACAGTGAAGAGAGTAGGTGCTTTGGTCTGGTTTAGCAATTAACATTAATGCAGATACTTTAAAGGTGATTTCAGAAAGCTCCTCCTCTTCCTCTTCTTCCCCCTTGGCTTAGACCATGTAATAATTTCTGCTTTCCTTATGTGGTGAGGGCTGAATCCCTGCTGACTCTCTGTTGGTTCCAAATCCATGGTTCTTGGTTCCAGCACTAACCCAGCCAATATTTGATGTTTAGCTTATTCATGGCTCTGAAAGCATGTCAGAACACCACATTTTTTTAATTCTTTGGTTCTTTTGGTTCACTGGTCAGACTTTGCTCTGGCATTAGTTAATCTCCTGCTTTCTGTATCTCTTACTTGTTTAGCTTGCAGACTCCTGGAAGCAAGGACAGTCTCTTGCTGGCTGTGCATGAAGTGCATGGACCACCGGAGGCTCTAAATGAAGCAGTAGCAGAGACAATAAAAACAATCAGATAACTGACTGTTCATTTATGGTAACAGCACTGCCTAACAAATAGGGATTTTAAACAAAAACAACTGAAATGTATTTTATTGCAAAGTTTTTATCAGCTACTTCTTCAGTTACTCAGATTTAGGTTTTCATGAAAAATGGAACATTTTGACAAAATAATAATGCAAAATTTAATCAAAACTGGAAAAAAGTGAACCGAGTAATTTGTTAAATTAGAACATATATTTCAGAAATTCATCTAGTTTTAGTTTTGTAACTGTATAATATGATGAAGTAGAACAGCATTCTAGAAGAAATACCTAACTTGACTTTCTTGATAAATAATTCACTGTTATTATAGTAAGTCTTTTTTTAGTTCATAGTAAGAAAAATAGCATAACTTTATAAAAATCCAAGCTCTTTGGTACTTTTATATACTTATCTAGAAACTCTGTGGGTGGGATTTGTATAGATTAATCTATAGATTAAGTATCCATTCTGGTTTGCCATCTAAGTCCTCTTTACAGCTGATGGAGTATGAGAAGTTTTCAAAAGTTGATTCTAAAACTGGTGTGATGAAACATTCTCTGGGGAAACATATCCCTTTCCTCAGTTTTTAGAATATGACTAAACTAAATCAGACATATAAGTTTCAGACATTTAGAATACAGAGAAATAAAATTCTAGATACACAGAAAAACAGATAAAGCTGGTTTCACCCAAGAGAATGCCCTTGGTGACGTATACAGTCCTCAGTGACTTAAGAATCCACAGTCCCGACATTAGGATTAGTCTGTACATGAGACATTGCACTATATTCAGCATATTTTCTGAATGCAAATTATGGGTCCAGTTCTGAAAAATCTTACCCACCCATCAAACTGTAAATATATAAATTGGCTTCAGTGTTTCTGTGTTTGCGAGATTGGATTTATGTCAGCCATGCAAATCATTGGGCACATTTGAGCATGACTGGAAGAATGCACAGCTCAGTTCATGCCATTTCCAGATAGGTTTGGCTTTTACTTCCCATTATTTTAAATGCTGGCTGAATTCGTGTTCACTCCAGTGTTGCCCTGACGTTTTGCTAACAGCTGTAATTTATCTGTCTGACTTCCTTTATTTGAAAATCTTCAGAAATATCTTTTTTTTAACCCTGTTATCAGAGCTTGTTTTCCCCTGTTTCCCCCAGTACCTGGTTCAGGATGCAGTCCACATCTCTGAGTTTGAAAATCTGCTCTCAAATGGACAATTATCCACCTTAGAAGTTCCTTGCCAGGATTTTATTGAGGTATATGATGTGTGATGGTTTGACCTCATGGCTGGAAGGTATGGACACCGTTGGAAGGGATGTTTCATAATAGCTTGAGTCATCCTTGCCACCAGCATTAGCACAGCCCAGACTGGTATTTAGTATTCTCTTTGTAACTATGAGCAAATTGTATAGCACCTTCAGTGAACCAGGTTCCAGATCTCTAACTCAACAGGAATTCTGTGGCTGAAATAAGATGGAAGTAAGCTTGGAGTGCAGTTTCCAGTCTGTAAAACAGAAATTACAGCACACTTCAACAAAGTACTTCTGCTTAGTTTTAGCCACATGAATAATTCCTTCTACAGGATCTCTGCTTAACTCCAAGCATGTGCTTAAATCCTTTGCAAAATTAAGGCCAAGAAGTCATAATTATCTCTCAGCTGTGTTGACATTTAATTATTTTTCTGTATTGCACAGATGAGAGAAGTGCTTGATACCATCATCATAATAATATAATAACAACAAAAAATAATAATGCTGTGAAACTCACTTTGCTATTATTAATTTAATGTGGAAGGCATTCATATCCTTTATAGATGGACTTGCATAAATCCTTACAGAGATATAATGTTTCTCTCTGAAGTGAAAATTCAATGACATTATCTTGTATGCAAAATATATAATAATTTATTTTATGCATCTTAGGTTACCACGTTGAAAGCAGATTTCCAAAGCTGTCTTAATCTTAATTTTTCTTTTCAACAAGGAAACACATACTGATACACAAAGCAATAATATAAAACCAAGCAACAACATGAGTCAACACAGACTGGTTATTTGCCCACATTTTCCTGAATCCTAATTGCTCTCAGTGTTCTCAAAACACCATTAGACGGAGAAATAACAACTTTCATCACACAGTAAAAGACAATTACACCAACTTGGAAAAGATACCTTGGGAATCTTTGTATCAAGTTTGATTTACCCTGGTGTTCTGCAAACATGTACCAATTGCAACAGTTTTGAGTCAACTCCAACACAAAATAGAGTTCCCTGAAGTTCATTGGAGGTAAAGCTAAATTTTCACAGTGGTCCCTTCTGGCCTTTAATCTATTAATCATGGTATTTTTAGATTAAAGTACCAGAATTGCCTACATAACCCATCTTCCTGATCTCCTCCTAATTATTTTCCTATCACCTTTCTTTCTTGTTCTATATTTAAACTCCATACCCCTCTCCAGCCTCAACATATGCAGTGCATCCTACCTTCCTTATCTGAACCTGTTTGTGAAACTGGGTAACCTGGTTTGTATAGCCATACCAGAAGAGTATTTCTGAACAAAATAGGTTTCTGCCTAACTGCCACCGTCAACACAAGAAATCTTGTACTTTATTATCGAATGAAGCAATGCCTGAAAAGCCAGTCTAAGGTTATTCAGTAATTCAAGTGGAGTGATGGGCAAAAATATGTATCTGGGATCAGAAGTCCCAAAGAACTGGGAAAGCCACTGCCTGCTGTTACTTAGAACAGACGTGGGAGTGGTCACTATTGCTTCCAGGAGCAAAAAACTTCTTTAGGAGACTCATTAACCCATAAATCCTGATACATCCTTTTGCAGAAACAGTTATATAAGGAATTAAAAGGCTATCTTTGCTCTGCTGTACTGGTCAGAGGCAGAGATCACCTATATGGGCCTCATAACCTGTGCCAACAACAATTTATTCTTCTTTTTGACAGGGGCAAAGTAGCTAGAGGAATTACAGAGACTCTTACTGGGCCCAGTTTACCACTCTAAATTACCTGTCACTAGACTCCTTGTCTGCTTTGCCTATATCAAAAATATCTCTATGAACACATTAAAAAGCATGGATGGACATGATCTCATTGAAATCAAGGGAACTTGCTGCAGACTGTGGTTAGAACTTGTTTGCATTCACTCTTAATACACCAGGTAGCAATATAGACCAGGTAGGAATATAGACCCAGGAGCATTGCGTGGATATCAAGATGCACCTCAGCCTTGGCACAAGTCCTGCAAACTGGCCAACAAATGCATAGTTAGTCTGTTCCATTCAAGCCTCACTGGATTTGTTGCATCACATCAAATGAATTTATTTGCATACTGTAGCTTTGGAACACTGTCAGAAACCATGTTCTTATTGAATGTCTGACACTGGGAACTGCAGAAAATTTGCTAGATTTCCGCTTCTCTCAAACAAATTTTCCAAATGGAAAAAGAGAACATATCAGGAAAAAGCGTAGTCCAAAGCATGATTCTAAATGATATGGAGAATGCATGATAGACCTAATTTCTTGTTATTAAATAATCTGGGAAAATATAGGCTTCCTCTCTTCCTTCTTTCTTTATTCCCTTCCTCCTTCCCTCCATCTCTTTCTCCTTCTCTCCCTCCCTCCTTCCCGTCAGCTTGCCCTCTCACCTTCCCTCTCTCCTTCCCTCCCTTTTTCTTGCTGAAACATCATGCTCTATGCAGTCAGATTTGCTTCCACAGTAAGGATTTTAAAGCAGTTGTTACATTATGTAAGACAGGTTTAATCTAAATAGTTATTAAATCTTAAAAACAATATATTCATTCTTCTCCTGTGTTCAACTATCTTTTATTACAGACTCTGTATATATGATGAAGCAGAAACAGACAAGTGTAAGGTAGGATTTCTCAAGCTGGAAAGCTAAAATATATATCAAAGCTCAATATGATTGTTACTTATTATTTGTTTTATGTAGCCTTCAGGGTATCAAGTCTATACCTTGTGGTGGACAAGGTAAGCAAAACCTTTTAAAACAGAATCCAAAGGTTTGTATAGCTACTTTCAGCAAATACATGACAAACACACCTTCAGGATCCCTCAGTTCCTTCAGCTAACGATGAAATAAATAGTGGACACTCTATTACCATCCAAAAATAAAGGAAAAGAACAAATACTACCATTAGTAATAATGTAGTATTACCTATTCTACAGAGTTCCCTAGACATGCAAAATAAAGAAGAGTTTAACCAAGAGCCAAACTAAAGAATAAAAACTTCTGGTTGGATTCTTTAGTGTTTAATAAAAAAATAACCTTGCTAGGGTCTTCTTGTGGAGTAGAGTCACTCACAGTTATGAAACTTACTGGGTTTAACATCTTTGAGATCTGTAGACTGATATCAACCTTCACTGAAATTGCCAATGGGTTCAAAGTTATTGGGAGAGGGCAAAGAGACAATGACATGTTCATACACAGTGTCCTCATATAAGTCTTTTTCTCTTAAAGAAAAAGACTAAAAGACAATCTTCCTCTAGAGACAAAATTATGCAATGAAACAGAACAGTTTTAAACTGATAAATAAACATGAAGACAAGGCAGCAGTGAAAGAACCAAAAAATGTGATCCTGCAAAGTTAGGTTTGTGTATGTATGCATGTATTTATTTACTTTATGTCTTTATATAGCACAAACTTTCATAAAGCTTTCATAAAGCATAAAGCTTCAATCATCACAGTCACCTCACTTAACTCGGGGACTCTAAAAGGTAAGTATTAAGGCTAAGCTAGCCTTCTAAGTTGCCTTTGTAGGCACTAAGAAATTCATGGCCTCCAGAAATCACACTTACTATGGAGTGAATAGACACTCAGAGTTCATCTTTCTCCAGTCATGTAGAAGGAGCTAAAATGAAGAAAGAAAAATCTCCAGCTTGGATGCCTAGCTTTTAGATAGTTCCGATAGTAATGCAGTCCCCCTTGAAAATGGAACTTTTAAAATGGTGAGATCTAAGGTTAGTTGCATAGGGTAAATTTCTTCAGGATCCATTTGCCAAGCAGCTGTATGTTAATATATATAAATACATATGTGCATATATTACTGTTCTGTTTCTAATTATTACCAGACTTTTGCCTGGTTTCAACACAGAGTATTAAAACAAAAGTTTGAAGGAAGGCAATAGACTATTTTTCAGTTTTAAATTGCCTTATAAAAATATTCTTACTGAATTAGACACATTGATGAATCATACATGCCTGGCAGTATTTAATCTGAAGTTAATTTCATTATGCTTTGATCTGCCCTTTGTGTTTCAGTTTCACTTGTGCTATATAATTTTGTACTCAGAACATGTATGTTCATTGCAGGAGCCTGTTGTATGACACAGCAGCTTTGGGAAATGGATAAGAAACACTCCAACCTTTGCAGACTCCTGTCTTATTTAGAGCAGCTTGGGATTTTTCCCTAAATCCATTGACTGCATCTTTCAATCCAAACTATTACTAATCAGTAGCTAACAACGTTTTATAAGTATGGCACAAATTGCTGAGTGACTCAATACATATTTATGCAGGGAGCTCCTACCGTCAAGAATAATATTCTTTATATTTTGGGTAGGCTACCTGCAGACTCAGAAAAATATGCCTGTATGCATTCTGTGACAAGCAGTTTACATGCGTGGGATTACCACAAGGGACGCAAAATGATCATAATTTTTTTTTTCTTTTTTATTAACATTTCAAATTTCACAAAACAATTTTAGAGAAATGTTTCCTACATTGTGCACAAGGCCATGTGTGTAGCATTACCTATACAGTCAGTTCCCTGTCTATATAGGAAGCAATAAACTGGTTTAGCCACAAGCTGACACACGTCTTTAGTCCCCTCAAACGTCGTGTTGTCATAGAGGCAAACAAGAGTGGTCACTAGGAAGAATAATGACAGCAGCACCATCCCTGCAAATTCAGGGAAGGACGTTGAGACGCATGGGTTTCAGACGAGCCACTTCAACAGCCATCCTTGGTGACAGCTCTTGGCACCCTGGTAACCTGCTACGCTTTGCAGAGTTCTCAGAGAATAAAGTGAAGGTAGTAATGAAGGTGAACAGGAATTTGTACTTGCTATTGTGAGAGGAGGGGGAAAAAAAAGACACCCTACAGGTTTCAAAAGGAGTCTTCTGACCTGTTATATACCTCATGCAACAGGCCATTTTATTAGTGCTGTCAGGACATGCCTCTGGAAAGGAGGGCAAGCAGGGTAGGAGAACTGAAGTCTCCTTTTCATGCATCATGGTCCTGGTTAGGAATTTATTAGATTATAATGGCAACTTTTTCATGCCTCTTATTTTTCTGACCAAAACCCCCTAATTGTTGAATGCCTTTGATTGCAGTTAGTCCTGCAGACCCAACTTACTTCTGAAACTGTGGGCTGGTGCCAGTGTCATGAACTGGACTGTTAACTATCGTTGATCCAGTTTCCAATAAAGTCAATGGCAAGCTGCCCACCTTCAGTCAGCAATTGAGATTTCAGAAACCATTTCACTTCTGATTATGCATGAGATGGAAAGAGCATGGGTTGACTTTTGGATCCTAAAACTGAGTATGTGGGGTTGACAGCTGGAAATATAATCCATATTTACCTCTAAGTATGTTATCTAGGTACCTTTCTATCTATCTGCATTTCTCCTGGAGCAGATTTAGAGGGGTTCTTCACTATACAAGGCTAAACGCCTAATGGAATATTTTGTTCACATGTTATTTTGGGGATATTGTGAGCATTTTGCCTTTGTCAAAGACATTAGTCTTATATTTATTTTAAGCCTTCAGAAAATGTGTCTTTTTTTGGGTCTTTTTTTCACATTGCAGCCATTGAGGGTATGAGAACCTAATTTATAGGATTTGAGGTATATTTTCCCAGTTTAATCAATTAGTCAACATATAGGAAGACATAGATCCTACATTCGACCAGCACCTCTTGCAAAAAATGTTTTTCGACACTGAGTCATCAGGTTGGTTCTTGCTATGTTATCAGCTAATGCAACAACAAAATAAGACAAAGTTTGGCTGTAAGACACACTGTCATTTTGGCAACAGAACATGAGATAAACTGAAGACATGAGATTTTTTTCAGTGAATAATTAACAAAAATATATAAAAATAAAGTGTAACAGAGCAAAAGGCAGCTCCTGAGTACTTGTCATGCAAATGGCCAAAGAGGAGAAATCAAGGAGAAAATACCATCTGAAACTGCTTTTTGATCACCGAAAGTGGTTCCTGTGGCTGATTTCTGTCATACAGGGTAGTTCAGGATGAATCTGAAAAGTTCTCAAACTCTTCTTCTAAGGGAGATTTGGAAGTCCACACTTAATTCACCGAAGTGCATGTTTGTCATTTGGCCATTGACTTTGGAAAGAAGGAAGAAGAGAAGGGGTAGATCATTCTTCTTGAGGCAGAGAGGAGTTTAACTGGAAATATGTTTAGTCTTATTTCAGAGCAGGTATTCTTTTATTTTTTTCCTGATGTGGCAAGAATGGATGTGTAAGGACTAACCAGGCAGAATCCTAGCCCCACACAGCTACCCAAATGAAAATGGCACCTTACTGGAATTGTGGAGCAGAGTAGGCATTGTGGGTTCTGACCTGAATTTTATGCTTTTTGTTCTAGTTATATACTGGCTTACTCTTGTGTATGGTCAGCATTTTCAGGGGAGCTGCTATGATCCAGAGTGATCACAGCTCACAGCCCTTTTCACCTTCATTTGGTTAGGTGGATTTCATTTGTCCCTAAATTCTGCTGAACCTCACTTTTTTTTCTTCACTTTGAAACTGCATGTGCCTTTTGCAAGACAACCAGAGCGACTTAGCCGAAGTGCCCTTGATTAAGTAGTAGTCAATGTGACCTGGTAACAGTTGCCTTTACATTGTCACTAGTAGTTTTTTGGGAGGACAACAGTGGTATTAAAGGTGGAGCAAAGCAAAGCAGCTTGATGTTCTCAGGGCTTTATGTAGCAAAAATATTTCTGTTCATATATGTGCATGCATCTAAACAGATCTGCAAGGGAGAATTCACAAAGGCTAATTTTGGCCTCAAGAGGTGTGTATCTCTGAGCTGCCCTATGTGAGGAAACAGAGGGAGAGAGACAGGCTCCTTCAGGGAGTGATTAAGGAGAGTCCCTTCCGGAAGAGTGTATTTCTCTCCTCTGAGCCAACAGAACCAAGTGCTGTAGGCTAGCATTAGTCTTTCTTGACACCACCCTTTGAGTGTTTGCTGTTAGCTTAAGAGCTAGCATAACTGGACATATCACAGGATGGACTTTTACTTGGAAAGTGTAAGTCATAACTCATTAAGCCTTTGGACATGTGAAAATTTACATGCACCATTAAAGGCAACGAGATTACTCACAGTAAGAACAGTTATTTAGAAAATGACGATTTGTCAATAACAAAAAGACTTTCTAGGAAAATAACTTTGTCAACACAGCTTGCTTTGGGAAATGTTTCTCAGGTCCAAGAGAGATTTTCTGTCCAGCTATAGGCATGCTGGAGAACAGCCAATAGCCCAGGGCTAAGGCATTCACCTGGGACAGGGGAGACCCAGGTTGTCTCTGCACTGCCTGATTCAGCCCAGGTGTTTGAATTTTTCTTCTCGTGTTTCAAGTAAGTGATCTGATGCCTTAGTTAACTGAAGGGGGGACTTTTCCCTCTGGAAACTCAAAAAGTCTTCAATTACTTCAAAAGGAAAAGGAAGCAGATTTAATGACAAAGCAGCTTAGTTAGGAATGCATTCAAATTTATTTTTACATTTTCCATTAAAGCATGAAGGCTTGTATTGCTACAAGATTGAGAAGTCTGTTTTTGGAAAAACATCCTGCATAAGAGTACATTTTCAGGTCTTAGCTAGAAAAAAACCTGTGTCCCATTTTCTTACTGCATTTCATGTTCTCTCTGGCACCTATTATTTGGTAATTTTCCATTAATCTTGAACTACTGTTTATCTATACCTTTCCTTATTAGTAAATTAGTAAACATATTAATAAATTTATAACTTATTAGTATAAAAATTCAAACTGGTTTTAACTGGTTTTATAGTCAAGAACCACATACTTACTGAGAATCACCACACTAGATCAAATTTTCATGCCACATTATGACACGAAGACATACATCATAAGTACCAGTCCTAATAGGAAGTAGCTAGCTTAAAAAATTCCCAGATTTTTCATAAGATGAGAAAATAGCTTCCCAGTATGTTCTTGTAAGTGATGCTGTTGCCTCAAAAAGGGCAACGTGCAGGCAGTAACACTGAGGAATTTGCAGTGTGTTTAATGGAGAAAGTAGTTCATCTGTCTTTTAAAAATAAATCACAGATGGATGAAATGCTCAATAAGCAGAAATTTAATCTGCAATATTTTTTTACTGGAAAAAGAGAGAATAATACTGACAGCCTATTTGTATGATTATTCTTGCTCTTTATAAACTGCAGCAATGTATTTCTTTATTTTAATTCCAGTAATGTTTCTTTTTTATTTAAGTACTTAATTATTGATAAAAATGAACAGAGCAGAACGTGGGTTTGGTTTGAATAACTGCTAACTTGTTTTTGATTAGCTTGGCAATTAAATGTAATATTTCACATACAGTGTTCAGCTTTCTGCAAGAACAATAAAAGCATTGTTCAGCAAGATCTCTAACTCCATTGTGTAGTAAAGGAATATTATAAGAGCATTATTATCATAAGCAAGACAATAACTTAGTACTTTCCATAGAGAGTGTAACTTTTGTTCAAAAATTTAGAGGAAGAGCAGAGTATTCTTAGTTAAGGGTCTTATTTTTATTTATTTATTTTTTAAAATGGCAATACCTTTTAGTTATCCAACAAAAAGCAGACACACTCCAAAATAAATTGACATGTTAAGTTTACAAAATTATTAGTCACAAAATTCCCAACAAACCAGCTTTCTCTCAAAAAAAGAATTGCTAACTTCAGTCCTTACTTATGATGTTTTCATGAGTATAACAAAAAAAGGCTGACTGACAAGATACAGATGGTATCAGCTGACCAGAATCCAGGTCTTCCTCTTCTTGGAGCATTCAGACTAATAGCCGTGCCCCTTCTCGCTCACAGTCTTTCCAGCCTTACTGAAGTAGTTCCCATTCATATTTCCCTACAACATCAGTCATAGGGGAATGTCTTCTGCACCACGCCCTGCACCCAGCTCACTCATTCATTTTTGCTGACACCTTTGAGTGTTCTCCAGAGAGATATGAAGTTTACTTTTGAGTCCTCTCAGTAAAGTGGGTCTCCAAGTTATTAGGTTTGTAGATAAGTGAGGGAGTTCAGATATTTTTCTGCGTAATTTCTAAGAGATTCAGAATAAAGACCCAGTGAGACTCAAATAAAAATGAAGGTGGGAATGGTCCAGGGAACAGCCTTGAAGAAGAGCTTTAGACAACATTGGATGTTGGTTGAGGGAACCCAAAGGCTGGTAGGTGTGGGTCGCAACGGGCCTGACGTCCACCTTGGCTCTATTTTGGCTCTGGAACTTGCTAGAGAATAAGGAAGGAAGGACGAAGAAAGAATAATGAGTGATGATTTTAAAATAAGTTCAAGAAGATAATTTTAAGCACAGAAGTATCTCTGTTGTCTCTCTGCAGTCAAATACTTTCTATATTGCTAGGTGGTCTGCAATGAAATATAGACCCCAAAGGCCAGATGCTAACTGAAACGTTCAGATATGAATCCTGAGCAATCCTACAGACCCCAGTTAAGGCATTCCATATTTACTCTGATTAACTGTGATTATGCTCTGCCTCTGTAAAAACAAACAGCTAAGTATCTGTTATTGCATAAGGCTATAAATGCTGTGTTCATGTGCACTTCTGAGTAGATCATTAAGGTCAAGTGGCTGAAATTGAATATATATACACAGGTTTAAGGCTCTGGGCATAAACTGTCATTTACATTTGTATTTAGCATATAGACTAATACTGCAGTCATCTCTCTGAACATTAAAGCAATACATTGTAATGCTGAGCTGATAAATCAGCCTCCAAATACATCCTGGGAAATGTTTATATTGCAAAGGACAACTCTGCTGTATTCTGTCCTGCAAGTAGAAGTGTTTTTTAAGACAAATGGGCCAAATTTGTTGGTATGTGTAAATCAGCAGAGTTCTGTGATGTTAACAGAACTACACCAATTTCCATCAGCAGAGAATCTGGCATTTTCCGTAGAAAGTAATGATGGTTTATTTACATTTTCAGCTATTAAAATTCATTACTTGGAAATTCTTGGGCTACATTTATTGAACAGAAATTATTGCCGTAAGGGTGCTACTTTAATAACCACACGAAAAAACCTCTGCAGTTATTTTTCCTTGCTGCAGTATTTGTTGTTGTGTTTACTGTTATTTTGACCATATATTAGTTTAGCGATAATTCAGATCAGCTTTAGAAGCTGAGAGATTTGTATGAGGGTTGCTGTAAGACTGTGATTTACTATCTGATTTTGAAAACTTAGTAAAGCAAAAAAATCTACATATGTAAGCTATGTGTTATTGCTTTTTTGTGGAATGAATGTTAAATATTAGAATTATCATTGGTTTTAATGGCAATAGCTCCTTTTAAAAAATAAGAGAACCTGCATGCTTTCATTGCTTAGAAATGCCCTTGTTAAATCTTAACATATTGTTTCCCATATTTGAAAAAAAAAAATTAAAAATATGATAATGAGCTTAATTTTACCATAATGCCTGAGAAGAGCAGACACCACCCTGTGAAATAAAAGCAATTCTAGAGCCATTTGCTCTATGCTATTGATGTTAGATATTATGTAGACTGCACTCTGAGTACAATTACCTTTCAAAATTCTGTTTTAGAAGGAAAATAAAATTGATAGTACATCACAACTGAAAATCTGCAGTGAATCTGGAAATACAGTTCACCTTGATCAATAATTCTTATTTTTAAATTTACTAGCAAAAGGAAAGGTATAATCAATAAAACTGAATTAAATGGGTTAACTGGGTTAAGAGAACTTTTTTCATGCTTTTGCTTTGTTTCTTCAAGTTTCACTGTTTCTAGAATATTCATTGTTTTGTGCATGAGAACAATGAAAAGTTAAAAGTTAATTTTGTTTTTTGGTATAACATTTTAAATTGTGTAAAAATATTGTTCATTTTCCTTTCAAATCTATCTCCTTTTCTTTCTATTTGTCTGTCTTTATGTATGTGTGTATGTGTTTGGTGGAAATGTATGATAGACTCAAATTTATTCAGTTCTACTAGAATATTGTTCTCTTAGAAAAAAGCACACTAATAAAACAAACCCCCCAACCTGTTCTTCTTCAAGTGAGTAAATAGAAACAGCAAAGCTGATTTTATGTATGTTCCTACATGGAACTTATTTTTTATGGAATCATATCATGCTGTACCCTATAGAAGACCGTCTCTAAAAATGTAACACACACACAATTCTAACCTGCTGTACATAATTTGCAGTTTGCAAGCTGTCACATTACAGATAAATGCCACAAAATCCTACACCACATCTTTGAAATTTTAGTTTTATTTAGATTAAGCAGTGAGAATAATTCTAGTAGGGAAATATCCAATTCTGAATGCACGCCCTATAATATTTTCTATTTAAAATTACACCTTCTATTCTTAAATGGCTGGATTAATATACTAAATTATTGTTGTGATAACTCTTGGCATTGTTTTTAATAACAATCAAAAATCACCTTTCAAAAGACATACTTGCTGCCTACAGTCTTCTCAGTGAGTGTGATTCTGAACACAGCGTTATCAGACCAGATTGGAGATTTCATGTTACTTTCTGCATTTCAAGCCTTAATATTAAACACTTTTCCTTGCCTAGTATTAGTTTCATATGTTAATATCATTTTTTATTAACATAATACAAATATCACTTGCAGTACTACATCCTTCATTGCTAGCGGCTTTCATATCAAATGTCACAGCAAATTTTATTTTCACTAATAGAGTACGACTTGTACATTGTATTAGTGAAAGTGAACATTATTACAGGATGACACTAAAATTAAAGAACATACTGTACAACAGCATATAACACTCTGCTAAATTACCTAGTCCTTCTGACCCACTCTCGATCCTATCCCACCCACAAAATGCTATCAGAAGTTCTGTTAGATATTTTATTGCTTCTTTGGAGAAAACTTCACCTTTCAAGAACCTCGCTATATCCATTGTCAAAATATCACATTATACAATTCACTGGAAGTGAACTTATTGCTAAATACCCATTAGGTTCCCAGGAGATGCCTTACATTAATTGTTTAGTGAAAGCACCCTTAGGCTATCGCTAGGGAAGAACATTAAATGCATAAAAAGAGAAGTTGACAGAGATCCCTGTAGAACAAGATACATCTACTGACTTAAAACTTCTCCGTGAAGAATCCTGCAAGTCGCTGTTCAAAATGGTCATTTTGGGGTTATTTTTCCTCCTGCTCCTGCAAGCACAAATACAATTAATCTGAAAGTAAAAATCAATGCTGCATCAGGAGAGAGTCTTTAAAAAGTGGTTATGAAAAGGCAAGCTGGGGGTGGTAAACAAAGCAAAAAAAAAAAAAGACATTGTTCTGGACCTGAGATGTCTGTGGGGCTTGCGGAGATAATAACAAGGAAAAAAAAAGTTGGAGAGCAGAGAAACTGCAGAACTAATGCTACAGATGAAACAGAAACTAAGAAAAAAGAAAGATGGTCAGGAGTAATAGGAGGGAAAATGAAGACAGAAAGGAGACACAGGATGCTAGGATGAGCTATGTGTTCAGAAAAGTTGTAACTAAAATGTTAGCTAGCTGTTCACGAGCAAGAAGTCCAGTTCAGAAAGGAAGGGTAATGATTTTAGCAGCTAGGTACATCATATTTTCCTATCTGCTGTATCCTTTTTACCACGTCACCTTAACGTTGTTGTTTTCTCTAATAGTGATAGCTGATAGATCTGCTCTTGGTTATGCGTCTAACCCCATTTCATCTATGTTCCTATACCTTTTATTTAAAACACCTCTGAAATGAACCTGTATTAAACCCTGCATTTTTCTCATCGTCTTAGGAAAACAGATTTTGGGGCTTGGTATTGCTGCCAAAGTACCACAAGAGGGGGCACTAGTTAAACAAGACGCAATAAGGTAACAACTTTTCTCAGGGTTTTTTCTTTTTGTCACTCATAAATACAGAAAAAATATTGTCCTTCTATGCTGCACTAAAATATGATGCTATTATGCTGAGAATATTTATTCCTATTGGGATAATTAACGGAAGAGTAGCTACTATGAAGATATATTGTAAAAAGGGACACAGAAGCCTGAGTGTCCTCAAAAATAATTAGCAAAATAAAATTAAGGTTTTGTTCACATCCCCCTTAAGAAAAGCATTTACTTAAGAGGGAAATAAAATCTTATTTATTTTGGGCTGAGTCTTCAGATCTGTTTATAATCAACATTTGAAAACATGGGGCTGCTGGATATTGAGATGTGCCTGTATTTTCAACTGTCAGTGCCTCGCAGCTTGTGTAGTCATTTGTCTTTGTAAAAAGTGTACACAAGTGATATTACTCTGAGTTTTATTTTTATTTAGCACTCATATTGTGCAGGTGCAAATGCCTGCAAGGCTGTAGAAATCAAGCATATGTACTTTGACACTTTATACTAGCTGCCTATCTTAGGGGCTTGTATGTCTGTACTAAACATGTAAGCACCTCAGTCTGTTAAGGATTTTTCTCCATACAGCCCAAGGAGGTAAGAAGTATTGTTGTGTCTAGTTTTATATTTGGGGAGCTAAGGCAACCAAGGTCTGGAATCTCAAAGACCTTCAGTTCCCACTGAAATCACTGGAGTCCAGACAATCCCGTATATGTGAGTAGCTGAGCCTAGATATTTTGCCCCAAACCACTGGAGATGTCAAGAAACTGAAATAAGGGATCCCCAGTCCTAAACTGGACAATTGAATTCTTTCCCTGTAAGCAAAATACCTGGCCCTAACCTGCCTCTATTCTCATTTGCACTAACTTTATCAAAGAGCAGCTCTCCAGGTTCATGGCCAAGTTACAGGGCTCTCACATCTCCAAATAACTGATGTGCATTTAGTGGTGGTGTTCCTAATATGCAATGTTAGAAGAACCAGAACTCACTTTTCCAGCTCTTCCAAGGTTTTATGGCTTTTTCTGCACTAAAGTCACCGAATCTGGCTAAATACAGCACTTTGGACTTAATTAGGTTACTGAAAACTCCCTGGTGCATGTTCCCACCAGCTCACCCATGTTAAAGATCTGGGTAAGTGAGGACAACTACTCAGGAAAAGAGGCATTCTGTCTCGAGGTATTGCCATGGGCTTTGTCCCCAGCCTGCCCCAGTACAAGAATTATTATGCACCGCTAAGCAATTTCTAGCTTGGTTTACAGTGGAAGACCGACAGGCTATCGAATGGGAAACCATCCCTCATGGTGCATCCCATCTCCAGTCATGCTGAGCAACACTGATGAACCCATTTCAGTGCCTGTACTGGGGAGTATCATATGTTTCTCATGATTGGATTAAAATAGGCTTGTTTAACTCGGCACAGTTTGTCCAGCATGGGCAAAGTTGCAAAAATCGCAAATGTCTCTCATGAAGAGGCACTAAGCTGATGAAAAAAAAGGAAGACCAGTGGTTTAATTTTTAGCTTAGAGCTTGAGCAGCAGAGTCAGCTCCCTGCTCTGTCACAGACCATCCTTTTGATCTCAGCTAGACATCTCCAGAACAGCTTAAAGGATTGTTTCACAGGCAGCTTGAGTTGAATTAACTGTTCATTGCAACTGAAAGGATTAGGAGCTGTTACCTCTCTCATTCACCTTGAGCCAGGCTTTATATACACCTTATGGCATGACAATGCCAAGTCAAACCTCTCAAGAGGCTGAAAAATAACCTGGCCAAAAAGAAGCCAATTCTCATCAGATTAGTGAGCTGAACTGTCATGCTGTGCAATTGGGCGAGCAGCATCAAAAGCTGCTGGAAGGAAAGGATTACAGTGCTGGGACTGGGGATGAGCACAGGGAAAAGCAAGGGAAGAAGCAGGAAGATGGCCATGCATCTTTGATGGTAACAAACCATGAACTTGTCTTGGCTCCCTGGGAAACGCATCTGTGTTAGGCAATCAGAGCACATAATGGATGGGGAATGGGATCGACCCTGAGAATGGGAACCAACCCTCTGACCAAGAACTGTCACCAGCAGCCAGATGGGAATGTGAAAAAGAGGGTAGCTTTCATCTTTCTGGTGCTCTGGGAAGTTCATGGGCTGGATGCTGTGGCTAATCAGAATGAGCCATCTATTACCCTTCTGGAGTGAGGGACACTCTCACAAGTCTTTGGAAAGGGACATGATGTTTCTATACAGAAGCCCTGGCTAAAAGTATTCACTCATAATATGGGGTACAGCTCTTCTCTCTATGAGGGCACAGAGTATCACCATTCTCACCTTCCCAGTCAATCCTCTAAGCACCAGGCTACATATCGGCATCTCCAGAATGAGGTGATTTGATGAATCAGTTGTCAAGGTGCTGTCACCTGAAATTTCTAAAAGGGATTGATTCTATTTCAGGAAAGGCTACAGGATGTATAGCAGGACAGGCTATGTTGTCCAGTGGACAACAATTTTTTACAGTGTTAGCGGCTGAGCAAAGCAGGGAGCACCATGCTTGAAATGTTGTCAGATTCATGGCCCATGGAGGATCCACAAGAAGACCTTTGGAAGTCTTGTAGGGGATAGCCCAGAGTATTTCCCAGAGTTTAAAAGCACAGGAATCTGCATCAACCAAAAGTCCACTTAACCTGATGTCCTGCCTCTGATTGGTCTCACAGAAACGCATGCAGAAATGAACCATTTTCCCTGTCATGTCTTCCTAGATTCTGGTACTTTTCTTGCCTGGGGATGCTGAGAGACAAGTTATAATGATGCTTCTGATGGACTTTTTTCTTCACAAATTCATCTCATCACTTCTTGAATCCACTCATCATTTGGACTCCGCAGCACACTCTGATGAGGATTTCCACAGTTTAACTGTGTATGGCAAATGTAATTAGTTTTGCTTGTTTAAAACTAGTTACCAGGGAAATTTGTTTCATGCCATCTAGATTTGCATATTATAAGAAACAATGAATAAACCTTTCCTATTCCCTTTTTCCATGTCAGTCATAGTTTTGTCTTCCTTTAACATGTGAGAGGGGAAAGTTCAGAATGGGTTTATGTTCTTCTTTCCTCATGATATTGGAAATGGTTCATGTTATCATGTTATTTAGCAGTGTCCTCTTTGCCCTATTTAACTCTGTACCAGGCTTCAATCTAACAAGTTAAGAACAAAGGTGGTCAACATCCAGTATCTGCATCCATGCCCAGCAGTGTTTCATTTATTAGCGTTGCCATAATCCCAAAGAACACTGTAACTTCAGGATGAGATGTGCCAGCCTGCATACTCCACATATTAGGACCATTTTATTGTTCCCTTTTCCTGCACCCTCCTCCTGGTGCCACCATCTCAAGTGCGTGTGGGACAGTGTGATGATTTTTCTTCCAGGGCAGGTAAGGCTTGCTACATGAGGTCACGAAGAAAGATTTCATGATGTTGTGGGCCAGATGTTGACTTCTACCAGAGCTCTATCAAATGATTCCTGATAGAGGACATATGCCCTAGGAGGCAGCTCACTGCTACAACCCTTTCTCTATCATGTTGCCTGAATATACAATATTCTCAATTACCTTTACATAAATCGATCTGTGGAATATCACACTTCAATATCTGGGAAAACTCACAAGTTTGGAAATGGGGAAGGAAAAGCAAAACTGCAGTAAAAGGAACCATTCTATCTTCCTGAAGTGGGGACAAGAAAATGCTTTAGGGCAGGAAATGGGGAGGGGGGGGAGGAAGGAAAGCGATGATGTTAAAGATGGTCACTGGAGCATTTCCTTGTTAGTCATAAGTTAGTATGCCTGAGATCAGTCCAAGCTATTCTAGAAATGTGTTGTGCAAGTGTCTATGTGAGAATGAGTCACCTGAGAGTCTCTTTATAGTCCAGAGAAAGAAAGATGCTCTTCCAGGATGGATTAGAGAATCATGCCTTAAAAGTGTCTGCTTCATATATGGAAAACCTGGGTTTAATCCCTGCTTCTACTGGAGGGAATTTGGTTAATGCTTCCCTGTTTGACCCATCAAAAGCAGGGGAATCCTAGGTAAGGGGGAGGCAGGAGATGGCGTGGCCATATTTTGAACATAATCCAGCCTGATAGATGTGCTCTAAGAACACCTACTAAAGCAAGATCCTCAGGTAAGACAGGTGGAAGAAGGCTTAATTTGTGGATCCCAAGAGCCATACAGGTATTGACTTGCTGAAGTCTGTCAGCATTGAGACACTTTGCAGCACAATCAGGCAATGAGAAAACTTTACTGTAGAATATTGGGAAGCTGGTTCAGTTAATCTAAATTTTCCTCATTTTGGGATTTAGGCTCCTGAATTTCATATGCATCATGAGCAGAAACTCCCTCTTGCCACCTGATTTTCTACTCTCTCGTCATGTAAGAAACTCGCCCCAGCAGTAACCACCATGTTTGGTCTTCTGGGAGATTACCCTCAGACTGCTCCTTTATGCTTCTCCAGTTTTAGACACAAAAACTACTTAAGTTATAATTTTTTGGAGCAGTCTGAGAAATGTAGCTTGCCTGCTGTGGTGTCTCATTTTTTTTCTCATAGTAAGTAATCTAATGATTACTACACCTGTCCAGAAAGCAAAAAGCCAAGGTTCTACATCCTCTCTGTCAGAAGAGGATCTTAAACCACCTTTCCTCCATTTCACAGGACTGCCCTAATCAGCAGACGTTCTCAAAAGGGAACCATCCCCATTTCTGAAGGTTACCACTGACCACTCAAGAATGAAAATGTCCTCAAACCATAAGGAGCCCAAGAGCCTGATTCCTAGAAAGGGGACAGAAATGAGTTGATGGACCCTTCTCCCAGGGGTGTGTCCCTTGGCTGTGACCACAGCATAATTTTTAATTATGGGATAATTGTTCTGAAGAGTAAAACTGTTACTATTAGTGTGTATATATATATATTTAGAGAGAATAATCCTTACTCAGACACTTATTTTAACTTAGGTATGGGTAGCTGAGCTCCTAACAATAGCCATGCATCTGCACAGGCGTTTTGGTGCATGAAGTTCGGTTAACAGGTCTGTTTTTTTCCTAACTCACCATAGAAGTCTTAATGACCATATAGTTCCTGGGCCAGTCTGATGGTTTGATACTGACTTATTAGTAAATATAGAGCCTGGCTAAGTGAGAGGGTCTTCTTCATCAGCTACAATTCCAGTTGTACTATTGCAGTATGGTCATCTATATACCACACAGAGCATCTGTCACTTCTTCCTCCTGCCAGGCTACATTTCTACTTCAGTGTAAAAAGATGTAAAGGCAGAAGATTAAAAATGGACATTGTTCAGGCTTTTGAAGAGGAGAGACTTTATGATGCCAAGTCACATTATTGCAATTTCCAGCCAAGTAGTGATAAATCTTTTTGACTCATTCCTCTCTGATGGAATTTCCTCCTCTGGGAAGTGGAGAGCTCACAACATTCTCACAATATTGGCTTAAACTATTCCCATTGACTTGACTCTGGTTTTCCTGAAGGTTTTTTTTTTTTTTCATAGAAAGAAGGAATAATAGAAAAGAGCTCTATTCTGAATTGTTTTTAGGAGTATGGTTTAATGACAAACACAAATCAATCTAGTCTAAGTGCACGCAACTAATTAAGGGAGCAATTCCTTCAGAAGAATTCTTGAGCAATTCTCCTCTTCCTTTTCCTTACCCTGAACTGGCAATCATGTGCCTGAGTAATCAGGTGGATCAGAAAGGCACTGGATGAAGACTATGGGTTTTTTGATCTCTTTTGCATTCAGAACTATTTTCCTGATATCCTGATTCTGATATTTCAGGAGCTCTGTGATGCCACAATGGAGACTCTTGAGAGCTGGTGGTTAGCATGGAATCTTCCCTTTGAAAACTGCCTTAGATACTTTAAATTCACTGTGAAAATAAACCCTTTGTTAAGGACAGTGAAGCTTGTTCTAGCTCTGCATGCATCTGACAGAGATACTTCACTGGGACTTAACTCAGTTGTGCAGGTCTATGATTGAGATCAGGGTTCCCAGCATTTAAACACTGAAGACTGATCTGGCAAAGACAAAAGCAAAACTTAGAGCCACATTTACAAGGAACTGTGTAAAATATCCAGCTATTTTCCTTGAAAAAAACATTGCTTACACTTCAGAGGACTCATTTCTCTAAGATAATATTTGTATTTGGGCGTGAACTAATTATTACTGTTGAACATCCACTTAAAGTGATAGCTGAGAGAACCAGCCCGGCAGACTACCACAGGGCTGAGACCAATTTCATCTGTGTTAACAGAATGCACCCCAGCCACATGGATAGATGTGGTTTCTTTCATCTAGACAAAACCATAATAGTAGATACTAGGAGTATCTACCAATAGTAGATGCTTCTAGTTTCTATGGGCCACAGCTCCAGGTCTTGCCCTCCAAGAACACCAGTCCCTTGGACAATAGGGTGAGGATTCATCTCACAAAATTGAAACATTTACAGCATAGAAATATAAATCTGTGGTACTCATTATAATGCCTCTGCGTAATCAGTGGAAAGAAATAATCTCTCTAGGTTGTTATAGGTTTCATCTTAACTCAGGTGTCTAAAAAAGGCCATGCAAATCAAACTAAAGAACCAGACTGCACACAGCTACCAAGTATATTTTCTGCCTTTTATCTGCACTACTGCAGGAGAAAAAAACCTGGCTCCATGATGCTCAGATTGGTAGAAGCTTTTAGGATTCAATCTGCTGCATAAAGAAAAAGAGAGAGGGAGAAAACAGTTGGTTTTATGTGGTATTACATACATTTTCCTCCATTTTCATATTGATTGTATATATAAAAAAGGGGAAAAGTAAATAAACATGAGGAAGATAATGTCCCAAATTGAGTTTTATCACAAGTGCCTCCTGCTGGGATTTGAGAGCAAAACCTTCCCTCAAGGGGACAGAATAATATCATTTTAGTTATGGCCATATTCTTCATTTGGAACCTCCTCATCAGCATGTCAATGCATGTTATTCACTGCTTGGAGAGACAATAAAATCAAAGGGCCCATCTTTAGAAAGAAACACGCATGTTGCCAGCATTTACACTACAGAGATCTTGGCCCTTAATAAAACCTACATCCAGTAGCGAAGTTATCAAATGGAGTTGTGCTCATTTTCTTTTATACGCAATGAAGGGGCACAATATATCTTTACCAGCAGCTGGGAAATTAATGCTACAACTAAAATGACATTCTGCGTCTCAATGAATGATTTCCTGTGGGGTTCGGATAGTGGCTGTGACGAGAAGAGGTGTGATAATGGATCTAAGTCCATAATGCATTTATCCCCAGGTGCACTTGCTCAATCTGTTCGTTGTGCAGCTTTTTTGGGTTTAGTAGGACTTTTAGAGTTTTATTTTGCTGCACTGAGGCAAATGGTTATGATTCACTTTTAAAAATCTACGAAAGGGAAGGTTTCTGTGCTTGTGCGATTGTGTGGAATGAGATTGGTCTTCGCTGTTTTTCAGGAAGGAAAGAACTGAGATTTTTCAACGGTAGTGCAAGACAAAGTCATGCTACCACTTCTTTTTAAGCTAGGGAAACTGAGGCACAACACAATAAACCTTCATAGGCAGAGGCAGGTTGCTAAAACCCAGCTTCTTTCCTGTGCCATTTCTCTCTTGCAAGGAGAGCAACACTGCAGGAAACACATCTTTTACGGCTCAAGTGCAAGTCATTTCTAAGCATGCTTCATATTAAAGTTTACCTGTATTAATAACTGAAAAAGGGTAATACATGATTAATAAATATTATAAGTATGTTACAGTCCCAAGTAACATTTCTCAAAGAGGACAGTAAGAGCTCCAGCAGATCTTTTAGGTAGTACATTATATGTAAGGAGTTTACCCCATTACACTATTCAGTAATCTGTATGAAACAATTAAGCACTTTTGAAAACAACTCCTTAAAAACAGAATTATAATGCAGTAGATTTGTCTTCTGTGGTGAAGGAAAATACACAGGGAGGCAGAACAATGTCTTGAAATGAAATATAGAGAATCTTAATCAAATACATCAGGCTGGTGGAATATTATAAATTGAAGATGACTGTGGGGAAAAAAAAAAAAGCTGTCTTATGGCTTATATTGTCTTTCTTAAAGGGAAAAAACCCCACCTATTTGCTTTTCATTTCATTTAAGGAAGTTGATGGGGCTGCCGCTTGATTATTTCTCTCTTCAGTATTATTAGTAAATAATGTTTGTACATTATTATCACAAGTGCATGCATACTAGATATCTCTTTTGCAAAACTGTTACTATATTCTAGTCTCACTATGAGTGCTATTGTACCTCTGAAAGCTGGGATGGGAAATTTCTGGGCAGAGGGAGCTTAGGTTTTTCTGGAAGGCCCTGCACATGAGCACAACTATCCACTGGCTTGGAAAACTGCACAGCCTACATCAAAGCTGCAGTAAATGGAGAAGAAAATACAAATCCATTGGTGCCCTGTGTAACATCTAGTTTTGGGTTCATATGGTGCTAAATGCTATACAGCCATGGGCCTGACACATCTAACCTGCAGTCTCAGTGCTGGAGATGCAGACATCTAGAGCTGGTGGCATGGAGAAGTCACCCGTTTCCCCATCAGTTTGCCTTGGTCCCAGCATGAGCTGTGAAAACTCCTCTCCTCTGTCTCAAAATCCCCCCATGGTCCATGTGCTTCCCCACCTGCCTGCAGGAGGCTTTGTGAAGCTGTTCTGGAGCGGGGAGATGCTGAACACCTAAAACCAAAGGCTCCTTCAGGACTTCCTCCCTCCTGAAATGCCATGGGATTGCTTGGGAAAATATTGTAATAAGGCAATATACAGCACCATTCCCTGCTGCTGTAAGTACAGTCTGAACCACTCTACAGAAGGTTGAGTAACTCTGAAAATCCAAGAAAAGGGAACAGCTTCTGCTCCTACCCCCAGTCCTGTAGGGGGAAAAAAAAAAAGCTTTTTATGGCAAAAGAAAAATCTGCAATTATCCAACACCAGACAACTTTCCGAATCCAGCTCACCTAAGCTATTTTTTTTCCCCCTCCATGAGCAAAATGAATGCTGCAAGCAGTCACAGTGCTAATGGTCTTTTTTCACGTCGCTTCCCCTTGCTCCCCTAACTGAAGGCAGAACTGCAGAGACTTCAGGAGACTCTTCATGCTATCACTTCACAGGCTGGAAGGTGACAGCTTCGCCAGGGACTAATGCAGGCCGACATAATTGAATGTGGCCTGCAGCAAAGCAGCTGCCTGGAGCCACTGTTGATTGTAGCTGTCATCAGGTGGAGCTTGCTGCAGTAAAATACGGTCCGGAGGAATGCGACTCTCGCATGCAGCTCCGTGGTGATAGCTTATTTACTCTTACCCTGCTACAACAGTTTTGTAGTTAATAATTGTCTGCACCACACTGTTGAGTGAGCACAGATGCTCAGGCTCTGAATCATCAATAATTTTCCTGGTAACCTGGTCTCAGAAATTAAACAGTGGCCCTAATATTCTCATTTTCTGGTTATACATTGTGTGTTTCAGCATGTCGTCCTCTTTTTTTTTTTTTTTTATGGAGAACCTTAAATGATTTTAGAGATATTTCCTACGCCTGTTTATTTAACTGTCACAGGATGTGGGAGAAATATAATCTGCTAAATTAGGCATGAAAAACTGTACACAAGAAGGCTCCCTGATTTCTGCCTTGAAAAAGAAGTGACTTTAATTACAAATTCAGATAAAGAAGCAATCACATCTTCCATTTATACAGCTTTTTTCATTTCAAAGGATCTCACCACAATGAACAAGCAATAGGTTTAATCTTTTCTCCTTTATTTGGAGATTGTGAAGTGTAGAAGGAGTATGAGAATATTTCATATGAACAAGACTGCAGAATCTCTCTCCTAGATGCTGTAAGTAATGTATTTCTCAGATGACACTGGTCTTTGCTACCTAAATCCTGCCTAAACTCTTAATGAAAACCTATGCAAGCCCCAGGATAAACTTGGTCTATTTTTTTGATTTCTACTATCTGTAAGCTATTTATAACACATTATAACCTGTATATACTATACTTAAATTTAGTATACTAAATATAGTATATACAGTATCGTACCAAATATAATAGATATTTAGTATATTTATGACACCATATTTAAATTTAAATATAAAATACAAACCTTGGTCTGTGTTGAAATATATATAGACCGAGGAAGAGGATCCTGTAACTCTCAAATTATTACGCTGCTGTGCTGATAATATATTACTCTACTTAAGTTTAAGAAGCATTACTTTAAATACTTGTCATTTACATTTTAAAAATAAATCATATTGGTGTCACTGGCTTTTAGACACCCAGTGCTTCCGCATCAGTTGGCAACTAAGGAGGTGCAGAGCTGCAGGTACATCAAAGAACTCAAAGTGAGTTGATTAAAAAAAATGAAGTAGAAGGGATATGGCAGAAAAGATATGAAGGAAAAATTGTCAGTCTACGCCTGTTGGATGTTTTGATTTGGTTGCTTTGCTGTTTGTACCTGCTTGGCTTCCTAGCAGATTAGCTTGCTGGGGATGATGGCAAGGGGGTTGGCTACATCTGCGTTGCAATGTTCCTTGTTGGCACACAGGAGCGGTGCGTCCCTTCGGATGTTTTCATGAGGTTCTGTCCAGCCTGTAGCACCTGGACCAGCCCAATTGCAGGCTCAGGAGGTCCCAAAAGGCTCTACAAACTGAAGTTTAACGTGCAGAACACTTTTCCTAAGCAGCATTTTGGGCCTTATTCAGGTTTTGATCACTTTGGTTTTGCACTCAGTCCATCTCCCCAGCTGCATTGTTGTGGGAAAAATAACATGGCAATTAGACCTGTTGTTATAATGATTGATCTTGTTGATTCTAGTTTTCACCCAGAATTACATTACGGGTGCTCTTTTGATTTGGTGCAAAAGGAACTGGGAGCAACATTTTGTCTTTTGTCTTGATTCTGAACTTCTCTTACACTGCTGCAAGTTAAGAATAATTCTGGTATGAAATTGGTGTACGATTAGAAATTTACCCATTGTGTTTATCCCATCTATGTCCTGAATGAAAGCTGTGGGCCTGACTCTGATTGTCCTTACGGTGGTTTCACAGCGGTATAACTTTAATGACTTCAGCAGAGTTACTGCTCATCGATGCCCTCACAAATAATCAAAAGCGGAACTGATTGCTCTTATGCAGGGCTCTTCTACTGCAGACAGAAACAAAAGGTATTTCTTTCCAAACTGCAGCTACTCAGTCATTTGTGAAATATTTCTTCCCTTCCTTGACAGAAGTGGATCTGCTGTTTATGAAGAGCAAGTATTAATTATACAAGGTTTAGCCACAAGCATCTGTTTTTTCTGCTTTTAAATAAACATGTGTCTTCAGCTGGTACCGAGTGTTCTAGGGGAAGGGAAAAGATGCACACTGCAAAATATCACTGTGGGTTAACGCAAGTGGTCTGATCATCTTGTCAGGGATGACTCCGTACCTCACCCAAAACACGAGCAAGCAATATTCTCATAAAGAGTAAAAAAATGTATTTTTAGTAGGGGATCATGATGTCGGCTCAATTGTCTGCTTGTATTTAGATTTTGGGATTGGGAGCTTGCAAGAGGATTAAAACCACTTGTTTCTTTTCTTTCTTTCTTTTTTTTTTTCTTTTTTTTTTTTTTTTTTTTTTTTTTAACTTGTCACTGCAATAAAGTTGGCTGTGGCTCTGGGGAGTCCTCTGTAAAGTACAATGCCCTGGGCTATGGGAGATGCAGCCCTCAATAACTGATATGAAAGGTCCTTAATTAAGCACTTAGCATTTCAAGGCAGTTATCACGGCTAGCCCACAGACCGAGCTGGCAGTCCGTCACCACCGATAGGCCACCTAGATGACTAACGTGAGTTGAGTCGAGTCTTTTGTACTTTAGGCGAGGAGCCCCGAGGCACAGGCTGATCTGGTGACCCTCCCAGATACACTTTCTCTGCCGGAAGGAACTGGATATCGGATGTGACAACACTGCAGACGGGGAACGTGGTTTTTTTACTTTCCCCCCTGAAGAGCAGGGATTGAGGAGAAAGTTAGAATGACAGTGGCACTTTCTTGGCTCTGTGCGTTGGTATGAATATGACCAAACCAAATGAATGAATAATTATGAATGTATTATGAAAACAGAAGGGAAGATCCTGTTGCTGTGGTGCATTCAATTATTTCTCTGATTACATATGGCCGTTGGGAAGTTAACTAAGAAAGAAACCGCTCGTCCCCCCAGTACCACTCTCCTTCCAATTCTCTTTGTAATCCTCTGGACAGGAGAGCATAAATGTTTCAGGGGAAGTTTATCTTTATATTAAGGAGAGGGGGAAGACTTTTGTGGCATTAAAATGGAAAGGGTTAATGGAATGAACTATAGATTAAATTGTAAAGCAATCAAAGAAAACCAAACACTTTATAGCAGACAACCATCTTCTGGTGTTTGGGTCTGTGTCAAGCCATGGATGTGGAAAATTAAAGCCATACTGAGAAGGGAAATGAACCATGTCTAATACATCCCCAGCAATAAAATGTTTTCACTAGGACTGTAAAACTGTGGCTTACATTAGGAAAAAGAAAATCAAACTATATGTCAATTCCACATCATGGGACATGAAGTGTCCACAAAAATTTATATTACTATTTAGAAGTGTTTCATTCTGGTGTTTTATTGTGATTGGATGCGCCCTTCTCAGTATCTTTTGACTGGTATGAAAATGATTTGAACTACTTTTTTAGCATTTATTTTACATCTATTACCTGTTCTATTACTTTTTATTATTTTATTGTGCTTGTGTAGAGGATTTTGCACAGTTTTCATTATAATGTAACATTAAGTCAATTTATTTGTGTATTACATGCTGTATAATTGCACCTTTTTTTGTGGAACAATTTGGATTTCATTATCCAACAAATCAGCAGTGTTACATTTTGAAAAGCCCTTGTTAGAAATCAAGTGCATTTTCCGACTAAGACAACAGAGGTCAAGTTTGCATCAAAAAGGGAGCAGAAGATTTCTTGCCTAAAACACTTGCACAGTTGAGGAAGGTCATGGTGGAAACAAAAACACTCATTTCTTTGTGAAAATATTTAATTACTATGGTCCAGATCAATGGAGATCAATATTTCTAAGAAGGGAAATAGTACGGAACAAGGTGGTCTGATATGAAATAGGTCTGAAGGGGAATAGATCAAGGCAAAATGAAATGGGTGCAGGGAACATGTCAAATGTAACAGATATTTTGTTTAATATTCTTCTGTATCATTCTGTTCCTTAATTTACAAGTGCCATAAAGAGAATAACTAACAGAGGCAAAGCGAAGTGTACATCTGTTTGTGCAGATCTGCTTTGCTATCATTTATCAGGCTTAAACCTTTCATAAGAGGTGACATAACAGCAATTGCATCTCTGTCAAAGGTGAACAGGCAGCGCCTCTGAAAAAGAAATGCAAAATAACATTTTAAATAACACACGAAGAATGAGAATAGGTGTGAAGATACAAACCTTCACCTTTTCTTAATTTGCAAAAATTGCTACCTGGATCCCTCAGTTCTCCTCTGGTAGTTATTACAGCTTCACTCAGAAAAGTTAAAATTTTCTCATGAGTAAATAAATTAGCAGGTTGTACGCTGAAATCCTCATGTTATGGGGAAACCTTTCCACTCTTAGGCCTCATATGTCATTCAAACGTCCTGTCATGACCCAGTGGGACCACCAGTTTTCAGAGGGGTATGATTTTACCCCTTCTTTTTTCTTTTCTGTTTAGCAGGGTCTTTTTATTAAAAATATTGCATTTACAGGCAGGGGTTTATGTGTGTGTCTCTGTATACTGCTGAGCACAACCGATCTACAGGATCACTTTGACTTCCATGATCAGTGAGCCCTCCAGGACTCCCAGAAATGAAGGAAACAATGGAAATAACCTGCTTTTAGTTCTTTAAATGTTGTCAGCTTTTATGTGGAATTGAAATCCCTTGAACTGAAATTGATGCAGAAAATGAGAAACGGAATGGTATTTTGCAAATGCAATTTTTTCCTCATATTGGAACTATTTTGCTGTTGATAGATTTATTCCTCTAAAATATTGTTCTGACAGACCTTATGCTCTGTACTGAAATTCCTTAAGGAAGGTGTGAGTAAAAGCAAAACAGATTTGGATGTTTTTTCAAATGTAACACTTTTTCAACAAATTGTCAAGTTCAGTCTTGAGCTGTGGTTTAAAGTCTTCACCTGCTTCATGGTAGCAGATGAATCACCAAAAAAAAAAGCTGAGTATTTCAATTACTAATAACACCTTTTAACTCAGTCCTTTAATTCTCTTTTCCATCACAACTGGCACAAAAGCTGTGCTAGAGAAAGCCTTGTTTACTTCAGCCTCTCTTCCCAACCACACATCAAATTGCAATGTATTTCAACACCTCTCAAAGGTTAAACAAAGGACTGAGGACTACAGCAGAACAATGCAGAGTGACTGCCCAGTAATAAATATTTTTTTATTTCTAATGATTGTAATTCAGACTCTGGACTGTTTCGGATGTGTGTATGTACTGTGTGTTTGAATATTTTACCATTCAATGCTCCAGTATTAAAAGCATCATATATTTAACACCCCAAATTCTTGAGTTGATTTAAACAGCTAAGCAGGTGTAGTTTTTCACATTTCATGAGACTGATTCTGGGGATGTGATCGTACCCCTGTACTCGGTACCGGTGAGGCTGCAGCTAAAATACTGTGTTGAGTTTTGGGCCCCTCCATACAAGAAGGACATGGAGGTGCTGGAGCGTGTCCAGAGAAGGGCAACAGAGCTGGGGAAGGGTCTGGAGAACAAGTCTTATGAGGAGCAACTGAGGGAGCTGGGGGTGTTTAGCCTGGAGAAGAGGAGGCTGAGGGGAGACCTTATTGCTCTCTACAACTACCTGAAAGGAGGCTGTAGCGAGGTGGGTGTTGGTCTCTTCTCCCAAGAAGCAAGAGATAGGAAAAGAGGAAACAGCCTCAATTTGTGCCAGGGAAGGTTTAGATTCACTGAAAATGTTGTCAAGCATTGGAGCAGGCTGCTCTGTCCCTGGAGGTATTTAAAAGATGTGTAGATGTGGCGCTTAGGGACCTGGTTTAGTGGTGGTCTTGGCAGTGTCAGGTTTATGCTTGGGCTTGACGATTTTAAAGGTCTTTTCCAACCTAAATGATTCTATGATTCTATGAAAATGGATTTTCCTCCCTTTTTTAATGGTTTGCTTTATTTTTGATGAGTATTAACATCTTTTATGGGCTGAGATGAGCTCAACAGCATACACACACAAGAATTACATTCCATACCAAGTTCTGGTGTAATGTTAATAAATGCTTGCACTTGGGTCTGAAAAAATATCCAATTCCTGTTTTGAGACAGAGATTAGTGAAAACCTTTACTTCTTTCTAGGAGACAGTCACACACAGTAATCAGTGGAGTAATAAACTCCATCACTTCAAAACATTCTGTCAGAAACCAAGTTGAGCAGCTGAGTGGGTGATAATCCAATGCCAAGTATTTTGTCTCAGTTCCTCAGTTTCCCACAGACTTATTGAATGGGTCACTTAAGCCACTGAAAGCCAGAGCTTCAAGATATTTTTAGATATTTAACCCTGAGGATTTTGGCTTTTTCCTTTTCTTAGCTCAATTTCCACATGTAAAATGTTAATGGAGCTTTTCTGTGACTGCTGCTGAATAGCCATGATGTTTGAAGTTCAACTGTGATCCTAAAGAATATGCAGCTTTTTTTTTTTGAGGGCAAGGCCTGAACAAGTATCACTTCCATTCAGTAGCAAATTGCCTATGTCCATTCAGAGTGATAAAAACATGCTAGCGTATGAGTTCTCAGTAAGATCTTTTCTAAAAGGAAAAAGACAAGCATGGCATCACACTACAAGCAGAAAGAAAATTGTGTCAAAATGAATTATTGTTTTTAACTTATTCAAATTCTGTGACAAAATCTTGCCTCTGTTGATTTCATAGCAAACAATCCTTAAGTCCCATAGAAGGTTTAATTGATTCTGACTAATAGGAACAACCCAGAACCTCAGAAGAGAGGAGAAATTCACCAAAAATGGTATAGAAGAGGGGGATCAGAGCCAACAATTTCAGTAAAGAGTGGATACCCTAGCAGCTGAGCATCTAGATAATTTCCAGAGTGTTTAACTTTAGGCACTCAGATTGAAAATATTTACTTTAGTATTAATGGTAAACTATTAAAACTCCGCAGTTAATGATTTGCTTTTAAGATTGCTTTTAACCATGTAGAGATGACATTTAGTAAGAGGCCTGTGCAAAAGTGTGTAAAAATATTACAATAAATATAAAGAAATTTCCTGTATATTTTTTCTGACATATGGATTTATCTTCATTTTTTAAAATTTTACTATTATTATGTATAAGAACTTAATATGCTAATACTTAATAGCAAAGCAAGTATGACTAATTAGATTTGTGTCTATACATTTTTATATTTATAAAATGAATTTATATTTTACAACAGTTTGGATAGCATTTCTGTCTTTTACAACATACCTGATGTCACAATCTCCAATTCTGTAAATTGTTTTCTTAAAACACAAATGCCACCATGCACAGAACAACTGTATGTGATATCAGAGGACAACAGAACAAGATCAGAATATTGGACTGCAAAGGACCAGATGTTTCATCTCCTGAAGAAATGGGCAACTATATAAAAGGTGTCTTGTTTAGAAGAAACCACAATGTCAGCTATGCACCCTGTCATACACTGTTGGCCATAAGACACTTTCTCATACCTTATAGCAAATAGGAGATATTTCTTATACAGATTGCTGTGCATGACCAAAATTTTCAGCCATAATATGATAACATGAACAGGGGAGAGCAAGAATATTACCAAAGCCAATAACTCTACAATAGCAGGGAATTTGTTCATTATAACTATGTGATAATCCTAGGAAGCATGACATGCCCTGTGCTAAAAGAAGACACTTCCCTCCTGCCTGCAAATAATATAACATAGAAAAAATAAAAATAAAAATGAAAATTTTCCAGTGTGACCAATGGAAAAAATTGTCTTAGCATTCCAATTATAAGAATAAATTTTAACTTGAACCTCTAAATGGGAGACACAAACTAGGCATCTGTTAATAAAATGAGAAGAGGAAGTGCCCTGCCTAATTCCTGTCTCTGGCACTGCACAGAATTGTGAAAATACCCTAAGCTGACAAAAACTGACATTTCTCAGTTCTGGTCAAATTAACAATTCTGTTATATAACAGCTCCCAGAAAGTGCCATCTCCTTTATTTTTTAATAATCTTGGTTCATGAAGTATTCTTGTTAATTTCTCCACACCTTGAGTAAGTATTTATGACCATAAATGCTCAGACTCTTTAATGGGCACTTGTACTAGATGCAGTGGAGTCACCCCTGAGATCTCCCATTATCTTTACCAGTATTTTTTCTTCCATGTTCATCCATTTCTGCTCTATATTTATCTCCGAAAAGCATCTTGAGTCCCAAAGAACTGTTTGATAATAAGAATTCATAAGCAATGACTTATGCATAAGCAATGACCTATTTACATGCAATTGATTCTGTGGGGAGAAGGAAACTGAACCTAAGATGACAAACTGCATGACACATTGAAGACCCATTTAATTTACATACCTAATCCGGGGATGGATTCTGTACACTGAAATTCAGTTTGTCGCCTCTTTACTGTCTATTGCTCCCTTCTAGGAAAAAACTGTTATTGAAAAGTCCTTAACTGAGCACTCCTGATCTAGTAAACCAGAAAAACCTTCATTCCTATGACTCCTTCACCCTTTCCCTAGGCAGGGCATCTGCCATGGAGTAGGATTTTATTGGTATTTATGTGTAAAAAAAAATGTATATGAAAAAATGTTTCCAGGTGAAAACAAGAGTTGAAGGTTAGGCTGGGTGTACTGCACCATCTTTGGCTAGAAGTTCAGGTGTGCCTGTAGCAGCAGCAAAAACAACAAAACCCATTTTTCTTCTGCCCCATATTCCCCAGTTTCTCATTAGTTGGTTACAAGTGCTGCTGAAGGTGAAGAAGAAAAAAGCCCAAAACTGCTATGGCAAATGAAATTAGCATAGAGAAGGCTCAAATAATGTAGAAGTAGGTTTTCTCGATGCAGGGTTTTATAATTATAATTATTTTATTTTATTGTTTGCTGGGGAAAGTCAGAGTTTCGAACAGTACTGGCATGTAGCTATTTCCTCTCTTGTGAGAAAGATGGGAGATGACATGTCAGTGCAATTCTTTGTCAGAAATATACATCTGCATGAAGAGAGTAGAGTTAAAAATTTAATCTGCAAAGCTATTTAGAGAGTGGATAGGCCTTGACAGGCCTCCCAAATGTATTAAAAGAACAAGAACAGCAGAGTTATGGAAAAAAAAGCTGTTGCAAGCAAACAGAATGAAACTAAGCTTTCTTGACAGAATCAGTTTGCCAAATGACTTTAAAATTGCACTATGTCTTGTAGTTTTTTCTTAAATAGATTTTAATTTAAATGTGTAAAGCAGAAGAAACTTGCTTAACTTCAGAGACCTGCATGGCTTTTCCAAAAAAAAGGAAAGGACCCTCACAGTGATGTTTAGTCAGGTCATGAGGCTGTTGAAGGAAGGATGGATGGTGTTGAGGTTGAGCAGTGGCTCGGGACTCTGGAGAGCTGGCTTCAGTTCCTGCCTATACACAGACTTTGTGTGTGACTTTATGCAAGTTATTTGATCTTACTGGACCCATTTTTACAAGCATCTAAACAATATTCTGAGATTTGGGTTCCTATGTCACTGAAGTGCACATGGAAATGCTACCCTCTTTACCACGTGCTTTCCTGTCTGTGAAATGGAGACATGCTACTTTCTTTATTAACCTTTTCTGCATATATAACAAGCCTTTGAGTTAGGGCAGCTAAATTTAGGTGGTAGTCATCTTGCCTAAATAAAATTGTCTAAAGATTAGACATCTATTCTAAATCAGTCTTGACTTTCTGCAGTCAAGAGCCAAGCATCTCCAGAGACCAATTCGCTCTATCCATTTCAGATACGCCTATCAGAATAGGATGAATCACACTCTGAAAAGCCCTTTCTTTCTCCATTTCCTGTAGAAGAAATATTGATGACTGATGTAGACTTTTGCATGGCTAAACACAGGAATCTTTTACACAGTTAAAGACAATCCTATTGTCTGTAACAGTGGAGTACTCGGCACAAAGAGATTTCTAAGAGCTATGTTAAAGTAAACAATACAGACCAGTCAAGTCTTAGATAATTGGTTCTGCTCCCCTGAAGCCAAACCTGGTACCTCCCACATTTATGACCTAGCACTGCAGAAATGTCTGCACAGTTCTGGATGTCACATGCTTGATAGGATCGTATGGAGTTGGTGGCTAGAAGGGAGCATTCAGGGTTGTCCTGCAGAGGGGTGTTTGCTTCCTGGCATGGACAAAGTAGAGGGCAGCCACAAGAGATGTTGTTGAGTTCCTTGGGTTCTCTTCCTGTGCCATATGCCTGCCTGACAGCATTACTTGAAGCATAAGATTTCAAGCACTGAGGAAAAAAACATTTCACCATTGTAATTAGAGCAACTCTGGCCACACGTAACTAGTGACCATGAAAAATGAAGTCCATATGGTGCTGTATGACCCCAGAAGACCTTTCATAAAACATTTTGTTGATATGAAACTATATCACTTTCAGAGTACTGTGTAGATTGAAAAAGAAGAAGTCCAATATTAAATTCTGGATGAGGTGAAACACTCTTCTGCTCAAAAAATTCTTTCTCAGCAGAAAATGAGAGAGCAACCTGCATGTGGTAGGTTCTACTCATCAGTTATTGCCACACTTTGGAAGTCTCTGAGAGAATTCGGGGATGAGGGAAGTATAGAAACCCATAGAGAACAGAATTAGAGTTTGCATAAATTTGTGTGGCATTCCATGGTTAATATTTATTTTAATGATAACGAACCTTCAGACATACAAGTGGACTCAATGAAGTTGAGATTTCATTATAAATTTTAAATTATCTTCTTTTTTCATACAATCAAAAGATGTTACTTACAAGGCTTTATTTCACTATAAAGCAATCAGTTGTTAAGATTATTGCTAATATATTTGCCCTTTTCCCAAGTTTACCCAAATTCCCAGTTTAAGCTATCAGTACATATGGTTTATGTAGTTCACACAATACTGATGGTTCCTGTTCTCTTGTAGGGTGATTCTACCTGTGACAGGGGATAGCATCAAGATTTACAGATTCTAAAGCAAAACTGTAATCTAACCTGATCCTCTCCATAATGGAAACTAAGGATCTAGAAATGTCCCAATAGGCTTTGAATTGGATATTAAATATTTCATAGAATAATGCACTGCCATTATTTAGATAAGTTGACTCAATGTTTGCTTAACTATTAAAAGTACATTTTCTGTATCTTGTTTACTACTTGTTGGTAGAACCTGTTTTGACTCCTGTTCATATTAAGGGTGGCTGTATTTTGAGTTCTTGCAGGGAGCCAGTTGAAAGAAGAATTTCTCGTCACCTCTGTCTGTGGAAGTATCTGTGCATGGGGAGACGTTTAGTTGTCTCTCCTGGTAAGCATCCTGTACTTCAAGGAAAGTAGAGGAAGCAGTTGTCCCAGTGGTTGCCTTAACATGTTGGAAGAGTAGAGGGCTCCAGAGTGAAACAGGAGTTCTGCATCCAATAGTGTAGCAGATTAAGACCAGATGACTGGGAAACAGTGAAAGTTAATCAGAAGGTGACAGAATTTATCTAGAGTTCTGCTAGTTAGGGCACAACATGACATGATTGAGTGACTTACACTTTAACTTTGAGTAAGCCTGTAAGCTGCAATTTCTTTTTTTGTGTCTTCTGTCTTTCTATCATCCTTTCTCATTTTCTTCTTTTCTTAAAGAACAGTAAGGAGTTTTTTACTACACTTGCTTCCATCAAGTCTACTGCCAGTTCAACCATAGTACTTAGAGATTTGTAACCAGTCAAGCTCAGCTACTCAGTGAAATGCTTGAGGAAAACACTGTCTTTTTATGCTTTATTTCTGTGGCTTTTGATTCATGGATTAGGGGGTCATAAGCAGGTCTTGTTGACAGGAGGAATAGGACTACAAAGAAAGAAAAAATGGAAACTCACTTTTTCATTCTCAAACTGATATTTTGCTAATATTGAAATATTTGATACTGATAAAATGGATGAAGGAAGAATGGGGAAGGAGTATATTTAGTTTCTTTTCCATTATAATTCTGATCTTATCTATTTTTAAAAATATTTACACTATATTCAAATATGACATTTTAGTCATGCAGACCATTTTAGTGCAATGTAATAAATACTTAATGTTTTAATACAACACAATAGCCCAAATGAAATGATTGGAAATGAAATTAATAGGAAAATTTTCATTCTTTAACAATGAAGTCTTTAGTAACCCTTAATAAAATTTTCACTTTAAAGACTTGGATTTTGGTTCAGATACAGCTTCACCCTGTATTCTGACTTTGAACAGCTTTTTTTTCCAAATGCCCGAACTACTTAGAGGATATCTTTAGGATATCTATGCAGTATTGTGATATCATAGCAGAGTCAAAATTACAAGAATACACTGCACATAAATAATACCAAGATTCCTTGAAGAGAAGGGTAGGGGAAACTAAATGAATTACATAGGCGAGGGGAGAATATAGAAGGTGGAGTAATTGGGAAGAAAATGCAGAGACCTGTGCCGAACTATAAATGACAGGAATGCAGAGAGTATTGTTTGTGGTTATAGCAATGACATAGAGAGCTAAAGGAAAAGCTGGAGGGATTTTGTATATGATACATTTTGGAAAGCACTGGAACCTTAGGACTGGTGTCTAAATATAATAATCAGAAGACATAGAGGCTTTATTCTTTACCTTCAGCATGGTGCTGGGTAAATTTTTAATTTATTGGAGGCAAGGTTTTCTTAGGTAGCTTCAGAAATACACTCTCTCTCTTAGCCTGTAGTTTAACAGCAGAGGTTGCTAAGAAGTCACTGTTAAATGATTTTTTTTTGCCTCTAAAGGGTGGTTCATCTCATTGTGAAATAAAAAAATCCAAGGTATATCAGATGATTCACAGTTGGAAACACCTATTTGTTTCCTTTGAGCATAAAGGAGCTCTGGGTGATGATACCTGACCTAGACATATGATTCAGTTGAACTGAACTGTGTCCTTCATTTCACCCTGAATCCTGTCCCAGGTGTGTACAGCTAAGGCCAAAGACTTCTAGTTATTGTGACCTTATGCCTCCTTTCTTCAAGTTGGAAAATAAAATAATATAATCTAACCAAGACAGTCTTTTAAGGATCCTTACTTAAATATGGCAGCACTGTGGCTGTTGGAAGCATGATGTCATGTCAAGAAGTCTTATTCCCTTCTGGGAATAAGAAGTCAGGTGTTTAAATAAACAACAAGGTTTTAAGAAAAACTTGCTTTGGAATTGATAATGTATTTCATTGTCAAGGATCTATCACTGAAGATACTTAATAAGAAAAAGGAAATAGCCGAAATATTAATACACAGAGCATTAATACAAACAAGAACTT
Source organism: Morus bassanus (assembly GCA_031468815.1). NCBI lineage: Eukaryota > Metazoa > Chordata > Aves > Suliformes > Sulidae > Morus > Morus bassanus. The sequence continues at coordinate 112,521,551 of CM062569.1, read as the reverse complement.
TGAGAAAAGGGGCCTGCCTTTGATTTTAAATGTTTCCTAGGCATCTATATGTCAGTCATTATTACTTTGTACATAGCTAGAATGCTGGTTATGGTACTACAGCAGCAGAAGTATAATGGATTTTTAGTTCTTATACTGAACTGCTTGGTAATCTACTGGATCTAGGTGATGTGCATTCTTCCCCTCTTTATTTGTCCAAATTTTTCTTTGCTTGGTTTTATCACAAACTCCAGAAGTGGAAATACAGCATGATATGGGAACCAGACAGGTTATTGGGAGCAAAATGTAGAAACTCAAAGTGTAATTTAGCCAGTCCATTGTAATGGAAGTTTTGCAGAAATTTGAAGAAGTGGAAGATGTTAGAAAGCCTTCAGATAATAAATTATTCTTCAAAAAGTAGCATCAGACCTTGATGAGAATTTGAATAAGTTAGTCTTTGAAAGTATACCACTAAAACCATGCAACAAAAGATGATGACTGATTTTAAGTAGTACCATCTATGAATAAATAGTCTGCCTCCCATTCTTTCCACCCAATCCATTGACCAAGCTTATGATTCTCTAAGAGACCCTAAGTTATTATAAATCATGTTTGTCTGGATGCAACATTTCATGCTTACAGAATGCCTTTGTAAGACTTCAGGATGTAAAATATCCTCAGGCCTTCGTTCCTATTGAGGAGTAATAATGTAACCCTTGCATTTAGAAGCCTATGATGGGCATAATTTTTATTCCCAGTCTTAGCCTTTAGGTGTCAGATTAATAGGGTGTAGAAGATTTAAAAGTAGCATCCTGAGGCCCTGAAAGCAGGATTCATCTAACCTAATTTTAGCCATCTAAAATTTAGTGGCTCACTTTAATAGCCCACACATGCTGTGGTTCCTGGTGCCATCTGAGAGTTAAGACTTGCAACTGGAGTCCAGGTGGAATACTTTAGGATATCCCAAATGACACTAAATGCTTGTGTTTAGCCAGCTGACTACTCAGTGTTTACTTCATATTAATTACCTAGGATATGATTCAGTTCAAGATTAATACACCTAAATTTACGTGTTTATAATGTACGTGCTTGCATAGTATTGCACGTCTAAGCTCCCATTATTCATAATGAAAATTTAGTCAATATAGTCCAGTTGCCTAAAAATGTTCATCTAGCGCCTTTTGAGATGACTGTTATCCCCTATGATCTTGTTTTTCCAGATTATGGCTCTCCAGTAAGTCCTGTACTACATCCACCATGACCATGCAGAAGTCTCAAATACCCTAGGGCAACTCTGACATGGTTATGCAAGTGAAGCAATCTTCAAGTGGTCCTTGGGAGCTTTTCTGCTGGTTAAGTGGAGATGGCTATTGACTGAAAGGGGAGCTTAACCACATAGGGTCAGTTGATATAACGCAGGATTTAAGGGACTTGTACTTTTCTAGCACTAGACCTCAGTTTCCTCATATGTGATGATTTCCTGGCCTCTGTTTATGCCTTGCTGACTGCTCATCGCCAGGATTATTTAAAAAGAGTAAACTTTATTTTGTTTCTTGTTTCTTTTTCAGAGAAGTCAAAACGTATGTTTTCACCAATGTTTGCAGACAACAACAAGAGCTCTTCTTTCTCTGACTGTGTCATAAATGATGGTATTTTAAAAGGTGATTGGTAATCACCCCATGTCACTGCCCTTGAGCAAAAAAACTTGGGAATCTCTTTAGCCACACCTGAAAATTAAACAGGATGATTTAATCAAGATATATCTTTTATTAATAGTCCTTGTTAATAACATGTAAATTAATCTACTGCAGATCCTCCTTCCATATCTAATCTAAAAATTAGATTGTTGAGTAGAACCATGCAGGAAAGGAAGAGTAAATTGCAAACAGAGGTGAGATTGTTGAAATAGGGATAGGAAGAAGCTCAAGTATTCAGGAGGGAAAATAACAGCATATAACAGCATGAAATTATAAAGGAAAAGATAGAAAACCACCCAGGAACATCAAGAAGGCTGACTGTTTTACCCCCTGACTGATCAGCTTGGGTGTCTTATTGGTGATGGTGAGCATACCAATGCTTAGAAGAGCAACTCATTAATCTCAGCCATCTTCTGTGTTTATTCAAGCAATGGATAACCACTTTTTACTTTTCAGTCGTGTATATTCTGTGTTTTTACATACTTCTTTGCATACAGGTAATAGTGGCAAAAGAAAGTGACCCAGAGAAGGAGGGTTACAACAGAGACATGACTAGTGCTTTCCTAATAAGTTGCATAGGCTCTCGCCTACTCCCCCTTCCTCTCTCTGCTTTGATGTACAGCTCATGTATAACTGTGTGTAAATACTGGCATGGGTCCAACAATGTAGGATGCTTGGTGAATTGGTACCCAAATAGTTACAACCAATTGGACTTCTAAAGGGGAAAGAAGCAAACCAATAAATGCAGTTTTGTAACCCTCTGGCTGTCAGTACTATTTCAGTGCATTTAAGGCAGATATTCAAAGAAAGGATTTCAATTGATGTCTGAACTGCTACCTACCTACAGTTCTAATCAGATTTTCACTGTTCTTTTGAGAAGCTTATTAGTAAGGTTTGGGATTTTCCTAGGGAAGTCAGCATGCAGAACTTGTTTTCAAGGCGTATCAGACAGGAAAAGTAAATGGGAAGGATATGTTAAAATTCAACCCTCACAGACAAATATTGAAACTATAACATATGTTTTGGTATTTCTGTGAGATGTTTCTTTGGACTGACCTCAATTCTCTCTACTGAGGACTGAGTCCAAGATATTTCTTTTATCACATGTATTCAAAACACAGCTGAAAGAACTAATACTGCTGCTTTCTCTAACTAGAAGATGAAATATTGTCCAAGAAGTAAGAGATCCATTTTTGTTTCCTCCTCTGCCCATTTTTCTAACATTGTCTAACTAAGCAATGACCAATTGCCTCTTTTGGATGCAATTCCTTAGCTTTTCTAGCAAAGCCATTCTACCTGTCACAAAAGAATTAAGGAATAACTGAGACAAAGAAAAGGCTTGAGAAAGATGCTCGCTCTCTATATTTGTTCAGGCACTTGGCTGGCATGGGGAGAGGAAAAAGTGTTTAAATTAACCCCTCTAATTTTACCTAAGTTCATAAGGGAGTTTTGAGATGATTGCACAAAAAGTTTGAACTCTTGCAAATGGTTAGGGACAGTAAATTTACACACTGCACAGCTGGATAGCAGAAAATAAAGGGAAACCACCTGCAGGCTGCTGTACATTAAGAGAATACACTTGCTCCTGTGTTTTACCAAAAGCCCGATCCAATAAACCTACCGGATTTCTTCATTGGCTTAAGTTTCATGCTAGAAATGAATGACCGCTTTGTGATCCTGGAGGAACCTGCAAAGAGCTGGATGCCCAAGGAGGTCTGTTATGTTCAGACTGAAACCTTTCAGAGCAGTTCCAGATCCTAAGAGTCAAGCACCTGAGCAACTTCAATAAATGGAGAGAGGATCTGATAATGACAGATTTAGATTTAGGGGCCCAAATTTTATCAGTATCCCACCACAGGCATCTGTGCTTTACTCACAGACCAGGTCACTGTCTGTGCTTATCTCCTGTGAAAGTGAAGTAGAATAATAAAACAATCAGTGAACAAAAGGTCCAGATAAGCAATTCAGAGTAAAAAGTGTATTCAGCATATTAATCTGTGTCTCTGTGTGTGTGTGCATGCTTATGGGTTATTCACAAGCAGACTTAAATTTTCAGTAAATCTTTGTGCTTTGTTATTTGTGTTGTATGGTGGATCAGCTAAGTCATGAGATCCTTACTGAGATGAACCGATGTTTGCAGAATGTTTCTTTGTCATCCAGGCATTTTGCTTTTTAATGTCGTGATTAAACACCACCAGGTTCAAACCCAACATTTTAGCATTTTCTGAGCCCAGAGGATAATCTGTGTTGAGAGAATGGATTTGTGTCTTCTGATGGACTATGCAGAAGGTTTTTGAATATCTTACTGATTTGGATAACTGTGGCTAAATTTTCCAGACCAAGAAGTAAACATGAGATTTTTAACTCAGGAACTCCTAAATTCAGTTTTCATAAGTGATCCTAAGAAGGGATAACTACAGATACTTAACCATAGATGACTCTCCCTAAAAGACAAAGATCTTTTAATCTGTGATTTTGGATTTTACTGTGATTTTTAGATAATTCACATTTTAAATGTGAAAAATAATCACACACTTTGAGGCAGTGAGGAACAAAAGAAAGAGAGAAAATATTTGACCAACTGGAAATCGCAGATGTTTTTCCTGCCCATTGGATCAGCTCCCCAAGAACATGACATTGGTCATCAGGTCTAGCTCCTTGCTATCACAATCCATCATATCATTCATACTTGGACAAACTTACACCTAAAAAGGAACAGTAATTTTGTTCTCATTTAATCTCATTTTTTTCTCTCTTTGCAAATGCTTTTCCTAAATGTCCTTGGCCTAATAATTAGAATCTGTCAATAAGTTCAGATCTTGGTCAGCTTCCACATTTGTGGTTTAAATCTGATTCAGTCCTAGAATCAATACATGAAGTGCACGGGTACAAGTACTGCTTTATTATATCAGGTACTCACTGATCCCCTGATGTTCCCTACTACATTGCCTCTGAACACAAGCTAAGGGATTGTATTAAAAACTTTAATACCCCTAAAGTTATATTCAGAATCTCCACTGATTCATCTATGCAAAAATTGCTAATTACTTTAAGCCTAAAGCCAAGACCAGAGTTTTCTAAATCTTTCATAATGCACTTAACTATAACACAACCACTCATATCCAGTCATGTGTTGATGTAAATTTATCCACTGCCTTTTCTGCTTCCTTTTTTCCTTGGCTTGAGACAAACTATATCCCAAGCCAGTCCAAAATATTAAAGCTAACTCCATGCAACATTGTTATGTATTTAAACATTTAATAAAAGGTAAGTTATGCTAATTTTAAAAATCTTCATCAGTGTATGTCTGTAATTAAAAGAATATTTTGGTTAGGATTTATTTAGTTAGGGGTTGGGTTTTTTTTGTTGTTGGGTTTTTTTGCCATGTTAGCTTTGAGAAAACAGGTCACCTCTGCAGATAGATTGCAGCAAATCTGATTTATGGTCAAACCCTACAGAAAAGGAATCCCTATGAAATATTCACTTTGATTCAACTGCAGTGGGAAAATGTAAAAATAGAGAAAGCTCATGACATGATATATGAAAATAATTCATTCTGCTGTATATAAAAATGAGGGGATCCGGCAGCATCAATGATTCATCCTCTGCTAATACAAATTCAAAGTAGAGGAAATGCTGGATTTTGTAAAACAACAGTCTGACAAGAGTTAAGCTGCCAACTATTGTTTCAGATCATAATTTCCTGAAAAATGGGAAGATAATTATTGTGTTTTCACCTGCTGCAGCTTCCTAGCACACTATTAGACTGCACAAAGGGTTTCTATCTAGTTTGCTCCATCCACAGACATATTAAGATTGTGAACAGCTGGTGAACTGTTTTGTTACTGTTTTCAGTGCATGTCACTCTTTTTTTTCAAAGGATATCCTGTCCTATTTTGCTGATGAAATTTTCTTCATCAACACATTGGGTCAGCTACTCAGCTGGTGTAAATCAGCATAGCTTCACTGAAGCTAACAGAATGATGTGGATTTATACCAGCTGGGAATCTGGCCTGTAGATCCTAAGACAAGCAAATAATTCACAGTGAATTATTTATAGGGTGAGTTTCACATGATTTTCTGTTTATGAAAATCTTTGATTTATTCTGCATTCTATGCAAAATTGCTTCAGAATATTTCCTTTGGCAAAGAATCCTTTGGACTGCAGTTGTCTCAGTTTGCAGGTGATGGGTACATTGTTCAAAGTAAGTTGATGTAGTGTTGGGTAAAGACATGCGAGTTTCTCGTACTATTGCAGACCACTTCCTCTTGTACTTGCTTTTGGTGATACAACAATTTTTAAAATAATGTTAATATTATTTAGTGTTTTATTTTACTTTCTTGAATTTAACGTCTAGAACTATGGAGGAGGTTCTGTCATATAATCCGTTGATAACGATGTTTCCTTGACAACAGCGGAAGATCCCCTGAATTTTATGATTATGACCACATGGAATTATATATGTCTCCAGCTAGGTGGAAGAATGACACAGAGGATTGAGTACAGGATACATTTGGAATCCTTTCCAGAATTGCAGAGACCCTTCTTACCTGCTCAAGCAAGTCACTTTAGCTTCCCTATACCACATTTTCCCTATCTGTAAAATTATGGAGTAATTCACATATTTTCAGGTTTCCAAAAGATGGGCATTTAGTGTGATAAAACCAAGAGGACTTCTATACAATTCATGGACAACTTATCCCACCCACTTTAGACATGTCTTGGAATGGTATGGAGTTGCCTAACTCTTTCCATGAGGAACTCCTCTTTCAGCTGCTCTGAAACATTCATACTCTTACACTATTTGGGCTGGAAATACATCTTTTTTTTGGTGCTAAAATATATATAAAAATTGTTCATTATGAGAGTGCAAATAAATTAGCATTTGTGTGCTTTTAATGTACTTCCCTTTTCCTCTGAAGACCAAAGACACTGCCACTTTTTAATTTTAGCTTAAATTGCTGAATATTGCTTCAGAGTTAGCCCATTGTTTTGAGATGTTGCTTCTTCTGTCCCAGTGACAATCCATTCCGGTTTAGTTGGGATGAAGCAACGTGACAGTGAATAGTATTCTCAAGACCCTTTCCACAAAGCAACACTAGATGTAGGGTTGGATTCAGTTCCCTAAAATGCGGTGTCTAATGCTGTTTCAAGTGCCCTAGGGCATCTAGCACAGCCCCATGGGGCTGGCAGATATTACACAGAATCCACAGAGGACTCTGGGCAGTAGCTGAAGGTCAGGCACACTACCTTAGGGTATCTTAAATGGAAGTAGAATTTCTTTAGGTAAATGAATCAAGCTGCTGCAGAGTCAATTCAGTTGTATACATAGCCACATTTAGTGCCATTTGAAATGGCAATGGGCACAAGTTGGAACATACGAAGTTCCACCTGAATATGAGGAAGAACTCCGTTCCTGTGAGGGTGCCAGAGCAGTGGAACAGGCTGCCCAGAGAGGTTGTGGAGTCTCCTTCCCTGGAAACATTCAAACCCCCCCTGGACCTGGTCCTGTGCCCCTGCTCTGGGTGTGCCTGCTGGACCAGGGGTGTTGGACGGGATGATCTCCAGAGGTCTCTTCCAACCCCTACCATTCTGTGATCCTGTGAAATACCCACTAGTTTTCCAGTTCTTGCTCCAGAATAACGTGAGAATCACACAGTGGTGGCATCACATTTGCCAGATCCATGTAAATGTTTCAGATATCCTAGTGTATTTCAGATGACGGTAAATTCTTATATTTTAGCAAACTGACAGTAAACTGTCCTCCTTTGACTGTACTGAACCTGAATTCTACACTATGGAGAAATATATAGTGAGAGGTCAATCTGAAAGGCTCAGAAAGGGCACTAATACCGTGTGCTTTATCTTAGAGGAAAGTGCATTGATCCAGGATTAGCATGATGATATCATCAACTTGCTCTCTTTGGTCAAAATTGGGGAAGTCTGAGACATTTATTTATGTGCCATTCTTCACATGGGATTAATCTCATCCAGCCTGAGAAGTGCACAGCACGACAGTCTACATCTAAGATGGATGCCTCAATGCCATTTACGATCAAGAGGGAGAAACATACACTTAACTTACATTTTAACTTCTAACATTAGATGAAACTTTTTTCACCATTTTTTCTCATTTTAATGACCAAGAGAAGATGTTTCTTCAGCTGACATATACTGGTTTATCACCAGTACTCCTATAATACTGTATGGATTCCAAAATTTTTACATATGTGAATCTGAGTTTCAGTATAAAAAGTACCACTGATCAAAATAAAGTTTTTAGGATTATTTCAGCATAAGATATTTAGGATCATTCACAGCTCCATTTTCAAGATAAGATTCAGAAGTTGCTTTGTCCAGAGATCAAAAAGACAACTATACAACTTTGAGAAAACATTAAAAAATGTCACTGTAACATCACCATATTTTTACATGTTCTGTTGGAGTCACGCCTCCATGTTAGATATACATAACTCAAAAAATTCATTAGCTCTCCTTGCACAGGGGAGTTTTGAATCCAAAATCCGTTCTCTGCTGTCCCTTATTCCATTGGAGCAGCATTGTTACATATCACCAGTATAAGAAGTGATACAATTTTTATTTCAATACAGTGTGGTGTCTGCTAGCAGCGTTTATTGTGGGAAGTGGGTTCAGAAGGTAATAATTGTTGTACGCATGGCATGCCGATCTGATCAATAGACTGCTGAAGCATGTGTGGCCAGCTCTGCCCAGCCCCACCATTTGCAACCTAATTAGCAGCTGCTCAGAGATGGGAAACAGGTGCAGATCCGGGCCCAGGCCAGGGAAGTCTGCCTATAATTAACAAGGAAAAAAGGGTCAGATATTGGGAAGAATATCAAATCTTGGTCCACTGGGGCTATCATGCTGGCCTCAAAGGCACAGTCACCTGAGATCTTAGGCATGCTAATGTAAATTATGCAAGCTTTCAAACAACATGGCTGCATAATCAGTTGGCAGGGAAGAAATGACTGGCTGTTTTTGTGTAGTTTAGTCTGAGCAGTTAAAAAAAAAAAAGAAAGGATTTCAGTGTTCTCACTGTGTTGCTTTTTTGTTTTGCAAATAACAGTGGTTTGCTGTTGAATAAACAGAGGAGAGAACGCCTGACTTCTCTACTGGTAGTAGTAAAATGCAGGCATATTATTTAGCTCTGAGATTTTATTTAATCACCGAACTGAGTGAACACATATGTGCAGAAAAACTGATTTTGAATTAACAGGGATAACCCTGGTTAATGTTTGTATGGGCACCTCGTAAGCTAGAAGTTGAAGACTCCTTAATATCATCGCTATTTTATAGCTATATTTGTATAACTTATGAAGAGCCAAATTACATCTTTTGGATATTAAAAAGAAAATGTTTGATGACTGGTTGATTCTGGCTGTGATGATGGTACCCAGGGCATCAACTGGGGTTCCAGATCTCATTGGGCTAAATAGAATATTTACATGAGAGAAAAAGGAAGGCTTTTTAAATCAGAGGAAAAAGGTAGGAAACCACCCCAAGGTAGTTAAAACGTATTGATGACTTGACAGAACTTTCTGGATGCCAACAGGTACTTCAAAGGAAGGACTGTTTCCCATGAGGTAAGGCATAATCCTTCAGTTTGCCCTTTGAAGTTTATCTGATTAACTTCAGTTCTGTAGCAGAACAGAGGCCAATCACATATATTTATACTAATGAGCCCATTACAATACGTATCTAATTGAGATGTTATTAATATGTCATTATATACAGACACACACACATATGCAAATTTGGGACCACCTTTAAAACAGTGGGATATGGAGAAACCAAACTAAAAAGAAAAAGAAGAAAGGCAAAGGACTGTTTAGTCTCTTCCACTGTAAAACTTCTGCAGAGGTCTTCTTTAAATGTGTACTTTTAGCAAAAGAGCAGCCAGAGAGTAACACTTGTACTGTTTTCCACTAATCTCTGCAGAACAGATCTTTTGCTGTCTTCTAACATCTTATTTCTTTACCTAAAAATATATTTATTTTATGTAATTTCTGAAAGCTACCATAAGAACTGAATCAAAATGTCTAGTCAAGAGGGAGGACCCTTTTCTGACAAAACTCTTTTTTTGGTGGGAAAATAATACCCCACTGAAAGTAAAGGCATTTTGTATCTGGAAAGGTTGTCAAATCATTCTAGCTATTTGGATTTTTTTGGTTACACCTATTTTGTAATGCAAAGTTCCAGTTCCCAAACATTTGAATGATAGAATCATAGAATGCTTTGGGTTGGAAGGGACCTTTAGAGGTCATCTAGTCCAACCCCCCTGCAGTGAGCAGGGACAACTTCAGCTAGATCAGGTTGCTCAGAGCCCCGTCCAACCTGACCTTGAAGGTTTCTACCTTTTTTTTTTCTTCCTTTATTTTTTGACTTTTGCCAGATTCTGATTTCTTGCTTTGCTTTAACGTGGGAAATATTTCTAAGAATTATCATTGTTCAGCATTATGTAGCATTATTAGGCAGAATGTAACAACAGAAATAATGAAAATAGTATAAATTTTTGAAGAGGAAGAATGCTCCTATGCTTACAAGGCTGACTAGGCTTGAATGTTTCTCAGAGCAAACGTTTCCAGGATCTCCAAGTCACTGTGGGAAATGACCTCCTGGGAAGTGTAGGAGATGACTAGCTGACTTGCCTGTGCAATAGGCAGCCAGTGAGAGGAACCACAAACCCAGCTGGAAGTCAAAGAGCCTCTGAGGATAAGCAACATTTCCACATCCACACAATAAGTATTCCTGCAGAGACTGGAAATCTGCCCATAACATGTAAAAAGCTGGAGCAAGAGCCCTGGTGGGACCTGGGAGTTTATCACTCTGATTTTTTTTTTTTTTTTGTGTGTGATTAGCTGTAAAAGTGGCAACTCTGTAAAAAGTGGCTTATCCCAGACATTTGAAGCATGTATGGCCAAGCAGATCTGCTTTGCCAAAGGGTTATCACTGAATACCAGGGTGCACATCCTGCTCTTCTGGTTTCTGTGTCAAAAACTTCAGTGGAATTGACATGTTTGTTCAAAATATTTTGGTTCTGGTGAATCTGGTAGAAAACTATTTTACTTGGAAATTATTAGCTGAATGTACTCAGTCTAGACAAAAGAAACATTGAAAGGACAGGGGAAAAGGAATATTATTAGCTTTGATCAACAGATGGGGAACTGAGCCACAGTAGATTTAAAACACTTACCCAACAGCATGCAAGAAATCGAGGCTGAGCTGGAAATGTATGCCAGGGCTATATCTAGTATATTTTTCTCTTCCACTAAAGGCAAAATCCATGTAGATCTAGTTTAAAAGCAAAAAGTAGCAAACAAAATATTACTGGTTTTTGACTCAGTCACATTGTGATCATAGAAGAGGCAAGCTTTCTACATTCTTTAAGAAGCTAAAACCCAGATATTAGAGTTTAGGGGGAAAAAAAGACATTACAACATTTTATTCACATTTTATTTGTTTATTTTTCTTATTCCAGGAAGAAATCTAGGAATACATTTGCAGAACTGCCTCATTTTTACATGCTGGTCTTATGAGTACACACAGAGGTCCAGAAAACAGCTTGAAACAACTGACCAGATTTTTAGTGATCATTTGCCCAATCTTGACTGTGGTACTGCAGAGTATTGAAGGGTAGTGATGCTGTTTAAGAAGCCCGAATGCAGTTGTATTTATTTTTTTTTTAAATAAAGCTCTTCTTTATTTCTCTTTTTCTTGCCCTCATAGCAGCAATGGCAGGAACTATATTGTACCTCAGTGGCCCAGACTGCCACAATGTCTGACAAAGCCCCACAAAGTAAAATACAGATAACTCTATATCATACTGGAAAAGGAAAGCAATGTGAAATTTCTTCAGTATCAATAACTTCAGCTTCTTGAGTCTTCTGAGGGAAAAGATTTCAACAAAAGAGAGAGAACTTCATATCTGGAGATGATTTGGAGATGGAAAGTATGACTGTCATTTGAATTTGACAGCCTGAATTCCCAAGACAGGGTTTTTTGATTATTCTTGTTGAAAAATTTCAGTCTTGATTCTAGAACGACATCCTTTATACCTAATATATAGATCTGCATATATGAAGTTACATATACACACATGCACACCTTTCCAAATCCCAAATGACTTGAAGTGATTAATTAATCATTACAGTACACCTGGGACAGGAATATTATCTCCAATTTAGAAGCAGCAAAATGGATGAAAACAGTTCCAGTGATTTATTCAAAGAATAAGAAGCCAGCAGAGTAAAGGAACTAATTATGACTCATTTCCAACTCCTTGCGTGATCTACATATTCCTGTAGGTTACTGAACACAATACTGGAACGCTGCACACAAACACCCCTGAACTTTGTGGTACTTCACATTGAATTGACCTCCAACTCTGTAAGGGCTTATATAAAAAATCCTGGCTGTGCTATCACATTTTGCAGTACAAAATCAAGTAGAGAATAAAAAACTTCAGCATTTATGATTGGGTAATAATTACAACTATACATTTCAGTGTCCCAGTAGGTATGTAACACATAGATAATTATGTGTTGATCTAATGAAAGATATCACCACTCCTTGCTAGCCTTATTTAATTTCTATCCTTAAAGCATTATAGCTAAACTAACCATACTCTTGTAATGTAAGGCAGAAAATATAATCGGAGTCATTGGAGTTATGATGATCAAAGGACACAAGGGAAATCTTGACATTTTAAATGTGATTAAACTGAAGGTACCTTTCTAAAATAAACCTCTACGACTACAGAATACAGCTCACGCTTCTTAGGAACAGAGATTTTCAGCAGTCTGCCTGGCTCATGGAAGAGCTACTTTCTTCTCTGAAAGTGTATCCCTACAGGTTTTTTTTTTTCTTTCTTTCCTGCTACTGTCATTAACCCTGTCTAGCCACCATTACAAGCACCAGACAAGGCAATCCAATGCCGAGGCACTAAATTATTGCCAACCCATTTGTACCATCTGCTGCACAACTGTTGATGGAAGGGGTGGTGGGGCACCTGGTGACCATGATGTCAAAACAACATTTGTAGGGGAGGCAGGGAACAGCAAAAGGACTGCATAAACAATGCATTGGAGCAGGCAATAAAATGAAATTAGCAGAGACTCCAAAGCAAGCAAAACTGATGCTCTTCTGCTTGGCTATTTTGAGAATCCCAACCGCATACATTGCGAAGGCCTTCTTAGAAGTGGGAGCAAAGTTGAATTTTGCTGCTTATAGGTTACAGAAGTGAGGCAGAAACATTGTTGCTACAGGAAATCACACAGAAAAAGAGGAGAAATGAGAAAGAAATAAGGAAGGGAGCTGCGGGGAGTGAGGCTTGCTGAGCATCTGGCTGGAGGAATGGTTAAGGAAGGAACAATTGACTACTTCTGCTACTGGGAGACGTGTCCACTCCCTCCTTCAGAGGCAGGTTGTATTTCTAGGGCTTGGTGTAGAAATTGCTGAAAATACAATAAAGGGTGTTTTTCCATCATCTGTATGTAGCCTGTTTTCCTCTTTTGCTTATAGAAAGTAATGCGACACCACCTATACACTATTTTAATAATGGAAATAATAGAATAAAGCACAAAATGCTTACCCTAAAAGCTGTCCAATATTACCCTTACTGAATACCCTTTCCCAGTACTTTTGCCTGTGTTATAGACCATGTTAAGCTCTTAAACTTAAACATCCTCCCATCTCTAGAAAAGCAAGTGTTTTTTATTTACCAGGTGTTGTGACTGAGTTAATCTCCCCTATTTATAAGTATCTGCAACCATTCTCAGTGTAACTGTTAGTTAATGCTCAATTTTTTTCTCCGTTAAACTTCAGATCTCTCATACCATGTTCTTCCAGTGTTCATGACCGACATCACTGAATGTAACTGATTTTTCAATGACTTTTAAACATATTTTAAAATAATTTGGTATAAACACCATATAAGGTGTACTTTCTTTTCTGTTTCTCTCTCTAGTGCACTCTTTCTTGCTCAGTCTCTCTCTGAAGTGATGTAGATTTGTAGCACAAACTTGAAGTTGATTTGACTCAGTGAGGTTCATTGCTGGAGGCAATGTTATGCAATAGCTGAAAATCTTACAAATTTCAGATGGTGAATGTTGTTTAATGTCCTTTAAGGCCTTTTTGTGGTTTTTTTGCATCCGTGAATTCCAGGATGGAAGTTTTACATTCTCTAATTGGCTTCCTAAAAAGTCTTAGTTTTCTTCTCCTTCTTGTTCCTTTGCAAGTAACATTCTGAACACAAACAACAAATACAGATGTATTAGTTATTAAAAATTTGATTATCTTTGTTACAGAATCATAGAATCATTAAGGTTGGAAAAGACCTCTAAGATCATCAAGTCCAACCATCAACCCAACACCACCAGGCCTCCTAAACCATGCCCTGAAGTGCCACATCTAAACGGTTTTTGAACACCCCCAGGGATGGTGACTCCACCACCTCTCTGGGCAGCCTGTTCCAGTGCCTGACCACTCTGTCAGTAAAGAAGTTTTTCCTCATATCCAATCTAAACCTCCCCTGGTGCAGCTTGAGGCCATTTCCTTGCATCCTATCACTAGTAGCTTGGGAGAAGAGACCAACCCCCACCTCCCCACAACCTCCTTTCAGGTAGTTGCAGAGAGCGATAAGGTCTCCCCTCAGCCTCTTCTTCTCCAGACTAAACCCCCCCAGCTCCCTCAGCCGCTCCCCATCACACTTGTTCTCCAGACCCTTCCCCAGCTCTGTTGCCCTTCTCTGGACACGCTCCAGCACCTCCATGTCCTTCTTGTCCCGAGGGGCCCAAAACTGAACACAGCTTTCGAGGTGCGGCCTCACCAGTGCCGAGCACAGGGGCACCATCCCTGCCCTGCTCCTGCTGCCCACACTATTGCTGATACAAGCCAGGATGCCGTTGGCCTTCTTGGCCACCTGGGCACACTGCTGGCTCGTGTCCAGCCGGCTGTCAGCCAGCATCCCCAGGGCCTTCTCCACTGAGCAGCTTTCCAGCCACTCTTCCCCAAGCCTGCAGCGTTGCATGGGATTGTTGTGACCCAAGTGCAGGACGCAACACTTGGCCTTGTTTAACCTCATTCAGGTGACCTCAGCCCATGGATCCAGCCTGTCCAGATCCCTCTGCAGAGCCTTCCTATCCTCGAGCAGATCGACACTCCCACCCAGTGTGGTGTCATCTGCAAACTTACTTAGGGTGCACTCAATCCCATTGCCCAGATCACTGACAAAGTTATTAAACAAGACTGGCCCCAACACTGAGCCCTGGGGAACACTGCTCATGACCGGCCGCCAATTGGATTTAGCTCCGTTCACCACAACTCTCTGGTCTCAGCCATCCAGCCAGTTTTTTACCCAGAGAAGAGTACACCTGTCTAAGCCATGAGCTGACAGCTTCTCTAGGAGGATGCTGTGGGAGACTGTGTCAAAGGCTTTACTAAAGTCCAGGTAGACAACAACCACAGCCTTTCCCTCATCCACTAGGTGGGTCACCTGGTCTAGAAGGAGATCAGGTTGGTCAGGCAGGACCTGCCTTTCATGAACCCATGCTGACTGGGCCTGATCCCCTGGTTGTCCTGTACATGCCAGGTGAGCTCACTGAAGATGAAACGCTCCATAATCTTCCTTGGTTCCAAGGTCAGGCTAACTGGCCTGTAGTTCCCTGGATCTTCCTTCTGGCCCTTCTTGTAGATGGGTGCCATGTTGGCAAACCTCCAGTCATCTGGGACCTCCTCTGTCAACCAGGACTGCTGATAAATGATGGTGAGTGACTTGGCAAGGTCCCCCGCCAGGTCTCTCAGTATTCTTGGATGGATCCCATCCGGCCTTATAGATTTGTGAGTGTTCAGGTGGCACAGCAGGTCATTAACTGATTCTTCCTGGATTATGGGGGCGTGGTTTATTCTGCTCTCCATCCGTGTATTCCAGCTCTGGGGGCTGAATATCCTAGGGTTAACAGGTCTGACTATTAAAGACTGAGGCAAAGAAGGCATTAAGTACCTCAGCCTTTTCCTCATCCTTGGTGGCAACGTTCCCTCCCACATCCAATAGAGGATAGAGATTCTGCTTGGCTCTCTTTTTGTTGTTAATGTGTTTGTAAAAACATTTTTTTTTTATCTCTTACAAGTCGCCAGATTGAGTACTAGCTGGGCTTTTGCCTTTCCAGTTTTCTCTCTGCATAACCTAACGAGATCCCTGTATTCTTCTTGAGTTGCTTGACCCTTCTTCCAAAAGTGGTAAACTCTCCTTTTTTTCCTGAGTCCCAGCAAAAGCTCCCTGTTCAGCCAGGCTGGCCATCTTCCCTGCTGGTTTGTCTTATGGCACACGGGGACAGGCTGTTCCTGTACCTTTAAGACTTCCTTCTTGAAGAATGTCCAGCCTTCCTGGACCCCTTTGCCCTTCAGGACTGCCTCCCAAGGGACTGTCCCAACCAGTGCCTGGAACAGGCCAAAGTCTGCCTTCCGGAAGTCCATGGTAGTGGTTCTTCTGACTCCCCTCCTTCACCAAGAATCGAGAACTCTATCATTTCATGGTCGCTAAGCCCAAGACAGCCTCCAACCACCACGTCTCCCACCAGACCTTCTCTCTTTGTGAACAGCAGGTCAAGCGAGGCACTTCCCCTGGTAGGCTCACTTACCAGCTGTGTCAGGAATTTATCTTCCACACACTCCAGGAACCTCTTAGACTGTTTCCTCTCTGCTGTGTTGTAATTCCAGCAGACGTCTGGTAAGTTGAAGTCCCCCATGAGAACAATGGCTAGCAATTGTGAGACTTCTGCCAGCCACTTGTAGAATGCTTCATCTACCTCTTCATCCTGGTTGGGTGGTCTATAACAGACCCCCAGCAGGATATCTGCCTTGTTGGCCTTCCACCTCACCCTTACCCATAAGCACTTGACCTTATCATCACAATCGCTGAGCTCTATACAATTGAAACACTCCCTAACACACAGAACCCCCCCAATGCCTCTCCTTCTTTGCCTATCCCTTCTGAAGAGCTTATAGCCATCCATTGCAGCACTCCAGTCATGAGAGTCATCCCACCATCTTTCTGTGATGGTGACTAAGTCATAGCTCATAGAATCATAGAATGTCCTGAGTTGGAAGGGACCTACAAGGATCATCAAGTTCAACTAATTTCCCTGCACTAGACAACCCCAAAATTCACACCATATGTTTGAGGGCATTGTCCAAGTGCTTCTTGAAAATCGTCAGGCTTGGCGCCATGGCTACCTCCCTGGGGAGCCTGTTCCAGTGCTCCACCACCCTCTGGGGGAAGAACCTTCTCCTAATATCCAACCTAAACCTCCCCTGGCACATCTTCCTGTCATTCCTTCTGGTCTTATCATTGGTCACCAGAGAGAAGAGATCCGCACCTGTCCCCCCTCCTCCCCTTGTGAGGAAGCTGTAGACCATGATGAGGTGTCCCCTTAGTCTCCTCTTCCCTACGCTGAAAAAACCAAGTGACTTTAGCCACTCCTCATATGGTTTCTACCCTAAACCCTTCACCAGCTTTGTGGCCCTCCTCTGGACACTCTCTAGTAGCTTTATATCCTTGGTGTACTGTGGCACCCAAAACTGCATCCAGCACTCAAGGTGAGGCTGCCCCAGCGCAGAGCAGAGCCGGACAATCCCCTCCCTCAACTGGCTGCAATGCAGTGCTCGATGCACCCCAGGGCACGGTTGGCCCTCTTGGCTGCCAGGGCACACTGTTGGCTCATGTTCAACTTGCCGTCGACCAGAACCCCCAGGTCCCTCTCTGCAGAGCTGCTCTCCAGCCCCTCGTTCCCCAGGCTGTCTGTACAGCCAGGGTTGCCGTGCCCCAGGTGCAAAGTCCAGCGCTTGCCCTTGTTAAACTTCATATGGTTGGTGGTTGCCCAGCTCCCTAGTCTGTCCAGATCTCCCTGCAGGGCCTCTCTGCCCTCAAGAGTGTCAACAGCTCCTCCCAATTTTGTGTCGTCAGCAAACTTAATTAGTATTCCTTCCAGTCCTGCATCCAAGTAATTTATAAAGATGTTATAGAGTACCAGCCCCAAGATGGATTCCTGCGGAACCCCATTAGTGACTGGCTACCAGCCTGATGTAACCCCATTTACTATAATCCTTTGAGCCTGACCCATAGGCCAATTGCTCACCCATTGCATTATGTGTTTATCCAGTTGTGTGCTGGACATTTTGTCCAGACGGATACTGTGAGAGAAAGTATTGAAAGCTTTACTGAAATCCAAAAAGATCACATCAACTGGGTTCCCTTGGTCAACTAGGTGGGTAACCTTGTCATAGAAGCAAATCAGGTTTGTTAGGCAGGACTTTCCCCCCGTGAACCTGTGCTGGCTGGGACCAATGACTGCGTTGTCTTTCAGGTGTTTTTCAGTAACTCCCAAGATAATCTTCTCCCTAATTTTACCAGGCACAGAAATGAGACTAACAAGCCTATAGTTACCAGGGTCATTCCTGTTGCCCTTCTTGAAGACTGGGACAATGTTTGCAAGATTCCAGTCAACTGGGACCTCTCCAGATTCCCAAGAGCACTGAAAAATCATTGTGAGAGGTCTTGCTATGACATCAGCCAGCTCTTTAAGTACCCTTGGATGAATCCCATCAAGCCCCATTGACTTACAGGGATCTAGTTGAAGCAGCAAGTCCTGCACAAGTTCAGGATTTATTAGGAGTTTTTAATTCCCACAGTCATGGTTCTCTAGTCCAGGCTCTGAGGGTCCCTGAGCCCACCATCGGTGTTGAAGACCGAGGCAAAGAAAGCATTAAACGTCTCTGCCTTATCTATGTCCCTGCTTGTGAGGTGACCATTCTCATCAAGCAATGGGAAAATGTTAATTCCGGCCTGCCTTTTGCCATTAATGTATTTAAAAAAAACCCTTCTTATTGTCCTTCATGGTACTGGCCAGCTTCAACTCTAATTGAGCTTTGGCCGCATGAATTTCCTCCCTGCAGTGGCGAACAGCATCCCTACAGTCCCCCCCTGTCGCCTGACCTTGATTCCACTGGCCATGTACTTTCTTTTTTCTCCCTATTTCTAGAACAATATCCCTGCTCAGCCAAGCCATCCTTTTGCCTCACCTGCTTGACTTCCTGCACTTTGGAATTGCCTGCTCCTGTGCTTTTAGGAGGTGGTACTTAAAAAGCAACCAGCACTGATGGACCCCCAGCACCTGCAAAAGCTTTTCCCCAGGGACCTTACTAAGAAGTTCCATGAGCAACCTGAAGTCTGCTTTCCTCATGTCCAGGGTTGAGCTCTTGCCGGCAGCTTTCCTCCTGTCACCCTAGATTTTAAACTTCACTGTTTCATGGTCGCTGTGGCCAAGGCAGCCGCCAGTCTCTACCTCACCCACGAGGCCCTCTCTGTTAATAAGCAACAAGTAGAGGAGGGCACCCTTCCCGGTTGGTTCCCTTATTACCTGTACCAAGAAGTTGTCAACCAGGTGGTTTAGGAACCTTCTGGACCTGTTTGTCTCAACTGTGCGGTATTCCCTGTTGACATCTGGCAAGTGATGCACAGCTGCACAAGCCCACTGCACAATGACTTCCAGCTTCTCCTGTTTGTTGCCCATGCTGCATGCATTGGTGTGGCTGCACTTGAGCTGGGCTATTGATTTCACCCCCAACCTCAGCATGCCACCCCAGGGCTCCTCTCTAGTGAGCCTGGTTATATCCCCTACCCCTTCGAATCTAGTTTAAAGTCGTCTTGATGAGCCCTGCCAACTCATGAGCAAGAATCCTTTCCCCCCTTTGAGACAGCTGAACTCCATCTATCACCAGCAGGCCCGGTGCTGTGTAAACCTCCCCATGATAAAAACCCCCAAATTCCACCGATGGCACCAGCCTCTGAGCCACATGTTAATCAGGTGAGTTTTCCTGTTCCTTTCAGTATTCTTCCCTGCCACTGACGGGATTGAGGAAAACACCACCTGCGCTCCCGATCCTTCAACCAATTGTTCCAGTGCCCTAAGTCCCTTTTGATCGCTTTTAGAGTTCTCTCTGCAACCTCATCACTGCCAGCCTGCATAACTGATAGCAGGTAATAATCAGAGGGCCATAACAAACCAGGGAGTTTCCTAGCAACATCTCTGAGCCGGGCCCCAGGGAGGCAGCAGACTTCCCTGTGGGATGGGTCTGGTCGGCATCTTGGGCCCTCTGGTCCCCTCAGAAGGGAATCACCCACAGCAGTTACCCTCCTTTTTTTCTTAACAGAGGCAGTCATAATGCGTAGGGCATTTTCAGATCTGCTCCATGTGTTCAGTTTTAATAATAATTTGCAACTACATGTCTAAAATACTGCGCAAGAATTGACTAGCACAAATCCTCACACTTTTTATTAGAAAACAAAAAGCCTAATATAAACTGAAGTGTCTTATGAGGCATTCATCCCTCATGTGGGAAGGAGAGTTTCTCAGGACCACCAGTCCAGCTGGAGAATTCAGGTTTGCAGTTTCCACAAGACAGGGTATCAGGTTTCTTTGGCCCATCATGGTTTACAAAAGTCTCTGCAAATGTTTTCTCTGGTATGGTATTTTAATCTTTTAAAAGAGTTCTGTGAACCTATATACTTCTTGGACCAGCTTCAGAAGTCTTTCAGGAACAGCTGCATCTCTCGCCTCCAATTTAATTGAATCTTTCTCATCTTTTCAATCTTTCCCCATTACATTTTCTGTATCTCTAAGGATCTTTTTTACTTCCCTCTAGACCCACTTGTTATCTTTATTAACATACACTGTCCAGTCGAAGCCTCAGAGTACAGTGAAATTATTTGACTTGTTTTAGAAATCTTTATACCTCCCAGCCTGACAGTTAACTCTTTGAAACTGACTGACAGAGACGAGTTACTGTGCCTGTAGTATGTAGGTATTTTTCTGCAGAAGTGCTGACTACTTAAACATCTCCCTTTCTGCACCTGCCCAATTCATTTTTACTGCATAACTGTAGATCTTTGCACTTGGGCTTATTGAATGAAATCTGTGATGATAATTTTGACTTCTAATCCTTTTGTCTGGCACACTTGCAGCCTTCTGGACTGGAGTCACTCACAAAAATTAATAATTCCACTCTCCACTTTATAATTGAAGTTCCTGATAACAACATTAAATCATACCTGATTCACTTCAGTTCCCTATCCTATCATATTTGAGATCTTATGCTAGTAGAGCTAGTCTTTGTCTATCAGGTATCTGTGCTGCCCCGCATATCACAGTACAGCCTGTGTCAGCTCTGATTATATTGGTGGGAAACTCAAATGAGAATGTAGCAGTGAGTCATACTCTTTCATGTAGGCTAAAAAGGATGTGTATGATCTAAAGGAGCCCTTTGGTCTCTACTATGTCTTCTAAGCTTCTCTACTATGTGTACACAACTGGCACTTACCATTACTTGGACCAGGAATCTGAGTATACTTTTGGGATGTAACCTAAAAGATTTTACATTAGGGGAATATTGCAAAATGATCCTCTATTACATTTTGCCCTGCGCTGACCTTAGAACATTTCAACGGTAGGATTGTGAAATTGTAGAGAAATTGTATCAACTGACTACTTCCCAGAGGAAAATCCACTTTCTCTGGCTGAATTTTCTTCTGCTCACTTATTATAAGAAACCAGAATCTGCAAAAAATAAAGGCTCATGAACCATTATTGAATGAATTTATCATTAGAGATGGAACCATGCTAAAATAAAAAAAGGACAAATGCTCATGTCAGAACTGAAAAGCTGTTATGAATCAGTGATAATTAAATCAACAGACTGATAAGGAATGGGACTGAAATTTCAGTGTGGTTGAGAGTTTTAAATCATTCTTTGCCTTTGTCAGGTTGGGTTTAGAAGATTAGAATTATGGGTATGGAATGGATAGTTCTTTGTTCCAAGTGCATTTGCAATGCTTTGCAAAAACTGTTGTGTGGTTTTGTTTTTTTTTTTTTGAGAAGGGAACAAAAATGTATTTGCAGAACTTGGGAACTTGGAAGAGGAATCAGATTTTGAAAGTTTAATTTTCTGTGCTATTTGACTGCATTGTTCTAACTTCAGACTTTCCCGAGCTTCTAGCTTCTGTGTTTTACAAAGAGTTATTTTTTATTTTCTCAAATTCTTCTGTTGAAAAGTTAACACAAAGCAAACAGAAATTTTAGTTGATCTCATAATAAAATTTTTTTCTCATAATCAGAAGATGCAATTTTACAGTGTCTCCACATACATCTAGATCCAGGCCTGAGGTAGAAAAAAATACCTGAGTAACAGTGATAGAACTTTTTCAGATACTGATTAACTGCCTTGGGAGAGAGTCCGTAATGTTCCACAGCAGAAAAAAATTAAGAGCCTTATTTTATGAAGCAAAACAAGTATGAAATCTTCTGTGATAATGAAGAGCTGTTAAGCCTTTTTCCTATATATTTTGAATAAGACATAAAATTAAGATTCTGGCCATATCTGCCATTACACATTCAATGGCACTTTTTATCTAGCTGTGTACCTCTCTACCTGCCTTCCAACTGGTGTGGTTTTGATGTCTTCAGTGCTGGCTAGCTCTTTTAGCTATCCCAGCATCTGTACTCTGTTGAAATATGTGTGACTCTAATTTGCCTACACAATGACCTACTTTAGTTTCTTCTGGAAAAACTAGTTTTTCTTTATCAAGCTGAACCATGGTGTGTTTCAGCTCTATTTGTCAAACAGAGGTTGTTTTCTGTCCAAGAGGGAGCTGCAAAAGTAATCCAAGATTTACATACACTGCACAGTAATGTTGGCCTTCCACTTTTATGGTAAAGTACCAATTAGCCACTGACTAGGAAGAGAATATGAGCTCCAAATAATTTTCTACAAAATCAGAAAACTTTATACTAGTGCTTGAAAATATCTGAGAGGTAATTCAAATATTGGTTTATCCTTAGGTCATTCCTAAAATGTTTAAGAGGGACAAAAGTCATTCATCTGAGCATGAAATTCATAAAATAATAACTGTCTTTATATCTGTGACAAATCTTTGTTGATTTCAGAGCATCAGGGTAACTTTGTCATACAGGCAGCCGCTCATGTAACCTGGAATATTGTTTTATTTTCATAATAGCAAAGTTTGCCTTAGGGTTTACTGTTAATTAATCATGTCCAAATATTAACTGACATCCGTTCTTGGGTGTGAGCAAAACTCCCCCCCAGGGCACCTCCTTTGTGGAAAATATAGCATTTCCATTTAGAAAGTGAAAAGGATGAGATGCTCTAAGAATTAGGGCAGTTGCATACAAGGGGAAAAACAGCTCACATCAGCTGGGGGAAGACAAGGAAAGACCAGTTGGCTCGTGGGAGCCAGATGAGGAAGAATTCATCAGTTTTGGCAGAGTTTGAGTGAAAGAAGGGAGAAAGGAAGAACAAGTAAGAGGCTGCCATCTTCCCCTGGGATCATACTGGTGTAAATCCTAATGGACTCTAATGTGAGTAGATGACCCGATCTTTGATCAGTATTACATTAATTTTACATTCTTGGTGATCTGTGTAGTCTTAGTGGAGTTATTGCAAGCTTACAGTGGAGGGAGTGGGGATAGAACTAAACCTAGTGAGAAAACTCCTTTTGTTAGGAGAATAATTTGGATGAGCATGTCCGTATGGGGTTTTAACATAAAAAACCAAGACTCACTGAAATTTTTGGGAAACTTTAAAATGGGGTGAAAATGAACAATGACTGTTTGAACTATTTTTCTTTCATTTATGGAAGAAGTGAACTATTTAAAATGACAGTCCTGTGGAATGAGATTATTACAATGTACACGTACAAAGAAAGCACACTGAGACTGCCACATAGAGATAACTTGAAGTCTTTGCACAGAGAGATTTCACTCCCACTGTTTCTTCATCCCATTGTACATACCTATTAAAAAAATCACCTTAAAATGCTCATTTCTTTCCATCAAGTATTAAAGAGTGGTACTTACCAATACTTTTAAAAAGTTTTCTATGTGGATACCTATTCTTATATGTAGATACCTATTTCAGAGTCCTGTTGTCAGGGAACTATCTCTGCCCCCTCAGTCATGAGTATTTACTTGCCTAAATGCTAAAATGTCTCCACGGTGTAGGCTAACACACATTTTTAAAGGTCTTAAAGTCACCAAATTTAAGTGGTTTGTTACCACAAAACATGCTTCTGATGCAATAAGCAATCCCCTATCCAATTTCAAATCTTAACTACTAAACTAAATATGGGCCTTCTGAAGAATGCTTTAATTCTAAAAAAAAAAAAAAAAGTAACTCATTTTTCTCTTCTTATAAAACATTCAGTAATGAAATGGATTGGAAGGTATGGTAGTAATTAATTGAATTAACTTTATATGTTCAGCTGGGGGTTTTTGTGTCGAAAGAGGTCATGATTTAAAGAAACTAAACTGGGCTGATATAATGCATTTTCAAGAAGTTTAGTTCAATATTAATGTTACAGCAGAAATTGTACTGTCAAGCAACATCTATTACACCATCCTCTTACAGTGTTTGTACCTAGTTCCCTATGTCTAAAATGAATGTATTACTAATCTAAAAATGTCTAACAAAGAAGGAGACTATCAAAGAGATTAAAGTCTCTACTGCAGCAGTATGTGTATATGAAGACATAGCCGTAGAGAGTCAGTGCTCCAAGAAGGCTGCAGCCTAGCTTTCAGAATAAAACTGAATTTTTCAGACATTTCTTGTTGCTAAATGTACAGGTAGGTAATGAGTTAAAAATCATGTGGCTCACTGAAAGCTGCAGTAAAAACTAGAATCCATTCACTCACGTGGTGTAAGACGCTCTGGATAAACATATGTTACTCTATGCTTCCTGCTTGAAAACTTTGCTGTACAAGCCCATTTTACTTTGATGCACAGATGGGTAGCAACTTGCTTACATTTCCATACTTGGCCACTGAATGAGCCAGGAATAGAATGAGCATCACCATTTCCAGCTCTCACTTGAAATTTCCCCTCCTTATATTTCCCAATGGCAATTACAGTAAATTTGGGAGAGTCTTTTTTTCTCAAAGGTATATTGACAATGGTCTGAGGTGGTCTTTTTTTTTTTTCTTTGCTGACTGTAATGTTCTTTTTCAAATCACCCATTATTATTAGATCACATCTGGTATAGCATGTCCAGTTCTGGCCCCTGCAATACAGGGAAGACACCGATAAAGTGCAGTGACTTCAATGGAGGGCCACCATGACAATCAGCACTGGAGCACTTCCCCATAAGGAGTGGCTGGGGGAATGGGCTTGTTTAGCTGGGGGAAGAGATGGCTTTATGTAGTTAGGGGAATGGGGAGAGCTAACAACAACCTTTCACTAAGGATGGGGAGGGTATCAAGGAGACAGAACCAGGCTCCTCAAAGTGATGATGAGAGGTGAAGGACATAAGCTGAAACAGAGATTTCAGACAAGATGTAAGGAGAAACTTCCACCATGAGGACAGTCAAACATGGAAGAGATTGCTTAAAGTGGTTGTGCAGTCTCCCTTCTCAGAGGTTTTGAACAACCACCTGGATCAAGCCCTGAGCTACAGCTGTCCTTCCTTGCTTTGATCAGGAGGTTTGACTAGAGACTTCCTGAGGCCCCTTCCAACCTGTGTTAGTCTATGATCCTATACAGCTGTGCATTTATTATATGATTCTGCAACTTCATTACAGATATATTTTGTATCCTGCTGGGTTGTTTGTATATAGAGTTTTTTCTTCTTTCTCAAAGAATTCCTTGCCTTGCATTTATGCAGAGCTCCTTTTCTCTCACATTAAAAATTGCTGATATTTCTGATGTTTTCTTGTATTATATTGATAAGTTCTTCCATGACCTATGGCTAAGAAGTCATTCCTAGCTGACACTTACTTTAGTCTCTCTTGCAATCTTTGCTGAATTGCTTTCTTGCTCTTGTAAAATGTATTCAACATCACAGACACACGACAGATAAGTGAATGTTCTGGCAGATTCCAACCTCAGGAAAATAAACCATTTTAAGTCTAAATTTGTATCAAGCTATCCCTCCCTGTATGTACATATTTTGACACCTTCGTCAACACAATTTCACTGTGCTTTTATGGAGTATCTATATATTTCCTGAAACCCCTTAAAGTAGATAAGCAAAATTCAGGCACTTCTCCCAGTTTATTGAGTTTTCACAGCTCCATTTATAGTTTAGTTACTTCAGAGGGTTCTGGAACAAAAGCTGGAGATGGGAACTGAAGGCTTTGAAAAAGTTGAAAGAGAAGCAAATGTAATTTTGTTTGCAGATATGAATGTAGGTATATGTGGATGCATGTTTCTGTTACACAGACTCCTCCTCCTTCTCTTTTACAAACCTTAGAATTTTTTATATAGTCAAGTTTTGTACTGTAAACCCAAGTTTGGCTTGAGTTACATCAATTCAGATTGAGAGATCATCACTTCTACTCCTTGGAGTTTGACTGAACAAACAAGCCATCACTTCTATAGAGTACGCTATGGACTCAGATTATGATTGGAGTAGGCAAAAGGTGATGTCCCGATGCATAATTACACAACTCATTTTACCAAGGTATACTGGAAATTGTGCTGAGTGGTACTGATATCCTTTCAACAGAAAATGTGCATTTTTTGCAGCTTTCCTATGCCAATGAGGCATTCAGTGCAGCATTCATGGCTGAGATCCTGTTGTGGTTCAGCCCCAGTCAGCAACTAAGCCCCACACAGCCGCTCGCTCACTCCCCCTGCGGTGGGATGGGGGAGAGAATCAGAAGAGTAAAAGTGAGAAAACTCGTGGGCTGAGATAAAGGCAGTTTAACAGGTAAAGCAAAAGCTGCGTGTGCAAGCAAAGAAAACAAGGAATTTATTCACTCCTTCCCATGGGCAGGCAGGTGTTCAGCCATCTCCAGGAAAGCAGGGCTCCATCACGCATAACGGTTACTTGGGAAGACAAATGCCATGACTCCAAACATCCTCCCCTTCCTTCTTCTTCCCCCAGCTCTATACGCTGAGCATGACATCGTATGGTGTAGGACATCCCTTGGGTCAGTTGAGGTCAGCTGTCCCAGCTGTGTCCCCTCCCAGCTTCTTGTGCACCCGGCAGAGCATGGGGAGCTGGAAAAGTCCTTGACTAGTGTAAGCACTACTTAGCAACCACTGAAACATCTCCATATTATCAACACTGTTTTTAGCACAATTCCAAAAGACAGCCCCATACCAGCTCCTATGAAGAAAATCAACTCCATCCCAGGCAAAACCAGGACAGGATTGCTGCCTAGGACACCAGAAGGATATAAAGAAATAAGGAATTTCACATAGGAGTTCAGGAGGCAACACAACTACATCTGTATTGGTAAACTAAACATCCAGTTACAGTTTTCTGGCCCATAGGCCAAATTACTGGATATGTCCATACTATTAAACTCTTTTAGCCTTTAAAATCTAATACAACACTCAGAATTCCTGTTGGAAATGGTCCCTGTCCTGTGTTGATTCAGATAATGTGTTTAACTATTGCATAGCATTGTGCTAGTTTACCTGGGTAAAAAATGTCTCAGGCAGTATACTGATAAGATTACTCAATAAAGTTCCAGTGCCTGTACCCAGGACCTGGTGGTGTTCAAATTACCAAAACTGAAAAAATTCAGGTGCCTGAGATCCAAGAAAAATTGGGAAGAGTTGTCTTTAACGGTAGGACTAATGAGGAATATGCTATCGGAGAATTATTCCTCTTAAATAGTATTTGTGGTTGTAAAAGCTCATAAATTTATTTTGTTAGTCCCTTGTTTGATCACTGGGGTCTATATCAGAAAATCATGGCTGGAAGCAAATTGATATGAAATTAGACAGGCTTCCACTGCCACTGAAACATATTTCTGAAGATAATGAGGACTTAGGAACCAAGTCCCTTAAGTGATTGTCATTTATGTGTGCTAATTCACTGTACATTTTTTAAATTTAAACAGAAGAAAGAAAAGGAATTTTTGAAAAAATCAAGCTTTTTAGAAACAAGAGCAGAAAATTAGGAAAAACTAGTAGAATAAAACCTGATGATTCTTCAGATTCTATAGAAATATATGGTCCTCTCAAACTATCTTTAAAAAGCTATAAAAAATATGTTTTTTTTTTTTAATTTAGTTTTGGGGTTTTTTACTAGTGCCAGCAAATTTGTCTGCAATATAAAATATTAAATTTTGTCACAGGGGTCAAGTCAATCATTTTGCTAGTTAGCTTGTTTGGAAGGAGTAATAGCCTCTTGTTTAGAAACTATAGAGTTGTCCCTGAGTCACCTTGCGTCCCTGTCTTGTATTTCTGGTGTGTGGGCAGAGTCCTGTCTTAATGTTGCATAACAAAATCTCCCCAGGCACAGAAAATTTCAGGAGCCTGTAGAAATTTCAGTCTTGGATGGTACAAAATAAATGAAACATTGCACAGTTTTTGAGAAGGGAAAATTTTTATTGGTTTGGTTTGTTTTACATGTCATCTTCTTCTGATAAATTGTTGCAGACTATCAGCAGCTTATGCTGTAGGAGTCACAGCATAGGCTAGTTATAATCATGTTTATTAAATGCCACAACAGGGGAATAAGCCAGCTTCAACATGTCATGTCGTATGTGACTATTGATTGCTATGCACGTCTAAATAAAAACTAGAGGATAATTGAAGAGTCCTACAGCAGAGCCATGATAAACAATGATCCATGGGCAAGTCAATTATTTGCTAACCTGCGGTGCGTTTCCTCCACTTCATGTCTCTGCTTCTTTTTCCTGTTCTTCCGCACATACAGGTTGGGACATGTATGAAAATCTGAGTGCCTACTGAGGCCAAAAAACAAACCTTTGCAAATAATGATAATTGGAGTCAGAAAACCTTGTTTGAGCATCTTTATACCGAAGGGGAGCATGAGTGTTGACACTAAAAGAAAGAATAGGTGGTGGGAACAATAGAAGAAGTGTTTCTCTGGCAAAGTAACAAGCCACAATTCTTGTTAGTGTAGGACCAAAAACTGTTGCCTTTATCAAAACAAATAGCAAAGCAGTTGGGATGGAGTGCAACAGAATTTACTATGTGGATAAGGATGGCAGGTAGGAAAAGTGGAGACTAAAGGAATAACAATAATAATCATATGTCACAGTGAAAACTACAAGAAAGAAACAGCAGAAAACTGTTTGTAGAGGTACTGTATGAATTAATACAGGCTTCCAAAATGCTGTATGGATTTTAAAAAGGGGTTATGGTAAGAATAATTAGCAGTAAAAGGAGAAAAGGAAAAAAAAATCAAGTTATAAATCTACTTTTTCAAATCTGGGGCAGATATTTGCAAAGGTGCTGAAATTACTGTGATCTCAATAGCTGAATCCCCTGGATAGTTTTGAACATTTTCACATACATGCTTACTATTGGGCTCCTAAATCCATAATTAGGCCCTTAAATCAAAGAAAACGAGCTTTCAGAGAAGTTGGCCTCTTCTTAAAGTTATTGAGAGTTCAGTGCTTTCGGAGATCAGGTCACTTTGATGTAGGTCTTGGGTACACAGCCTGGGTATTTTGACCTCCAGGGGCATCTTGAACAAGTGTCACAGGGTTTACAACCTTCATGTCCTCTCAATGTTGCAAAACAAAAAGAAGGTACTGCAAAAGCCCTCTGTAGAAGAGACAGCTTGGTATGATAGGAATATTGGGATCCAAGTTACGGTCTTACTGGCTTGACATGAGATAGTTGCAGGAAGGACAACTGATTCCCTGCAGGCTGCACAGCTCCGCTCAGGTGCATTTTCATCGTGTCAGTCCAGGTGGGAAGGTGCACATGAGTGGAATAAGAGCCAGTCATGAGGCTGAACTTGCAGATAGGTGACTGGCCCACAATTCAAATGATTTGGTTCATTTCCTCATGCCAAGATTCCTGGGTCAAGGCTGGCCTAGAATATCTCCTTTCCTTACTTCAAATCAGGACAAGGAGCACTGCTGAAAACTAATGGGCTATTCTGCCACCCTGGGGAGGAATCCATGATGTAACCCTATTTGAGGGTTCAATTTCTTGATTGTGCAGAAAATAATAAAAAAAAAGTAATCCTCTACTCCAAATGGTTGTTGTCCTCAGAGGATTTCCTTTATCTATCTCAGTTACTGCAAGGCAGGCAAAATATTGATTTTAGTTCCCATGACAGACAAGGAGCCCTTAGCCACCTCTTCAGTTCTAGCCTGGTCTAGCCTAGCCTTTTCCACAGTCATGTTTACAAAACAAAGTCAAAGGAGATCTGTAAGAAGCTCAGCTCAGCTGAGCTACTGAGGTGACTAAGCATTGTAAATATATATATAGGTTGGTTCTGTGCTTAATTAACTGATATAATTCAAAATCTCAAGACACACGTTTTACAGCTGTTGATGCTTGTGTGATTTTCAGGTAGTGACAATGCACTGCAGGAACCAGGGAGAGGATTAACATCATCTTTAATCTCTCCCAAAGCCATTTTACCACAATTTTTGTTCCTAGCACAATTGCAATGGGCTTGTGCAATGATCCCATGTGTTAAACCTTCCATTTCTCTCTCCCTTTCATTCCCCTTCTTCCTTTGTTCTTTACACCCCAGTTTTTTGCCAAGAGCTGTTCTTTTTCCCCCTCTCCTCTCATCATTTTACTTTTTTAGCCACCATCCTTCAATGAGCTCACATAGCTACCGATTTTGCACTGCAAGAATTAGTCAATAGGAGAAACAACTGTCCTCCTTTTTGGCTTTGATGCTGCATCCTAAGATTAGCAGGGCTGAGCTAGAAAAGATATCGATTATGTTACATAATTGTTCATTATCTGAATAGATTAATAGTGCTGCTCTTTCTAGCTAAGAGTCATTCTCCAGCCTAGACGAGTATAAAATATATGACGTGGCTCAATTCCATAATGCAGAGAAAAGTGATGGAGTGAGGGCTGGGAACCTGCCTATCAGAAACCAATGGAAAGCAGAAGTTTCAATAATTTGTGCTTTAATGGCTTCACACACAGACAGTTAAGGGCTGCATTGTGACCATCTTCTCTGACATCTTGCATTACACAGGCTGCTGAAATGAGCAAATTGATCTCTGCAGCAGGCCCATAACTTGTGTTGAGCTTGTATGAGATCATAACAGCATCAGTACTGGGTCAGAGCATCAGTACTGTCTGACAATGCTTCATAAAAAACCATAAAAAATAATAGAGCAAGTTTATTCCACACCTTTTGGGAAGACATCTAGGCTAGTGTTGATTTTAGCTCAAGAAAAAAAATCTCTTTAGTGTTTCTCCGTAATCAGTGGAGAGAAACACATTGGCTTTTCCAGCAGGCTAGTCAGGGCACTCAAGAGTTTGGCCATTGTCATGAATCTTAACCCTAAGGGAACATTTTTCTTCCTGTTACTGACTACTGAGGGAGCTTGTGGAGATAAGCATTTCTAGAAAGAAGTCAGCCTGTTTGAATGACACCCTCTGTGTCCTAATGATAGAGAATTAATTTGCAAATTGATCCTTTTATATTCCTTTTAAGCAGCTGTTTTTTGAAGGAAGATCTGAAAAGTTTTTGAGTGAGGGCATAATTTTCAAATTAAAATATTAAAGTTGTCTATAATAATGGCATAACACTGAGAAAAACTATTCAGAGAGTGAACATTATCCTTTGGAATTACTCATTAAACAGCAACATCCCCATGCCTTTTAATAGGGGCAAGCTAGTTGTTCCTAGTGGATAACCATTACAACAGACTTCAAGTAGATAAAGCAACATTGGTGTATTCACATGCTTATAGCCAAGTGTTTGTATAAGAATTTGAGGTTCAATATCATGGTTCTTGGAATTCCTTAAGCAACCCACAAATGAATGATCTGTCCAGGCAATGTAGAACAAAGAACCAGTTCATGAGCAGAAGACTGTGATAGAGACACCTTTGGACACCCTTGTGTGCCCAGTTGCTAGTATAGACAACACATTACTCAAATCTTAAGCTCCAAGTTTTTAATGGTATAAAAATAAACTATACGTACATAGAATAGAATAGAATAGAATAGAATAGAATAGAATAGAATATTTCACTTGGAATGGATATACAACAATCATCGAGTCCAACTGTCTGACCAATTCAGGGCTGACCAAAAGTTAAAGCATGTTATTAAGGGCATTGTCCAAATGTCTCTTAAATACTGACAGGTTTGGGGTATCAACACATCATTAATTTTCAAATATGAAAATGTCAAAGGAGTGCTATTTTTCTGCATTATCCATCCATCCATCTCTTATATTCACCTTCCTACAATTAGCCCAACATGCAAAATATAGGTCCTGACCCATTCTGACTGTAGTAATATTGTCTGGACCCTTTATTATTAATAAGGAAGTTTAATTCTAAGATCACACTCAAATTTCAGTGCAGGTAATTGCATTTTGCATGTCTTCATGTCCCTCAGCTCCTTCAGCTGCCTTCAGTTGCTGTTCAGATTATTGCGGTGTATTGTCAAATCTGTTTAATAGCTGACACATTTAATGTCTGAAGTGGCTCCTTTTTCTGTCTGACGAGGAGGTGAGTTCATAGTTTGTACTGCTGACTGTACTGGTTTTGACTAGGATGGAGTTAATTTTTTCCATAGTAGCTTGTATGGGGCTATGTTTTGAATTTGTGCTGAAAACAGTGTTGATAATGCAGAGATGTTTTCGTTGCTGCTGAGCAGTGCTTACACAGAGTCAAGGTCTTTTTTTGCCTCTCACCCCACCCCACCAGCGAGTAGCTGGGGGTGCACAAGGGGTTGGGAAGGGACACAGCTGGGACAGCTGACCCCAACTGACCCAAGGGATATTCCACACCATATGATGTCATGCTCAGCGTATGGAGCTGGGGGAACAAGAAGGAAGGGGAGGATGTTTGGAGTCATGGCGTTTGTCTTCCCAAGTAACTGTTAGGCGTGATGGAGCCCTGCTTTCCTGGAGATGGCTGAACACCTGCCCGCCCATGGGAAGTAGCAAATGAATTCCTTGGTTTGCTTTGCTTGTGTGTGTGGCTTTTGCTTTACCTGTTAAACTGCCTTTATCTCAGCCCACGAGTTTTCTCACTTTTACTCTTCCTACTCTTCCAATTCTCTCCCCATCCCACCAAGTGTGGGGGTAAGTGAGCAAGCGGCTGTGTGGGGCTTAGCTGCCGGCTGGGGTTAAAGCACAGCACTGACATACCTGACAAAGGGGAGGGGCTCTGCTGAGGGTTTGCACTGAGACTTGGTTAGTTAATATTTATAAACTTTACTTGAAATGTGATAGGAAAAGATGAGAAATTATTGCTGTTAGAACAATAGTGTCATCCACCTATTTTCGTAAGCTCTTCTTTTCAGTAATTGGCTTCAAGTGCTCAGAAAACAAAACAAAACAACCTCTTGACCAAAAGAAAAAAAAAAGTATCTGAAGGCATTAGAAGAAAACCCTTCATACCTGATTTTTCATCTGTGTGTGCCTGTTTAGCTCTATTCGTTTATTTGAATTGTATAAAACTGTTGAAACAAAATAATTTATTAGCTCAATTTTATTTGCAAGGAAGGTTCAGTTGCCCTTTATATTATTGTTATATCTCCAGACAATGTTTCTTTACTTATGAGCAGATGTTTGAAATCCTCCAGGAGATTTTTATAAGACTATGGAAATGAACTTGGCATGGGTACCGGTCTCCCAGGTGGAGCGGGTGAACACAAGCCTTCTTAGAAGTCTCAGATCAAGGCTAGTCAGAAAGAGCAACAGAGCCCAGCCACCAAAAGCCTAGTGCTTTGGTGACTGACAGGTACAGGCTCTTTCTGAAGCATAAAAAGGAATGCTAAATGATCTCACTGACAGAATAAATCTTCTATTTGTTTGGTCTGGACCAGATGTGTTACAGGCTGATGTGGAAATGTCTGCTGATGCCAATCTCAGTTTAAATCACAAGTTGGCAGCAGGATATTTTTCCCCCTCCCCTCCGCTCTTCCCCTACCCTCTTCTTTTTTTTTTTTTAAAGTTGCAAGCACATTCTATGCTCCTAAAAAGTTTCAGCAATGATCACAATAAATTGGAAAGGGCCTTACCTGCCTTCCCTAGGACTGTGAGGAGCAGCCTGTCAGGCCTTGCTGCTACATAGCAGAGAAGCCACTGTAAAGTCAGAAGAAACTCCTCAAGGTGTCATGCACTGAGGCCTCTGCCCCATCCTAATACCATCTGTCCACATCTCATTATGCAGACTTGGATGCCTTTCTAAAACATAGTCCAACAGAAATGGCTGAGATAATTTTAGGTCAGGCAGTTTGACAGATTCCCATGGGTTGGTATAGGTATCCTTGCTTTTCAGGGTATATAAAAAAACCCTGATTTAAACATTTTAAATCAATGAAGCACTTTAAAACCTTTAATACCCTTGCACCTAATGAGAGCTCCCTGCCATGCCTGGTGTCATCTTCTGCAAGAAGACAAAAAATTTTTAATTGAAAAACTAACATTTATTTGTTTTGTCACGGAACATGGGGTCAAAATACTCCAATTTTTCTCTATAAATGAAATTTTCCTAGAGATATATTGGAGGGCATTAAAGCTTCAGCCAAGAATTTAAAAAAAAAAAGAAAAAAAAGAAAAGAGTGAAAGCATCAGTGTTATGATTAGATATTATTTTCTATTGTGTGATAAATAATTCCACAAGAAACCTGCAGTTTCATTGGAAGCTTTGACAAGATTAAACAAGTTTGACATACCTGAACAGAAAGTCTCTGGCTCAGAGAAATTACGGTTTCCTGTTAGAACTGAAAACATGGAGAAATCGACACAAACAGAGGAACTGGCTGTTCAGTTAAAGCACTGAAAGAGAAGGGCATATGCAGTCGAGCTTTGCTGTTTGTAAAACCCAATAGTTTTCAGAACTTCTCTTCACACACTAATTCATCATCCAACACTTTCAGTTATTTCAGAAACCCAGATACATATTAATGCAGAAGTGTTGTTTATGTGATGAGTGATGGAACTATTAAAAAAATAAATTTATTATGTACCTGTGACCTCCTCACAAACCTTTTGCTCATGGGTCTGTTTCCACAGGGCTCGATCTAGAGCTTCAGCCCTCTGCTGCCTTCCTTTTTCTTTTAATTCAACTAGCCACAAAAAACTCTTCTCTTTCTTCCTAAAAGGTAAAGTTTGCTCCAAAGGCAAGATTCAGTCCTGTGACAAATGAAAGATTTTCTGCATCAGATTTTTCTTTCAAATGCCTTAGAGTCACTGGAGGACTAGAAATAGGATTTTCCATTTCACAGTGGGATCCAACATCTAATTCTGGATTTATAAATAACAAACTTCTTTTTTGTTATAATATGAAGATTTGAATGTTACTGTGGTCCTTAAGTTCTTTCGTAAATGGGGTGAGAGAGCAAGCAGTGCATGACTCAGAGTACTGAATAATAAATTAGCATGTCAAGGGGAATTCCAATGGATGTGTGGGAAAAACACTTGTCCCCATTTAAATAATCTCTGAAACTGAATCTGAAAGTGGCCCTTTTGGCCCAGAACTCAAACAGGAAAATCAGTTTCTTTAAGGCATGCTCACATCTTTGCTTCAACCCCCAAATTAAAAAGGCAGTGAGGTTCAAAGAGAAAGGGAATGTTTTCCTAGCTTAAGTTTGTTTCCTGAATCAAGCAACAGCTGAAAAGCTGTCAGAGGTATTCTGTAGTTGCTGCCTGCATCTCATTTCAGCTTCTGATCCTCTAGGTCAAGAAAAGAACTGCATTTGGAAAGCAAGGTATGACAGAGGTTTAGAAATAGCAAAGGAATCATTACTAGTTTGGCAGATGTTAAGACTGATCAGATCTGCTAGTACATCTAGCATTATGATGGATTATGATTATGATGGATTATGATGGATTCCATGTATGTGCA
The DNA here is from genome assembly GCA_031468815.1 of Morus bassanus. Taxonomy (NCBI): domain Eukaryota; kingdom Metazoa; phylum Chordata; class Aves; order Suliformes; family Sulidae; genus Morus; species Morus bassanus. The sequence goes on along the minus strand of CM062569.1, from coordinate 112,486,011 downwards.
GCCACAGTTAAATTCTACATCCAAGAAAAAGGATATTTGTGTTGCTTTAATTTTGAAGCAAATTTATTTCAGTTGATGAAACTGAGTTGGTGGTGTTAAGAATTATCATGAGGGTTCGCAAACTTTGTCAACATACTTATGGAAGAATTTCTAAATTGTTCTTTTTTCATCAAGGAAAAAAGCCACTGCATTTCATGGCAGAGAAAACGTATACCAACTGCTCAAGTATCCAAGGAGTTTGTTTTTCCAAGCCAGTGTATTACAGAAAACTGCATAACCAAGTCACAGAATCACAGAATCACAGAATGGCAGGGGAGGGATGGACCTCAGTAGATCATCTTGTCCAAGCCCCCTCCTTGAGCAGGCACACCTAGAGCAGGGGGCACAGGACCACATCCAGGTGGATTTTGAATATTTCCAAAGAAGGAAACTCCACAACCTCTCTGGGCAGCCTCAAAGTAAAGAAGTTTTTCTTCATATTCAGGTGGAGCTTCCTGTGTTCCAACTTGTTCCCATTGCCCCTTGTCCTGTCGTTGGGCACCTCTGAAAAGAGTCTGGCCCCGTCCTCTTAACACCCACCCTTCAGATATTTATAAGCATTGATAAGATCCCCCCTCAGTCTTCTCTTCTCCAGGCTGAACAACCCCAGGTCTCTCAAGCTTTCCTCATAAAAGAGTCTTCAAATTATATTTCCATTGACAGAAAAGATGGGCAACATTCCAGGTAAATCAAGTTTTTCATTCTCAATGGTCAAGTTGCTTGCATTGCAGTCAAATGAAGCCAGTTCTTTGATCAAAATGTGATGCAAGAGGAATGTTTTGGGACACCTAACTAAAAAAAGTAAAACCGAGGCCAGTGCACCAGGGATGGAGAACACAAGGCTAGCACGGACAGCATCCACCTTTCTTACACTGTGCATTAGTCATATAAAGAGAGGATTTGAAAATTCTATGGAACATATAGGGTACGTCTAGCTGGTGAACATAACGCTAACAATAAGGATCTCGACTGAGCAGCTGCAGTCAACATCTAGTTCTGAGAAGCCTGTTTACATATATATTTTAGGAGCACCCAGTAGCCTAAATAGTTTTCAGTGTGTCAGGATGGAAACAGTCACAGTCCTAACAACCATTGCAGAATAAATTCAGGGTCCCTTGGCAGTAAAGTATAAACTGAATTTTGGAACCCCAAGTATGAGCCTCAATAATATTCCTGGGAGGCATGAATGGGTCAAAAGCCCTCCTGAGCCGGACTTTCTAATCCTGCCACTGTGAGATGAAACCGGTGACAATTTTTTCTCGGAGTTCTTGTATAAGCAGCCACCGGCCCTATACAGAAATGTTTTCTTCAGCAGGACCAGGAAGTACCACATTATTTCTGTGCAGAGGAGAATCAAAGACCCTGCTGTGCAGCTCATACTTTCTGAACTGCTGCTGCCTGTCTGTTCTGGCAAAGGAAAAAGTGTCAGTAAATCCATACCTGCTCCCTTCACCTCCATTTTGCTGCTCCTAGAAGACTTCTACCCTAGGTTGTGACATGAAGATGGCCCTGGACAATCCTATTCCTAGTCCCCCATTTCTATGCAAACTCTCCAGCAAAACAGTGGTGACCACAGTCCATCAGCTCTTACATACAGTCAGGTGAGCCATTTCCATGGCACTGCAGTCCCCTAGTAGTTACATACTGGTCAAACACCAAAGCTTGTATTGCTTGTCTGTTGATGGGACTTCATCAACCAAGAAGTAAACATCCATTAGAAATGTTTGTTAGCTCTTACTATTCTTCTCAAAACAGACCTCGGAGAAAAACTTGCAGATAGCTTCCTTATTCACATGGACCCTTAGATGCGGAATCCAAAAAATCATCAATTCTTTATTGTCTCCTTTTCTGCACCTACAGGAGACACTAGGCCAGATCATAAGGCTACCAGTAGTGACCTGTACCTCTTCATACTTGATATAACAGAGGGAAACAGAGGCAATCTTGTGAAATTACCTAGACCTTACCCATAGACTTCTTCAAAGGCAACTGCACTCTGACTGCTGAAGCAGTCTATTGTTTTGTGGTTCTGTTAGATGTGTCCTTGCTCCAGTAAAACCTGACAGCAACAACAGCAAAAAATATGAGTGAATATCAAGTGTATACTGTAATGCATATTTCATCAGAGCTCAGCAGGTCTTTCTCTGACTCAAATACTCTTCTTTCAATGTGACTCCCAAAATATAAACAAAACACAAAGCTTTTCCAAAAAACAATCATGAAAACTGTGAGTCCATCTTCTTAGGAGTGCTGTAACTTTAGTGTACTGTTTACTTCACTGGAAGTCCCAAATTATATCAACAGTTAGTAGAGAAGCTGCTACTTTAAACATCTGGTTTCATTTCTCTGAATACTGAGATAGACTTTTTCTCCAATTAATGTGGTGAATATGTGCTTTCTGTTCTTATTTAAGATGTCAAAGTGTCAGATTGTTTCTTTACAGCTCAAACAGGAGACATGTGTTTACAAAAAATAAAATAGAATAGTTCAGTCATAGCTGCAGTTAATCATTTCAGAAATGATACAACAAGATAGAATTACTATTGTATTATGGTATAACATGACATAATTATGACAGGCCTTGACATGTGCTGGGCATGATTGTCTGCCATGCAACAGTGTTGCTGAATCTTCGCAAAATCAGTCTTAATGCAAGCAATACAAAATACAATTTAAGCCGGAAAAATTCAGGCTGAGCAAAAGACTGATGTATTTTAATAGTGAAAAGAATTAACCTTTGCAGCAAGGATTTGGATAGATATTCTATCTCAGGCAAATTTAGATGAAGATTTTAAATTTTTATTTTATTTTTCTAAAAGAGGGGAGTTTAAGCACAGAGATATTCTATGCTATCCAAACTAGATGAACAACAGTAACCTTTTCTAATTGACAGAAAATCTACTGCTAATGTTTCTACCACAAAACTGTCAAGTATATTTCTTAAAGGAAGATGGTTATTACCAGTCCTCCTTTAGAACAATTAACCATTGTTCTGCAGTTTCTATCTGCATGTGATTTAAAGAAGCCTGCTTTTCAGTGAACGATGACACAGTCATGACATCTCACCCAAGTTTTACTGTCTAATTATTAAATGTGTTTTCTCTATCCATTTCTGTGGCTAGCAAATTAATTTCTAAGATCTAAACAGCATGGAAACTATGGAGAGCCATTTAACAAGCTGTTTTTAAAACTAGATGGCCCCCCAAAAATGGATTTTAATTAGTTGACTGGCTTTGCATTGATAAGCCCTCAGACATTCCATAATTGTATCTCATGAGATTTCTCAAATAAAATTAATTAAAAATAACACTTGAACAAATTTTATTCAAGCTTGGCAGGAGTATTTTCAGTTCTGTGATATTAGAGGATGAACAATCTTGCAGGTAGAATCTTTTTCTCCTTCATAGTTAATCTAGAAACTTTCAGGCTAAGTGCATTTTCCAATTCTGTGGTATTAGAGGAAAAGTATAAGGCTTTATAGCCAAAGGGGCTATAAGTCAGAGTTATTTGAAGGATTAATATGCCAGAGGCCATCATCTTTCAATATTGCAAAATGAGTTAATGGCTTTCATTGCACAGAGTATAAAACCACAAGGGATCCCACTAAATTTTGACCTTCTGTCTATCATTGGGCACTCAGTGTTACCCAATATCATACCCCAGATTTGAGTTAGTCAAAGCATTTAAACTCCAGGGTTTTTCAGTTGAGCGTCATTGGCAGAGAAAAAGAGAAGCCAAGGTGTGACCAAAACCCAAGGTTGCAAAGCATGGAAATCAATTGGGTGTGCTTTTCCCACTTTACATTTGAAGATAAATTGCACCCTAATTACACCGAGCAGTGAAAGGCAACCTATTACACCCACATAATCCAGATCTTTGCCCATTGGACCTAAGTGGAAAATTATTTACTGAATCCAGCGAGCGCTCTGACTGTGAAAGAACATGAATTGTCTGTGCCGCCTTTGATTACTGAGCAACATCATCACTGATGCCTCTGAGGAAGACTGAGAAAAAGAAACCAGCAAACACCAAACATACCTGTTTAGTGGTATGCTCAGGAAAAAAACACTCCTTGAGCCCTTCACACAACTGAGGCAAGACATAGAATTGTTATCTTTCTTAATGAAAGCATTTTGAACATTCAGGACCATTCTATCCATTTAGCAGGAGACGAGTCTGGCTGTGAAAAAAGAAACCTGAGAGTAGACATGAATAGGGTATGAACTATCCTTCCCATCCTTCTCTAAGATCCTTCCAGGTCATTGCTGAGTTTCAGTTTGCAGAACACTGTGGGTAAAAACTGTGCTTATCACCCATAGGGCCAAGTTTGTTTCCAGACAGATAGGAGCTTTGCTTTTCAGAGGTTAGGAATGAAAAAAAAAGAAACAGGCAATACATTGGTGGCCAGGCTTCTTTTCAAAAAGATCTCAATGTCAGGGTCCTGAGGGCACTGTTAGGTCTTAATGGCCCAGATCATTCTCACCTGGGGCTCCCACCCACCTTTTGTCCATGGACCTAGCAACCCCATTTAAACTCAGGCCTGTGGTTGAGGCCCTGCTTGAGCTAAGTTGTAGATATGCTGGTCTCTAGTCCTACCTCTGACCCTGCCTCCTGGAGGGACTTTGGACTTATACCGTAGCCCTCTCTTCAGCCCTGTCTCTTGCCTTGTCCCATAAGGTTCCTGACTGGGTCCCTGGAGGGGTCGTGGACCTGGTTCATCCCCTCGCTGCATCTGGGACTGTTCACAGATCTCATTTCCAGCACACTGTGCTTCCTGGCATGTTGAGAATTACACCCTGTGAGTGGAGATACTGTCTGTGCTGGGGTCCCCCTTAACTCCTGGCTTGTCCTCCCTTGTGGAACAGCTGGCCCTTGCTAGTTGAATAGGAGTCTGCAGTCTGTTCTTTCAGTGACCTGCATGGGGGGTGCTATACGAGCTGGAGCGCAGAGAGTAGATTGAGATAACTGAAAATACTCCAGATGTGGACTCACAGGGAAACAGTATCCAGCTCTGTGCTCCTCAGTACAAGACACACATTGGCATACTGGAGCAAGTGCAAGAGAGATCCGTGAAGATTGTTATATGATATACACAGGATATACATGGACATGATATACAAGCACATGATATACAAGGACAACAAGGTATATTCAACAATAACAAGAAAGAGTTAAGGGGATATCTTATTATGTCTAAAGGGCATGGAGAAGGTAATCTAGACTTTTTGGACATGCACAGTTGATAGGGTAAGAGGCAACAGATGTGAGTTGCAACAAGAGAAACTGCAGCTAGGAGTTAGGAAATTTTTTCTGCCATGCAGGTGGTCAAACATTGGAACAAGGACCCAGAGAGGCTGTGAAATCTTCATCATTAGAGATAGTCAAACCTCACTGGCCAAGGACCTGAGCTACCTGATCTACTTGGCCCTGCTCTGATCAGGGGCCTGGACCAGGTGAGTTGCTGAAAAGGTTGTTTTTAACCTATTTTATCTTATGGCTCTAGTAAAATCCTTTAAAAAATATTTGGCTAGAGAAACTGCACAAGTGAACAACACAAATGAATAGCTGATGTCCAAAATCACAACAGAGTGGCAATTCTCCCTGTCCTATTTCTTCTCTCTGCCTTTATTAGCAGGGGCTGGTCTCTCAAAATGGAATTATTTCTCAGGAGCTCATCTGTTCCTTCTGTGCCAAGAACAAAGGAAAAGAAATACTTAAAATGAGTGTGATGTGAACAGGATCATTGCAAAGTAAGATGTTTTTCAAAGTTTCTCAGGAGGTATCACTAGGTTTTTAGATCCATCTGGAATTCAGTCATTGTTACTTGCCAGCTGCTGCTGGGACCTTCCAGTTGTTTCTCCTCTTCTGGACACAACAGGTAGTGGGACCAGTTATTGCTGCTGATATAACTCTGAAAGACAGGCACATAAGTTCGGAATACAGGCAGCTTTTCTTTTTTTTTTTTTTTGCATTTTGAACTGGGCTAAATTTATTTTGTACTGTCTTGGCTGCTTACAGTTGAAGTTATTGGAGGATACAACTTCTGAAAGTCCATGCTGAATATAGCCTCTCTGCTACTGCCAACACGAGAATCTCTTCACTGCACAGTCCTGACAGTTTTATTTAATGTTACAGACATTACCAAGAGTTCAGTTTTGGAGGATATATATGATAGAATTTTTATTTTATTCCATGGAAGACAACCTGTAAAGGCCTGCAAATCTCCACATTTAATTTACAGAAAAATTAATAAGAACCTATGGACTCCAGGTATCAGTCCTCACTATATAGCAAATTGCTTGACCCTGATGTAAAACCAGCAAGAATCAAACAAAACTAGTTCTATTCACCCATTTAAATGCCACAAAATATTTTGCTGCCTCTTACGGTGTCTCAGTTTGGGTTACTGACAGGCTCTGCATCCCTCATTGTCAACACAGAAGAGCTGAATCTATAACCTACTGCAGGTGCTGAACTTAAGCACTGCAATGACTCCCCACTGACTGCGATCAATTGTATTCCTGAACAGTAGGTAGTTTCACTAACACATCACACTCCAACAAAGGTGCCTTACTCTTTCTTAAGGTTCCTGGAAAGTAGTCTGAATAGCATTTCACAGATGTTTGACGAGTTTTGTGAACAGTGTTCAACTTGGTTGCCTTAGACACCTGCAAGCTTAAGGTAAAAGAAAAAAAAATCCAGCTTAAAGCAACTGTTTTGGGAAACAACTGTTAAGATGCTTGTCCTTGACAGGGCTGGAAAGCTAGTAGCTATACATTTTTAGAAGAAAAATAAATGAACCCCCAAGATTTATTTTCCTGGGTGTCTTACGGCTAGTCCTGCTTTGCCCCCCATATTGATGCCTTGGAGGTTTGGCCTTTTAGTATCACACAAATCTAAAAGAAATGTGATAACACTGAACATGACAACAAGTTGCTAAAAACAAGCTGCCAAGCAGCTTCAAAAACCTGTCAGGCTTCCTGTCAATAAATGTGAGTTGTTTGGTAAAGTGGATCCCAGCTGCAGATTCTAGGAAATGAGAGGGCATTGAACACCCCACAAAGTTTCTCTCAGTCCCTGCATGGGCAGGATCTTAGGGCAGCAAGGATGCAAACAGACTGACGGCATCAAAAGAAATGTCTCAGTAACATTATTGGCCTTTCTGGTTCATATTCAACCAGACAGCATCTCAAAACTTCTACTCTGTCAAATAATGAATCAAGATATTAGTAATAAGATGCAGCCTTTTACCCCCAGGTTATTGGTCTGAACCTAGACAGATAACAAATTTTGAGATGGGGGCCTATTATGTGGTTGTCATTTGGCCAAAACAAAATTAATGCATGTTCAGAGCCAGGGGTTCGACCTATGACATTCCTAAATCAAGTATTGACTTTGGGGTTCTAAGGCAGGGTTTGCCAAAGATGTACACCATGGTGTGATTGTTCAAATTCCCAAGCTATTTTGCATATTGCTAGCAGTACTATGGCATCAAAGCAGTGCTGTACAGGTTAACCAACCAAATATTTAATTCTGGGTAGATTCTCCAGACTGTGCTTTCTCTCCTACTGCCAGGATTATAATATTAGCCCTCTTCATCCTAGCAGACATTGTCAGCTCAATTAGATCTACAGTGAATAGATTACTATAGTGCAGGGAAATGCAACTAGTCTTTTTCCATCAGTTATAAACCTCATATAATTCAGTGAAAAAAAAAATATCCACTGTAGTCACAAACAGGGTAACATATTTATCAGGGTCAGTAACAGAATGGAACTGGGCAGAACTGAATAACTTTACAAAGGAAATCCTACAACAACAACCATTTCTCAGTCAGGCAACAGTATAGAAAACTGGAGGAAGTTTAAAAAATATGGTTTTCATATCTTAAATAGGAACAAAACCAGAATGGCCATAAAGCATTTGAAAATCTTAGTAGCTTCTACATATAAATAAATATGTTCAAAATATTTTCAGTGAGTTGACAGAATTTGCATCTGATTGATGTCAAAAAGCTTCGCTTTTCTTTTCTTAACAGTACAAAGAAAAGAAACATCTAACCCAAAGCATATTGGGCCTGTAAGTTTTTGGTGAAGATGTGAGAATCTTGAGGTTTGTCTAAATCATTTGGAAGTAAATGGAAAAGCATATGTCCCTGTGTAACAGACAGAGGCATACTTCCGAGGCTACTCCAAGGGCAAAGTCTGGCTTGAGAATGACTTGGTCTGTCCTCACTGAGAGGAAGACGCAAACAAGAAAACAAACAGCAGAAAAGAAATGCCTCAAGTGATAAATGCTATGGATAAAAATCTGAATAAGAGAATGTGTTCAGATCATAAATATTTTGAGATATAAAAAAGCAAGTGAACTGAGCAGAAATGTTCTGCGTCGTGAAATTTCTTCTCCTTTTACTCGTAATTTTTTGTCCCTTAATCTTTCTGTTACGTTTTCTCCCATTGACCATTTCAGGAGAAGCAGCTGAGAGGGATGTTTCTGAAACAATGTGAATTTGTTTCTCTATTTGCCATGGGATGAAGAGACACTTGAGGTGACAAGCCACATATTACAGGGACATACTTGTGGTTCCACATCCCAGCACACAGAAGGGAGGAGAGATGTCAGAGAGCGCTGAGCCAGTCATGGATGTTCCAGGTTGTGGTCAAGTGGGCAGCAAACATACAGAGCAAAACTCACTGCAGGTTGAACTTCTTTAACTTCTGGTCCTATTGAGCTGAATCAGATTGGCTCTGTAATGTTTGAAAGAGAGGAAAAAGGGAAACCCAAAGCTTAAATAAAGATAGGCATTATGAAAACTCAGTGATAACACAGTAGAGAACTAAAAATAGCAAAGCTGAGACCAGAACAAAAGTTTGAAATTTGAATTTCAAAAAATTACAGATGTAAATAGTTCTGAGTGTTAGGAATTATATTTTGAAATATTTTGGATCAGTGGCCAGGATTTTTTTGGAGGATGTGAGAGAACCAAAAAAAACCTGTGTCTGGGCCCTGTTTTTAACTTACAAAGATAGACGAGTTACAGAGTACTAGCTGGAACCAAAACTACGCCAGAAACTGTGATATCAGTTAAGCAGTAGAAGTGATCGAACAGTAGAGGCACAGCCAGATTTTCTTAATCCTTGCCTTTGCCTGCTACTGTTCCCTTCTGTGTATCAACTACAGAAATTGCACAAATTGCCTTGCAATGCTTGGTCAGTGGCTAATTAAATTAAAGAGCAATCATTGCTAGGACCTTTTTCTGGAGTGAAACTGGCTTACTTAGGGATGGCTGATGATGTTGTTGGCCCAAGCTGTTCTCCCTACACATACTGCCCAAATACTGAGCTTTTGTGGGTTACAGCATAATATTTCAGTAGAAATCATCACATTTAGTAGGAAAATGGAACAATTAGAAGTGAATTACTGTGTGGACCAGCATCAGGCACTATGGCTCATGCAAATAACAGGGGATCTTGATAGCTGTCATGGAACAGGGCTTTTTCACCTACCCAGTATTCCCTCACACCTCTTGCCATGACAGCCCTGTATGGACTGAGTGGTATCATTTCCAATAACACACTTTCCACTGGAGTTTGACAGAGTAGGAGGGAAAGAGTAGAGTAGGAAAGAGAAATGAGGATTACAGTGCATGGTGTTACCCAGCTGCAACACCATACTGAAGAATCGTCCAGACATGGTGGTCTTTTAGTTTTCTGAATGCTCCTCTGCGAGCTGACGACTGAACCTCTGTCTAAACACAACACATGGCAAATGGGGAAGCGGAGAAGTGACAGCTCAGTATGCAGTCTCAGTGCTCAGATTTTTTGTTTTCTATTCAAATCACTATTTACAAGCTTCCTGAGCAACAGTTCCAGGATGCAAAATTGCATTCAATGTCCTCCCTCTCATTTGGCTTGGCAGAATAAAGGTCATGAGTGAGTCTGTCAGACTGAGCACTATGCCTTTAGCTCACTGTGACAAATAAAGAGCTAATCTGATGCTGTAGGCTCTGTCACCTCTACCAAATCTCATTTTGTCTTCAGTTTGTTGGCAGTTTCAAATCGGTGTTTTTCACAAGGTCCTTTTCTGAATATGTGAATTTGGGGCTTTACGTCTTTTTCTCAGGAGATGTTGACATGCCTGAATGTTGACTAATGACTGAATCTCCTTTTTGAGTATATCATGTTTTGCACTAGTCTGGTTTGGAGAGGGCTTTTCACGTATGCACTTGTTTAAAAATACTCAGTTCAACGTAAGCAGCACAATCTAAAATGGGCTGCAGAAGTTTTTATTGGATTTTTTTTTCTTCTTTATAACACAAAGAATGTGAAATTAAAAGAGTCAGCTTTAACTTTAGTGTTGCAGCACAGTTCCTTTTAACTTGCCTCAGTCCCGCGAGTACCCTGTCACCTTAATTTCTGTTTAGAGTAAGACAGGTTTGTAGTACTCAGTAATTCATCTCTGAAATACTGTTGACTTGGGGCCTCATGTCTATCTTGAAGTATAATAGTGACTGTTAAAAGTGGCATCAAGAGATCCTTTCTTTTGTCACATTTGCAGTGTCTCCATAGAACTAGATGTTTTTCTAAAGGTTATGAGACTGGGCCCTGATCCTGCTAGTGATTTCTGCAAGCGAGATATTTTGAATCTGCGGTCTTTTAGACCATGACTCCTATGGGAAAGGGGATGTTGTTTACAGCAGCCTGTGGCTTATGATACCTAGTAAAACTGGTGGTTACTTGGGAAATTGGACTTTTCCCTTTGGTTTTACTTGGTTTCCCTGTCCCCAGATTGTTAGGGTTTTTTTATTTTATTTTATTTTATTTTATTTTATTTTATTTTATTTTATTTTATTTTATTTTATTTTAGTTTAGTTTAGTTTAGTTTAGTTTAGTTTAGTTTAGTTTAGTTTATTTAACATTTTTTAACCTGACTGTTTCAATTTCTGTTTGACTGATACTTCTTTGATCAAGTTAACACCAGTGTCATCCTCCAAATCACAATGTTACCAGTCATATTTCCATTGCAAATTTGATTACAACTCTGTTCTCTAAAACAGGATGTTGTATAAGTGAAACGAGGACTGATAACTTTATGAATTCTCAATTTGATAGACTATTTCAGCTTTCAGCTGCAACATTTTCTGAATCTAATCTGGGCTATACCCCGCTCACTCCCTAACTAAATTCCTATACTTTAATGTAAAGATAAATCCAGGATGACTCCACTTGTTCAGTGGCTCCTCCAAATCTTCACTGAGGAAAACCACCATGGGAAATAACACTAAAAATGTGGGATCTTCACTGTTTGCTATATCACACACAGACATTCCCAGTGTTAAAACTCGTCTTTCTCATTACTGATACACAGCTGGCAGTTCACAGTTGAATTTGCTGCAGGAACATAATTTTATTCCTGTGCATCTTTGTTGTAATTACCAACATTCAGAATCAAGAGTTTCAGACTTTACAAAACCAGACATTCCCTGTCATTTATCTTCTCTCTCAGAATTTGTATAGAAACTGCATTTTTGCTGTCAAGGTTTCTGTCATACAGTGAGAGCCATTGTTTCAGGATTCCTGGTTGGTTGTTGCCCTGAACTAAAGAGGCAGCTTTTTCTTCTTCGTCTCCCCACCCTTTCTTTCGGGATTTCCTGAGGTACACAAGGACAATTTTTTCCCTGCTTTACATTCAGTCTCCTGCTCTGAAATAGTCCCTGAGAAACTCAGTAAGCTTGCCATAGAGGATATTATCTACCTTGCTGTTATGGAAGAGGAAGGAGATAATGTATGCACTTTAAAAGCCTCAGTGTTATTTCTAAACATCATAAAAGAGCTTCCCTTTACTTTTGTGTCTGTTTTTCCCCCTGGAGAGATGGAACCTGTCTCTTCTAGCATCACACACAGGTAGCAGGCAATGTCCCTTTTACTTGTCCTCTTTCTTCTTTGCTGGGTGCTTACCACATCTTCCATCCTTCTCTAGCTTTTCTCTGGTCTTTCCGCTTATTCAATCGTTTCCAGTTCACCCTATTCACACTAAAATGAAACTAGATAAACAACGTGGCTACCCTCACTTTGCAGACAACCCTATGCTTGTTTGCCATTCCTTCCCTTCCTACCTTTTTTGACAGTTCAGATGATTGCTATAGTTTGAACCACATCTATCTTCTCTACTATAATGGAAATCTGCTCTTGAATGATCATTGTTGGTACTGAATAATAATGAGTATGTTTATGTGTGCATATGCACAGACATACACACCACAGGGAAACAAGTTAGACTTTGTATAACCAGATACAGCTCTGATCATTAATAAAATTCTTGCACCTATTCAGATCTGTATTTATTTCAGAATATTTTAATTCTCATTTACACTATGGATATTTCATATCACTCTGTCAATGTGAACATAAATTATTTTCAGGTACCAATTGCTACACTGCAGTTGTTGAACAATAATAGAAATTGCTCAGCTATGCTTCCAGCATGGGATGAAATGAGTATAGTGTAAATGGCAAGCATGGCCATTTATTTTTCTTTATAGCCAAGCTGGCTCACTCATCCTTAGTTTAAGTGATAGTTCAAGCTGTGAAAGAGTTGTTATCACACTCATCATTTTTATTACATAGGAAATGGTCTCTTTGGTTAATTGGATTTGGAAAATTTGCTGAGCATTCAGGTGAACCTCCATGAATCCTAGTGATATTGTGATATCCCACAAATCTCTGTCAGCTGTCCACGTTCTAACTAAGCCTTCAATTTTCTGGAGTTTTTAGCCCAGAATAGCAAAAAGAACCCCTCCATGTAGTCCATTTGGACCTGATTACTGTAATATATTTTACAGAGAGAATGCTGAGATACTGTGGACCCTGTCACCAATACATGTTCATAAAATACATAATGAGATTGATTTACTTTTCAGGTTAACACACCAAAAGACCTTTCCTTCGTAGTCTGTAACTGAATGGAAGAAGAGAGCACTTGTAGAAGTCCCAGCTGTACATCTAATAATCAGCTTTCAGCAGTCATACTGAAGACCTGCCACCCTCACTGTGGGACAGTGCTTCTGAATCTGTTGCTTTGAATCCTCTTTGCCATATGGAAACAAAACCAGGGCAGTGGGGGGAGAAAAGAAAGCACCACTCAAGAACTTGATTTTCCAACTTGTTCTTCTAAGGTTTGGTCTAAAATCCTTCAGAAGCATTAGGATACTTTCAATTAACTTCAGTGGGTTTTGGATGAAGACTTTAGGGAACAGTTTCACAAAACAGGAGACACAAGTCTTTCTTTCCCTCTCACACAATAATGAAAAATAGTCCTAGCAAATTATTAAACCTTCTATGACTTTCACAACTATTCTCACTTTGGGAAACTGGGGAAAAGAAAGTGTAGTCTCCTAATGAGGCAAATAAAAACAAAAGAACCATAGGTAAGTTAAACAACCCTCTCCATTTTAACATACCTCATTATTAGTGTATGACTGAGATCTATACACTGTAAAAATGACATCCTCCACTATACAAAAGGGATAGTTTAAACTACCTTAAATCACTCAACCTGCAATACATCTGAAATGTTAATTAAGCAAGTTTTTTATCCTCACCTCTGCTCTGCTGGCTTTAGTGAAAGCTTGTCTGCCAGGGAAAACTCTCTACAGGTACCGCCAATTCTGTTTGAAGTTGGTGATCTGGGTTTGGCTCATAACATTCACAGTAGATTTACCTGAAAGATCAATAAAAGTGTGTTCAAAGCAAGATTGGCTTCATAGAGCCTAGGATTTTATTAATTTATATAAACTTCCTAAAACTTTTGCTGTAAAGAAAAAGGGAAAAGCTTGAAAATATTCACATTGTACAGCAGGGTAATGAAAATGGTATAGCAAAGTTCTGGAATTAGTTTCTCTTTTCCAAAAAACCCCCTCAAAATAGTGCACATATCAGAGTGACAGGATGCTACAGACACAGATGAGATTTTCAAAAACAACAGGAGCTTTCAGATGTTTCAAGTTGTGATATCTCAACAAGTCCTCATTTTCAGGGGATTGTAAACACCCCATCTTGGAAACATGTCTTTGAAGTGTCTCATACAAAGCACCCCAAAATACCCTTCACAATATGCCTCCCTCAAAAATGTTTATCATGGCAAGTCCTTGACTGAAAACTGTGTCGTCTGTCATTCATGTCATGAGACAGATCATTGTAACAAAAGAAATCTAAAGGCAATTCTCATTCCCCACTGCTAAAGGAAATAGTATCCCTCAGTGTGGCACATGCTGATTTCTTCCTTTTTTTTTCATAGTATATAGTTTAGTAGAATATAAAATCAGAATTTAAAAACCAATCAAGCAGCCAGCAAGGCTTTGATCTTTAAAATGCTGGAATTATCTTTAATCAGAGGAGATTTATAAGTAGTAGTTGAATTAAAGGTGGAATTACTGTCTGGCTTTGTTCGTTTAAGTTTCTCTGCTCTTCCCACTAACAAAAATTTTGTCTTAAATATCTCCTATATTGTTTGAGAGGGATTTGTAATAGGCAGTGTTCAACTTCAGAATTGGGTTAATCTTCCAGATCTTTAGTGGCAGCACTATAAGTAGATCTGTGAGCTTGGAGACACTGATCAGTGAAAGAGTATTTGAAGCTCTGGGAATGTGTGTTCCCAAACCCACAGTGAACTGCCTCCAAGAGCAGAAGAAAATAGAGTAAGTCTGGGTGGAGAAATCCTTGTTTTTCATGTATGCTCCTAGGGAAAAGCAGGCTATTTTCTTTTGAAATCCTGCTTCTCTGGGTTTACTTATTTGTTCTCACACACTTAATGACTTTTATAACGGAAGAGGGGTTGTTTTTTCTCATTGGAATAAATGGGAAAATATGCTGAAATGCTCAAAATGGGTTAAAAGTTTAATAGAAAATTATACTTCTTCTACAGGTCTGATGAGCAATATGAAACTTGTGACGGAGAGGTCCCATCCAGGAGAGGAAAAAGGGTGTGCCAAAACCCATGGACTCAGGCATCACACTTCAGCTACAGCTGAGCACTCTGTTATCTTCTTTCTCTTGCTACCCAGTTCAGGGCTGTCACTTCAGAAAGGAGATACTCAGTCAGAAAAGTGTTACTTCTATCAACAAAGCAAGAAATCCTTCTTTTTTGTGCGGTCAGCTTCACTACTCAGCCATCCCCACACTAAAATCATGGTTGGAAATGTTTTGATGTCCCTTGTCAGATTTTGAAATAATAGTATTTCCTATCCCCATCCAAGAAATGTAATATAATTTAACCAAAAAGACCAAAAAAATCTCAAAATGATGGAGTGACACATAAATAGAGCCTCCCTGCCCCTGATCCTTCTCAAGGTTTTTCACAGAGCAATAGTCAGTGCCGCCTTCATTCCCCACAGCCTTATCAGTATAATATTTTTTTATTGTAGTATTTGCTGACATTGTTCACATACCACTGGAAAACTCTCTAGTCTCTGAGTTCAAACCTAACAGAACAAAGTTTGGAAATCATGTTTTCCTCCTTTTTATTGACAACACCATGACATGAAAGGCCAATAAAACCAAAGGGAAGTTGCCTGCATGGCTGAGTAGCTGGAGAACTGTCTTCCATGCATTTCATTGCCTTTATAGATACTACCTCATGTCACCTTCCTCCCATTCCATCCTGAAAGCAAAAAAAGCAAGTGGCTGTGTGGGGTGACGTTATAAAAAGGGGAGCTGCTTTAAGGGAGTTTTCAGGAAAAACAGTCTGTGGAGGGGAATTGTGATGTAGAGAAGGGAACATTTAGAGAGGAGGTTGCTTTTTCTTTTCTTTTTTTTTTGAGTTTCCAAAGGAAGTTCCAGATGTTTGTTCACTTTCCAACCAAGTGTCGAGCCTAATCCACTGAGCCCTTTGCTAACCGAACCCGGCTGGATTTATCCTGCTTTACTTAGCACGTACTATCTGGATACTTTGACTGTTTCAGATGATTATGGCTGTAATTCTTTGTGGGGCTTTACTGCACCATACCAGGGCATAATAAGACCTTAAATATATTTTTTTTAAAAAAAAGGAGAAAAGAAGAAAAGAGAAAAAACAAAACCCCCTCATCTGTGAATAAAGGCTTTTATAAGCGGCGTAACATTGCATTCTGCCTGAGTGTTCCTTCTGACAGTGTCACACTGGAAAAATAAGTATTCCCATTGCCCCTTTGCAAGGAAAGGTCTAGCTGAGGCACAGTGAACAGCAGTTTAACATTTCTTGGTTTTTCTTTTATTTATGGGTAACTGGGATTGCTGCTCTTGTAGCTGCGAAGTAGGGCAAAGTAACCCACAGATGCAATTTCCACAAAGACAGACCCAGGAAGAACACTCTTGATAGACATCCAAAGAGAAGGGATAGTTAAAGGTCCCTTAAGAAAACACAGAAACACATTATGACTGAGTTCTGATAAAGGTGTAAGTCAGTCAAACTCCTGCTTCTGTACAAGAAAAGAAGCAAAAACGCTATGAGGTTCCCATGCCTGCTCCTTGGGATGAGCAGGAATCTTTATAACTTATCTAAATACACTAGTTGACTCTTAATATACCTGTTCATAGTACAGCATGCTGAAAGACAGGGCTGAGAATACAAGGACGTCAATATAGGAAAAGAAATGTGAGGATAAAAGAATGACATTTTTCAGTTCACTGTTTTTTAGGGTCAGGAAAGTGGAACAGGCTGGAGGGAACATTTACCAACTACCAACCATGTGATGTGACAGAGATCACTTGAGAGGACATTTTCTGCACTGAGTTTTATAGTCTAGAATAAGGGTTGATGCTATGGTTCATCTCTAATTCTCCTGCTGTGATGTTGGCATGTGTACGATATATATTTCTCTACATGTTGGCTTGAGAAAGGGGACAAGAAAAAATTACATATCCCATTTCTAAAATTTTGGACACAACAGGGTATTGAAGAAGATGTCTGTGAGCTAGAATGTATTTCAGGACTTTAGTGTCCACTCTGGGATCTCTGGTGACCCTGTCTTCTCTCCCTTTTCTGCATATTGCTTAGCTGAGATTCATGTTTCTACAGTGACTGCCTCAGTTCCCTGCACATATAAACAACTTTTTCTGAACTGATCCTTCCATCCAGTTCTTGTTTCCCAAGCCCTATTTATCTACCAGTCCCTCCCACCAGAAGGAACAAGGAAAGAGGCTTGGGTACCATCCTGCAATCATCCTGACTTGTCTAAATGCTCTCAGCCATGGTTTTCGTCCTTGTTAGTTAGTACCACGCAGGCAGTTTCTGAACTCTGTTCAAGGGTTAACATGATACGGGAGCCATTTCCAAGTGGCAGGTGGGATGCAGCCACTCTGTTTTCAGGAGGAAGAGTGTTTAAGCATATGGATGCAAGCTGTCTCCTCCCAGCTGGTCTCGAGGACAGAGGACGAGCCCTGGCCTTTTTTGTTTAGTAATATACAGAAGGAGAGAATTCTAGCAGCAAACAATAACTTGGGGAGCAGATGTGGTTTCTTAACGTTTAACTCGTTGTTACAGTTTCTAATCATGTGTTTACAACTACAATTATGTATGCTTATAGTTGACTGTATTCCTTTCTTAAGATGAAAATAAATGACTCATTTTACATAGAAAATATTCACAGGGGCATTTTCAGATGCTTCATTATCTGTGATTATATTTCTGTGGCTGTGCATCACTGTCTTCTCAAATGTATATCTTTCTCACAAGCGTGTTAGCCCTTAATCTATTTGTATCTTTTTTATCATAGCTATATGTATCACAATTTATTATTGAATGAATGCCTCATAGTCTTTTTACCTTTTCTAGTAAATTAATTTCTTTTCCTAGTTTTCACACTTTCATGTGATCCTCCCACCCTTGTATAAATCTTCCAGTGCAACAAAGTGGTTGACATAAGTAAAACTGCTATGCATAATTGATGTGTTCTCTGCTTAATAAATAAGGTATTTGTCATATAGGGGGCAAAATTTCCAGCTGTTAAGCAGACTGGATGAGTGGTAACAGTATTTTTAGCTTCTGTCCAGAAGAATAGAAAAGGTAAATATGTTATTCTTGGTAAGAAATTATTTCTTTGGAAAGCAAATTCTTGTTGAAGATATATCTGAATGATCCCTTAAAAAAAAAAAAAATAATCTGCTATACACCAAACTTTCAGAATTGCCAGACTCGATCCACAGTTTGTTTCATAGTAGCAAAAAATGCTAGTGGGAAAAAAAAACAAAAAACAGAAAGATTTTCTGCTGTTAATGAGACAGAGGTGACTGTAAACAATAGACGCCTTATAGCTATTCTCAAACAGGAATCAAAGCTGTAATTAAATATAAAACACTGTCAATGATAGGCTCTTTAATGTAACATATCTCAGTTGTTTTTCCTCTATCAAATATCTTCACTTAGACAGAAGCTGAGAGTGACTGAAAACAAGAGAAGAAAGACTTGTGCTGAAGACTGATTTCTTGTTGCTTATGACACACCATCCTTGTCGCTTCGGTAGCAAATATTATTGACTAGAAATTGGAACAGAGCTAATTCCATAATTTTGGTGGCATCTGCCCTACTAAATGGTCCCATGTAAAGACTGTTCATAGATGAACTTAGTGCCAAGAAAAGACAGGTCCAAACAGCCTTTACAACTGCTCTGTTCAAACCTTGGGCTGTCTTCTCCTTGAGCTCAGAGTAGGCAAGGAATAAGAGGGGAAATAACTTGGGGAAAACTGGTGAAGAGCTGAAGCTTCTTTACCTTTGTGTTTTCCAAGTTGTTTTATAACACACATGTGTGGGTGCCGGAGGGATGGCAGCATTCTCTAAAAAGCACAGGTCCAAAGTATGTTGCTTCATGAATACACACAAATGTGAACAAAGTATATGGGGTACTGGAAGTCAGAGGCAACTCTCATGCAACACCTGCCCGAGCTAGTCAAAAGGATACACAACTTCTGCAGTGTCCTTGATCAGCTGTGTGATGCCTCAAGCCAGAATCCAGCCTATATATGTAAACAAAGAGGAAGCCCTGAGCAAGTACTAGGAAATAGGCCAGAGGATTTGGTATGAAGAACCACAGTTCTTGTATGGTGTAGGTTAATTGCCTTCTTGCATAATTTTGTACTTGCAAATCAAAGGAAAGTACTTCAGAATCTGAGGCATTACCCTGTTATAAAGCTATAAGTCAAAATCTACACCGTTGAAGTAAGCGTAGATTTTATAAACACAGTATAACTAATCTGTCAGTTTTGGGGTAGCATAGCAGCTAAACCCAAGGTATTTCAATATATAGCAGAAACAATCTTCTATCTATATTACAAGAGGAAATAGAGTCAGAAGGAAAAATATTCTATTCCTAGTTAACTCAGAATAACTGTACTACAGAATATGACTGTAGAGAAGTTCCTCCACAGGAGAAGATATTCACCAACTATTTCTACTTTCAAGAACAGTGGAAATAATGAAACATGGTTTCTTATGGTTTGAAGTGATGAGTTTGGACTTTCTGATGTCTAATGAACTGCACCCACTGCTGGGGCATGTAGTACCCCTTCTCTGCAGATTTGCTAATAATCATGTTAAGTTCGTACAGCAGTTCTCTCAATGGAATCACAAAAAGAGGTTTTTCTCCTTTACTGAGCTAGCCAGTGACATTTCTGGGAATTTGATGTCACTGAAAGAGTTGTCAGTCTCTCAAATTATGTTGACAATGACAAATATGTTAAGAAGTCATTAGGGAGAAACTGATAGACATGTGAAAGCATACACACATGCACAGTCTCAGCTAAACCGCATGAGCCGCAGATCCTTTTAAGAACCAGGCTTGGAGTATTGGTGACTTAAGACCCAGAAACTGCTTCAGGGCAGAAAAAACAGCACACAGATCTCCTGTT
Organism: Morus bassanus; assembly: GCA_031468815.1. Lineage (NCBI taxonomy): Eukaryota > Metazoa > Chordata > Aves > Suliformes > Sulidae > Morus > Morus bassanus. Next base: position 112,466,095 of record CM062569.1, on the reverse strand, counting down.
TTATTGCACCCAAGGGTATAAACAACCCTGAGGGACAGCTGTCTATGAAGGACCCACATTGGAGCAGAGGAAAATGAATGAGAAGCAAAGAGCTAGACTCCGCTACAAGCATGACCCCAACCTCCTGCACCATCCAGCACATCGCTATAAGAACTGGGACAGGCTGAGTGTAATACACATCAAAAAAAGGGAGGTATGAAACCAGGAATAGGAGAGAAGAGGTGTTGACTAAAGTTCAGTCTGAGTAAGGGGGAGAGGAGATGTTTCCCTAAGTTTTTTTTCAGTAATCAAAAGTTTGTGTTAATTGGCAGTAACTTAAATTAAGTAAAATTCACCATGTTGAGACTGTTTGGCCTGTGATACCTTTCTCTGCTATCCACCTCCTAAGTGAGAGTGTTGCAATTTCACAAAGCCATCCCTCTCCTGCCCCAGTTAAAATTGCTAGGTGTTTGCTAGCTGTCAAACTAGCAATGCCTGAATGAATATTTCTCTTTAAAAACAATGGGCAGCTCTTCATAGTTAACACTGATGCTAAATAAAACAGGACAGAGAGTGATCCTACATACCTAACTGCTTATCATTCCTCCTGCTTTACTGCTGGCATGTTCTCTGTCATAGTTGTGGTCTGTACCAATAAGAAATCTTCCAGACAGAGCCTAAGCATGGCTTGGGAATAGCACATGGCATCCCATATCTCATGAAGCACGTGTACCAAAACACTCCAGGTTTGACTTCCACCCTTACATGGTACTCCAATACATCACAGTAAGCTTTGCAACCTCAGATTTCTGCATGTCTTTCTGTTGCACACATGAAACCTTTCTTAGTTTCATGCCAAGAAAACACCATTCTGCTGGTGAACACTTTTGACTGAAAAAAGAAAAAATCATACAGAAGATAACTCTATATCTTGGAGCCATAGGTGCTCCACACAAAGCCCCACAGAAATCCAGAGGCAAGTGCATTGACAACCTTGGCTTCAGGGCCAAGGAAAAGAGGGACTCTAGATGGGAACAGCTTTGCCACCCCAGAAAATATTTTTTTCCCCTTATTTCTCAGGGTAGTTATGTAGTCACTCTCATCACAACACCAGAGGTACCTCACAAGCATTTATGTGTGTGATCTTACAGCTTTGCTCATGCTAGCAATTCAGGTAAGGAGCTGGCACTTAGAGCTTTGTCTCGAACTCATCAAATCAGCTCTTACTTCTACTTGATCATTTTGATGTCCAGAGATTATATTACTTTTTTATTCCTTGGCATGCTATTGTCTACAGAACTTAGTATGTCTCAGTAATCTTGATTTGACAGGCTGCTCATACTCAGTTGACTGGCTTGCAACCACTTAACCAATATGTAGGATGAGTGGCTATTCTAAAAATTAAGTGCTTGGGGAGTTTGTGTTCTAGACAGCATAGACAGCATCTCCAAGATTATGTTACATACAGTCTAGTGGAGAAGAGGTTGGATATTATGCTTTCAATTCCTTTAGCACAAGCATCTAGAGTCATTTGCAATGCTGTACAGTGTTTTACTTAACCTTTATATGCTCCTCCAGAACACAGCAGATTTTCGTAGAATCATAGAATCATTAAGGTTGGAAAAGACCTCTAAGATCATCAAGTCCAACCATCAACCCAACACCACCAGGCCTCCTAAATCATGTCCCCAAGTGCCACATCTACACGGTTTTTGAACACCTCCAGGGATGGTGACTCCACCACCTCTCTGGGCAGCCTGTTCCAGTGCCTGACCACTCTTTCAGTAAAGACATTTGTCCTAATATCCAATCTAAACCTCCCCTGGTGCAGCTTTAAGCCGTTTCCTCTCATCCTATTGCTAGTAGCTTGGGAGAAGAGACCAACCCCCACCTCCCCACAACCTCCTTTCAGGCAGTTGCAGAGAGCGATAAGGTCTCCCCTCAGCCTCCTCTTCTCCAGGCTAAACCCCCCCAGCTCCCTCAGCCGCTCCCCATCACACTTGTTCTCCAGACCCTTCCCCAGCTCCGTTGCCCTTCTCTGGACACGCTCCAGCACCTCCATGTCCTTCTTGTCCCGAGGGGCCCAAAACTGAACACAGCATTCGAGGGGTGGCCTCACCAGCGCCGAGCACAGGGGCACCATCCCTGCCCTGCTCCTGCTGGCCACACTATTGCTGATACAAGCCAGGATGCCGTTGGCCTCCTTGGCCACCTGGGCACACTGCTGGCTCGTGTCCAGCCGGCTGTCAGCCAGCACCCCCAGGGCCTTCTCCGCCGAGCAGCTTTCCAGCCACTCTTCCCCAAGCCTGTAGCGTTGCATGGGATTGTTGTGACCCAAGTGCAGGACGCAACACTTGGCCTTGTTTAACCTCATTCAGGTGACCTCAGCCCATGGATCCAGCCTGTCCAGATCCCTCTGCAGAGCCTTCCTATCCTCGAGCAGATCGACACTCCCACCCAGTGTGGTGTCATCTGCAAACTTACTTAGGGTGCACTCAATCCCATTGCCCAGATCACTGACAAAGTTATTAAACAAGACTTGTTCCAACATTGAGCCCTGGGGAACGCTGCTCATGACCGGCCGCCAACTGGATTTAGCTCCGTTCACCACAACTCTCTGGGCTCAGCCATCCAGCCAGTTTTTTATCCAGTGAAGGGTACACCTGTCTAAGCCATGAACCTCCTTTTATGCATCTCCTGTGTCACACCTGGCAGCTCTGAGCTGAAGTCTTCGATATTCCAATGCAACTCAGTAGGCATAATTTGTCTTTGTTTAGACAATCAATATGAGCCAGAGTCTATTATAATAATGAGACTTTTGACCCTCAGTGCACTTACAGGCAGCTAAGTTTGGAGCTGAGTCTCACTTAGTTTTCTTGAAACTTACATTAATAATTTACCATGGCCATTTTTAAGTCTAGCAACTATTTTTAATTGTATAATAATAAAAATAATATTTGGCATCATGTTTTGCCTACTAAATTCCCTCCACAGAGTTATGCTCTAACTTTTTTAGCTCTACTTTTCTTTCTCCTTCTTCTCAAAGCTAAAGGACTAACTTGAACAACAGTCAAGGCCTTCAGTTTCCTCAAGGACCTTTCAATCTCTGAGCTTCACAAAAGCTAATCAACTGCTTCAGCTAACAAAAATTCTGCTCCAGTCGGAATCAACCTGATAATATTTTCCCCCTGCACAATGGCACCGGTCACCTTCTTCCCAATTAATTACCGCCCCAGTAGACTTGTACCAATGTGTTTTGAAAAGTTCTCAACAACAACAGTCTCTTCTGTGAAACAGCTTAAAACATGCACATTGCACTCGGTTTTGATTGATTCATGAACCTCATTGCAGTGTATATAATAATGTGCTAAATGTTACATATGCCCTTAGTGGGTAATTTCAGGAATTTATTGAAATGTGCCTCTTTTAAAAGGTTTGGTAATGTAAGTCAAAGAGACACTTAACAGACCCAATGCTGATTAGTGTGGGTGACCACAGTATACTGGAGTCTTTGATATTTCTTGGCTGTTTCTTGGTTTCCCAGAGGCCCTTTGGACAAATCAAGAAAGATGGCTGAGACACCCTTGGCCTTCTGGGAAACTCAGTGACATTTAAAGACTGCTGAGGCCTATTCTGCTAATATCTAAACTAATTAAAATCAAATCATAATTGTAGAAGCTTGTTCACCAGAATTCTAATAAGCCTTGGAGCAGTACATGCTGCATGCTGCTGTGCTAAAGGTTGTCTCAGCTATGTGAGAAGTGTTTTACTATACAGCAAATTGTTCTTGGCGATTTTTCTCGATCTTACAACCAACTGCTTATATAAGAAATGTCACTTCAAATGTAGGATGAAGACTTGCTTCAACATGTCTCTTTCCATATACACTGAACACATTTTTGCTGTATCATGTAATGGGATATTTGTCAGGGTGTGGCAGGCTTGTACATACCGTGTTTTTATTAGGACTGAGTGTGATACCCTGCACTGAACTTCCACCTTACACAGCCCCAAAACTATTTCTGGAATTATATTTGACACCTGAGAAGGCAGAGCAGTTGAGGCATAAGAGCACTTGCCAAACAGCCATGAGTTAGGTTCTCTTTTTCTTACTTCATTCCCTGCATAGTCATGGTCAGTTCCTTCAAAAATGTAGGAATTATTTAGGAAATCAAAATCAAAGACAGCATATGATTGTATAAACCCCTACTTTGAATAAAGGATGCAGTTAATTTTCTGTCAACTAAAATCTGCCACCCCCAGAAATGGTACAAAGAAAAGTGCTCAAAGATGATCAGAGGTAGAGAAAACCTTCAGTTTTCCTTGGTTAGGACTCCTCCATGTGGAAAAAGTAATTGGGAGGGGATGCAATAAATAAATTGATAGCATGGAGAAGGTGAACAGAGAATATTTATTCATTGCTCTAATAAGTGAAGGAAGGGGACACACAAGGAGATTATCAGCAGGTTTAAAACAAATAAATAATACCTTTTTCATACTGCACAGCTAAACTGAGGAGCTCGCTCCATAGGCTGTTGTAAACATGTTCAAAGAGGAATGAAGTTGACTGAACAGTACTTCAGTTGAAAACCTGAGTTAAAAATTACTCTACACCAATAATGGCTGGAGGCTGCAAGAATGTATCATGGGAAGGATCACTCATATTTTCTTTCTTATATTCCTTGCTAAACATCTCCACCTGGACACTGCTCAAGACTGGTAGGTGGATATTTTCCTGATCTGAGATGTTCATGCTTACTTTCTTAAGAAATCAGTGACATGTTAGGTTGTCTAAGTCCTATCCATTTCAACAGAATAGCTAAATATACTAAATATGTAATCAGCTAAATTCTTTGAGTACAAAACAAAGCAAATTACAAAAAGGAAAAAAACTTGGACCACACCCCAAAGTATGTAAATACTGCAGAGCAAAGATTAATGAACACTGGCGATCTCACAAAGTAAAAATTTCATCACTCATTACACACTTCTTCTTGTTGAAGGCAATGAGAACTTTATTACAGACTCTAATGGAAGCCGAGGAAGGTTTACAATGAAGTTTTGTTTAATAAGTCTCTAGCTCCATTAAAATTATTCTGTCTCCCATCTGCATTCATATCAGACTGTGAGAAGCCTGGTAAGGGTAAGGGTCACAATTAAAGGTAATTAACCCTGCAGGAAATCTGTTCTCAGGTAACTATTGGCATAATGGGGGTTTGGGGATATAAAGGATAGGAGAGGATAGGTTTCATATATTCCATCAGAGCTTTCAAATAAGTGCAGCAAGGGTCTAATTCTGCTCCCTCTGAATCAATATACAGCGTCTTCACTCATGTTGAGGCTGGAGAAGATCATGGGCAACATGTTGGCACACCTCAGTGCAATATTGTAAAAGATAAGGTCATACGGCTGAGCTGAATGAGAGCTATGTCGATGAAGTACATGCTGCTGATGAAGTATATGTCTGTCAACTTAGCTCTGAGTCTGGCAGGTCTTATTTTTAACATCTGTGTGTTCAGTGTCACTATGACTGTACAGTGAAATACCTGTGTCAGATCAATAAGACACTCTAACTGCTAAGGCAAACAGCATGAGAATATAACAAGTATTAAAGCACATAGGAAAGGCTTATTAATATTTAGCAAAACTAATCTGTTTCTCACTAGCCAAAACATGCACATCCAGCCCTTTTGGGAAGACAGCTTTGAAGATTCACTAAGTTGAAATGAGGTTTTCTGCACTATATGTAACCATTTATATTCTCTGTGGGCTAAATCCTATTCCATAATTTTGAAGTCAACCTTTGAGATTTGGGAGATCATTAGAGGGTTTGTGTATGTTTTCTTCATTCTGTTTTTCCAGATAGACCAAATGTAGTCACTTTAGAGATGGGAATGTGATTTAAATAATATGACTTTGCTAACATAACATTTTGAATTTATCTTTATTAAGGCTGCATTTTAATTTCATTCCATGTATCCTCATTAAGCAACTGTTTGCTCCCTCAGGCATTTTTTCAAGCTAACTTTTAATCTACCTATTGGTACTCAATGCTGTAAAAGTTAAAGCCTATTTGAATTTTTATTTGGAAATCTGCTAGATTTTTTCCCCTTTATAGAACTGCAGGCATTCTGCTTTTGCAGGAGATGGTCTATTTTCCCTATATAATCTGATAAATATTAAATAACACATATTCATATCAATGTTTTGTGTGTGAAGATCTGATCTCCAGAAAATTATATATTAACTACAAAAGCATTTTATTTTACATTACTATTGCCGAAGTTCTGTCTAATCAGCTGTCTGAAATCCTGTCACTGTAGCATTCAGATGCTGGATAGCTATTGAAATTAGCAGCCAGTGGGCCTAAAGAACATATATTTTCCTCGATTCTATTGATTCAGACTTCTGAATATTGCATACATTACTTTAAGATGACAGGTGATGTAAGAAAGTTCAGTGAAAGAGAAAGTCATTGATGAAGAGCTGCTTTACATAATGTCGCATAATGTGATTTCTCTGGACATACAACAATGGCAGTATCTGCATCACACACAAAAATTTGCTTTTTTTAATATGGTATGCTCAAAGAACAAGTTTGCATTGTATAGTATACAATGCCTACAAACTTTAGACATTGTTATTTGACTAAAAGGATGGGAAAGACAGACACATTTCGGGGAGGTAATAAAAGCATCAAGCATTGGTTAAGATTGCGAAGAAAGTTAATGGTGTCTTGGGACATGGATTTGGATTTCACGCCTTCTCTTCTAGTGCCCTCATCATCCACCCTTTGTCTTTGATTAGCTGCAATGGCTGTTATGGAAACTGAGTCCTGTGGCTGTGTTGGCATCACACAAGTCAGGACATACATATGGCAATGTGCAGTAATAGTGCGTGAGCTACTGTTCTCCTGTTCTCATCCTTTCCTTCCTCCTCCATTGCCTGCATTTCTCCCCGTACAATCCAGTTCAAGTTACTGTATATTTACCTACAGAAACAAAATTCTTGGTCCTTGTTTTGATATAATCCTTCATTCCCAGAAATTACATAGTCTACAGTTACTGACTGCTCTCAAAGTAAGTTATTGTTTAGAAATATTTCTCTAGCTCAGCGTTTCTTGTTTTTAAAAGCTGGGTGCTACCTTCAGCAAAAAAAAAAACAAAAAAACAAAAAACAAACCTCTAAAGTAGGTCAGGAATCAGAACCAAAAGGGCTGCTCAAGGCAGACTCAGATCTGTAGGTATTTGCAATTTTAACTCGCTAGTTGTTCAAAGCATAACTAAAGCTCATGAGCATACAGCACAAACAATAGCAAGCAAAACTTGTTTGCATTATAGGTGTCTGCATGTGTCTTAATTGTTACCTGCTTGGTGACATATAAACAAAAATGTGTAGAACTACAGATATAAATAGATATAAATTACACAAACATAGCTGGATCTTTTTTTTTCTTTGTGGTTCTTACTAAGTTTTAATTTCATATACTCTTTCAGTTATGACTGGATTTCCTTGTAAGTGGCACTCAAGAGTTCACTGCTGCAAATGATTCTTCTGAATAAAAATAATTGTGCTGAGAGCAGTGAGATAATCTGTGCATTTGTGGACTCCTGCACTGAGACACACTGCAGGCACTTAGCAGGAGGAACAGCAGAGAAGAAAAACTTTCAGAAAAGGAAAATACCTGTGTTGGTGCTGTTCCAAATGGTAGCTGCCTTTTTAATTTACTGCACCATCTTTAACAGTAAATATTACCTCACCATTGCTGGGTGTTTCCAAACTTGATTCCTCAGCCTCATAATAAGAAAGCCAGTCTCAAGAATAAAAATAGTTTAAGTACCACTGGTTGGAAGTCACTAATGGAAGATACAGCAAGGTGAAAATTTGCCTTTGTGCAAAAAGATCTCTCCTTGGGCTAGGTGGGGACATGTTTCCTCAGAGGCTATCCCAGACTCCACTTCGTAGGTTGTTGAGTGTACTTAATATGCAGGTGTAGACAAGGGAAAAAACCTAGTACAGCAAAGATAGCACTTTGAGTGTGAACCCTTCCAACCAAGGGTTTTTTATTCCCAGTTGGTCCAGTGAGTCCTCATGCTTTGGGCCAAATTGACCTCTTTCAAGGGAGAAGAAATTGTAGCATCCCTATGTACATGCTCAAAAAGGTAACCATTTTCTTAGACTGAATTCTCACCAGGCTCAGTAAAGAGTGAAAAACACCAGAATGAGTGTGGCTGAGACAGCAAAAACATGAGTGTGTAAAAACACATGCACATTTACAACCTTCCTTCCATCACACAAGGTATGATTTGTATTAGCTATGTACTGAGCGCAAGAATCACAAGTGATCCAGAAAATGCATGTTTGATATACTTAATAAATGCAATAAAGTAGCAGAAGCAGATTCAGACGAATGTCCCCATCTGACCTTGAAGTCACATGTTTTAAACCTAAGGTGACTAGCAAATTACTTCAACTGACCTGTACTCTGCAAGAAGGTAAACATTTGCTCTGACTCCCTGTTGGGCTGGCAGTTTTCATATTCAGCATAATTACTTCTATTAGAAGTAATTGACTTCTAATGGAGAATTTCTACTGACTTCTGCCAGACAAGGTCCCTGAGATCCTGTGCAATTCTGCCAAAATGCTGCCTGCAATACCCAGGCTGAATACAAGACCTTATGGTCTACCAGTGGGAACCTAATGGGGGACCTCTTCATTCATCCCATTTTGGCTTCTTGACAGTTCTCAACAAATGCATGTAATTGCTGGAACTAGAGTCAGAAACTTCTACTATATTCAGGCTTGAATCTTGAGCTGGAATTCACAGTGTTTTTTTAGATTCCTTTTAAAAACATATATATTGTTGGTTTGTATGTATATGTAGTTTGTGTGTGCAATTATTATTTTTTCTCTGCACAATTCTGACCCTGCTTCTCAGACACTGAGGTGAAAAATGAAAAGAAAACATGATTTCTGACTTTAACAGGTCAAGCTTATGGATCTGGCCTCACCAAATGAAGACCAGATGCAGAAACGCTGCTGACCTCACAATTTACCCCAAACGGCTACCACAGAAAAACTAGACTCTTCATTGTCTGAGCTAAAAGATCCTTTAGTTATAGGTAGTTGCAAGTTTACACACCTCTTTGAATCAGCCAGTGGGTATGGGCAGGTTACTCGTCGGTTACAAATCACACCTTGAGCCGCCTTCAACCTCATTCAGCTATATATATTTCAGCTCAGACGGGACAAGGAGGGAAATAGAAGTTGGGTTAGATGCTTTTGACTAACTTCCCTTCAGTGTCTGTTCCTGATTAAAAATCCAAGTCATGCCATGAAAAAGTGATTCTAATTTAAGGGTGAATTTACAAAAACACAGGGCTGCTTTTATAAATGGAAAATAATTTTCACACAAAATATTTCTTCCTTCTTCTTTCCTTCCTTCCTTCCAGAAACACAAAACTAATTAATGCTGTTCTGATTTATACTGTATGAAGGCTCAGATCTGTTTCTTCATAATGTTCATGTGGATTTCTTACATGCAAATGGGTAAGGGACTTCTGTCTCTTTTGATGTGTTGATATTTTTAACATATTAAATATTTATTCTTCTTTAGACCTTGTTCAGAAGATTATCCAATTGATTACTTCCCAGTATTCTTAGCACTTCACTTACTTGACTTCTGCTTTCAGAGGTCTTGGTCATTTTATCTTACCAAAAAGTTGAGGAAAGTCACCTCCTTTCAATGCTGTAAGAGTTAGAAGGTTTTTCGTTGAAGGACAAATTTTGGTGTTGCTTTGATGGCTTACATTCTCCTGCTGCAACACATTGGTGAGCTAATGCTGAGGTGTGTTGTCACTGCTGACTGTTATTAAAAGCAGGTTGATCAGTTCCTGAAATAAGGGTGTCTGCAATTCCGCTAGCTTGATGTTCCTTGACAGCTATGAGGTAAGTCCTTAAATGTGCTGCTAATTGCATAAAACACAAGAAGAATCAGGAATATGTGATATCATTGTATGAAGGCCAACATGGAGAGCTATAATTTGGTTGTTAATAGCAGGTTACATTAGGAACTCAGTAGTGAAGAAAACAGCTGCAAAAATGTAGACAAGAAATATCCAGGTGAAAAAATGTTTCTAGGATGATATTTTCAATTCTACTATATTGGAGGAAGCTTTGATCAGGACAAGCTTGTAGCATTTAACAGAAAAATTATTCAAACTCCAGCTCTGCAGTTTCTGCCATGTTGAATAATGTCATTCTTTTATATGGCAAATTTGCTAGTATCTCACACAAATTTGGCAGCACTATCATTTTTCCAATCATATACAATTACTTAAATCAGAAATGTTGAATCAGAGAATAGAAGTTAGCTACAAAGCTCAAATTATCCCTTTGGAACATGCTTTCTGATATTTTAAGTTTCCTGCTGTAAATGTTTTTGAATATCTCATATTACAGTGGAGTTGTGAGAACTGCAGTTAGTATTACTAAAAGGTCTTATAAATTTATTTCAATTTCACAGATTTATTTTGTGCAGAAAGAAAAAAAGTGTTTGGAAAAACAATGATACATTTCAAGTCATCATCTTCAAAAGGAAACTTCCAGATTTTTCACTTGGAATAACTTTGTTTTAAACAAAATCTGTCAAACATTTTGATTTTGATATACTGCATTTTTAAGGTATCAGGTAACCAAAATATCTATGATTTTGTTGGAGGAGGAGAATGCCTCTAATTTCCCTTCCCTTCAGTCATGGCTGAAAATGTAATAAGAATAGACTTTCTTACAAAATTTCAAAATTGTATATAATAAGGCTAGAAACTTATTTGCAACATTGAGATCTGCCGATTGGGGGTGTTGTTGACATCAGAAAGCATGAAGGCATATAATAAAAAGCAAGAAAAGTAAGTTTCCAGATAATTACATCTTTTTTCCTGGAACTGAAAAACAAATCTTGGCGAAGTGTCGCAGCCTGAGGTCAGGTTTTGCTTTACCTTGCTGTTTCATTCCACATCAGATTGTTGCAAAATCTTTGATTCAGCCTTCCCAAAACCTACTCTCCTATCTTGCCCTTTCCTGTTGTTAGGTTGCTTCCCATTGCAAACCCTTTAAAGGCTGATACATGTAAACCTGCAAAGTCTGGAATACTTTGCAGCTTGCTTTAACCTTTTGAATCTTAATTCTGAAATAATTCCGGTCTTGAAAATGATCAAGACATATTGTGATAACATCTCTTAATTCCTGCCGTAAGCAAGCATCCAGCTGGCATAATGTAAAAGCACGACTACAGGTTGCTGACTCCTCTCCCCTACTGCCAAATTTGCTTTACCACACCAAGAAGAACAATGTTAGTAAAGGAACTGGCAGGCTGGACAAAGAAAGGAGGTTTTGTTCAAACCTCCCACTGATACCGTTTCACAGGTAAGCAGGACTGGCCTAAGGACAAAAATAAACTTTTTATTTGGCTCTCTCAGCAAAGGAGACTGTACTCCTAGAACACAGGACTTGAGCAAACTTTCCCTGAAGCTAATGAAATGTCATTCAACTCAGGACTGTTAAAAGTGATTCTAGAAGATGGTACCATCATATTGGTTTTCTTCCCAAAGTCCTATCAACAGCTAAAGAGTCATTTGGCCATGTGTCAGGAAATTTTTAAAAAGGTCTAGGTGTATTTGATGTTTGCTTTATGCACTAGGGGGGAAAAATAAATTCAGTTATGTTTTTTCTTTGCAGATTTTTCTGTAACCACATGAATAAACCTGATTGTGCACATGCCTATGTACCTTCTTTAATCAAAGGACAGAATAGGAACCATCTTTAAAGATTTCATAACTGGACTGTACTGTGCAGCTAAAAAAATATAAAAAATTAGTCTTAAATTAAAAATATGTGCCTTCAAAAATCTGAGGGCATTTCACATCTGAATGAACAACAGTCAACTTCAGGAGGTAATTCTTTTCCCCTACCAGAAAACTTTGTTGCCTCATGGAGAAAAAACCAAAACAAAATACAAAATTTTTGGAAATGCAAACCAAAGTTGTAATTTTATTTTTCATACAGAAAATGTCATTTCCTCCTACGTTTATCTTTGGTTTCTCATCCTCAATACCATAGTTGTTCTTTTACATTCTGTGACATTAAGCAAAGAAGTGCTTTTGGAATCTTTTCTAACTTCACTTCTCTTTCTTAAGTGTGACTTTCAACAAAAAAAACCCCACCACCTGATTAACTATTCTAAAACCACTTGATCATACTCCAAAGACCAAGTGATGCACCAGTAACAATTTTTAAGTTTTATATTTTACAGATAATTGAGTATTTCTAATCCTAGGTGTCCGAATCCCATGTGTTAGTTGCAGAACTAAGTAACCTTCTTCCATATTTTCATTTTAGTTTTCTTTTAACATTTTGCAATATAGTTTTTCATACAGAGAACACTTCTTTTTTTATAAACAGATGTCACTCGAGCTGTCATTTCAAAGATGTGTGACTGAATTTCTGAGAGTCTAAGAGAAATGTTAAAAGCGACATGAAGTAAAGCAAATGATTTGACTATTGTTTCAAGAGTTCGTTTTAAAATTTAAATGGAAAAAACCCCTGAAGATATTATTCAGTAATAATAATAATAATGATCTTTCTATAATGTTTTAAATTGCTAAAGTTCCTATGTAAACACTAATTAATTCAAAAAATACCCACAACTTTTAGATGCTAATATTAACCTTACAAAAGTAAGCTGATTTGTGTGTGCGTGTGTGCGTGAGGGCTACATTCCCTCCATGTGTTCACATGCACAGACTATACAGTCATTTGTCAGTCTCTAATAAGAAACAGAAGTGACATCTGTCATGCATTCCAGTAAACACATTAAGCAAACACAATAGGACCCCAAAATGTTTACTCAAGTACTCTAATTAATTGTGATTTGCTGTAACAGAGTTTTCTATGAATTAAACAGAAAGATCCATGCCCTCTCCTCCCCCTGCTGTAGTTTTTGTGCAGTGGGAAAAGATTTAAACTAAAGACTTCCCTTCTGGCCCTGCCAAGGTGCATTTTTTCCTCATAGACTTGACTTGTAGTAGAAGTTGATGTGAGAGTTTGTCATGGCTGTTTTGACAGTCCGGTCATCCTAATCCAGGGATCTGGTCCCTGTGGTTTGTCAATTATCCTACTAACCCTACAGCGAGAGGAACACTCAAGGCACTGAACTGTCATCCGATAACCAAGAAATAATGTCAGCAGCCAGTGAGTAGGGATTGTGAGAGATGGGGATGCTTTTGACAACAGAGAAGTGTGGATCATTTCAGCATTTATTTTATTTATAGGCATTCGTAACAAATTAATTATATCTCACTGCAAGGCTTCACTAAAGCTTGCCGGATCCAGACCTGCATGCGTACACAGGATGATGAGCGCAACTGAGTGCAGAGATTGCAGCACAGCAGATCCAGGCGTGGGGTTCGATTCCCATTTTCTTTCGCCCCCCCCTCCTGTGACCTTGAGCTTGTTACTTGACTTGGATATGTTTCAATATCCCCCTGGATAAACTGAGGATAAAAGCATACACTCTTAAGAGCAGACAGAGCCTTAATCAATTAGTGCCTGTAAAGGACATTAAGATCATTTAGCAAAAGGTAGAATTAAAGTGCAAATTATGCTAAGGTCCTATTGAAATGAAAGGCAAGTGTGTTTAAAAGGGGATTTAGATGCAGAAGGCTAGACAGCAAAGAAAATCTAGGTGGAGGATCACAGGAGGCTTGATTCTGATCCAGTGTGTATTGGGATAATTTGGCTTAACTCCCCACTTAATACTAACAAAGCAGGCTCTGCCCTGGATTCTCACTTGGTGTAAAGTTACACTGATCTATGATTGCACCAATTAAACCAACTGAGAGTTCAAATTTTTGGCTCTTCAAGTCCTCATAATTAGAGTTATAATTTCGTTTTTTCATTTCCTAAGCCTGTTTTTTATCTATTGTTACTCAATCACAGGTTTACTCTAACCAGGCTGAACAGAGAAAATATGTGAGAAGAAATGAAGTAATAGAGACAAAATAAATCTCTGGAGTCATCCTGTTTTCACGTAAGCCACAGCACAACCAGCAAGGCTGGGTGATGGCATGGGTACCAATGAGAGTCTCTTACACCTTTAGTTTCTCTAGCTGAGTTGTGGTACAACACCAGCACTAAACAGTTCAAATTTTCTACCACATTACAACTCTTCAGAAAAGCACAGGGTGTGAGATGGGTGAATTCACTATGCAGGCATTTGTCACCATTGAGGTAACTTCTTTTGAAGTGATATACTCAGTTTTCTCATTTCCAGAAAAATGGAGTGGGAATAGGCCAGCCAACGCAGTATTGGGATAAACTCTGATAAAACACAGATGATATGAATTTAAAATTCTAAGGGATCGTTTTAAGACTGCTTCTAGTAGGCTGAACAATTTAGAGTTCCAGTTTGTGGTGGTTGGGAAGATTTATTCTGGACACGAGCACAGAAAGGAAAAGGAGAAATTTATGGTGATCCTTGGAAGGAGAAGGTCTTCCAGTTGTAGGTGTTGTTTCAAAGCCATGGGTGCTACCATTAGAACAACTGAATGTAGTGGATCATAGTAGATCATGCTATTCATCAAATAATTTTGTCTTCTATGTATCTCCTACATGACTGAAATATGCATATCCACTGCTGACATTTGGGGAAGAGAGATGTCTCAAAGTGTCTGTTTAAAATCACCACCTTAATTCTTAGCTGAATTAGCAGGAAATTAAAATCCAGAGTCCAGGAATTTCACGATCATGTCTAATATTAGACCCTAGCTATTTCAATTGCAGTACTGTCATCAAATCTGGAAAACCGCTGGAAGCCAGCCCAGGAAAATATTGTACTTTAGCAATGTGTTGCTATGTGAATATCACTTCATTGTACAAAATATAAACCATCCTGTTCCTGAAAACCTTGAAAGTATTTGCCCTACACAGAAAAAAACCCAAACCTTTGGAAGAACCCGAACGAGAAACAACTGATCCAACTGAAACCAGCTGAAACTGCTGGTTCTTGCCATTCTCCATAGCATTCAGGTAGTTTAGGGTAACTTCTTTTATATAGAAATAGTATCTTGCTGTCAAACACTAAAAATGTCTTTGCTGGGGATGAATATTTGCAAAGGGGCAGGCAAATATGGGTGACACTGTTGTGGGTGTTTACTACAGACCACCTGATCAGGAAGAGGAAGTTGATGAAGCCTTCTATAGGCAGCTGGAACTAGCCTCACAATCACAGGCCCCGGTCCTCGTGGGAGACTTCAGCCACCCTGATATGTGCTGGAAAAGCAACACGGCAAGGCATGCATGATCTAGGAGGTTCCTGCAGAGCATCGAGGACAACTTTTTGATGCAGGTGGTGGAGGAGCGAATGAGGCAAGATGTGCTGCTCGACCGTACACTAACAAACAAGGAAGGGCTGGTTGAGGATGTGAGGGTTGGGGGTAGCCTTGACTGCAGTGATCACGAGATGGTGGAGTTCAGGATCCTGTGTGGTAGAAGCAGGGTAACAAGTAGGATTACAGCCCTGGACTTCAGGAAAGCCAACTTTGGCCTCTTCAAAGACCTGCTTGAAAGAACCCCAGGGGTTAGGGCTCTAGAAGGTACGGGGGTCCAAGAGAGCTGGTCAGTGTTCAAGGACCACTTCTTCCAAGCTCAAAATTGGTGCATCCCTAGGAGGAAGAAGTCAAGCAGAGGAGCCAGGAGACCTGCATGGATGACCAAGAGCTTCTAGAGAAAATCAGATGGAAGAGGGAAGTTCACAGTATGTGGAAAAAGGGACTCGCCACTTGGGAGGAATATAGGAATGTTGTCAGGGTATGCAGAGATGCAACGAGGAAGGCCAAGCTCCACTTGGAACTCAGTCTGGCAAGGGATGTCAAGGATAACAAGAAGGGCTTCTTTAAATACATCAGCAGTAAAAGGAAGACTGGGAACACAGTGGGCCTGTTGCTGAACCCAATAGGGGCCTTAGTAATGCAGGATGCAGAGAAGGTAGAGTTGCTGAATGCCTTCTTTGCTTCAGTCTTTACTGCTAAGCCTGGCCCTCAGGCATCCCAGCCCCCAGAGAACAGAAGGAGAATCTGGAGAAAGGAAGACTTCCCCTTGGTTGAGGAGGATTGGGTCAGAGATCACCTAGGCAAACTGGACCCTCGCAAATCCATGGGCCCCGATGGGATGCACCCATGAGTGCTGAGGGAGCTGGCGGATGTGTCACTAAGCCACTCTCCATCATCTTTGAAATGTCATGGAGGACAGGAGAGGTGCCCAAGGACTGGAGGGTAGCCAATGTCACTCCAGTCTTCAAAAAGGGCAAGAAAGAGGACTTGGGAAACTGTAGGCCAGTCAGCCTCACCTCCATCCCCAGAAAGGTGATGGAGCAGTTCATCTTGGAGGTCATCTCCAGGCATGTAGAGGAAAAGAAGGTTATCAGAAGTAGTCAGCATGGACTCACCAAGGGGAGATCATGCTTGACCAACCTGATAGCCTTCTACGATGGCATGACTGGCTGGGTAGATGAAGGGAGAGCAGGGGATGTTGTTTACCTCGACTTCAGCAAGGCTTTTGACACTGTCTCCCGTAACATCCTCATGGACAAGCTTCGGAAGTGTGGGTTAGATGAGGGGACAGTGAGGTGGACAGAGAACTGGCTGAAGGGCAGAGCTCAGAGGGTCGTGATCAATGGGGCAGAGTCTGGTTGGAGGCCTGTAAGTAGTGGTGTTCCCCAGGGGTCTGTGCTGGGTCCAGTCCTGTTCAACATATCCATCAATGACCTGGACGAAGGGACAGAGCGTACCCTCAGCAAGTTCACTGATGATACAAAACTGGGAGGAGTGGCTGATACACCAGAAGGCTGTGCTGCCATCCAGCGAGACCTGGACAGGCTGGAGAGATGGGCCGAGGGGAACCTCATGGAATTCAACAAAAGCAAGTGTAAGGTCCTGCCCCTGGGGAGGAACAACTCCACACACCAGTACAGGTTGGGGGTTGGCCTGCTGGAAAGCAGCTCTGCTGAGAAGGACCTGGGGGTGCTGGTGGACAGCAAGGTGACCATGAGCCAGCAACGTGCCCTTGTGGCCAGGAAGGCCAGCGGTGTCCTGGGGTGCATTAAAAGAAGTGTGGCCAGCAGGTGAGGGAGGTTATCCTCCCCCTCTACTGTGCCCTATTAAGGCCACATCTGGAGCACTGTGTCCAGTTCTGGGCTCTCCAGTTTATGAAGGACAGGGAATTGCTTGAGCAGGTCCAGCAGAGAGCTACCAAGATGATCAGGGGACTGGAACATCTCCCTTATGAGGAAAGGCTGAGAGACCTGGGGTTGTTCAGCCTGGAGAAGAGAAGACTGAGGGGGGATCTTATCAATGCTTATAAATATCTGAAGGGTGGGTGTTAAGAGGATGGGGCCAGACTTTTCAGAGGTGCCCAGTGACAGGACAAGGGGCAATGGGCACAAGCTGGAACACAGAAAGTTCCACCTAAATATGAGGAAAAACTCCTTTCCTGTGAGGGTGCCAGAGCAGTGGAACAGGCTGCCCAGAGAGGTTGTGGAGTCTCCTTCCCTGGAGACATTCAAACCCCCCCTGGACCTGGTCCTGTGCCCCTGCTCTGGGTGTGCCTGCTCAAGCAGGGGGGTTGGACGGGATGATCTCCAGAGGTCCCTTCCAACCCTGGCCATTCTGTGATTCTGTGATTCTGTGAAAGCTTAAGACAGAAGGCATACTCTGTTATGAAAACATACATTGCATAAAGAAATAACACTCAGCTCCCGAAAGCCAAAGCCATGAATGAGTCAACATGTCTCCCCAGATGAAGGCCACTAAACTTCTTTCTTCTCCATATATCTCACTGTTCTATGATCTGTATATGATCCCTGCTGTTGTTGAATTATCAGTCAAGAAAACCATTTTTGGCTCATTTATGTACTTGCCTTGTAAATGTGCATTCCCATAGCCACTCACCAACCTGATGGCAGTCATTTCGATAATTCCCCTATGCAACAAACTGCAGCAGAATCATCATAGATCTCACACCAAAGTGTCTAGACCACAGGATAAACTTAGTTTATACCAGTGACTTGGGGAGCAGCAATACCCATCCCAAGCTTCAGGCCAGTCTCTTCATCCCATCCTCAGTGGGAATGGACATACGTTTTTCAGGTCAGTTGTTTTGTTTTTTAAAAGATGGGTATGTTGATAATATGACCATGTCTGAAGATACTCAGACATGGTAGGACTTGTGTCTAGGATGTGGATATTAGTCAGACTGCTAGTGAGGTGGTCAAGGGAAGGTGGTAAACACAGCCCATCCGCTGACTCTCCCCACACCGAAAAGTCTAACTCTCTAATACCTCAGAAGGCTTATTCCATAAACATTGCATCCTTTAAAACAATTTGCAGGGAAGTTATATTATCAATGAGAAACTTTAAACCTCTAAGACTGCTGCTTGACAATTTGTCACTCAACTTCAGCAAAACTATAGGGGAAAAGCACAATGAATTAATGAATAGCAACAAATCCCCATGACAACATGTTACTTCATTAAAATTTTATCAGCATTCTTCCTAAGGAAAGCATGCCTTCTGTTCTATGCTGAGTTTCTTCTACAGTGTTTTACAGACAATTCACAGCATTCTGGCGCTTCAAAATTAGTTCCTGTGGAGAGTGAGCTACACACAGACTCTAGATTGTGTCACACAGTGGTCTCCTGGGTGCCATGATGAAGTTTTGCCTACATTTTTTGTGTGTATCTTATGCCTTAAACATTAATCAAGCATTTCCCAATTGCTTTCTTTGAGAATAGGTTAATTAGCTGCAAATGCATCTCTCTGTTAATTTTCAGCAAATGCATTAAACTGCATTTCATAAATATTTTCCTAGGAACCAAATAAAAGCTTTGAAAGGAAAATGTTTTCATTGCTTTTGCTGGGGCTCTGTCTTATGCTTTTTTTTCTTTTTTCTCTTTTTTTTTTTTTTTTGTGGCAATCCATAAAACATATCCATTGGTGTTCATGTATCTCTCAGTTCTAAATGTAAGTATAAAAAAAGAATAATAATAAAAGTGGTTGCTAGATACTGTAAGCTTGCCAATATAATCTTAGGATTTGATAAAAAAAATTCCCCTGCTCAGAAACACTGAAATTATTTGCTTGGAAATTCAAATTGTTTTAAAGAGGAAAAAACCATATAGATTGGGAGAAAAAAGACAAAATTACTCTTAAAAAAGTAATAGCTTATATGGATGTCAGTAACCTGTCCTGGTTATATTAATATTTCCCTCAGAGAATTACACTCCACTTACTTACTGCATGTATTTGGCTCTAAAAGCACCTAACAAGACAATATCTGTTCTGGAATACTTTTTAAGCCAAACAGCTTTGGGATGCAAAGGCTGCAGGGAAGGAAATTCTTTCCTTGGTTTTCTTTTCACCTGCAAACTAAGGTGTTTGACACAGGGATGAGAGTGTTGAAGTGAGCAGCTAAAATCCTCATTTTTTTTTTTTTTTTTAGTTAGGTGGGAGTAGGCAGAATTAAGTGTCCATATTTATGATGTAAGATTTCTGGGCCAGATGGATGGTATTAAAAAAATGATGTTTCTTCTTTAGCATTAGATAGTTATTTTCTACAAACCATAAACGTTGCAAAAGGAAGAAACCAAATCTTCCTACTTCTAGCCAAATGCCTGAACTCCACATCTCTGTCTTCTGTCCTTATGGCCCCATGAACCTTGCTAGTCTTGATGAAGTAGAAAACATGTAGAGATCTGTCTACAGAATATCACAATAATGAGAACATTCTGATTGGATGTGGAAACTGTTGTCGTAACCACCCTGCAACTCAAGGAAAGCCTACAAACAAGGTCTTCTGCCTTCTCCATGACTAACATAACCACTGGGCTGTTATGCCAAATATTTTTACCCTGTATTCTTTTTTTAAAATTTAATTCATTGCAGTCTTAGTAAGAGGCTTGATTCTGAGCAAGCCTAGCAATGTGAGTCTCTCAGGTGACTGAGTGGAATGGATATCTTCATCTTGAACCAGAGCCTTTTTGTGAAAATTAGTCTAGGTGTTCATGGTCAGTTCAGCAAAGCCAAGGCCCTACCAGACATTTCCCGCAGGACTGCTTGGTTACACAATGAAACTTATTACATGAAATATAAGTGCAAATAGCACCTTTCCTTAGGTTGCACCACTGAAGTAAGGCCCTAACTGCATCTAAATGACACATAAGATCACATGACATGCTCCAGATAATGCAAAATCCAGGTTACAGATGTCACAATGTTTAGTAGAGGTCTGCATCTCAATGGGGGACATCAGTGTTCATTGGGAAATTCTTTCTCTCCACCCATTGTTTAACTTTTTTTGAGTTTTAATTTTTTTCCCAACAACCTGCAGTCCAGCTAAACCAACATATTTATACAGTGATCATCTTCCTATACAGAGTATTTAACAAAAGTAACATAGTGCAGTCCTGCTTCTTTCAATGGGTGGTTTCCATTGACACCAGTGAGGTCTGGGTCAGGTTCGTTATACAGAAGTCTGTTATACAATCTTGGTAGGATAAACATTGAAAGAAGCATTGAACCAGTAAATTAAGGAAACTGAGATATGTCTTCTCTGAAATCTTATTAAAAAATAGCTTTAATAGTAGTGTTTCCTCAGCCACACTTCTGTACACTCTTTGTTTATTACAATTCATGAGATGTCATCCAATGACTCATTTTAAATTAACAAATCCAGGCCCAGCTGGTTACAGGTCCATTTATAACTGTTCTAATCTTAACAAATCAAACACAGGACAACACCACACTCCTGCAAAAAGAGATCTCCTTGTCCTTTTCCTGCAATACTGTCTCCTTCTCAGCTTGTCTCATTTCCCTTTCCACTCAAGAAAGGATGGGTGTTGGTCAGTTTAGGATGGCTCATAGTTGAACACTCTTGTGACTCTGTCATGAGGAAGTTCTAGAGCTCCAATGTATATTTGTTACTTCCTGGACTTGTTTCCTGGGACCCCAAAGTATTTTTTGTCACAGTTGGATAAAGACTCTAATATCTCATCATTATGGTTTTTGGCAGTTAGTAGACAGTATGATGGTCATCTGCAGATGCATCTTTACACATTAGTTATCCAACAACTTGACCTTATGAGAAGGTTTATCAAAACCTCTTCATCAGTGCTACTTCATCAGTAGGTCCTGTTCTTTTCAGTTTCAGCAATTCCAATACAGACGCACCATCCCTTTACTTCATTAATTGCATCAGGGCTAAGAATGTGAAAATAGCTACTCTTATTATGGTGCAGCAGTTTTCAGAAATACAGATAACGCCAGGTTGCAGCCAGCAGGAAATTGAATATGATGTACTTGATGCGCTTACTGCCATACCTGGATTTAATGATATTTCAGGGTTCAGTAAGCTGTGGCGTGAATGTCAAAGACATGTTGTGAGCAGATTTCAAACGGCATGCAGCAGGGTCAGAAGCTGGGAGTCATGGTACTCTGAGAAAAGCCTCAGTGGAAGGCAGGCAATATTAGGCTGTGAGTTACCTTGTTACCTTGCTCTCTTGTGGTTGAAAAAATACAGGACAAGGGAACTGGTAGCCACTCTCCTGTTGAAAGGCAGAATCTCCTGGTGCATTTCTTTTGGCAGACACATCTTCAAGTTTGGGGAAAAAAAAACTAGTCAAGGACATGACCTCTGCAAGGCTGTCAGACTGCTAGATACAACATATTTTTCTAGACACTGTACTCTTCAACCCAAGCCCATATTTGTGTGAAATGTCTAACAATGCTTGGCCAGACAAGAGAACTAAATCATGATTCTGAAGTTACAGCTATCATTACCCATAACCAAAGCCAAATAGACACTGTGTTATTCCTAGAGAAAGCAGAGGAAAAACTATTTCCTTTCTTCTCTTCCTTTCTTTTTCCACATCTGAAGACATCAGTAACTTGTGAATTAAAAAGCAAGAGGAGGTGGCTTTGAGCAGGATTCACATAAAGCTGTTGTGGGGAGCATGTGGCACTATTTAAGTTCCTTCTGAACTCTGCCTGCCTGCCTCTGTCCTGTAGTCTTTTTGAGGCCGCTTTTGTTAAAGGCGAGTCATGCCAATCAATACTAGCAGGTGGTCTTTTTAGTTCCAGGTGTTGACAACAGGTATTGACTTTGGTCTCCTATATCCTGTATCACAAAGGGAGATGGTGAATTCAGCATTCATTGGCAGAAAGATGATAGATGACATTTGCTGGCTCAACATTCTTCATGAGACCATCTCCAACACTTGTTATTCCAGTTCATGTGCCTCTCGGTAAGGAGTAACTGCAGATTAGGGACTTGAAAATTCACTGTCCTATGCAGAGTGGTCTCTCTACCAACATGCATACTTCAAAGAAATACCATGATCACTGGTTCTTTGTATTTTGTTATAAGGGAGCATTTCAGTTTTAATTTGTCCCTGAGTTTTAATGACTTGCACTCTATTTTAATCTTAGTCATTTTTACAGAAATTTGATGGTGAATTAGAAACAGATGCATCCCTTGCAGACATTTCCTAAAAACTACAAGATGCTTAGAAAGAATCTGCTTGCTAGTGTCTAGGAAAGAGCTTTTGGGGATTGATATATATTTGTGTACCTTTATTAAATTAAATTAATTAGCTGAGAGCATGAAATTACCTCAGTGCCTGATCTTTTTATTTTTCTGTTTGCCATTTATATGCCACGTCATATATGCCACATGTTTCTAGCCAAACCTCTGAATTAAGATTTTAGCAAGCAGAACAATGCTAA
Organism: Morus bassanus; assembly: GCA_031468815.1. Taxonomy (NCBI): domain Eukaryota; kingdom Metazoa; phylum Chordata; class Aves; order Suliformes; family Sulidae; genus Morus; species Morus bassanus. The sequence goes on along the minus strand of CM062569.1, from coordinate 112,443,284 downwards.
GAACAAGTCTGTTCCAATAACTGCTGGTTTGGAGATAAATTGCATTTATTTAGCTTATATTTATTTATTTATGTATTGTGGGTTGTTGTTGTTTTTAGTGTTTTTTTGCTATTGGGGAAGCACCATCAGGTAACATGAGCAATATGAACTGAACATGAGACATGTGAACATGTCCTCTGCCTCATACATTCCAAAGCAGCTTTATTAAATGTCTGCTATGGTCAACTTGGCAACCACCAAAAGTAAAACCAAAATTCTCTCAGAACTTGAGTATTCACATCCTGTTTTTTTTGGAAGAAGCCTTCCCAAGGGAAAGGGGCAAGAGAGAAAGAATAATGCTGCTAGGTGGTGAAACTAGGGAATTAGAGGAAAATTAATAAATGAGAGGACTGCTTTCAGTGACCCCGTGCAAACAGGACCTATAATAAAAAGAAGAAAGGAAATATTAAAAAATAAAATAATCCTCTGGACTCTGAAGTTCTTTTCTGTAGTCAGCCTCATGATTGGCAATACTGACCTTTGTTCACCTGAAGGAACAAAACACTTCTTCATTCTTGCCTGGATGATGGGACAACATGTAATTGCAGTGTCCTGGTAAAGCCCAGAGCAAGCATTGTGACTCCAAGAACTACATCTCTAGACTCTGTTCAAGAGCAGGTGTAGACAGGTGAGGTGATCCACATCTGTACGAGTAACCAGCTGCTCCCCATGAGACACAGGTAATTCTCTGCCTCAAACAGAGGGTAGCACCCAAGCTGGCTTTTGGGTAGGGTGGCTGGAGTAGACCATCACACCATGATTGGGAGCTGTTGTGTCAGTGCTAACTGGCCAGTGCTAAAAATGTGCTAGAGCCCATATTACAGTTTTCACAAAATACATGCCAGTACTTGACTCTGTGCCTTAAACTTGTTTATTTTATTAATATAGAGATAGCCAAAGCCTCTGTGTTGGCTTACAAAGCTCTCCGTATGGGTGCTGGAGGACAGAGCTATAGAGTGTTTCCTCCTCCTCTTCCCCTCCTTGATCTTATTGTACTAGAACTGAATAGGATAGGATAGGATAGGATAGGATAGGATAGGATAGGATAGGATAGGATAGGATAGGATAGGACGGAACAGAACAGACTAGACTAGACTAGAATAGTTCAGTTGGAAGGGACCTACAATGATCATCTAATCCAACTAGATGCAATGATGTGGCATGGTGTGCCAACTGCTTGAATGTACCCATAGCCTTTCCTAAGGAACCTAAGGCTGTTCCACAGCTCAGGCTTTGTCTGTGCTCGGCACCTGTTCTCTTGTTAATGCAGAGCTTGGAGATGAGCTGAGCTTCAAAACAGGTTTGAACTTGACAAGATAGACATGGATGGGCTCCCCTCATATTTCCATTAGCAAAATGACCTGTTCAGGCCCTTTCTCCTGCTGGTTGCATTACACTCTGTACCCGCTCAGCCTCACTAATCTATGAACTCGGGAGAAAAAATTGCAAGCCAGGTTTACATCTTCCCACACTCACCATGTTCAGCCAGCATGGCTGTCTTCAGGACCTTTCTGTCTTACCTTTGGTTTCTCCCTCTCCAAGTATCTCTATGTCATTGCCTCACAGACGTTATCTTAGTGTCTTTTAGCCTAACTTTATCAAGAATTTTGCAGTCTTTATACACTTAGCCCAAACAACACAATGTTTTGGTTTTTATCTTTTTTGAATACGGTTAGTGTTCCTATATTGACTATTTAGAGGGGGGAAGAACTCATTGAAATGGTGGTAAAAACACTGAAAACCTTCCTCTAAAATGGAAAACTGTTCTGACTTTTTGCATTTTATTCTCAAAGAGAGGTCTTTTATCGACGCCAGCTCAGCACCTTGGAGAGAAAAGTGATATCTTGAAAAAGGCTTTTAAACCCTGAGGTTGGCTGTGGTTTTTTTTCTTTTCCCTAGACTTTGTAAACACTTTTCTCTGTGAAAGTAATGCACATAATTGTGGGATCTTCCATCTTTTTATAAGCAATATGCTCTAAGTATTACAAATCTCAAAAAAAGCTTTTTTTTTTCTTATTTCTTTTTTCCCCATTTTTGGATGGAAGTTACCCAGTTAGGGAATAAATGCAGAACACAAAGATGTCATTTTCTTTCTTAAACAAGGTCAGTACCCTGACAATAAGGGCACTTTAAAAGCTTTCTATTGTGCATGTGTTCTTTGGGGAGAAGGAGCTGATCAATGTCCTTTCAGGTTTTCAGGTTTATTTCTAGGACTTTTCCTTGGGTTTTGGGTCGCCCCCCCCCCCCCCCCCCCCCCGGTTAAAAGTGAACTAAATATTTTATTTTGTAAGGAGGAAATAAAACATCCATTACATTGCCATATTTTAGCAAGGAAAATCAATCTGGTCCAGGTCTGAGTTCAGGTTTTTATTTTTTTGCTTGTAATAGCTAAGAAACATCTCAGCAATATTATAAGAAAGAAATATCTGGCTACTTGTTTGCAGGCACAGTCTGGCCCCCGGTCCTGCAAACTATGAGACAGGACTGCAGTTTTATTAAAGTACTACTTAGAGAAGCCGTATCATGAGCACCTACAGTCAGTGGCTGGTTTTAAACTTCTTTTGGTAGACAAGCAATGGAAAGATAGTCCTGGTTTTGCCAACGGTGGCCTCACAAGACAAAATTAATCTCTCCTACCTTAGTCTCTAGTGTGGATGCTTTCATGTTAGTCAGCCATCCTCAAATCCCATAGGAGTCAATAAAAAGTAATTATTCCAATTTCAAATTTTATTCCCTACTTTTTCTGCCTCACCTTTAGTCACAACCACATAGTGCTTTCTATTTGTGCTGTACCCTTAGCATCTGCTTATTACAGCAGGAGTGGGTACAAATTGCCAGACTGATAGACAGTTATTTCTATATCACAGTATTTACCTTGCCTAAGAAGTATTTTATGGTACTGATTGCATAAATACTGACTATTCTTTCAAGGACCACCTTTGCTTGGGAGTGTGTACATTGCAAATGTCATGATGAACTGATTGAAAAGGTAAAGCTTGAGAAAATAATATGACCAATGCACGGAGAATAATAATGCTGCAGATGTTAGTGTGATTTATCTTTCCTTAGAAAAGTGAAGCTTCTTGCACTGTTAAGATACATGGAACTGTGAAATACTTTATAAGAATAAGTGTGAAATTTTTGGAAGTGCAACAGACACTTAGAAGAAAAAATGTCAGTTGTTTCTAAATGAACTTTTGCTCTTAATTCTGCTTGAAAATACCCTAGTCCAGCAAAGCAACAATGGCAAGGTGTCTCTATCAGGTTTGGGTCTTATTCAGCAAAACATCCATACTCACGCCCAGGTCTAAACCAGCTCAGTAAAGTGCTAAGGGCAGGCTGAAGCCTTCTGTGGAGCTAGGTGGAACTGCTTACATGCTTAAAGTGAAGTATGTTCCTCAGAGCTTTGCTGAATCAATGTCATAATCAGTTTAAAAAAGCTTAAGACCACTTAGCCCTGCTGACCCGCAGACTGGTACAGGTATAATACATGATCCCAGTGCAGTTGCACGTGGGCAATTCAAGGATGGAGCTGTACTTTTCCTGCTCCTGTCTCTTTAAGGTAGATATAACATTACTTTAACATAATTTTGATGCTGATTTCATTACAGTGTTTAAAGAAAGATCAATGTAAATGTATGATATCAGCTACCTCATATAAAAGTCTTTTATATAAGCAGGTGGTTTTGGACCTTGCCTCCAGCTATACCTTTTGATCATTTAGAAGGCTACTGATGTACCCCAGGCAACTTACGTAAAACAGTTATTTGTACTCATTTAATGCTATACCTTTAAACACCCCTTTAATCTATTTGCAGCTGTAAAAGACTCACAGTATGGAAATGTTTTAAAGGAGTAGGTTTAACTTCCACAATTAGGCTGGATGCTTTTCTGGATAGAAAAGCTCTACCTTTTTCTTCAACTTGTACAATCATGTACACATCCAAACACACATGCTCCTCTGTCATTCTGAGAAAATCTCTAAGCAGAAACTCCTTTATCAAAGGTGGGTATTGCTGGATGGCTAGCGACTGGGTAAGGGCTGCAGGAATTTGTATATCTATTCCAGTAAGTGCATTTCAGTGCTTCAGACAATTCAGGAAACCTGTTAATCTTCATTAAAAATGAGATGTGTTTGTATTTATCATAAAAAATGACAATTTGTTTTTATTTCTTATGACTTTAGATAAGCTCCATCTGCCAAACAATGTAAAAAAGTTAATAACATGGCCAAAGATGAAAGCATAGACCCCAGATTCCTTACTGTGATTGGCCTTAAAAAAATTATGTCGTGTAGGTTTGTCGCAAGGTCTGGAAACCATTTAAAGAAGAGTCTGGTGATTTCATTCTTTATTAATTTATGTGATTGAACCAGTTCTTTCCATTTTCTCCCTGCTTTTGTCTCCCAGGTCAAAACAGCAAAGAGTGAAGTCCAGGTAAAATGTACTTCATGCAGCTTAATTTTCATATATGCTGTGTGCTCATGCTCTCTGTGCTATGATCAAAATAAATGTGCACAGCAAATCCATTTTATTAATACCTTTAATTGCTTCCAGAAGGTTCTGGTGTTTTATTCTATCAAACCAGCCATAGAAAGACAATTAGATATCAGTTAACACATTTACTCTTCTTATTGTTTTTTGATAGCAACAATCATAAAACAATAAAAACATTCCTTCTCCATAATGATATTCTGGGGAGCCAGGTGTTCTGCGTGTTAGAACAAAATTACTACCTTTTATAAATAAAAGCTTTGTGTAACACAGCAGTAGCAGAAGGTGGAAGGGATGTAACAAAATAGTTACATACTCATATATATTTTTCCCCCTTGGATTCATTTGCGGAAGTTACACACATATCTATCTATGCACACAGATATGTTTATGAGTCAACATGTGCACTCACACATGCACGCACTTTCTTTTTTAAACTGCAAAGTGGTGGCAGCTATCTTGTAATCCATAAGCAGAGCCATTTCTCTAGTTTACGATGTGGTATCTTTGGACACTAAACCCAAACACAGATGCCTATGTCTAAGCTAGTTGTAGAGCTTCCCTTCCTAAATAGTCAATTTCTTCTAAAATCAGATATCTAAGAGTGAGTTGACATCAGACCCCAAACTGGCCATTTGTCTCCCCATTGACTGTGAAGGAAGCCTGGTATGGTTTTATCTGCAGATGTTTATTCTGCAGACATTTAACATGATGCAAGATGAATCTAATTAATTCTGCCCCTTTTTGCAAAATTCAGGAAAGAAAAGTCATTTTGAATTACTACTTTTTTATTTCTGTAAACACTGATATCAGAAAATAATTTTTATAACCAAAATGAACTCCATCTTGAGAGCTGAGAGTAATTTCTGCTCCTAATTCTCCTATTTGAAGACTATTCTTCACTGTTTTGATGACTAAAAACCTTTTATTTTCCTCAATTTCTAATGGACCCTTTCTATCCTCTGAACCTTCTTTGCCTGGAAAAACATTTAGATCGCAGAATAGAATCATTAAGGTTAGAAAATACCTCTAGGATCACCAAGTCCAACCGTCAACCCAAAGCTACCATGCCTCCTAAACCATGCCCTGAAGTGCCATGTCTACATATTTTTTGAACACTCTACATCTTTTTGAACATTTTGATCTTATGTTTCATGGCATAGTTCTTTTATCTCCCCCCTATTCCCAAGTATTCATCAGAATCAGAGACAAGATCAGAAATATAGATTGATTTAAAAGATGTTGACCAATGTAAAAGGATGCCTAGTAGAAAATAAAACCAGAATTGCAAAAATCAAACCAAGTGAGAACTAGAAAAGAAATTAAAGGAATGCAAAATGATTCATATGAAGTAAGGAAAAAAAGTGGAATAAGTTGTGAAGATGGGATGAACACAAAGGTAAAAAGGTGAACAGATTGTTTACCTCAACCACCAACCAGGTTCAGTGAGTCCTCTACATATCCTTCCTAATGGATCTGCTTTCTATAGCACCCTCATTATTTAGCAAAACCTAGTACAAACCTGATCTGCCACATGTTTTCTCACTGGATTTGTCAGAGAAACATGCCAGCTCTAAAAGGAATAACTGAATCTTACTGGTAATTTTTTTTCATTCTTCAACTTTCTTCTGGGAGCTAGAACCTCTTCATAATGATTTAGTACTTAATAACATTTTAATCTTGGAAATGTACAGATTGTATAATTTATAACCACACTGCAATGTAAAATATATATGTTTATTTATGTCTGTAAGTATATGCACATGTATGTTTATATAAAATACTACGTATATGAAATCATCACAAAAATCTCTCTCTGTATTCGCATAGCTCCTCTTGACAATATATAAGGGACTTCAGGGATTACTGCACTGATAACTCTTTCATCTTTCTTCCGCTGCATGACTTTGACCCAGACAGTTTCCCTTTCACCCAAGATATTCCTTCTTGTTTCTTTACTGTTGCATTAAATAAATCAGTATCCCATCACCATTAACTATATTCTTTTTGATTTTGAACATCTCACTCCTGTCAGTTCCCATCTTCCACTCTTGACTGCTATTTCACCATGTTGCTGTCACCTTGCAATACTCAGATTCACAGCCTGTACCAGTAATTCAGGCTTCTTCCTTGGAGATGAAGGTTGGTCTTTTGGCTTACCAATGAAACTCTTTGTCCAGCTTTCAATGCATTTTCTAAATGATCTTTCATGGCTTAAGCTCTCCTCTTGTGGGTTTAAGGAGAAACAGGAGTGTCTATGTGTCATCTATTAGTATTTCCAGCTGTCCAGAGTACAGCTTGTCCTCTTATATTGTGCAAGCAGATCTTGCCTGCGGTCTATTAAAACTATAGCAAACATTTTCCATCCGGGAAAGGACCATCCAACAGCAAACAGCCCCTTATGATTGAGGCCAGAAAGTTCCAAGCATCTGAATCCTGACAATTAGCAATCAACATGATACAGCTCCTCCAAAACTATTTGAAATGTAGGTCTTGTCAGCCTCTGCACTATCAAGCCAACAGGCTACACTGAGAGCTCTCCTCACACCTCTGCCCAGCTTTTTCTGATACGGAAAGCCAAAAATTTATATTTTTGCTCTCACAAAAATCCCATCTCTGATATTATGCTGATCATGTATGAGAACTATCTTTTAGTCAGTACAAAGGGTATTGAACCAGACAGCTTTAGGGTTAAAAACATGACCTGTTTGGTGAAAAAGGTCCAAACATTTACAAGTTGACAGAAACAATTCATCTCATCTGTGGATCAGATACGCTGGGGACACAGAATGCTTACTCATCTTCCTCAAAATTAATTGAATCCCAGACACTAATTGCTCACCGAGGTCTGAATACCATACAAACTTATGTCAGACACTTGAGGAAGTGACCCAGAGGAGTCTACAAATTGCATGATTTTATAAAATATGCTACCTGGTTCAACTGATCTTGTAGCTGAAAGTCCATGAGTGTAAGCAAGGAAATCTAAGTACTCCATGGTTGGTCAAAACATTCCTGTCTGCCTCTGAAGGAGACCTTTGGATCTCTTTTGCTTTCATTTTTCAGTCTGGAGAATGGGAATAATAATGTCAAGCTCCTGGACTGTGTTGCTGAACCTATTAATAAATGCACAGATCTTTAAAATGGAACAGTTCAATACAAGGTTAAATATTACAATCATAAATGGAACTGGTTAACAATCATATATAAATATATGTGTTTGACTGAAGAATGTAGACAGCTGGGTATTTTTTTGTTTGTGTTCATGTTGATAGATATGTAAAGAAAAGAAATCACTAAAGTTGGCCGATGCAGTGGAGATAGAAGACATGTAAATTTACAAGCCAGTTATCAGATGCCACCTTCTGGTTCATGGAGAGAAGGAGAAAATCAATAGCCCTATATAAATCCATCAGTCAGACTGTATAATACCTGTCTGCATTATCCATAAATGCAGAGTGTGGTATGGACTTTGTTATTTTCTGTTTATGATCACTTAGTCACAGAAACCCACCGTAGTGGCAACTGGAAAAGAAAGTCTCTAAAATGTAAAAAGAAGAGGGAATGAAGAAAGAGAGAAAGAAAGAAGGAACAGTAGAGAAGAGATGGCTTTGTTCTGGAAAGGGAACCCAAAACGGATCCCACAGAGCATCAGCTCTCGACTGAGTCCCAGGAGCCACTGAAGCGAGGCTCAGAGTTTCTCCAGACCATTCCTTGCTCCCACTCCTGGCTGGGATTCTGGTCCAGCATCAGAACAGAAGATATGCACTAGAACATTATAGCTTCTCAAAATCAAGTGCAGTCCTATAAGTAGCTGAACAACAACAACAACAAAGAACAAAACAACCCCCAAAAACAGTTTTTCTAATGCCTCCACTATAGGATCCCATTCTATGAAAGAAGTTAGAAACATGTTGAATAAACATCTGTTTGTGTTGTGGTGTTTTAAAAAATTAAAAAATGGGAATGATAATTTTACTTTAAACAAACCATTTATAAAAGCTGATTTAACTCCTGTTTAAGGTGATACTGGGATTAAGAAAGATATTTCAGAGGACCCATTTGTCATTATGTAATGGTATAATTTCAATAAATTAAAAAATAATATGTAGAATCAAATGAATTCTCTCAAAATTGGAGATAACAAGTCAGTCTTCTTACACAATCAGGAGCAGAATGAGGAATTGTTAAAACACTTTTAAAGTAAAATTTTTTAAATTACACATTATAAACTATAGCTCAATAGCTAATCTAACATATTCACATTACTAGTGACTCTGACAGAGAAAATAAGAACAAACACTGTTGTCTTTACTATCAAAATTAACTAAAGCTGAACAAGAACATAACTATTTGTCTGGCCAAGGTTTAAATAAATTTCAGACTTTAAAATGACGTGTGTAAAATTACTTATTAATTTGCCAAAGGTAAATATTCTTCCTTTCTGTGGTTTGGAAAGCTTTTTGCTTAATTACCTCTTCTTTTAGTTTATAAGAAATATTTCTCACTTTAATTCTGCAGTTTGTCCATCAGCGTCATCTGGCATTGTTCCAAGTGCAGTTTTCAGTGTTGCTTTAAACAGCTGGAAGCAAGAGAAAGAGAGGGGGATATTTAACTAATAAGAACAATTCTATACCATTGGTGTTGTATATTTTCATCTGAATCCCAATGTCCGTACAAACACACTTAATACAAATTGGGAGTAAAATGTCAGTCACTATCTAGTAAGTAAGTAAGACTTCATTCACCCTTTTCCAAGGTAATGAGAAGGCTGAATATACGTATGTGAAGCTATATATTTATTTAAATAAATGAATAACATTTTAGTGTATCCCCTGGGTTACCAGAAAGTACCAAGGACTAAATTGTCTTAAATTCTGTGTTCTAGTAGCTAAGTCTAACCAATAAAATCATAATTCTTTTCTTTGGAAAATAAGAGTAAATGGGGAAGAGCTTTCAAAATTACAATTGAACCAAGGAGTTTAGCTTGCATTTTAAAAACTTTATTAAAATAAGTATTATAAAGCACAGTGATATATTTCAAATCACTACATTTTTAATTTACCAAACCACACAGTTTATTCTCATTTGAGTTCAACAGAATTGTCCACAGTGGAAGACCAGAAATGTCCTGCATTTTTCCTCCAAGAGGAAAATTCCTGTGGATATTAAGAAGTGTCTGTGATTAAAATCCTATGCAAAATTGTCAGTATTTGCCCAAGAGTTGAGTAGCAGTCTATGGCCTGTTTGGATTTTTCTCTCCTCCAGATTAAGAGTATTTTGTCCTAGGTCAACAACCTCATCTTGTTTGCCAGAGGGCCCAGCCTAGCTGCAGTTTAGGCATAGATGTACAAGTTTCCTTGAACTGAGTTTTCAGTAGAAATACTACTTTATTTTAACTGAAATGAAGGAGTATCTATTTCATATCTCAGAGTTCTTGACTCACACCAATCTAGGGAAAATTCCTTAAAGGAGCTTACTTAATATTAGTAGACAATTTACTAATAGGTTGCAAAGGGAACACAGGAAGCCTGAAGACCTATCAGATCACCAAGATGTGCTTTAGAATTTATCCATCTGTATCCCTGCTCTAACTGTTCCATGATCAAAGGTATTTGTGTTATTTTTGGACTCAGACAATATGCAGGTGTTTGGTGTATGGTCATATGTGCTTTCTTTCTGTCATAAGCACAACTCAGGGAAAGCCTTTAAGGCTTCTTTGGTTTGTCCTTCCTAAGTGAAGATTAAATGCTTCATTGGTGGCTCTGAAATCAGTTGAAATTTGCTTAGCTGGGTGGCTCTGAAACTCAGAAGAGTAAAAATATGGTCTGTTTTGCTCATATTTTAGTATCATGCTTCAGTAGTTCTTTCTAAATCTTGGACTGATATCAACAGTACATCTTAGGAAACTTCATAGCCAAAATATTAAGCTTAGAAATTAAGCCTATCAAGGTGAAAAGCCTATGTTCCTTATATTTAATAAATGCCTGTAAGCTTGTGGGAAATGACTGGTTAAATCTGAAAGCCTACAAACAGAGGTGGGAGTTGAGCAAAGCTATTATACTAGACCTGGCTCCTGGTATTTGGACTTTTACCTCATACACCTTCATCCCCCCAGAAATCCTCAAGGTAATCTCAGTATTTTGGACACATACCTGAAGCACCAGAGGAGCTGATACTGCTCATTTATTCATAATAACTTGCCAGTCAGAGAAACCCATGGTATCCTTTGAGTAGAACAGTGGTTTAAATGGATGCTTTAATCCCTAAGCTGTTGATCAAAAGATGATTGTCCAGGAAATCAGGGCTACAGCAACTCTAAGAAACTTAGCTGTGTCAGGAGATGAGCACATGGAATTCAATTCCATATTGTTGGAGCAATGTACTTTTTAGGCCAACACCCTGCCATGAAATTTCCATTCATGGAGCTAGTATGATTCATGGACCCTTCTCAATAGACAGTTTATCTGCGGCCAACCTATATGGGGAAGCAAGAGAGTTTACTGACATGAATGGGGACAGACTGTGCAAGGTGATCTTAAAATCAGAGGGGCCCTTTCAGCTATTCAGTTTACTTTAAATATATGTAGCTAAAGAATCATGGTCCCAGAAGAACATTATGCAAAAAAAAGTACCCAATAACATAAGTGAGTGGGAAAGATCACATATAGGATTCTACCATCAACTCTTCCTCCTGCTCTGATGGAAATTTGCAGTAAAATATGTAAAAATCCTTTCTACTCTAGATGCTGAGTTTTTAAGATGAAATTTGAACAACTTATGCTCTCACACATTGTGGTATAGTGTGTTTGACCAAAACAGCAAAACACTATGCTTGACGATTGAGATGGTCAATTCTGAGAACATGTTCCTAAGTAATGGCGTTACATTTCTTTCCACATTATTTTCTGTCTCATTCCTTGTGCTTCCTGGCTTCTGCTCATTTCAGGTTTTGATCATTTTTTCTCCTGCAGTGTGTGGGCCTCTTCCCTTCACTGTTGATTTAGTAGCTAATATATTATATGAATATTTCAAATTATTTCTTCTAAGACTGCATGTCAGGAATTAATGCCACCCGTCCATGTCATCAGCCTTCTTGAAGTTCAGTATTATTGCTTACCTTAGATAATCAAAACAAATTTCATCTGACAGTTTTATTTATTGCTTGTCAGTTTTATTGTAGTGATAATGAGCTTCTAGGTACCACATCAGTTTGAGATATTTTCATAGGTATTAAGTCTCATTCCTGGAAAGTATTCCCTGAATAAGGAGGTCCCACCCAAAGGTCCCACCTCATGTTCCACCATAGCTTGCTCAGCATCATATCCAGTGGCAACACAGGACCTCAAAATCTTTCCTCCTCAATGCATTCATGTGTCCTGTTAACTCTGTCTGCAGATCATTGATCAGACCAGGAAGTTATGTCTATGCATGAGGTCGCAGCAGGGAACAGGCTATCTCATTTGGCTCCAGAAGGCTCTCTCCAGCCAAGGAGTGCCTTGTCTGAGCACGTATGCCAGGTGAAACCTCCAGGACATGACTTGAAGAGGTGATGTCTCCATGTGTTGAGGAAAAAAAAAAAAAAAGAAACAAGAGGGCTGTAGCATCACCTATTCATTCCACTTAGAAATTCCAGTTACTTATCCCACACTTTGCCATCCTTCTCCCTCCTTTCATGCCCTGTTTTTGGGCAACATATTCAGATAAATATGTTTATAAAATGTGTTTGTGCGATATATTCAAGTAAGTTAGACTAATCAGTAAATCTGTCGTGTTAGCTGTTATTGAAGGGATATACTTACCAATAATAGGATATAATACAATAATGGCTCTAGCCTTAAATTAATAAGTTCTTGAGATACCTACATCTTTATAAGACAGTCCAGACACCAGCTGTTTCTGTCTGCAACAGTCTTAAGGCATTGGTGAAACAAAAAAATCCACACCTGTAAATGTTCCATCTATGAATTTAATAGAAATCACTCTGAAAACATATGCATCAGCAGAGAGAACAACCTCCTGTGGAAGATTATATTAAACCCTATGGAGGAAAGAAAATTCATTGTTCAATTTGAAGCGCTTAAAATTTTCTGAGAAAAGCTCTTTTTTTTTTTTCAATGAAATTCAATGGAATTTTCCATAAGGGGGATGATATTTCAAGGATGAGTGATGAAACATGCAAGCTTTGCAGCCAGCTCATAACATTTCCTATAGACCCTGACCTTACACACCTAGAACTAGGAAGATGTGCAACATGTGCTGTAAACCACCTCTGAGTGGGACTAACCTCGTAACGCCAGAAAGAATAGTATATACCTGATTTGAAATGTACTTCCAGCAGTGGACATGTCCAATGTGCTGCCCTTGCTAAGAAACTTCCACCAGAAGCCTGGCAGCTTCCATTATGCAAAGTGGGCTGAGATGTTCAACAGTAGGCTTAAAAAGAGAAAAGGAAAAAAAAGGGGAAAAAAAAGAAAAAAGCATCAATCCCATCTTTTCCAGTGCTCTGATAAAGGTCCCTGAAAAATGTGCTTTAAAGAAGCCAGCCAACTTTCATCTGAACAGGTCAAGAGGGGAGAGAAACCTTCACAGCGCGCACAAAGAGGGTGTAACATTCAGTTTGGATAGTGCCTTACCTGATGAATTCTGATTGCATCCTCATTTGACTTGTTTAAACTGTTACTAAATGTTCTTTAACACCCAGTGAACTAAACACATTGAGGAGAACTTAGCTTGAAAGCTATTATCGTATTCATTTCTTTTACACTTCTGAGAACATTGCTTATGGCACCTTACGAATTCCTGTGAATTCCCTTTTTAGTACCTTAGATAGAGGGTGTGAAAGAGAATATGATCAAAATTAATGCTGAAACATCTACATAGGCAAAAAAATGCCTGGAAAATCAGGCCTTAAGGAGAATTCACTGTTCAGCTTTGGCTTTACATTCGCAGCTGAGTGTATTCTAAGCATTTTATATGGAAAGTAACATAGATATGAGCACTTGGCTTACCAGTGAATTAGGAAATCCTGCTGTTCTACCATTTTGTGCAAAGTATCAGAAAAGGAGAGATGATACACAATGTCTAAATAGGAAAGACTCTCTTTTTCAAAGATATTGTTCTCCCATTAACAATAAGCTTCAAGACCTGCAGATGAAGCCCTTATGATCATATGCTAATGATCAGATAGTGTTTTATACATAACTCAGATTATAACAATTTAAGTCAATTTTTTACTAGTACAAGGTGAAGTCAAATAATGGTAAAAAAACTGCTGTTGAGAGGAATAACTGAAATGGTCGATACCTTGAACCAGAAGCATCTGGAATTTAGGTATTTATGGGGTTGTTCATGTATCATTCCTGTGTTATAACTTCTTAACAAACAATAATATATGAATCTTGATGATGTAAGAGAGAAAATTGCTCTCCCCATCCTTTGCAGAACCAAAAGGAGAGCGAAGGTACAACACTGTAAACTCTGAAAGATTTTGCATAACTAGATTATTGCTGAAGTGACTAACAAAATTAACTAACCCATAACCTTTTTGCTAAATTCATATTTCCACTGATGTTCTGAGAGAAAATCTTCCTCTTTAATGAATAATTTTAAACAGCCTGTAGGAGGTGCTAATGTGCAAAGTGTATTTCAAAGAGTATTTCAGTCTCTTTACACCCAGATTTGGCTTGGGGCTTGCCAGTTGTGATTTCTTGCAATCAGCTTGGAGGTGTCTCTGTATTATGAGATCTTCCCTGGTGAGTGACAAGCCCAACCAAGAGAGTATCATGGTGTCATCCAACAAAGGATGGTTCTGAGGACAATCAGTTGTCTGAAAAGTTCTGAGACTTCAAGAGAGTAGCATATGTAGAAATGCAACCAAATTTGTATAATCTAACTTCCATCATGTACAATGCAGATACCTATAACCACATGCTCTAAACTCCCTGTAGAAAGAAAGGAGAAAGAGGAAAATGGAGGAGAAAAAATCACTTTTAAGAAACAGTGCAGCTCATTCCAAATAAATATCCCAAAGAAGTCAGATGAACTACTTGCTAAAAGTGCTCATTCCTCTGTGTTGGCTTTGCTGGGTACTGTAGGAGACCAGCTCTGCAGACATTTTAAGTTGGGTGAGATGTGTCCTATGTACGGTGTTTATGTCAGGTGTGACCTGATGGGTATAACCATCCACCATCTCTCCTGGGTTTAGACATTAGACATAGAAACTTGAATATTCTCTCTCTTCTAGAGCAACCCTCGTGAACTGGGGGTTAATAGCAGAAAAGAAGAGCAACATCCTGTACTTTTACTGTCTACACAATACCCAAATGCCATCAATCTGATATTTCCAAGAAATCCCATGATAAACTGCAACATACAAGCAGATTGAAACAGTGGGCTTGCATAAAATCTTACGTGCATTTAGAATGAGAAGAATATCTTGGTTTCCTGAAAATAAGCATTATTTTCAAACAGTTCATCACAGAGTGTTCATCATATGCACTTGGTTTGCATGTGTATGTGTGTTTTTCTCTCCTAATCCTGTTGATTGCACTGTATTTTAAAGTCAGATGAAAGGAAGAGTAAGCAAACAGAGTTTTTTCCATTGCTTTGATGTCACTAATGTTCTGTCAAATGGCTTATTAAACCATACACTCTTAGTACTCTAAGCAAAAGCTTGAGTGCTTTACAAGGTGTCTAAAAATATACTGTGATACTTAAAAGTATGATCATACTTATTGGACAAGACACTAAATAAAAGATGATTCTCAAGACCTCTTTTATATTTTATTCACCTCTACATATAAGTTTAATCAGAGCGGCAGAATTTTCCGTTCAGTCATAGCCGGTTAGGGAAGTCTTGAAAGAGTCTGGAGGGAGGTTTTTACACTTTGTATTTTAAAAACAGTTTAAACAACACCATCCAGCCAATTTCCAACGTGGAGCAATCTGGAATGAAAATGACACTGAGAGAAGAAAATGCTTGCAGCTTTATTTTGTTGCAATGAAATACAACCATCCCACAAAGGAACAAGGGGACTGGTGCTAAGTGTTGAACTCACAAGTCTTATGCATAGTGCAAAGAAGCTAAAAATCTGTGTTGAATTGCAAGTCCAAATGGACCTGTTGCTGTGCTGACACTGACTCCATCCTTGCTCTGCAAAGATGGTTCTTTGCTGTTCCCTTTAACTGAGAGTTTCCACATTTGTTCAATCCCTGCAGAATTCCTGAACTTGTTCTATGACATTTCAACTGAACGGAGAGAGACTGGGTGAAAAATGTGACCAAAAGATCAGATTTTTAAACTGGTGCAACCTGCCATCCCTTAAATAGCGGGACACACACAGATTTGTCTCCAGACTTTCTTTTGAAAGGAATGTTTCCAAACAACTCTGTCTTTCCTGGGATCCAAACAGTGAGAATGTAGTATTATTCCCCAAACTTTGACTTAAAGTCTCTCTTAAAAGAATGAGTCCAAATCTTAAAAAGGTTTCGTATTGTAGTGAACCTCTGGCTCTCCTGACATTAACAGTGTCTCTCTTTTTGGCTTCAGTGGGACCAGAATGTTATACTTGGTTTCTTTTCCAACTAAATAGAAATTCTTTCCTATTACAGGACATTTGCTCTATTACCTTCTCTCAGATACTTTTTTTCTTTTTGCTGCTGAGTAGCATTCCCAATAAAACTGGGTCACAGGAGTAACAAGAGATAGCTTCAGAAGACGAGTAACTCTTGCTCTTTCCCTGCTTTCTGTTTGGTACTTTAAGCCTCTGTAGAGCTTTTGATCCCAGATCCCTGGATGGGATTCAACAGACTTAGCAACAAAACATAAAAGCTTACCAAAAGCACCCAGAAAGGACTGCATTCTGTCTGCCCTTTTCCTAGATGATCGCTTATTCATTCTACTTCCATATCTATAATTTTAATTACTTTTCCTCAGTTTTGGAAACCACATACTGTTGCTTTGCATTTGAAAAAATCATCTGGCTTGATAAACCCATGCAGTCATGCTGAACGGGGAATCTGCATTTCTACTTCCAAAGGCAGCCTCCAGGTCAGCACATGAAAACTCTGAGGTCAAAATGTTGTCAGTAATGAGATCTCAGGCATTTCAAAAGTTCACATAGCTCTTTGTACAATGCAGGAGAATCCCTCTGTTTCCTCTGGTGCTGTTTCATGCTAATTTGGAAGCTGCAAACTGGCATGAAACATTTCAAATGAAACATCAGTTCATCTTGGATCCTAATTTATGGCTTTTGCAGAGTGCTGGGGTTGAAGCTCTTCAATTCTTAAGAATAAGACTGTGTATGCAGCTAGATAGCACACCAGCGAAATGAAGAGTAAGTTAATTGCAAATTTTCCAAAGACGTCTTTTACATGAAGTCAGGGGTCTGTCATTGTTGTGGTTTAGCCCCGGTCAGCAACTAAGCACCACACAGCCGCTCGCTCACTCCCCCACCCTTGTGGGATGGGGGAGAGAATCGGAAGGGCCAAAGTAAGAAAACTCGTGGGTTGAGACAAGAACAGTTTAATAATTAAAATAAAACAGCAATAATACTAATATAATGAAAAGGAAAATAATGAGCGAGAGAGAGATGAAACTCTGGAAGAGGAAAAAAAAAAAGAAAAAAACCAAAACTAAACAACAAGTGCTGCAACCGCTCACCACCCGCCGACCGACACTGCTAGTCCCTGAGCTGTGATCACTGCCTCCCCTGGCCAACTCCCCCCAGTTAATATACTGGGCATGACGTCACATGATATGGAATACCCTTTGGCCAATTCGAATCAGCTCTCCTGGTTGTATCCCCTCCCCTCCCGGCTTCTTGTGCTCCTGGCAGAGCATGGGAAGCTAGAAAGTCCTTGACTAGTGTAAACACTACCCAGCAACAACTAAAACACCAGGGTGTTATCAACATTATTTGCATACCAAGTCTAAAACACAGCACTATACTAGCTACAGTGAAGAAAATCAACTATCCCAGCTAAAACTGTGACAGTTATTTTCTACTTTGTATTTTTGATAAACACTCCCATTATAAAAGGTGCAATAAATAATAATTTGAGCAATGACTTTCCCCCTCCCCCTTTTCAAAGGATACCCTACATTGCTAGGCACAAATTAAAAGCCATGAGACTTGGTCACTTTCTGATAGTCTTCAGACCAAATCAGCTGTTCATGAAAAGCTCATCCAATTTTGCAATACATGTTGCTGCAGGAGGATAGAAACTGAATGTGCTTATTACTATAAACAGAGAAAACTTCATACCTTGCCACCCAGATGTTCCCAACTAAGTCCTCAAGCAAAACTTGACACCAGCAGTCCAACAGACCTGTAGATCAAGGCTCCATGAAATAGTAAGTTTTGACCATCTGGAACCCTTGATACTTCTGAGATTCTAAAACATACATTTTCTTTTCCCTCTTATACTCCAAAGCTCTGGTCAGATCAAGACATAGAGAGAAAGATCATGAGAAATTGTCATATATTTCTTGAACTAAGAAGTAGCATTTTATTACAGACATTGAGGTCCATAGCTTGCAAGGAGCCAAGTACTAGGTAAAGGTTAATAAAAGTTAGTGATAACATGGGAACTGAGTACCAACTTTTCTTTTCAACATCAGAGAAGTTTTCTTGGAGGCCAAATAATTAGAGGTTGGCCTGTGTTCTAAAGTATGAGAACCATTTTTATTTCAAAACTTTTCTTATTTTCTTTTGGAATACATATTGTGACACTAGATATTCACTTTTTTCATGATCACAGAACCTGTTTATGCAGCATCTGTAGTCCAAGGCCCAAGAGATTAAGAGGAGCTTGGATCCTTTCTGAGCTGAACCCAAGCTCTGAACCTTTTGAGTTTTGTCTGTCATTGATGTTTATATCCAGCTGGAAATGAAGACAAACTGGACTTCCAATCCTTCAGAAACAACCTCAAGATGCAAGAAATGTTATTTTCCCTTTTTTGCACTCCTTTAAATAAACCAAGCAGGGTATATCAGATATAGATTGAGGATTAAGTTATAGTTACAATCAATATCTTTGCAATGCCCGCTTCACCAAATAATATATATTTCAGTCAGTGCACTTTGGGGATTTATCTCTGCAAGGCCTGTTTCTGCCCAAATCAGTGTGCCTTTCCCTTTGATATTCCCACAGTGTTCACATATACCCTCAAACATACACAGCCCTGGGTAATATGTCTCCAATGCGATGAAATCAATGGGAACACAGCCTTTTTTGCCTGACAGTATTGTCAGGGTGTATTATCTGGTTTAGGCTGTGGCTTCAGTTCATAGCAGTCGTCAGTTAAATTTCCCTTTCTGAAGCTGAGCAAAGTGTGGTAATGTCACAGCCACAGGCGACTGCCGCTCACAGGACGGTTTACCGGTGGAGCTTAGCCTCCTGGCTTGTCACAGTGTATATATCTCAGGGTCTTCTTTTCCTTCCTACTCAGAGGTTTCCAAGAATGTTGCCTGGAGCAGTCATGGGATGCAAAAAAAGAGAGATTTTTGTTCTGCACTTAGCAACATTACCACACTTCACACTCAGTTTCTGATAAGGGGAAATTTAACTGACTGCTCTGAACTAGATATACCAGATAATACACTCTGACAGTGCTGTGGATAAAGGCTGGCAAACCTACTAATTTATATTTCATTATCCTTGCACTTGGCTTAATCTGTTATCTCTTACTAAACGTTAGAAAGCTCACAAAGGCAGCTGCACTGAACAGCAGAAAGTGGAACCACAAACACCTCTTGAACACAGGGTGGCTTCTGTGCCAGAGGGTAGATGGGGCATTTTGGCTACCCAACCTTCCTGAAAGTTAATGTGCAGCACTGATGCACTGCCTGTTGTTTTAAACCAAGGTTTGTATCCCCATACAACCACCTCTCTGTCAATGCAGAGTGCTTTTTTTCTTCCCTGGGTCTGTGAAGGGGCGTTCATTCCATCTGTAGGTGTTCAAGATAGAGGTTCATCAGGATAGCTGTGGTTGTCAACACAGCCCACAACTCCAGCTATTTCAGAAGTGGGTGATATACACAGATCAAAACACGCCTTTATTTTCCAGTCTCCAAGGAATGGCAATATGAGTTGTTGTAGGTGATGATCAAGTTTTAATCTCCTCAAGGCTGGAATACAAAGTTCAACATCTTGCACAGTCTAACCTGTTGTCTTAATTGTCCATTTTTTACCTTTGTCTTGTTAGTACAAGGAGCAAGAATAACCCAAGACCCATCTCCAAATTAATACCTGCAAAAGAATATACAGTATTTGTTACAGTTGATTATTGGTAGGCAAAAACTTTTTCCATCTGTGAGTGAATGTAGGGCAAGGAATCAAACCAAAGAAAATATTACAACATGAAGCTTACTTTATTACTAGAAAGACAACTGCACCTTCAGAGGGAGGTTCAACAACTGCTGTATAGGTTCAGGGACTTTGTTGTCCCTGATCTGCAGTGAAACTATGGTCATGATACTGAGCTAAAAATCAGGAGAGCTAAAATCTTTCTGTAACTGACATAAAGCAAGTCTTTCAACCTGGCACAGAGAGAGATCATAAAATCAAGATGCTTTTTTCTCCCTTGGGAGAAGTGTGCTTGATTGCTCCACAGCCAAGAATTCCTACTTATCTCTTACCCACTGATAAATGCATTGCTGAGATCAAGTCCTACTCTTTATCTAGGACCGTATCTTTAGGCAAAGAAAGGATTTGAACACGTTTCCAGTATGCTGGTGTGTGACCTAACCAATGAGATACTGGCTGAAAGGAAACTTTTTCCTCCTGACTGATAATAACTCACAGTTTTAGGTCATTTTTCTCTCAGTTCTATTAATGTTGCCCTAAAAAAGACATTTCCCCAAACTCATTGCTGTTTAGGAAAACTCACTTTGCATTTAGATATAGTGGGATTGCAGTCTTGAGGTCCTTCTCAACAAGCCATGAGCAAGACAGGGATACTGAGGGTCATTTCAGGCCCCTAGGTATCTTTCTTAGCCCAAATGTTATAAGATACTTGGGAGGTTTGCAAAGACATTTTCTTCTAGTTAAAGTTTTTAAATACCTGTAGGTCATCAAATTAATACTGCTTTATAATAAAGGGTTGATTTTGATTAATTTCCTGTTCCTAAGTTTTGAAAAACATTTCTGAAACATCAAAATCGTCCATTCTAACATGTATAAAAGGAAGACCTTAATTTTTTTTTTTGTTTGAAGTAAGTCTTTGCTTTGAAATGACGAAAAAAAAAAAAAAGCTGAAATCAAAAGGAAAACTCAAAAATATTAAAATGAAACAGGTTGCTTAATGTTTTGGTCAGATCTCTCATTTCATAATATAAAAAAATAGGCTTTCTTTCAGTCTGGGCTGGAAAGAGCTCAATGAGTCAAAGTTCTTCTGAGACTGGACAAATGTTTCCTTTATTTGTAATAATAGAAGCCATGAAATAAAACATATAGATAGAGAAATGCATGGAAATTCATATAGACCAACCTAATCTGCCTTTCCACCATATAGTTATGTAGACCATGGTATATTTCAACCTGTTACCTGCCTGTATAAGAATATTTGCATCTATGTTTATTTCTTCAGTTCACCTTCCTTGTATTAATTCTTTTTCATAATACAAGAATATCATGTATTCTCTTATTTGCACAGCACATTTGCTTTATAAAAGGCTCAATATTTATTTTATTTCTTTACTTGCAGGGCCAGCCTTTGTGACACTTCATGATCCTTTCACATCAAAAGGGACTTTTATAAATTTTTCTGCATTTTCCATCAGAGACTATTTGTGGTTTGTACCTGTTTCATCAGACATTATATCGCTGTGATCTCCTTTACAGATTGCCAAATATTTTTATTTTGTATTTAAAGTAGCTTTGCATTTTTAACCATAAGGAAACCCAAAATTAACTTTCAGATCTTAATTATTCTTTTTCTTTTCATATTTTGTTTTCTAACATTGATGGCCTTCACCACTTAGCTTTTAAAATCCATCAAAATACTTTAACTGATTTGGCTTTACATCATCATAAACTATAGAAGTGGATTTGTTTTGATTTTTCATGACTTATTGACTGCCAAATTTGAAAGAATGTTTTTAGGTTAGGATTTTGCTTTCTTTCATTTTTAATATACACAAACACAGATTTTCTCCTACTAAGCTGTCCTTTTTGGCTGGATCAGCATTCAGTAAGCACATTGTGAGCTACTGATGGAAAAAGACTAGATGAGACGTGGCTTTTTCTTTTAGATAAAAACCTCTCTGAGGTACAGCAGTGTGTGTTTAAAAATAAAACCATGAAAAACACCATGCAACAATGAATTTTTTTTTTTATTTTTATTTTTAATTTTGTCTTTGGGAGTGGTTTAGATCCCGTTTAAAGGGGAAATGAGTGGTGTATATTCTCCACATTGGCTAGCTGTGACTCTTCTGCAAGGTGGTAAGAGTCTTTTTCCCCTTCCTGACTAATGTTTTCAACTTTATAATTTTTGTTATCACTCCATCTGAAATTTGGGGCATCTAGAAATAAGACAACTTAGTTTGAATATGAAATCAGTCATTTCTGCTTAAGAAACAGAACCTACTAATGTTAAGCAAGAAAGAGAGTAAGGAGGGTAGATTTTGCATGTCTATGTTTAGGATGCAAACTGAATTCTTTTTATGTTCACAGATGATCATCAAAGCATTTATTTAAGTAGGCTTAATGTGAATGTGAAGACTCCAGGATTGCTTTTTGATTTTTTTATCATTCTGTTAATCTGTTGCTAACCCATGTGGTATTAATTTGCTTAACATTTCTAAAACATGTCTAATATATGGAGAATATGGTCTTGGGTGTAAATATACCAGTCTAAAACACCAGGCTATCTGGATTCAGTTGCTGGCTTGGATATAGATGTCCTATGTGTCATAAGTCAAATGGTTTGCTATTTCTGTACCCATTTTTAAAATGGGGTAGCTAGTCCCTTCCTCACAGGAGTATATCAAGAGAGATAAATTTTATAATAATGATGAACACCACTGGACAGGAAGTAAAGGTGGCTTTGAGCTCAACACTGTCAATTAGGATAGCCCCAGGGCTTGTCTAGATAATGTATTTCTTCTCATAGTCACTCTGACATTAATGAGCTCTGACGGTGTCCCATTTCTGGCCTTGGCCTGACTCTTTCCCTCCCTTCAACACTCCTGGCCCAACTCCTCTCCTGTCAGCTGAGGATGGACATAGTGATGGAGACGGGCTCTTGGTCATTTGTCATGGTGTTTGCTCCATGTTTGGCATGATCCCTTGCTGAGGGGTTTATCAGGGTGATGTTTAAACTCAGCCAGCTGCAAGTTGTGTCCCTTATACGATTGTAAGATCATAGATTCGGATAAGACCTGCAAATCTGTCTCCCAAAACTCCACAGAACATCATCTCCTTAGGGGAAAACATATCACAAATCACAAAAGATGCTCTGACACCTTACAGCAAACTGAAGAGGTGTGGTAAAACACCCAGAACAGTAACAGTCTCCTGGAAAGTAGAAGTCCAAGGCTTTGTCCCATACCTCTGTGGCAACAAGGAATATTTTTAGATAATAGTCCTCAAAATGAGGACAATTTCCCAGAGCACAGAAGAAGGTTAACAAAAGAAAATTCCTCTTTCACCCTAAATCTAGAGGTGAGTTTAAAATTTAGAGATGATTTTAATTCTGTGTATAAAAAAGGGAAAAAAGAAATCACAGCAACAGTAAATCTTTCAGTCTTATAGAGATTGATACATAGAGAATCTAAGTATTAGTAAGAGAATGGTCATATCTGGGATGAGAAATATAGCTGGAATATTATTATTTTGGCTTAATACTTAAATACTTAAAACTAAGTACTTAAATACTCAAAAAAAGGTGGAGGAATTTTGCCTATTCCAAAACTGCCAAGAGCAGTTGTGGCTAAAAAGAAAGCCAGGTTCAAAACAGCAGCAGGGCTTCACAATGTCTTTTATGTAATATAGCAACAGTTAGGACCCAGTTCATTTGTTGACAGTACCTGTGTGGGTATGAACCTGCACTCATCACAATATTCTATAATATGCTGGGGTAACCACTCCTTATACTCTCTTATTGGAGTGATTGCACTTTGTTTAAAATATTTAAATCTTCAGGACTCTCTGTCCTGGTGTTTGGACAATCACTTGGGAGGTGGGACAGCTGTGTTTCAGTCTATGCTCCAGTGCATGTTTCATTATTTATGCAAAGAAGAATAGCACCAACAGGAATGACTGAAAGCATTCCACCCCAGGGTATGTTCCACACTGATGATGAAGGCACTCTCTTACCAAGTGAAAGATGAGGGTTCAAACCCATGTGTGTTAAAGAGAGGAACTGAAATGATTTTTCACATCTAAAGTGAATGTCCTACCTTTCCACTTGTTCAGATGGTCTACTTCTACGGCAATGTTGTGAATCACACTTGGGTGGTTTTTTTTTCAAGTACCTAAAATTGCATTTTGCATCAGATTGGATAGTTCATGTAATTGTACACATTTTTACTTAGAATAATATGAGATCTTCAATGAAACCGAACCTCTTCTTCTTCTCCTCTTTCCTGGTTCTGTTGTTAAACCCCAAATCAATCATAATTACAGTGAAAGTTGAAGCAGTAATTAAACTCCTCTTTCCAAATGAAAGAATAAAAATAGACAAAAATCCCCCAAGCCCACAATGTGTAAAAGAAAAGGGAGAGTCAGTAAGAGAATATGAAAGCTGACATGACATAATCCAATGAAAAGCTGGGAAAATGATCTTTGCAGGCTGTTTCTGGTTAGATTTTGGCAATGCAAGATTATATTTGTGAGGAGGACAGAAAAATCGTGCAACAATTGAGAAATGGGTTTCCAGTGGAGACTTTCAGCTGTGTAGGTGGATGGGACAAGCCATGTCTTTCACATTCTCTGTAGAAATATGTCTACCCTATAGAAATGTCCTTGTCAAGGATGACACCTAAGTCCTGAGCTCAGTGACAACAGGGCAGTAATACTCTGCATGCTGTAGAAAAGGAGAGGTGGCAGGGAGGTCCTGCAGGCAAAGGCAAAGAGTTCCCATTTAAGCAATCCCATTGTCATTCCCACCCTGCCAATTCAGGCATTATAATTCATAGACTCAGTCTCTGCGTATAAATCCAGGGCAAGATCCACACAATATTGAGTTCCTAAGACTTATGTTGTCCAAAGGCTTTTTTCAAACCCTCTTCCTTGAGACAAATTTCTCCCACTCCATAATCATGCTGACTAAGATTCATTCACCTAACTTTAAAGTCAATAACAAAATAGGCACTTGGTGGTTGTGGGTGATCATCTGACCTATTTTAGGTGTCTACATGAGATCAATTGCACTACGGAAGTGGTTATTTCTTCCCACTGACTACAAAGACAGCCTAGGACTACTAGCTCACATCTAAGCATGGAGAAGAAGAAAAGAATTCCATTCATAAATGTTTTTCTGTCTGTACTGCCATCCCGTAACACTAAATCCCATACTACTAAACCTACTCAGAGTTTGCTGATGGCTTCAATAGGCAGCAAAATATCATGGTAATCTTTAAGTCATGGATAAGATCTCCATTGCAAAGCAACAAAATTTTAAGTTCAGTTTTTGGATTTCTTTTACTGTGTGTCTGTTTTCCCCTCCAACTTCTGATAGATGGTCACTCAGCTTCAGCTTGCAGTATCCAGGGCTCCTCAGGGCATTATTCAGGGCCCATTACCTTTTTAGCTCTAATGATATCCTGCCAACAGCAATCGTCTATGCATGCCATTTATTCCATTACACTAAACAGGGGTAATTTGGTAAATCGAGTGTTTAAGTAGCCTTAAGGTAAATATTTTTTTTTCTTTTGCAAAATGATGATGTTCCCTTTGGCCTCAGCATATTCTTCTATTTTTGGAAGGGCTTATTTTAATTTGCCTTTAATTGTTCATAAAAGTGAAAGGTTAAATAATGCCAGATAGGGAAATATTAAATCAAGCCCTTAAACAAATGTTAAATAAAACTAAATTCAAGCAATCATTGAATTAAGATTTTTTTTCAGATGTAACTTTGGGTAACTTCGTACTCCCTGTTCTTTTTTCCCAGAAACTAATCTGTCAGTGCTAAAACATCAGGGGTAGTTATAAAATACTATCTTAATTACTAATTAAGGCCAATAGATTATGACTTTTACAGAATGAAAAGTAGAAGAGATTCTTTTGATTAATGTCTCTAAATAAAAATAAGTTAACTTGACTGTTCCAGTCAATTACCTTTTTAATTTAGGGTTCTGCAAATTAGTTAAATGAACAAACACAAACTTTTGTGGCACTCACCACACTAATGAACCATAAATATTTTGAGTGTGTTGGAGACAATGCTGAGCTTCTTGTTTTCTTTACACCTCATAATTGGAGAGAATTGAGAGGAAAACTTTAATGTCATAAGCAACATCATAGAGTGTCCAAAAGAAGCTACCAAGGCTGTCCCATCTTCAGTTGACCTGAACAGTGAAATTTATCCTGGAATCTGAATTAATTTTTGAACTTTTTTGGTAGTGGAAAAATCTAATTTAATTTTAAAAAGTAAATCAATTACATCCCCTGATTTTGTCCTGGTATTCAACTCTTCCCACTCTTAGAAAACTGCATCCAGCTTAGGGGCTGAATTTGTTCCAAAATCCAAATATTCCCAGTTTTCAGGTGAGTTTCTGTAAACTGCAGAACTAAGAAGATGCTTGGGGAGTGATGGTTAACCCATTGGAAAATTCCCTGTACAAACACAAATTAGTGGCCAAACTTAGGTCAGATACCTATCTTTCAGAAGGCTAAAATTTAGTAAGATGAATGTCACACCAAGCCCCCAGTGCAGATGCAAACAAGAGGTGAGAGCTGAGGCAGTATCAGGACATTGCGCTTTGTCTTTTCATCCAAGGAATGATAAAGAAGACCTTAAAATACCTAAAGGAAAAATTTCCTTTTCCTCACATCCCTTCCCTGGAGTATTAGTTTTATCCAATGACTAAATGTCACAGAAAGCCTATCTCATTTATCTTCCTACAGCCTCTCCTTTCCTTCCTATAAGTTATTTGTTTAGGAAACCCTTAGAGCCACAGAGCATAATTAGTTGTTGGATCAGGCCCATAGGAAAGTTGTGACCCACAAACAAACCACATCAAGAAACCTTTTAAATTTCTCCAAGTCTCTGAGGAGGCAGAGATTTTATTTTTCATATACTCTACTGTGACATGTTTGTTGATCCCTAAAAGGACAGTGTTTTTTGATTTTATATCATGAGAACAGATAACCAAGAACTCAGAAGTGACCAGAGCTTCAGGCTAACAAGAATTTACTCCAGCATAAACACTGGTCTGTTAACTCCTAGGGCTTATTGCCCTTAGTAAGGTCACTGAGCCTTGGGGTAAAGGAAAACACAAAGGTCAGATTCATCCCATTTAATCACAATTATACAGAAATTAACATTCAGCCAATTGTCTGGTTGAGGTCTTAGTCAACTGAGAGATAAAAGCACCTCCAGAGATCACTCACTCCCTCTTAGGACAAAGTCTATCACCCTTTGGAGAGCCTTATC
This sequence comes from Morus bassanus, assembly GCA_031468815.1. Classification (NCBI taxonomy): domain Eukaryota; kingdom Metazoa; phylum Chordata; class Aves; order Suliformes; family Sulidae; genus Morus; species Morus bassanus. The sequence goes on along the minus strand of CM062569.1, from coordinate 112,416,149 downwards.
CCATCCCAATTTCTACCCAGGGAGCCTACAGCAGTTATATAGGCTAGATGGCATCTTTATATTGGCTAATCTCAAGCAAAACTTGCCCCAACCTTTATCTTAGTGGCCCAAAGCAGTCCAGCTCTCTATTGAACCATTTAAGAATATGGTGGAGTCCCTAAGCACAGAACACACTGGCTCAAAAGGATGTGGGTAGGAGCACCCAAGACACGTGTACACTGGCAGGGCCATATGGGTGCTCTCCTTTATCCCAGGCTGAGGATAACACATGCCCGACTTGTGTTACAACAGCTAGTGTCTTATTTTCTTGTACACTAAATTCACTTCTTTTTAAATGCAGACACTCACATTTAAAGAGCTTGCTATGATTAATATTTTAATTCATGATAGAGAGGGAAGCAAGGGTTGAGATACTGGAAAAACATCTGTTAAACATGTCTTCTCCTAGCCTTTTCGAACTTTTTGTCCTTTCAGCAGTTGGAATGTGTGACATGAGAACATTTATGTGCAAAGAGGGTGAGGTAGGGGAAAGATGTAATCAGTCGTACAACATGGAGTGTACACTCTATATTGAAAGTGTGTTTTCCTCTTTGCACAAAAAAAGAACAAATCATTCACATGGAAATGGAATAGATCCCTGTGGTGATTAAAAACTCCACTAGAAAGATACATATTTAATGAAGAGATAACACAGATAAAGAGGAAGAATGCATTTACAGCAGAAAGCAGCTAGAACAGCTTGAATGTATAGCCTTTATTGCAGTGCAGAATCAACTGAAAACACAGGCTTATTAAGTTGTTTAAATCCAAGGGCAAGGCATTTAGGAAGGATAACAGAAAAGCTAGGGGCATGTGAGTATAAGAAGCATGTGATATTATAGGTGTAACTACAGTTTGGCTGGAAAATGACACTGGGTGAATTCACATTCAACTATTGCTCTAGGAGAGAAACTCAAGGTATGAAAGGAGGTGGATTATGGCCTCTGATGCTTGAAATATTGTTTGTCTGTTGTATGTAATCAAATTATTGGATTGTCTGTTCTACACTAACCAAAATAAAAGTAAGAAGTGCATTGTTTTCTGGTTTGTTTTGAATAAATTACGTGTAACCCAGGGGTCAGATAAAATGATCCCAGTTTTCAAGCCACAGTCATATGGATACATGCATAAATACAGTAGTATAGTCTTAGATTTATTATGAAGGGTATATGATTATCTTTTCTATACCAAGTCTTAACTAGCCTTGAGTACAAATTACAAAGCCACCTGGCCCAAAACATAACTCCTCAAAGACTTAGTAAGAAAATTTACCTCTGGAAAGGGTTATTCTGTAATTTGTGGTGTGGGACGGCATGATAGAGGCTTCTGGACCACTCAGTCTTCCAGCAGTATGTGATGCAGCAGTTCTGGCAGATCAGAAGGCATGCTGTGCCAGCCTGACCACCTCAAAGGCAAGAATGTTTTGTCTCCACCATGAAACAACAGTATGTCTCATGGATGACCATGACAGATACTGCACTGGTGATATGCAACCTCTATTTCCAATTGCCCAATATTCTAGAGTCGAATATGCGGTCCTACACCCTCTCATGTCATCCTTTAGCATAGAGAGAAGTTGGGAACAAGCCAGCACCTATGTTTAGCCATCTAAATGGACCTATATATGTGAGTTAGCTACTCTCACCTCTCTTCATCATCAGTAGAGAAGCCAATTTTAATTGCACAATACGTCTGCTCTGGTTTAGACTTTAGGACTGATAAATTACTCTTTGGAAATGCTTCCTTCTCTCTGTTATCTCCAAAGGGATAGCAGGCACCAGATGGCTTCTGGTAAAATGAGTCCCACCCCATGTGTCTCACCAGCCTAGATCCTGTTGGATGCCTTCAGTGTCAGGCAAATAGCAACACACCCTGGGAGGTATGGCTGAGAAATAGAAACAGGTAGAGAGCCAGGAAATGTAGAGTGGAAAATTAGTTGATGAGGAAAGGAGAAGCACAAGGTAGCACAAGGGTACATGGGCTTTTTCCTGTTTTCTACAGGAAAAAAGAAAAGGTTTTCCATAAAGAACAGCTCCCTTTTTCTCCTAAATCACTGCTCTGAAAAAAACTCAAACTCAACATGCTGAATTAACAAGTTCAGGACTTTAGGATATTTTATTTAAAAAAAAAAAATCAATGAAACCAAGAAAAATAAGAAACAGTTTTGTCCAAAAATTTTAAAATAAGCACTAGTAGGATTTTTTTCAGTCTGTCCTAGAGCCAGTGGGACTTTTGTTTTGGGATGTTTCTCCCACCTTCTTACACCCCCCAGCCCCCCTTACTTTTGCAGATATTTTTACAGTTAGTAGGAGAACTAAAATTATAATCTGAGGAAATGTTCCTAAATAATAAATGTACTCACATTTGGGGATTGTTTCAGGTGTGCTATAAACCTTTGTGAAACAGTGTGGGTAAATAGAAAGTTGGTATTAGTTGGTTATAATTAATCCCGATAGTTTTAAGGCAGAATCTTCCTGCTCCAGGGGTTCAGAGAAGGGGATATCTAGAAAAGCAGGGAGGGATTCTCTGAGCAGGAAACTGAACAGATGGAGCAAATAAGTTTATTCAGACCTTAGCAACATTTGATCATTTGCAGAACTCTTGCTTCTTTCTGACTGAGACTTATGAGCTGCACTCTGCTGAGGATATTAGCATTTTTCAGGCTTTGCTTTAGCCCTGGAAATGAACAAAATACAAGTCCTAAAAACCTTAAAGGAAAGACTGCTCAATAACAATAGAATTAAAAAAATACTTTTTTTGTATTAGTTTTCCTGCATTTATTGAAATTATTTGTCAAAGTAGAATAGTCAGAACCTGTGCTTCCTAGACCAAAAGAGACTACTCAAGTCCACTAATCTGATCTAATTTTTGCAGGCCATGGAAGTGAAGCAGCTGATTCCTGCCTAAAGTCCTATAATGTACTGTTTAGAAACCTTATAGGTGATCTGAGGATCTGGTCGGTCAGTCTGTCCATCTATCTATCCATTGGCCTATCTATCTAGTTTCCAGTGAGACACAGGTGGCAATTAAAAGGATGTTTGAAGGACAAATTTAAAAGATGTACTGCATTATGCAAGTTAACTCAAGCTAACTCAAATTTACAATCACATTTTCGAAACCTTATTAGTGGTGTGGGGAGTTACTTCAAACCTTTTTGACCATATCCAGCTTGCTGTAGATAGGCATTCTGGACTTTCTCAAATGTGGCCTTTGTTATGTTTTGCAAGGAGCATGTTTACTACTCCCCTTGCCTGATCATGACATGGCTGCCAAGAACAGTCATGATGCAATGGAGTATTAGCCTGGTCTGAAGTAATTCAGAGGAATAATTTTTTAAAATGCTTAATCCATAAACAAAGTCTCCTTTGCATCAGACAGATGAAAGGGACCCATCTAACTGAGAATAAACAGCAAGTGACACATAAAACAAACTAAGTCAATACATGACAAGAAAGCCAAAGACCCTTGTAGTTGAAGTCCATTGCTGAAATGCTCCAAAGGTGCAGTTCCCCAGAGCATCCATGCCTTTCTTTTCCAGTCATTTTTACAATTCATTGTCTGCAGAGCAGACAAGATAGAAGAAGTAAATGCAGATGAGAATCACCTTACTTAAACCAGCTAAATCCTAGATGTGTAAGAGAATTCTGTAGGTCCCATCTACAGTCCATGGAACAGGAAACATCCAGAGGTAATTCATTGTATCTTAAAGTAGATATGTAAGATGGTATTTCTGCTCTGGAGGTGCCTCTGTAAGGGGTTAGCTTTCCTCACAGGTGAGATGGAAGTTAGATGGAGGTAAAATGCATGGTTGGTTCAAGACAAGGACAAGAAGAAGGGGGAAAAAAAATCTCATAATGGAATAATCTTCAGCATCATTGGATTTTCCCAAAAGAAGTCCAACAGCCCACCAAAAAAAAAAACCAACCTAGAGAAAATTAATTTTGGATGTGAGGTAGCCTAAGAGCTGGTCTTTGTGAAGGAAGAGGGAGATGGAGCATTCAGAATAATATAAATAATGAACTAACAACTGGGTGAATTTGAAATGTAACAGTAAATATTAAGTAAGTTAATGGACCAATGAAAAAAATGAGCAGGATAAAGAGAATGTTGCACAATCATGATCAGCTGCAGTGATAAATCTGTGAAAAATTTATTTTTTTCCTCTATGAACAGGAGGGAGGATGATTAGGTCAAAATAATAAAAAACAAGTTTATGTAATGAAAAGAATTAAACTGTTGAAATTTTGAAAAAGCAGACTCATATTAACATATTTCTTAAAAAAAAAAACCCAAACCAAAATAATTGGAAAATGATCAAAAGACCATGGGAAAAAACCAAACAGGTATAAAACGGCATTCTAAAATAATTATTTCTTCTGGATCTCTCTTATCTATATGAAAGACCTTTATAGGATATGTTGTGTCACCTTCTAAAAATATGTGACTTCTCTCTTTGACTATGGAGGTAACCTTAATGATGAACTTGGAATGGACGTTGACATTTCAATACATTGAAGGTAGAATAGCAGATTCACACTCCCATGGTGTGTCTCTACTGCAGTTCAGAGGAGTGAGTAGAAAGATGTTGTGAATGAGGTTTAAAGAGCCAGGTGTGAGTACCAGCACAGGTCTGGACATGCTGGCACAGACCTGTCCTGTAAGCCATAGCTGGTGCCTACTGTACCTCATCTACAGAGTTACAGTGAGAAGTGGTTTTACTTTTCTCCCCATAAATTCCTTTTCAGATTCTAGTGGAAGAATATTCCTGATCTTCCTATGCCTTGTCTCACCATTTGAAAATTGGCTATTTAGGTGGAAAATCCTACAGGAAAACAAGCGTTTCTTGCAACACGTTTGCTCAAGGCACCGCCACAATAGACTGTAACACAGGACAAGGCATTTTTAATTAGGTCATGGCAAAAGCTTTGATATTTTCTTAAGAATATGGGTCATTTAACAATAACTTGTCTGTGTAGCTTGTACGTTAAAGCATGAGATGGAAAGCTGGGAAATATTTAGGACAATTTAAAAGTTGGCCCTTCCAATACAACTACAAACTAAATGAGATATGTCAGCTCTGGATACACACAGGTCTACATGTGTCAATACCCATCTGTCGTACGTGGAAAAACTGCTACACTACACACCAAGTCTTGTTAAACATGAGACCGGTTCAGAAGAACTATGGCATTAAAGTGAGAATATCATGCAACCTACTGTCAAATAAGCCTGCCTTCCTTTCCTAGGTCATTTTGCCAGCGGCTTGTTGGTAGCTCTCAACCTAGGACCTATCTTTCCAATTTATTAGAGAGGATATTGAATCTGTCAGTGCATATGCAGTTATTTTAGGGTAACTAATTGCAGACAGTTCATCCAGCTGGACAGCCAAAGCAATAATATTAAAGATTAATGCCCCAGTTCAGCAAATAACATGGGCATGTGCATAATCCCTGTGGTTTCACTGAGACACACTTACAGTCAGGCTTGTTGAACTAAATATATTGCTGAAACAGTGCCTTAAAAATGATGAATTCACATCACAGATGCCATGCAAACAATTCTAAGAAATTTGAAAATATTACTGGCTTTGACAAGTCAAACTTTAAAGCTCTAAATATTGGTAGAGAATAAAATAATGTCAAAATATAAACAGAAGAATCCACAGTTCCTATTGCTGGAAATCTTTTTCTCTGAAACAATTGATACTGGTGATAAACTGATTTGGCTGATGAAAAACTATATTAATTTGGACCTGATCAGTATGGGAGTCCTTCAGTTTTCCACTGGGATTCTTCTCACATGATTTCAGTTAGATGAAAGTGGGGTAACTGGTCTCAGCTAGAGATCAAAGATCTCTCCATAGCCAAAGGACATCAGTAGATACCTCAGGGGGGCAACCCATTCCATTTACTTTAGGATGTATTGAATTGCCCTCTGGAGGTACCTGGTTCTTTACATCATCTGCAAGGGGCAAGACTAATTACCCTCTTTTGGACTTCAAATGCTAGGTGCACTGAATGCTATCTTACATGTTCACTCCCTTCTATTGGAAATTTTTTTCTAGCACTTTAAAAATTCTGATATATATGGGCAGCAGAAAAACATAGAAATAGAAATAAGTATGCTAAATAAGTCTCTCCATCAACACCATTCCACTCCACTCATGCCAAGAGGGGTGGAAATATAAATGACAGCAATGTTTGGCCTGCCACTGACACCTATCCACACATAAACAGTCGCAGTTAGATGAGAAGCTTCACAGTTTCTCTGAATCTTTAATTAGTACAAATTTGGTTTCTTTGAACTCCATCAGAAATAAAATTAAAAAGCCTAGCTTCATTTACCTTGTGTTGTCTATAATGAACATTAGAACTTCCCCCATCACCGCAGGTTTAGCTCTGTGGTTAACGCTGAGATGTTGGCAATCAGAAAAGACCTGGGGCAAATCACACTTCTTTATCACCACAGGGGTAAACTTAAGTGACAGACATGCATGGGCTAATTACTTTTAATAGTTTCCCATTGCCCTGGCTGATGACACAGTGCTAAAAAACCATGCCCCCCCAATAAACCGGAATTTCACTTACATGGCACTATGTCTGTATTACCGCTTTGTTACTTCAGGGGAGCTGTGTTCTCTAAAATGCCTTTCCCTGTGGCTTAAAGTAAAGATTTTTTAAATAAATAAATACAGTTTATGTTGGGCATCTACCACTTGAAGGGCTAATGATTATTGACTACCCTCCAGCAGACATCAGGGAGTCTAGCCTCAGGCCCTTCCTGCTCTCCCCCAAACATGCCGAATGTTAACACGTTTCTAGATCCTGGCTGGGATTGGACACAAACAAGGCAGTCAGAATGGACCATTTAGTATACAAGTCAAGATGACAGATCTCTGCTTAATATAAGGAAGACAAAAATTCGTATCTATTGAAAAAGGCAGAAGAGCCCCGGGTGCTTTCGCTTTGTGATTCTGCAGCAAAAAGTGGGTTGTGTCAATATAAGTCTATGTCACCCACTCGCAGCTGCCACACTGAATTGACCCTGTTAGCTGCAGACAGAAAGGCCTTCCATTTCCAAATTCTCTCTAATGCTCATCTGTGAGAGCAAGCACGAGGTGGAAAAAAGCCAACAAGTTACTCCTAAGTATGGGAGTGAAAAACAAAACAAAACAAAACAAAGAAGCCTTAATGCCGTGAGACTCTCTTCACTGTCTGTTTCTAATGAAATGCTAGAAAAACTTTCTCATCCGAAAGTATTTCAGAGGATGCTTTGACAACATGAGCTTTATGTTTTTAAATCATGTTCTTGTAATTCCTTGTAAGTCTCCAGATTCTCCTCAGATAGAGAAACAGAGCATTAAATATTCTTGCAACGCTCACCAGAGCTTAATTACTAAAAGTTGAAACATCTTTTAAACACTGCAATCTTTTTTTTCCCTGTGTATTCCCCCACAAGAAAGATACAAGGTTGAAGAGTGTGCACAATAACTATTAGTTAAGATCATGTTTCCAAAGAGTGGAAAAGAATATAAAAACTTTTGAAACTAAAAATAGAATATTTCTAGATTCTGTCATAGTTTAACATGATAGCATTCACTGATGAGTCTGTTTCTCGTGTATATTTTACTAAGATTAGATGTTCACATTGGAGAAAAGATTTAACTGAAAACAAAGCAAAACAACAACAAAAAAAATCTCCCAAGGTCTCTCAAATGGAAAAAATAAAGAGATAGACCTTCAATTCTTTGAAATACAGGATTGTATTGATTTCTGGAGAAGTACAATAATTTAGGCAAGCTGAAGATATGGCAAAAATTATAGACCTATTTAAAATACATTTTGGAGCATTCTTTTTATGGACCCACACAAAGTCCACGAAAATATCCAAAAACCTCATTTTCTTTACCTCAGATGAACCTATATTCAGGTTAGTGGTCAATATAGCTAAAGAGAGGCTGTAAGAAGTAAGCGCGCTTTATTAGCAGAAGACAGAGATATTTTGTTCTTCTTTTGTGTTTCAGTGGGGGGCTAGTGAACCTTTCATCAGCCCTTTATCTAAATTTATTATAAAACACTGGATATTCCAAGCCAATAATCTGACTTGTAAACATACCTCACCTGACTGTGAAGCCTTCAGAGGTGGCTGAGTGATGCATGGATATCACAGAGAGGAAAAATTCATCTCACCCAAATGTAACCACCTGAAGCTAGCAGTCTAATCCAACCAGTTGTCTGTGGTTTTGATATATGCAAGAGAGAGAGAAGAATCGCAAGGAGGCCGTTTGTCACACTGGTCTTGCAATGGCTTTCCACAAACCTGTGGAAATACTTATTTCTCTATTGAAAATCAACACATACATGGTTAGCTCAGACTAAAAGCCTATCTTCTGCACAGCTGACACTGGGTGAGACAAATGTTGGTGTACTGAAGAAGAATCAGTTTTCAATTGCATCTAGCAGCTGGAGGAAATTAAGAATTGTCTCTAAATTAGGATCTAAGAAAAGCATAAGTTAAAGGGTAGGAAAGACTGAGACAATCCTCTTGAATTCAGGGATGTTTCAGGATAGAACAAATCTCACCTGACTTTAACATTTTGCAATGTGGACGTCTGTCTCTGAACTAGTTACCAAAGGCTTTCTTAGGAAATGTGTAAATAGGAATGTTAAATGCAGCTTCAGCTATTCCTTTTTAGCATGTTAGTTTTTCTCCGCTGCCTGTAAAAGGCAGTGTAGTTGATTAGCTCAGCTAGAGATGGCTGTGGTGTAGTTAGCCATATTTGACCATTTCAATCCACCTGTGAATATATCTTTCATCTATACCAGTATCAAGTCCATTCTTTTGCCCAGCAGCTTGATGGTGAGGTCAGGTCATATCCATGCTGTGAAACTTAGCTACACCCCTCCTTACCCCCTAACATGAAACTGAGTTTCTAAATAAAAACTCTCTTTTGGGATTGTTTCTGCTTTACAGTCTGTTTGTGAATTGTTTGGAAGAGTACTAACTGACTGGGTGCACAACTGAACTTTTCAGTTGCATGGTAATTTGGACAATATCAAATGAACAAAAAGTGTCGTTACTTCTCTTCAGCTCCAAGCAGAACCTTTAGGAAAAAAAGTTTTGATTCAATTTCAGTTATACAGCCAAGCCTACTTTCAAAAAAGTGTGCTAATTATAATTAATGTAATTTATTAACAGCAATAGAGAAAACTTCCAATCTGTTATCATATGATGACTTTCATAAAACATTACCTTTTTGTCTATTATGCAAGAGTTTGAAGAATTACATGATTGCATGAAAAATGTTTAATAGCTGCAGACCTGTCAAAGAGCATAACTGAGTCAAAAAAAGGTAATTATGTTATTTCTGATGTGGACTGAAACCTCACTCTTACAGTGTCTGCCTACTCCAAAGCTATTGGAAAAGGAGGCTGATTTAGAAGAACATACAGTCTAGGCTGACACAGTTGGGTTTATTTTCCTGTAATACTGAGGAGAGAGGAATGTGGAAAAGGTGTGTATTTCTTTTGATTTCCTAATGTTGAAATGTTCTTTCAAAGTGGATGATTTAACTGAAAGATACCAAGAGCTACGTTGTGTGACTGTGTATACCACATATCATTGCAGTGATTGCCAGAGAGCCACCCCAGATATCTCCTACTGTCAATGAAATCTGCTGTTTAAGGTTGACTCTTTGTTCATAAATATATATATGAGCCTTCAAAACACTGAAGACAACATTGTGATATGGTTTATGAGGCCTTATCTCATAGCTGCATTCTTTGACATGCAGAAGAATTGGATAATAAATCAGACTTTGTAAATTGAAAGTCAAAGACATTCTGGAGTCACAGATAATATACAGAGAAGTGTATTAAGTGTTTTCTGAAATCCCTAGTAAGCTAAGTATCAGGCTCTTTTCCTCTTCACTTTTTCGCTTTTGCAAAGGCAGTTATGTTTGATTGTGAATTGCAAGCTTTTGCTTGAGCACCAGTTGAAAGTGTTTAATGTAGCTCATCTTTGAGGAATACTGACAGCAACTCTCCACTGAGATCAGGTCAAGTCAACAATAGGGAAATGACAGTATAAAAGTTAATGTTGCTCAGTTGTGTCTCAATAGAATGGGCTGACAATGCAGAGAATTAACAGCCTGGAGCCAGCAAATGTTGTTTTACAACATTGTCCAGTCTTGAAAGTGTGGTCAGCCTAAAGAATGTCACTCACGAGATCTTGGCTCTTACCTTACGTGTGTTACTAATTTGCCAAGCAATCTAAGGGCAGACAGTTTATTTCTTTGTGCCTTGTCCCCATCTATCTCTAGAAGTGGGACAATCATCATCCTGGAGTTTGTTATTTAAGATAAATGGATGAAAATTGGCTAAGCCATGTAATTAATTTAATCTTATCTACAGCTGTTATTCAGTTCCTGGGGATTTTAGCTGCGTTGCTTGAGCTGTTGTCAACCTGGAAATCCTCTTCATTTCACTGCTGAAGTTTTTTGCTCCCATAGCAGGCAAGGCAAAATGTGCCCACTCTTCAAGCGCAGCAGATCACAGATGGGTATTACCTTCAGCCACTGATGAGCAGTAAGGCTATGAGATATCACAGCTGAAAGGCTGGGTTTTTGCTGCTGCGGTTCCTGGTGAAGTGCATGGCACTGGGCCAGCAGTTTGCTGTACTCACCAGAGATGATGAATTTGAGTCCTGAAACATGTGACAGTCCACAGCCAGTGACACATGAAGGGATGAGGTGGTTGAGAATGGAATGTCCCCAAATTACTATACCCTGATTTTAGTATACCTTAGAGGTTCTGGAGATAAATTCCCACAGAATATAAATGCTTTATCCAAGCATTTCCCCAGTTGTAGTGTCTGTCATTAAAGCAATTGAATCTATTGTAACTTCTTTAAGAACACAATGAATTATTTTGGAGGCCTTCAGGACACAGGCTCAGTCTTTCGTTACATCTAAAAGGAACCAATCTTATGCCATATCATGCACCCTTAAATCTCTCTCAAGATTTCTGTACTGTAAAACAATGAAAAAAATTGCAGCCAAATATACAGGAGCAAGCAGGGCAAACATGTATTTTTTGTCAGTCTTTCAGCTTCTTGACAAGGTCGCTCACCCTTTGTGGGCTCACTCAACATGCTTTGAGAGCACTGTCCTTTCTTCCACCAGCTTACTCCAGTCTCAGAACAGACCTTAAAGGCATGTCTGCACCATGCCGTGCCAAGAGCTCACTGCACATACGCTGACTACAGAATAAGAAGTCAGGCAACTGTTCTGCTAAGCTTCTTCCTTCGGAGTCAGACACTTTTGTGCTGGACTGCAACCTACATATGCAACAGTTCATTTGGAGCTCAGTCAGGTATCCGCAGAAAAATGTCAGATTGTATGGTTTCAATTCGGTAAGGAGAATTTAGTTTCTTGAATGCTATGATCTGGTGTTATTGGAGATGCTCTTGGGTATCAAAGGATTTACAGGAGCCCTGAACCCTTATCCTGAGGAGAAGAACTTGGGAGCATTGGTTGATGAGAAGCTCAAGATGACCAGGCAATGTGCACTTGTATCCCAGAAAGCCAACTGTATCCTAGGCTGCATCAAAAGAAGCATGGCAGGCAGGTTGAGGGAGGGGATTCTGCCTCTCTACTTTGCTCTGGTGAGACCCCACCTGGAGTACTGGGTCCAGCTCTGGGGTCCCCAGTAAAAGACAGACATCGACCTGTTGAGGTGAGTCCCGAGGAGGGCCACGAAGATGATCCGAGGGCTGGAGCACCTCTTCTGTGAAGACAGGCTGGGAGAGTTGGGGTTGTTCAGCTGGAAGGAGAGGTGGCTCTGGGGAGACCTTACAGCAGCCTTCCAGTGCCTGAAGGGGGCCTACAAGAAAGTCGGACAGGTACATTTTACAAGGGCATGTAGTGATAAGACAAGGGGTAATGGCTTCACACTGAAAGAAGGTAGATTTAGGTTAGATATAAGGAAGAAATTCTTCACTGTGAGGGTGGTGAGGCACTGGAACAGGTTGCCCTGTTCCAGAGAAGTAGTGGATGCCCCATCCTAGAAGTGTTCAGGGCCAGGTTGGACGGGGCTTTGAGCAACCTGGTGTAGTGGAAGGTGTCCCTGCCCATGGCAGGGAGGTTGGAACTTGATGATCTTTAAGGTTGCTTCCAACCCAAACCATTCTATGATTCTATGGATTGGCAGGATAGCCCATAGTGCCTAAAATGGCACTAGACATCTGTGTTTGAGGAGCTAAATGTTGCTCATTGTGTCCTTCGTGAACACTGAAAATTAAGGTGTTCCCCAAATATAGACATCTAGTGACATTTTAAGCACTGAATAGGTGCCTTGGATACCCTAGGGTGTCTCAGGTGACACTATACCATTGTGTTTAGGAACTGAATCCTACTAACAATGCAGAGACATCTGACGAAGTAATTATACTCTTACATATTAACTTTCCCCAGCTCTCTGGCAACATTATGAGTAAAGTCTGCCTGGTTTAGTTGCAAAGTCACACATGTCCTTGTACTAAGACACTCTCCTAGGTCTCAGCATGATGCAACATGTACTTATGGGAGAAAGAGAGACTGCAAGTGCTTGAAGTGGTTAAATGCCACCGAGAACTGGTCCAACAAAGCTTCACACTGACTCAGCTACTAAGTAAGATTGTGTTAAGCATGTAGCAAGCACATTTATATTATAAGACTTGAAAGGATAATCTCCACTCTTAAGTTGGAAAGTGACTCTGAATTAGACAAATATGGTACAAGCAGAAGAAAAAATATCTAGATATTTTCCTCCGCATTGTGGAATATATTGATAAACGTATGTTAGCATTTAACTATTCATTCTTTTGGAGAAAACTGGTTAACCCCTTAAGTGTTTTGCCCTGAAGGCAGACATTAAAAGTTAATTATAACCACATGGGACAAGCCCCTGGAGGACCGTGACAGCATTAAGCTGCTACCAACCAAGCATGCAGGATGCGCAGCACTCTCAGAGAACACCATGTACAAAAATGATGCTGTCTCCTTGAATGAGTTTTCAGAAGTTAAAAACATGCTACTTTTTGCATGCACAGTAAAAAGGCAGATTGCAAATGTTCTACTCAGAGCAAAAAAGCTTCCAACGGAAGAAGAATAATTAGAGCAAATGAAAGCACTGAGTAATGTGATTAAGCAATGTGGCACAGCGAGAGAGAACTACCACAAGTACTGTTTTACGTAACGCTGCAAGGATAATATGGTAAAACCTCTTCTAAAGATCTTGGATTGCTACTTCATGATAAACCTTTCCAGTACCATATATGGCCTATGAAGGATTTTGATTTTACCACTATAAAAAGGGAGAGGAGATGACACTTGTCCTTGGAGAGGATCATTTAGACCATATGGGGAAAAAAAAAAGAAAAAGCTTAGTTCTAAGGGAGACACTGACTATGTTTGTGTAAGTAAATTAAGTGTGGCTGGAAGGTGTTGAGGTTAAGTAACATGGAATGGCCTGCACCTACACAATTAAACTTTCTTCCCCTTAAATTAAAACACCTGTATCTAAGTTAACTGTCATGAATGGTCCCTGTGCTATTTCCCAAACCAAGCTGGGGACTGTTTAGGAGAAGCCCTATTGTTGTGGACTGAGAAGCATGTGGGGGGCTTTTCTAATATAGTTGTAGAGAAAGATGAGTTCTAGCAATGGGAAATATCTCTGCCTATTGCTTTTTGATACAGAAGTAGTCATTATCTACTGAAGGTAAGTCAGGAGACATTCAGGAGACCTAATTCTGTTTTCCTCTTGCATTTAACAGCTGGATTTATATTACAAGCACCAGAATGAGCGTGGCTCAGAATGGGTGCACCCAGCTCCTGCTAATATTTAGGAGCAGCATACCTCTCACCTAACTTAGCCTTCAAAAAGCTGGGTGACATCCATATACCCAATTTGAAAGTTAACCTGTTTTAAGCAGAGTGTTGGACCAGATGACTCCCGACATTGCTTCCAACCTAAATTACTCTGCGATTCTAATTGCTAAATAAAACAAGGATAGAGACAACTCTATGGCTTCTAAACCAAGTGTTACACACAGGCTATGTTCACTTTGCATGGTACCTGGCTTTGAATTTCTTCTTGGTCTGCTGTGGTGCCCTGTAGTGGTAAGACATGTTTAGTAGTGTGTGTGTGTGTGTTTAACATAAAATGTTCCTAAATTATGAGAGACTTCTGTTGCAGTCCCCCAAGGGGTGCATTCACAAAATGAAACTGAAGATGTGCTATGTGCTCTGTGTTTTAGTATAAGGGCACGTCAAGGCGTGTGAATCTGTAAAACCTGCTGGGATAGTGTTGGAGGGTTATGTGAATTGAAAGGAGCTAACCTGATCCATTTTTGTCTGTATTGGAAACAGTCCATTAGGTTTGCCACCCTCCAAACAAAGGTCTAGAGAATTCCAGTGGGGACAGGCCGAAAACCCATCAGGGAGCATGCTAATAACTAGAGCAGTAAGTTGAATTAAGACTTGAGCTTGCTTGCTGGCTCTAAGCCAAGTTCTGAAACATCCAGTTTAGCCTAAACTAATCATCTAAACTCTATTCTAATCCCTAAAGAAACTGGACAACTCTGGAGGATGTTTAATACCTCTATCCTAGAAAACTATGTTGAATGGATCTCTTGCTGTCTGGGGGTATCCCTTCCTCTCCCTGTTTCCCTCAGAGGAAGTCCAGAGAGTCATATGAAATGTCTAACTCTTAAATGGTAACATCTGGGTAAAATGGTACGCACTTCTAAGGATCAGCACTTAGATTATCTGAGAGAGCATGTCTCTCCTATAATCCCATCAGTCTTGGCTTAGTTTTCAACTCCAGGTACAACTGTACAGGCAAAAACAAAAAAAGCTGTATTACTAAAATGAGGTTTGATTCTCATTCTTGGTCTTTATGCTTTCTTCATAAAGAAGAAAATAATATTTTCTGATTTCCTTCACCCAAAGACTTCCACACAGGGGACGACATACAGCATAGCACAAGGCAAGGAATTTCAAAGTGGGACAGAACTGGCTGTGGGGTCTACACTGCACTGGGACAAGACAACAGCTTTTAAAAGCTACATAGCTGCCTTGGCAAACTATGGCACCTAATTAAAGGGGTTTTGGCTATTATATGCTTCCAGTTTGGTGCTAACACAAACATCCCTTCACTGTACCACACTCCACAATGTAACCTGTTGTGTTTCCATCCATAAGGTTAAAATGTAAGATCATATTTTTGGGGAAAAATAATGACAGGAAGGAGGAAAAGGACCTGTGAATGAAATTTATTTACATCATACCCAGGATCCAGCAAAATAATGCAACTGTGAATAAAGGACAGAGAGTACCCAGGTACTACAGGGGAAAAGTTTCTGGTGGAGACTGAGAAATATTGCTGATTTTGTAAATGCAGATGAGACCCAATTGTAAATATTTTTAAAATTTGGTTGCTCAGCTTCCAACAAAGATTATTTAAATGGTGATTAATCCAGGGAGGATAGATCCCAAATACAGGAGAATGAGGAGCCTTTAATGTAAAACAGAGTGAAAAAGACTCGTTTAGCCTCCTGGAACAAAGGGCTTCTTTCTACCAATACTTTAGGAGACCAAGGGAAAACAGTACATAGTGGAGGGGCAAAAGCATCCCAGTGTTTTCAAGCTGGACCTCAAAAAGTTTGAGAAAATTGTTGATGAAACTAAACAGTGACAACTGATTGCACACAATGATGTAATGGAATAAAGATGGGATGATGCCTGTAATAAAACAGAATTGAGTCAATGACCCAGCCCTATATTCCCATGTCCTTGCATGACAAGGAGACATCCCAGAATTTCTTGTATGGTTGATACTTCATCAGGTCATGTAATTAGAAGAGGAAAGCATTCAACGTGTCTGGTCACATTGTGGATAAGGTGCAAAGTGCTAGGGCTGAGGATGAGTGTCCATCACAATCATACAATGGAGGATAACCCCATTCCCAGACCTTACCACTGGGTTACATGGTTCAAAGCACAGGCTCCTGTGACCTATCCATCATTCAGGGTACTGGAAACAGTAAGTCTGCAGGACCGGAATTTAAGAAAGTGAAATAAAGGAAGTCCCGTGTCCCAGACCAAATTCTAACTAATATAGTGCTCAAAATGTTTTTGCTGGGACCTGGGATAATGACTATATTTTATAATCTTCTCAGGCAAGTTGGGGCATACAGTAATTATGTTAAATATGTCTCTTCTGGGCCTCCTTCAAGCATAGGCACCAGTTGGCAGTCTCTGTCCCAGCTGCTTATTCACACTACATGCTTTCTGCTACTCCATAACACTAAGTCAGGCATGGCTCATTGGTGGACAACTCATGAAGCCGTGCAGCTGTACCTCATTCACTGGGCTACAGAGCATAGGAAGGACATGGCACTGTGATGGAAAGTTTCTGAGGTAGGGAGAGGCAAGGCCTGTGGGATGCAAAAGCCAGTTGTGAGAAGCCATGCTTCATCTGTGAAACCAGTCAGGTCCAAGACGAGGTCTGTAGCTCCTGCCTCACTGACAAGTGAAGTTTTGAGAAAGGAAGACTGCTTCCAGAGAAGAGCCTTTGTGGCTTCTAAGACATGTTGTCTTTAAACACTACTGAAGTGCTGGCCTCATTGGGTTTGGAGCCTGTACAAACCAGAGAGCAGGGTGTGAGGACAGGCACGGCTCAGATGGCAGAAGTAACCCATAGTGGGGAACTGACAAGTTCAGAGCAGTGAGGGGAAAGAGCATACAAGAAAACTTTGCAAAGGTTTGACAATTTTTTAATCTTCCTGATGGTAACTTTTAAAGATACCTATTTAGCCCTGGTGCTCATGCTTGTGCAGGCATAACCTTTTGAAATTAATGTATTATTCCCCTTCCTAACCCTCCAAGGTAAGGGAAGCTACTATTTCCATTTTAATGCTGTGGAAGTGAGGTAGGAAGTGGTTCATTGCCAGATCCATGCAGGGAGGGACTCAGGCACTGTAAAGAGGGAGAGAGGCAGGACCGAGGAATGGGGTTCTCCCCACCTAGATTTACCCATCTAACAATTTGGCTTCTCCCTATGCTAACTGTCTAGGTTCCATCTCCATCCTTTGCTGAGAATAGTTAATTAATCCTATTAAACTTATATCTAAGTCTTAATACTGTACCACTGGCTGCCTGAATCCTTAAAAAAGTTCAACAATGTGACTTCTTAAATTTCTTACAGCAAAAATCTAGAGTCTTAAATCCTAAAGAGGAGAATGATTTTAAAAAGCCACTTTTCTCAGCTCTTGGGAGTATCTTGGTTCCATTCTTTAAATCCCTAAGAAAGCACAGAGTTTTTTCCTGTTCCCTCTGCAGATATGTCTCTCTCTCCCTCTTTTATTTCTTTTTGTTGTTTAAATTTTTCCCTATTTAATTTAGTTTATTTTTCTTTAACACACACTGATTCTTTGCCTTTATTTTTTTTAACTTTTTGCTTTACAAGCAATACAGTGTGAACTCAACTACCATGCAGGGGAATAAAATGTTCTGATGCTCCTGAAGGGGCTACTTGCACTTTGAATCCAGTCAGGTAAGAGAAGTAAAGTGATTTGTTTGCTTATGCTTTGCCTCTAGCAAAGGAACAAGAGGCAAGGGAACAAGAGGAATGGGAGATGGATAGAAACTTGGCTCCCTACTTCCCTTAATTTCTGGACAGAGGAGTAGAATATTAAATAGGGAAAAACAAGGGAAGCATTATGGAGATGTGCAAGGACTATGAACTAATAGATACTCTTGTAACTTCAGAAAAATAAGCAAAAAAACCCATGGCAGCTGTTCCAGACCCAAATCTGCTACCATACTGTCTTGAGGGTAAAAAGCCTCCTGTGACAAAGTGGCAAGTGGAGTTTGAAGGCCTGAGTCAGCACAAATTCTACCTTCTTTGCTTGTTGTGTCATTTCATGGGGGAGATCCCCTCAGAAGAGTATTGCAAAGGCTAATCGCCTCCTTCAGTTGTTGCTATGCAGCATACCTACACACCTACCACAGACTGTGGCCATTTTTTCCCACTTTACCCTGTAAAACTACTTCTGTACCACTCCTGTGCATGGGCCAGGTTGTACCAGATCAGTTCGGCTGTTCACAGACTCTATTTTGATTCTCACGTGCTACAGGTGCTGTAGTGTCAACCAAACCCAACATTAAAGACTGTGCTGTTACCCACACTGACAAATTGAGGGTCACTGGGACTTTGCAGTCACATAAACATCATCTATTATACATCTGAAAAACTGCTGAAGCCAGTGTCAGAAGTCCCAGCAACATGTGAACCTATGAAGTGGCAAACCCATCAACTATATGACAGCTTCATGCCCAAGGCTAGCAAGGCTGGACGTAGCAGGAAAGGAAGACCCCTGCAATGTCTGGGGAATTAGCTAAATGGGCCTAATAGGTCTCTTCCGTTGCTGGTGTCTGTGGGCTACATTACGCCCTTAGGCTGAGTCCTGAGTAAGGGGTGGCATGTAATTATGCTTCTCTGGGAGCAGCCCAAGGAAGGGACTGTGATGGAGGGAGTTATGATCCTTTCCCTGAATCCCTTTAGGTATAGGGTAGGAGGCACTAAGTCATAGTGACCTGGAAGCAGGAGATTTTACTGCTGTGGCAGCTCTACCCCAGCTTTATTCACATCTGTATTCTTTCTTCCTACGTACTTCCCTGCTTCCTCTTTCTTCTATCACACCTTGTGAGAAGATGTGGCCATTGGATGGTGCTCGTACTCAACACTGAACCTAAATCTCATCTGCCTAAAGTGTCTTCTCTCCTTGAAGCCAGTAGAGTACCAGCTGTCATGTCCAGCACATGAGGTTGTGTAGTAGAGTACGGTGGTTCTGCTGCCACTTGGCAGGTGAATAGATAGTGGACAGTCCCTGGAGAGCCAGGGAAGGTCTTGTCTCATCACAGCATGGGGGACCATGACAGGGACTTCATATGTGCAGGAGGCCTACTGTTACCCATAGAGGAGTATGCATGAGCTTCAAAGTAATTGCACTCTCAGTCTTAGAAACCAAACACATCTGCCAACTTGGTCTTCATAAGTCCAGCAGTGAGTTGGAAAAGCCTTTTTTTACTGTCAAAGATGGAATTACAATCTCATGCTGTGATTTGGGGGCAAATTATTCCATCCTTCCCTCACAAACGGTCATACCTTTCAAGAGGTAAAGTGCCATTTGGAGTGGCATGGCTGAATTCAGCCTGTACGAGTAGTGAAAAATATGCAGTCCATAGAGACACATCTCTTCGCTGGAAGAACATCAATTACAGATGGTCAGTGATTTTAAGAGCTGGAGGACATAAGCAATCATACTACTGAATCGCAGTCTATTGCCTCTTTCTATCCATCACCATGTATCATTCCTTAAGACAAAAGAGATTAAGAAAGTTACTATCGATTTATATTTTCTCATAGGAACTAAGGTACCTAGGGACTCTGTGTAAGTATAAATATATTTGATACACGTATCTATTTTAATGTAAAAGTCATAGTACTGTCTATAAGAGCAGAATATTTAAAGCCATTATCACCAAGTATTTTGCAAATACACAGAAGTAGCTGGGACACAGGAGCTGCAAGCTGGCATTCTTTGAGAAGACTGACAAAATTGATAAAAAGAAGGAATGTAAACATACATACAGGTAAAGATAAACAAGGATAAATGGTCATGTAAATAGATTCAGTCTGATGGGATTAACGGACTTGGGAAAGGACATCAGGTGATGATCCTTGGTGCTTGGATTTCCATTCACTGGTGATTCTTTCCCTCCCCGATCTTTATTGTCTGATGTAGTGAGCAAGTTGTTGAGATAGCACAAAGCCTTTCAAGATCAAACACTCCCACTGACAGCCTCCTTCAGGGACAATAATAATCTGTGGTTTTAGAAACAGAGACACTAAAGCAAAAGGTGCTAACTAGTTACAGGAAAAATAGCCCAGTAGGTGCAATTCTGGGTACATTCTCACATGTTGCATTGAAAATAAGTGTTCTTAACCCAACAGATTAAAATTTGCAGTGCCATGTAGTGTGACACAGGGAGGCAATAGTACACAGTTGTAGAAGAAGGACAGGATCGTCTTGATGTTAATGCCTGATCTTTGGCCTTTATTTCCAAAAAAGGTGAAAATTTGCCCTACCAGTGTGTTGGGGTGGAAAATTTCTCACCCTGAATTTAACCCTGGTAATGTAAGTCAGAATCACCACAATTAAGTGTTTAATCTTGCTGGTGCCGTGCCCTCTTACATGCAGGGTTTATCCATTTTATCCCTGTATAGATTAAACAAAGTATAGCAACCAATTATTTTCTCTTCTGCCTTGCATAGATCTTCTCTATTGTACTAATTGTTTCCCTCTCTCTTTCTTACTATTTGAAAACTTCTAAATGAACCTATAATAGAACTCAATTATCTAATAAAGACCTGTTATTCAATTTGTATGAACAAACTACATAAAATCATTAAGGTGGAATGAGAATAGAAAAACAAATGAAAGAAGGGTGAAAGCATTTATTTAGGACAAAAAGAAATGTCCTCAAGTTGAGCTAGGGGAGGTTTAGACCGGATATAAGGAAAAATTTCTGGTTTAGTCGTGGACTTGGCAGTGTTAGGTTAATGGTTGGACTTGAAGATCTTAAAGGTCTTTTCCAACCTAAATGATTCTATGTTTCTATAATTCTATAGAAAAAGGCCTAAGGAATAAAAGCTCATTAGAGGAAAAATCCAAACAAAGTATTATTCTAAGACAGCTTTTTATTTTCTGTATGTGGGCCATGTTAAAAGTGGGATTCATATAACTTCAACTGAGCTGCCTAAAGATGTTCCTTAAATTAAGCTAGCTGTGATCATTCTCCTTCATATTACTGGAAACAAGAAGATTTCTCTGTCTCACAGACCTACCTTAGGAAGGAATAAATTATCTCAGGGGCTTCTTGTTTCTTTCATTACGTATAAAAGGATTTCAGACAACTGGTTTACATCACATATCTGAAGTCCACATTTGAGCTATGTTATGGATGTGGTCAGCTTGTCCTGTGCCAATGAATGTCACCCTTAAATTATTACCTTAAGAAGCCAGAGGATGGCTCTGATGTGAAAGTTGATGTTCACATGACTAAATAACCAGGTAGATGTTATTAGGGTCATGGTGTCTTCCGTAGTGGTTTTGAAATTATTAGGTCTAGGTAAGACCAAGTAAACTTCTTTCTGAAAATATTTTACTTAGTGAAAAATGCAACTTCGCAAACTCAATCTATTTTTCATCTTAGACTGAATTTAGCATAAGATTTCAATGTGGGAAAGATATTTCAAAAAGTCAAAAAATGTCAAAAAAATACATTTTAAAAACTAAAGACTGTGCTTTTTTCTCATTTAAAGTTAATTTATTAGAGAATAATAACTAAAGGTTATATACAGTTGAAAGTTCCATCAGAAAACCTTAAATTTTGTCAACTGAGGTTTTTCCTGAAGCAATCTGGTTTTTTTTTTTTTTTTTTTTTTTAGATTTGAACACTAAACTCAGAGATCAATTATTCATGAAGTTTGCTTATGAATAGACCTGGCTGATGAATGTTTTTCTGCATCAGAAATTGACTTTTCTTAAAAATGTAACTTTTCTTGAAAAATTGGCAGTGTTAAAGACATTTTCTGTAATCCAGTAAAACCCTTTTGCATTCTTCAACATTTTTTATCACGGATTGTGTTTACACTAAACCACAGTACTGTCAGTAGGTTTTTAATAAGTTGTGTTTATTTTTAAATTATATGAAATAGGAAATATGACAAATTTTCAAGACAATCAGAACATGAGTCTATTTGCTCTTTAAAAACAATAAAAACCCTCAGAATTTCTAAAATGGTACATGAAGCAAATTCATGAATTTCTAACGTGCCTGAGTCCTTAGATTATTTCCTTTGCATATTAAGTCCTTTTTTTTCTTGTGTCAGGGCACCTCAAATTCCAGTTAGCACAAGGAAAACGGAGGTCATTTTACTCAATGCTGCATATCTAAAAACTAATCTGTACAAGCCCTCTAAGCAGTCTACATAGTCAGTGAAGAGAAACATTTCCACAGAGTAATTCATCCCACCACTTGTGAACACATACTTTACAATGGGAGGAATCACCATTTCCATGAGGTGACCTCCTTCTGGTGTCTGCAGAATAGACAGGTACCCAGTGTAGTGTTTAACTTTTAGCTATAAAGGGCTTAAGAGAAGTGAAATGGATACCACTTCAGATAAGAAATAACATTGTTGGTGACCATAAATCAGTTGTCAGCTGCAGCACTTGGCTCATCCACCGCAGTCTGAAAGAGCGGAGCCCTGCTGCAGCTTGATCTAATCCAAGAGGCAAGATGAATTAATGCTGGAACAACACTAAATGGCTACCTGAAAAAGACCCATGGCCTAACCCAGAGCCTTTTGGCCTGGTTTTGCCTTTACTTCTTTCCCATACCCAGAAACTCAGTAGAAGTAAGTCTGGCCATAACCTGATTTAGCTGGGGTTTGTAACACAAAATCACTGGGCTTCAGACATTCATCCTTCTTTTTTTCGCAGCCTGCTACAGGTTCTTAAATCCCTTCATTTGTCCTGAGCACAAGCAGTGAAAACATGTCAAAGTTTAAGTTGACATATCAATTTTGACAATCAAAACAGTATTCAAAGGCAGCTATTTAGGGTGGGATAAGTCTTCCTTGGAAGTGCTTCCCTCTCTTTGTTTCCTATAAACCATATGCTGGGATTCATTCAGCAACCTCTGTTACTAAATTATCTAAATCAGCATGCTACCAATATTAATTTATCGCAGATGAAACCAGGCCCTCTGACACTTTCTAATGGCTGCTTTTAAAACCTGCTGAATTGCAGCCCTGAGCCCTACATTCATCTGCCAAGACTGTGAATGAGCATATTCAATAAAAATTATGACTTTGTTCATGGAGACTAAATCAGGTTTTCAAATTTGGCTTCAGTTAAGTGTGTATTTTTTGACAAAATCAAACACACAGATAAATAAGGACCCCCTCCAGCCCCCCAAATTGAGATAAATGCTAAATATAAGATGAGCAGTCACCAGACATTTTAATGATATGTTTCATTTTGGAAAAGCAGAATGATGTTTCAGTATTTTCAAAATAAAAATGAGGTAATATTTCATTGAAAACGTCCACCTACAAAAGAAAACTAAGCCTTAAAAAAAAAGATAAAACCAAAACTAAGTGACCAAAATAGACATGGGTTAAATCATCATTTTAAATCCAACAAGAAATTTCTTTTTCACTTCAGCACAGCCTAATGCTTTTCCACAGGCTTGTTATTTCAGCAGCAAACTGAAAAACATTCCTTTATCCAACTCTTGTTGCTACTAGAAAGATTGAGTTATGGCCAAAGAAACATCAAAAGGCAATGTTTTCAGTGCTGAGCATTTGAGCTGGAGCTTGGCAGGGATGACAGACAACTCTTGCTGTTCTAATCAGGAAGAAAAGTGTTCCACCCGTGTGCCAAGAATACACAAGCAGCTGAATATTCCATTGTTTTTATTTACTTATTTTCCACGTAGTTCAGGTATCTCTAACTATCCTTAAAAATGAGGAGGAAAAAGACATTACATTATTTGTATTGCCACTAGCTAGAAAATGATGGATTCCCACAGCATGGCTGGAGGGGTTTTATGGGTTTTGCTTTTATTTTTTTAATCTTTCCTTCATTAATATTTAAGTCTAAACTTAGGGAAGTGAAAATGAACACATAACAAACAACAACCCATGTTACTCTTTTCAGGTCTAGTTTCAGAGCACTAGTAGCTGGTGAAAATATGAAATAGTAAATAACTGTTCTGTGGGACATGTTTTCACTGCACCTTACCAAGAACCATGTAACATTTCTTAACGCAATGCCATGCTATCTCATTCACCAATTACTATAAATTGGCACAGCTTCATACAGCTAATAGATTATTGCCAGGTTACGCAGATGGATAACCTGGATCACTGTTCAGTAATTTATTTTCCAGAACCTCATAACTAAACACTGTTTCCCTCCTGGAGAGAAAAATAAATCTCTGTTGATGTAAGCTGAAGTTGGTTTTGTTTGCTTTGTGTCTGATTTCTGGAGAGTTTACCGTAAAATTATTCTACTGGCTTGGTGTATACTAGCACCAGGAAAAAAATAGAAAAGGACTTTTTCATGTAATTAAAAAACCACCCAAAATCTCCAATCCTGAAATGCTTAATTAAACAGTTCTAGAGAGAAGTAGCCAGAGGCTGAATTTGGCATGGAAAATACATTTAAGAAACCTTTCTAAAGGACCGGATGAAAATGTGTTTTGATTTGATTAAGTTATAAGTTTTCTGGGAAAAAAAAACCCATCCTTCAAAGCAGTCAATTCAGTAAGTTCCTGCAGGACTATTAATGCCAGGAAAAAAAACTATCTTTCAACAGGAGCATAATTTGGCCTGAAAAAAGATGGGCCAGTTTTGAATTTTACAAGCACCAATTTCCCAGGAAAGAGTCTACCCAGTGCTCTTCTATGTCCTAATGAACTCATCTTTTCACTGGTTAGTTTTTTGCTTTTAGAATAGTCTATAGGGCTACTTCAAGGGCCAGGTGTTACTCCAAGAGTGTGAAAAATAAGCAGTCTGCAATCTATATTTTTTCTGTATGCACCTGTCCTTAGGTTTTGACTTGGACGGGTGTTTTGAGCCAAGGTAATCAATTTCCATACTATGACCTTTTCCTGGATATTTTCATACAACTTCCATAGTACGACCTTGATATTTTCCTTAAAGACTCAGCTCCTGAAATCAAGTGATTGTATAAGTACCTCGGTTTCCTATAAACAAATAAACAAACAAAATAAGGTTTTTCCCAGAACGAAAAAATTAGAAGCTTCTATTTTAAAAATAATCTATTTTAAAGCATTAAATGCAATTCAACTTGTTAATGATCTACGGTTGGAAGAATTGAATAACTAAAAAAAAAAAAAGATAAATGAAAATCTTATGATAGACTTGCATATAATTAGGGGTCTATGAACCCCTATTTCAGCCTGATGAAAAGGTAGTGAAATGAGCAGGCTGAAGCAAGAGGGGCTTTTTATGCAAATAACTAGAGGAAAGCAAGACAAGTTCACAGTCTGACCCTCTCTGCTTATTTTAAAGCTGATAACTCAGTCAAATCTAAAGCCAGCTTTCATTCTAAGACCAAAAGTCTTTTCAGTGGGGACAATTTCCAGATGGGCTTCACGCTTTTAGCCGCCAGCCACCTCCGCTGTAGAGTTGCAGCTTTGACTGTTAATACTGACCTAATAATTTATTTTTTCACAGTCATTTTGTTTAAAACTGTTTGAAATGCTTTGGAACAAACTTTTATATGTTATTGCTCTAGACATATACATAGTAACTTAAGGTGGGAACATTTGCTCATTGTTAGTAGGAAAGCCTTTTAACAGATAAAAACCTTTCTCTTTAGAAAATACCTCCATAATGCAAAGAAGTATTACTCAAATATGCATAAAGCCACTATGCTGAACATGCAAAACAGGGTATTTCTCTTGCACCCATTTCACAATATAGAAAAAGTACCTACTGCATCCCTGCATGCAAGTACCAACCTACAATTTCTGCAGTGTCCCCATGGCTTTTCCCCTTGATGATCAAGCTAGAGACTCTTCTCATTTAGAAGGTGGCCATGCAACATATTACCACTGATTTTTAAAGAGTGATTCAGGGTCTTCAGTCTAATCTAAAAGCCATGAATGTCTGCAGCAGATCTGCTGTCTTCACTGGGCTCTGCAGTAGGTCTTTAAACCACTGAGGCTGAGTCAGGGAAACAGAGTGAGGCAAAGGAGCTAGCTGTGGTCCCTACCCAGGCTAGCTGGAGGGGATGAAAGGGAAGATTTTTTTCCCAAGGTTAAAGGTTTTTATCTAAAACCTGTTTCCAAATGAAAATACTCATAATAGTAGTCCTAATGGAAGGTGCCCACAATGTGGTCCAGCTTTGAAAAATGTCAGATTGATTCACCATGAGCAGTGCAGGAATTCTGGTTTTGAAGGCTGGTATGGCTTGAGGAGCTTGTGCCATTTGTGCCAACAGCATTTTGGGATTCACTTTCTGTTCTGGGCATTAGTCAAGAAAAGCTGCAATCCAAAACCAAGCTACAAACCTCATATCGGGGTTGATTCTCTCTCCTAGTACATTCAGCCATCTCCATTATCTCCAGTTGATCTTCCTGCCATGACATGTGATGAGAAAACAGCTTGGAATAGCACAGAGCCATGGAGAGCAGGCAAGGTAGGATGCCAAAGCAGAGATGAAGGTAATTTCTCATCTGCCCTGAGGGTCCAGTGTCCCAGAGGATTTATCTTTTTTGCTCTTTTTTTGTGTGATGCCACTTGAAGAATTAATACAGCAGCCTGGTGGAGGCTATTATTATTATGCCATTATTATACCCAGATCTGTATTATCACCTCTCACAACAGAAATTCATCCCTGAGCAGTGATGCCATCTGGCTGGAGCAGCAAGCTGGGACTTGGCTCATCACAGACAAATGCAAACACAGGAAGGACCTACAGGCTGTCTGTGCCATTGCACCACCCCAGAAACTTTTCAGAAGATGAGGTAGTTTGAACCATTTGCCTTCTTTCCAGGCTTAGCATGAAGTAGCAGCAATCTCCTCCTGCCCTGTTTCGGTGCTAAAACCCAGTAGAAAGTGTGAAATCTAAACCTGATGATAGTCTGAAAAATTGATGCCTAGCTTGAACATTATATTCACTGAAGTCAGAGAGGGAGGAAACAGTTGAACAATCCTATGAGCAATCCACGTGAAACAACTTTCTCCAAAACAAGGAGAAACCCAGGAATGGGGCACTGAATCATAGAGGCTGAGCTCATGTGGTTCAGTAGTTCAAGCAGGGGGGCACCACGATATTTATGCAATACAAAGCAGCCCCCTCTTCCTTTTTTGGTATCTAGGCCTCAAGAGGTTCCTCTAGGTCACACAAGAAATCTGAGGTAAAACAAAGTCTTGGATATACTATGTCTTGTAGGTACTTAAAGATAGCTCTAGTTTCTCTCCTGGAAAAAAAAAAAAGAAAAAGAAATCAATGTACTGGAACACAGTAACAGTGTATTTCAAGGAGCTTTACCCTTCTGCAACTGCTGTTAATTCTGCTTTAACAGGGTAGAAAAGTATGTCATCAAAACATAGAAAATCATCCTTAGTGCAGAAGTTACTTGTGATCCAGCTCTGAACCCAGTGCAGACTTTTGGGACTGGGAAGCAAGAGCTACTTTAAACATACAAGTATTAATTATTATCCCACTGCATCACAATTACCTTTAAATTAAAGTGAATTGGGCAGCTGAAGTAGAAGAGACAACTGGGAAGCGGTTGAGTTACCATCCCTGGAGGTATTTAAAAGATGTGTAGATGTGGTGCTTAGGGACAAGGTTTAGTGGTGGACTTGGCAGTGTTAGGTTTACGCTTGGGCTTGATGATCTTAAAGGTCTTTTCCAACCTAAAGGATTCTATGACATCTCACAGTCCACGTTGCCCTGCCCACCTTCACCCTTCAGAACCTCCCGCAGCCCTGACTGCTGATTCCAGCCCTGGCCATTCACTGGTACCAGCTCCTAATTTGAACTGAAATGCCATCATCTTTTGTTGACAAATGTCAATAGCCTTTGTTTAAATGTTTCTCAAGAGTCTTACTACTTTCTGAACTCTTACAGAAGGCTTTTTGTGAGCTGGTAGCGTTACATATGAATAATTAGGTGAGTGTTTCTAAGGTTTTCATTTTCTTTTCTTTTTCTCTCCTCTTTTCTTCCTGTATCGCTCCCTGGAGCTGCACCTGTAAAAGTGGTGGCAAAACAGCCTTTCAGAACGTGCCTGGCACACAGAAGATGAGGTTCTCATTGATTTGGGATGGAGCAAGCCAGAGAATGGGGTAAGCCCTGGGAGCAGAGAAGATGTGTGAGAAAAGGAGAGCGAGCTGTCAGAAAACTGAGGACAGGACTCGCAGGACAAGGTACGTGTCGTCAGTACTCTGCTGTGTGCAAGAGTACTGAATGCACGGATACCCTCGTGGTTGCGAACAGAGATGCTTTTCTCCCCAAATGTGCTCTACTTTGTTCTGCCTGGCTACCTGACAGCTGGTTGAGCTGTCTTAAAACTTGAGAGCTTTGCAATTTCTCCCCATTCTTTCTCCCCTTCCCCCAGTCCCACCCTTCCCGCTTCTGCTCTCTTTATCTCTCTACCCTGAAAATGTTAAGAACGATAACTAAACTTTTGAATTTTTTTCTATACCTGAATAACCTCTTGTGTGCAGGATATTTTCTGCTTTAGGGCACAATCTGTTGCAGCACAGTTATAACTGTTGCTAAGGCACCTATTGTCATTATATATGCCTTGGCAACAAGGCATTCTGTCGTGTTTCTCATCTGTGAACCCGCTGATTTATTGATAATGCTAATCTTGTTTGAAAGTTATAGAGCTTGTAAGTCAAATGTGTTTAAAGGGAGATATGGAGATTCCTACTCCCCAACTTTTTATTGTTTGCATGCCAGTATAATCAAGTTTTTCAGCCACCGTTGGAGGAGCTCAAGGTGTTTCACAAACATGAATGAAGCCTCACAATGGTACCAAAAGGAGGCTTTTTACATACTCATTAAATGCAACAGAGAAACGGAGTAGGAAAAATGACAATACATAACTTAACCTATCTCACATCAAGTAACCATAGAACTGAGCCTCAAGGGGATATTGGGCAAGTTTTACATTATCTTTTCTACAATATATAGTAATTGATTTGTACGCCCATATCCTCTGTTGAAAACACAATTTTCTATTAAAAACAATTTGGATGGATACTTTTTTATTACCTTTCCTATATGATACTCTTCTATAGTGAAAGATGTTCCCTGCCCTGAAGTGCTTTCTGTCTGATCAGCTCAGCCAGACAAAATAAGTTTTACAATCTCTATTTTACAAATGAGGAAATAGGATATGGAGACATTAAGGAGGCAGCTTTTGCAAGATCTCAGCAGACAGGGGATTCTCAGATATCATAAAGGAAGCTGCAAATTCTGACCACTTATGGAAATACATCTATTAGATAAATAGATACAGAAGTTTTCCATTTCTTCCTCTCCCATTCCTTATTATAGAACAATCTGGACTTTACTGTTACTGTGGTATTCAGCTCTCCTTCAACATGCAAAGACACTGTTTAGCTCCATTTTTCAGATGGTGAACGCCGGCACAGAAAGGCTAAAGTTTTGTTCCAAAAAGTTATTTGAGCACCCAAATGCCTCTGTTCTCTTGAATTCAATTTTCTGATGTTATTGGCATTTGCATGAGCCCTGTTCAATTTTGTCCTTGCTCTAAAAATGCCTGAAGCCCCTTAAATATGTGTGTTGGCACAACATTCCCTAGGGTCTGATGCCACCAAGCGATTAGAAACCCTAATTATAACTAAACCCAGTGCCTTCCCAATGTGTTCCCTTGCCTAGCTTACCTGAAAGGCTCCTTAGAGGCAATTAAGCTTTTATTTTTTATTTTTCTTTTCCTGAAAGATGAAGTGGAATTTTTGTCTTATCAGCAGTTTAACGTATACTCACTTAGGATACAGATACAAGTCTCAATCCAAAAATAGGTTTTACTGTCTACTCGTAATGCAACTGCTTTCACAAAAAAATCCTGCAGGCAGACAATAATGTCTTTTTCTTAGCAGCTTCCACTCTCCTCGTGACTTTGCATTTGTGGCAAGGGTCCAGATCCCACCTAACTTCAGACTTTCAACTGAAGTGCTAAGTTTAGAGTTCAACTCACTTTATTTTAGTTTCCCAGAAGTTAACCGTCATTGCTAAACCACTAGGCTGCCTTGGAGTCAGTGAGGAAAAGAAGATCTTGCCCATCTGAGATCTGAATCGCCTCTTCTGAAGGTGCTGGTGTGTCACTACAAAAAGAAAGGGAATTTTGCTGACTAAGCTCCTAAGTCAGGTAATTCAGAATTTTCACGTTGTAGGTAAGACAGTTATATCAGTAGTGCCAATCGTATCTTCTACTTCCTTTATCTTCTGCCTCTGGCTAAATGCTTCCCTTGCATTGTGTGTGCCATTCTCCTGGTCCCCTCCCTTCCCTCCACCAATCACCTCTAGAAGCTAAAGCTTAGAAAATTAAGCCTAACAAAAATAAAAGAACTCCCAAAACTCGAAAACCCAACAGTGAGCATTGTATTCACACAGAATGAGGGCTCAGATAAATGCCAGAAATGACACAAAACAATGGCACAGCTATGTGGTTGATGGCAACAGGGGACTGAGGACAGATCTTCCCTGTTAGTGGGGCTAGTCATTAGATAGGTTTAGGTATAATATGAAACCCTTTGGTTAGTCAGGTGCATGAGGACAGTGAGGATGTATCTGAGACATAAAAATGTAGACCAAAGCATGTCTGGTCCTAAGTGAGTTCACCGGTGTCAGAAATTATTCACCAGAGAAGGGATTAAAACCCAGATCCAGCTGAATATGATGTCCTTACCCCAAAAAACTCTCTAATGACAGTATATGCACTTCTGTGCAGTCTTATTCATGGGTCATCTGCTTGGCATTTCTAGACCATTGAAATGGCAGGTACTAAGAAAAATATCTAATATGAGGAAAGAAGTCACTGGCAAATCTAGGAACCAATGTTGGTTTGTCTTACACAGTGAACTCCAAAAAACACTATTCCTGCTTAGTTCACTTACTGTAGATCTATATAGATCTGTGATACCCTGTGCAGCTTCACTAATGCTACCTCATATAAAGAAGAAAAGCAGACAAAGCACAGAAATAAAGAATCACTTTTACACTTTAATACTATTGATATATATATCTGCCGAATCAGATCTAACACTAAAAACACTGAAGCTCCTCTCCAGCCTTCTGGCTTTTGTCTTCATTGAGTGATGGGAGGCAGCTGGCTGGCATGAATCAAACATTCACGACTGCAGAATTCTCTCCCATCTGTTGTAAAACCAGTGCAAGCATGAACAACTGAGAGGTGAAACAATTTTTCAACCTCCTCAGCAATCTCATAAATTATCTGCAGCTAAATAACCTAGAAAGCAGAGCAGAATCTCCCAGCCTTAGGTAACAATTACACTGTGTGAACTTTGAGAAACCTCTTGCTAGCACTCAAAATTAGGAGCTTAATACACAAATGAATAGTGAAGGCATGGTGACAGCAGTGTTTAGAAAATGCTTTTGCAACCCACCCAGGTGCTGTGCTGATTTGTTTCTGAATGGGGAAATGTTGTAATTGGTTTCACTGGAGAAAAAGAAGTGTAGACTGGTGTTGCTTGACTCTGAAATACTGAAGAGCGTGCATCAGTTCGCTTGCCCATGAAAGGCAAGGGAACGCTCAGGACACCTGCTTAGCATCAGTGCTTCATTTAGACACCAGTCCAAGAGTACAGCTGGCTAACTTCTGAGCTCTTGTCAAAGTCAGAGTGAGATTTTAGTTCTTAGTGCCACTGAAAATATAAGGAGTCCTTGACGGTATGTTTTGAAGTTTTTCCCCCAACTCAAAATGCTTTAAGTTTCTATTAGGCCAAGCACTTTTGATCAAATGACTCACCTATGTTGTTTAAGTTTTCTTTCATTTCCTAGTCATCTGTTTTTCCTCTTTCTCCTAAATATACTTTCTTCTAATGGTCCTCAAATATTATATATAGGTATTTTACTCATGTTTCCACCTAACTCAGCCATTCATCAGTATTTTGCACTTATGAGCCTTTCACCAACACTTTTGCACAGCTCAGAGCTGGGAGATCTCAGTAAGATTTTGGAATAGAATCACAACCTCTTTGCATAGACACAGTGCTGTGCTGCTATTTCTTTTCCTTTTCTCTAAGGGTTCATCTTCCCCTGGAGGCAGCTGAGGCAATGTGCAGCCCAGCCCACGTGCACACAATTGTAGGCAGTATTGATAAACTCAGGAAGCTCTGAATCCCCACAACCATAAGCACATCCACCAATAAATAATTTTATTCAAGAAAATCACATCTTTGTCTTTAAAAATGTCCATGTCTTCTGAATTATTCAATAATTATATGATGTCCAAATAACTGCTTTTCCTCCAGTGCCTAATAATCCCTTCTACTCTCATTTTTCTTGGCATTTCTAATTTCTTTTTCCAAGGAGTGCAGGCCTCAAGCAGGTATCTCAGGTGTGTTCTCATGAGTACTTAATAGTAGCATACTAATCTCTGGCTCTTTGATTTAATGCCTCCCAAAATCACATCGGTCTATGTTATTTATTTATTTTCTGCTTTAGCACATGGCAAGTATGTAGCAACTTTGCTGTTTGCTCCCAACCCAAATTTCTTTCAGCATTCACTTTCTCCCAAACCTCTGCCTCTGCCTGCCAGCAAATAGCTCTACTCCTGATTATTGCACCCAGGTGAAGCAAAGGGTAATTTGGCCCTTGTTTCTTAATAATGCATCTCTTCTGGTAACCATAGCAAATTGTTTTGGATTTTTCTCTATGAATTATTAATGAGATTCAATTTAGCTTGATTATTAATTCTAACCTCTGTAGTGTATGAATAAGCAATCTCATTGCTTAATATTAGTGCCTGACCATTATTCTCTACAACTAATGACCTGTCATAGATATCTGGGTCTAAAAGTCATCAGGAAGCTGAGAAGTACTTAATTACTATTAATTTAATAAAATAATGATTGAACTAGAAGTGAAAAGCTGTCAGTGCTTTGCCCCCAATTAATAGGAAAATAAATTAGCAATACCTCTGGAGTGACACATCAGCAGTCAAAATAGTTTTTGATACAGGGGCAATTCTGAGTCCATGTTTCCCTGTGCCTAAGTCTTGCACTGTCACATGTCATCTCGGGAAAAAGCACAACTTTGCCATCCCCACTTTTGTACAGTTTACTTAGAGAATGCTCTCATGCATTTGTTATTACTTTTAACTTTTCTGTGTGCAATATCTGGTAGACAGGCAGTTTTTCCTATTGCCCATATCTCAGTCTGAAGGACACAGAGGTGTTGAGAAACATTATTTTGGCCCTTTGATACTGAAGAGTTTTTTAAACCATGTCCAGCAATTAATTCCTCCACTTCATCTGCCCTAACCTTTAAGTTAGTTCAAGCTGATACCTCAGTTTTGTCAGATGGATATTGGTACATTCACTGAGCAGTCTCACAAGCATCTGGATAAGAACAACTGAGTGAGTGATTACTGTACGATACAGGTGTGCATTGGGAGAACAGGAGATCCACCATCTGGCTTTGCTGCTAAAGCCTACATATTATCCAACTACTGCTTTTGGGGTCATTGTAACCTGCAAATCTTCCACCTAATTCAAGCATCAGTACCCAGGAATGAAACTGGTTGCAGGAATTGGCACAATTCAGAAATGAGACAATGCTGATAATCAGGGAACACTTTCAATGACAGTGACTTTAACTTAATTGCTTTTCAGGTTTTGGGAATTTTCCTTTGATTGTCATAAATTCATGTAACACTCATAAATGTTCAGTCTTTCACAGTAAAGACAAAAACCCCCTCATTCATTACCGAAGGGAAATCTTTTGATAGCCGTAATAGTAGCATTGGATGAAGCCACCACCAATGTCAGGCTTTACGGCTTTAGATAAACAAAGATACTGAAGTGATACCCTTATCCTGAAGAACTGGTATGCTGAGAAAGTTTATCCCCTTAGTCACAAAGAAGGGGAAACTGGCAACCAACTGCTAAAATCCCAGAACTCCTGGTTTCCCATACCAGCACCAATTTCAAACCTCTTGTCAATGTTAGAGTGAAAGTCAGATTGGATTCACAGGGCTGCCAGTAGCAGCTTGCAAGGCTAAGAAATGACTCATCACTATAAAAGTGCAAAAGAGTAAAAGAAGTGACAAGTGAAGAAGATGGATTTTCAACAACACACTGATATTATAAACCTACAGATCAATACTCACATATATATATTTTTATATACATACACACATATACATATCTTTCGTGTAGCATAACACTGAGTGTAGGTTGGTGTTTGTGTCCTCATGTCTTTTTCTGATTTTTAACCACATAGCCATAAATTATACACTTTTGTGTATGATATAAATATATGTGTATATAATATAAATTGCATAAATACAGATGAACTGCTGCAGTTGTCATATCATCATTAGACAGTTTAGGCTTTGAAGTCATTCTTTATTATTTGGTTACTGTGATTTTCTGACTTTGATTGCCATAATAACATCAAAACACAGCGCAGCTTTTAAATATATTCACTACAGCCTTTGTTCTTAAAAGAGACCAGTTATTTATTTCTGTCTTCTGAAGAATCTCATAATCCAAGTAAAGAATTTAGTGTCAGGAATGCTATGAAATGACTAAGGATTCATGTCTATGCAGGTTTCTAGATATTAAACATGTGTGTGGGTTTGTTTTTTTTATATATATACATTTTTATAGATGTTTGTGTCTGTGTTGGAGAAAAACAAGCATTAAATAAGTGTATGTTTCTGTATGTGTATGTAATAAATATATACAAAAATATGGTGCTGAGTGAACACTTAAAATCTGAAAGTCTTGCCAGTTTAAAAAAAGACATAAAAATACCAACTATTATGTCTTGTATTCTTTTTGGATTTTATGGTAAATCTAGACATTTTTCCTCATGTAAATGTTTGCATCAGGTGAAATTTGCCCATTCAGTCATGAAAACTCTACTAATGGGGGAATTTAAGACATTCATTTTTATTTAAATGAGTTGTCTAGGGTTGAGGCATCCAAATACCTCTTATCTGTATTACTATAAAAGAATTTTGTTAAGCAGTATTCCAACTTTCTAATTTTTTTTGTTAATATTATGGTTCTCATAATATCTTGGGATTTTATGTGGTTTATAAAGAAATGAGTTTTATAGAATGACATTATTCATTTGCCTGCCTATCCAAAAGTCTCCTCCACTTGCAGCCCTCCCTCTGCCCAACAGTTCATTAATTCATCAGACAATTTTGACCAAAATGGCAGAAACATATCCTTCTCAAAGATGTAAGGTCACTACAAATGTCATGAAAATTTGCAGCTGGCTGAAGGAGAGACACCCAAATTAATGCCCTAATTATAGAGAATGTTTCAATGTGCATCAGCAGCTATCTATTCTGCTTAACCTCTTTGGTGGCCAGCTAGCACACTTTTAGCTGGAATTGGAAAATATCATTGCATATGTTGCCTTTTACCTAGCCCAGTAATTGCCAGCCAGGGGATGATGGTGAGGGTTTTGTGGGCAGGGAGCAGGAGAAGAACAAGGGTAGAACTGAAGAAATGGTGGGGAAAAGGAGACTAAAGAGAATACTGTGTGTACATTTTTACAGTTTACAGTGTGCTGGGATATAGATTAAAAATATGTGCAAACATAGTTTTTCTTGCTCCTATGTTAGAGGAGTAATTTGTTAGAGCCGTCTGCTGGAAGTATGATATTTTCTTGAAATCTTTTTCATTGAAAAAACTTTTTGCTTACATTGATATGGATATAACCTCATAACACCTAAAGTCTCCAAACCTCCTCCCCCCCAAATACAAAGCACCAAGAATATATCTCTTTATATGAGTTGGGGAGACATTAGAAATATTTCTCCAGTGGTTCTGGTTCGCAATTCTGCACATCCTTAGGAGAGCCACACAAAACCAGTGTCTCTTCCGTTTCACTGGCTGAGGCCCTCTCCTTTTCTGAATTTCCCCAGTGAATGACTTCTCTCCTCCCAATTACAAGGTCATAAAACCAGACTAAGTTTGTTTCAAGCCCTGTAGATTGATAATGATGTAAGTGGGATGGAAATCCAGGTGAGCAAGATGTCACAAGGAATGGAAGAAGCTCCTAGGAGAAAGCATTTAAAATAGTACCTTTGAGCTATTGAAAAAACCCTTGTTATCACAATCTTACTTGCAAAAGGACTGAAGAAAAATGATGACAGATATAAAATAAATTATGAAATCTTCCATTACTTAACTTGCAGCTGAAAGTGAATTAAAATGTCATGTTTAAAATCACCACAATCTGTCAATATCAGTGCCTTAGAGTGTAGTTTTGTACACAGCTCAACAGAAGGCGTACATTTTCCTCTAACCTCATAGGTAATTAACCCTTTTTTTCTTTTCAGTTGGCATAGCAGTCATGTAATATAGGCTAACCATATCTCACAACATCAAGAGAAAAATGTTTGTGTGGCTAAAACACTTGCTTTTTACTCAAAATGTCAAAACGCTAGTATAGCTTTAGACTTCCATCATTGACAAAAAAAAGGAAGAAGTGCTGGTTCTCTTGAAATAAATAGTGAAACTGTTATTGACATTAACAACAGGATTCTGTATCTATATAATCTATCCTTCTGTTTTCTCCCTTTAAAAAAGAAAATAATACTACTTCTTTGCCCTACAGAATTTTTCAAGGGAGAAAACAGAAAATATGCAGTAGGTGTTCATTTGACATAATGATCGGGATATATAAATACAGAGAATGATTATTATACATCTAAGCAACTTCCTTTTCTTGTTCCACAGGCCTCAATGACTGTGTCAAATAGTGGTTTAACCTCAGGGTCCCAAAGTCGTGAGAGGCAGAATTTAAATATGGACTCAGTGTAACAAATGTCACAATAACATCTCTTAAATGGATGTAATTTATAATCATTTCAAAGGACTGAATTTCGACATTTCAGTTGTGGGTTTTTTTCCCTGGAATATGGATATTTTTTCATTATTATGCAAACATTAGAAATAGTTTTACTAATTATTTGACTAAGCAACCCAAGAAAGTATAAGGATGGAACTCATATTCCCAGTGATGATAATTGTGCTCATTTTGGGATCCAAGATGAATACTAATTTGACAACTTTTTCTAAATTCCATCCTTGTCTATAATAACCACCTTAGCTTAGGTCAGTGGTCTTGAAGCAATATGCAGAAGTCCTAACTGATTTCAAGATTTTTTATCTTCCTCAGAATTATGCATAAAATCTATATCTCTCCTGTGAGACCATCTTGAATAAATTGCATTAATTCTTGTATTTGCTGAAACTGTCTTTCTCTTGCTAAGCCACGTGCATCCAATTATGTGAAATGGGAAATGCTTTAAAATATCACATTCTGGCATGAAATGTTTGAAAATCTTTGGGGGATGTTAGTTTGTCTTTAATAACAAGTCCCAAATTGTGCCTAGTGGGCCTCTTCTTGGAAAACAAAGATTCCAAACTGCTATTAAAAAAACCCCCAAATCAAAACTCCAAATTATCTCATGGCTACTATCTGTCAAATGAAGAATAATTCTGTATCTGGGAAGAAAGGATGAAGGTTAAGGAAGCAAAGTAATTCAAAAGGAAAAGCTATTTTTATTTATTTCAAGAAATACAAGGGGAAAAGCTATTTTATTTTCAGCCCCTCTTTCCCCACCTTTACAATTAATAGTTTCTCAGTATTTGCACGGGTTTTATTTTTTTTTTAAATTAGAGCTATGATAATTTCTGAGAAAAAAACAAAAAGAAAAAAATACTTTTAAGAATTTCTGCTAGGCATACAAGTTGCCTCTTTGTTCTGCATTGTGATACATTTCGCCTCTGTCAGACGCACCATGGAGAATGTCAGTGGGCATTGGTGGGTTGTTTGGTGAGTACATTTTGTTTTCAAAAATTATTTTCTTCCTAAAGAACCAAACACCACTTGAAGCATCTTGTTTTATTTTGTGTCAGGCAGGCATTTGCTTCTGGGTGTATGAGAAGTGTAAATTAGCAACGAACATCAGAAGAGAGAATAAAAGAGGTCCCCATTGGGTAGAGGATTATTTCCCCCCCCCCCCCCCCCTTTTATTTTTTTTTTCCCTGGGATCTGAAAATGCAGACATATCCATGGGGGAAACAGAAGAGGGAAAAATTGTTGCAAATAACGTTCACACAATTGGCCCAACCCTGCTCCTAATGGAAGTTACACTGCCTCCCTTGGAAACCACAGAAGTGTTACTTTTCTCTCCAAAGGCAGATAAGTATGCACCTAAGAATATTGGACTGGAAGACATGTCCTGGATTTCCAAGCTTCTTCCCCAGTTATTGCAGAAGCATGTTATGATCCCTATAATATATGTACCAAGTTCCATCTGAAAAATAATTAGGCTTTGGGGGTGTTTTTCTGCTCCTGATGCTTGTACTGCAGGGCTGTTCCAAAACCTTCCTCCTCTGATGTTTTATTAGCCTACTTCAAATTTCCATGATAAATATACTCATGGGCATTTTACAGCTGATTGTTCTTGGGCCAAAACTGCTCTTTGATGTGAATAGTCATTCTCTTTCTCTGGTCTACACATCCTGTTGTATTTATAGACAAGTGGGAAAAGCACACAAAGTAGCTCATGTGGGGCACAGTGTGACCCTAAATGTATCCTCTAGCCACCCTTCCTGCTTTATCCAAAACCCAAAGCCAAATCCCTGAGGATTCTTGATTTCAGTGCAATTTCTTCAGCCCAACAATCACTGGAGCCTCTGGACTTCATACACAGCACCTCTGGACCAAAGTGAGCAGATAAATCTACCTGGTTCAGAACAAATATGATGGTGTTATCTGTAAGGTCCTTGACATTTTGCCTGTTTTTCCAGAATTTCAAAAGCTTAATATAAATAATACAGGTAGATAAATGAGTAATATGAGTAGATCCACCTTCTAACTTGAGGCATCTGCAGCATGAATGTCCTCCTTCAAGCTAACTCAAAGCCACTTTACAGCCACTGGAAAAGGACATGATTGCCTAACCTATATAAGATCCCTGCTCTAGCATGAAATTAATCACAACGAAGGAGCCTTTTTTTGGCCTCTTATTCTGTAAAAGAAATCTGTATTGGTACCCCTAATGTAGGTGCCTGTGCTATCTGTGACAGTGGCCAGATGAAGCCACCCACTGCCTCATATAAACATATTTTTAATTCTGTAACTATCATTATCTTTTTGTTTTAGAGTTCCCAATCTTTTTCTGCTCTTTCAGTTTCCATATTCTGTCCTTATGCCATCTTCTTCTGTTCCACATCTGCTTTTTCTTCCCTCCTTCTTTTGATTTCTGTCCTTCCTTGCCCCACCGTGTCTTTTCATTTTCTCTATATCCACCAAGTCAATCTCTTTGTATTCCCACAATGCACAAAAAAGCAAAGAGATACTATTTTTTACTCCCAACCTTATCACCTTCATTGTTGCATGCTCACTTACATTTGTTTACTTTTGTTTTACAGGTTTTGATCTGAAACTCATTGATGTTTTTGGAGTGTTAACTTCAACTGGCTTCAGGTCAAGACCAGCAGCAAGGCCAGTATTAAAACCTCTATGCAAAAGAAGCTCTTCAGCTCACTTACCTGAGTACCATGCTTTGGAAAACTGTGAAAAAAGTTAACTGTAAAAGATGTAGGAATACACTGAGAAAAGGTTATATGGAAACAAATCTGTTTTCCTTGTGCATAGAAGATGGCAGGTATTAGGCTGATAAGAAGAATGTTTGTGGGAGATGCTAACAGAAAGAAAGCTTTTCATAACTGCAGTCTGCAGAGAAAATACTTGCAGATTAAATGGGAGAGTCTTTGGCTGGAGCATGATCTGAAGCTCACTTAGATCAGCAAAAGTCTTTCCATAATCTTATAACTTTTGGATATGCCCCAGGTGTTGGAGATAAAACTTGATCAACAGCATCACTGGCTTTCTAACTTATTGGTTTTACGACTTTAACCTTGGTGTTGACTAACTCCTTCAAAGAGCTCAGTACTGACTTCTTTTGAAAAACTAACTTGAATCATTAAAAAACTAGGAAACTAAATTCAAATAATTAGTTCCAATCCTCAAACTCAGAGAATATCCAAATTACTATTAATTACCTGGGCAAACAGGCTAGGCTTGACTTTTTACAGGTCATTACTCCTTGATCAAAGATAGCTGACTCACCTGTGTTTGATGAAAGAAAATCATTCTTTCAAACATAGAGAGCCATTAATACCCATATCCTTAAAATGTTCCAAATGAATATTTAAGAGATGACTTCTACCATTTAACATTCTCCCTAATAGCATCATTATTCATCTTTATACTTCAGTACTGCAGATATCTGTATGTCTGTGGGTACATGAAGAATACCAGGTAAGGAAACTAAGAAACTGACCACTCTTTGAAGCTATTGTAACCAGGCGGAAAAGCCACCCCAACAATTCAGACATTAACCATTGATTTGGGAAATGAGGAGGGTGGTCTCTGAGCTGCCAAAGACTTGTTGCGTGAAATTGGGGAAGTTGCTTTGGTCCAGACTGGACTCTCTAACTCTTCCTAAATATCAATTAGAATAGATTTTATGCTGCTGGGCCTCAGAAAAAGATTCAGAGTGCATGCTCTTGGGCTCTCAATCCCACGAGCATTTAAAATCAACTAGCATGTCTACACTGGGGCAGGTAATTCCCTTAGTGCTTAAATATCAGAGAACAGCAAGGGAGGCATTGCTTCTTAAGGGAAGAGGAGTCAGGAGCCAGGGTGACAGGAAGACCAGCAGAATCAGTGGCCTCACCAACAAACGTGGCAGTCACACAACACTTGAGTAGGTGGGCAGAGCAGGTGTGGTGGTGATAACCAGGGTCAGTCAAGAGTCCAAATAACCAGTCAAAGCCATGGTGACAAAGGAGGTCCAAGATCAAGACAGGAAGCCAAACCTGTGGGTCAAGTCAGTATCCAGAGCAACATAGTACATAGTCAAAAATGGCCTGCTGGAAACAGTCACCCGTTTTGTCAATATACTTGCCATAGCTAAACTGGATGTTTGGGGCAGATAGTCTGCATATGTCCCTCAGATTCTCAATTCAGAACAGGAACTGGCAATACTTAAAGAATATCTAAAGCACCTTACCTTTAATACATGTTTTATCAAATTCATCAAATCTCATTTGCTGCTAATAAATTCAAGCATATCATATAAAGCCCAAACTTAATCTTATAGTGGATTTAGTATTGCAACTATTCCTTCCCTCCAGTACTTCAGGAAAATTATAGTTTGTGTTCTGTTTGGGGCATCATATTACCATTCGTGAAAAGGTACAGTCACAAAAGTAATTCTGAACCTTTCTGTTTCCAGGGGTGAATATACAGAGCAAGAACACTGAAACAAATAGTATTTCTGTGCTAAAGTTGATATGAGTGTGAAACGGCTGTGGTTCTCAGTGCAAGAAAGGTTTTAAGTGATTGGTGGCAAGAATGACTGGCATGCTGGAAGAATTTTCACAGCAAGAAATAACAGATGTGTAAAATAGGGTGCAAAGGTATGAAATCTTCCAATATAAAAAAGATGAATCTGTTAAAGGGAGAAATGTGCTATTTGTCTCTGGAACTTGGGATCAGAGGACATCACACAAAACATTTTTTAATAGATTGAACTCTTACATAAATAAATATGCCATGACATAAATAAAGAACACATTTATAATTATGGCAGCAAAGATTTTACTTAGAAATAGAAGGCTGGGAAGGACATAAAGCAAAGGGCATGCTACAGGGCATAAGACCACCACGGTTAATGAGGTTAGGACACAAATTATTTTGGGGAAAATTATTCTGATCTTGCTTCTTGCAACAGCCACCTTTGTAGCACAGATTTCATACAGCTTCTTTTGGCTGTACTCAGAGACAGGCAGACAAACACTTGGCTTCATTGGTTGCACCATTAAGGAAAATCCTAATGGAAGAAATTGTGCATTGCGTTTGTCAGAACTGAAATATAAGATGCGCACCAATGATACTAGTATCATCAAACAACTTCTCACAAATATCAAAAAGATCAGAAGGCATGTGTATGGTTTCCAAACATAATTCTCTTGAGGATGGGGAAGGAGTAGCTGTTAGTCCTTCCTACCTACACACACACTTCAGAGAAAAAGGGTGCTCTAATATGAAGCAGAACTGTTTCATCCTCTCCAAGACATGAATGAACATTTCCCCATGTTCAGTAGCATCAAAGACATTGACTACCAGGAGAAGGTAGGGCTTCAAGGTGCAGCTCTTCCATAGAGTGACAGGAACTGCTGACCTCTTTAAGCTTTGCCCTTATAAGCAAGGAACTTCTGAGAGGTTAAGGAGACAGAGCAATAAGCACAGGTCAGTGTAACAGGAGGAAAAAAAATAGGAGGTGTATATTAGACAGCAAAATCTTTTATAATGAGGGCATAGGTACAGCTTAATGTCTAAAGGGAATATATCTCCATGGAGAACTCCTATTCTCTGCATTCCCTTTTTCATTATCATTTTATCCATTAGTGTAATTTCTCTCTTATAGAAAATGAATGTCAGAAACCAGAATGCTTTGCTTTATTTGCACCCAAGCCAGTGCCAATCAATAGCAGAAGTATTCCCAGTGCCCTGTCAATGCACTTCAACCCTACCTTGTTGAGAGTCCTTCTTAATTGACTCCAGTGAAGCAAATCCAATTTCCACATTCTCAGTCCTTGTACACATATACTGACAGCTAAATTTAAACTATTTCTGCTCAGTTTTGTGGTGTCTACTCTGACACACACGACAGAATGAGATCACCTGAATTTGCTTTATATCTTATTTTTAAGACCATTTAATTGGAATGATTTTCTGCCATTGTTTCTGGATAATATTAAAGTGATATCCTAGAGGAAAAAAACAAATACATTATTCTATCCCATCATTGACTCTCTCTGCAACCACCTTCTTTACTTTTACTGCCGGATCTGATTTATATCCGAGACATAAGTGTCAATAACTTGTTTTTGATGGGCGAAATACTGCCAGAAAAAATGGATATAGTTGAACATTAGGCTATAAAGTGGGGTATGAAGTATAATTCAGATGGGCTTCATGACACTTGTCCCTCATATGACACACATTCTTTTCATTTCCAATTTCATCGGAACAAGGGGAAAAAACTGTTTCCAATCTGTCCCACCTCATAAAAATAGACCTGTGTTTAATTCTTCAGGACCTAAAATTATCCTTTAGATATTGTCAACCAATCATCCAAGGAAAACGTTCATGGGCAAAGTAATAGAGAAATCTTCTAGCTACAGAGATGGCTAAAATATTGCTGTAGCTTCAGTTTTAACGACAGCACTCAAAGTATTAGGGGAAAGCTAAATGCATTGATGATAGTGGGATCGTCTGGCATATGCTTTTATTTTTTTAGTAAATGGTGTAGTTTGGTCCATGTAT
This sequence comes from Morus bassanus, assembly GCA_031468815.1. Classification (NCBI taxonomy): domain Eukaryota; kingdom Metazoa; phylum Chordata; class Aves; order Suliformes; family Sulidae; genus Morus; species Morus bassanus. Next base: position 112,372,808 of record CM062569.1, on the reverse strand, counting down.
TGCTGCAATTTATACATATAAATGATTTCACAAAAAGAAATAGCTAATAATATTCCATCTTTATATCCAGTGGAGGAACTGCATGCTCTGAAAGAGTACATCCAAGTACTACTTGGATATACATGATTATAAAATTAAAAGAATAACCTCTGTTATGCATGGATGCTTTGGTTTGTGTTTATGCTTGTCTGGTGAGCAGCAGCAGCAAAGTCTGGATGTACCCTGGCTTGGGTTTAATTGCTATTTCCGCACCAGGGACAGAAAATCATAATGAAGACAGCAGCAGTCCAAGGACCAGCTGTGGTTCAGGTCATCTTCTAGGTGAGTTCTGGACATTTTCCTAGGCAGGCTGTTAGTTATGTCAAAGTAGAGTTGCTGACTTGATGAGACAAAGAATTTTGGGGCCAAAGGCTGGCAGTCCTCATCATGTTGGGGAGCAGTTGAGCCAGAATCTCTGATGTTTCTGATAGGTTTTCTTCCTGAATATCAGGGTCATATCATGGAGATCAAGCAGGTATAGAAACTGTAGAACAAGACAAAAGATATCCTTCATGGATGCTCAGCTACCCACAAAAATAGTTGCATTAATTTCAGAGAAAACTACTTTGCAAGTAAGCATTCAAAACAGATAAAAAACAAGTCAGGTAGAAGTTTTTTATCCATACAAATAAAGTTGAGGAAAGGAATAATTTGACTCAAGCACACATCACTGACTATTTTCTCAGGATTGAAATCCTTTAATGGTCCTTACGGTTACAGTTTTGGCATTGCAGTCCTCTCAGATGTTTTAATTCTGGTCCCAGTGCAACTACTGATGGTGGCATTAACTCTAGCAGAAGTTGAGTTAGATCACCTTGGAGCATTTCTAAAAGTCTCACAAATCACATTTAATGCCATACTCAGTGGTACCCATTTTCAATGTCTACATCTGATGCTAAGAAAGGACAACTGTTATTTGTTTTGACAATCCATACCGGCTGTGTTAGCTCTTTCAGGAAACCAATTCACTCTCCATTAGCAGACCACTTTAAATTAGATTATAAAGGCAAATGGCTGAACTGCAAATGAAGAGATCTGGGTTTTTTCTGTAATTTCTTTTCAGTACTTTATATTTCAAACCCTACTATGCCATTTTCAGCACTTGTAACATGGATTTGGATTCTCAGTCAATTCTGAATTTTCAGGCTCTATTTTTGTAGTAGACCGCATAATTTTTTCCCTACCTCATCTGTTATGATGTTAAATTTGGCATTGGTCCTTATTTCAGCTATGAAGCAGATGTTTAATAGGAGTAGAAACACCTAACTGTGGAAGACTTCAGAAGAGTTATGTTATTCACTTGAACTATTCTGGAAATACTCAGCAGCTCTACAGTGGCTAAAAAAAGTTGTGTAAATCTGTGTAGATTCACTAAAAACTGAGGAGTAATTCCATAGAAGCTGAGAATATGGTCCGTTGAGCTAACTGTATGCCTGATATAGCTCCACAGGAATGAATGGAGGCACACCAGAGATTAATTTAAACACATTTCACAGCTAAACAGAAAAAAAAACCCTGATGTATTGCATGCTGTATCAGAGCTGAAAGACACTATTCTTTTGAGTATTGGCTTGCAGGGTAAAGAAAAGGCTGCTGATTTGACCCTGAAGGATTTAAACCCAAGATTTTTTTCTAATTTGCAAACCCTGCAGCATCACAGGATATAAATCAGCACAAGAAACTGGTCTTTTATCTTTTCCATTTTCAGAACTAAATTAAAACTGTAGGATAACATGTAAAGAAATCTAGGTATTTTGAAAGATAGGTCATTCTATGATTCTATGATTAAGCAAGATTATTTGTCCTCTGAAGATGTTATTTTTTCCCCTTATTGACTGTCAAGGCCGTTCAGAAAATTGCTTTTGTGTAACTTCAGTGAAATAAAGACTTTATGTCTTTATCATCAGGAGTTAAGGAAGTTCCACTGCTCTTGGTCTCCTGAAGATAGTGGTATAACAGAATCATAGAATCATAGAATGCTTTCGGTTGGAAGGGACCTTTAAAGGCCATCTAGTCCAACCCCCCTGCAGTGAGCAGGGACAACTTCAACTAGATCAGGTTGCTCAGAGCCCCGTCCAACCTGACCTTGAAGGTTTCTAGGGGTGGGGCCTCCACAACCTCTCTGGGCAACCCATTCCAGAGCTTCACCACCCTCATTGTAAAAAGTTTCTACCTTTTTTTTTTTCTTCCTTTATTTTTTGACATTTGCCAGATTCTGATTTCTTGCTTTGCTTTAACGTGGGAAATATTTCTAAGAATTATCATTGTTCAGCATTATGTAGCATTATTAGGCAGAATGTAACAACAGAAATAATGAAAATAGTATAAATTTTTGAAGAGGAAGAATGCTCCTATGCTTACAAGGCTGACTAGGCTTGAATGTTTCTCAGAGCAAACGTTTCCAGGATCTCCAAGTCACTGTGGGAAATGACCTCCTGGGAAGTGTAGGAGATGACTAGCTGACTTGCCTGTGCAATAGGCAGCCAGTGAGAGGAACCACAAACCCAGCTGGAAGTCAAAGAGCCTCTGAGGATAAGCAACATTTCCACATCCACACAATAAGTATTCCTGCAGAGACTGGAAATCTGCCCATAACATGTAAGAAAAGCTGGAGCAAGAGCCCTGGTGGGACCTGGGAGTTTATCACTCTGATTTTTTTTTTTTGTGTGTGATTAGCTGTAAAAGTGGCAACTCTGTAAAAAGTGGCTTATCCCAGACATTTGAAGCATGTATGGCCAAGTAGACCTTCTCTGAAGCTGGAAGTCTGGTAGCTTATTCATCAGTAACAGGAATGTAAACCACATGCTGCAAGCACTTTTCTGCTGTGACATTAGCATATTTGCCTGTTGATTTGGAGAAACCTGTACAAGGATTATTTAATAATCCACTCTTAGATCTGTCTGAAATGTCATGCACTTGACTTTCCATCTAAAGCCAAGATCACATGAGCCACCTGTTGTTCCCTAACTGGAAGGATGAAAGCCGTATTGATTGATTGACTGATTAGACATATCTGTAGAAGAAATTTGTAGTAAAGCCCAGCTTAATCCTTGCTCCAGAGCAAAGAACATTAAACCCTCTTCCCCTACATTCCCTGCCCTAGTTGAAATGTTATTTTCTTGGTAAAACTTAAGGCTGAAGAGCTCAGTTCATTCTCCATTCCAAAAACTGGACAGAATTTCACTTAATTACCAGTCTATTGATGGCAATGGATTGTTTTTGACTATCTTTCCCAAGAGAGAGTCTTTGTGTTAAGAACTTTTGTGTAAGTAAGCACAGAAATTCTCATGGCAGTTTCTTGCAAAGTTTTAACACCTATGTGGTAAATAAATAAATAAATAAATAATGCTTATTGCTAGTTTGAAAGTTCTGGATTTCAAAATTTAGACATAATTTCTTGCTGTGCCTCCTTATGCCAGACAAAATAACCCTTTATCATCTGATGTTTTCTTCTCCTGTGATAATCCTCTTCTTTCTGATAAATGGTCTGAACAATCAACAACCTACACTTTAAAACATTATTCAAGACTTCGTATAATTTTCATGGTTCTTAACTATATCCTTTTCAACTTTTAACCTTCTTTTTTCAAATATGGACACCAGAACTGATAATGATATTCCTCTGTGGATGACAACAATACCATGTGTAGGGGGGCAAATTCCTTCTCTGTTCACAACTGGTCTGTTTATTCCTCTAAAGACTCCATTCACTTTTTTAGCCCCAACATTGTATTGTATCATGCCTGGTTGGTATCATCGAGGTTTAACAAGGCCGAGTGCCGGGCCCTGCACTTGGGTCAGGTCACAACAACCCCATGCAACACCGCAGGCTTGGGGAAGGGTGGCTGGAAAGCTGCCCAGCGGAGAAGGACCTGGGGGTGCTGGCTGACAGCTGGCTGAACGTGAGTCAGCCAAGGAGGCTAACAGCATCCTGGTTTGTATCAGCAATAGTGTGGCCAGCAGGAGCAGGGCAGGGATGGTGCCCCTGTGCTCGGCACTACTGAGGCCGCCCCTCGAATGCTGTGTTCAGTTTTGGGCCCCTCGGGACAAGAAGGACATGGAGGTGCTGGAGCGTGTCCAGAGAAGGGCAACGGAGCTGGGGAAGGGTCTGGAGAACAAGTGTGATGGGGAGCGGCTGAGGGAGCTGGGGGGGTTTAGCCTGGAGAAGAGGAGGCTGAGGGGAGACCTTATCGCTCTCTGCAACTGCCTGAAAGGAGGTTGTGGTGAGGTGGGGGTTGGTCTCTTCTCCCAAGCTACTAGTGATAGGATGCAAGGAAATGGCCTCAAGCTGCACCAGGGGAGGTTTAGATTGGATATTAGGACAAATGTCTTTACTGACAGAGTGGTCAGGCACTGGAACAGGCTGCCCAGAGAGGTGGTGGAGTCACCATCCCTGGAGGGGTTCAAAAACCGTGTAGATGTGGCACTTCTACATGGTTTAGGAGGCCTGGTGGTGTTGTGTTGATGGTTGGACTCGATGATCCTAGAGGTCTTTTCCAACCTTAATAATTTTATGATTCTATGATTTTGTTTCTACTTTATGGCACTTTTCAGGAATTCTGATTTGCAGGACACATTCTGTTACATTTAGGTACCATCTGTATTTTCATCACTAGATATACAGCCTTTACTGCATCGGAAGTTGGGAGTTTTAATCAATTATTTTAGCAACAAATTTAGATTATTCTATATGACATGTTCCCTGTTTTTGGGTCACTTTGATGTAAACACTAAAATTTATAAAGTGATCTTTTATTTCCTTTACAAACATAACACAGTTAAATCAAGCCGAGGACGTTGTCATTCAGAACACAGCTTGCCACATTATCAGCCAAAGATGGTAATTTCAACTAAACATTAAAATTAGTGTGGCTTAGCTAATAATATGATATGAGGATTCAAACTTTCACTCCTATTTGTAGTTAACTAAGCCTTTTGATGACTATCTGACATTTTTAAAAAACTGAAATATTTATCTTTCACAATAAAAGAAACATTTAAAGAATAATGTTCTGTTGGACTTAATACTTATTCCTTACATTGTGAACTCTCTTGTGCTTGAACAGAATCCTGCCTCTGTAGGAATTCCATCTACACTGACTTTATGCATCTAAATTAAAAATGTACACACCTTATCATCATTCCACTGTTGTCATTAGCCAGTGTGAAGAGGTAGGATCCTTTAGAGCCAGTAAAAGCATCTAGTTTACGTTTACTGGAATAATCCTTCAGAGGAATCAGGGGTTTTTCGATTGATCATGTTGGCTAAATCTATACTGGTAAATCAGTTCTCCCTGGATTGTGTTAAACCCTGTACTGCTCACCATTCAAGTTGGCCCAAAGCAAAATCATGTCAGGGATGAGGTTAACAATCATATCTTGGTTATGCCCTGGCCCTCTTACTTTGCTAGTGTGGATGTAGCTATAGAGACTACAGAGGAATGGCTTCCTAATTTAGTCACTTAAATTAGGTGGTTAATATCAGGTATGGGGAATAGCTCCCCAGAAGAGCTTGCCTTGTTTGCAGTGAAGATAATGCAGGAATGACTTTTGTCTGCAAATATGACAGGGAGAAAAAAACTGATTAAGCTAATGACCATTGCTTATTGTGATGACTATAAACTAAACACAGGCTGGCAAATGAGAGAAGCTGTCTAACGACCAGAGCAGAAAGAATTAGCAGTAGAAAATTTCCCTGTGCCACAATTTTCAGACACTGAATTTTATCTTTTTATGTAGTTTTATTCAAATGTTTCAGATTGTAATGTACCTTATTCCTCCAACTCATCTCCAGTGCATCATGTCTCAGTTTTCATTCAAGCTGTCCCTCCAGCTGACTCATTGCCTTGTGATTTTAATCCTTTGGACAAATTGAAGCAAATTGCTCCCAGGTCATATTCAAGAGTAGCAAAACCAAGCAGGTTTGTTTTTTCTTTTTCTCCTAGGCTAAAACATGCTTCTTGACTGCAGGTGCTGCTGGAGTTCTCCGGAAGCTCTGAGCATGGTCTCCTGAAAAACACAGGCCTCGTCAATTATCCCAGGTGATATCATAAGGGGTCCTGTGTCTCTTCCTTACAAATTAAAATATCACAAATATTTCAGACGTATCTTCTTTCTATTGCCAAGCTGCTATAGCTCAGAGCTGAGCAGATCTTTTATAACCTTTCCAGCATATGGTCCTCAAAACGGTTGGCCTAAAGACATCCTTTCCTGTTCTATCCCTCACCAGGGATATGCTAACTTCTAAAAAATATTGTGCATTTGGCCCCTATTCAGAATAGTCTGCACTGCAGCCTTTTAAGCAGTCTTCCTTAGTACAGGGCTGAAAAAACCTCTTTAGCTGAATCTGGCTTCTTATTTCAGATGACTTCTTATTCCTTTAGAAATGTCATTTCATTTTGTGGGTTGCTCTTGGAAAATATTTTTCAGAAGTTTTTCTAAGTATTTCTGGCTTAACAGGAAATTATTATATTGTTTGTGTGATTCAGATGTTTCTGCAATGTGTATGAACCAAAACGCTACAGTTGATAAAATAATTCCAGAATTTCTCTATTCTGTCTTTGTAAATGCTAGAAGGAAAAGGATGACTGGTATGTGTGCTTTTAGCTTGGCTGTATTGATTATTTTTTTATGTGTTAATACGGAAGCATACATGAATGAATAATTCCTTTAAGCATATTTCTTAAAAGAGTGTGTACACAGTGGTTCTGAAACTACAGGACTCATTTCAGATTAGATAGTGTAAATTTTGTAAGCTGAAAGAAATAGGAGTGTAATCAAATGCATCATGTACCATATTAGTAATTATATATATACATGTATATATATATGAATATGGTTTTGTGGTTCAAAATCCATATGGCATCTTGCCTGAGTTGGTCACTGAGTATAAAGATCATTGATGTTATTGCTTTTAGTAGATGAATAAAAAATTGAAATTGCTATTATGAAGATGATATTATTCATATTTATGCAAGTCAGATGTTATACTAAATTGCTCTAATCATGCAGATGTCAGGCTGAAATTTTTAATTGAATTTTAAAGCAATCTTTCACAGTGACTTGGGGAAAAGAATAATGATTAGTCATTACATCTATTATTACAAAAATTCCACCTCCCACCGTTTTTGTCAGAGTCTCAAAAATATCAGAGGTAACTGGAGTCTGACCTGCACACTGTTGAGTGACAGATAGAAAAATGATAATTATATACAGAGCAGGAACGGTTCTATGAGAGACATATGGCCCTGGTATTTCTTTCTGTTAGCTGGGAGCGGCAGCACTTTACGGTTCAGTGATCTGTTGGATAATCACAAAATAAAATAAAAGATATCATTTGTTACAGAGAATAAGCCTCAATAATGCTGTTGAACTACAAAATGACTCGTCTGTAATCACTGGTTGTAACAAGATATGAATGATCCCTGTGCCATACACTGACTCTGACATCATGCTATCATTTACACTACTAAATGAATAAGCATTGGCTTTCATATGAAGACACATTACTTGTGTCTCAGAAACAGCACTGTCATAAATTTCACTTGTTATTTTATTCATATTTTTATTTTTCCCCTTAGGAAAAGAAGCTATCCAGTAGAAAGCCTCAAGATTCCGGCAAAACATGAGCATTACCAATGGCTCACTGTGATCTTCAGCGGTGTGCAGCGCAAACAAAATTAGCAATGGTCAGAGTTTGGCATGTATAGAAACTGAAGCTAAGATGTTTCAGCAGCATCACTGTAACTGAGAATGGATGTGATCCTAAACATCTCCTTAAATGTGCTGAATTGCCTTTGTTTTCACTAAAATCAGGTATTTCTTTGAACATAAACTGTGGACATTATCCTTCATCTTCGAAATCTACACTTTGGTCTGCCTCTTCTTGTCTGAACCTGGCCATTGGAAATATATGTCCCACTTATATGGAAAACAACTTTTCCTTTCTGCTTTAAAGTAACACCCAGATAAGTTGTTTCAGTGGTAAGCTTGCCATCTAGATTATGAAAGAAATGCCTGATAGTTAAGAAATATCCTAATCCATATCCATATCATATCCCAATCCATATCATTAGGAAAGGAATTTAAAGCCCTTCACATTCATTCAGGATGAAATTCCCAATGTGAAGACAGTCTAAGACTCTGGCTAAAGAATGCAAGTCTGTTCTCTGGCCCTGAGATAAGCATTTATCATCGATCCACACTGAAACTCTTAATGAATTTTGCATCCCAAAAGAAGGGCACAACATCCAAGATGGGACTAATCCGTGGTCGTTTTAATTCCTAAACCATTTCAGGAAATGAGAGAATGCTTGCCAAGTGTGCCGTGGACCATGCTGGCAGCTGAACACTGGTTTCCAGTGCCTCTGCCAATGGCTCTGGGATTATTTATTGTACTGGGATAGGAGTAGCATGTTTGTCCTGATTATACTTCTGAAGTCTTGTGTAGATTCAAGCTGCACACAGCTTTGCAGTCTTACACCTGAGAATGAATTTTACCCTTATTAATTAAAAACATGGAACAGGATTCTCAAACACAGTTGCCCAAACTTTGGTTTCACTTTTATGCATTGAAAAAAGCACCCCGGTTTTCAAAAGGAGAGTTTTCTTAAGGATCAAGAGTATATTTTCTCAGATATCACAGATCTTGAGTTTGGAATCTTTCACTCTGAAGATAAAAAATCTCACAGCTGTGTAAACTAAAGATGACAGACGTTTTTTAAGATAAAATGGTATCAAATACTTCAAGAAGTTTATCTAGTCTGTTTCTGCTGAAAATTTACAATGTCGGCATAACTGAGTTTTTGTTCCGGAAAGTTAATTTATACATTTATCACAAGTTATATCAACTATATTTGTATGGGGGGGCTTTGGGTTTTTTTTGCACTGCCTTTTCAAAATACTTGCATCAGAAACTATGGAATTTTGGATCAAGAATCCTCCAGACTTAGGTAGACTATTGTTTTGCAACAAAGAGTTAGTAAGTATATTATTTTTCATATAATGTTTGGACTGTAAAAAATACAGAAAAAAAAGGGAAGGATTTTATTTGCTTTTGTTTTGTATTTATCTATTTCAATGCAATCCACAATTTGATTTAATAGTGATATTTCAAAATAATGAATATTGTTAATTACATAAAACTTAGTTGAAATTGCAGCTTTGTTAATATTTGTGAAGTTTTTGTTGCCAACATTATGCTTTTCTGAGGCTTCCTTCTTTGAAAAATCTGTTCTGAATTTTTCTGAAATGTTGTTTTATATATTTTGCTTTGTTAAACATACTCACACACACACATATGAGAATATTCCTGACCTATTGTGTATGTATGACCAGGTATTTGGTGAACTGCAACAACACCTCTGATTACCGGAAGTAATAACTCTGCTCCACCTCTGTGCCACAGCAGCCAGAATACTTAACCAAAAAAAGAGGAAGGTATGTCAAAGAGTTTGAAACATTGTAAGGACATAAGAATACAAAATTACTAGAGAATTTGCAGATATGTTGGGAAAACTACTGTTCATTCATTAGTCACCTCAAAATTGTTACATGCAATAAATTTTCCAGACCTCCATCCAAATCGAGTTGCCAATTACTATCCAGTAAATGTTTCATAGATATTTCTTTTTCTACATTTCTTATACTCTCTATTAAGCAAGAAAATGATGACCCTGATTTTTTTTTTACCTTCTTGACTAGTCAGTCACATTATTTCCTATCTTTTCTGTAATGTTTTATAGGGTAAATCTGGATAAGAAACAGCAGAAAGACTTTGTCTTCAGTGTGATGTTTTAATCCTGTATGATTTCCTGCAGCCCACCTGATCTTCCCTCTATAACCAATTTAATCTCTTATGCTCACTACCTATGTCATCAAGGTTTCAATGGTAACAGTTTAGAGTCACCAGGTTACATTCTAGACCTTTAGCAGAGATTTCAACAAAATATATTAATGTCTGGGATGCTCCAGCCTCAATACCAAGTTCCCTAAATTCTCTTATGTTTACCCACATTTATTAGGTCTTTGGTAGCAACAATGGTGGGTTTTCTACATTCCTGTATTGCTGCTTGGTATGACAGGAAAATCCCCTTACCAACATCTACTGCAAATACAGAATAAATATCGACAACTTTCATGTATATCTGTATATTTAGATATACGTACATTTTTTTTTCCCACACTTACACATGTATAGATATAGGTGGTATGGATAGTTGTGTACAAAGATTTGAACATAAACATGTGCAACTCCACATCATCTAAAATGACAACTAGATTTGTCATTTCAACACCCCAAAGTTTTCATAAAATGGATCCTAAGTCTACAGAAGCACTGAAACGTTCTTAAGATGTTTAGAATTTCTTTCTTGCTTCTAAATTTAAAACTAGGCTTTTGGGGCACAGGCTGTACTTTCTCTGGGGGTGTAATTGTCATGTACATATTAATATATGCAAATAAAATTGGAGTTTCAACAGCCACTATTCCTCCAAAGGTTACATTCTCTAATTAGAGCCAAGCAATTAGTTCTAAAAAGTTTCCTTTTTTTTTTTTGTAGAAGTCTTGCATTTGCTTAACAGTGAAATTACATCTCAGCCATTCCTTTTTGTTTCAAGATATGAAATAATTACAACTGTACCTTCATTTCATCTTGCCCACTAATTGCCCCCTTTTAACATGGATTGTTTCAAATGGCGCTTCTTTGAGATTTTATAGCTGTCTAATATGTACATGAGTATAGGTGTAATGTTAGAACAAATTGAACTGCTCTTTGTCATTCTGACACCTTAAATCCCATGTTGCTGACTGATGTGACTAGGAAACCAGCAATAACTAAGTCTCCAGGCTTAATCTTTTTTTTCCTTTTTTTTTTTTAAATAAAAAAATATAATCTTGGTTTGATGTAGGAATAGTGTGACCCACTGAGTGCACTCAAAGAGAGACGAATAGTTGAACTTTTTTCTTCCTTTAGTATGGGATCTTAAATTTTAAAATAAACTGTATTTGACCTTAGCATGACTTTTTGATTCCTTCTTGTAAATGGAAGAATCAACAATGAGCAAATAAAAAAGGTCAGACAGTGAGAACAGCAAAGCGATTCATGTAATTTTGAATGATTCATGGCACATGATCATTTTTATCATAAAAAAGAGTAAACAAATCAATGTAACACGCCTGTCAGTTTGTTGTCTGAAACAAGTACCCACATCCACAACATGTAACTGGAGGCAAAAAGAGTCTCTTCTCCCAGCATATCCCTACAGGGAGATGCAGGCAACTCCAGAGGGTAAGTCATCACCCCCGAGATACACATTTCCCTCCAGTGTGCTCGTGTCTCTTTCTCCACTGATTATTTGGGGAGCTCAGAGTCAGCAGGCTTGTAATGTAGTTCCCGCAATCAAGTGCCTAAAAGTACCAAATACCCCAGCAAAGGAATAGAAGTGAAGTGAATTCCCTGTGTGTCACCTGGGCAGCCAAAAATGGTTGTAAGCTTTTCATTTGCAGAAACTGGTGGGCAAAAGATGGGCGCCATAATCCACTTCCTCAGCTCACAGATGTTCCATGCTCAAAATGGCTGAGCCAGTAGAGTTCACCCTTCAGCCTGTCCCCCATCATTGTAGTATAAAGAGAGGTATGGCTACCTGTCCAAACAAGGTAGGGAAAAAAGGACGTGGAGAGGCCCAAAGAGAGCTGCGACAGGGTTGAGGTAATAAAGATGTGACATATAGAGGCAAATATGCCAAGGGCTTGTCAGGTTGCACTTGCCCAGAAGGAGAACCCAGATGTCTACAGCAGTCTGAAGTAACAGTAGAAGGAAGTGACCTGAGCGAGCTAGAAAGAGCTGAGGAGGTTGGAAGCCCATGGGGACTAGAAAGGATGAGTGCCTAGGGAGAAAGAGAGTCCAGTGTTGCCAAAATGTCTGTTCAGAGATACGATGACACTCAGAAAGGGCTGGAGGAGAATTCTGCAATTAGCCTTTTTTTTTTCCTGTTTTTCCTCAGGGGGAGGAGGAGAAGAGGAGGAAATGAAGGGAAGGAAATAAAATCCAACCTGTTCTTTTTGGTTTATGCACCAGCCCTTGCTTATGGCTGTGCCTTAAGGCACAGTATAACCCATAATGATTATTATAACAGTTTTAAGCTTATTTCCACTTCCAGAAAATTGATACACTTATACATGTGCATACATATTAGACTTGATAGTGACTATATCTTCTTTAAGAAATGCAGAGAAATAGATACTGCAAACACTATCAGCACTCATCACCCTCTAAGCCAACAAAGGCAGCAGTATCAACCTCAGCCTGGACCATGGATCCCTTATCTGCCCACCCGTATAGAGACAGGCTCTGCCTGAGGTGGTGGCTGACGTTCACAGTCTAAAGCCTCACCTCCTTGAGACCTAAGTCAATCATTTAGTAAGCAGGCAAAGAAAAGAAAAAGGTAAAGACATCTTTAGAGGACCCTTAAATATTAGATACAAAACTTTTTTTTTTTTTAAAATGAGAGAAAATACTTATGAGATTTATTGTGTTGATTGCATTTTTTGTAGATTATCATTTTCTCATGTGTTTTCTTATGCATAGTGACATTCGTTTGCTTGGTACTATAGAGAAAGCATCAAGAAAACACTCCTTCAACATATTTTTTTCTGACTTTTCCACATACACTGAGAGGAAAATACTATGGTTTTAATTATTACATCATTGTTTGCCAACAATTTGTACATTCACTGGTAAAGGAAGGATCTACTTGCAGAGGACTGACTTTATCTTAACTTTGCACTGTCATCCAGTCACATAAACAAAGGCCCATGGTACAAATAGGAGAACAAATAACTCTGGCAAGATGCTTCTTCAGCAAGGCTTTAAATTATTTCCCTAGATCCTTTCACTAGCAGGTGACTTCATGAGAGAGGCTACTGCTACAGTCATTGCTCTCTAGAAGGCATTCATGTATTTAGAAGACTGTCAGTAGCTGACAAAGCATAGAGAAGCAGCCTTCCCTGCAGCTAGAGTATTGATTTGGGGGCTACAGTGCATTTGGCACCTCCTTGTCCTGTGAGAATAAATGCTTTTCTGCACAACAAAGGGGGCATGCAGGTAGAAACTATCTGAAAGTCATGCATTCAGACGCACTTCTACAAGCCAGGAGCTGAAGCATCTTCATGAAGCAATGGGTCTTAAGTCTTCCCTGGATCAACAGCCATGAGAAGCTCCTCTCCTACAGTCATGGTGCTACTTCTCAGTTGCTCTGCAATTTCTTGCCTTTTGTAAGGTTCAGCAGCTCCCAAACTGTCCTATTGTCTACCAGAACACTTAGTCTCTAATTTGGGAAGGAAAGCTATAAACATCCCACCTTCTTACAAAAATTCTTAATCCTCAATCCCCAGCTCACTGATCATGAAACCACACTCAGCTGACATAGCCCCCAAAACTATGTTGCGTTCTACCATGAACCTGCTGACGCCAGCTGGGGGTAGGGAACGGATTACATGGCCTCTTGAGATCTCTCCCAGACTTGTTTTCTACACCTTTATGAAAGGAGCAGCAGGAGATGGGTTCATTCAGTTCAACCACATGGGATCTTCCCTCATCAGGTTTCTGTGGAGCCAAGGTGCAGTGCAAAGCTGTCATCGCTTTGGGTAATACACAGGGGGCAGGGACAAGGCAAACACCATCTGCTCTTTCTCCTTGGCACTGCATCTTCACAGGCTCTGGGAGGTGCATTCGTACCTCCATGTGGAGTTAAATCAAGATCTCACTCATCAAAGATATTGTAATAGTCGGCCAGAAATCTAATATAAATGTCAAGCAGTTGTTCTCTGAAATATCATAGGCGTTGTTTGCCATATTGCTGCCTTTACCTTTCTCATGTGAATTTAGTTAGAACTGGTAAAAAAGTGTTCCAAAAGACATGGGAGAATGCTGACTGGACAAAATGAAACTTTCTTCAAGAACATGACAATTTTGTCAAAATTTTCAGGGGAAAGTATTCAAAAGTTTGGTTTCGTGAAAAAAAATGGTCAGGGTCCTTCACTTCCACTTTGTCATGTATTAAAGATTATATAATGCAAGCCTACATAGAAAAAAAATGCAATATAAATGCCAAAACAACAGGATCAGCATGAAAAGCAGTTTAAAACCCAGCAAATTTCAGAATCTCAGATTTTCTCACACAATAAAAAAAAATCAAATTCTGCGGAGTTTAAGTGTTGCTGTGAAGGTCAGCTGTATTTTTCTCAGTGTTAAGAGAGAGAAACCCTTCTAAAACTTGCTATAGTTCTTCACATCTGGACCTGGATGCATAAAATAGGACTTCAGACCCAAATCCTATATTTGTCTATTCAGGTGAAGAGCTGCCAAATTTTGGAAGAAGCTGTGCTATTATGGTATTTCTCAGATTATTTAAACATTTCTGAAGCTCTCTGAATTCCACTTTTGTGCATGCTCAGATACGTTCCTGTCTGATTGCTTTCAGATTACCAGTTTACAAGTTCAGACACACACTTCATTAAGTAGTGATACAGATACTTTCTATTGAGAAGATTGACAACGTCCATCTTTCATATTATAATCCAATGGTTAGAGCACAGGCACACGTGAGAAAGAGGGCCATTTTCCTTCTCAAGGACACAGATTCATTTGCTCTTCAGTCATATATCTTAAATATATCAATTTTAAAAAAGTAGCATCTAGTTCATCCAAGCTGCTGCCGCCTGAGCTCATTTTTTATTTCAGATGGTGACTTTTGCAATGATGTTTGATGTAAAGACAGAAACATCAAGATCTCTTAGTGAGCTCTCATTGGAGACTAGTAACCTGCATGACTGACCTCAAGCCAAGAAGGGAAGAAAACCCAAGTTTCCTACCTTGAAAGGAAGACTACATCCAGCAGGTTATGATATAAAAGGTGGGTGAAAGCATGTCTACACGTTAGAAGACTGTCTTTCCAAACACTGAAAAAAGGAAACTCTCTGGAGAAGACTGTGGACTCTAAAAGAACATGCTTGACTCCAGCTCTGTCCAGTTGCCAAGCTCTGGAGACCAGCAGGATCTCAGATATACCCCTGCACAGCTGACCAGCTCCTCACCAAAGGATAACACTTCTGTCTACATTTTCATGCCTGAGGTACACAATCTCCCCTAGTCAATATATAGGGAACTTCAGCATATAGGACACAGTTATGGACTGTGTTGCACCCTCAGCGCACACATGGCAGGTGTCCATGCTATCGTGGACCTAGCCATTCTCTGGGTGCCTTCAGCTGCTGACTCTTCTGCTCACACTACCTGTAGTGATCCAGGAAATCCATCAGATTGGTTGCATGACTCAAATGAAATTTAACGTTGATGCTAGTTTGGAGTGCACTGCTTTTAGTGGTTGGTACCTTAAGGCAGTGGAACTATTTCTCCAGCCATGCTGCTCGTATTCTGTGGTACTGGAAACTTCAGTAGAGTTCCTCTCCTCATTTACATTGCATTGCAGGGGTTTAAAGCCTCTTTGAAGAAGTGAGGCTAGAGAAAGGATTTGGAAGATAAGAGAATGGACAAGAGAGTATATCAGCCCTTTCATTCTTTAGATTTGAAGGGCATGTGAGATCAGTATTCAGTAGAGCCAAAATACAATCACAGTTTTTGGATGCATCCATTTATGAATTACTAATCATATGGAGAATTTCCTCCCACCAGTGATTAAGGGACAGACTTCAGGGGTCTGATATTAAACTGGGGTAAATTATCTTAGTTTCTCTGACACCAGTGAAGCTTTGACAGTTTACACAAGCTGCTCACAGATGTCAGTCGCTTGCAAACACTGCCATTGTAAGCCAAATTTTAACGGGTGACCTATTGATTAAAGGCTTATGTGTTTCTACTGTCCTGTTCCTAATCCCTCTATCAAAACTGTTTTGAAGAGAGTACTTTTTGAAGCATACAATGTTAGTTGCCAGTAAAAAGAAGGCCAGCCTTTGAAAAGGAGCTCTTAGTAGTCTGGTAAAGATTTCTATTTCACCAGTTTTGCTTGATTAAACTTCTTTGGATCTTACCAAAACATAAGTTACAGTAGATCATGACAGCAATGTTGAGGACTAGCTTGGAAATTGTGTCAGATCTTTGACCAGAAAGCTCCCGAATTGGTTTCACTCCTATTAAACTAACGGATACGGCTTTGTGTCTGCAGGAGACGTTTTGTTCCTCTTGACGTTGCATGTTGCGGGACCCCTGCTGAGGCATTCTGTCCCGTTTTATTGTTTACAGTTTACGTGTTGCTACTGGGCTGTCAGTTGGAAGCATGGGGTGGGTTAGACTGCATTGTCATTGAAATGACATCCAGATTTACATATTACCCCAGACTAATATTCATTGTGATGTCTCAATAAGGTTGTCTTTGATGGATAATAATTTTTCCAAGACTACAGTCTTCTTTGAAAGTGCAAATTAAACAGAAGCCCCATTAATAGGATTTCAATAGTCTTTAAATGCTGTCAACTGTTCAACTGCGTTGCGGTGTTTCAATGTCAGATTCTGCCATCCAGACTTATGTTGGTTATTAGTGACTGCTCTGCAAATAACCTAGATACAGATAAAAAACTATTACTCAGTGCGAGCCCAGGTACTAGAACCTGATCTTACTACAAACAAAAAGTACAAACAATTTTGGCGAACTTTTCAGTTAGTATAAGTATGTAATTGAAGAAATAGCAACCAAAACCTGTAGTACCTTACAAAAAGTTCCATCAGTACATTATCTTCAGTGCAATATACTACAAAGGACAGGATATTTGAACTTTGTAAAGGAAGACTGCTGAAGACATGATATTCAATGGTCTCCACATCAGTGAAATGCCAGTATCTGTCCTTTCAGTGAGCTTTGGAGATATAGATGGACCCCACCTTAACTGTCCCTGTATGACTATAAGGCAGGCTCTTACATATCATCCCTTTTCAGGAACTTCATTTAGTAGCAGGAAGCACAAGGAAGGCTTTAGGAGAAATGCAATCTCTATTTAATGTCTCCTGTTTCATCAGGGACTTTGCCCTTCATCCAGACCCCATATCTGAGGGATGTTCTCAGTTTTACATCTTTCTTTCATCCGGAGTTTCTGCAGTCACAATGCAGTTCCTGATGTCTGGTCTCCCGCACCTACTTAAGAGGATTAGCTGGGCTTCGAAGCAGGGATTTATTTCAGTTTTCTTTGTATTGTTGGAAAAAGTATGTTCCTGGCCACTGTGTATGAAATAAGACTCATATTTTTCTCTGGGATTTCCAGAAAAATGACTGCTTTTCCTGTACTATACTGAGTCAGTCCAGTACATTGAAAAGGAAAGAAAATGTGTTGAACATGTACTGACTTCTGTGGAGTATATGGACAAGAAATCCAGCGCATCATTAAAGGGAGAGACCCATTTCACCTGGGCTCAATACAAGAGAGGTGGATGGAAACCTGGAATAAATGTCTTCGGTTCTGAAATTCCATCTAAAGAAAATTATCATATATGAAGAGAGAACATCCCTAAGGGTGTACCCTTACAGGGTACACGGTAACTTTTGTCTGACCCAGTTAAATGTCTACAACTTATACATTTATATGTGATCTAATGACTCTAAATTCTGACTATAAGCAGAAGAGAAAAAGTAACTCAAAATAAACAGTCCCTAAGAGATTTCTCTTACATTATCCTGCTTGTTTGCTTTCTGTCTGTCTCTCTATCCAGGGATCCTAGGATAATGTGCTCAGATATACTTGTCTACACTGTAGATGTGCTTAAGAGAGGTGGACATCCCCTATGATACCCTTACAAACCCTCAGACTGGCAGTGTTCTTTCTGCTTATAACAGTGATTTTTATTTTCTTCCCTGGGGCCACAGCCTGTGCAGAACTCTTCTGCAAATGTAGATCTTTCCCAGATATCATGAAAGAGTTTGCAACCTGTCTCTTTCAGTCATCCAGGATCTTCACCTCTAGCAGTTTGTTGGACTTTTAAAGGTGTCCTATGTAGAAACAGCCCTGACCAGCTGAGTTACTAGCAATTTATGAAGATCCCATGACTACTAACTTTCCAATACCCAAGTCCTAATTTATAGGTATGTGGGATAGTGTGGATTTTTTCCCATTTAGTAGTTAAACATCTAACCTAGCACCTAACCTAAACATTTAGTATCACTCCTTGGCCAATCAAAGGTGTGAGACAGGCAGTTCATTTTACCTACATCAAGGTGAGACAAATTATTTTCTGATAATGCTCATCCCTCTTCTCTGACAAGAAACTTAACTTTTAGATAGCAAATGTCTGTGATTAACTAATGTTTATTACTGTATGTGTATTAATATATATTCACCTACTTAAATACTTATCCTGGGCAAGATGTAATCCTTATTTCTTTGCCCTTTCCTCCTGACAAACCCTAGAAACTAGCTGTTATCTGAGAGAATCATATTGCAGTTCCTGAGAGCTAAATGAGATGCATTGCACTGCCTCTAGCCTAGCAGAGAAATACAGATTTTTCTGAGAGGATTAAAGACGTGTTATATGCTCTTTCTCCCCATGCAGCAGCAATGACTGCCTGCTGGATGAAATCCTGCCCTTGTGGCAGAGACATAAAGTTGTTCTGGATTTGCAGAGCATGAGGATTTCAACTATTAATTGCTCAGTGGTGAACTGAGAAAACAGGAGCAGAGAATTCTGGGTACACATAACATGAAAAAAACAAGCAAAACATACAGCCTTTGATATAGCTTTATCAATTACAATGCTAACTTATTATTTTCCTTGACTTCATTAATCTATAACTAATTCGAGTGGGTTCCAGGCTTGCTCTCTCTCATTCCCAATTAACCCAGTGGCAATTATCACTGGCTTTAGTCGTTAATATCTAAGAACTCTCTTTTACCTCTTGAAAGAAGCTTTTGAAATCTGAAAATGCCAAACCAGCTAATGTTTTATTTAAGCATAGAAAATGAACTTTAGGTTATTCCTCTTGCCATAGGTTAACTAATTATTTATGAAAAAGGGAATGAGAGAAAGAAGAGAAAAAAGAAGAAAAGGAAGATTAACATCCAAAACCATCTCAGTTATGCACCCTAACTTGTATCTTAAAAAGTTTGTTTCCATTGTCTGGGCATTCAATGTACTCTTAATAACTGTCACTGTTAATTTTTGTCAATGTAGCTATATCCGTATTAATAAATTTACATCTATTCTAATAAAAGTAACATTCCCTGACCCTAAGAGTGCCTGATACGGTCTAGCCATGTCCCTGAACAAAGTAGCTGGCTGTAAACTGCTGACTGGGAACAGATCTTCATCCATTATAATCCCTGCACTCTTGGGAATTTTCCAGGTCAGTGCTACTTGGTCGAGGCCAAAAGTGTGCCAGGGTCTGTGCTAACAGATTGTATACCAACGATCAAGTTTCAGTGCTCGTTCCCAAGTGCTAGCAGTGTTTAGTTACTTCCAAAGTCATAACTGATGTATCTGATGCTGATGTAACAGTAAATTTAGAATTTGGCCTGAGTTCTCTTAGGACATCAGTGAAATTCCCATTGACTTGATAAGCTGGGGTCATCCCTTAAATTTCTTACTGAAACATAATACTGTTTTACAACATAAACAATTTGACTGAAACAAATGGTATATTTTGGGCTAAATATGCACCCAAACAGGCCCAGGGTGTCCAGGCAGAAGTGGTGAGGGGTGGGGAAGGGGAAGGTTGGTGCTTTATATGCAGTACAACAAAAGTGTCACATGCTAAGGGCATGGACAGATGGAGTTTCCTGAAGTTCTCCCAAGGGAACACATATATATTTGGGTTTGAATATAGATGGAAAAACTCAATTTCATATATATTTATATCTAACTTGACTTAAACAAATAGCCTACCTCACCGTTCTTTTTTTTTTTTTTTTGACTCTTCTCACTTCAATACAATGGTGTAAAGGTAATTGGAC
This sequence comes from Morus bassanus, assembly GCA_031468815.1. Taxonomy (NCBI): domain Eukaryota; kingdom Metazoa; phylum Chordata; class Aves; order Suliformes; family Sulidae; genus Morus; species Morus bassanus. The sequence continues at coordinate 112,352,818 of CM062569.1, read as the reverse complement.
TGTTGATTATTTTTTTGGGGATACCATGAGCAAATAGTTGCGAAAAAGGTAAAACAAAGGAAAGAGTGTTATTGTGACAAAGGAGAGACAAAGCATCACAAACAGTAGCCAGAAACCAATCTAATTTATATTCTTCCATGGCAAGGAAAATTAGAAGTAGTCAATCTGGTGTAACGATATTGTAATATAGAAGCAAAAATTATATAAAAAGAGAGTTTGAGCTCAACAAAGATGGAAAAATGAAGACTGAGGAACCTTTGAGGAAGACAGAGGAGTCCTTTTTGTCTTCTGGCTCACACCCTGGTCAGAAAAATTGAGAGCAAAAAGCTATTAATCTCATTGAAACCGGATATAATTTTGCCATTCTGTTTTATTTAATAAGGAAATAAAATTGTGCAGTCTGGATGACTGGAATGATCTCTCACCAGCTCTTACTACTACCTTGCCTACTCCACTTGCTGGTATAGCAATCTAACCTGTTGAAGACATTAGTGTCTTCAACTGCTTGTTGCCATCACCTGGAGATGGCAAGTTCTGCTGCCAGAAGGCAGTATGTCCATATATCCAAATCTGTGTCACAGCAAAGTCAGTCAAATGAGCTAAAAAGTGTTATTGTCATGATTTATTTGGAGGACAACTTCGTTTGCATTGAAGCAGGTGAAGAGTATTCACACAGTCCTTTCCACCACCTGTAAGTAAGAGAATTAACCTCCAGCTACTATCACTGACAGAGCAGCCTATAGGTGACAGGGCTTAAAATTGCATTTATTATAGACAAAGTGAACACAAGTCTAGGGTTTGAATGTGAGAGCCTATGTGTTTTATGATGGTTTAGTTTTGCTCCTCTAGGATTACAGACATTTTCATGTATAAGTAGGAAGAGAGATTTGAAAATGTGAATAACTTGATGCCAGAAAAAAATGGATTCAAAAATGTAGAAGTGTATCACAGGAGTGTATTAATATTTAAGCACCACTTTAAAGGAAAAAATAAGCACACATCTTTCTGACTTAAACTTTTCAACATTTCCACTACAGTGAACGATACACAATGTGTTACAGAAATCAACAGAATACAATTTAAAGACACAGAAATGTCTCAAGCATATCAGGTGTTGCAATATAAAGAAAGATCCATGGAAACCACTTGTTTTGGTGAAGTCACACAGTGGGAATACATTTAAATTATGAGGAAAAGACTGAAAATTTCTTTCAGCAACAAGCTGTCATTCATCTCTGCTGAAGGGGATGTGACCGGTGTATCTAGCTGTCATGGGATAGTTCTTTCCATAAGAAGAAGACAGAAATCAGGAAAGGGATCCATGGTCTATTTTTTGGGGCAGAGGAACAGTACATAATCCTTTGTACTGTTTTCCTAACAGAGTTACTTACAAGGCCTTGGGGACTTGTTTCAATGAGCTAAATTCTAGCCATTTCTGTCAGTTTTAGTGCTACCTGGCTGTGGGCCATCAGTAAGTCCTTAAATACTAAAAAGTAGTAAGTACACAAGCTAAAATGGATTTTAAGCTCCATATAAGCACTATATAAGCATCATTTATTTTCTCAGTTCCTTCATCTTCCAGGCAATGTTATGTAGGTATATCTGGTGTACCAACATATACTAGGTTGAGTGCAGTCCTCTTGCAATTTAACTGTATATGACCCCTTAAAAGGAACAGTAATCCATAGTTTTGGGAAAAAGCCAATACACTGTTTTCTGGAATAAGTCTAGATGACAATTTCAAAAATTACATTGAATTTTTGCTTAGAAAACAAGCTCTTCCTTCAAGGGGAACAGAATAATCAGGGAAAATTGTTCAAAACAAAAGAATTTTTTTTTCTTTTTCTTCTTTTTAAGTATGAAATATATCTTGGGAAATCGCTCAGAGGACAGAGGGACAAGCAGGGAGCCAAGCAAAGCCTCTTCAGAGAGAGAGTTTCAAAGTGATATGTTCCCTCCCTAGAGTAGCCCTCTGAATGAGAGTCCCCTTCTTGTGCTGCTCCTACTAACTAAGTGTAAACTGTATTTCAGGCTCAGAGAGCTAGCAGAACCGTGTGGACACCTGTAGACATGCTACAGGCATCCTGCAGGCAGCAATCCGCAACATTAGAGCTGGGTCAGAGAGCATGCTCTCTCTGACGTGGCTTCCTGCCTTACCTCCTCAGGCAAACCTCTGAAATTTCTTCTCTCACAGGGTTTGAGGCACCTGAACCAGGTAAAGTGCGGGGAGAGGAAAGCAGGAGATCATCGTACTGGGGAGAAGCCACAGAGCCAAGCTGCAAATAGGGAGGTGTGCATTAAAGGAGATACCTGGAGGACAAGGTCCCACCAGGTTCTAACTCCTCTCAGCTTGCAACACATGGTGGTGGCCTCTGCCTTTGATCCCTGACCCTATAAGCCAGACACTGCTTCTCAGATCACCAGTCAAGCTGACTAGCTGCCATCTAACACATGCATGTGTTAGATCACCTGAGCTCCACTCAGCCATGGAGCAGAAGAGACATGTTAGTGTTGTGATGCAAATAAGCAATAAAGAAAACATTCTTCAGAAATTGTGATTAACTCAGACACTGGAAGTTTGAGGAAGGCCAGAATAGATATAAATATCAAAAGCATAGCAACATTTTCAGCTGAATCACTTCTTCTGTAACAAATGATCTTGACAAATGAAAACATAGTATAAGACTATATCAAATACATTTTTCAACACCTTTCAGTAGAAAACAGTCTTTAAAAATAATTTCTACTTTATTATTTTGTTTAGGTGGAAATTATGCATTAGAGTTATCTCTTTAAGATAAGTTCGTTCTGAACATGTACGTCTAAATATATATATGGAGTTTCTAATGTCTCCTTTTGCAAGCTAAAAAATAAATGGATACATTTTAATGTCTACATTTTAACATTGCATATACATACATACATACATGTATACATTTTGCTTTAATATTGACATTATCAAATGAAAAATTCCAGTTACTCAGAAAATCTTCTCCTGCATAATTCACAGTTTATGCACTATTATTTGTGATTTTTATTTCAGAATGTCTTAGCAGCATAATCCTAGCTGTTGAGCACCATGAGTGAAGACAGAATTAATTCACGTATTTCCCATTTTTGAATAATTTTTTTTTCTTTGCTTTTTTTTTTTTAATATCCCACTATGGAAGAAAGGGTCACTTATTTATACCCATCTATACCCATGTTATACTGTTATACTGTTTTTTCCCTTCCCAATGGCCACTTATTTCTACCTCTATGCTACAGCCTGGCTTCTCTTCAGATATATCTTCAGATATATTGGCACTAATGTTCATGGTCCCACACTTCAAAGAGCAAGAGCTATCCATGATTGTGCTTGGGCTATATTTTTTTCTGGCTTAAGCACTAAAGTTAAGGATTGAGACTTGTGGAAGGAAGAGGATATACAAGACCAAGCCAGAAAAGAAGGGGAGAGAGTGTCAGGATTGGAACCATCCCTTTCAGAAAGCAGCAAGTTCTAACAGAATCACAGAACAATAGGGGTTGGAAGGGACCTCTGGAGATCATCCCGTCCAACCCCCCTGCTTGAGCAGGCACACCCAGAGCAGGGGGCACAGCACCGCGTCCAGGCGGGGTTTGAATGTCTCCAGGGAAGGAGACTCCACAGCCTCTCTGGGCAGCCTGTTCCACTGCTCCGGCACCCTCACAGTAAAGGAGTTTTTCCTCATATTCAGGTGGAACTTCCTGTGTTCCAACTTGTGCCCTTTGCCCCTTGTCCTGTCATTGGGCACCACTGAAAAGAGTCTGGCCCCATCCTCTTAACACCCACCCTTCAGATATTTACAAGCATTGATAAGATCCCCCCTCAGTCTTCTCTTCTCCAGGCTGAGCAGACCCAGGTCTCTCAGCCTTTCCTTATCCGGAGATTCTCCAGTCCCCTGATGATCTTTGTAGCTCTCCACTGGACTCTATCCAGTATTTCCCTGTCTTTCCTGAACTGGAGAGCCCAGAACTGGACACAGTGCTCCAGATGTGGCCTCACTAGGGCAGGGCAGAGCAGAGTGGGAGGATAACCTCCCTTGACCTGCTGGCCACACTCCTTTTAATGCACCCCAGGACACCGTTGGCCTTCTTGGCCACAAGGGCATGTTGCTGGCTCATGGTCACCTTGCTGTCCACCAGCACCCCCAGGTCCTTCTCTGCAGAGCTGCTTTCCAGCAGGTCAACCCCCAACCTGTACTGGTGCGTGGGGTTGTTCCTCCCCAGGGGCAGGACCCTACACTTGCTTTTGTTGAATTTCATGAGGTTCCCCTCAGCCCATCTCTCCAGCCTGTCCAGGTCTCACTGAATGGCAGCACAGCCTTCTGGTGTATCAGCCACTCCTCCCAGCTTGGTATCATCAGTGAACTTGCTGAGGGTACGCTCTGTCCCTTCGTCCAGGTCATTGAGGGATATGTTGAACAAGACTGGACCCAGCACAGACCCCTGGGGAACACCACTACTTACAGGCCTCCAACCAGACTCTGCCCCATTAATCACGACCCTCTGAGCTCTGCCCTTCAGCCAGTTCTCAATCCTCCTCACTGTCCCCTCATCTAACCCACACTTCTGAAGCTTGTCCATGAGGATGTTATGGGAGACAGTGTCAAAAGCCTTGCTGAAGTCAAGGTAAACAACATCCCCTGCTCTCCCTTCATCTACCCAGCCAGTCATGCCATCGTAGAAGGCTATCAGGTTGGTCAAGCATGATCTCCCTTTGGTGAGTCCATGTTGACTACTTCTGATAACCTTCTTTTCCTCTGCATGCCTGGAGATGACCTCCAGAATGAACTGTTCCATCACCTTTCTGCAGATGGAGGTGAGGTTGACTGGCCTACAGTTTCCCAGGTTATCCTTCTTGCCCTTTTTGAAGACTGGAGTGACATTGGCTACCCTCCAGTCCTTGGGCACCTCTCCTGTCCTCCATGACATTTCAAAGATGATGGAGAGTGGCTTAGTGACACATCCGCCAGCTCCCTCAGCACTCATGGGTGCATCCCATCGGGGCCCATGGATTTGTGAGGATCCAGTTTGCCTAAACAATCTCTAAACAATGATGGATGATAACATCACCATCTTTGATTTTTCCTCTAAATGTCTCTGTGAAAATGCAGCAGGTGGAGGGTGGGGGCAACTTCTTGGCTGGCAAAAAAGAGATTGTCTGAGAGTCATAAAATCAAAATAAAATCAACCTGGGACTGAACTTTATCCTCAAAATTGTTCCTTGACTTTAACCAGATTATGTTAGTCATAGGAATGAAGCAGTGTCAGAACCCATCCTCTGTCCCTGAAGTCAAATGTCCTGGTGTGGCTATATTTCAGTAGCATAATTTTTCTTTTTTTTTAAATGCTCACAGACTCACTCCATTTTTATTTACTGTTTGTGCGTTTTTTCCCCAGCATGATTATTAAGTGTTAGTAGAATTATTTTGATGAAAAATTTTCAGACATTTGGTTGCTCATGAGCTGTTTGCTGCATCTGTTTGATGTTTGTTATTCAAGTTGTATGATTAGCTGTGCAAGTCATGCATAATTCTTTCTGATTCTTCCTTAGAAGATTATTTTTTTAAAAAATAATTAATAATGATGTCTCTTACAAATGTTTGGAAGAATATCCTGTTGTACTAACATTTGTGAGAACATCAGGATTCATGAAAGATTACACAAGTGCTCACTCTGTGTCCATCTGAGCATGCAAAACCCATGACATTTTGTTCAGTGTTTCTGCAGCTTCTTAGTGCATTCAGGGTTTTTTTCTTGATACCCCACAATGGTGTAATCTAGGCTCTGCCACAGCCAAAATGGTAAAAAAGAATAAAGGAAAAGGTACAATGAACAATTTTTTAAATTAATCATAAAACTTTTCTTTTCTCCTTATGAAAACATCCATAAATTGGAGTTTTTAATATTTCTACCAAAATACTTTTTTGTGGTGAGTTTGCTTGCTTAGTTTTATGAACAGCTTCTTCTCTTAATTGGAACAGCTGGATGCTGGACCAGCCACAAAGCTTTCCTAATTAACTGTATTTTCCTGCACTATTTACTATCCTTTGATTTTTCTCCCATGAAGACTTCTATAAAGGGAAAAAAGAAAATATTAGAAATATGTTTCAACCAAGTTTCTTTTTATTCTTTATGTTGTGTGTTTTTTTTTTTTATTTCATGCTCTCATAACTCTCAAAGGGAAAAGCACTTTTTGATACTACCAGAATTAACCCCTGAAATAAGAAATAACATGTAAAGGAGCTAACACTTTCCCATTAAACTTCAGAGCCTTTGAATTCTCCCACCAGATAAATATCAATGTTACTTTGGTGGCACATTCAGTGGAGGGTTGCAAGGACTTTGCCAAAGTTGAATGTGCAATCCCCAGGAAACAAGGATGTGTACTTTTATCACTATTTCATGAAAGGCAAAAAGGAAGGTAAAAGGAGATCTTGTCAGCCAGTGAAGTGAGTGATTCCTGCTTAGGGCTAGGAACATCCTACCTCAAAGTGTGCCTTTTCTGGAAACCTAGCGTAATCATCACACTCTAAGGTACGATGGTGCAAGAGGTACAAAAGCTCCAAGAGGATTGTAAGAAGATGCTGGAGCAATAAAAATTGGCACATCCAAATTTAAGGCTCAATTTAACAATCCCTGTCAGATTTAGCAAGACCTAAACTGAAACCAAAGGACTTTAATATTCTGGGAGCATATCCCCATTCTGCTGCCTCTGGTAAAAGAACAGCAAGCTGCAGCCCATGACTACAGCTGACAGCTAAGCTGGCAAATTCTTCAGTCACAGCAACTAAATTTGACAGGGATCATCAGTCAGAGTCTTTAGCAGTCCACTTTCCCCCTTCTCCAGAGAGGAACTCATGCCATCCCCCTGCTTGCTGTAGTTTGAACCTCTATCACATCACCTTCACCACCCAAACTACTGGAGACTTCTGGGCAATTTTTTTCCTTCCCTTGTTTCCCACTTCTGTCAAACCACCACAGCTTCTGTTTTGTATGTGGAAGGACTTAAAAAAGTAGATAGTCCTACAGGGGAGCAAGAAAAGTTCTTAGGGTTTTTTCATTTCCCCTTGATGGAAACATTGTCACAAAGATTAGCAGAGCCCAAGAGATTAAAAAGAAAACATTAAAGCTTCCAGCTGCTGGCTTAATTTTTAAGTGATAAACTCTCCTGACTCTCACTAATTCAACCCTGTTAATTTGCACAAAAAATTAAGTAAATCCCATCTAAAGCTGTACTCCCACCCTTGATTTGTGACAGAACAAACCTGTGGGTCTCTCATGAACATATATCTTCTATGAAAGCAGCTCCAAAGGTACAGGAATTTTGAAGTCCAGTGGATTATTGTTTGGTTTTAAGTTTTTAGGTTTTCCCCCTTTCATTTTCTGATTGTTAACTTCTGGTGCAGAGATGAGGCAGTGTGTTTGCTCCTCTGTGATGCCCTGTTCCACCTCAAGCTTTGAGATCTTTGCTTTGCCTTGTTCAAATTCAGTAAAATGCTAGGAAAACACTTCAAAATGGAAATTATTCAAAATCAAGCCCTGGTGTTGTTTTAATTTTTTGTTTGTTTGTTTGTTTGTTGTTTTTTTGTTTCAGCTGGGGACCAGGAGCATCACACTGTTAATTTCAGTGACCTTCCAAGCACAGACCCGTTTGTGTTCTGAGCTGGCAACAGGATGGCAAATAAAAAGAATAATTTAGCTCAAGCACTGAATTCATCTTCCTTCTCAACTTTTTACATCACCACTTCTACTACATATTCTGACAGTTTTAAATACTGGCTTTGTTGACAGCACATGCAAAGGCCAAAACTATGAGCCACCGAATTACCACCATCATTGAAAAGCCCTGTCCAAACAGCAGTGTAACTTGGAGGACATCAGGCAGATCTCCTTATTAAGCCTTTGAATCAAGACCATAACTTGCAGCTGCAAAGCTCTAATAAAGTGCATTTTCATTGCTCTTTGCAGATGGTTCCACACCTACTTCTAACGATCTGATCTTAGATACTTTGTGCTCTGCAATGTTTATCCCAGGCAGCCAGCATGGGCTTATGCTGGACCTCCATACCCAACATATAAAACTCTGTTGCATGTAATACAGAAAAGCCGCCTACTGAGTGGAACATAAACTGGAAGTATCATGTTCTCTTCTTCGGGTAGAGTAAGGATAATATATTAAATAGTGACAAGTTGCACACACAGTACATCTCAGTGCACTTTTTGCAGTGCACAGAGGCTAGAGTGAGCTCATTGACAAAAAACGCACACAAAAGTTGAACAGCCTTAAAAGTCTAGAGCAAAGGCAGTGCTAGAGAGGTAAAAGAAAACTCTCTGAAAATCAAGAACTGACTATGAGTGAAACTTAAAACAGATGAACAACACTTCAGCGTGAAGTGTAGCTTTGGCAGCAAATCTGCTGTGCAGGGAAGAAAAACAGAAAACTGTTTCTTTGTGTTGAGCAGAGCAGGAGTTAAAATGATGAATAATCCTAATGAATAACCCCTGTAGGAGGGCTGTATGGTAGTAAACCAGATTTGTGTAATCGGTTCTCATTTAAGTTCTGCTGCTGGTTTAAAGAAATTGAATGAATTACTGAGATTCCTAATGAGACAAGCCTGTTGTTCTTGAGATAATTGATATAGTAGCTCACAGTAAATAATAGTGACTTTAAATATTGCCAGTGCTAAATGCTGTAAAGTTTAAAGTGTTTTCATCAGTCAGGAAAGAAGGGAGCTGAGGAGGGCAGACCCCTTCTTCTATGCATAAACAAACATAAGAATTGATTGAATTCAGAACATTTGTTTTTGTATGAAGGAAAAAAAAAGAGAAGTACTAGCTAAAAATATTCTCCCCTGAAAGTTCTGTAGATCCTCCAGAATAAATGTTGTAAACAAACTTTGTTCCATGACTTTGAAGTCTTCCTAACCAGTTTCCCCCAACTTATAAAAATTAGACTATTTATAAAAGTGCATAAATTGTAATTTAAGTAAAAAGCCTTGAAATTTTTATCAAAAGCATTCAAATTAGTCTCTCCCCAGGTCAGCTAATGAGTTGTCATGAGCTGGCCTCTTACTGTAGTGCACCTCCTGCAGACTAAGACAGTGAACCATGTTTTCATCAAAGGAAATGCTCATTAGTAGAGCTTTCAGAAACTGATTTGATTATAGTTTCACTTGTTAAAGTGAAATATTTTCAGCTCATTAGGATGATTACGATTCAAGGTCATCTTTTGAAGCTAGTCCTGTCAATATAAGATAAATGGGCCCTCATCTTTTCCCCTTCTTTACGTCTGTGCTTTTTAAACTCTTCTGTGCAAAAGTTCCATAGCCATAATTAATTTTAGTTCTTCATTTACAAAGCTGCTTTAAAAAAAAAAAAAAAAAAGAACAAAGATTTTGGCTACCAAAAAGGCATTGAAGAACTATTAAGAGGAGGAGGAGGCTATCTTGTTTCAGAGAAATCAGAGAAAATCCTTGAAAAGTTCAGCTTTTGAAATCCAGCTATTTTCTCCTTGACCTCTTCCAAAGTTTCTAAAAGGTACTTTGTACATATTTTTGCATGTATCTTTTAATCTCAAAAGTGTAAAACGAAACTGAAAAACCACCGAAGAAGTACTGCTGGCTTATTAGATATCTTTTCTTTTATGACACATGATAAATTTAACACCTTTTAAAGTTTTTTTTTTTTTGTTCTCCCCCTTTATATTCACCACTTAATCTCTAAGTGGTTAAAGAGCCATTGAAACATAAAGGGAAATCCTACTAACTTCTATCCACATATTGAGAAATATTACATTTACATAGGGCTTGCAACTTAAATCTAATTGGCCAGATATTGCCTCATACATCAACTTGAAAGACGAGGTCAGGAGGCCAGTTTTTGTGCCGCATATATCAGACTTGAAAGGGGTATGTTAAGATGGAAAATCAGGAAAAAAAAAAAAAGAGGGCAGATTTAGTCTCTCCAGTAGAAGGCTAGTGAGTTTAAAAGTGACACACATTTCAATTCCCCATGGTGACTCTGAAAGTGGCCCACCAGTCTAGATTATTGGTTCAGAGTGGAGTATGTATATGCAAGTGCTGGGGACAGAGGCTGGGGAGGAGTAAGAAGTGAATTAATAGACTTCCAGATTAACTGTCAAATGATAAATGATTAATCATTTTGTCAACAAATTATCCACAATGAAGCCTTGCCTTTACACCAAAGCAGTACCAATTATACCAGTGTAATTGCATCAGGGCAACCTCCCTAGCCAGAGCAGAGTAATAGAACTGTTTATCTAATATGATTTAGTCCCAGAAGGGGAATACTTTTACGCAGCATCTTTATACCATTATATAGCTGCATTCATTCTTAGACTTGAACTATCATCCTTCTGATTAAAAGAAATAAATAAACTCCCCTGTAAATTACTTATGTATGTGAACACAGGTTATTCTGTCTACTCACTCTCTTAAGATACCTTTTAGTAAACACTGGTTGCAGAATCAAAAAATTCCTTACAATTCATGTTGGATACATGCTTCTCACTGCTGGCCCGGCCCTGAGGATCTTCTTCTACATTGTGGTGCAGTAACAAGGAGTTACACAATTAGTGAACTAATGGACCTTAACGTTCTAAAGGTTTATGTCTTCAGGTTGAGTTTTCAAGTTGAGACTCTGTTGAACTCACAGACCTGATTAATCTAACAGATCAACAGATCTTGTTTGGGGGCTCATTTGTTTTCTTTTTTTAGGATGTGTGTCTTTTCTTTTTTTTTTTAAATGTGGACTTTGACGAGGAGATAAAGCTGCAATGTAGTGCCAACTCCCTAGTAAGACGGTTCATTCTACATGGAGGCTTACCTGCACTGTAGCTCTAGCTATTTTCAAATTCTATTAAGTTCATCTGGATTCTGTTTTTGCCATTTGCTTGTCCTGTGACTTTTGATAAATCACTTCACAATTCTGTGTTTCAGGGCTTTTTTTATCATTACTATTATTTCAAGCAAAACAAAACAGAAAAGTTATCAATACTTATGGTGAATTTTATCTTGGCATTAGCCATGTATGCTGAAGTATCCAAGCAAATCTACTTTTCTGGGTTCCATTTATAGTCAGTGAGGAAAGGTAGTAATTTTCAAAAATAATTATCAGTTCTTAAGGGAAAGGATTATAGAGGGCAGGATGAATTACCTTTGGGATATGTCTGCTTGGGACTTTCTAAATTAGAAGTTTATTTAGGAATTTTGCTCTTAAATCTGTTAGCTTATGTGCAATCAAAGAACTTTTCCATGAAAAGATGATGGTTTTAACCTGAGGTCTCCAAGAAAATGATGAATGAATTATTTCCTTTTACAAGAGTTTGTACCAGTGATGAGCAACTGGCATTATTTCAGATCTAAGCCTTTATTTGTTTGACTAACTTCCAGCTGCTGCTTTACATTTTACTTTTCTCTTCTGGGTGACGTGAACTTGAAGTCATTGACAACACAGGACCTCAGGTTACCTCTTTTTCAGAGTTTTTCTAACTTTGATACCCAGAGAGTCATTTAAGACATTTAAACAGCTTTCAGAAATTTTAGATGGTTTAGATTGTTTATGCACTTCACCAAGGCTTATTCCAAGAAGAAGCGACCAGAGAAGAAGCGCTGAGCTCTACCAATTGCTCTTGCCCCCTTCCTGTGTTCCTAAAGAGAAGAGATGAACCTGGACTGGTTTGAGGGAAACAGGACCAAACTTTTCTTTGTAACATCCAAACTCTACCTTAGACGCAGCAGGCAGTGTAACAAAGGGCAACAACCTCAAATTGCCGCTTGGGAGAGTCAGATTGGACAGTATCTTCATCAGGACAATGTGACACCAAAATGGGTACTTAGAGAGCTGTGAAATCTTGCTCCTTGGAAATTTTCAAGGCTTAGCTAGAGAAAATCATAGCTGACCTGGTCTAGTGTTGGTAACAGTCCTACTTCAGGTGGGAGGTTAGCCTAGACAACCTCCAGAGAGATTGCTTTCAACCAGCATTTCTGTAACTGTGAATGTCCCCACTGCAACTGAGGGGATGATATTGGTGATAGGAGTATGGAAACAGAAATAAACTAGTTTCAAGCTGATTATCTGAGTGTCAGAGGGAATAGGGCAGCAGCTGTATGGACTCCAGTATGGTTTAGCTGCCCAGAAACATGCCCAGATATCTGGGCAGGCATAGCAATTTTATATTGAAAGTTCTTAAGCTGCAATTTCTTCGCTACTGGACTATCAGTTTTGAGGGTCTCAATATAAGTGGAAGCCACAGCTCCAGCTAAGATACAGGTCCTCTCCAGGAGCAACAGCACAGTGACAGAAAGAAGTCAGAGAAGCTCTGGTCCGCTGTTATTTTCCTTATCCTTGGTACAAGGGTGTATCTATATGCATGTTAACTTGGCAAGCAGTCATTATATCCTGGTGGGAAGATTCATTTTTCCTTTTAAATAAAAAATAAAAAATAAAAAAGAAGGATGGGAAAGAGGACAGAGATTCAAGGTAGATAAACCTACTCCCAAGTTCTTTGGAAGGGGGAAGAAGATATCTAAAGAAAGCTGAATTAAATTAAGACATTGCAAAGAAAGCATTTTGTCCAAAGTTTTCAAAATATTTCAAAACAATGAAGGAATTCAGACTTTCAGGAGATAGACAAATATCTTCTTGCAGTGGGTAAAATGATGTGTATAAAGACAAATGAAACATTTGCAGTTGTTCCACGGGAGTACGTCAGAGCCATGAATAGAACTAGAACTCATCTGCCTAATTTGCCACACAGTTAGCTTTAATCTTTAATCAAGGGGGCAATAGGGAAGAATTTATCATTTTTATTATGACAACAAAAATCCCTCATGTGGAATTATAAAATAATCAGGAAGGAAGTTGTTCTGATTTTTTCAACCAGACAGGTCGAAAGTTGCCAGCCTCCATAAAGTTGTTCCCTTATTTTAAGAGTCTGTGTGTAACTCTGTTTGTGTGGAACCCTGCAGGCTAACTCCAGGGGAATTTGGTTCAGACCTGTCAAAGACCAAACAATGAGGTTGCTGAGGTGTATTTTTATTTTTTCTTGTGGTGATGCTGGTTTCCAAACATAGCATTCAGAGGAAACCAAAGATGGAATAAATATTCTTATAATGTTTCAAGCAGTACTGGTGTGATCTCAGTAATCTACCAAGAAACACTTTTACTTACAGCAAAATTAGGAAAACTATACCTGTAAATATAGAAACAATTAATTGATCACTTAGTTTAGTTTCATCATCAGCAGAAATTTAAAGGATGAAGAACAGCTCAAGAAAATGAAGGAGAGAAAACAAGTTGTAGCACTGTAGATGCAAGATAGCGCTTAAAAGTCAGGATCGAATGGAAAATAAAACAAAATAAAAATCCCAGAAAAACCACAAAACCAGACACTTTATAGTCATCAGTGACCACTAGAATTTACTATTCTTACAGTCTTACTACTATAGTCTTACTACTGGCTAAATCATATGGTTTTGCTTTCATTTATATACTGCCTAAAAGGTTCCTAAAAAAAGATTCATAGACAAGCTATTTAAGATGCAATTCAAATCACAAGATATGTCTAAATGTGTTTAGTGTTAACTTTCTCCAAGGGGGTGCTTGAGTTTTTTTATATATCCAGAAGGAAACCATGCTGAATCTTTCCAGATGTTCTCTTTGACACGGGAATATCTGTTTCTGCCAGGACTTAGGCTGTCTAGATTTCAACATCTGTATCATAAATTCTTGAGTGCAATTCATGATCCATTTCCCCCCTTTTCTAAGTCTTTTAGATATATCAGGGAGAGACTGCCTTAAAAGTTGTTTGCAAATTGCCTAAGCCCTGTCTTCAAAATTATCAGATACCAACAGATCATTCTTGTGCAGAGCTCTTCATGATCTTCCAGAACAAGCCTCTTCCTTATTTATCCAGAAACACTGTGGGATTCATCCTACCTAACTGCAACTATGTAAGAGTTCACCTCTGATCTAAACCTGCCGTCGTCTTGCCCTCTGGTCAATAGAGAAAGATTCAACACATCTCACCTTGAAAAGTTGTTTCAGGAAAGTGCTATGAACACCCTTCTGGAGACGTTTGCTTCATATATGACCAAGGGAGCATGACAACTCTTTTAGAGTAAACCTCAGCCACCTAAAAGACAGAAGTTAAGTGAGGTGAATCCCTTAATGAATAAGGCTGAAGCAAAAGCTGTCTGAAAACCCACCATGGAGAAGTGAAGTGAGAGGCAATAAATGTTATTTTACAGGCATAGAAAGGAAGATCTGTGGGGGGTTCATTCATTTTGATTAAAGGCATAGAATTTTCTTACCTTCTCAGTCACAGGGGGTGAATCCAGAACCTCCTGCGCTTACCAAAATTTGCCTGGAAACAGTTTCAGTCATGAGGAATTTGGCATATACTGCATGATCCTTCAGAGTATGGGGACCTGCCCCAAATCGAGAGACTACTTCAAATACCATGAACAGCTTTAACAACCCTGGGACTTTTCCCAGAATGCTCCATGTTCCTCAGACTAGCATTTCAGCCTAGGAATCATCAGTGGAGGGCCCTGAACTTTTGAGTTTGCTTCCCCGACTTGGCCCAAACCAGCTTTTAACTATCAACTTGCAGGGCACCGCGTGAAGCTCGTCTATGTTCTCAGGTTTTTGCCTGAGGGACTGGTGGTAGAGAACATGTCTAGCTTATCCTAAGAGAGTCTATTTAAGGCAGACATTAGTCAGCATGTTTGCATTTTCTATTTAAATTATGTAAATGTGTTCAGAGACTGATGGGTGCTTATCTGACAAACTTAAAAATGAGTAAATAAAAATAAGTGAAGTGTAGTGGCATGAAAATGGAAACCCTAAATGAAAATCAATTTTCAGGGGCTTTATACACACACAAAAAGACAAAACCACAAACCCAACAAATTGGGGCAGGACAGAGGTCACAAATGGATCCTGGGAAGGATGAAGAGAGAGATTTCTTTTCTCATCTGTTTCCTAGTTTACTCATCCTGGAGCCTAAGGCACCCAGGAGTACAACAACCACAGGGAACATCCTCCCTCAAGGAAGCAGCAATAGTAGTAAATGCTTTAACTGGTACCAAGGGCTTTTAAATGCCTTGCTTCTCAGCAGAGATTTGTAGACATTGTTTTGTCTCCAGATCAGGAAACCATGAGGATATTTGTCATGGACTACCTCGTGGGAGATGCAGTGGTTACAAGGCAGCTTAGCTGAGTTCAAGTTTCAGGAAAGTTTGGGGTGCATCTCCCAGTATTGGCTTTTGGTGTTATTTCACCTGCCTGTGGCCAAATACTGGCTAATGTCTAAATCCTGGTATACATGAAGGAAAACATGATGGTGGGAATGACCCTGATTTCCAAGACGAGTCATTTGCCTCAAGCTTGTAACATCAGATAATAATTTTTGAATTTGAGATGTTCCGAGAATATTTGAAAGTGATACTTGGGGCTAAAATAAAGAGGTTTGATTATTTGCTCCTCTCTCAAGTGTTAAATAACTTTTTGACAGAACAAAAGCTATATCTGAAGATTCTCATTTGATGAAAATTTCCACAGAGAAATACTAAACCAGAAAATATTTGTGTTTTGACAACTAAAAACTGGAAATCTTTTAAGTCAAGAAAATGCAAAGCAAAATCTATTGTTTAGGATATTTTTTAAGACAATTAGAATGAAAAATCATAGGAAAACTGAATTGGATCCTAACTAGCTAAGCAAATTTATTTTGCAATGACTATTTCTTCAGAATTTTTCCAGAAGTTTTCAGAGGTCTGGTATACTATTTAATTTCTTTAATATTCATTATCCTCTACTTTTTTGTATTTATTGATTTCAGTCAGAAATTAAGAACTGCCCCCAACAAACAAAACTGTCCTGGTGACTCATGCCTTACAACAGGAACATTGGAGAATCTAAAGAATCGTTCATGAAGAAGCTAAATTTTGCTTTCTAAATTCATGATAGTTGTACTAAATGTATTTGGTCAATCTGAAAACATGGCAGCATGCAAAAAGAAATTACATTATTTAGTGAGATAAAAATGGGAAAGAAATTAAGTTTCCAGTTTGTATCATATTATTTTGCAATCTATAAATCACACATTAGAAAGCAGGCTGAAACAACCTGTTGTCTTTTAATTTTGAGGTTCGTGGTTCATAATCATGAAAGGCTAGACTCCAAAGAGTGGTTTTTTTCCCTCTTTAATATTGTTCTGTCAGTATAATTATTTGCATATATTTGCATAAGAGCATTCCAGGATCCACTTGCATTAGCTCATTAATTATATACACTATACACCTAGCAGACCCACTCAACAACAACTGAATCACTGAGTAATCTTCCACCTAACTTCTCCTTCTCCAAGCAACTCCTATGAACTACAGACAGTGAACAATTCTTGTTAAAATAAACAAAATAATCTGCAACGAGTCTATTACTGACTTTACCATTTTATAGTATTCATCATACTTACTATCTGTATATAAGAATAAGACAAGCACAAAAGTTTCCATATTTTATGACCTGGGTCTACACAATCAGGTCTAATGGGATTGAAACTGAGAAAGAGAAATCTTGGAATTGAGCCCCCAACTTTTACAATTAGCAGGGTTTCAGTCCACATTGTTGTCATCAGTTGGTGTATTATTTTTGTGTATAGCATTTGTGCTATTTCATATTACAGGTTCAACACCGGGCAAGGGATCTTTTTTTTTTTTTTTAATTACACATGGGATCACTTGCAAAAATAGTATTTCTGCACTAAGGGTGCTGCGCTTTTGCTCTTGTAAAAGCTGAACAAGACTTGGGTCCTGAAGGTCAGTGAAACAGAGTGATGTCATGTTTTAACCCCAGCCAGCAACTAAGCACCACACAGCTTCTTGCTCGCTCCCCCGCAGTGGGGTGGGGGAGAGAATTGGAAGAGTAAAAGTGAGAAAACTCGTGGGTTGATATAAAGACATTTTAACAGGTAAAGCAAAAGCCATGCACTCAAGCAAAGCAAAACAAGGAATTCATTCACTCCTTCGCATCAGCAGGTGGGTGTTCAGCCATCTCCAGGAAAGCAGGGCTCCATCATGCATAACAGTTACTTGGGAAGACAAGCGCCATCACTCCAAATGTCCCACCCTTCCTTCTTCTTCCACCAGCCTTCATATGCTAGGCATGACATCATATGGCATGGGATATCCCTTTGGTCAGTTGGGGTCATTTTTCCCAGCTGTGTCCCCTCCCGACCCCTTGTGCACCCCCAGCCCACTCGCTGGTGGGGTGGGGTGAGAGGCAGAAAAGGCCGTGACTCTGTGTAAGCACTGCTCAGCGATAATGATAACATCTCCGCATTATCAATGCTGCTTCCAGCACAAATCCAAAACATAGCCTCATGCTAGCTACTGTGAAGAAAATTAACTCTACCCCAGCCAAAACCAGCACAGTGATCATCAATATAAAGATCATAAGTAATTTGTGGGGGTATTACCTCAAACTCAGCATTATGTTTGCACTGGAATGTGAGTATGCTCTGATAATCGAGAAAGGTCAAAAGTTGTGGTTAGATTTTTAAGGAAACTGTCCCATCATATTAATTATTTACTTTGACAAAAGCCAACGGTTATGCAGTTTACATGCTTTAAAACTCAAATATTACAGTATCAGGCTGCCAAAAAGTTATTATATTACAGAACAGATCTCTGGATTTTGGGGTCAATGAGAAGGGGAAGTTGTTTTTTTCGATGTATTGCCCCTTCACACCCTTTTTAAAAGTACATCTTAGGGACTTTGTGTTTTGGGGTTTTTTTTGCTTGTGTGGAAGTGGGCTAAAAAGCCTAAATCTCATAAGTGTTCATCTACTAAAACTTGTAATTAAAAATAAATTTGGGACATCTGAAATATTTCATTTAAGTAATTTGAAATTAAAAAGAAAAATTCCTGAATTAGTGCTTTCAAATCAAAAGTCATTTTGAGATAAAAGTTCTGATAATATATGTTTCCACAGTTTCAAGTCTTCTTTTTAAAATTTTATTAAAATGGAAAAGTCATTAAATCTACTTTCCCCAGCAATACCGTTTTTCATTACATTAATTAGGGTTTCCCCACATAACATCATAAAATTTGTTATCAGTGTTATTTCTTGTGTAATGGAAGAATTATGCATACTTACTATCTAAAGAAATGACAGCTGTCTTCCCACTCCACTGATGTGGGAGTCTGCTCCTTTGAAGAGAGGAGGTTTGCTTCAGATAACTACCTAAATGTCAAATAAGTATTAGAAGTTGTCCAGAGTGGAAGCAAACTATATTTACCTAATATTTTATAAATACTATGTAACCAACACTAAAATATTTTTTCCCTTGTTTTAGCAATCTGTCTGGAAACTCCTCACCTTAATTTGATACAATTAGTCTGAATGAATTTAAAATCATGCTTTGGGGTGGGTGGGGCAGAGGGGTCAGCAGGAGTTCTTGGAGCATGAAATTCTTAAATTTCAAAAACTAGGCTAGATATATTGCAATTATAGTGTGTCTGATTAAATTTATGACACTTTCTTCTCTTGCTAGAATCTCAAATATCATATTGCTTGCTTTTCATATTTTCTACGTAATTTTTTCAACACCTTTGCCTTAACTCCCAGCTAATATAAAAATGTGGAAGTGTGGAAGAGTAGAAAATAGGGAAACAAAACAACTTCAGAAATATTTCTTTAAAATCTAACACATTTTCTGAGGGAGAAAAGTGAAATATGCTCTGTTTCTTACTTTGCCATCATTCTGCTTTAATATTTTTTAACCTGAAAATGCTTAGACTTTTTTATCACAACAGAATATTTTTATTGACTCTTCCTTTGTTGTGCTGCTTTCCTATTTCACCCTACATAAAGAATTTGCTGCTGTTGCCTTTCTGGGAGAAGCCAAGAACAGGAAGAATGTGTGGGAACAGGAATGTCAGACTATTATATAGACAAGTTTTTTTGCTTGGGGCAAAAAAAAAAAAAAAAAGAGAGAGAAAAAGCAGAAAACACTTGAAGAAAAATAGGATATTTCTAAAAATCTTGAGTGACAAGGAGAAAATGAAGAAATGATTGTTCCTTGTCTCTCCCAACACAAGGGGGCATCAAAAGTAATTGTCAGGTAGCATGGTCAAAGCAAAGGAGAAAGGTATTTATTTACAGAGCTCTTTGCCAGAGTATACCGCAGATGCTAAAAATGTATATGGGTTCCAAACCAACCACGCAGGTTGAATTTGGAAAAAAATTAGGAGAAAAACCTCAACGATAAGAATAGAAGGACCCCACCAGTTTGTTGCAACTGGTTCAGAGCAGGGATTTGAACCTTGATTGTTCATGGGTGGTTATTAGCTTTCCCTGATATTAAAGTGAAAAAAGGGTGATCCTTCTCCACCCATGATTTTAGAAAACTGACAGTGGCTCCTGAATTTATTTTTGCTTTTATCTTTGATCTTCAGCAAGAGCTTTGATCTACAATTTTTACCTTTTGATGTCACTGGCGTAAGGAGGAAAAAAAAAAAAAGCAAGATATTCAACATGTACAAATGGGCATATCTGCTAAAATGAGTTACAGATTGGTTTGTACAACTAAGAATCTAGGTCAACACACAGAAATTTAGTTTAAAAGGGTGGAATTCAACTCCCCTAATTTTATCTTTTTATGAGAAATTAGATGTCTGCAACAAATTTTTTTAGTTGAACTAGTGAGTGATTTATATTAAATGTCTACTTTAGAAGAAGACGAATCACAGCTTGATTCTAAAGAGAAGTTCAGGATGTATATTTGGCAGAATTAATTCCCTTTAAGAGGACACAAAGTAGAATTTGTAACCTTGAAATTTATCAGATATGTACCTAACCGTTGCTCAGTCTTTCTGTTTCCATTTTCTCTTAAAGTGTTCATTCTTGTTCAATAAAGATTGCAAAGAGTATACTTTTCTATCAAAATGAGTAGAGATAATCTGTGACCACAGTGCTCCAAGATTCATCATTCAAAAAAAAATTCCTTAACCCATAACAAAAAAATTGGAAAGTAAGTTTTCTATAGAACAATGTAAATTTTCAATTCTGAGACTGAGAAAGAAGAAAAAAACAAACTAGAATGCAATTTTTATTACAGGCTTGTAATTCAGCTGAGTTGAGTCAACAGTTTGAATATATTTATTGCCTCTTGCAGTAAACTGGAGCTGCAAAGGAGCCTTGTATGACATGTTTTCATCATAGCCACGTGGAATGTACTTTTTCACTGAAAGTTGTCAACCTGAGACTAAGTGACAGGAAGAAAACAGAATTTTTTCCCCAAGCGTATCTTAAAAATATAACCTATCCTAAAAATATTTGTCTGTCTTATATCCTTGTGTGGTAACAATTCAACCTGTGCTCTTAGGTACTGCATAGGCCTCCAAGAATCCTTGTGAAAAGTAACTCAAAGAAATAGGCCTTCTGTCAACAAGCAGAGCCTCACTATTCAAAATCTCATCCTCCAGCACAAAAACTGTAGGTGTCTGCAAATAGAAAGATAGATCATCACACTTACAACATCATTACAATGTTGGGTCCTGCCTGTGAGTTTTGGCTAATTCCTCCTGCAAGGTTTTAGTGGAAGTCAAATGCCATGCTTGGTGACATGACTTGATTGTACCTTCCATTTGAGTTGATCCACAGAGAGGGTAAACACAGATTAATTTGATTCCAGATGGCTCCACTACTGCAATAAAAACTACAAAGTGTTTGGGACTGCACTAGATGTTACCTAGGACAATCAGGCCATGTTTATACCGTCACACTGAGTGATCTTGTGGCTTCTTCCCTGAAGCCAATTGCAATGCTCTGGCTACATCCAAACTATTCAACTCTCTTACTCTCCAAAACAAGTGGGCCCATCCTAAATGCTTGTAGGAAATAATCACTGCCCAAGCTAATTCGTGAACAGAGCCTATAAATTGGCTTGGAGAGATGTAGTTAGATTGAGCCAAAAATACACCAGAGAATTTCTAGTAATGTAAGTGTGCAGACAATGAAATTTTGGTGCTGGTGCTATCTGGCACACTTAATTTATGCAACAAGAAGAATGTCTGAATGCTGAAGTTGGTCAATGATGAGATTTTCCTATATGTTTGATTACATTGATCCTTCAAGAGGACACAGGGCATATGGGAGTGTGTGGTGACATAAAGTGTAAGTAAATTATATGTACTGGACTTGAAAATTACTGCAGTGAGGTGTCAGGGCTCTTCCTGCATAATTTATATGCAGCTGATACAAACAGCCACATTAAATTTCCTATCAAACTCAAGAGGAAAAAAATAAAGGAAGAAAGAAACCACCACCACCAAAAGCCTAACACTGCTATCACTTTTTCTAAAATACTTCTGAGTAAAAAAGGTTCTTTGCTTTATGGGGCAACTGTTTATAATGCCAACTTTGAGGCATATTACAAATTCAGACATTCAGGGGGCTTTTCTAATCCTCAACTGCAGTTTGTCAGTGCTTCAGGAATATTCCCTTGCTCCAATTGTTCATCCTCAGCAGGAGCTGGATTAGTAACATCAGAGTCTGCAGATGCATATTGTTTCCCATTAGTCTCAGCTTGAGCCTGGTGTTATGTCCTTTTCATCAGGAACCTCCAACTCTAAGTCAGTGAACCAGGACTAATGATCCCAGCCTTCCTGGGAGACATCAGAGCCTGTGTACCTAATGTCCAGAGCTTTCACTTCTGCTGCTGTTAGCCATTTAATGTGCTTCTTAAGCCTCAGACCACTTACTCCCATTGCGTAAGCTACACCCTCCTCACAACGTTTGCAAGAAAATATACCCTTGAATATAATTTTTGCTCCAGCCCTTTGAATTTCTTCTATAGTTGCATCTGTCAGGAAACAAGGAGTGGAAAAAAAAAAAAAAAAAGAGTCAATTTGCAAACACTTAAACATGGATTGCCAACGTTTGCAATATTACTGGCAGACTACCTCCAAATAAGAATTATTTACAAATCATCATCTGGCGGAAATGGAGGAGAAAAATGCCAGCATTCACATAGATGAGTAATATATGAGCAGTATTATTCAGCCAAGTCTACTCAATAGTTTCAGATGGAGAAGTGCTTTATAAAGGTTACTTCTGTCCTTTTTTTCTCTCTGTTTTCTTGCTAACCCTGTTGGCCTTTTATAGATATCAAATTCCTGTTTCCATCTCAACACAGCGAATAAAGAGCTCCCTTAGAAAGAGACTTTTTGATAGAGCCAGGGATATTTCTGTGATGGAACCAGCAACCTGAACCTTCTGTTCTGGACTTTAATATGAACATACAAGATTTCCCCTGGCTGCCCTCCTTTTATAACCAGTGGCCTAAAAAATTTTTCATGCTTTGTGATACTAGGGGTATTTTTTAATGAAGGCTTAAAGAATTTCCTCCAAAGTTCCTCTGAAACTTGCACACCATAATATTTCAGTGAAGATTGTTTCTTGATTTGCCGGTCTGTTTACAAGGCTTATAGTACAGTGTTAGAGCAGGAGAATTTCACTGTAATTGGCATTGCTTCTAGCTATTTAAGCAATGTGCTGAACTGTCTCTCATCAAACCTGGGCAGCCAGAACTTTTCTTACCACCAGCTTGGTATTATCTAGAGTCAAATACTCTACTTACAGCCTAGGTTTGTGCTATATTGGGGACTTTAGAAATCATTGTCTATAAGTGCCCCAGGTATGTTTCTTATTCTAAATGTTTTGTCTCAATACAAACCATCAATATGACAAAAATATCCTTTGGATAGTTAAGATCATCACTTCTGGCATTTATTGCTATTGTTAGCTGTATTGTGATAAGACCCAGAGGTCTAAATAAGGATCAAGATTTTCTTTTTAATTGAGTACTATCAAATTCCCCAAAAGGAGACTGACTTCCTGCTCTGGAAAGACTGAGATGAAATTTAGATATGAACAACTGGAAGGGCAAAAAAATTGCTTGGATTGTTGGACTCAGAAAGTAGTGTTTAATGGGTCATACTCAACCTGGAGGCCAGTGGCAAGTACGTAGCTCAGGATGTCTCCTTGGACTTGTCCTGTTTAATTTCTTTGTTGATGACCTGAAGGAGAAGATGGAGTGCACTTTCAGCAAGTTGTCAGATGATACCAAACTGGCAGGACCAGTTGATACAGTCCAAGGCTGAGTTGCCATGAATGGGATTCAGACAGGGTTGAGGAACGGGCTAACAGGAACCTGATGAAATTAAGCAAGGACAAATGCTCTGCACGTAGGAAGGAAGAGCCATTTGCAGTGATACAGGCTGGGGACTGACTGTTTAGGGAGCAGCCCTGTGGCCAATGTCCTTGATCACTTCACTAGCCTTCATTCCCAAGAAGTTCTGGATCAAACAACATAGTTGTTTGTGTTGGAGAAATGATTTGCTGGAACAAAAGCAGCTCATTTCCCATTACTGCATGTACCAGTTTAACCTACTATTCATAGACTTAGTCTTTACAAGGTTATCACACATATAGTCTTAGTAAGCTATACTTAGTACAAAAGTGTAATAATTGAGGGTCTGGATATCATTCTCAGCAAAGAATTATCATTATCTCCCCCCACCCCCAACTCATTAATCATGTCATTTCTTCCAATTGTAATGTTGATTACTTAGGTCAAACTTTTCCTATTTCTTCATCTCTGAGAGCTTCCCAAAACCTAAACACAACAGCATCATAGGCTTCCTGAATCTGTCCTTCATGACATGCTTCTTGGTCCGCTCTGCCTTGGACAGGACCTCAACAGCAAGCCTGAGAAAGCATTGCTACTAGGATGCACCTCTGCTAGTAAACAAAAAAATACCAGGGACTATTCTCTCTGATAAGCCAGCCAGCATGTTCTGGCTATTGTCATGCTATCAAACCCCCTTACTCTCAAAAAAACTTTCCTGCTACTTCAATGCTGACATCTATGTCTAAGCTACTTTTTGGGAATGCTCTTTGACACACACCAAGTCTTACACAGGGCCTGGGAATAGTTTCAGGGTATGGTAGGTATCCTGAATAAAAGCTGTGCCAGCAAGCATGCTGGCAGTGCAACAGGATGGATGGTCAAGCTTCAGTCTGTGAGGACAGACATGACTCTTTTGCTCAGTCCTTGCAGCTCTTCTCCAAAGCCTTGGCTGCTGGATATGGGACTTCATTCCAAGTTTTAAGGACCTGTGCTTTTAATTTTGGATGGCTGAATCCACTGTTGATGGCTCAGTTTGGCAAATTCAGGTATATATAAAATCTGGGGATGACAGTGTGATTTTACACCAGGACATTTTAGACCGTAACACATGGTGATTCTCCAGTACTTCCTGTTTAATTTAATTTAATGTTTTTTTTTCAAAAAAAAAAAAAAGCGGTTTGAAATGCTGATGATTAAAGAAAATATTTCTAGAATACACTTACTGAGCCTCAAAAACAATTCTGTCAAGTGGGCCATGTTTTTTTGCTGAGCTTTTACTACAGAGGAAAGACTGCGAAGTTCAATGCCTCTGCATGCAGTCTGTGTGAGTTCCTCCCCACTGCCTCCCTTCACCTCATCTGTGCATAGTCCTTTTCCTCTTTAGGAAGCATTTTTGATGCAAATGCTACAGGCTTTTCTGGGCTATTTGGCATTATGTGAGAAATCACCACTCCTGACCTCATACAGTGAAGCATCAGTAGTTTAACAGATTGGTAGGGACGGAACAAAGTGCACTAAAACCCTGTAGGATATGAGTGTCTGTTTAGCCAACCTGAAAGCATCTTGACATTCTTTTGACCAATGCCACTATTTATTTTTCTGTAATAGCTCTGTCGCAGGGCTAACTATAGTAGACAGATTCACTATGAATTTCCCTTGGTAGTTTATCACAGCCAGAGAGAAAGTTAATTTCCATACCTTTTTCTTTGTACATGAGCTTGTATAATATACAGTATCCAGCTGCTTTTCTGAAAGAAGAGTAAGATACCCCTGCAGTCTGAAACTTGACTGCATCTGTAGATTTTCTTAACCTCAGCCCTTATTTTGCTACAGCCTCAATGACACCTCCAACAACTTCAAATCTTTCTGATCTCTCCCTTCAGGAGATAAATGGCTTGCAATCCCCACCTTACAAAACTCAAACATTGATGAAAGGAAAAGATAATAGGAACACAGTGGGGAGTTATTTGTTATAGCAATTATTCCCAATAGTTAAAGGGCACTTAAAGTTTCAGTGAGTGAGTCTCTGCTTTCATACTTGGATGCGTTAGTTCAGCACATTGCCCTACAATGTAATGATATTCTTGTTTACTGCTGATCCTCCATTTTATAAAAAATTTAATGGCCAGAAGTAATTTGGTCTCTGTTATCTGGCTATGCTGGGAACAAAATCCAGAAATCATAGGTCTTCATTCATTGCTTTTTTCTCCCTACAAAATCACTTGAATGCTTGTACTAACACTCAGAGGTCCCAAATGAGGGAGAAACACAGTCTGCTTAATTACAACAGCCTTAGTCCAAGCATAACTCTGTGTTTATAATCAAACTTCTTCTATAGGATTTAAGTACAGATTTTGCATTAAGAGCACAGAAATAATATTTTTGTCAAAGGACAATACTCACGTTAATGTTCATGTTAATACATGAAACCCATAGGAGTGATAGATGTAGCACATGAAGAAGTAATACAGGTGTCCACCAGCCCTCAATCTTATTTTCAGTGATCACCTTTTTTGTTATAATTGGGAGAGAGTTTTAAGGCACAAATAGCAATTAGGTTTCCAATTCCCATTAAAGGTATGAAAGTGAGCAAACTAAGTCCCTCTTGGGCTTCTCAAAACCTACCCATTATTTTTAGCAGTTTTATTGATCTCTTCTGATTTAACAAGGAAGGCTAAGATGACCCTGTCACAACATTCTGATGTCTTTCATGCATTTTGAAAATATGAACCATAAAATCCCCAAATTCAGTGATTACTTGTTTTCATATAAGACTAAAACAAAAAAAAAATCAGTCAGCCCTATTGAAAAAGAAAGGGATTAAAAATACCCCCATTATCCCTAAGAATATTTATTCCAGATTTACTTATAGCTAATTACTGACAAATGAGTAGCTCAAAACTAGATCCATTGAGGTCAATTCTGCTGTTTGCCTCTCCAAAGGACTGCAATAGTTCTGTATTTCCCAAGTGCTCTCAATGCAATTAATAAAAAATTCATGAGCCTTGGTTTCCAAAGACAGACAATAACAAACAGTATTAGCCTTTCCTGTAACCTAGAACAAGACAGCATTGTGGTTTTTTGCATGGTCTGTCTGCCATCCCCTGGAGATTCACAATGGCTTACCTCCCAAGTGAATCCTAAAAAAAAATTCCTGTCGTCTTGCCCTGCAGCCTTTTATAACTAACACTTTTGGTGTAAGATATGGCCCCAAAGGCTGTTGCACTGCTCACCATCTCCCAGGTGCTGCTGTCTCACCCCTGACTTTCCTCCTCTAATTATCTTCTGCAGCAGGCTATTGTGTGGCCCAGCTTGTGGAGGAATCCTCTGAAAACGGATTATGGCTACCTTAGAAATGGCCATCCATCTGTGTTTAGCATGAAGCAGCCACAAGGAGAAAGGCTGTGGCACCATAAAGCAAGTATTTGATGTACCTATAAAGGTACCATTGTGGAAAAGAAAAAGATGGGATTTAAAACATGAATCAATCTGTCAGCATGTGCTACTTAATAGACCTACCTGTGGGAATTCGGTTCTCACTACACATGATGCAGATAGGCACAGTATCTGTATCTATATCTGCACAATACCTTGGATCTCTTGTATGGTGTAAAAGTAAGTGTGAACTTCTCCCAAGTGCCCAAATATTTACCATTTTGATCCACAGCGACTACACCCAGTGTAACCCTAAGGGAGTTTTGTCAACTATCTTCTCTATGGTAGGATTTGAACATGCTTGTTAAAAAAGCACAGTGTCCTAGCAAAGAAAAAGTGATGATACACTGAAATTTTAGTGGAAGCTGAAATATCCATCTTAGTAAGACCCTTCTGAGTATCTCCAGAAACCTTCTGCCCCAGCTGACTTATACCTTAGAGGCCCTACCAGAGAGTCTTCTGCTTACATGAACCCAAATACTTGTGGGCTGGGTCTGAAGGCTTTTGTTTCCCGTCCATCATAATGAAGAGGAAATGTACCTATGAAAGTTGTTAGTTTCTAGAAGTGGATGTGCTTTAGCGATAACTGACAACTGCTGGACATGCATATTTGATCTGTACTGGGGGCACAGAAAAAGGAACCTTTTTAGCTCCTCAGTGGGAAATAAAGAGAGAAATAAAAGAGGGTCTTCTGTGAATTCTTTCACCAATGTTTATAACGTCACAACAAAATACCCTGGTTCAGGTACATATCTGTACTTTTGTAATCACTCTCAGACTTTCTGAGACTGATACACTCCATGCCTGGACTTTTTTTCATGGCAGATCTCCATTTATCTAATGTCTAGACTTTGTCTGCATGTCACCATTCTCCTTCTCTCAGATACAGTATGTATTTGAGACATAATGAAACACAAGCCCACCTGGTTTTATCCCCTATTTTAGATTTTCCCTGGAATATTTTTATGTCAGAAAATTGCAGTGCAGCTTGACACTTTCCTCAAAAGAAATGATCTTTCATTTAGACATGGAATAGCATAATCCCAGAAGAAAGTTGATAATAACAGACTTATTCACATACTGATTCATGGTCTTCTGTAAAGTTCAGCCGTTCCCCAGGATTTGCAGTTCAAACCAGGGTGAGATATTTGTAGATGTTTGATCTTTTCAATCAAATGAGTTGGAGAAGTCTTTTTTGTTCTGATTATATACATGTTCTCTGTAGTTTGTACACAACCACCACCTGATCACAAAAATTTGGGATGCTATAGTCAACTTCTTGGGACAGGACAGACTTTCCGGGCAAGATTCATTTCACCCAGTATTAGGCATCTAAAAAGTAAATCCTTATATTTGAATAGAGGTGATTTGAATAGAGGTGATTGAGTCACCCTGGGATTTCTTGACCGTTTAAAAAAAAAAAAAAAAGAGGCAATTCTAGAGTTTAACTCATCTGACGGGTCTCAAATATCTTCTGCAGGATGATAAACATACTTAGGAGTGCCTCTTTCTCACTGCTGATTGCAGAGAGTTTAGATGTCACTGGGTGGATGTCTCCTTATGACATTTCCTGCCTCTGTGTTTGTAGAAGTCCTGGTTCATGACTGAACAGTCCAGGTTTATTAGCAATGGTATTAAAGCAGCTCTTAAAAGGTAGATTCCATCTTCCTAACATCGCTTGTTCGAAAATTGAGCACTTAGGATCCCCCTCTTTAATAGGGGGAAAGAATCTTTCAGAAAATAATTCAGTCCATGTAACCCAATATTTTTGTCTTGATTCAGTCAAGCTTGGGAGACTTTTTCCCCTATTTTCCTCCACTGATTACAGAGGGGATGCAGATGTCCATGCTAGAAACAAAGCCTAGCAATAAGCTGCTGACAGACGGGGATCGGGATATTTTGCCTCAGACAATCCCACCCTAAAACATCAATCTAAAAACAGGAGGAATAAACCCCACATTGGAGATGTCTGTCCTCCTCCTTCACCATGGAGACAATCTTCAGTAGACTCTTAGGCTATGATTTACTGTATAAACAAGGTGAGGGCACAGACTTCGTGTCTGATTATCCGCACGGTGAGGTTATCAGCACAGCCAGGGCACAGGCCAGGGTTTGCACAGAGTAGGGACCATTCCCAAAAGGCAGGCTGGAGGCAGCTGACCTATTTTGGAGGCCTAGTGTTTGGTTGTAAGCAGGGATGTGAGCCAAACCTTCCCAGCAGGACCCAAGACAGCAGTCCCTAGCCCACTTTATTTGCTAGTATAACTATAACCTTAAAGACCACAAGGTTGGAGGAGTACCACCTGAAGACACCCACTCTGTTATTCTTTGTGCAAACCTAGAGGAAGGGCTGCCCCTAGCATGAAGAAAGAAACACCACAAGCCTCAATCACAGTCAAGGTCTAAAGGTACTGCCCCTAAATTTATTGTGGTTCATGAGTGCTTTAGGGAGTGGGAAAGGGAGAGGCAGGCAGATGGGGCATGGAGACAGCTTTGTATCAGAGCACTGCTGTGTCTCCTCCTCCTCACTGCCCACCTCTGAGTGTAGTAGCATCAGTAGAAGGACCACTTTCCCACCAGGCATGTACATTAGTGTCCCCAGATGGATGTCTATACTCAGCTTCTAAGCAAACCCAATGAAAGTACTGGCTTTTGAGCAATTACACTACCTGGAAGTTTAAAGAAGCTAGGCTAGGACTTGAAGAAGAAGGAAAGTTATGTTCAGTGTATAAATGTTATGTTTTGAAAACATTTGGCTGGCAAATTTTCAGCTTTCATTTTCTCTCTTTTCCTTTCCTGCCCTTTTTCCTTTTTTGTAACTCAAAAAGAAAGCCTGAGGAAGGGGAAAAAAAAGAGGCCTGGGATATGAAACCTAAAAGAGCAACTTAAAGTTAAAAAAAACATGTTTGCTTTTCTGAGAAGAGCAACAGAAATGTTTCCTTGGAGCAGGGAATTGGCTCATGAAATTGTGATATGACAAAAAAAAAGAAAAAAGTTTGACTTTGTTTTTGCCAGCCTCATTATTCACTTGTTAAACACAAGCAGGCTGACTGGTGAGATGTAAGGCAGAGATCAGAGATGGAGACAAAGTTTGCACCCTAAGGTTTATAATCAGAGTAAAAATTGTTTTCAGCATGATCCATAAATATTAACTGGTTATTATCAGCCAAGGAAAATGAAGAAATGTAGATCAGAGACAAATTTATTTAAAGGCATGGAGTGAGCCAGTGTCAGACCCTCTTTCTGCAAAGAGCTCAGGCACATGCTTAAATTCCTGTGATCCACTGAGAGATAAATATCCTTTTTATTATGCGTACATGCATTTGCTCTTCTTGTCTGGGCCAGCTCTTGAACTCAAATCCAGCACTTCTAGGTCCCAGGTTTATGTTCTAAATGTACATATATATCCCTGCCTTTCTCCTATCTTTTTCCTAGCTTTTGTATTAGCAAAAGAATAAGCAAAACAAAAGGGGGGGGGGGGGGGGGATGGTTGGTGTTTAGTGTGAGCACAGATCTTGAAGCTTGGTCATCACATAAAGTTCAGTTTGTCATCCCCAGGCTCCGTTTCTGCAAAGAGTCTGAGCATACTTTTCACAACAAGGATGGTTTCTTAGTATTTGGACAGTGACTAGAAGAGTCTATCCCAATCACTATTCCCCAATCACAACATGGAAACAAATAACTTATAATAAAGGTACATTCCTTTGTAACTTATCAGTAGAAAGAAACTGAGAGATAACCAGTGAAGAAGCAACCTTAAAGTTTCCTAGAGAAAAAATTCTAAACTTTGGTCCACATACAGCCATTGTGTAATTGTTTCTGATTGATCAAATACTGCAATGCTACACAGATTTTTTTAAAATTAGTTACAGTTCCTTAGCTCTGTACCTGGAAATAATATGGCAATATATTTCATTATTTCCCCTTCAAATGCAAGCTAAATTTATTGGAGTTGTTCTTGATAATAATCTCTGCATTTTTAAGGTAGATGAAATACAGACTCAGAACAGCTCCCATCACATTCTTACAACCACTTTTGATGCTTCTTTTACAACCTTAGTTAAAAGCCCACAGAGGATTTTCTTTGTGATATGAGAACTCACCTCATTACTATCATTCCTTTCTTCTCATGATAATAATATTCAGCTATGTTTGAAGTAGAGTGATCCCTCCTTTCTTGAAACCCCAAAACAAGACCCACCCCTTGAAAAAAACGCACCCCAAACCAAATAATAATAACAACAACAACAACAACAATAATAATCCAGTCCCAAGCTAACAACAGACAAAACCTCGCCTCCTACGGTTAGCTTGGCCAACATATGCAACTAATTCTCAGAGAGGTTTTCTGGAAAACCAGTAACAAGATAGGTACTGTGGGCTAGCCCCAGGCAGTCAGCAGTGGCAGAATGCTTCACACAGCCTCATGTGTAAAGTTTCTGAACTGACACAAAGCTTAATGGAAGTGAACCCTGATGACTGTGGCCAACCGACTGTAAGTGACATCCTGGGTGCCTTGCCACTATGCATCCATCCTCCTTCCCCTGCTCCCTCCCTTTCCCTTCTGCCTCTCCCCCTTGAAGGTATAATGTCTCCTGTGGGAAGCCTTGATGCTAAAACGTCATCGTACTCTTTGTCAGGTGATTTGCTGACTACCAACTCCTGTGTAACCAGCACAGAGTACTTGGGATGGGAGAGTGCCGCCGACTCACTTTTGGAAGGAAGCAAACAAGCAGAGTGATGTTCTGGCAAAGGGTTGGCCAGGCAGGTCTGGCAGGCTGAGATTGTGTCTGAAAGCACTGCCTGCTTACTCTGAAATTTCTAAAGCCAGAGAAGGCTGTTTGGGGAAGAAAATGTCTATCTCAAAAGCTGAGAGTGTCTAATAAGCCCTGCTCAAAACAAGTATTTTTTGCAATTTACGCTTAAATTTAGATTTTCAAATTTGGGAGCTAACTTGAGCTATCTCACTGCATCAATAACTGGCTTTGTGCTTAGTATTTTGATCAGCTCACAACTCCCTTTTAAGGCAGTGAGATCAGCCTATTTGTATATAGCAAAGTATGGATCTCTCTAAAATGCTAATGCCCTGTTTCACATCGATCACTTCTTCAAAGGGTCGTAACGCACTTTGCAAACACTGGGAATAGCAGTAGGTATGTAAAAGAAGTCTCATTTTGTTAGATCTTGCACAAATACGGTGTGAAAGCAAAGCCCTGTCCTCAAAAATGCACAGTCTACTTGGATAAAATAGGCAAAATTGACAGGCAGAAGAAATATGGGAGGGTTAACAAAGGCTGTTATCATGCAGGTGGTGGAATTATGAACAAGCAGAACTCCGCTCTCATGAATGAAGTCCAAAATCCTTGCTGCTAAATCAATGTTTGCCCTCACCTCATAATTCCTAGGCAAAAGAGTGGTATTATCTCAATTTTATAGACGGAAAAGCGAGGTCAAACAGGTAAAACTACTCTTTTCTGAGAGGGAAGAAAATATAACCTGGATTCCAAGTCTTTCTAATTAATATTATTTATCTCCTCCAGCTGCAGGATCGCATCATGATTTGAAGCATGGATGAAAATTCCGGTACTTCACAGCAGTGTCATGATCTGAGAATTTTTGGGAGAGGTTTTATCAGAGTAGCTGTTCCTAGAGATATGCAGTTTGTATGGAGAACCTCAGCTTTTGTTTTTAATTCTTTTTTAAATGACTGACATTCACTAAGCTAGGCAAAAAGCATGTAAATCTGAATCCAAAGGGTACTGAAATTTTGAGGGAAATATGTGTAGAAGTGGTGCTTACGGACATGGTTTAGCGGTGGACTTGGCAATGTTAGGTTTACGGCTGGACTCAATGACCTTAAGGGTCTTCCAACCTAAATGATTCCATGACTCTATGATTCCATGAAAAGTTACAATTTCTAATAATTTTTAAATGCTTAAGTTTGACAATGTTGGCAACCAGGTGAGCTGCTTTAAAGCTGAGTGCAGACCACTGCTCTCTGCAACCTGCTACTGTAAGTGTAAACTGTGAAGGATTTTATCCCTCCAGGTATGGGTTTGGATGCAAAACTGACTTTGCAATATACTCAGTAGCAATGAGTTATGCATTTCTATCCCTATTCAAAGACAGGCCTCTGCTCTTGGTCTGAAGAGCAGAGAATAATTAACAACAGGAATATAATTATTCATTGATAAATTATCCTTTTTTAAATAACTGTTATCTTGGTTTTAATATACTGCTTCCTTCAGTTATTTTCAGAGACACTGTAAGCAGAAGTAATATTGCTCTACATGCTTGGGTTTGTTTTGGAAAAAAGTATGAAAGTTGTGAAGAGGAAAATGTCCTGCGTTCAGTGAAATGATTGATAGTTTATTATATGAAAGAAACATTTAAGCAATAAATTCTTAATGACCTTGGGCTAAACTTAACAAAACATTAGATTGTGTCCCTCCTGTAAACAGTGTTCTTAGCCAGCTACGAAATTACTAGTGGAAATTATCTCTGTAGTACAACTATTGGGGGAGAAAGAAAGCTATAGGGGCGTGTGGACAAAAGGCAGCAGAGGAGGACATCGTAATGGATCTATCCAGACAAACATACTATTTGTGCCTCAAGTGTTGAAGTTCTTAGGGCCACTGCTACCTCTCTGAATTTTGATGAGTGCTAATAAAATAGTCCTGATTAGGCAAGAAGCAGCATACAAAGATTTTCATTTCGGGTAAATCAGCAAAGTCTTAGTAAAATATGTTCTGGCGTGCACCCTTCCTTTCCACGCCAATAAATGTGTTGTTACTCCCAGGCATTTGTGATACTGCCATAATATTGAACCCATAGCAGAATGAAGTTCCCCTCTTCGGTGGCTGAGCAGTAGGGGCTGGAAGGAGAACCTGGCATCTGGAGGGTGATGCTATGTAGCTAATACTCGGGACAGTGCAAACCCTTTCAAGGGCTTGTCTTCAGGGAAAAGAAGACAGATTCCTATTCCTGTTCCTATTGAATTAAGAATTTTCTTGCTTCCTTTGTGAAAGAGGTCAGTCTAGTGACTCAAGACTTGCCATGCATCTGATGAACTCGTACTGCATTTTGAGGAAAGTATGCAAAGGAAATAACTTTTGGAGATGTGCAAGAGAGCTCAGTAGAGGGGGATGACCCAGCTAGGATGAAGAAAAGAGTGTAGAGGAAGGATCATGGGAGGGCTTGAAAATGTGCTGTTTATGTGTGCTTTCTTTCTTGCAGTTTCGTTTCTACAAGAAACAAAAAAAAAAATGGTGCAAATTAGAAATTAGAAATGCACGCACTAGAAGACTTGTTTCTTTTTTACGGTTTAGAGGTGAGTAATAGCTATCTTGCACCATAACCTTGTCTTTGGTTTAAAAACATGTTTTCTATCAGACAATAATTTTTAAGTAGAAGCTCCTATACCCTCTAACAGTGCAGAATTTTGGGTACCTTAGACACTGCTGGGTTTCATTTCTGTAAGTAGTAGAAAGTTATTTCCTTCTTTCACAGGAAGGATACTGAGTGGCAAACACAACAACTGTGGAAGTGACTGTGTGAGAAAAACTGTACTCAAAAATCTTTGGAGATGCAGCCTAAATATTTTACCCAAGGTCACATAAAGAATCAGTAGCAGAGATTGAAATTCAGCTTGAGTCTGCTGAGTCCCATTCAAGTGCCCAAACAACAAGACCACCTTTTCTAACTGACGTTTAATCTGTCATCTGAGACTTAAAATGTTTTGAGGTGACAGCAACTGACCCCAAAAAAACAAGTTTTATATGAAAATATTTTCTAGTCTGAACAGTTATGTTAAATGAACCATTAAAAATTAAGCATTGAAATGAACTGACCTGAACACGAAACTAAAACATGCCTGAGGCATCAAACAGGTTTCTATTTTTTTCGTTTTATTTATGATGGGTGATGTGACAAAAGAATTCACTAAATTCTGAATACTAAATAAATTAGTCATAGCTTAAATGCCACTTCAGTAATTTTTCTGGGGTACAAACACCACAGTAGCTTTTCCTCATTTTTGCCTCTTTGGCTCACCTGGTCAGTAAGATGTCTCAAAAATTGGGAAAGTTGCAAGACAATGAAACATAAAGAGTCCAAATGCCAAATCCACAAAACTACTTGGTCATCTAAGATACAACTGGATTAAAAGCTGGGCACAAATCATAGGGTCATAGGATCATGGAATCATAGAATCATAGAATGGTTTGGGTTGGAAGGGACCTTAAAGATCATCGAGTTCCAACCCCCCTGCCATGGGCTGGGACACCTTCCGCTACACCAGGTTGCTCAAAGCCCTGTCCAACCTGGCCCTGATCACTTCTAGGATGGGGCATCCACATCTTCTCTGGGCAACCTGTTCCAGTGCCTCACCACCCTCACAGTGAAGAATTTCTTCCTTATATCTAATCTAAATGTACCTTCTTTCAGTATAAAGCCATGACCCCTTGTCCTATCACTACATGCCCTTGTAAAAAGTCCCTCTCCAGCTTTCTTGTAGGCCCTCTTCAGGCACTGGAAGGCTGCTATAAGGTCTTGCAGCCCAGGGTATCATTGGCTTTCTGGGCTATGAGCACACATTGCCAGATCATGTTGAGCTTCTCATCAACCAGTGCTCCCAAATCCTTCTCCGCAGGGCTGCTCTCAATCCATTCTTCACCCAGCTTGTATTTGTGCTTGGGATTTCCCTGACCCATGTGCAGGACCTGGCACTTGGCCTTGTTGAACTTCATGAGGTTCACACTGGCCCATCTCTCAAGTCTGTCAAGGTCCCTCTGGATGGAATCCCTTCCCTCCAGTGTGTCGACTGCACCACACAGCTTGGTGTTGCTGGCAAACCTGCTGAGGGTGCACTCAGTCCCACTGTTCATGTCACCAACAAAGATTTTAAACACTGCCAGTCCCAGTACCAACCCCTGAGGAACACCACTCATCACTGGTCTCCACTTGGACATCGAGGTGTGGACTGCAACGCTTTGAGTGTGACCATCCAGCCAATTCCTTATCCACTGAGTGGTCCATCTGCCAGATCCCTATCTCTCCAATTTAGACACAAGGATGTCATGCAGGACAGTGTCAAATGCTTTGCACAAGTCCATGTAAATGTACTGAAGCTTAGATGCACCTCAGTCCAGGAGCTGCCCACGTGTGCATGTGGCCACACTGTTTTGGAAGATGAGAGAGCTGAATAGCATGAATACAATCAGATTGTGACAGCTGGATTTAGGACCAGATAACTGCCCAGATGTTATTTACTGCTAAAGATACAGTCTTACTGTATTATCTGCTGAGCAATGGTCCTAATCACAAGGTACATTGTCTTTATGTATCATGGTATATGCCACAGTATGGTATGCAGGTCCTTGCATTTTTGCTCAATTTTGTTTCTGAAATGAAAATATTAGCAGCTATGAGTTACTTTCTTCTGTGGCAGATCTCCCATTTTTTTCACTTTGAAGTCAAACAAAAACAAAATAAAAAGATATTCAGAAGAAGTGTTCAAGTTTCCACATATGTCCTAAATCTCTCCTGCTGATGATCATTTCAGCAGAGAGACTAGGGTGAATCTATGAGTTAGGAGTTGCTGGGGTGGGGGAGAAACAGAGGCAGAAGACTAGAGAAATCACAGACAAAAGAGGAAAATTAGAGGAGAAAGAATGAGGAAACAGAAAAAATAAAGAATAAGATGGGAGCAGACTGTCCCTTCGGGGTACAGGCTTTCTTACTGGTTATAGCTGAAGAAGCGATTAAGTACAGGCTCTGAAGAATTTTAATTCCTTTTGAAGGCCACATTTATCCCTTGATGTCCTTTCTAAGTACTCCAGGCATGGATTTGTTGTAAAGCCATCCCTGCTAGCTGATGGGGAGGCAGCCATCAGCTGTCCCTCTGCTTTGTGGGTACCTCTGACCTTGGACCTCTTCATGAATCTGCAGAAAATAGCTGTGGATGAAAGAAAATAGGGTGTCCAAAATCTATAGCCTGGCCTGCAAATCCTGGCTAAACGGGGATGCTAACTTGTAGATCTGAAGCTTTGAGTAAGAGAGGTCCCTTCTGATATTCCTCTTGTATATTATAGAAAATTACATATTATTCTTGGCTATCATTTCCCTGCCTGCTTCAGTCCTTTCTTTCCTTGAATAAAAGAAAAAGCAATTTTCTCACAGACCTTTAAAACAAAATGGAAGATAAGTTACAGAGGAAAGGTGAATCGGCAGTTTTATGCACAGATAAGTAATTTTGGATTATTTTGGTAATCCCTCTTTGCCAGGTTTTTCCCTTCATAACACTCAGAGCTGTTTCTACCCTTATCAACCCTTTATTATGGTGCTGAGTAGCTGGAGTGGAGCCTGTATCTCAATCAATTTGCAACTGTTTGGTGTGGAACATTGATTAAGCAGCATACACAGAGCCATTCTGGAGCAATGTACATGGATGTTTCATCTCCAGCAGGCGTTGGTATGAAGGTGAAAGCCTCCTATCATGGCAAGGCACAATGCTGTATCCCCAGCCTTACAACTTGAGGCTTCAGTATTAAAGTTGATGTTGCTTTTATCTAACTACTGCAGTGGAGGGAGCTTTAAAAATGATGTATTCTCACCTTTTATTTAATTACTTTTAAACTTGCATCAGAAGAAAGTGACTCATCACAAGGACTTGCCTGCTTTAGACAGATGAGTCACTTGCAGCCCTGGGACGGGCTTCTTTCTGTTTTGCTCATCAGTTGGGAATTGTTTGAAGGGCTTACAATATAAAAGGGTCATGGTCCTGTTTGCTCTGCATGTCTGTGGTGGGAGGAAGATGAAAGAAGAGAGTTGCTCCATAAGGATCTCTTTGGTGGGGAAAAAAATCTAGTAGAGAGGAAAATTCTATCTACCTTTTAAAAAGTTTATAATAATTTCTGGTTTTGATAAAATATTGCATGCATTTTCTCATTTTGTTTCTTCTCAACACAGAAGATTATACCTGGTCTTCCTCCACCCCTTTTCCTCCACAACCTAGGCAAAATAGATCTATTTTCCAGTACCTTCCCTAATTATAATGTTCATTTTTATAAGGTGATTTGCACTGTGGAGTCCTTGGAGCTATTCAGAAGACAACTGGGCATGGTCCCGTGGCACGGGCTCTAGGTGGTCCTCCTTGAGCAGGAGGGTTGGACAAGTTGGTCTCCAGAGATCCCTGACAACTTCTACCTCTCTCTGATTCTGGGACTGTAGGTGTCAGCTTCACATTGCAGTATTCATATGAAATCTTCCCTTTTCCACCTGTCTCTCAGGCTGTGTAGCAGAAGGGACTTTCTGGAAAAGGAAAGATATGCTCTGGCATATGCTAGGTTAGAAAGGATCCCACCTTGCTAGGACTCACCCTGCTGTGAGCTGAATATTCCTTGCTTAGGGAACTGTGCCATCAGCTCTTTCCCCATGCTGTACAAAGGCAAAGGTGTCCTTGGTGAGGGATGTTTGGAGGGCTACAAGTTGTGACAGCTGTCCCTATACAAGGGAGATAAACTGCCCTCAAAGAGAATGAGCGATGTTTGAGGCCTCCTTCCCAAATCTGTAAAGGTTCACGCTCACTCTAGCCACCTCCCACCAAACAAGCCGAGGGTCTTGACAGAGAAATTTAAAACCTTGGCAACCTTCCATGGAGGAAAATAATCTTTAAGGAGCCTCAGAACTGCCCTTGGGCAAATCCTCTTTTCATAGTCAAAATAATAATAATTAATGAAATTCCACAGTATTCAGAAAAAAGCCAAAGCTTTTAGAAAATCTCCAGGCTGCCATTTCCAATTATAAATTGCCACATCCAGTAACATCACCCTGATAAAGTGGAATGCTGATCTGTACAGACAAGTGAGGATGCATCCAAAGTTGAGATAATAGCACCTCTCCCTTAAGATACAAAATAATCTGCATCATTTTATTAGATTAACACAGTAAAATAAAACCTAGTGTCCCTTCCACTTCACATGAACTAATGACAGCGGGCTAAATATTTGATTTTTGGATATTTCTTGCTGTTTGGGGATGAATGATTAACTCTTTCCAGTAAGAAGGCACCTGATTTCTTAGTCTGTCTAACTGTCTGACAAATGCTTGCTAAAAGAAATATTTTACTGTAAACAGAGACAAAAAAGAAAATAAACAGGTAAAGCATCAAGATGCAAAGTGTGAAGTGAGGTTTTTATTTTAATGATATGCTATTTAGAGGTTTTCGAAGAAAGCTATTCCTCCACTCTCCAATCACTAATCTACAATGGCATCATTTCATAGGGTCATTAGGCCATCTTTCAGGATTTCCATGACAAAAGCCCTGTTTCGTTGATGTGGATCCATGGATAGCCCAGCACATATTGGAGAAGAGTTTTGTATCACTGTAAATTTGATCTAGACAATGTTTTCAGAGAATTGCATGAGATGTCCTCACCATCAGACTGTGGAATTAATTGATATGTTCTTCTGATTTGACAAATTAAAAAAAAAAGGGACTGTATTCAGCTAGGTATAATGTGCATATGAATTAAGACATAGGTATAAAGTGTATATGAATTAAGACAGTTTGTTTTGTGGACAGAATGGAAGCATGTTTAAGGAGACAAAAGATTCAGTTTGTAGAATTGAAACATTTAAGCTGAAATCGAAAATGTTTCCATGAAACATTTAGAATTTGTTAAGCCTTGCTTTTCTGTTCTGCTTTTGCTGTAATCTCAAAATGATAACCTGTGCCTGTAGAATACCTTGTTGTCAGTCTATCTCTATTCTTTTGCCAAAATGTTTACATCATAACATTTTGTCCAGGCAACCTGTCTGCAATGACTAAATAGGTACTCCTGTCATGATGAATTAGAAATCAGTGCTTGAATTTCAATACTGAAACTTGGAAATCGAAGCGATTGGTTTTTGCAGCTGAAGATAAGGTGACAGAAAAAGAAGTACTACTGATCCTTTCTGGATTTTCAGTGACAGTTATTCTGGAGTTCAGTCTGCTAATAATTTCATCAGCATATCCTGCACATTTTTCTGTACTTCCTAAATTGCACCAAAAAATAAAAATTAACATGAAGTTGTTATTTTATTTTTTTAATTTCAGAACAAGTTTTTCTTCAAAAATTGTTGTGGACATGAACATCTGCTACACTTTAATTCTGTCTTTGCGGCACTTTGTTAGGACCAGCTGCTGTGTAATTCAGACCAGTTCCATTTTTGCTGATGCCCTAGGTCCCAGAGCATGTTTGCTGCTTCTAGCACTGACAAAGTGCTAGACTGGGCAGCACTCACTGACCTTGCCACCATTTCAGGGTATCCCCTGTTCTGTCCTCTGCATCAGACTTGCAACTTAAAAGCTGAGCATTTCCCATTGGGGTGGTAAAAGTTCTCCTACATGCAACTAATAACGTTTGGTTTTCTACTTAAATAAATTGCCCTAGAAAGTCCATCATTTGTAGTCATCTGGTGTTTGTCTTTAATCAATGCAGAGAGATAGGTATTTCTTGAGGGTAAATACTCTTGCCAGTGTCAGGGTGGGCCAATTTGCCCTCTGAAAGATAGGCAGTCTCTTAGGATCAACGCCAGAGGGAATCTACCCAAAAATAAATGAGAAGAAACATGTTGCTTCTCGATACATAAACTGTGCCAAGATAAATCCTACCCCACCAACATGAAGTGATCCCTCCTAATAAACTTTGTTATAAACAAATCCAGGTTATGAACATGTTTTTTTCTAAAAAAGCAAAGGTGGGTGGGTTTTTTTCTTCTTTTACAAAGGAAGTCAATTCTTGTACAGTTTACAATCAAGCAGAATAAAGGGTTTGTTAGCATTTCTGCCCTTTTGTCTCCTTTCTACTCAGTGGAAAACCAAAGGAGTAACAGTCCCTCATACCCTTGTATTCCAGGTACTCTTTTTGTCTGATATACAAGAAACCAGGGCTCATCCATTTCACAAATACTTTTAAAAACAGTGGAGGTTCTCCATCAATTGTAATATGAAATTGAAAGGTGTCCTTGTGTCCCAAAGTTGAAATATATATCACCCTCAGCCTCATAGAAATTTGCCTGTAGAGGGATGATTTATAAATCATTCAGTAACAGATGATGTTACAACTAAAGCAGTGGGAGTTTTGAAATACCTACATCAGATTAGGCTTGTGTTTATTTCAAAAAAAGCTCTGATCTGCTTTGGATTTTTGGCAGGCACAACATGAGCCCAACATGAACTACTGTAAATCAAAGCCTTTTTTGAAAGTCAAACTTGGAATGCTTCCAATCTCAATTAAAAACATTTGATGCCTTTTGGACTTCTATTTTTTAATATTGTTTTTTCTTCTCACTTACGCTGTCCAGACCTGTCCATAACAAAGACCCCACTAGGAACTAATGAAATTGCAAATATTTTCATGTTTCTTTTATTTGTTGCTCTTTTTGAATGTGTTTTTTCTCTGTGATAATTTTTTTAATAAACAAATTAGGAGAAAAAAATCATCCACAGCCAACCACTTAAACTAGTCAAGATTAACATTTCATATGCATTGAATAGTTTATCTCAGATATAAATGGCAACAGAAAAGACAGCAAACAAGCAGCATTTGAAATCATGAAAGTTATTCAATGATCCCTCCAAGATGATGATAAACAAATTACTTATGACTAACTCTGCTGCATTCTTGTAGTCTAATACAAATTCAGTGGCAGAATAGTTGCCATTTAAAGTTAAATAAACCCTGGTACACACATATTTTTTGTTAGAGAATAAATATAAATATCAGTGGAAGATGCATGAATGTCATCAATTTTGCATACAACCACATTTACAA
Source organism: Morus bassanus (assembly GCA_031468815.1). Classification (NCBI taxonomy): domain Eukaryota; kingdom Metazoa; phylum Chordata; class Aves; order Suliformes; family Sulidae; genus Morus; species Morus bassanus. The sequence continues at coordinate 112,311,318 of CM062569.1, read as the reverse complement.
AAAGTAGTAGAGTTTTCCTATTGTGGTTAGTCAAATTTACTACAGAATCAACTTATTGTTTTACAAATCTCAGAGTACAGCCTCTGTTAATATGATCTGCCAATGGGTTTATAACCTTTTACACCTGAAAGGAGAGAATTTACTATGGAGATAATGCTTGTTTGTGCAGGAAAAGTGTGTTTCTACATTGGACACACTGAGGCTCCTAACCTGTTCCCTTGATGAAAGGTATTAACACATCTTCCTCCAAGCGCTTCAGCATAAACACAGGCCAGTGAACACCTCAGAAGGACCAATCTTATGCACAAAAATGACCCTGCAGGGCAACTGATTCCCCTTTTAAAGAAATGACTTAAAGAAGGAAGTTTATACGACATACTATGTCCCTTTGTGAACAGGAACAGAAGTACTCAGATCCTACCATAGTGAAAATGCAGTTAGGACAGAACGCATCAGAAGAAAAAGTCATCTTAATTTCATGATCTTTGCTCTCAAAAGAAAGTGCATCACCTTTTACCATACCAGTATTTCATTTAGTAGTTGTTTCCAATGCCCTGGTCATGACAGCATATCTGACTCGGGTCACACTGTCTTACAGGAGAAAGTACAATCTATGAAAAGCAGAAGTACCTTTGTGAGTTTTAAGGGAAACACCTCTGTGGTCTTTGCAAGCTACAGAACTCTGTATGGGAGTATCTGCATGTATCTGCATGTATCTGCATGGGAGTTGTATGCCTCTGTATAAGAATCATCCTTATTAATATTTTTTTATTTTTTGTAAGTGTTTATTTTCTGTATGTGACATATCACTTGACAGTGAGCATGTTGTGAAATGCAGTGAACTGGTACTCAGAAGGGCTCAAATCCCACTGCACCTGTTATTAAGGTACATGCCAAAGGTCAGTCTCTTGGTGTCCAGGCTGCATGGAGGCACATAAATAGTTGACAGTCTCAGAATAAAAACAGTATGCTTGCATCACTGTTGCAAAATATAGTTTGGAAAAAGTTCCTCAATTGCCCTCTAATGCTCAGAAAATAAAGGACAAGAAAATAATCTCTATCTGAACCAATGGTCTCATTGTCAGAATAAGTGTAATGTCAATGCTTTTACCATATATCACCAAACCATACTGATGAGTTTTCCTCCTATATATCATTTAATTAGACCACATGCATATGCCAGTTCTGAACTTATTTTATGAAGCTGACCAATATGCTGTGAATAGTAGTAGTTCTGTGTCTGGGGGCAGAAAGGTGTTAGTCAGCATTCCCACACTGTTAGTAAGCATTCTGTTTCACCTACTTTCCTTCCACTAAATCAAGGACTTAAGTACAGAATATAATAAGAGGATGGAGGAAGCTGGACAATAAGGGACATGGATCTTCAGAAACATTGATGCAGCATCTGGAAACCAAGTTGTTTGCAGGGATCCTCAAGGACACTGCTATGACCCCTCAGCTCCTCATTTTTTGGCAGAACCCCAGAGCCTGTGATGATGACCTTTTAACATATGTATATAAATAAAAAAAGCTAAAAGAAGACATTTGTTGGTAGGTCATTAAAGTGCTGGTTGATTCCAAACTCACTTATGGCAAGTACGCTAGCAATAAATTTAACATGAGTAATATGGAAGAGGTGGTCTTCGCTATTAGAGCTCTTCAGTACAGTGGAAGTGAGGATCACAACAGTGACTGCTGGATGCAGTTGCATGCACTGTTCTGCAGAAATAGCCACCCTGCAGTCCTCCACCCTGCATCACACGCTCCAGCAGCACCAGCAGCCAGTTGCCTGCTTTCGCTATTTGGGCAGCAGGCGGGGACCAGCTGCCAGGGCAGTGAGACATCAGTAAGGAAAAAGTACTCCAGGACTTCATCTGTCACTTACTAGGGCCAGCTACTATTTCTGGGTAACTGACTCCTTTGCTTTACCTACAGCTATCTTGACCACTTTTATTTATTTTTTTATGTATATATTTGTTATGTTTATGCCTGCTTATTTTATTAATTTTCCTTATGGTTAAAGGTTTTGCTGGTTTTTTTTGTTTTCTTTTTACTCAGAAGTGAGATATGGAGTGAAATGTTAACCATCATTCAAACAAACTATAATGTATTTACTTACCTGTTTGATCCGTATCTATCTCAGCATTTTGTTACTTGACTCGTCACATTCTGTGACATTTGGTAAACAGCTCAGTGAAGTGAATGTCACATAATTTCAGAATATGTTCTTGGCTCTGAAAGACCCAGAATACCTAAGGCTTTTCATATCTCTGTCAAATTTCAGAGCATGATACATTTCTGATGGCCTTGCACAAAACCCTACAGTGGAAGAAACTTACTGAAACTTTTCCAGTATTTCTTTCTGATTATTTTCTGAGTCGGGGAAGAAAAAAGAGAAGTTTTTGAAGTGTGGAGGGGGAGTGAGACCCAGGAATGTGCAGTTTCATGACAAGCTATCTCAGATGTCTTTGAAAACCTCAATCTAAATGCACCTGTGTCAGATGCATTTATAACTTTTTGCCTAAGACACTACATATTTTAAATCTCAGAACTTAAGCTGTTATGAGAGAGGTGAGCAGATTTGTAGCAGTATCATGAGAGTGGGAACCAGTTCAGTTCCTGACTCAGTTCTGAGTTTTGTGATTCTAGACATGGTCCGTAGCATATGACTCATTTTATCCACGCTTTACCAACTAAGCGTTAATTGCTTACCCTGATAAATGGGGATTCAGATCCATACTGAGGCAGCTAAATTTTGATTTCTAGAGTGTAGCAATGTGGGTGTCCGTATTTGAACAAGGTGTCTAAGCTCCCTTTATAGCCAATGGAGACCTGATCAACGTAGTCAATAGAGAGGATTCGTTTGCCTTAACAGTGTGTTAAGGTGTCCTGCCTGAGTTTTGGCCACTCTCCAGAAGGATTTCGGTTTCACTTAGATCCTTGTATTGTTTCTGCCAGCTGTGTGGGGGTGGTTTGTGTGTCTTAGGACACTAAATTCCTACTATTAGAAAAATGCATTATTTTCCTACAATTATTTAAGATTTTTTCTGGACAATAGCTATTTTGTGTCTCATTTTTTCATCTCTGTCAATGATTTCCACAAACAAGATCTATATTTAAACCTCATGTGTGGATTGCCGGAAGATAGGATACAGTATCTCCAGATCAACAAATCTTTAGCTACTTACTCATGTGGACAAGCTCCTGGGGACAAGCTAGAGGAAGGCAGTCATTGCAGAATCATGAATGGTGCAATGAATGAAACCCTGTGGTTATACGTTTGGGTTATACAATAACTCAACTTTGAGGATGGCATTCACAGCTTTGCGCTGTGTTTTGTCTCACCTTGTTTGCCTGGGACCTCCTCAGCCCCATTTCTGATCTACTGACCACCTTCGTGCAGTGTCATCAAGCAGGAAAACATCCATATAGTTGGTTTGCCCCTAAATATGTTCAAAGGAATCCAAGTTGAAGCTTGGACAAATTGGGGTTTATCACTACATTCCTTGTTTGCTCTTTTGTTGGAGCCTACATGTTAGGAGAATAAAAATTTTTATGGCACTCATTAGAAGCTCAGTAGATCTCATTAGGAGGTCAGCTGGTTTTATGGCCTTTATTTCTGAATTTGTTGCAATCTCTATTGCATGAAACTCCACTGTTCTCCTAATGTAGGTAGGGAGATAGTGACACATTTTTATGAAGTCAGGGTGTGAGGGATTAGTCTATATTACCCACAACCTAGAGTAAAAGATGACCCAGTTGAGTACCCCACCTTTTCTTTAAGTTTGAAGTAAAGGCTACCTGAAATACTGTCATATGTTGCTATATGTTGGCTCTTTTTTGTATTATCACCTAATGTGTTATTTTGAGTCTCTTTGTGCAGTGCTTCCTCCCAGCACCCCTTTCAATATCTCTTTGCAGCATTTCAGCTACATATTTGAATATTGCAAAAGCTGTGAGTAGAACATTAGAACAAGAAAACACCAGATAAAAATTCCCATTTGTGGATACAAACCTTCTTAAATTGCCATTATATATTTTGATGATTTCTTAGCCTGTGGGTACTATCACTATAATTTGCAGTGTATAAGTTTTAATAAGTCAATTATAAATGTAATGTATGCTGCAAATATCACCACAGTAACAGCTTAATAAACAGGGCCTTTTTTAATCTTATCCTCAAAACAGAGTTAATGTGCCGTTCTTCTAATTTATAATCAAAATGCAAAACAAAATTCAGCTTAACAGTTATAGCGTAGCTGAGGTGCTTCATATCATTAACTTGAAATACCGGAAGGCAAACCTGTTCTTTTCTAACTGTAAAAGATACTAGACAACTACATTTGTATATGTGGATAATATACATATTTGTGTGTCTGTATATGCATGTATACACATTTCCTTCTACCTATGTATTTAGATAGAGAGGATATATACATACACATATTCCTCTGGAGTATATGGTTTCTCAGTATAGAACAAAGTTTATAGCAGAATGATTTAGTGATGTCCACATTACTCTGGTACAGCGAAGGCATTTTGCACACTGTATGTTGTAACCCTGTTCTCAATAAGGCACAGCAAAACTCCAAGGAAACTCATTCAGAGAGTCTCAACCTTATACGAACATTATTAATATTTTTCTAATCCCCACAGCAGTCAAACCTATGTTCCTTAGGTGGAAGCAGTCAGACCCAGTGGATATTACAGTCATAACTTATATTCCTAAAGTCTCCACATTCTTTACATCATAGTCAACAAAGTGAGGTGGGTACCTCTGACAGCTTGCAAAGGGAAAACAGAGAGGTCATGGCTGTTGTCCCTTAGGCTTCGTAGTCCTGTCCTGAAAGGGTAGATCACTCCTTCAATGAGTGGTACGTTGCGCTTCTACCCTGGGAAAGGCCAGGTGTGTGCCTGAAAGCTAGGTGAATGGAATAACAACCTAATGGAAAGCCTAAATCCTCCTTTTCTTTTGGCAAGTTAGTAATCTAAAGATCAGACATCTAGTCTATGTTACTCATCTAAGCTACACCTCATCAGTGCAGAAAGATGAATATTTCTAGAAAAGAACTAATCTCTTCTGAGAAACGTAAAAGACGAAGTTGCCTGGAGTGTCTATCTCTCTCCATTAATTATATAGGAGACTTTGGTGATTAATGTAAACTACATGCTTAAATTTGAGGTTGCTGAACTAAGAAGAAATATCCCTTTCATTCTTGCATCCAGTCCACAGTGTTACAGGGATGATCTGCCCCTTAGCAAGTTTGGGATGTTGCATGAATAACCCTTTGTATTAAATATATCTGAGTTTATGGGAAATTAGCTTTACTGTTTTCTTTTAACACTCAATATACTTGATAAAGTTGGTTTTCACTGATGTCTTCTGAAAAGAAAATGAGACAAAATAGCAGGAATATATTGTTCACATTGGATTACTCAACCAGCTCCAATGACTTCTTAATTGTTCTTTGTGACATAAGCACATGCATATGTACAGTATTTACCATGAGGCAGCAGAATGTAGTGGCAGAAGATAAAACCCAAAGACATATCATGCATTCTCCACAGAATTTTTTTCCCCCCTTTGCTTTGGGCCGTGGTCCTATTCCCATCACTATCATTAACCACTGTCTATTTTGAGTCCAATGACATTAGATTCTGTTTAAGGTTAATTAACTTTAAAGGATTGTGTGGGAAAATTTGAATTTGTATGCATGTAAGAAGTTAATACTCTCCATTCTGTGCCTTGATTGCCAATTTATTAAAAGACGGAGACAAGTGAAATTGATAGCACTGATTCAAGTGGTAACACGGTAAGCATTCCAAAGACATCTGGAAAAGCTTAGTTGCTTTCAGTTTCAACTTAATCATAGAGAAAGGGATATAATAGGAAAGAGAAGGCAACAAAACATTTCCAGCTACCATCACTGAGCTGGTGTCTGTTCCCCTCAGCCTGACATTTCCTAAATCCTAAAGGTAGTATTCATGTGAGCTCATATTAGTCATGTATATGATAATTTTCAACTTCTAAGCAAATTATATTTTTATAAAGTCTTTCCTTTGTAAAGGAAAAGGAATAAGTACTTTTAAGACAGGATTCATATGATGTATTTTGGATGTCTTCTTTAGGATAAGATGAATAGCAACATGAAAAAGCCAATTTCTCTATTTTATAGGAGAGAGAGTCTAGAAAATCCTCAAGACATTGGTGCCTATACCCAATGCCACCTTCGGGGTGTAATTTGTCATGTTCTCAGAATGCCTTTCTATGTCATTTGTCTTCTTCAGTACAGCCTAGCTACCTACACATACCTCATTTAGATATACATCAGTGATGTAAAACTAAAGGAGCATAGCATGGCATGCTAGTATTCTGCTGGGAATCACTATGGAGCTAGAGGAACCATCCCCTACCTTTGCTTTCTAGGAAATTTCTGAAATACACCTGAGGGATTCCATCTCCTTTTTGTTTGGAAAGTGGTTAGAAGATGACCAAGATTTGGATCTGCAGATAATTTTCCTTATGCTCTACAACAGATAGGACGGTAGTTGGGGTTGCAGACAGAGTCAGAGTGAATAGCGTCCTCACTTCAGAAGGCTGGCCGAACACTACCAGCACTGCCTCCATTCCATCAGCTTTCTCTGATAGCACCTGAGAGAGATACAGGACACGGGAAAGCATTTTCTTTACCAACATAATATCACTGTACCACAGTGAGTGTCTGAGCAATTTCGTGGCCTCTAGGATGACTAAAATGCACCATATTTCATGAAAGAAAGACAGGTTTTCTGACCAGTTCACATTTTTGGTTGATGCTACCTTCTTCAGGAAGGTGCAGTAGATATATGTTGACAGCCCCTGGTAGTCTTCTCAAGATGCAGATACAGATTGAATTGATAATTGCAAGAAATAGCTCTGAATGGAGAGTGGATTTGGGAATTGCAACAGCAGAATAGAAGGAGCATTTTTTTTTACTTCTTCTATAGCTTCTAAAAAGATATTTTAATATTTGCCTAATTTTTCTATTTACCTGCCTTTATTTTAGTTTTCCACCTGTACTGCTTGAATCTGATCTTTTATGTGTCGTATGAACAAAGTACATTTCAAGCGCTGTCTATGCAGAAAATAACAATATACAAAATATGTTAGTCTGTAACTGCTGATGAAGTCCTGTGCTACACTTTGCAAGAGAAGTGTCCAGGAATGATGACAGAAGAAAAAAAAACAAACAAACCCAATATAAAAGCTTTGCTCTGACGGATCAAAGAAGTGTAGAAGTAAAAAGGTGTCACCATTTGAAAAATTCAGAACACATGAAAAATGGGGTTGGGTTTTCAGCTGGGGTAAAGCACCATCATTCTGTTCCCGATGCCCAATTCAAAAAACATTCCAAGTATTGCCATCAGGCAAGCCTCCTGCGAAGGCTCGTTCAACACGTTCTGGTGAGAAGCTTAGTCTCACATAGGTGAAACTCCTGTGAAAATCAAGGAAATTCATCAAGGCAATTTACTTACGTTGCCAAGACCAGAGGCAAGAAGTGGGACTCACCCATGAGAGGGTTAAACATAGGGCTCTCTTGAGGGTTCCTATGTCTTGTCCCTTTGCTTTTGCACTTGAAAGTCAAAGAGCTTGAATTACACATTCTTTTCCTCATATCCCTGCCCTTAACAGAGGCAGCAAGCCCAGCTCCTCTGTCCTCAGTCTAGGTGAGTGATTTTGTCTTCAACTTTAGGACACCTTTTTGTATTCCTTATGCAGCTAAGACAAATTTATCCCATGCTAGTGATGATTTCAGCCTACTTCAACCAAAAAATAACCTACTAAGAGATAAGCAAGCACGTGTACACTGAGACTCACCCATCATTATTTTTTTTGTCCACTCCTCTACTTCTCTCGGCTCACCTTAAGCTTACATGGAAACCTGGAGAACTTAATAAGAAGTATTAGAGATAATGTTTTCTGACACTTGCAAAGCGTGCCTTACCTTCCAGACAGGATTTCCTCAGTCTGCTCTGTTCTAGATATGAAACCATCCTTCGCTCTGCCACTACCACTCATGCACAACGAGGAAGAAAGGGGCATTACACAGTACATTTTCCACTGCTGTGCCGTATCTCATTTACTCTTGCTACTGAAATACACTACCTCTAATTAGCTCGTCCAGCTCCCCTCCTTTTTTTTTCTTTTTTCTCCGAGATGGAAAAAAAAAAGTTATTTATTTCCAGCTAACATTCATCAAAACTTGTAAGTAGTTTGTTTATTGAAACCAGACAGCATGTCTTCCTCTTCTCAACCTGTCACTGTGTGGTATATTCACATATAAGGCATCAATAATTATACAATGCATTACAAATGAGCTTTTAAAGCCAGGATGCAAATTAGGAATGTAAATGTGGCTTCTAAATTGGCTATGTTAATATGAAATATGATTCTTTCTAATAGAGTGGGAGTAAGCCCCAGTGGTATTGATCTTTTTTCCTTTTCTGCTTGAACCCCCCCCCAGTTAAGCAGCAGTGTCTTTTCACCTCCCCTTGCTGAGACTCATCTGGTCAAGTCGAACTCTTTCCTCTTATTTGCCTGTGCTGAGCCATGAGCACTAAATGAAGCGAGTAATTTGGTGCATTGTTGGGGGGGACGGGAGGAGGGGGACGGGGGAAGGGGGGCAGCTGACAGTGAATGGTGTCAGCTGCAGAGGCAGCAGAAAAAGCCGACATCTTAATAAAACAGCCTCGGGCAAAATCCCATTAAAGCCTTCAGAAGCTTGTTTCCCTGCAGTTGAGCAGGTAGGCGTCGTGCACTGCGTGGCAGCCCTGAGTGCTCTCTGGGAGCCCAGTTCAAAAAAAAAAAAAAAAAAAAAAAATTGAGTGGTTTTTTTTTTTTCCCCCCTCCTTTCCTCCCCCTGATCTAAATCATCCACCAACCTCTGCTCCTCAGAGTCATTTGCAAGGCAGAGAGAGAGGGAGGGCGGGTGAGGGAGCAGGGAGAGCATGTGTGTGCCTTGATGTGCGGGGACTAAGTGCCTATGCAGTGGCGGGAATCGCTGGTGAGCGCTGCTCGCCCATTAACGCTCCGGCGCAGACCTCGGGCTGACCTTTGGAGAGGAGAGGGAAACAGGGTGACATGGGCAGAATGACAATGAGGAGATTGGAGCACCAGTGTTCCTGCCTGTGTGGCCATCTCCACTTGCTGTGGCCGCTGACATGGTGCTGAGGACGTTGGCACCTTTCGGCCGGTGGTGATGAGCGAGGAAGGGAAGAGAGGGAAAAAGGGGTAGGACAGAGATGGTGGCCAGACAGGGGACTGTGGTCTGAGAACAAGGGAAGGTGAAAAAACTCTCCTCCAAATCTCTGCTGTTATGAAATTAATTCTTGCTAGATGTTTGTATGGAGAAATCACCCCACACATGTTTTGCTTCAATGAGCAGCGGCTGGGCTTAATTCTATTCTGGTGGAAGTTCTATGTGCTGTGGCACTGAGGGCCAGCACACCATGGTTTCAGGGGCTGTACATGCACACAGAGCCAGGGAGATGGTCCACATCCCTCAGCAACCATGGGTTCAACAGGCAAAAAGGACAAGCTGCAACTAAAATGATTTTAGCCCTTTGGCAGCCTGGAGATGTCCCTCAGTCCCACACACATCCCTCTCTTGATGATGCTTCTTCTTTGTACATGAGTTCTAGGTTCAAGGACTTCTGGAGCATTTCTAGAGACTGTCTTTATACATGAGCTTGTATTGCAGAGGTCTGGTGGATACTGACAGCATAGGGAGGAACAATTCTGCCTGACTCACACTACCATGTAGCTGATCTGACTCTCTAATGAAGCATGGTAGCCTTCTAAACAGATAGATGATGCACTTAGTACCTTTGAAAGACCAGTTAGATCTCTAGGAGAATACAGTCTGCCTTGGCTCAAGATCGCTGTACCTCTGCATTGTATATTTAATGCCTGATGGGTGTCTGGCTACAAAAAACTGTGGCTTTCTTATGTTAAATCAATTTTACCTGTTCTTTCAAATCCATTTGGACTTATGAATGACCCTGTTCTGAAAGAACATCCTCAATGCATCTGGAACGTGGTGCAGCAGCTTTTGTTCAGCTATAAATCATTTCTGTTGAGGGCAAGGAAACAAGAAGTCTGCTAGGCTCTTAGTTTAACCAAAACCTACAGTTAAATCTGTACACTCTTTCCCTATCTATAAAGCAGCAAGAGTAAGAGCCAAGCTTTTGCTTTACCCAGCAACTGCTGCCTCTACCATAGGCTGCAATATTCAGGCAAGTACTAGAAGGAATAATCACATCTCTGACAATGAGAAGGCTCATTCCATTATGGCTAAATTTCTTTAGTTTTGCCAGTGTCATGAGACCAACTCTGAGCCACCGGTAACTGGGTGCAACTATGTGGACTTCAGTAGAAGTTTCTCTGCATTTGAGCTTTTCCCTGCAGCTCAGCTAGAAAAATCTCAAATCATTCATGTACTCTGTATTCCTACTTCTTTTTTTCCTCTGTTCTTTTCTATCTTTGTCTACCCTTTATTAATACCTCATTTTCCCTATTTCCTTGCCTTCCTCACTTTTTATTTTAAATTCTGCTTTCTACTCTGGAAAGTCCCAAAGCATTTTCCAGCCTGCATTTTTAAACTTTGATTCCCCCATGAGTGTGCATCTACTGGCAGAAGTTGAACAAATGGGATTATTCCTTCACCTCTGAATTGCAGCCACCTCTGAGGTAGAGCACTACAGCCACTCTGTCTTCAGCATGTGCCTCAGGTCTCTGGAGAGGAAATGAAGGATAACCTTTTCACCTGAAAGTACCTCTTCTGGTAAGCTGAATATTACTTGGAATTAAGCCAGAATAGCACAGTTAACACTTCTTTACAAGCATAGCTTGGGATTGTGACTAGAAATGTCAGAACATTTCTTTGATGTCTGTCTGTTGGACCTGTAAATGGAGAATGCAAAATTTTCATCTTTTTCTTACGTGTATGTGTGTATATTGCAACTATGTGTATATGAATGTGTGTTCTCCAAGGCTTTGGAAACAGAGCCTCCTGGAAAGACAAATAGAAGTAAACAACCAGTGGGGAATGTTTACATAATGGTAATTCTTTTAACACATTGATGTTTCAGTGGATCTCATCATATCCGCGATGCTTTGTAATACCTCTGGGTAAAATGAAATAAAACTGTATGGCAAAACCCAGACAGGACTTCCTTTTCACATTGTTCTGCAGTGAGTTGTTATTATTCTGAAAACAAGAAAATAATGTTTGGTTACAGTTTGCACACGGCACCTCCATCTACTCTTTTATGCTGTTTTGTTCTCCATGATTAGAATCATAGAATCATTAAGGCTGGAAATGACCTCTAACATTATCAAGTCCAACCATCAACACAACACCACCATGTCTCCTAAATCATGACCTGAAGTGCCACATCTATGTGTTTTTTGAACTCCTCCATGGATGGTGACTCCACTACCTCTCTGGGCAGCCTGTTCCAGTGCCTGACCACTCTGTCAGTAAAGACATTTTTCCTAATATTCAACCTAAACCTCCCCTGGCACAGCTTTAAGCCATTTCCTCTTGTCCTATGACTAGTAACTTGGGAGAAAAGACCAACACCCACCTTGCTACAACCTCCTTTCAGGTAGTTGTAGAGGGCGATAAGGTCTCCCCTCAGCCTCCTCTTCTCCAAGCTAAACACCCCCAGCTCCCTCAGCCACTCCTCGTAAGACCTGCTTTCCAGACCCTTCACCAGCTTCATTGCCCTTCTCTGGACATGCACCAGCATCTCAAAGTCCCTCTTGTAGAGAGGGGCCCAAAACTGAACACAGTATTCAAGGTGCGGCCTCACCCTGTTAACCCTTTGTTTCTATACATCCAATTGCCTTGCCTGTATGTAAGCTCCTTGGATGACTAACTTTAGCTACCTCCATGTGTTCAGAAGTTCAGGTTCAGAGAGAAGTTTTCTGCCTCCCACCTGAAGTTTCACCATGGTCCACACAAACAGATGAACTCCTTCAGGTTCTACAGAGGAACCTATGGAAAGGTCAGGAATGCAGGAGGGAAGATGCTACCTTAGGGTTCAAGGGATGCCTCACTTGGAGTAAAGGATGCCATTTCCATGTCTTGTACAGTCTGGCTGAATCACATAAGAGTGATCAAGTCACCAGCTCATGCATTATCTTGAGTGACTGTGGGGGAAAGAAAGGCAATTTTTGAGGTTCCACAAGTTTCTCTGCAATTTTATGTTTAAGAGTTTTTGCTGAACCAAAGCAGAACATCTCATGACCTCAGTCTCTCAAATGCACATAAAGTTTACCCCAGATAGCCATTGGATAGAGAGCAAAATCTTTTTTGGGATCAGCATCTAATTTTACATAGGAAAACATCAGCAGCAGGATTGTAACAATTGAAAGGAAAATTTTGCCTGTGAGTTAAAACACTCAGGATTCTGGATTTATGTTTCAGCTGCAAGAATCAGGAAAGAGCCTAGCATCATTCTCCAGGCTTTTTTCCAATATTGCGTAAAAAGTAGAGAACTAAATTTATCTTGGATATGCCCACTGGATGACCTTTAGATTAAACTCAGTCTTGTTTCATTCATCTGATCTCCCAAGAGTGCAGGAAAATGCAGTTAATTGGTTTATAACTCTTGCAAATAAGGTACCCTGACAGTGGATATGGTGTAAAAAGGACAAGCAAAATCTGTTGCTCTTCCACTTTTATCAGTGTAGTAGTGTGTTTACTACTGAGAAAAGACCAGGAGCAGCAAAAGGAAATCTGTCATCAACAGAGAGAACAACACTGGATGAGTCAACGATCCGAAGCATTATTTTTCCTTAGATCTGTCAAACACACACTTGTGTGTCTGTGTGTACATGCATAAATACATATATATGCAAAAATATGTAATGGCCTGTCTGTTATGTGTTTGTATACATTTGAATCAGGTGTAAACACCAAAGCAGACAAGGGTGCATTTGCATATTCAGGTACACCCATTTCTTTAAAAACAACAAAAAATCCCTCCTCTGTGTCTATGTTCATACTTTCACATTGACATGCATACAAACACATCCTTCTCCTCCTGTTTTTCCTTCTCAGAACACTTTAAATGAAAACATGGATTTTGGTACTCCATTCTGGCAGAGAACTTAAATTTATAGTACTGTATTTTTTCTTTCTTAAAAGAATAATCAATGAAGAGAAACTGTTCCAATTTTCTTCATCTGTTTACTTTAATTCCTGTGATGAGTTATTTGAAGTGTGCATTACTAGATGCCTCTCAAGTGTGTACTCCATCACAGAGCTACCACCAGGGCTCTGTACAGGATGAAGATGTAACAGGGAAAGAGTCCAGCTCTGTACTGACCCATTAGAAACATGAGGAGCAGAACTTCCTTGTGAAATTTGTTTATAAATTAAACTTGACATCTTATGATAAACTGCACTTCACATTATTAGATCCCTTCATGTTGGTGATACATGTAATGACCAAACTCTACATATAAAGTCCAACACATCAACTGCTTTAAAGGGACCACCAGGAATGTCCTCTCTCTTCTCCGAATCACACAAGGAACAAACAAGAGGAATCTCTTCTAAGCTTTCAACAGACCAGTGAACATCTCTTACTATGCAACAGATTTGAAAAACAAACAAAAAAAAAGACAGGTTGTATAAAGAATGATGTAAATCAAATAAAACTTTTCTACATCACAAATACTAAGTATTTACTTACTACATGAATTTTAAATACATTTTGCCATGGCCTATTTCCACTGAAGTCAAAAGTAAAACTTTCACACTCTTCTGTATTTCCTATCGTGAAAAATCCCATTGAATTCACAGGGCATATATGAGCAAATATTTAAGCTTGTACATGCACTTTTTTGCAGGATCAAAGCCTAAGGTCAGATCTCATTTCCAAAAAACGTCTTGCCTTGAAAATCAAAGCTGATTTAGTGCAAAAGAAATTCTCGTTATTTCTTTCTCTTTCCATTCAGACATGAAATAACTGATAACTCTTGGAAAAAAATAATTTTTGGGCAGAGAATGCTTCGAGGAGAAATATGAGGAACAGAGACCTGTATGAGTTCCAGTTTGTCTCAAGACAAGACAATGAATCTGTGATTTCTCATTAATAATGTAAAAGACTATATTTTAACTCCATAAACATGTACACCTCCAACTTCTTATTCAAAGCACTTTTCTCCTGTCAGCCTCATTTGCTTTTCTGTCTTTAAAATGTCCCTCTAACTTGGTGCTTAAGAAACCAATTCTGTTACAGGGAGGAAATAGTTCTATTCTGGAAAATGCTTAGTATTTTAGCCAGTTTTATTTTGTTGTCGTCTTCAGTTCCTGCTTTCCATACATTTTAAGAGGGTATTTTTTCCAAAGAAGCCTGTGAAAACCCCTTCACACACTGAATTTCCTCATGCAAAGTGTCTGTTCTGGGTAGCACAGCAAGGGACTGTTCACACCATATCCTTATCACGTTGCATCAGCCTTGGGGCTAATACCTGCAGGTTGCTCCTTTGCTAGTAAATTGAACAGTGTCAGGGAAATGGACTCAGATGTCAAAATTAACTGTTTATAGGAATAAATAATTACAGTAAACCCTGGCATCTTTTGGCAAGGACCAACTAGCATCCACCCCCTCCAAGTACTGAGTCCTGTGGTTGGCCTCAGCACTATTCCTGAGGGGCAGAAGGATGAGACCACTCTATTTTCAAAGATAGAAGATGTCAATAAACATGTCCAGAGAGCAGGCTCTGGCAGCTTCAGTTTCTTAGCAGAGACTCTGCCTTAGGTTCTAGGTGCTTTGAGCTATCCTCAGACTGCCTGTCAGAGGGGTGTTTGCTTCCACTCCCACCCAATCACTGTTCAAAACCCCATGTGCAAATCAGATCACAGCTACCACTTTCCTGAGTAAGGTCCAGGGTGGTATTTGAAGACATACAGACATGTATGAGTCTGTATACCCACATGGATATGAAGAGGTTTACATAAATATGTCCGTATCCAGAATGGGATCTTAAAGTGTAACAGTGGTGCAAACAAATAGGAGAAAAAGAAAAACTTTGCGGCATTCACATTGAATGCGGGTACAGGGAACATTAGAATGAGAAAAAACTGTAATTGCCTTCATAAATTCAAACAGTATTTTGCTGGCATGTTTTCCTGGTTATAGGCAACCTAAGTGCAAGAATTCATATCCTCCACTGAGCAATATCTATACAGTTGCTGTACAGCAATTTTGTCTTCAGATTAGTTAGGGGTAATTCTATTTTGGTTTATAAAATCAATGAAGCAGAACATTGTCATAGGATAGCGGTCTCCCACTGCTACCTCGTTGAAGCAATCAAGCAAAAATAAAGCATATGTTACACCTTGTAATGTATTTCTCATTCTTGTATTCTTACACTATTTTCATTGTCATAATGATCCAGTATATCTTTATCTGCTTGGACTTTTTATATAAGGTAGCTTCTCTCTAAGGTTTACAAGTTAATAATTTAACCAACAGCCATGTACTATATATTATTTTTTCACCCAGAAGCACAGCCTTCCTGAGTTACAGTCCACCAAAGATAGTTCAGCTACAAGAGAAATGGCCTACATATGACAGCAAACTTCGACTGTTATTCCACGTTGCATGCCTAATCTGTGCTGTGTTAGGTGAGCCTTAGTTGCTGTGCTCTTCTCAAATAAGCGACTTCCATAGACAGTTTCTGACATACACAAGAGCATTAAGACACCTGAGGCTTATGTTTGTCAGGATTCTGGGGAAAGAGCTTGTGACCCTCTTATATGAAATGAAGAAATGATATGAGCTCCTCTCACTATTGACTAAAAATGTGGGGATGGGTTTGTAGTTAAAACATTTGATACAGATGAAAATAACCATGCTAAATTCTTGTTTTAGCCATGTTGTCCTTGTAAGACTTTTGGTTAGTGACTTTGCTTCAAAAGCACTTAGGATGATGCTAAGTCATGTCAAAACCAATGGAAATTAGTTGTCTAAAAGCCATCATATTAGTTCTTTTTTAGGAAAACAGCTCTATTACCATTAGGAAATAATTGTTAGAAAAATATAATGTGATTTTTCTATGCCCACTTTTTCTATTTGGGTGGAAAACATTGTAGTTAAGACACTTCATCCTATTACATATTCATATTAATCTCTCTCATAAGCAGCTCAGAAGGATGCTGCAGAGCCAGTATAACCAAGATAATAAGAACCTAAGTTCACAGTTTCAAAGCAAAGTCAAAGCTGTAGGGTCCCAGTTAAGTTCCTTAAACATCATCACCTCTAATGAAGCTGTAAATACCCTACAGTATCCTACCTGTCCTCCAGCCACCAGTGCAGAATGGTACAAAACTCATCTATGTCTTGCATTGCAGCTGCCACCCCATGTGGTGTCTCAACTATCCTTGAGCTTCTCAAATGGCATTAAATGCCAGTGCACAGTCAGTTGTATCAAGCCCTTGGTGTACTCTTAATTTGTTTGTCAGAATAGCCAGTTAGACTGGACATTTTCCTGAACTTTTAATATAATTTACCTTTGTTTCTATCTGCTGCTGGTGTCACTGATGTGTTACTATTTCATAGATGACTTTTAAAGGGGCTTAGTGCTGTCTCTCATGACTTTGTCCTTAAAGTCTTAAGGAGAATAAAATTACAAAACTGGGTAGAAGAATATTTTAGCTACAGATCAAGAGAACTACCTATTCTAGACCCCAAGGTCTGTTTGACTGCAATTTTCTCCCAAGAGAAGTAGTGGAAGCTTCGATACCTGAATTATTTAAACTTTGAGTAGGCAAAGAGTTGGAGAGTCTTGTAAGGATCAATTCTGTATTGACAAGGGGATGGACTAGCTGAACTGGCAAGGCTTTTTCATCACTAAATTGGGTGCTTCTAAAAAATGAAACTACAGCTTTAATGAGTACTTGCCCTACTCAGTGGGTACAGTTGCAATAGCAGTAGATATGCTGCTGGAATGAATTCTTTTAGCTTGGGTAGAAGAGGGGAACCTGGGAAGTCTGAAATGTCATTTGAAGTTCTGTGGTGTAAATGGAGTGAACTTTTTGTTTTGTTTTTTATACAGTACACTGCACATCAGGATCTTGACCTGTGACCAGTACTCTTGAAAAGGCAAGGGAGAAGGCTAATAATAAAAATACTAATTTGTTGTAAGTTATATTTTTATTTCAGGATTTTTGGGGGAAGGGAGGAGGCAAATTCTAGTTCTCCAAGTCCAGTCTGCAAAGCCTATATTGCTCCTTTAATTTCCACCAGGGATGTGAGGCATGGTCCTAAACAATCTGATATAACTTCAGAATTGTTCCTTCTTTGAAGACGGGTCTGGTCCAGATGATTTCCTGAGAACCCTGGCAACCTAAATGATTCTACGACTGAATTATTTGGCTTGCTCCACATGGGAGCCCTGGAAAGAATTAGCATATATGCAGTATTGATGATCTAGATCCTGAGTCTAGAAGCAAAGCAAAGAGTGAGTCAAATTAACTGCAGCGTTCAGATGGAAAAAAAAACCTTTGTCAAGTTCACTGTTTTCTTTGTACATCTACAACAGAACTGCCATAATTTGATCCTTTTTTCAGCTTAGGGCTCAACGGAGGTCAATGTAGCTCGGAGCTATACTTCAAGGGTTTTAACTCCATTTCCAAGGCTAACTATATATGCAAGTCACAGACTTGATTTTTTACTGAGAAACCCGAGATTTTTTTTTTCTTCTCTGTCAGAAACCAGGTCACTAATCCTGCAAACACTTAGCAATTGTAGCTAATGACTCAGTGTCAGTCGCATTATACCAGACAGAAATTTTATCTTCATTCCTCTTTAAAAAGCCTTCATCTTCCAGTGAGGCAGAGATCCCTGACTGTGCCTTACCATGCTATTATGGTAAAAACAATAATAATGAAATAAGGAAAACAGTGACCCAAACATGACAAAATTCAGGTCTTCTGTCACAACTGAGGATAGAAGATCAGCTTTGGCATCTTTAGATTAGACAGCTGAAGTTTATTTGATGACCTCATCAGGTAACTCCAAATTACCTTCCCAGTGTTGCATGCCTTTTTTTCAATATTCATGTGTTGATTTTGCAGCTTTTGTTATATTTAAGTGAAATGGTCTCTGCTTTGCCAATGATTGAGGTTTTTAGTAAAATGATATTTTGTTTTTTATTGTAACTTGGTCTCAATGATATTAGACGAAGCCAGAAATTTTGACATAATGGAATGAAATCAAGTGCCCAAAGATTTCCATATAACATAAGCATTCAAAACTGCAAAAAGAAAAAAATATTAATCCCTTACCTATTAATTTAAAAATAAGTGGGTTTGAACTCAAGCTCCCTTTGAAGATGTTGTAATGAATATGAGTCATGATCCTGCATACTTTGCTCCTTTTGACTAATGCCCTTTTCAATAGGAAGAGTGCAAGCAAAAAAAATATCTTTTGTTGTTATTATTCTTTCTTATTTATATACACATGATGTGGCAAATGACTTTCCTGTCACTGGAGGGACATCAAAAAGGAAAGCAGTTGCAAATTTCTTACAGAGCTGAACTTCCTGGAATACTTTTCTTGGCTTCCAGAAAATATTATAAAAAAAGCAATTTCTTACTTTCACTAGCTCCTTGAGGTAGGTGGAACTGAGAAATAGCTAACAGGTGGTTCCATAACTAAAGAATTATCTAGAGTATTTTATCTTGATTTTTAAAAATATTCAGACCTGACTTTTCAGACTAGCTTATTATTAGCTGGATTTCTTGCTGACATTACTAATATATACACATATATATATATGTATTTTAATTTTCTACTTGAAACAATGTAAATAAGACTGATTTTCAAAAAGATATTAAAACCTCAATTTTTTGTGTTGGGCATTTTGAGACCACCAGTTTGAGATCCTTGGTAATTTTGGAAAATCTTAGCTTCTCAAGAGGTCCGAAGAATTTAGATGTGAGGGTTTGACTTCCTGCTCATTTCTGTTCATAAATGGTGTGTGGGAGAGGGATTTTTGTTTGTTTCTCTTTTGTCCCCTGAATATTGATACCGGACCTGATTCTGCATCCATTGTATAGTAATTCAACTGGTGAAAATCCATTCAATGTTGATGTGAGCTTTCTATTATAATAGATCACCAGTAAATCCTGGAAACATTCAAGGTCAGGTTGGACGGGGCTCTGAGTGACCTGATCTAGTTGAAGACGATGTCTCTGCTTATTGCAGGGGGGTTGGACTAGATGACCTCTAAAGGTCCCTTCCAACCTCAACCATTCTATGATTCCATGACTCTATGATTCAATGAGATTGGTTAAGATTTTTTTTCCCAAAATGTCTTGTAAAGTTAATACTGGGAAGAAAATGGCAGTATTAAAGAGTGTCAGTGAAAAATTACTACAGCAGACATAAACGTTTAAACTCATAGTTACACACATGATTTCAGCCAAAACCCTCTCCTCTGTTACTAAGCTTTATTGTTTAAAAAAATCTGATTAGAGCTAGCGAGTAATGTATTCCAATTCTGTCTAAAGATTTAGAGAATTCACCAGAAAATAATAAACCAGGACTCTTGAGAAGTTTTACCCAGAGGAATATTTATTTCTGTTCTTGAAGATTATTGCATTGCCTTACGGGAGCTATGGGGTGGGCACTTTAGGAGTCTCATTCACCCTTTGGAACAAATTACATTATCCATAAAGTATTAAATCTTGCTTGGTAAGTGCTGATGGGATTTCTGCAGCATCCCAGAATATGAAGTCCAACCATACCATATAGATGAATAGGCTAGCACAGCCTACTGAAATCTTGACAGTAAGAGAAGAGTTTTTATTTGAACTAAGGTTCATATAATAGGGACTCTGTGCAGCCCCCTGTGAAGTCTGGGGTAGTCTATTCTCTTAGTTCAATAGGGTTTGAATACAATACCTTACCTTGCCTTATTCCACCAATAATCACAACTTTCCCCTAAACTAGTAGGACCATCTCCATATAGTTTTTGTCTACGTGAGGGAGGAGGAGAAGTTCTTTCCTACTGGTTATGTTACTACTTTGCTAGAGTGCCTGCTTCATGTATTTGAAGGAAGTCCTTTATCAGCTATTGAAATTTGAATTTCCCTGCCTGACAAACAGTAGTCTTACCAAAGGCATTCCTATCGCTAGGAAGCCGAACTTTATTTGGAGACCATCTGTTTCTGTGTGGCAGACACTATTTTCTCCAGCAGACCTTAAATGCACTGTGAATGATCAAAGTGTTAACTAAAATTTATTACATGAATCCAGTACAGTACTTATTCCTCAGTGAAAGTCCCTCCTAGAAGCTTTTAAAAGCATCTGTCCAGAAGGAAGTCAGAGTTAACACAGGGATTTTAGAATTAAGGCATGGTGATTTTGACAGCAATTATTCTTGGTTGTGCAGTTGTGCTTCTGGGTATGTGAGTTAGTTTCATTGAGTGTTGCCACATTATTCCTAGCTAGTAAAAAACTCCAAATGTTTAATAACACCTTTATTGCTCTAGCAGTAACTGCTACCGTAACACTAACTGTATATACAAAATCCACATTTTAGTACACTTATAATTTGAATTCACAACAAACTAATATTAACTATAAACTAACTAACCAATTTCTTTATAGAGGTCACAGACTGTTTGACTACAGCAGTGCCCTCACCCTCATCTTTCACAAAAAACACCCCCTCTGATAAAAATAACCATTTACTTCAGGTTCTCTAACAAATTTTACTGGAAGCTATTGATGGGGTGAGAAAGGGGGTTTTCTCTCCAAGGGTGATAAGCTGCCAGACAGCTGAACTTCAGTTTTGGTCCCTGAGATGCTGGAGCAATCAAGCCAGACTTGGAGCTTTCTAAGGCATGCTGCAACTCTGCCTGGTCTTGGAGCAAGATGATATGAGAAGGCACAAAGGTGACTTAGAGTTGCCTTCCTCCCCCCATCTGTGGGGTAGCAAGTTTTCCACCGCCATTCTTAGATGTGGGTTCCCCCAAAACTCCTTCCATTTTTTTCTTCACCTACAGAAGTCTCCATGGAGGCTGATAGAAAGGGATGGTCGGGCACTGAGAACTTGTCATATTTACTACTTTATCCTCTACCAGTGTACAGGAGGAAAAAAGTTCCTGTGAGAGGGGAATAGATGGAGTGAGAAAGTGTCTGACTTTCAGAAGGAACATGTAGTATAGAGAATTTTTTACTTTATAAAATTTCAGTTACAACTCTTCTCCTCCCAATACACAAACAAAATCCAGCCAGCATCTCAACCAACCTTTCAAAACCTTTTTCTGGCTTGAGGCTAATTGCAGCTTTGAATTCTGGGAAATACAGAGGGTGTCCAAGTCATTGAAACCAAGTCTTAATTTGGACCTGCGTTTCCTCCTTATTAAACTGTTGATAATTTGGTGCATGAGAGGACTGCTCCTGCAAACAAAAGACGTAGCCCCCTCTCCATCCTCTTATACTACAAAGCTTGCATTTTTCACAGTGGATTAGCAAGTCTAGACATCCTATAAAATGTCAATGAACGTATGGATCTTCAGTGCATATTTCTCAGGAGAGCTATGCTTGTTTGCAATGCTGCTCTCTCAGCCCAATCAATACAGCCACAACAGACTTTTGCATTTTCTGTCAGAAAACAGAACCCCACTCATTGAATTTTTTTCTTTCTTTCTAAGGCAGTTAATCAAATAGTGGAGGCAGAGGAAAGTGGGGGTAGGTGGGGGGTGGGGAGTTAGATCACATGCCAAGCACCCAGGGAAGTTGTGAATAAAGTATTTTATTTTAATTATTATTACTAACCACGAAGGCACGATAAGAATTATCATGAGAAAAATCATACCTCAGGGGCAAGACAAGGACTGGGGAAGAGAAGGGAAAGGAAGCACAGCTGAGTGCAAGAACCCCCACGGGATGTGATTATCTCCTGATAACAACATCCCCAGACTTATTGCTATTATGAAATTTCGTTTTTCCATTTTTTTATATACACAGATACATATATAAATTATTTAGGTGAAGTATTTCAATTCCCTGCAAACTGCGAGTTTGCATTAAAATGCTTCAACTGTGAGATTCCCAGGTATATTAATATCCACCCTTTTAGGATGTTGAGCAGTCCATCAGAATAAGCTCTTCATCTTCAGCTGTTTTATGATATTATTACAATGTATTTTAGTTGGGAATGGTGGATAGAACAAGTTTTCAGAGAAATAGACTTGTTTGGGTTCCATTTGGTTGCTGGAGGGGAAAACTCCACATAAAACGACTCTGGCTGTTCAGTAAGGCATCTTGATTTCTCATTATTATTTTTTCCCCAGCACAGTTCTATTTCTTCTCTCCTTTTTAGAAGTCCCAAGTCCCCTTCCCATCTACTTTAATAACAGTGAGAGGGGATTGCAGTCACAAGACACAGGGACCTCGAGGACTGCATTCAGATGTGTGTTTTGTATTTTGAGTTTCCTGGCAATTATATATAAAAAAGGGGATGGATTGATCCTGCTACTAAAAACAATTTCATCAATGTACAATTGTGATTTAACAATTTTTAGGGCTGAAAGATACTTAAAAAAATCCATCTCACTTTTTGTTAGGCTCGCCCAGATTATCTTTAATTTCCTTTTAAAATCCTTAATTTTTCCAGAAATTTTTATTTCAGTGTAAGGCCTTGATTGTAACACACTGATGTCATTTTGGAATAAGGCTGTTGGTGAATCAGAAGTGACAATACCATCTCATGATACAGTATTTCTCAGGAGTCACTGCAGATAACAACAACCATTTTGCTCATAGAGTCAATGTTAAAGCCTTTTGGACGCAGTGAGAAACTGCAGCAACTTTAACATAAGGGCTTTGTGTCAGTCACATAAGGAAGTGGAGGATGGTTAGAAGACTTCAAATCAGCCAAGTCTCACATGAACAGGCAGAATCTACTGAATTACATAGATACTCCTTCCACACAGGAGATGCACATGGACTTTGATTTATTATACTGAGCCAATGTAGAGTTTAGGGGAATTTTAAGCCAGGATAAAACCACATTAAATACTCTTATATCTGTGTTTGTGGTTTTGATAGGCCTCCACTTTCTGTTTCATATTGGAATAAGTGAGGGCCTGGCAGTTTCTTATTCTGTATCAGTTTGTTGTCAGTAAAAATATATCCCTGATAAGGAATTGTGTTTCCCTATCAAACGATTTGTAAAGGTAAAATTCAGGCTGGGAAAGAGGAATTCTGCACACTGATGAAGACAATGCTGATTGTCACTTCAGTTCCTGCATTTGCAGTAGTTTCTTCCCTTGATTTGTATGTTGTTCTGATGTTGTTTTACCTCTACTGACATCACTGGAGCAATTCCTGATACATATTTGTTCAGACAAAATCACAATCAGCCCTTCAGAATACATCTAGTTGCTCTTCCTCACTAATATAGCAAACAGGCATCAAAAATGAATGGAAGACAATGTTTCCTGGGCTTTTCTTATCTACTTGAAGCATTTTGTGAGAAAGAAACCCAACCCTACTCCACTTTACCAGTGAAATGAATGCTTACTGTCACCTGTAGAGATAGTAATACAATTGCAGCCTACAGACTCACTGGTCTTAGTTACCCTGACATCAGTAAGGAAACCTGTGGTTTTACACCACTAAAAAATAAAAATAAAACTACAGATCCTCATTTTATGTAACCTTCTTTAGCTCAGTTGAAATCAATAGAATATTTAGTCTCAGATGATCGTCTAGCTCAGGATGAGTATCACAAGCCTCATGGGTTATATACAGAAAAAAAGAAATAAAAGGTAAAAAAATAAACATATATATATATATACACACACAGGAATAAAGCTGCAGAAGATTATAGATCTCAGCAAACCCCACTATTTTGCATACTAAGAGAGAGACCAGGCTTCTGAAACCCAGGAGCTCTGCCTGACTGGATGGATACTTCCAGAGTGATCACCCCTCTGCCCTTGGGACTAGGAGAATTTTGCAGCAGAAGGATGATACAATGGATACTCTGCAGTTTCCTGATTCTAGATTACACGCTGTGATTTGTCCCACCTACTTCTAAGTCACTGGGGGATCTTCTTTAAAAGGCAGCAATAAGGTTTAGAAACAAAAGTTGAAAACCTATGCAAATGTAGTTGTACCTCTTTTAAGCATATGATGTTGTTTTGACATTCAGCCTTTCTAAACAAATGGAGTTTTTGACAGCTTTTACCTGTATATCTAACAAACCAGCTTCAGTGGATATTAAAGTTAATAAATAACATTTCTGCAAGGTAAGGCATTGTAATCTTGGAAGAGTGAGGGCATGAGAAAGCAAGAATTTCTATTGTGCATCCCATATGTTGCCATCACCAGAAGGTGAATTTTTTTTCCATTGAGAAAATTGCACCAGACAAAGATTTGCTGTCCTAAGACGTTGATGTCCTTTAGGTAGAAGTTACAAGCCCTAGCAGAGACACCAAACAGATACATAGTCTAGTATATCATGGACACACATCTGTTTTGTGTTATTATACAACATAAACACTCAGTGCAAACACCACAAAGAGAGCTAATCTGAATTTCTGTCTATAAAAGCTGTAGACTCAATTAGAAGCTGGACAGTGGAACATTGTGACCATAAACTGCGTTTCTTAAGAGGGCATAGCTATTTTTCAGGAAGATATGGATACACTATAGACAGTTCAAAGGAATGCCACAAACCTGATCCATGGGTTGGAAAACAAGCTCTGCAATGTCAGGCTTAAGGAGCTCAACTTAAATTATCAAAGGGAAAGTGAAGAAGTGAGTTGATCACTGCGTAAGATACTTAGAAATGTTTGATAGCAGGGAGCTTGTCATCCCTGCTAACAAGGGCATAACAAGATCCAATGGCTGGAACTGAAGTTTACACAAATACAACTTCAAAATAAAATGGCATTTCTTAGCACTGAGAGGATATGGCTTAGTGGCACCTGACCAGAGCAGATGTACTTGGCTTTTGGATTTTTTTAAGTGTAATTGGAAATCTCTTTATCTACATGTTTTGATTAATCAGAGAATCAAATTGAATTGGAGCAATTCCAATTGATGGAATAATTACTTGGCCTGTGTCTGCACCAGTGGGAGGAGGAACCCAAATGCCTCAGTTCAAGTTCCTGGAAAGAACCGACGGCGGTATGTCACTGGCATGCTCAGGAAGCACACAGTCTTATATTTAGGCAATGTTTACAATCACATTTCATGTTTCTGAACTTTAGTCTGATATTTGTTGAGAGAGAGTTTTCTTTGAGGGCATAACTTGGCTGTTGATGATTTGCCTTCTTCTGAAATGTAAGAGGTTATCTGCAACTGGAAATGGAATATAAAAGAAAGATTTATTTTGATCCTCATTTTCTACCTATTTGCCATCTACACTGAGCTAGAGATTTTTACTGAGAGGGTAAAATTTATTCAGCTCCCATCAGCACTTGAAGGGTCTGATGTCCCTGAAGTCTATGGGTTTTTTAGCACTTAACCTCTTCTCCCAATGCATTTTCTCTTCCTCTTGTCTGTGTTGAATTTCATCTGCCGTTGTGTTGCCCAGTTACCTAGAGTAGTTTAGTCAGGTCCATCTGGAGTTCCTACCAATCCTTTTGGGCCTGGAGTAACCTAAATAATTTTGTGTCTATGTCATAATAATCATAAAATAATTCTGTGTCAAAACAATTTTGTAAATTGGTGTTTCACATTTGTCCTGAGTGCAGCTGAACAAAATCTTTTGTGTATGGCTCCAGTCTTTGTGCCTCAAGGACTCCCCTATTATACACCTGTTCTTGACAGACTGAGGCCTAAAACAGGTTAGCTTAGTCACATATTAACCAGCAGGAAGAGAGTCATTCCTTTTTATTAATGCCTGCCTACTAGTTCAGTGTTTGGAATTCAGTCCCACCTATAAATCAACATCAGAGACTACAACCCGGTGTGTTCAAGAGCTTTGTTTAAACATCAAAAGAAGAACACAGACAAGCACTATGATAGAAATATAACTAATCACTTGCAAATACATCTTTCCTGTCAGTAGGAGCTTAACCTTTTTGTTTAATGTTACTTGAGAAAAATGCACTTATTTCCATTCTATCTATTTTCTTTAAAGCAATATACAGCTTTGCTATGAAAAATGATCATATTTATTCCTAATATAACACAAACCTAGCAAAATGGATTTTAGAAGTATTCCACTGACGGAAGATTTATGGAATCTTACAAGTTTCAAGGTTGCACAATTATTAATAAGAACATGAACTACTGAGATTGCTAAATGTATTTGGCTAACCCATCACTTGATAAAATGACAATTTATTAAGGAGAATAAATATATCTAGGGCTTTAGCTTGTTTGTTGACTAGCAAAAAACACAACATGATTGCATGTGGCACATTGATTGGATCAATTTAACTTCACACTCTGTTCCTGCTTTCTTAGCTCATAGGGGACTCTGCTAGGATTTAACCACAGTGTGCAGAAAATCCTAGAATCTATAGAACATTCCCTTTAATTTGAATGCTGCAGATTATGGATGAAAGATTGGTCACCTATAGGATTTAAGACTTCAAAGGAAAGGAAAGGAAAGAGAGACACAGAGGGGAAAAATACAAACAAAGAGCCCCTGTGAGAAAGAAGTGGAAATGCAGCCTCTTACAAGATGTGGGGTTGGGTTTGATAGAGTTCCCAAATCTGATTTTCCACTTACACAAAATCCACTGAACTCAGTATCATTACTCCTCATTTACATGTTGGGAAGGGAAAGCAGAATCAAGCCCATTTTTTCAACTTTAGCATAGTTCATTGCCAGCAAACACAAAAAATATCACTATGTTCCTGGTTTGCTTTCATCTTTTGGGCTTGATGATGATTCAGTCAATACAAGTTTGTCATTGATCAGCAGCATGTGCTTTGTCAGCAGGAGCAGGACATCTGTATTCCTTGTAATCTGCTTTGTAGATAATTAAAAGTGGTCCTCCCAAAGGTGTGGTTCATAATGCAAAAAGTGAAAAAAAATAGTGCATTGGATGTAGGACCTTCCTTCCAATGATACAAGTTGTCTTAGCTCTGTGCAGGTACAAATCCTTGGGTGGAGTTGGCCAGCTCCAGAGTATTCAGCCGTGGTTGAAAAATTTCTGGTTGAATTGCATATATCCAGCACTGCCCAGCTGGGTGACCCATAGGTCTTACCATATGTTGTGGTTTAATCCCAGTAGGGAGCTAAGCCCCACACAGCCACTTGCTTACTCCCCCTCAGTGAGGAGGGGGAGAGAATCAGAAGGGTAAAAGTGAGAAAACTCGTGGGTTGAGCTAAAGACAGTTCAATAGGCAAAGCAAAAGCTGCATGCACACACAAAGCAAAACAAGGAATTAATTCTCTCCTTCCCAATGGCAGGCACGTTTTCAGCCATCTCCAGGAAAGCAGGGCTCCATCATGTGTAACGGTTACTTGGGAAGACAAACACCATCACTCTGAACGTCTCCCACTTCCTTTCTTCTTCTCCCAGTTTTATATTCTGAGCATAACGTCATATGGTGTGGGATATCCCTTGGGTCAGTTGGGGTCAGCTGTCCCAGCTGTGTCCCCTCCCAACTTCTTGTGCACCCCCAGCCTGCTCGGTGGTGGGGTGGGGTGAGAGGCAGAAAAGGCCTTGACTCTATAAGCACTGCTTAGCAATAGCTAAAACACCAGTGTTATCAACACTGTTTTCATCACAAATCCAAAACAGTACATGCAAGCTACTACGAAGAAAATTAACTCTATCCCAGCCAAAACCAGTATACCATATCCACTATGCTCAGATGCAGATATATGGCAAACAGCCTTGCATTTCTGTCATGGGTGTCACAGTACATGATGGAGCTGCCTCCATCCTCCTTCTGGCACATGCACTTAGCATTTGTTCCTTTCCTCCATCTCACTTCTGTAATGGCCTCAGCAGATGTTTTGTGCTGTGCCCCAGGGACCTCGTATCGGTCAGTTTGGTTTTCTCACTTCAACCTCGCTACAAGTCAAGAGCATTGTCTCATCTTTAGAGGCTTTTGCACCACCTGGAGAGGAAATGTAGCCCAACTGTCTACAGCAGAAACCCCATCCTCCTTTTGAAGTCAAGAGAGGTGACTAGGTGATTCAGGGAGTGATACACAACTAAATTAAGCAACAACCATGTTCCTAAGTTGGGTGCTACGAATTAGTTTATGTTGTCCACCCTTTAAAGCTTTCTTTTTCCATTTTTTTTCTTTATACCCTTTCCTCTATTTTTCTCTCCCTTCTTAATACCACTGGGTAGCAGATAGGTCTCTTCTTCTATCTTTCAGTCACCAATCCCTGTCTTTTCACACCCTTCCACCTCCACTTCACTCTGTATCTCAAAAATGAACTGAAAACCAAAATTATGTCCTTTTCTTGGCCTATATTTCCAAATTTGATTTTTCTAGTATTTTGTTCTAGTAACTGTTTACTCGCCCTAATCCTATAGAATACTTCAGGCTCCAATTTAAATGAAACCTGCCCTGCCAAATAAGATTGCCTTGAATTGCCCGTCATAATGTAAGCTACAGTTCTTTCATTTCCTGGAGTGTTAATGGTAAAAGTATAGCACTAGTGAGCATCACAGGCTGTACAATACATTATAAATAAAGGTACAGAAAATACAGTATTCAAGAAAAAAGGTAGTAAGTTTACTGTAGGAGTACTGTTCAAATTAGTACTCTGTAGAATTTGTTAGTAGTTCCCAAAACAGCAGTCAGGTACTCACTAGCACAAAACCGAAGCAAATTCAGGAAAGAAACTGTCCATAGCACAAGCCCTAGAAATCTTCCAAGGGTTCAGGTCTGATCTATTTGCCCTTATTGAATAATGTTTTTTTTCTTTATAAGCTGCTCCATTGAAATTGCAATGTGGAAAAAGTATTGTGCAATGCGGAACAAGTCAGTACCTGCAAGCTCTTTGAAAAGAGCTCTTGCCAAAACCATGCAACTTGACACTCAGCTAGATTAAATAATACTCACATAATCATACAACCTTCTTGGAGTATAAGCTCTCTTGCATTTTTGGTTCTGGTTTGGTACAGTGCCTAACACTCCAGCATCCTGGGAAGGATGGATTTCCAAGCCTCTACAGAAAATCAGTGCTGAGATAGGGAAACATAATTGATATGAGCAATAACACAGCCTATAATATCATGTCCCTGTTCCTTTTTGTGGCCTCACATCACCTGTTCAATCTCAGCATGAAGATGTGTGCCTAAAGCAGCCAAGATGCTTATACAGTATCTCAGACAGTATTTACATTGCTTAGCCTCAAAAGTCAGAGGAAAACAAGAGGTTTTGGCACCACATACTCATATAGCTGTGGTGGTTTTATATCCAAAAATCTAACATGAGATGTTCAAACTTACACTTGATCTACCTGCCATGTAGGCATCTCAGTGCCAGTTCAGGACTAAAGTTAACAAAAGGATAGGACTTCAGGTATGGCTAAACCCCCACTGGCCCTGACTGTGGGAGGAAAAGACTGGCAATCCATTTGTATGTTTAAATGTCTCAACAGCATTTCTTGATCTCCACTTCCATTCCAGTTATTACTAAATGCATTTTCACAGCAGCAACATTTTGGCTCTGCTGAGCTCTCCAGAGAATCCTCATCCAAGAAGCTGGAGTGTAGATGGAAAGGGAGTAGGTGGCAGATGATTTCATAGAGTTTAACTGATAGGCTTATCCTAATCCTCATGCTTTCGCCTATTGTAAATCTTCTCATTTCTCCCTTTTTTGAAACCTGCACTCACATGGTATCTTTTTTAGATATTTATAAGATATTTATTAGATATTTTTTATGATTGCTTATCTTAATATTGCTCAGGAAAATTTATGATTTTTTGATTTATTTTTAATCTTCTACTGAGACTCAATGCAAAGGTTGGTTCAAAAATCACAAATAAAATAGGCACCTTAAAGTTTCTTACCTACTACATGGATTGTATTGAAAAGTCAGAGGCTTGGCAGCAGGACTTCCTATGAGGATTTGTGATTGCCCAAGATATCTTTACCCTGTCATACTTTCACACGTGAAACTCATCCTGAAGTAAAGAGGACTCAGTATTTTCTTCTAGTAATGTTTATCTGGAGTTTGGTGAGTGTTATCACTACAACAGTTATAACAAATCACCCCTTTTGGGGGAACCAAGGAAAAACTAAATTTATGGTTACATTGCAAAGTTAAGACCAGGCTCAGCTAAGAACTAAACATGATAATTTCTGCATTGCCAGAGATAGCTCAGCTGCACCTTGGGCAGAGAGGGAAAACTTGTCTGATAAAATGAAGAAATACCATCTAATATGGTGACTCAGGACCTTCAGTCAACATAGAGAAATGAGTATTATCAGAGAGCAAGTCATCTTATCCTGCTGGAAGTGCCCAAGGTAGTCAGACAAATCACACACTAAAAAAATCCATTTCTCCCCATGAAGTTCTAAAGAAATCTTAGTGTGAAAGTCAAAAGCCAGAAGAAATGACCCCATTCAAAGGTTATACTAATAAATTAAGTATACTTGCATGGTGGTGTCTGCCAGGGAGGCCGACTGAAACAGAATAGTCCATGCCCATAGCAATAAATTCTCTTAAACTTTAGAACAGTGTGGCTGGCTTCATCCAAAATGTCTGTTAGGAAAAGTTTCTGGTCTGTGCTGGCTCCCAGACTGTGCCTGGGAGAGAGTGTCTGGGAGGCTGCTGGTCTCCTGAGCCTGGAGGGACAGCTCTGACAGGCTGAGAACAGACAGTAGCCATCCACTGCAAGGGAAAGCTCCTGAGCAGCATTTAATTTAGGAGAGAGGACAAGTGTTTCCATTCTGCTTAAAAAGAGATAATCCAGGACAATGTGACAGAACAGGGTAGGTTGCTTTGCCTTGGTCACACTTTGTCAGCACAGATGTTACAGTCCATATTATGATACATATTATGTCCAGGATCTTCCTCTCCAAAAGCTGTTGCCATCTGGGCTAAGCCATTACAGAGCTTATCAAAGAGTGGCTATGCCTGTACAGATAGCCTGACATGACTTCAGTCTCCAGAAATCCCCTCATTTATGCCCTGGAATCTAAGCCTGTGGTAGTTAAATTTCCACAGCCAGAAGTCTTGAATTTGTGTTCTGCAGAAGTGTTGCAGACGCTCTGCTTTTGTTTTTGTAAGGCTTTTATGTTTTAAAATGCTCTGGATATATTTGATCTTGTCTATTTTTTAAATGACTTGTCAACAGTTTCCTATCGAGGTATAAAGGGGCTGAGAGGAAGCAGATTTTTAATGCTAGAATACTGCCTGCCTTCTCTGCTGGGTTAAGGTACAATAAGACATAAAAATTTAGAAGCCTGTTACAATGTCAAGAAAGATCTTGAGCGTATATCATTTAAGGCCTTTGCGCATCTAGACAGCTATTGTGGAAGACAGCAAGTCTTGACTTAACCTACAATGTAGGCATACATGTTCGCTAGGGACAGTTTATCTGTAGAGGTCTAGGAAAATTCATTTAATCTATACTGGTTCCCAGTGTTCACAGTTGTCATGATAAACCCTTCATGAATGTTAAATTCTCTTTTAAAACTGAATCCTGATTGGAAAAAGACTGGGAGGAATTTTGGAACAAGCAATTAACAGGTATAGAAAGATACTACTCTCAGCTTTAATATTTTCTGTGAAAGCAAGAGTTGTTGAAGCACTCCCTGTGCAAAGGAGCCCATCCAGCTCCATCTCTCCATGGAGGTGCTACTGGGTGCTGGGGATTGCAAATGCCATGATGGCAGTGGGAAGGTCTCACTGAAGGGCAAAAGCTCCTGCACCATGTAGAAAAACAAAATCACCTCCCACCAGCCCACTCCTTCCTGGTTACAGTTACACTTCCATGAGTGAAACTGCTGAAACATATTAGAAGTGGCTAATTAAAAGATGTGTTAGACCAGGTTTCAGTGTCCAGGAGGAAAGGGAAAAACCCTCTCCAGCGCTCAGAGGCCAAAATAAGAGTGCAGAGTGCTGTGGGAAAAATTTCAAAACAGAAAACCTCATTACATGTGCTGCTTTTTACAGCATACAACAAAGTCCAGTTTTGGAGGAATTATGTTCCAACCAACATACTTTGTTATTGGTCTCTGATGCTGAGGTCCACAGCATTAGTTACATGAACAAAGCGTTAGCTTTTTGAATTGTCATTGATGTGTCTTCATAGAATTTGGTTCTGCTTAAATAGCAAGAATCGCTGATCACTATTGAGACCCTCATCTCTCATTGTTTAACTCTAAAATTCCTTTAAGTTACTGGAAATTTGATGTTTGCTCTGCAGTGCTCTGCATTCACTCTGTCATGTTTCCTCCACGCCATTAAATCTTCAGGCCTATAGATGTATTATTCATATGCTCATTCCTTCCAAATACATAAAATTAGATATTGCTCAGTTGGGCCCCAATCCTGCAAAAATATGTGCATGTATTATTCTCAGCACGTGAGCAGTGTGAAAAAGGTGAAGAGAGTCCTTAAATTGTGCATACCTGCTTGTAGGATCATGGCTCCTATCAGTAAGAGCTGAAATAGCAAAGTACCTTGGGTTAATTTATTACTTCTTTATTATTCCCTTTAAAAATGTAAGTTGATTTTAAAATAAAACATCCCTCTGAAATGGAAAGTTCAAACATTTAACTTGAAAAAGAGAAGTCTATGCCAAGTCATTTAATGTTTCCTCTTTTCTAATGTTTGGTTTCAATGAAACTGTTACAAAACTGTGGTTGCATTTGCATGTAGTTTTTTTCCTTCCAGGAATATGCAGAGTTGATCAGTTCCTGCCTCTGAACTGCTCAGCTACAAACCTGCATGAAACCCAGGGGTTTATAACACAAAAATAAACACAAGAGAAGGGCACAAATAGACTAAGTGGGCAGACCCCAATACAGTGGGGTCCAGTGTTATATAAGACACCCCAGGGTATCCAGGTCATCTAGAAGGATGACCAGGTATGACACAGTTACAGGTAACCCATTCTCTTCTGGAGTAGCAGGTCACCAGTAGATTTTTCAAGTGATAGTGATCACCCATGAATTGTGTCCAGCATATCTACATGACCGTATCTATATTAGGTAACTAACTGACAGTCCTCAGCTCGCAGAGCAAGAGCTGGTCATGAGATCACAGAATCATAGAATAGAATCAGTTGGGTTGGAAAAGACCTTTAAGAACATGGAGTCCCTGTAGGTGGGAACATTAAGTCACCTTCTGGGAAGAGGCCATGGTATGTCATTTGGTGAAGGTGAAGGTTTCCTTTAAGTTGTACCCTCTGACTCCTTGACACCGTTGTCTCTTTCCACCCCATACACCAGTTTCTACTGGTTGTTGGCTAAAAAAACATGTCTACGGCCTGTAACAAGCAAAGGAGGTCAGAGTTGAAGAAGGAAGCAGCTAAAATGAATGTGAGCCTGTGCAAAGGGTGCAAACTGAGGTATAATGATATATGACTGAATAAATACAGAACATTCCTAAAGCATGAGACATGATAGGTCTGAGCACATGCTGATCCTCAAAGCTGGGGAGAAAAGTTGGGAATCCAGATCTCTGATAACGTTCAACACCAGTAAAGCAAAAAAGAAATATATATGTGTACATGTACTGTGCCTCAATTTTAACAATGAGAAGAGAAAATTCTACTCTTTTATTTACATGCTTGGAGTTTTCCGTTAAACAGCTCATGAGCTGTTAGCTAAATGTGCTTCCAAACGACCTGCAGTAAGCAAAGCTCCAACCGAAAGCCCTACCCTTAGACACTGATCAAATTAATAACCTGCAACATGCAAGCTGGAGCTGTTCAAGTACAGACAGTATGTCTAGAGGCATGTACCACTTGAACAATATGTGTCTGTGCATAAATATACCATCCACTTCTGTCTCACCATGGGGCAATTGTCCTTCCATTGAGAACAGGGCAGTCTCTGCCACTCCAGTTACCTCTTTCCCCTGTAGTTGCTATAGTTGTGATAGATGCTTGAACTAAGGCAATGTTTTTATATGAATCTGAGCTGCTGGTACAGAGACCTTTGGGAAATAATCAATTATGATATTAGAATAACGTGTGGTGCTGATGGATACCTTTGCTGACAAAAGTCTTGCTCACACAAGGTGCTCAGCACTGGTCCCTCACTTTGCCTTGCACATCTTTCAGGACAGGACATCTTGATACAAATAGACCAACCAGAGTCTTCAGCTGATCTGGCCTTCAGAGCCTTAATTTACAGCAGCAATAGCAGAATTTGGCATCAGGAGTTATTTCAGAAGTGGACTGGGCCCAACATTGTTTCATAGGCTTTATTGTAAGAAAAAATATGTAATTGCTTATAAGTGATTTACTAAGTATCCTTTTACACAGATGTAGCTATTATTATTGTTTTGTTTTAATTGCCGATGATTCTCTAATTTGTGTTTCTTTAGCTGAACCCACCAATTGGGTGGTGTTTCACATTCTGTGATGTTTTTGAAACAAAATCCACAATGGAGCAACAACAGTTCAGCCCTAAGCCTTTTCCCATTAGTGATAATAAACAGCAGCTAATCCTTAGCAACATTAAAGGACGATTTAGTTTGCAGACTGTCATATCCTTTAAATATGTTCTCCAAGAAAAAGAGAGGGGGATGTCAATACAGTGCATCTCCTCCTAGTGGCAACACAAGGGAAATCCCAAATTTACTGGATTGTACCACTGTGACAGAATGTCATTTCAACTGCCTTATTAACTGTATGAAAAAATATATCACAACAGTGAGAAAACTTCTCAGTTATCTATATCTTACCCCTAAGGCTATTGTCATGAGCCAGTGGCATACTAAGGAAAGAGTACTAATTCAGTTGTCAGCTGCCTTGCCTGTTAAACAGGAGGAAAAATACCAGCAACAAAATTGAAACAAGTAATAAGGGTAATAGAAAGGTCTGGATACCCTTGTCCGCTTGATTTCTTAAATTAAACAAATACAATTACTTGTCTTGTTTTCCCTGTCACATAACATTGTACTGGGAGTATCGTGCTGTCTTCTAATTCAGTATTTACTCTGCTTAAAATGCTACATGGGTTGCACTTTAAAAACGTAAGTGCTGGAATATTATACTCCAAGTTCATGACCTGCATTATAAACCATAAGAGGATGAGCAATGATCTGCTAAACCAAAACATGTTCAGGGGCTGGAAAGTGCAGGCTCACTGCTAAGGATTAAGTAAGCCTATTGGTTTCTCTACAGATAATCTGGGTGGTTTGATTAATCATAGACAAAGTCTTCATAGCAGGAGGTGGATTGTCTCCAGGTGTTTGTTTCACAGAGATCAGAGAGTTTTGTGAGACAAATGCAATGACTTGATTCCCCATGTCTCTGTTTTTTGCATAGCCATTCAAAGCTGTGGGCACTGAAGACAGTATTCAGTTTCCATAATTCAGTGTCATTTGGGGGGACTCTGCTGCTTGATAAGTATGCAGATGTCCTGTAAGTCCTATGTCACGCCAGCCCACCCTGTGCATATATCTCAGGATATCTCAGATGTCTCTACATGCCTGTATTTAACCAACTGAAACCTACCATAAGAATCAAGTGTATAAACAAATCTGTTAACATTTGTGACTTTGGAGCACTGTGCTAGTGTCTGGAGTGGTGGTGAAGCATGTGTAAATCTCAAAAGTGTTCTTTTCAGAAGACATAATTTTTTTTTCTCATAATTTTGGTGGCTGATATTAGTTGCTGAGACATTTGGGAAGGGTTCCGTTTAAGATTGAGACACCAAGTGGCAATGCAGCTGCACAGCCAAGAGCACCTATGGCTATCGGAAATGCCTTAGAATATCCTCCCTTGCCTTGAGTCACATCTCCAGAAGGACTCAGGTATACTGTATGTCTCATGGTCTGTATGGCAAGCTCATATGGCAAGGAAGACCTTTCCATATGGAAGCATAGGCAGCTGAGTTACATGCTGTTCCCCTGTCTTCTTCTCTGAGTCCATTTACCATTACCTTTACTGTATTTTGTCATTTGTACTTACACAATGTTTATGTGAATTCCACACGTTTGTTTGGTTGGAATCTTACAGGTGTAAGTGACTATACAAATTAAAGGGAAATAGGCCTTTCAGAAGACAGAAAATGGTCATTTCATGTCTGCATGAAAAGAGTGGAAGTATTTCTAGAGGTGCGAGCAGGATTTCTACTTTTGCCCCTGTAAAAACTGATTGCAAAAAGTGCAGTGTACATAATAGAAGATGATAACTAAGGGAGTTCCAGTGCAGGTTGATGAGTCTGTAACTGCCAGACCACTGGTTTAATTAGAGTTCAGCTATCGAAAGAAGTTACTATGGAGGTGTTGTGGTTTAGCTCCGGTCAGCAACTAAGCACCACACAGCCGCTCGCTCACTCCCCCACCCTTGTGGGATGGGGGAGAGAATCGGAAGGGCCAAAGTAAGAAAACTCGTGGGTTGAGATAAGAACAGTTTAATAATTAGAATAAAACAGCAATAATACTAATATAATGAAAAGGAAAATAATGAGCGAGAGAGAGATGAAACAGTAGGAGGAGAGGGAAAGGGAAAAAAAAAACAAAACCAAAACTGAACAACAAGTGCTGCAACCGCTCACCACCCGCCGACCGACGCTGCCGGTCCCCGAGCCGCGATCGCTGCCTCCCCCAGCCAATTCCCCCAGTTAATATACTGGGCATGACGTCACATGATATGGAATACCCTTTGGCCAATTCGAATCAGCTCTCCTGGTTGCATCCCCTCCCCTCCCGGCTTCTTGTGCATCTGGCAGAGCATGGGAAGCTAGAAAGTCCTTGACTAGTGTAAACACTACCCAGCAACAACTAAAACACCAGGGTGTTATCAACATTATTTACATACCAAGTCTAAAACACAGCACTATGCTAGCTACAGTGAAGAAAATCAACTATCCCAGCTAAAACCATGACAGTATCCACCCCTTATTCCATACCATTTACGTCATGCTCAGGTCTCATACTATCCAATATGACCTCAATAACCACCACCCGCCTCCCCATCCTTTGATGACATATGTAGATATCATTTATCATTCCCGTAGTCTATGGACCATCCCTGTAGAACATCTGTAGAGGGTCCACACATGTCCATTGAGTTCATTCAGTCCATAACTTTGGGCTCCATCTACCGTAATAGTCCTTCAAGGCTGGAGAGATGGTCTGCGTGGTGTTGGATTGTTGCATGCTGAAGCCAGTCTTTGTCGCACCACCGCTACACGTTGCTTGGTTCAATCAAAGTTCATTCTTCATTAATTTTGGAAATTCTTACTATGATACCATTGATACAGCATATAGCAACCATAGGAGTGATGACATACAATATCATATAGCAATTAACAGCATACCGTTCAGTTCATTGGCTATTTTCACCCAAAATCAAATCCCCTTGAGGCACACATCGAACTCCTCCATCCTCCCGCATTACCCACCAAGTGCACCCAGGTCCTCGAGCAAAAGCAATCCCACGAATGGGTTTGCCTTTGCCTGAGACAGGAATAACCCAGACGGTTTTCCCCAGCATATTTTTTACGTGCACTACAGGGACTTTACCCCCTTCCACAGTACGTAAGAGTTCTGACTGGGCAGGCCCAGCTCGATTGGCAGATCCCCTAGTGTTGACTAACCAGGTGGCTTTTGCTAAATGTGTATCCCAGTGTTTGAATGTCCCACCCCCCATTGCTCTCAGTGTAGTCTTTAACAGTCCATTGTATCGCTCAATTTTCCCAGAGGCTGGTGCATGATAGGGGATGTGATACACCCACTCAATGCCATGCTCTTTGGCCCAGGTGTCTATGAGGTTATTTCGGAAATGAGTCCCATTGTCTGACTCAATTCTTTCTGGGGTGCCATGTCGCCATAAAACTTGTTTTTCAAGGCCCAGGATAGTGTTCCGGGCGGTGGCATGGGGCACGGGATATGTTTCCAGCCATCCGGTGGTTGCTTCCACCATTGTAAGCACATGGCGTTTGCCTTGGCGGGTTTGTGGCAGTGTGATATAATCAATCTGCCAGGCCTCCCCATATTTATACTTCAGCCATCGTCCTCCATACCACAGAGGCTTTACCCGCTTGGCTTGCTTGATTGCAGCGCATGTTTCACATTCATGGATGACCTGTGCAATAGTGTCCATGGTCAAGTCCACCCCTCGGTCGCGAGCCCATCTGTATGTTGCATCTCTTCCTTGATGGCCTGAGGTGTCGTGGGCCCACCGAGCTATAAATAGTTCACCTTTATGTTGCCAGTCTAGATCTACTTGAGTCACTTCAATTTTAGCAGCCTGATCTACCTGTTGGTTGTTCCGATGTTCTTCAGTGGCCCGACTCTTGGGGACATGAGCATCCACATGACGTACCTTCACAACCAAGTTCTCCACCCGGGCAGCAATATCTTGCCACAATGCAGCAGCCCAGATGGGTTTGCCTCTGCGCTGCCAGTTGTTCTGCTTCCACTGCTGTAACCACCCCCACAGGGCATTTGCCACCATCCATGAGTCAGTATAAAGATAGAGCACTGGCCATTTTTCTCGTTCAGCAATGTCTAAAGCCAGCTGGATGGCCTTTACTTCTGCAAACTGACTTGATTCACCTTCTCCTTCAGCAGTTTCTGCGACTTGCCGTATAGGACTCCATACAGCAGCCTTCCATCTCCGATGCTTTCCCACCAGACGACAAGACCCATCAGTGAACAGGGCATATTGCTTCTCATTTTCTGGCAGTTTATTATACAGTGGGGCCTCTTCAGCACGTGTCACCTCCTCCTCTGGTGACATTCCAAAATCTTTGCCTTCTGGCCAGTCCATGATTACTTCCAAGATTCCTGGGCGACTGGGGTTTCCTATTCGAGCCCGTTGGCTGATCAGTGCGACCCACTTACTCCATGTAGCATCAGTTGCGTGATGTGTAGAGGGGACCCTCCCTTTGAACATCCAGCCCAGCACCGGCAGTCGAGGTGCCAGGAGGAGCTGTGCTTCAGTACCGATCACTTCTGAAGCAGATCGAACCCCTTCATATGCTGCTAATATCTCTTTTTCAGTTGGAGTGTAGCGCGCTTCGGACCCTCTGTATCCCCGACTCCAGAACCCTAGGGGCCGACCTCGGGTCTCCCCTGGTGCTTTCTGCCAGAGGCTCCAGGTAGGGCCATTCTCCCCGGCTGCAGTGTAGAGCACGTTTTTTACATCTTGTCCTGCCCGGACTGGCCCAAGGGCTACTGCATGAACTATCTCCTGCTTTATCTGTTCAAAGGCCTGTCGTTGCTCAGGGCCCCATTTGAAATCATTCTTCTTCCGGGTCACTTGATAGAGAGGGCTTACAATCAGACTGTAATTTGGAATATGCATTCTCCAAAAACCCACAACGCCTAAAAAAGCTTGTGTTTCCTTTTTGCTAGTTGGTGGAGACATGGCTGCTATTTTGTTGATCACATCCATTGGGATCTGCCGACGTCCATCTTGCCATTTTATTCCCAAAAACTGAATCTCCTGTGCAGGTCCCTTCACTTTACTTTGTTTTATGGCAAAACCAGCCTTCAGAAGGATTTGGACTATTTTCTTCCCTTTCTCAAAAACATCTTCTGCTGTGTTGCCCCACACGATGATGTCATCAATGTACTGAAGGTGTTCCGGAGCTCCACCCTGTTCCAGTGCAGTATGGATCAGTCCATGGCAAATGGTAGGGCTGTGTTTCCACCCCTGGGGCAGTCGATTCCAGGTGTACTGGACACCCCTCCAAGTGAAAGCAAACTGTGGCCTGCACTCTGCTGCCAACGGGATTGAGAAGAATGCATTAGCGATATCAATTGTGGCATACCACTTGGCTGCCTTTGACTCCAGTTCGTATTGAAGTTCTAACATGTCCGGCACAGCAGCACTCAGTGGCGGAGTGACTTCGTTCAGGCCACGATAGTCCACTGTTAGTCTCCACTCTCCATTAGACTTCCGCACTGGCCATATGGGACTGTTAAAGGGTGAGTGGGTCTTACTGATCACTCCTTGGCTCTCCAGTCGCCGAATGAGCTCATGGATGGGAATCAGGGAGTCTCGGTTGGTGCGGTATTGTCGCCGGTGCACTGTTGTGGTGGCAATTGGCACCTGTTGTTCTTTGACCTTCAGCAACCCCACAACAGAAGGGTCCTTCGAAAGACCGGGCAAAGTAGACAGCTGTTTAATTTCCTCCGTCTCCAAGGCAGCTATACCGAAAGCCCACCTGTACCCTTTTGGGTCCTTGAAATACCCTCTCCTGAGGTAGTCTATGCCAAGGATGCACGGAGCCTCTGGGCCAGTCACAATGGGGTGCTTTTGCCACTCATTCCCAGTTAGGCTCACTTCAGCCTCCAATACAGTTAGCTCTTGGGATCCCCCTGTCACTCCAGCAATACAAATGGGTTCCGCCCCTACATAGTTTGATGGCATTAGGGTGCACTGTGCACCAGTGTCCACTAGAGCCTTATACTCCTGTGGATCAGATGTGCCAGGCCATCGGATCCACACAGTCCAGTAAACCCGGTTGTCCCTTTCCTCCACCTGTCTGGAGGCAGGGCCCCTCTAATTCCAATTGCAGAATTCGCAACCCACTTCTTGTGAATGGGAATCAGAAGTCTCCCTATTAAGATCACGGATAGAATCAGCGCTTCTACTCCTCTGTCTGGGGAACTGCCTACTGGAAACTGGAGCAGCAACTCTTCTGGAGGTCCCCCCTTGAGTGGTTGTTTTTCCTTGCAACTCACGTACCCGTGCCTCCAGGGTCGAGGTAGGTTTTCCATCCCACTTCCTCATGTCCTCTCCATGGTCACGCAGGTAAAACCATAGGGTGCCCCGTGGTGTGTATCTTCTCTCTTGAGCAGAAGGACGCTTACTCCTAATGGCCGAGATACTGGTCCGTACAGGTAGGGAGTAGGACATATCTTCTTTGAATTGCTGGAACTCCCGGGACAATTTCTCCACAGCTGAGACGAGGGAGGAAGAGACATGTGCTTCATAATCCCGGAGTTTATCAATCACATCCTCTACCGTTGGTGCCTCTTCATCTTTCCAGGACATTACTGCCAGGGAGTTTACATGGGATGATGGTGCGCTCCGTACAAACTTCCGCCACATGGGTCGTGTGCACTGGGCTTCATCTGGATCTTTGGATGACTGTTCACTACCCAGGTCACCATAAATCACCTCAAGCACAGCTAATTCTCTCAGGTACTGGATACCTTTCTCCATGGTGGTCCATTTTCCAGGGCGATATATAACATCTTCCTTGAAGGGGTACCTTTCTTTCACAGCAGACAGGAGTCGCCTCCAGAGGCTGAGGCCTTGTGTCCCTTTTCCAATTGCCTTGTCAATGCCCCCGTCCCTAGAAAGGGATCCCAGTTGTTTGGCTTCCTTACCCTCTAATTCCAGGCTACTGGCCCCGTTATCCCAGCATCGGAGCAGCCAGGTGACAACATGCTCACCTACACGACGGCCGAAATCTTTTCGTATATCTCGTAGCTCACTTAAGGATAGGGATCGGGTAGTTTCCGTCTCTTGTACAAGTTCTTCCTCTTCCTTCTCCTCTCTTAGTAACGGCGCTGCTTCTCCATCATCCTTTTCTAAACGAGTTGACTTTCTCTTTGAAGATTTCTTCTTTTGTATAGGGGCAACTGATACTGGCACGGGTTGATTCTCTGATTCAGCTTCAGTGTCCGTCATGGGTGTTTGAGCGGTCACAGTGCCTGTCGTCGGGCTTGGAGCTGCTGCAGTGCCTGTTGTGGGGGTTTGAGGGACCACAGTGCTTGTCGCTGGGCTTGGAGCTGCTGCAGCGCCTGTTGTGGGGGTTTGAGGGGCCACAGTGCTTGTCGTTGGGCTTGGAGCTACTGCAGCGCCTGTTGTGGGGGTTTGAGGGGCCACAGTGCTTGTCGCCGGGCTTGGAGTAGCCGCAGGGCCTGTCATTTTCCCTTGGTGGTACTGAATACTGTTGAATAGGGCTCGGTAGGCATGGGCCAGGCCCCAACACATTGCAGTGATTTGTATCTCTCTGGAATTGCTAGGGTGACAGCATACTTCCTCCAAATATTCTACTAATTTTTCAGGATTCTGCACTTGTTCAGGGGTAAAGTCCCAAAACACTGGGGGTGCCCACCGTCTCAGGCATTTGCCCATACTCTCCCACATACCCTGCCACCCATAATTATCGAGCCTTGGGGCAGATCTCTGGATGATATTCTTGAATTGCTTATTAACCTTAGACAAAACCGAAACAATCTGCCATAGGAATATCAACAGATGTATCTTAACTACCCAAGGATGTTCAAGAGACTGAAAAGTTGTTGTAATGAAGGAGGAGACATTACAGAAGATGGTAGCTAAGGTGCCATTCTGTATTTCCTCCATAAAGAACCTCTCAGAGGAGGAGGTATAATTGCTAATTGTCTCCATGAGGTGGTAGCCGAAGTACAGTAACGGCTTCCATGCAAAACCCAAATAACCGATAAAACTCAAGGCCAGTGTTTTAATAACAAATCTCCTAGGCAAAACATCTCTAACCACTGCAGAGCACAGCAAACTACAAAACCCAATGCCAATCTTTAACACGTACTTCAAAATCAGCATGGTGTAGGTCTGACTACTAATATCGAGAACAGATGAATCAATGCTGTGACCAGCAACTGTTATTATCTCAAACCCTTCGTGCCCCACGTTGGGCGCCAAAAAGGACTGTTGTGGTTTAGCTCCGGTCAGCAACTAAGCACCACACAGCCGCTCGCTCACTCCCCCACCCTTGTGGGATGGGGGAGAGAATCGGAAGGGCCAAAGTAAGAAAACTCGTGGGTTGAGATAAGAACAGTTTAATAATTAGAATAAAACAGCAATAATACTAATATAATGAAAAGGAAAATAATGAGCGAGAGAGAGATGAAACAGTAGGAGGAGAGGGAAAGGGAAAAAAAAAACAAAACCAAAACTGAACAACAAGTGCTGCAACCGCTCACCACCCGCCGACTGACGCTGCCGGTCCCCGAGCCGCGATCGCTGCCTCCCCCAGCCAATTCCCCCAGTTAATATACTGGGCATGACGTCACATGATATGGAATACCCTTTGGCCAATTCGAATCAGCTCTCCTGGTTGCATCCCCTCCCCTCCCGGCTTCTTGTGCATCTGGCAGAGCATGGGAAGCTAGAAAGTCCTTGACTAGTGTAAACACTACCCAGCAACAACTAAAACACCAGGGTGTTATCAACATTATTTACATACCAAGTCTAAAACACAGCACTATGCTAGCTACAGTGAAGAAAATCAACTATCCCAGCTAAAACCATGACAGGAGGGAATATTATTTTCAGGTAAAAGCAAGGGACAGGATTTCATTCTTGGCCGTACCCACGTTAGCACAGCATTACTTCCAAATCTTCCACACTGCTCTTCAGTAACACTCATCAGCTTCACTCCTTCTGGTACACCTGTATTGCTTCCAGCTCCACAGTGATGACAAGGGACACAGACTTTTAGTAGTACCCAGTGACAGGACAAGAGGCAATGGTCACAAATTAAAACACATGAAAATATTTTTTCTTCTGTGAGGGCAGCCAAATACTGGCACGGCCTGCCTAGACAGGTTGTGGAGTATCCATCCTTGGAGATATCCAAAACCCATCTGGACATGGTCCTAGGTGACCTGCTTTAGGTGGCCCTGCTTGAGCAGGGCGGTTAGACAGGGTGACTTCCAGAGGTCCCTTCCAATCTCAACCATCTGTGATTCTGTGATGGAGCAGCAGCTGGTTTGGAGGCCTCTGGCAGTAGCTCAGCTTTAGGGCTGTTGTACCTTCAGTACCTGAACCTGTAAGGGTCTTATTCTTGCTGAACATCCTCTGAGTCTGAGTTTTCCCTCAGGAAGATCAAAATTTAGGCCCATGAAATTTCTGCCATTCTTCCTGTTGTTATTTTTGTCGGAATTGTTTGCATTTGAGGCTAAGGGTTGGGTTCATGTCTCTCAGCTTTAAATGCCTGGAAGTTAAGTTTGCCAAAGGGAGAGAAAATTAGTCTTTTCTGCCTTTATATTCAGTTAAGGAAAATATAAACTTTTGGAGGGCAATAAGGCTCACAGACACTTTAGGGGACCTGAGCACACACCCCGCCCTGGAGGTCTGGCAGCTGGGACTTGAGGGAAGGTTGGAGATGGCACAGGTGAGGGCCATTCACTTTCATTGATGACTTTAGACAGTGTGAGTCCGCACTACAGGGTCAGCCAGGGCCGATTCCTCTGCCTGGGGGCAGGGCTGCTGTGAGCTGGGGGCCTTGTGCTGGGACCCCACATGAGCTACAGCCCCTCCATGCCACAGCCCTGCCTGGGCTGGGCCATGGACACTGTCTGTCAGGACCTGGATCCCGACGCATGAGCTGACTTCCCAGCCTGGCCTCAGTCTGCCCCTGTACCCACAGAGGTGCCTGTTGCCCAGGGCTCAGATAATTGGAAGTTCTATGGGAAGAGTTCAAGTTGATTTTTTTTGTGGGAAATCACATTGCCACTGCCACTGACTGTAGTAACCATGGTGCTTGGGGTAGAGGGAAGGTAGCCTTCTTCATGGCAGTGAGCCAGGGGTCAGGCAGCACTGGATCCATTCCTGGCTCTGCCTAAGGCTTCCATACCTTAAAATTATTGCTGGGGCCTAGATCCAGAAAATTACTTTCCTGAAGTTAAACTGTGAAAGGGACTAGGACCCCAAACTGCTGTCCTTCCGCCCCTTACTCCAGACATCAACATCACCAAATGTAAGCAGTTCCCCCACACCCAATAGTCCCTTTGTCTCCTCTGGTTGCCAGATGTTTGGGTCCATCAAGCATCACGAAGCAGAAACCCTTCTCTGATGATCCAGCTGGTTTCCTCTGGGCACACCTTGA
Source organism: Morus bassanus (assembly GCA_031468815.1). Classification (NCBI taxonomy): domain Eukaryota; kingdom Metazoa; phylum Chordata; class Aves; order Suliformes; family Sulidae; genus Morus; species Morus bassanus. Next base: position 112,266,339 of record CM062569.1, on the reverse strand, counting down.
CAGGGACTCTGAGAAGAAATCAGAAATAGCCCCTGCTGCAGCTGGCACCAGGGGCAGAGAAAAGGCTGTTTAGCCTACCAGTATGAATGTCGCCTTTAGCCTTTGTTGTGTTGTCATCCTTAATATAATCATAACAAATAAAAATATGGCACACATCCCATCCACTATATTGAAGCTATTGGAAAGTAAGATAATTGGTATTTCCAGAGAGCAGAAAGCCCGGCCGGATGGTTCTGTTAACATTATACCACAATAATGTTGCTATTGTTCATAGTACTGATATCCAGTTAATATCAGCCTGAACAAACTCACAGCTGTGAAAATAAGTTTAAAAATTCTCCATGGAGATATTTCACTGAATAGTTGTTCTCAGTATTCAAGAGAAGAAATATTTATTCGGGTGAAAATATAGATCCAATTCCTTTCAGTAAATTAGTAACAGACAATGCAGAGTCAAAAGGGTATCTTTTTTTCTTTCTTTTTTTTTTTTTGTTTTATTTGTAGCAAGCCTTCAGCAATTTGTAATTAGATCTTTCATGCTGGGAGAAAAAAAGGGAAGAGAGGGAGAGAGAGACCCATATTTCTGCAAAATCATTAGTACTTTTGGCAGCAGAAGGCTGGATCCTCAGCTGGTGTAAATTGGAGATAGCTGTGCTGAAGGCAATAGGATGATGCTGACTGACACCATGGATATCATTCCCACTGCCTGCAGGAGCCAAGTCTGAAGCAGTAACAAAGCGTGATGAGCCTATATTAGATCAGACATTAACATGTTTGAGGAGGAGATGTGGATAAAAGAAGAGATGTAAACGGGAGAGCAAAGCAGGGTGCAAATGTGTGCGGTCCTTGAGAAATCAGGCCTGTGGCAAGGCAGGAGGAAAGGCAGAGGACATGGAGTGAAGGACTGAGAAGTCTGATGGTCACAAAAGGCTGGCACAGACCTAAATCAAGGGGCAGGATAGTCAGTAGGGTATTGAAAGGGGAAATCTCAGTTGACGAACTGCTTAGAACATAATAACAGGGGTTTGATAGAGTATTGGGGAGAGATTGGTTATTTTAAGCCTTTCAGTTTTGACAGGTAATAATCTGTTACTGGATAGGTTAGTCAGTGGAATAAGCTACCAAAAGATTTGGCTAAATGAACCCTCATATATCTTGCACCAATATAGTCTCTTCTGGCAGTTCTGATTTATACCCATAAAACTGAATCAGACAAAGAGGTTCCTATGAACTTCCAGAGTGCGACAGAGAAGGAATACAACTCTTCAGATGTTGAAATCTTTGGTGGAAAGATAGTCTTTGACTATGTTGCACCTGGAGAATGTCTGGTGTGTATATATATCTATATAACAATATGTGAAGCAGGGCCACTGGACTGGCCTGTGCACTGGAACTCAATGAAGCTGAATGAATGAATCATGTCCTGGGCCTGTTCAAGTTCTCTGCATATTATTTCAACAATATTTATCAATGACAGAAGCTCATCCATAGCCAGGTGTTGATAAAGTGCTCTAGTTTCTGTACAACAGAATCATGTCTGTTTATTTTTGTTTCTTGAGGCCTTATGACACACTTGGTACCATTCCCAGGAGAGTTAGCCTAATTTAAAATTGTCTCACATCTCTGACCCTGTGCTTTCCTTCACACTGTCATAAGACTTCACTAGCACAAGTGCTTTTCTTTCAAGGCAGAGCTCTACCCCCTGCAGTGAATTGCAGGATCCCAAGATTGCTAAAGCTGTCCTCCACCAGTTGATTTAGTAGTGTTTTACGTGGATCTTGTAAAGATAATCCTTCATCCCAGTTAGTCATCTGGATTTTCTTCCATGGCCTGTGGAGGCATATACCTCCAGAGGGTGCTTCATCCTTCTATTGATGTTCCTGTTATCCAGTGTGTCTCAATCTCATCTATATTTACCTTCCGGCTAAAATCCTTACTTTTCAGGGGGGAAAAGAGATTTTTTTTTTTTTTTTCTTGAGAAAAAAAAAAAACCTTTAAGTGTCACACATACCTTTATTTTCTAGCATACACAAACCTGTCTTGGAATATCAGGTTCCCACTTTGAACTCTTCCCATTTACAAGACATAATCTGTGTTCTCTGAACATCCTTCTGAATTCGCTCCAAGCAAACTATTTCTGCATATCAAACTATCAGTCCGTCTGTCCATCTGGCTCACTAATCTTCTTCCCAGCTTATTTTTTTTGGGTTCCTTTTGCTGTCGTATCTGTCTGCCTTCCTCAGGGAAAAATTTCTGCCTGCAGGTTAAATTGCCTGGAATACTTGGGTGAACAACAACAAGTCTGAGGACAAATAGAAGAGGGTTTGCTTAAATATATCAAGTGAAAGTCTGTGGGAAAATGCTGCTGTTATGACCATCTGTGTATTGACATATGTTTGCTATAGAGGCTGAATCTGACATTCAGTGCTTCAATGGGAATCCTGAGTGCCCGAAGAATGAAGGGCTTAGCCCTCTATGCCTTGCTCAGGTCTGCGTAAGCCTCATTACTGAATTATACATGATGACCTAAACTAGTGCACAGGTGGGACAGAAACTCCAAAGGATGTCAAAAGAGTTCTGTTGGGAGCAATCACTGATTCCTTTAAAAAAAATAAGAGGAATAAACCCAACCAGACCAATCAAGAACCAAAGAAAAGGGTGATTATCCCATAATACCAGTAATAAAAAACTTGACAATTCAAATCAGAAGGGTGAAAAGTCTCATTTTGTCCATGAAAGCAGATTAGAGCTTGCTTCAGAACATTACAAAGCACTGAAATTTAGAGTCATCACTTTCTTTTGATTGAGCAACCACTTTAAATCAACTTGGCATGTAATCCTAGCAGAATTTATGGTTTTGAAAGGGGCAGGAAGGCTAAGGTTTTTGCTTTAATGAGTCTGGGGAAAGTCATGGACTGTGTAGCTGTTTCTTTGAAAGACTGCACATCACCATTTAAACAAAAAGAGTTACTTATTTTTTCTTCATCTAATTACTGTTTTATGCTGCACTGTGGCATGAAACTTTCCAAGTTATTGTGCCAGAATTAACATCTTTCTTACAGCCAAATTTTGCCTTAACAGTTATAACAAAGAGAAGTAGGCTTTGTGGAGGCCAACGTCAGCCTGAAAGACTGTCTTGGATACAAGAAGCAGCAGGAATGGTGTCTTTCATGGTAATGTGTGCCTTTATCTGCCTGAGAATGGAGTTACAATAAGTGGAAATACGTATTGAAATTATACACTAATGAACCAGGTAGTCAGTAATATATATTAAACAATTTAATATGCTTGCTTGAAAGATGTTTGCACTGGATGCCAGAGCACTGACAACTCCTTTGCCCCACATTTGTTATGCAGTTTGTGTAGAGGTATGAAACACTTCCAGTCTGGGGGCTATCGACACTCAACTAGCGCAAACATAATTGGCTACTTCAGGTGAAAGGCAATGCTGAAACAGCTTTCAGAGCAGGCATATGAGAAAAAAATACTTATGGGAAGGAATTATGAAAACACCTGTCTTCATTACCCCACTTGAGCTAAAGATGTGTAAGGACACCTCAACAACTTTTAGCATGCAATTTCCATGGGATAAAATTGCAAGCACCTTAATCTGCATTGCTCGTTTTGCTCTTCCTCATCTCATTTCTTTCTTCTGTGATTGTAAGGGCCAGGTTATTTTTCATTGCAAAGAGCCATATTTAGACCACCCTTCATTTTCTCCTTCCTACACACATGTTTAATTTAGGCATCATATCACATAGCAGAGCACCAAAGTTTAGTTGCCTTCATGTTCTTCCTACCAGACAATTCTGGGTACAGCCTGAAGGTCCCCATGTCACTGTTCCAGTTCAGACACAACTGCGTTTAAAAGCTTTAATGAACTGGTATTTCAACAAAAACAAAAAAAAGAAAATATCATTGGAGAGAGAAGAAAGAGGTTCTGGGCTTTTTTTCAACTCCAATGTGTGTTTTTAAGCATCCATGTTGAAATGGTGATAGAGGTATTGCTAGTGGTAGTTTTTAGTTTAAATAAATGAACACATTTTTGGGGTCATGGCTTTTAGTAAACACACTGTCTACCAAAGCATTTAATTAAATATATTGGGCAAAAAATTATTAATGGGAAGGAGATGCAAAAGCAGGGTGGGGGGAAGTCCTTTTTTAAAAAGCCAAAGAAAAATAAAAACCTCTCTTTCACTTTCCAGCTAGAGGTTTTCCAGAGAGGCTGGCGTTTTTCAGGATTGTTCCACCTGCTCTATTGATCTGCATGACTTAGCCAGCTGCAGGATTTCTGACTGGGATCACGTGCCTAATTTCATCCTTAAATTTCTCCACTGGGGTCCTTCCTAGGAAATTCAGTTAAGAATGTAAGAGGCAATTCACACAGGAATCACAAATGGGCTATGTAAAGGAAGCACTCTGAGTGTCGTAATGCCTCTCTTAAACCATGGTGTCTTCCACAAGTAAGGAGAGATGGCATTATCTTTCCCTGCTTTTTTCATCTGGCAGTTTGGAAGTCATGCATTTTGGAAATAATAAGGAAGGTTTGGAGGTTGCTGGGATATTTATTTGGCTGTTCCTTCACCGTAATCTTGGGACCAGATAAGAGACATTTTGATGCCTGGAAGTGTAGAGAGGTTTCAAAAAGACTTGAATTTTCAGCCACATATTTCAGCACCCAACAATCTTTGGAAATTCACACTAAGGCATGTTCTGAGAAAAAAGGATCATCCAAACACCACTGATTTCAGCATGTGTTGAATGAATTCCTTTGCAGACTTTCTCACATCCCTGTCCTGGGCAGGGGGACTTCTTTATATCTAATTTATTGAGTGACCACAGAAACATGGATAATCTAATGACAAGAATATGCTTTTGAAAACTTCTCAGTAAATTGTCTTACAGGGAATTATGAGAAGGTAAACCTGTTTGGAAAGGAGGATGGTGGACACATATTCTTAATTGTCATATCTGATGTTTCTGAAAATGTTATGTCTGGTCTATTCTTTGGGCACCACTTTTTCACTGACATTAAATTTTTTTCCTAAAATTTGCATTAAAAAAGAGAAAGAACAACTGGTTGTGCTGGTCTAGGCAATTTACTGTGCCAGAAGCTAATGAGACATGAATAAGGCCAGAAATGCACATCTCTTCACTTCTTTAAACTTTCTGTCTTTTAGCTGCTTCTGATTTTTCCTCAGATATCAGCACAACTTTGCTGTGCTGTCAAAATCTATGTATGATCACATGGCTAAAACCCAGCAAAAGTCCCTCATTTCATCCCTCTCTTTTTATTCCAGTCTAAAATGGATGGCTCTGGCTGAGAAAAAAGATCTGCTGTTTTCATGGTATTAATCAAAACCTTTTCTTTGCTCCCTCCCCACCCTGTAATGGCATATTAAGGAAAAAAACCAAACAAAATCCAAACCCACAGAACTCCTCAGGGCTGGTAACTACTCTTTAACAGGCTGGGTTTTGTTGGTTATGGGTTTTTTTCTTTTGTAAGGGTAATTGAAGAATCAAGAATTTGATCCAGCAAAGACAATTTTCCAGCATAAGGAAAGCGGTTTTACTGCCTGCTGAAGCCAAACTAAATGCAGGCTGCTCGGCTCTGCCCACCTTCAGTCACACTATCTTTCTTGGTCACCATGGATTTATCCCAACAAACAAGAAAACTGTATTCAAACAGGTAATGTCCCTGCTCTGACAGAATGAAGAAGAGTGCAAGCGTTAGCGAGGGGAATGAAAGGGTGGTCAGAAATGACAGGGAAAAAGCAGGAACCCTTTTGGGGCAGCTCCCATTTTGACAAGTTTATATCATTTGTGAAATCAGGACCTATGAGCGGTGTCAGAAAGAAAACCAATTCCACCCAAAGTAGGTAAATTTCCATCCTTATGGAAAAATTCTATTAGCATTTTCATTAAAAAATATCTGTATAAATGAGACATTTCCAAAGGAAAATGTACTTGCCTTTTGGTGCAGCAGCCTTACTCATTTTTTCCCCACTGAAAAACATCAAGAAAGTCTACATTTAGCATTTCAAGTATAAGTACATGAAGCAACCTCACATATTTGAGTACACAGTCATGGAAAACTCTTCTAAGTCCATGGATGTGCATCCATTCATTTTATTATTTTTTTTTATTTAGACTTATATATAAACCACATAAGACTTCAAAGACATTTTAGGACCAAAATAATGAAGATGAATCTCTTCCTCACCACCCCAAACAAATCCAGAGAGTAATTCTAATGTGTCCTTAGTACACACTGTGATTAAGACCTGTAATTTTCTCCTGTTCTTCCAGTCAGATAAAATTGTATCTCACTACTTTGTAATATTGCTGTGGTTCTGCAGTATAATTAATACTCTGAGGAAACGCATACTGTGAGAATCACTTCTAGAAACTGACCTGGCAGATGACCTCCATATAAGATATAGAGTAAAACAATATCCACTTAGCTGATAACTAAAGCTGATAGAATAAGTAACTCTGACATAATATTGCTCACAATCAACAGCAAAGGCTCCAGATTGGCCAAATAGGTAGGTTGTTTAGACCCTTGGCCCTACCACCGATGCATCTTCGGATCCTCCTGAGCACCATGGCAGACCGTCACTGTGCATCGCTGAGAAGCCACGTAAGAGACTATGCTGACCCCTGCGTAACTCTGGTGCAGTCCAAGATGCTCACACCATGGTTTAGTTCAATACCCACAGTGGGATCCAACTGCTCATAGGCTGGAAATGCAAAAATGCAGAGCTGGACGGAGCCCTGAGAGATAGTGTAGCCCAGTCCGCTTCCCTGGGAGGTGGGGAGGGTTCTTCTGCACTGTGAACATTTTTGCTTTTGGCCGCAAGAGCTGCTATCAGCAGGATGCAGCGTTTTCTTAAAAAGTAAATTAAAACCTGGGTCTTCGTTATAGTTCTTGTAGTGATGGGGAAAACTCAGATCAGAATGGTTTCTTGTCCTATTGGTTCACATAGATGCAATTCACACAGTTTATGACAACTGTAAATGATGTGGATTAAAATAAATACTCAGAATATGCAGAGGCCCCACAGAATCATGACCTGATAATACTGATTAATTGTCTGGAGTTGACTAAACACAGATTGAACTGCTAGCTGTAGCAGACTTGTATCAGCTCTTTTCTCTTTAAAAGCACTAATCTTGAAAAAAGCTGCCCACATCCTAGATTTTATACCCAGGAATTTTGTCCTTGATTTCACTGGAATTAGTATGTAAGGAAAGGGGAAGGTACAAGTGAAGTCTTTTAATGATCCCACCCATATTATTAGGATCAGGTTTGAGTTCTCACTTTCCCATGTCAGATGGTTGAACCCCACCCTGGTGTGACTGTCAGCTCATTCCTGTGTGTCCTATTCAATATCCCTCAGACCCACTGGAAATTTTATGGAGAAGACCAAATTTGTGCGAAATGTCAGGTCATCATCTTCATTTGATTGTTATTGAAAATGCTAACAAACCAGCCAACAACGTTTCCCTCAGCGCAAGCCTGGGCAACGAAAATGATGTCATGCAAGCACCGAGGAAGTGGTGACAGCTCTCTAAGCTTCTGCACCGCCTGTGAATCATCTCTGGTGACACAAAGTAGCCCTGGCTGACAGAGCTGGTAGGAGTTTTCGTTGTAACAACATTGCCACCTAGTGCTCCAGTGGTACAGTTCAGACGGAGCCTGGGAAATTGCGTGTTTTAGCAGCTGAAACAAGTGCCAAACCAGTTTGTTTGACAGGTTTTTAATATTTTAGAGGACTGGATAGGGGGCAAGAAATGCAGTGGTTGTTTTGGGTGATCCACCTCGGTCAAAGTGTGTGTAACGTGCTCCTGAGAGGTGACGCATTGGCGTTGCAGTCACTGCACACGTTGAAAAAGAGAAGTGGGATTCATCACGTTAAAATCTGTCCACTCTAAAGATAGGAATAAAGCCTAAATTGGTCATCTAGACTCCTTCTGTTTTAAACAGAGAGAGGCAGCACCCTCAGGTCATAATACATCCCACCTACAGGAGAATGTGTTTATTAATAAACATTGCTAATTAATAAACATATGCTTATTAATATGCATAATAATAAATTTAGTGATAAACATCCCCTCTGTGTTTTTATTCTTTCTGCTCATCATCTAGGGAGTCACAGGGACTCAGACTGGGTGCCTAACTTACAGGTGGGTAATTTTGGGTGAGGTGACTCTGGGTGTAATTCTAAGGCAAAGCTAGGAAAAGAACCAGGATCTTTATAACCCCGCATTTTAACCACACTACCACCTCTCTTGTACAACTAACTTTCAGTGAGAGTGAAGGAACTTCTGAAATGATTTAAAGCTTGCTTGCTTGCTTTTGCAATGACGTGTGAGGTGTAGTTTCACACAACCTTTTGAGGAATTTTGGGTTTTGAACATTTTAAATATGATCCCAGTGACTATACTACTACAAAGAGAGAAAGGATACCTGCAGGGTAGAGGTAGGATTTTATTCCCAAAAGGAAACAACATAAGAACATCTATTCTAGACAGTCTTGGGGAGAAGGGTCGAAGTTTTGCTCACTGTAACTCTGTTGATTTGAGATTTTGCCAAGTGAAGTAGCTGCCTTTTCTGCATATTTCCAGGTACACTGCAGGAGGGACATTTCTAGCAGGGAAGGTGCAGAGATGGGATTGAAATGGTCTGGCTGCAGACTGTGTTCTTGCATTGTTCCTACCCAGCATGATTTTGGAAGTCACTTAGGTTACCTGTACATTTTCATATAAGATCTAATTTCAGGCATCATTATGGTAATTTTTATCTACCCATATGGACGTATATCGAAGACATGGTGCTTCTTTCTTTAGCAGATTTCATATGAGTCTACCAAAGGCTCTGAGAGCACGTAGGTATCTGGTCCTAAAGTATACATCATCACATCTTCTTATTGTCTCATTGGTACTAAGCTGGGGACTACATTTTAGGTATTACATCTACTATAAAATTTAAGCAAAAGATAATCATCTTCCCCTTGTGTACATTTTCTCACTGAACAGTTATATTAATTGCAACACCAGCATGGATATCTCTCTAGGACTAGCTATTTTTACTGCCACCACTTACCCTAATAAAAATACACACAAAACTACATGTTACTTGCTTCTCTAGGGTGAGATGTGTCAGTACACTGATAGCAAAAACAAGTGGTTAATGATTTGGGTTGAAGTCTCCTGTAAAAGATGTTCCACTGAAACCTCTAGGCAACTTACATTTGGATGAATCCAAATGCAGTTCCATCTGTCAATACAAGATTTCAGGATTACTCTACTAGCAGTGTTCAAGTTACAGAAGAACTCTTCAGATATGAACTGCCTGGCTCAATAACCCATAGAGGCAAAAGTCCTGATATTTGTGACAGTTTACAGTAATACACTCAGTACGCTACAGCTGTATCTGGAAATGTAAAGGGTTTAGCAAATCAGCAAATTTTCCTTGTGGGCCTTCTTGTTCTTGAACTGGAGAAGTATTCCGCTGTGTCCTAGCTGTCATTACATGCTTGACAGATTTTGGAATGGGATGTAACAAGGTGCCCAAAACCATTGGAGACAGATTTTCCTCCCATACTAAAATGTACAGTACAAATTTGGTCTCTTTAGCAAGCATCATGTGCCTTGTAAAACTGGTAAATGGGTGACTGGGAGCTCCTGGCCCTACGCATGACTTGCTAGGTACCTACGGAAGGGGAAACAGCAGCCTCTGCTCCTTTTAATTGTTTTACAAAGTGTTTTCCCTTCTTTTAAAAGTGGTGGATGTAATTGCACAGCGACTAATCCCCCATAAAATGTGACTTCTTTGGAAACACCTCTGGTGCTCTAAAATTTGTTGTTACAGACATGATACTCACCTGATATTGGTTATCTCTGTCATATGCGGGTTATCTTTATCATTATGTCATAATCTCCATTTGTGCAAATAACAGATGAACAAAGCTTTGTTTTTCAGGTGAACACTTGAAAGTCTGTGTTTAAAGTAAAACCCGAATATACAGGTATATTGCACTCATTCTTGCCATCAAACAATACAGAGTAGGCCCTGATCTCCTCTTGACCCATCTTTGACTTTTAGATCTGAGTATTAAGTAAATGCAGAGAACAGGTAAAGATATTTGAGGTGGGGTTCATCACCGCTAACTGAAGGGGTCTATTTTTGAGACAGTCACTCTTTAAATGCGGACAAATATGCTCTTGTGGAGCACATATCTTCTGACCTCCTTTAGAAATGAGTATCCAACTTGGTTATGCTGATCTTTCTGAGATGTATTTGGATAGAATTGAAAAGGTCTAGCTCAGATTTAGATATCTACAATTCATAAGTGATGGCAATGTAACCAGACCAATCCCACTCGGAGTAGGTACAGCTGTAAAAGACTTCCAGCAATGTAAGGTAGGGATGAGCTCATCCAACTAATTTCTCAGTGTCATCTTGACTCAAAAGCACTTTTTTTTTCTGACCTTAGTGTTGTGACTACAAATTCCTTGGCATCAGTACACTGATTGCCCATTAACTTCAGACACATCAGTCCTGCTGGTGCAAAGAGGTTCAGAAGGAAGATGTCAGGTGCAATGACATTGATCATTGACCATTGGGTCCTGTTTGTACAGAAGCCCTCAAACAGAGGTGACAGACAAAGATGCTACACCTCTCACTTAGTGGATTGATTAGAGCAAGATTAGGAATTTTTTTTAAAAGCATCTAAGTGCATAAATCCCATGGATTTTTTTGAATTTGGGCATCTTAACACTACTGTGAATCTCGTCAGGTGTTTGTGCATGCCTATAGCCAGTCAGGTACATGTGGAAATCTGGCGGGCAATTCTGGAGATTCCCTGTGGAGAGAGATCACACCTGAATTAAACTGTTACTGCTACAGCCAAAAGTGGAAGAGCTAGAATGCCATGTGTATGGTAGGTCTTGCCAAACTAAGAAAGAAATTATAAAAATCTTAATCAGTGCACTTAAGTGCTTCATTTTTAATGCTTGAACTTCAAAATGTTATACTTCTATAATGGATTCACAGGGAATGTTTTCATGTAGAGACAAGCTTTGCAGAAATGCCCTGACTATTAGAAAGTTCAGCTTAGATTATACCAAGGGCAGAAGCAAATTCCAAGCTGTCAAGCCCTTCACTAAAAATAATTTCTCTAGCACTGTCCCCAAACAAACATATCTCAGGACCATCAACTGTGACAACTCATATGTAGAGATACAGTCTCTGGGGTACAAGAGGACTCGAACTAGAGATGATTTAGCTTAAGAACTTTTAACCAAGGCTAAATTCTGTCCAGTTTCTAAAGTCAAACAGGAAAATCTGCTTTTACCTGAAAATTAGTGTCCCTGCTACATCTATGAAAACTAATCTCAGCTGTTATCCATCAGTTAGGGTGGCCAGTATAACTAGCGTACCACATAATACAAGGTGTACTTGTCCACAGGGAAGAGAAGAAACAGAACTTATATTGAAAAGAATTTAAAAACAATTTTTTACTGAAGCTGGTAAACAGTAGGGTTCCTCCAAGCTCCCTAATTCCCAGATGAAGAAGCACAACAGACTGTCATTATGCAAACCTGCTTAAATTCAAGTCCAAATGATTTACTGACTAAACTAAGTAAAGCAAATCTTAGCTTTGACTGCAAATAACAGATTTTTCAATTTAACGTTGAAAAAGAAAATCAAAAGAAAAGTCAGCTTAAATCAATCAGAAAGAAAAAAGTTGTATGATTTTTTCCTTCCTGTTTTTAAATTTTGTGTAAAAAAAATCTTATTTGGGAGATTAGGACTGGGAAGACAAAACGTAGCACATTGCAATGCCAAGTGAAAGATTTTTATATTTAAGAACAGAAAAGCACAGTACTGGATAAGACCAGTATCCTGTCTCCAGGAAGAGCCAAATATTAATGTCTTTGGAAAAGCATAAAAGAGTAGTTCTTCAGAATTCTCTCCCAGCTGTAATACCTTACAGCTCAAGGATTTCCTGAGCCTGAAATCATGCTTTGTGTCTAACTCGGTGAACTTCTCTGCAAAGTTCTATAGGCAATACTTGAACTCATCTAAAGTTTTAGCAATTGCAATATCTGATATCAGTGTCTGGAAACAGGGAATTCCATGGGTTGACTGCATGTTCTATGATGAAGGACTTTCTCTAGTTTGTTTTAAATCTCTGACCTGTTTTTTCATTTGATTCAAGTCACTGTTGCACCAAGACAGTGAACAATTCTTTCCCAATGTATCCATTCTTCCTTAATTAAAAAAAAATCCCAAACATTTATAGTTTGCTGAATGAATGTGACTCCTCTTGTTTCTTGCCGTGAAATGGGAAGGAGAAAATGCTTGTGTCAAAGCAACTCTTCCCTCCAGCTGCTGTCTGTAAGCCCACTCTAAAACAGGATACTGAACAGGGCTTTGAAAATGCCTCTAAGAGCTGCCTAGAAGATGACTAAAACTGGGTATCACCTATGGCCCCCACTGCTCTGGTGTGTATGGTGGAACCTTTTTGAACAGAAAGCCCTGCTGTGAGGTGAAAACGGGTTTGGCATCACAGCAGATAGAGAGCAGAATTCTGGTCATGGTTGCTGTTGTTGGATGGGCAAAAGAAGCAATGTTTTAAAAAACAAGTTCTCTCTCACATTGTTTTATGAACAATGCCAAAGTTGGGAAATACTGCATCTAAGACAGTAGTCTTCCTGTATATTTCCTCTGGCTTTGCCTGACATCTGTGATTTGCTTCCACTGTCTCTTAGTGTGGTTACAATTTATGACATATTTCCTATCTGAACCTAACTAGGAACAGAGATCTTACCTCTGTAACAAGAGCATTCATAGATGTGCTTCACAGCTCAGATTTGGTAGAAGATGACATGCAGAAGTTATGGAAAATACTTATTAATAAATTTTTATCTCTCAGTCATTAAAGACCTGTGCATCAGGCCACATGCATGCACGTACCCCCTGAGAGTGTCTTAAATAAGATCTCTAAATCAACAGTAAATATTGGGTCTTTTTTCTTCTTAGTTTCCAAACCCTGATATGGGCTTGTGCTATTTCAAAGCTTTTCTCTGATATCACAAAGTCTAAAATTTTCATGGTTTTTATCAAACAGTTTTTCTATAAACACAAAATCTAGTACAGGTGTAAAAGAGTTTGGATAACCTAGACATCAAAATTCAATCAAAGTATTGAGTCTTTCCCAATTTAAACATTAATGCAAAAAGGTCTCCAAATGTGCATACTAACAAAGATACATACTTGTATGTGTGCATTTTCCACTATATATGAGGGAAAAGTTTGGCATCTCTTCTGAAGGTTAAATTGTTCACCAATCTGCTGTCAGATGTCAATGAATAGAGTAAGGCAGGAAGATGAGAAATAAGAGTTGAGCAAGTGTGCTGAAGAAGCTGCTGGGAGTGTCAGTGTCGATCCTTCTCTACGTTGAAGAGCAAGGAAGTCCTCAGAAAGAAATGAGCTTCTTGGTTCACAGAATATCTCTGCAAGATAGATATAAATTTCATTTAGAGGGTGCTAATTAAGGTCTGTTGAACACTCTGGATAAATTGACAGAGACACTAATTCAGGACTTCCAGAGTTTAGGAATGCTGAGCAAACTTATTTTTGTCCGAGTGCTAGCAGGTAACCCTTCTGTCTCCTAGGACCTAGAAGTCTCCTGGCCTTTGTGTGGACACAGACTTTAGTGTTGCTACCTTACACCTAACTGCATGGCAGTGGAAGAGGTACAGAAGAGCGAACTCCCAACTGGCGGTGGATCATCTCTCTGGTAAGCGCAGGCAGTAACCAGGTTTCAGAACAACCTAATGACAGCCCCAGTGTTGACTAAAAACATCAGCAAGAAACTGTGTCATGTGAATTTACACAAAGCATATTTCTTGGGTCAGGTATGAAATCAAAATTCCTTTAAGGAAGATGAGACTTTAAACACTTGCTGTCGGGAAAAAAAAAGTCTCCAAAGGCCTTATCTCACACATGATACAGTCATGAACATCTGCTTCCGATTCAGTTTTTCCTTCTGTTAAAAACTAAAGAGTGTGTTTCCAGATCCCTGGAGCAGCTGTCCCTTTTAAGCCAGATACATAGCAATATGACACACACTGTTGGACTGTGGGTGGGAAAATGCTGAATTTATCAAAACAGACAATTTTTATTTCTTATTTTTGGACAATTGCTAGGCAAAGCAGTGGAAGACTATTACCAGATTTTTCATAAAATATTTTGAATTCTGGGTTAGAAACTGACAAAGGTATGTGGCATATTTCAGGACAGCGTCATCAATGGCAAATGTGAGATGCAAATTCAACTAAAGCCTACAGTTTAATCCTCATTAAGAGACTCATTGGTGTCCACTTTATCAGGATAATGAGATAGAAAACTAGAGTCTTAAGGGAGACCTTAATTGGGAGTTTTGGCAGGTCTGTAAAAATGAGTATATGATGACTGATTCGGGGGGGGTTGCTGTTGTTGCATTTTGTTGCTAATATGCATTTGCAAATATATCTTGTTCTCTTAAGCTTTAAAATGCATTTGGGGTCTAGTTCAAATAGCTCTCCTCATTCTGTGATTTTTTAAATCCTTCCTCCAAATTCCTACAGATCTTCAGTCCCTCTGCCCAGTCAGACATTAGGAGACAGGCTTTACTTGCAGGGATCCTTGCAAATTATTATGTGTCAGTGGTCAATATGTGAAGCAGTCTCAATCTTACAGATCTGATTAAGGATAATAGGGCAAAAATAGAGGTGAGAAATTACCAGTCAGAACACACACACCTGTTCAAGCTGGGGCAAATCATTCAGTCTCTCTGTGCTTCTGATCCCTGAATATAAAAAGGAAAATAATATTATTTGCTTGGTTATGTTATTTTTCTTCTTATTATTGTTACTTATTTTAAGCTTCCTCAGACAAAATCTGCTTTTTATTGTGTGTACATGTGTACATAAACTACACAATCTCCAGTGCTGATTGTGGGTATTAGCTGCTCCTGCAAGATAAATATATCCTCATCGCATCACATTCCTGTTGGACTGCAGCACATCTCCCTTCTCTGCTTTCTCCACGGCTTAAGTACTGCTTGGCTATCACATAGTACTTGGCTGCTAATTTGGCTGATTGAATGTTATTTTAGGGACAGACAAATTTCCAGAAGCTGAATAACTCTGCAGTGTTCTGACCCCAGAAGCAAGGAAGGATTTTCAATACATCAGCACAGCCAGTGGCTCAAGAATGCCCCAGGCCACCAGCTGGTGGGGTCTGGAGCATATACTGGAGAAATGCATGCCTGTACCAACCCTGCTCTTGCTGACTTTCTCACGACACTTTTACCGGTCACTACCCAGAGACAGGCTTCCAAACTGTAGGGACATTTAGTATGACTATAATAGCAATAAAATAAGTTTAACCTTTTATTATTATGCTAGTAATTTAATTTAATAGCAATTTATTCTATACTATAATTTTATTACTATAAAACAAGGGAGTAACTTTTCCCTGATCCAAGACAAGAGAGTTCACATCTACACAGATCAGCTTTCTCATCCTTCACAACCAATGACTGCACATGAGTTTCCTACTAGGCATGATCCCTATGTGCAAATCACCAGAGGCTATCTGGTTGTTGCTGGTTGGCCTGGGCTAAAACCGAGCTGTGAGTCCAGGAACTGTTCTAGCAATTAATAGTACAGTTTGCCACATGGCAGTGCTTTAACCAGAGCCTGGCTGTGCTTTAGTAGCACAGCTACAGCCAAAGGGTCTCAAATACAGACACTTCCTTTATGGCAGAATGTATGTCTGTGATACCAACAAAGAGAGATGTGCAAAACTCCAAAACATTTTGCCTTCAGAGACTTCTGCTACTGATGCCACATCTGTGGGTTGTTCAGGACCCACAGGGCGGGCACATCTAGAAGGGAGGAAAGTGATCTTACAGGGGTGCCTTGATTGGCAGCGTTGACATGCCCAAGAAAGCACAGCTGTCCTTTTCTTTTCCATTTAAAACCAAAGACAAGAGCAATGTTGGTAGAGGCTCATTTTTAAATGTTGCCTGGAGGTTGGAGAGCTCCTGAAGGATAGACAAAACCTGGGTTCTGTGCTTCTCTCAACATGGAAAGCAGGTTAAACCAAGACCTCTTCCAGCTACAGGCTAGGATGGGACCATTTACCTCCACCTCCTGTCAAGGCTAGACCTCTGTGTAGAAAAGTTGCCACCCAATGACTCCATTGTCCATAATGGAAATTTAGAAAAAAATTCCAGCAGGGAACTCCAGGTTGACAGCAATATTTATCCCAGAGCTGCAAAAAAAGTGATTATGTAGAACACATTGTTTTTGTTGGCTTTTCAGGTTAGTTGGCTAAAACAATTCAGCTTGAAAAAATCCTTTTGTAAGGTACATAACTTGTCTTGCTCTCTTCACAGGAGACATGGACTCTCAGTTCTGGCTGGGCAATAGCTACTGCACTGATGGGAAGAGCTGAATTTAGGTTCCTTTCTGGCTGTGAGATGTAGTGTTTAAGGTGGCAGTCCTGAATGTATAAATTTGCAAAGCAGTCCCTTGGATGAGGGTGGTGTGTAGGGCCTCTTGAGGGACATCTTAACTGTTTTTTCTTGAAATAGAAAAGTTTGAGATACCAAGCAAAGACAACAAGGTTGTCCCACTTTTCTGGCAAGGCTCCAGTTTGATAATTACTCTTTCACCTATCCATATTCCCTGTGCAATTTTAATTGCAAAAAATTACATGTGTGTCCCCCTTGAATTCATGGGGTGTTGCTCAATCGTGTTTCACATTTGCCACACTCCCTCCCAAAATACAGTGAATTTCGTCAAACCTGGAAGAGCAGGGGAATGTGTACTGAGATTCTTTACCTCTGTAATTCCATACACAAGAGAAACACTATGTCCCCATATGCCACCTTCAGAAAAGATCTTTGGTACAGAGATGATCTGAGATCACAGGAAGGCCTTATCTCTTCCAGACATCTATATCAGCTTAATCATATCAAGTGGAGATGTAATTTTTATAGCAATACCCTATTGTTATGATGCCTAATATAGGTCTTGGTAAAATTCCATAAAAGATTATTTATAATTGTATAGGTTATTTTTCTTCTTATTCATCACCCTGAATGAAAAAATATTTTTTCTAATGTTGATTTGCCTGACTTTTAATTCCAGGCAGTGTATCATGAGCTTTTCTCTATGAGACAGAATAGTTTTAAGATTCCTGATATTCCGTGCATGTGAAGTATAAACTCAGGGTTGTCACTGTTTGGTCTTGGAGATGTAGTAAAAGAGATGGAACTCCTTAAGTATTCCAGCATAAGATTTTCAGTGCTGACAGCAGCTTTCCGCATGTTTTTCAGTTTTCCAACATCCTTTTTTAATGTCTAGAGATCTGAACTCAATAAAGTATTGATCTCTTCAGTGACGTGCTTGGAGACAAAATCACTGCTATTCATTACTAAATCTGTGTTACACACATAAGAACATTATTAATTCTTATCCCTTCTAAATTTTTTTTGCTTGCAGATGATGAACCCAGTCTTCAAACAGAGCCTTTATGTTTAGAAGTATGACTTTACAATTGCCCATTTTAAACATGTTGTCACTGAACAGACATGTTTGACTAAATATTCCAAGCCAGTATATGTGACAATGGCCAAGTTTTTTACTTCTGAACAATTGACAATATTCTGTATGCTGTATCTTTCCTTCCCTCCCAGGAACTTGCTGGAATAGTGGCTTTTTTTGCTTACAGAATTGAGGATTTATTGGCCTATTTGGTACTTCTAGACATG
Source organism: Morus bassanus (assembly GCA_031468815.1). Taxonomy (NCBI): domain Eukaryota; kingdom Metazoa; phylum Chordata; class Aves; order Suliformes; family Sulidae; genus Morus; species Morus bassanus. The sequence goes on along the minus strand of CM062569.1, from coordinate 112,248,499 downwards.
CAGCAGGTAGTTAGTCAACTGTAACAGCTCCTGAATCCCAGCTGTGCCAACTAAGCACATAGAAACTGGAGAACATCGGATCTGCTGCAGACATTTATCCCAAAAATCCTGGCGCTACACTGCTCCTCTGAAAACTCTGTTCGCAGCAGAAGAGTTTTATTCAGAACAAACTAGTGTTCCTCTGCACTACAAGCCGCCCCTTGACATCAGCAGTTTCTCTCCGTCTTTAAACATCCCCATCTGAGGAATGGTATTGATAAGGTTATGAAAAATCAAGCGTGGAATCACCCAGACATTTCAGATTTCCTGGAGGGTTTCCGGCAATGCTCTGCTTGTCTGTACCACATTTGACTCCATGGTACCTGAACACCAAGCTGAGTCAGAGGGACTGGAGTCGCTGATGTTTTTTATCTCTGAGCAAATACACTGTAGATGATTTCAGAATTGCCTCAGGGTCTTATTCTTGAGGTTTTAGTGTGCATCAGTTACAAGGGGAAAACAGTATTAACTAGAAACCAAACAGAAAATAACTAAACTGGGTCATTCTACAGCCAGTTATTATAAGGGCTTTCTAACCTCTCAAAGGCTTTCCTGTTTCTGTCCAGACACTGGTTTTACAAAGTGCCCCTTTGGAAAGACGACTTGCATCTTCATTTTCCAGTCCTGTCTTTCACACTTATGTGAAAACCTTCACAGTCATTAATGACCAGCTTGCAGCAAAATAAGCCGAACCTCTGAACCTGTCTCACACCAGAGTACCATTAAGGAAAACAATTTATCATTGAACTCAGCATTGTTCTTATGTGAAATTTATCTCTCCTAATGAGATGTTGTTCTCCATGGGTATTTTTTTCCCCTATTTCATTATTACGGCTCCCTTTAGGCAGGTTTCCCTTGAGTTTTAATTATGAAAACAACACCTGTTTTCAGTGTCACTGTTGGAGTTTTCATCCGCTCCAGAGAAAGCATTTGCCTCTCTGCTATCTTGAATGTCTTCCACTCTCTTGCATTGATTTCCCAGAAAATGCTGCATCGATTTTATCTTGACATTTCAGTGAATGCCTCATCTTCCTCATTCTTCCTTCTTCTGAATTTTAGAAAGCTACACTCCCCCTTGTTTTCTCCGGTCTTCCAATTAGGGAATACTTGTGATTCCTCTTTTCTGTTTTAAACCCCTGTGTGATCAGACTTTTTGCTGCTGTGCCCTATGCTTTTTGAACCTGCTCTCCGGGCCACTAGAGAAATTCAAGGATTTTTTTCTTGGTCTTTATTCAAACCTTAAGACCTGCTGCAATCTACACAAAGATTGCTCTGCTTTTAAGCTCCACTTTAAGAGTTGTTTTCATCTGTCACATTTGCGTTGGTTTGGACTGAAGAGCCTGGTGTTTTGTCTTGTTCAGTACATCCATCATATCATCTAATATTAAATTATGCTTGTGTTGGCTTCAAGACCATGGCCAAAATGTTTCTCCTAAAGTATTCTGGCTATAGTTGGAGTTTGTGTTATTGTTATGTTAGTGTGTTATTGCACTAGAAATAATAAATAGTGGTGAATAATAAAGTAGTTCTTACCTTCAGTATCTTCCGCCTTTATCTCATATATAATTTTTCATCACTGCTGTGGGGAAAACAGGGCATCAAGCAGCCCAAAAGAATAATTTTCACTGTATAATAATAAAGCAGCAGTTCACATCTAGCAACTTATATTGAAAGAACAAAGAAAGGTAGGCTTAAAACACTACCAGGCTTATAATATTACTCATCTAGGGAGCTGGACAGAATTGACTATTAGACAAAAGATCTATAAGGAAATTTCTGGATTCTCTTTAAAGAAAGTCATTTATCATGCAAGCCACTGTGTCAGAACTGAGCAATATCCTGGCCTCCAGTTTTGGGTAAAGCCAAAGAACTGTGTAAGATCCAAATGCCAAAGCACAGCCATGTATGGAGGGAGTTTGGGATCCATTTTGTACTACACAAACCTCCTAAGAAGTGAGTGACTACATTAAACTAGAGATTCAGCTTCCTCCTATAACTTATAAAGATAAATAATTGAAGTTTCAAGCCATTTGGTGTTAGGAAAGGATGGATCATCCCCACAGTGGCTCCCTCAACCTGACATCAGAAGAATCAAGCTTAGACTAAATGTCTAATTTTTAGGTGGCAAAGGCAGATTAGAGGTTTTCCACTCCAAACCTCCCTGAATCCTTCTAACAGGAGTAGTTTCAGGTTTCATAGTCACATCCCAAATCTGATCACTACAGCCTGGCACACTAAAATCATCACTGCAGTTTTAACGGAACACACTTTATCACCCCTTCTTCCATCCCTCATGTAAAGATTGTGTTAACAGTTAATTCCCCGTCCTCCCATCCTTGGAAACCCAACTGTAACAACCAGATAGCTCAAGCAATGTGTGCAATGTTTACTTTGTCCGGTCTTTTAAGGTGTTTCCAGTTGAAAAAGTTAAAAAATATGCCATGACTGTTTATTTCTTTCTTCTCTAGTAGTGGTGAGTCAAATCAATTCAATTTTCACTATGGACTTTCTGGATCAGTGTTACTTCACTCTTAGACAGCTTGAAGTAAAAACCATAAGCATTTCTTGCATTGTTCGTAAATACAGAAGGGATTGAAATGAATCCATGGTTTAGATTTTACATAAATAAACAAATAAATAAACATTGGAAGAACACTATAGTAAATATTTACATTAAACTCCCTCCTTCCCTCTTTCCCACCTTCCCATCTTCCTTCCAGACCTTGTCTTTCTTGAAATCCATACAATTTTCTGTGAGGACAGATCTTTAATTTTGGAGTTCATTCACAGAAATCTCCCTCTGAATGTATGTGTGTGCATATTTGTATATTTTATGTATGTATATCTTATGATTTGTGGAACAAGCTAAAAATATATTTTGTTTTAATTAGATCTCTATGCCATTAAAACATTCTTCCCCTTAAAATGTTGGCTTCATAGTTTTTCATTTTGAGTATCTGAACACCTAGAGGAATAAAGGTGAGCTTAAATAATAAGAATTTTCATGAAGAGCTACTAGACCAAATTCACAGATAATATTTTGAAATAAGTAAAAGTGGACATAAATCTAATGGGAGAAAGTATATTTAAATGATCTAGAAGACACAGGTTTGGCAGACTTTTCAGTTTATTTGGAAATATTTTGTCCTAAGTTCTCCTTGCCATCCCAATGGCAGATGGTAATTTCAGTTTAGAGGTGGTCATGAACACCGTCTTTGTATCTTTGCTACTACTTGAAAGAAACATGGCACGTTCCTGTCAAAGGTTATGAATCTGAATTTAAGCCTACATTCTGATTTTTCTCATGGAGGGTTCTCCCAAGGTTTTCAGTTGAGGTCAGCAAAAGTAGCACGAGATTTTCCTCAGCCATACAGGACTTCCTGAGCACTACATCAGAATTCCTACACTAATGTTTTTTCAGAATTGTACTACTTTTCCAAGTCCCATCACAGATCAGCATATTTCCCCTTCAAGGAGTTCAGCTGCAAATTTTATTCGATACTACTGTTTGTATTCACTGTGTTGTATTTAGCCTTCAGTGCTTGCCAGCAATGATACTTTTGGGCTAAACCTATGGTATACTAGGATTATCACTAATATGGAGGTGGCTGAGTATTACTACTGAAAAGAAGTCTGAGAATAAATGTTTTCAGGATAGAAAATAAGTCTCAATTACAGTACAAAATTTCAGATACAGTGGCAAGGTGATGAAGAGTCTTAAAGCCCATCTATTGTGGTAGATGTAATAATAGATTTTGTGGGAGAGGAGTTTGTGTAGCTGGATGATAAAAAGGAGGTGAAGAGCCTTGCAGTGGAGACTTGACTTCTGTGAAGATCCACAAGCTGTGGCTTTAGAAGCCCTGCTTTTTCCCCAGGAGGTTCACAACATGTCCTGTGGCCTATGCTTCAGGTTTTTCCTAGATTATGAAAAATGGGATGTAATAAAGAATGAAGTGAATCAGAAGGCAAGACTGGAAGAAGATTTTTTTAGTCATCTAAAAGTTTTGCAATTCACTATAAAATAAATTCACTTGCTCTATTAATATGAATAGTCTATTTTGTTCCAGTGGAAAACCCACAGACTGCTATTTAACATGAATTAGTATAACTTGGCCTTTAACGTGCTATGAATTTTCTTTATATTTTTGTCCTGTTTTTTAATCTGAAAAAGAAAATCCTAGCCAGGTTTGAACAGGGAAATTCCAATGGGTTTGGTTTAGTTTTGTTATATTGCAGCAGGAAAAAGGAAGAAGGAACGTTTTCAGTTATCCATGCTCCCAACAATTAGGATGGCTCACATCCACAAAGTCATATGCCTTGAAGCACTGGTTTATGGGAAACTTTGCTAAAACAACCAACCATTCATCAAGAGATAATTTCCAGCATTGGATAAACTTGCAGAACCCAAAGAAAGCTGAGGGACTTTTTATGTTGGCGAAGACTATTACTCATCGGATGGCATTTGCAGCTTTGGAACTGCAATTGCTGCTGCGCTTTGTTAAATTTGGTATTCATAAAAAAAAAAATCCACAAACAACACAAAAATGAAACAAAAGCCCTGCTAATGTTTAAATTTTATAGTGAGATACAGCCACAAGGCACTAGCACAGAAGAATATTTCTGATTGGCTACCAGCTGTTGGAGATGAACAGATGAGCTTGAAAGTAGCAATTTACAAGCTATTTCATATTTAAAACTGTTAGGTCCTGCGCAAAACAATCTTTTCTCTCTGGGAAAAACAACAGGAAAAAAAATGTAAAAAAAGATCCCCAGAAGAGAGGAAACATCCACTGAGAACAGATTCTCCCAGCACAATAAGAAATGTCAGATTTCTCTTTATTTTTTCAAATATTTTATTTCTTTCAAAAAAATATTCTTTCAAATAATCAGTGTCATTTAATTATGTTAAAAATTAGACTTGTTTCTTAGAAACATTAATTACTAACTGGCTTCACCTCTGCTGTGTTGTAAAGTGTCACAGTTTAACTTACAGCTCACCTTTTAATCATTGCTGTATTGACAGAGTTATTTTAATATAAAGTCTTCCAGAATTTCTGAATGCAGTTACGTAAACTGTGATTAATTAAGAAAGATTATTGTGCTTAAACTAGAATGGAAATAATAAATGTTTATTTCAGGAAAATGTAAAAGATTTCTGCAAAACCATTGCATTCTATATATAGTCCTTCATTTAACAGCTCTACAAACCTGCAAAAGTTGGTTCTTGCTGAAAACTGCCAGGCTACATACAATGAAATCTGGAGTAGTAATACCAGAGAGCTGTCAGTCAGCCATCCATCCATCTAATTGGCTTCTTACCATCTTTCCATCATGTTTTTTTTATAACTGGTCGCCTCTGGCTAAAATGCAAATCATGAGGAAGAGCCGTCTAGAAAAAGCTGCTGCTTTCTTAATTATCTGTCAGAGTATGGACCAGTGGACCCTGGGCCGCAGAGTAGAGTTATGCTAAGCAGCAAGGCATCATGGGAATTGGAGTGACAGCTCATTTTCCTCCTGTGTTTTTTCCACGTTCGAATGACAATGCAGAAATACGGGTTTTTCCCACACTTTCTCTGAACACCTGGGCCAATGCTCAGGGGAACACAAAGCCAAAACTGTCACATTTCCAGACATGGTCTTATTGCTGTCACTGTGACAGGATTGTTGACAAATGCCAGCAGTCATCTCAGCATCTTGGGAAATGTCTGCCGTGGTTGTGTCAACAGCCTGACAGAAATTGTTAATGTTTAAACTTCTTCCACTGACAGAATCCTGTCTTGCTGACAGTATTTGTCATATGAAACTCAATCTTTGTCAAACTTGCTTAAAAATTAACACTTCCTCCATTTCTTTTGCAGCTAACTGCCTGTGTGCTTTTTTTTCTTAAGTAATAAGATTTCAACAAGGTAATATTCCACAGTCCGCAATGAGTCCAAGAGCACAAGCACATTATGAACTTACGGCCAGCTTGTCCTTTTGACCTCTGCTACAATGATAATTATGCTTTTATTCCTTGCCCATTTTTTTTGCCTTAGGAATAAAAGTTCTGAATTATTCAAGAGCCATAAAAATCCTATTTCTCAGTGTACAATGTGGAAAATCAATTAAGCAGAGTTAGCTTAGCACTTATATAAAAATCAAGTTACAAGTTTGTAGACATACATTAACCGAGTCCTTTTCCAACTTTGGTTTTGAAGGTCAGTCCAGCTGGGTAGAGAAACAGGGTCAGTAAGTCTTACCTGGAAACCTTATTCCAGCTCTGAATATGAAAAATCCTAAGGTGGGTATTGGTTTGTACAAATGAAAAGGCAAGCCATGTAATAAATGTTGCATGTCTTCCAAAAAAATGGCATGGGAATATCAGGGATCATTTAAGTTTATTTGAGTGAACATGGTTGCACCCAAGAAGACCTGAACTAATCTTCAATATCTCATTGGGTGCTAAGAATGAAGTACTAGCATGGAAGACTTCTGTATATTTTTATGCTTAAGTAGGAAAACTTGAAGGACAAATGTGCAACCAGAGGTGTGGAGACCTCCAGAGTGGTGCAAGACATGATCCTGGAGCTCCATTAGGAAGATTTTTGCCTATGAATCCCTACTGATATCAAACCCATGTCCCCTGATGGCATTATGCAATCAATAGTTATTAGGATGTCTCTAAGTCAGTGAAAAAATCAAACCTTGGCTGTTCACAGTAATTGACTATTTAGCAAGAGTGATGTCCTGGTTACATTTTAAAGCTAGGTATTTATACCTTCCTCCACTTATGGCCTTCACAGAAAATATTTAATGGGCACTTCTCTAATCTTTGGCAAAGTGAATCCATTCCATTAGTAATCTTTGTATAGACCTGATGTTGTGTCCCAAATGTTTCATTCGAATCAAATATTTTTCATTTAACTTCCTAACCTGATTTCAGTGTATTGTTAAGTGTCTGTCATTTTCTGGTGACTGAAAAGGACAGAAGCAACCCTAGGCAGGCAAGGAGTTACCTGGATATAGCACTGATATAAAGAAGCAATATAATCCAAGAGACCAAATATGGGCCAGAGAGCTAAGGCTGCTTTTATCTTCACTTCAGTACTGACTGCTTTTCCCCGTGATTTTTTCTAGTTGCATAGGGAAAACTATTAAAACTTGGGTCCCTAAAATTAATTATGAAGCACCATACATAAGTAATTAAGTGTGAGACTTGTTTCAAGAAGAGAAGACCATCTGACTCTTCCATTGCAGACAACAATGGCTAAAGGTGCTCAGCATCTCTGTGCTCTTGCTATTGTCACATTTTACTCCTGCTGCTGGATGGATACCCCCAGTTTGGTTTCCTATACAAGGCATGAGAAGAGCTAGGTGCCTAAGGTTGAGAAGTCAGCAGCCTGAGCAAGGGACTGCCTATATGAGTGAGAAATGTGAGTGAGAGGAAGAATGAATCTGTGGTCACAGTCCTTAATTATATGAACATTTATATACTTTTTGTCATCCAGACCTGTTTCAGCTTCCTAGTGGATTGGGTCTGACAAGAGAGGTCAGGGAGTGCATTTGCTGTGAAATGCTGGGATTTTAGGTGCTGAACTTTGCAGCATCATGATTTGAGTAGTTTATGTTCCCTGAAAGAAAAGGAGGTGTTCCTGGAGAACAGCCAAGGTGCAAGGAAAAGTGGACTCCTTCTCCATTAGGAAGCAGCTAAGAAAAACATTCTCCATAGTCCATTTACAGATTTAGCAATTCCTACTTAAGCTGAAAAAATGATTTAAGAACAGGGCCTTATCTCGCCTATATCTTCACTTCCCCACTTACCAAACTGAGATAATTATATTCAGCTACTCTGAAATACCTAAGAAATTGAGAATTACAAGATAATAGAATGACCTACTATTGTTATTTCTTGTTTTGAAGTGATTTTGAAGTTTACCACCAAAACATCACAATGATGTAAGTTTGTTCTCTTTTACATCCTGGACAGTGAAATCAGTCCGAATGTGTTTGAAGTTTTGAAATTTTATAAAATTTCTAGCAGAAATTGGAGTTATTGAATATATAACCATGATCTGCTTCCAAGAATGAAATTTAAACACTGTTAAATTAGGACATATAAAATATTGCCAGAGGAATCCAATCTTTCCTGAATTTTGCATCGTTTAAGCTCACAAAGGTTTGCTTATGCTACTATATTTGAAGCTGATTATCAAGCAGAATCAATTATCTTTTTCCAGTGTACAGAAATGATGTCAGATGAATGTAGCAGATGGTAAAATTTGATATTGTCGATGTGATCTGTAATTCTAAAAAAGTTTCAGTTCAGAGATTTGAAAATTCTTCATAAAGCAATGTCACCTTTATTTTACAGGTAAAGAAATTCAACACACCAGCCAGAGCTACAAAGGTAAGTACATAGACCTCTTATACTGGTGCGTAGACGTATTTATGTGATTTGGTCAGAACCATATGGCGAAATGATTGCAGACCCAAGTTCAAAATCTCATGTGCCCAGAATCTTACCCTTTGCATAATGGAAACAATCCCATATGTGTCTGTCAAACAGCATGCTAGAGAGTTTGAAACAAATCCATCCTGCCATTTCTGAATTAGTTCTGGGTGAAAGTTATGTGTATCTGTATAAAACAAAATTCTGGTCATAAATTTGTTTGGATTTTTAAGTTATCTCTGTCAAAAAGAAAAGTTTGAAGGTTTAAACTTGATTTCCAATTATTCATTTATGAAATATTAAATTTGACTGGAATGAGAAAGGGTTTTGACTGAAAAAAGTAGGCAGTGTTCAGCAATTCCATACCAGACATGAGCAATGAAAAAAAGTTGAGCTATGCAGATGGGGTCTTATCAGATGTAAGATGCAAACTTCAGCCCTGCAATGAAAGATTTTGAATCCACACAGGGTTTATCTGGAGGCTGCTTGGAAGTCGGTGGACTGAAAGATAGATATTGAAAACTTAAACTGGTTCATTGTGTTCCCTTGCCAGCCTTGCAGAAACCCATTCTTCCCCAAACCATGGCATGTCTGCACACAGCTTCTCTGAGTGATCACCTGCACTGAGTGAAACTGAAAATCCTTCATTCTCCTTGACACAACTAAGATGATGTAAAGAAGAGAACAGTCGAAAAGCCTATGAAAGCAGAGCAGAGCATAGACTATGCAGCCTGAGTCCTGGGCTAAATAATTATCTCCGGGTATTGTATTATTTGCATAATTAAAAAGTTTGGCTGAATTTCCAGCATGCTGTCTCCTACATCAGGGATGTGGTGGGGCCGAGTTAATCAGCAGGAGGAAAGTGAAGGTTAATGAATTGTTATTCAGATGGCGCAGGCCCTGGGAGATTTGTGGATAATTGATACCATTTGGGAGCTAAGGCGGAGTGGAAGACGAGAGAGGAGCTGCCGCAGCAGCTAGACTGGAAAAGAGCAAGCAAATGATAACTTTAGCAATTATCATTTTGATGGGTTTGTTTGTCTTTTTTTTTAACTTCTTTCTCTGTCTCACTCTCTTTTATTTTTTTTTTCTTTTCTGTTCCCCCATGAGTTGAGTAGAATTGAGATGGATGCAAAAGAATCATTCAAAAAAATTAAATATCTGGCAAAGGCAATGGCCTTTGAAATCTTATCTGAGAAATTGTCATATGGAGGATGGAAAAGATAATTTAGTGTGAGGTGAAGTGTGGTAGCAGCTTCAGGTTGCAGAGGTTCCTTTGACTTCAGCATGGGGTTTTTACAGCAGGTGAAATCCCCCTTTTGCAGAAGTCCAGGGTAAGCCTTGTACACCATTAGCCCACTATCACTTATTATTCTTGCTATGAAAACATCTAGAGGACATGAACTCAAGCTCCACTGTATTCATCATTGTCCAAAAAGCTTTTACCCCAAGGACCCTACTGTTTCAATCAATAAATCAGCATGAGAAGAAACCCGTGAGGTGAGGTGTAGTACCTAAAACTACAAACAGGTGAGTAAAAGAAGCCACATCTCCTGAACCGGGCCACTGTAAATCACAAACTTTAAATCATCCTTCCGAACCACATCGCAGGGGTTCACCAAGCTGCCTGCATTTGACATCCTAAGGAAGATATGAGAAACACCGTTAAAAGATTTCTGTCCATGCACAGCTTTCAGATGACTGTGATTAAAGATTGGCAGGATGGAGGTCTTGTCCATCTTGGACAAGTCTCCTGTCCAAGAAAATTATTTATAATTTAATTTGGAGAAAATTATTTCTAATTTATTTATAGAAAAAAATACTTATAATTTAATTCAGGTAATATTCTATTACTGGAATGGTTTAGTGACCCAAAACAAACCTCAAGAAGCTCCTTGACACTGGTTGCCTACCCACATCAGTTTAAGACATTTCACAAACATATTTGAAATGCTTACTTTTGGCCCACAATCAAAAACATATCAACAAACATGTTGATTTTTTATCAGTCTAGAGACAGAACAAAAAGTATTTTAGCAGCAGTGCTGTTCTTGGAAAAAAAAAAATGGAAATTTTAATCTATGGGACATTCTGATATTTCAAAAAATCGTTGCTGTGGATCCCAAATTACCTGAATGGGAACCTATCTATTTTCTGCTGCTCCCTCAACAAAATCAAAAGGTTTGGGTGGAATATTTGACCTTCAATGAGCAAGGATTTTGTGAAGAATACTGAGATCTGTGCTGCAGGCAGAAAGTTGGAGAGGAAAGGCTGCTCAAACAGGGGTAGGGATAAATTGCTTTTGTTTGTTGCCTCTTATTTAGATGGAGCCTGGAACTTAATGGTGAAAATTATTTGTTGAAAATAATCTAAAAATTCTTTTTCTCTACCTCTAAGACACCTAAATGGCTGCTGTGATGGAAACAGGAGAGCTGTAGATACAGACGGATTAGTACTACATTTGAGATAGGGTCCAAAAAGCTTTAATATGATGTCCAATGTGATAAGGAAGTTCTGCAATGGATTCAACATATGGGACTAGGTAAAAGATTGGCAAAACACTTCAGAAAACTCTGAGATTTAGTGCGATTTTAGGAAAAGCTAATGTTAATCTATACGTTATGCTTAACATAGTAGTAAAGCTTAATGTACCCATCACCTAAGAGGAAGAAGAGTCGAGTACATCCGCATCTTACTGGGAGGGAAGTGATACTTTCATTATGGTGTTATTAGTTATTGTCTTCCTGGAAAATCTGTATTTTGCTACCAGTGAAACTTCGCTGCACCCCCTAAGAAATTTTGTGCTCAGTCTAAGTTCTGCAGAAAACCCACAGAACTTTGGCCCAAATGCATAAGATCCATATGACATTTATTTGGACTTTGTTAATATTTCCCATCCCTTCTACTGGTGTTAGTCTAAAACAACTCAATTTTCCTGTTATTTCCGACGGAACTGATATTTTCCTTTCTACCGTGCCTGGCTGACTTTGAACTCTTTTTTTTCTTTTCTTTTTTTCTTTTTCTTTTTTTCTTTTCTTTTTTTCTTTTTCTTTTTTTTTCATATTACAAGTTCCTGCACCTTTGAGACCTTAGCAACTTCAGGAAAGTTTTATTTATTTATCAAATAAAAAATTCAGTGGGAAAAGAACATACACTCACACATACCTGTATGGTAGGAAGGGAGGGGGGTGCAGAATCTAGGGCACAGCTTGCCGTGATGAAAAAGATGAGAGGTGCCCCCCACTGCAAGCGTGGGACTGAGAGACCATGAACTAAATTTAAGGAGAATGTTAGTGACTTCAGGGAGAACTCTTCTACCTGCAATATTTCCTTGTAGTTAAAATACACAGCACACTACTTAAGCTAGTTATAGAGACAGGCAAGTGTGAAAATTAATTTAAGAGGCAGTTACACAGATTTTGGGTGAAGGTCTGAATAATGAAAACAGCACTGCTAGGGACATATTTTTGGCTGATTCCAGTGCTGAAATACACTGTAATGTTGGCTGATCTCAATTTAATACAATCCTGCAAGCAGGTGTCCTTGATGGTGCTTCAAGACTTCTTGCAAATAACTCCTTATGTTGCCACTTTTAAAATATGTGGGCAGTATTGTTGGACAAAACTCACAAACACAAAATAAATGAAAAAAAAAAAGAAAACATGGCATTTTGCATTGAGGAGCGAAACATAAAAAGTAACTGGGTTATGCTCTAACAATAAGCATGATGGAAAATACAGCTCTGCAAATTTATCAGGGGGACTGAAATAAGACTTAAATTAAAACTTCTTAGATTGATAAATGTGCTCTGGGTCACATGGATGGCAGCAGTGGTCAGAGTGAAAGACTGGATGTAGAGAGAGGGAGTTGATGACTCCTTGATATCTCCCTGCAGTCCATCATATATAAAGTATTGCTACTTTCCCTCTGTGACTTTTGCTCCCATTTTTTCTGTCAATCTTCTGGTGCTCCTGCTTTTGAACCTTGGACTACCTCCATCCTGGTAACAATTTTGGACACAGTTTAATTGAATAGACAAAGGCATATCAAATCCCTGTGCTCAGAAGCTGAAACCTGAAAAACATAATTTTAAAGTCATGGAAGCTTTCTGAAAACCAGAGATATTTAAGCACCATTACAAAAAGACTGGAAGAATCATTGTCACTTCAGCTCAGTAAATCCAGCCAAGCTGAATTTTCATATCCATGTTTAACCTTCTAAAACTTGTGTGCTCAGTTTAAGCTAATTATCGATATTTCCTCAACTTTAATAAAATGGGGTAGCTCCAGAGGAATATTCTACATTAGACATTAGGTATTATAGTATGATGAATAATTCTCTCAAGATGACTTTTTTTTTCCCATTGACTAAAGAAATGGCCTACATATTCAGCTTAACTTTTAGACCTCCAACATTGAGTGCTTTGAATTAGGTAGCACATTCCTGTATATCTGATGTTTAGTCAGTTAAAAATATGTAGATTAATCCTACCATTCTACCATCTTCAGTAACAAATTTATCATTTCTGTTCATTTAACACTTTCTATTATTGTTTTTGATAGAAAATGCCTGGTTTTGAAAAGAAGCAGAATTTAATGTGATCCTAAGCCTTGATTTCTCCCAGAAAGAATACACTGAGTATTGCTGGAGCAGATGCCATCACTGACCATTGAGCTAGAAACTTTCTATTTTATGGGTCTAGTGCAAAATTTAATCCAATCTGTTTGATTAGCAAAATCAAAGCAGTTGCAAAGTATACCCATCCATTCTTGGAGTTATTAAAATAGAAAGGATTTTAGTGTCTGGGGGACCTGAGCTTTCCAGAAGCCACCAGGGATATCTCTCCTTCTGACTACAGGAGGGTAGATAATCCTATACCATTACAATATCTTCTGTCCCCATTGGTGGAAAAGCAGGAGTGGAAGAAATGGAAGTCTTCACAGACTTTTTTGCCCAGCCTAGTGCTTTACCCCAAAGAATATTTCTTCTGCATCGACAGCTGCACAGCAAAAACAGCTCCGTCTGTTAAAATATGCAAATGACCAACACGCATCTTTCCTCCCTCTCCTACTGGGCAGGGAATTCTGAATCTAAATTTATGGTGGAAAAAAAACAGAGATTCAGAGTGAAGTGAATCTCAAACTGAGGGACTGCAGTGCATTTGGTTGGATATTGACTTTAGCAAAGGAAAAAGAACAGGGACATGCATACTGGTTCTAGTAAAGAAATGCTTCAGCTCAGACTGGCAGAATCAGCGGACAAGAGAGAAGGTCACTGAATTAGGGGAAAATTAACAACTAAGTCATAACACTGAGAGATCTTTGAAAGAAAATTTAATTTACAGTTATGGATAAAAGTACATTGAAAGAGAACAAGAGTAAACTGGTGAAATGGACTGAGCGAATAAGAAAATTCAATTTGTCCTAGAAGGCAAGAAGATTTTATTTATTTATTAACTCAAGGAGCAGAGCAACATTAACTCCACTTTCCATTTGTTGTGTGCTCATTAGTTTTGCTTTTTGGTCTATTTGGTTACGCCTACTCTAGACAACAATTTAGTGAAGGTAAGGGTACCTGGTCATAAAAATTCAAGACACCCAGTACTGGCCTATCTTTACAGCCAATAAGGATGGTAACTGACCTGAGCATTTATTCAAAACAAGACTTTATTCAAAGTCTTAGCTATAAATTTTAATATTTTCTGAAAGACATGAAGATTAAAGATCTGCCTTTGAGATGGATCCAGTACAGAAAAGGGGAGGATTTCTTAAGAAAATGGGTTGGGAAGCATATCATGGCATGTGAGCATAAGATCACTGAGGAGTTGAACTGTGTTTTTGGATGTTGGGATAGCTGAGATGCCCATTTCCTTATACTGTATTTTCAAGGTTGTCTTCCCTCTTAATTCAAGTGTCATATGTTTTCATACAGGACCGGTTCCACTGCTCTCTGAACTTAGCAGGTGAACAACTAAGGAAGTTAATTATCAGATTTGAGGGTTTTTTTGAAGGTTGATATGTGTCTCTTCTTGGAAAAATCCTAAACTTACTGTGCCAAATTACAACCATGGGGAAAATTTGGTCTCTTTCTAATTCAAATTGCTGGGGTACTTAGCATTCCAAATTCAGATCTTTACTCAAAGAATAAATAAAAATATTATATATAAAAAATATATAGCATACATTAATATAGTAATAGAATAGAATAGAATAGAATAGAATATAGAATATATATAACAATAAACAGGCTATAATGTTATTAATACATCTGACCACTCAGTGTAAAGTTGTATCACACTTGGTTTCATAAATAAAAATAAGAATACATAAATAAAGAAATTAATTTTCTACCTTTCCATATTAGACCTTTCAGAACTGCCTCCTAAACCATCCACTAAATGAAATTGGCTCTTGATATTAACCTCTTTAGTCATATCTCAGAACCAGCTTTCCAGAGTCAACTTTCTTCCGCCAGTCTCTTTCCACAAAGGTGACTAAGAAAATCCAAGCTGGTTTTCTTGAAACCATGTCACTCACTCCTTATTTTCTGTAGTTGTCTTTTTTCCAGTTTCCTCCAATCCTTCTAAACTTTCCTTCAGCATGATTTTTAGAGGATTTTTATCTTTAGACCCTAGATCTCAGTGGGTGAAGGGGGAAATGCCAGAAGATTCTATCTTTGTGTCCATGGTCATTTAGATACCTTCTCCAGTTAGCAGGAATAGAAAGAAAGAGAATATTTCTACAGAAATATTTGATGCTTTCCTAAAATAGTTATCTAAGGCATACATTGCTCTCTGGATATATCACTCCCTAAGAGTGCTTCATCTCAGCTCCTTAGATGATTGGACACAGTCTAGCTGATTCTCTGTCTTGGGGCATTTTCTATGCATGTCTCGCTAGAGTTCTGGATCAGAGCAAGGGTTTCTGATCCCTATAGTAATAAATAAACTAATGTTAGTAGCTTGCACTTTAGTGAACTTGTATAAATGAAAAGGAAAAGGAATGAAGGTGATCTGACAAAAAGAATACTAAAGTTCTTGTTCTGAGATATAGGTCATTCCTTTCTCTTTTTTTTTTTTTTTCTTCCTAATGAATTCCCTTTCAACCCCAGTCCAGTCATGAAGTATTGGATTTTTGGGCCCGTTTTACAGATGGAACAGCAATGGCACATAATCTATACAGCTGTGCATTCAGTATCTGGCAGAGGTCTGACTAGTTTTCTACCTGCCAGCAAGCTGCATTTTTGGCTGGAAGAACTGGAGTTGTTCCAACTTTATTGGCCCTAATCATACCAATACTTCCACATTGTAGTGACTGATGCCAAAGTCATTCATGTTCATTTCATTCCCTAGCAATGACTGTGTGATCTAATTTCATTGTCCTTCAAAATTATTATGTACATAATGCTGATGGAAAAAAACTTTGCTGACATACAGCAATTTTCATCAGCAGATCTCAAGGACCTTTGCAAAGGAGGTCAGTATTTTTATGCCCATTTGCAAATGGGGAAATAGACGTAAGCAGGTGAAATGTTTTTACTAAGGTTCTATTTCTTTCTGAAATACCAAAAACTGAGAAAATAACAGAACCTGATTTCCCATACTGCATCTATACAAATAAACAAGCCAGATCCAAGGCACAGACTTGAGCTCGGTCCCACAGTCTTAGCACCATTTATTAGCAGTTTCCTCAACACAGCTTTGACTGGTGCCAACTAGCACTCCATAATGCTATCTCCCTCCAGTGAAAGGTCCATGGCCCATTTTATTTGCTAGTACAGATTCATCCCTTAATGTAAATCCATGCCTCTGCTTTTGAGGATGCCTTATTTCTCTACATGATCAATGCAATCTTTTGCTTGTCGTGAAATACACACTAGAAGCTTACCATCTCTTCAATTTATAAATATATTTGACTTTGATAAACATGGTTGTCTTTGCCAATGCTCTCATACCTTTTTTTAACCCAGATTTTAATCCAGAGTAATGAATTTGAGCATTGGAACAACAAAAGGAAAGAAAATAAAATATAAACTATTGTTCTTGTCGAATGTGGAAAGCAAGAATAAAAGACATCAGATCTATAAGGTGAGATCCCATATGAATTCATCTCCCTGTTTTGCTGAGGAAACAAGAAGCGTGTGTGAATATATCTCCCATGTGGGAGATAGGCAGCAGGCACTTTTAGAAATGAAGATGAAATACCTGGAAACAAGAACTAAATTAACTCCTGAAAAAGCAGTGTCCTCTCACTGATACTGGCAAAACCCAAACTAGGTACAAGCAACACGAAAGATATCTGCTGGGATCCATACCTTTTCCTCCACCTTTCCTAAAAGCTATATATTTTTAGTGATACTGTTCAGGAATTTTACAACTGAAGCTTTTTATTTTTTTTCCCCTCAGCAGAATATTAGAATATGCCAGTTTTTCAGAAACAAATCTTTCAGTGTTTGAGAAAGTATCGTTTTCAATGATTTTTCTATCTCAAGAGCGTTCCAAACTGTGAGTTAATTTGCCACTTAAGAATGTGTAAAAAAACCTGGTTCTGAAACAAAGTGTTTTAAAATTATGAAAACAAACATTGTTTTTGACCTGATCCAAAATAGTATCTATCTTGCTTTATTTTGTCTAGTGAAAATGTTTGCTATTTCACTCTCTCATCTTGTACCAGAACTGGGAAAAAAGTGTGAAAATTTAAAATTAGCATGGTTTAGAGGCTCTTTTCTGCCAGTTCTGGTTTTGAGTCATTCACCTCTGTCTTGCTGCCATCAGAGAGAACATAAAGAAACCCCATGAAGTGTTAAATATTCCACATATTTTATATGGACTTAAGAGAGTGCAGACCAATTCCACCTGCTGAGGACAATGACTCCTGGGTTTCCATGAAGTTGTCACGTAATAGAGTGGGGGAAAAGTCCACTGCTGAAGTTCCATTCATGTCATCATCAAAATATACCCAAAATAAGGGAGACAAGTAATCCTGAAATGCTTCATCAAGATGTTGGTGTATATGAAAAGACCAGCTGACTGCTTTGAATTTCTACTTTATTTTTTTCTCCTACAGAACTGCATGGGATGTAAAATTCATTCTCCACATCTGAAGGGTGTCATCCAAATTGTAATTCTTCTATGCCTTGATTTTGTATATATAAAATAGCAAGGCTGATAGTTCCCTGGTCCTACCCAGCGTTGATCTTTTCTATTTTAAGTAAAAGATTATCATGTCAGGAGCTGACCTTCGATAGCTGCCCAGTCTCAAGGACACCAATATAAATACCATCACAGGAGTTTTTAATTATGATAAAGCCAATAATACAGCCTCGTAATGATAACTATATGATATTTCAACAGCTTACTGTTAGGCCAAGATTACCAAATTTGGTTGACATGTAGACTTAAACATGAAGTTACATGTTTAAGTCTACAGAAAAATTTCTTTTGAGTAACCATATTGAAAATGTACACACCTTTAACTGTCACAAACCATGTGTCAGTAAGCGGAGGCATTGACTACTAGCTCTTTCAGAACATCACACAATTTACCAGAACTTTTTAGGACTGCATGCAAGGCAAATAGTTTTCCTTGCAACACTTTCATTTTGGTTTAAATCTTAGCTTGGTTTTGAGTTATGCTAGCTGCATACAATAAACTGTAACATTGTAAATTGTTTTTCTAGCATATAACTTTAAATGTTTGAGGTTAAAGGCCCAAATGCCAGCATAAACAAATCCTGACATTATCCCTAGATTTTTACACAACTTCAACATTTTACCAACTTTCTTCATAATTACAGGAATAAATAAGAGGCAGTTTTTTAAAAGAGATCACTTCATTTCAATAATACAAAAAGGCTTTTCATTATTTTCTACATTAATGAATACTGATTTGCATAAATCACGCAGAGATTTGTACCTTAATTCTTATGGCTGGCACTAATTCTTATTCCTCATCAGAAACATTGTTTCAGATATTTTATTTCTCATATGTGTGAAATGTGTGTCTGATGTAGAATAACATTGTTTCCACTTTCAAAACTATATCAAAGTTCAGATTTTTAGAAATATAATACACTGTGGGGTTTCTTTATTATTATTGGTTTTGGTTTAATCTCAATTCTTTGCAATCAATAGGCTTTTTGTCATCAAATTCCTTGAGCATAGGATCAACCCCTCAAACAACAGTAGTATCTGGCGTCCTTTCTGAGGTTAACCCAAACCTTCCATTTCAATGGCCTATTAACCACAGGAGAAATAAACAAAAACACAAGTCCATCTCACAGTTCAAAGAACTGCTTAAATAGGGGTGATTTTACAGAATCCCAGTTTCAGCTAAATGCACCATGAGATTAAAAGAAGGCTTTGCCGGAGAAATTGCTTTGCAGGTACTTCATCTGACTGTGACTTTACGAACTTTGCTGTAGGTTTACACACTCCATGGCTTTAAGTATTTCTGAAGTACTGTACAGTAATAATTAGCAGCCAGAGGCAAAATAATCATTGCTAGTTTCATTTAATGTTAAAGCCAAAACTAGTATATTTTCTGTTGGTTGAAATGTCAGACCTTATCTGCATTATTCTAAGATCAGATGGAAAAAATGTGCTTTTAAACATGGTTCTGAATAAGACTCCCCTGTCTGTAAATACGTGAATCTGAATGTAAGGTATGCCTTCTAGTGGATAGAGAGGTACATTTAAAATTGGCAGGTTGAGCTAATATATCATCATAACTGATTTATGAGAAAATGCTAATAAGTAAAAAAGAAGTAAAATTAACAAATTGAATCCATGTTGAATTAATTTAGGTAAATATTAATATTTAAAGTCAATTACAATCATGGGAATTCTTTAGCGGAAAAAGGTTGATAACATGTCTGAGCAAAATTTTTAAAAGAGCAAAAACAAATCAGAGATGTTTTCATAAGCCCCGCACCATCATGTGAACCATTTAACTTTCCAAAACTTAAGCCCTCTTTTTGCATCTAGAGATTCTGAAAAAGGTGTACTTAACTGTTTTATGAACACTTGAAATCTCTTCTATGAACATTAGAAAAGCTACACAGAAGTGCAAATCTTCCCCCAAGTGTTTTCAACAACATGTATGATTTGTTTTCCTGCCCATCAAAACACAGGAGCCATTTGCCATCTCTACTTACTAAGAAAGGTCTCATCTAAGTTATGGTAAATGGACAATGAAGGATGTCAAACAGCCAACTTCTGCTTTGTTGTTTTTGTTGTTTGCAGAGCTAGAACACTGGAAATGGCTGAACAGATCAGATTTTTTTCATTAAATTTTGAAAAAAACAGAAAGTTGTTCATCTCAGACCTTGTATGCCAAGTTTCAACAAGGAGTGAATTTTTATGGTCAAATTACAAAACCCTGAAAATAGGAGTTTATAATGGAAACACTGATACAACCGTAACTATGGTATTGCAATTGCATCACTATAAGAAAATTGGTTTAGATAATATACCCTTCTGGAATGACTGCAATTCTAAATGATCCTGCATCTCCATAAATCTAAGCTAACTCAGTAATTCAAAATTACTAAAATTTAAGTTTAGTACCAATAAGCAATAAACTTATGGCTATTGCTATAATAACCGCTGGTCTGTGCTCCTTTATTTCACAGCAGGTGGTCTTTGGGCTGGTTTGCAGCCTGAATGAAAACACTTCCAACTAATTCAAAACTAATTCCTGAAGTTGAGTGGAGGCACATTTCCAAACTTTCTCACTATTTCCTTTCACCAACAAAGAGCTTGGTTGTTTGGGTGGTTTTTTTTTTCTTTCCCCTTTTCTCTTTAATTGGTGGCTAAGCATATTGTCCCTTTTTACACTGTTTTATACTAATATATCATATGATGACAGCTGACTCACTGTATTTCTGCAAACTGTCAGGGGAAATTCACTGAGGAACACGTAAGTTCCTCTAAACACACTATGTTTCTTTACATCATCTTGCCCCCCCTACACACACCTAATATTCCAAATGCTAAAATCTCATGACTCATTCTCCTGTCAGACTTATCAGCCTTACGTGGTTATGACTTTAGTGACTGATTCAGGCCAGCAGCAAGTGAGAAGAAGATGAGGTTAATAAAGTCTAATCCCCCAATTTACCAGAGTCTGAAATCTTTTCTTTGGACTATGACAGAAACAACACCCAACCTGCCTTTCATGTAAGTGTGAGGCATGTCCCCTTCTGCCATGGGCTTGATCCTGTTGATGAGATGTCTGGTGGGACTTTGCCATTGTGTGAGATGGGGGGCCCTGGGTTTGGCATAGTGTAAGCCATGACTTGGAGACATTTGTTTTCCACAGATGACTGTCAAAATGCCATGGTCCACTACCCAACCTGGAATTACTTGTTGTGAACCGTCCATATTCTGCCTATATACATCTTTGGCACTTCTTCTCTAGATTGCTCGTCTTGGCCATATTAAGTAGATCTGATTTATAGCGTTCATTCTGCCGTCCTTGCCTCACAGTATGGCCTTACTGCCATCACCTTCTTCCAGAGTGACAATGAGAAGACAAGTGGTCTTACCCATCCCTTGCAACCCCTTCTTCTCTGCAGATTTGTCAGAGGCAAAATAAACAGGCGGGCTGCATTTTTCTCATCTCCTTACTCTTGCTAGGATCCAGCAACAAACTTTTGATCGACCAGCTCAGCTATTTAATCCTTCAAGAGGAGAAATTAAAAAAAATAGAAACAAACTCATGGGATAAACCCGCATACGAACTCTGCCAGAATGCTGCCTCTCAGTCCGTCTCAAAAGGAGATCCTTAACTAGCTAGAAACCCAACAGGGGGATTAATATTTTGTTCAGCAGAGCCAAAACAAACCTACCAGGTACAAAACAAAGTACTACCACAAATACTCAGTTTTAATTTTAAAGTACTCATAACTTTTTTTAAAAATTACATGTAAACAGAGGGACAAGTAGATAGAGTTATGTCAAATTTATAGAAACACATCAGTCCTTATCTGCTTTTACTGAGGTTACGTTTATAACTAGTAGCTGATAATTAGAAAAAAAGGGTGAATGTGCATTTGGGGTTTTTTTGTTGCACAAGCTTATAAAAAATCTGCATGTTAATCCTTCTCAAGCTACTATCTATTCATCCTGGCCACCCATTATCTTGTTCTGTGGTGTCTGGAGGCAAAGAGCTTCTGCAGTTTGACTCCAGTATACAATATATCAGACGTACATAGTCCCTGAGCTACAAACTGCCTAGAGATGAGGAAAGAATTGTGGAGAGAATTCATTCTTCAGTTACATGCTCTTATCTTCTTCCCGAAGTATGTGCTGTCAGCCACTGCTGGAGATGGTGTTGAACTAGGCAGATCTTCTGTAAGACTCACTCTTCGGTGTCTTTAGAAATTCACTCTGATAGTTTTCAGCTGGATGAGTTCCCTGATCCATCTCACAGTGTGGTCACACAAGCAACCATGCTGGTATGAGGGAGGGTGTGAGAGTAGAGAGCCGGGGGATAGGAGGTTCTGGGAACAGTGCTGAGTTGTGTTAACTAAAGTGATTGTGGAGTTACTCATTTTTCTCAAGTGAGCTTACCATAAAAAGCTTGTATGAGCTAGACAAGATCTGTATCTTTGTCAACAAATATTAGGGGCCACATCACGTGGAAAGGTAGAAAAGCTAAGGGTCAACACAATTTCCATTTTACTAACACATCATTAGCTGCAGATCATTCTACTGTTAATACTAAAACATGAAATAAAATCCCATTTTTGTTTTAGTAAATTGTAATTTTATTTTCAATCCAGTGAGATATAAAAAGTCAGAAGCTGTTCAGTTTCATTTTTGACTTTCTCTGAGCACTTCTGCAAATGTTTAATCTGGGAGACATTTCATTCTGTCACTTGTTTTACAGCAGAATTTGAAAAAAAACTATAGAATTTATGGCAATCTAATGGAGGGCTGGGAATGTTCTAGGTAGAAATTTTCAGAAAAGAAGTTTTAAAGTTATAGATATTGTCTGTTTGCTTGTTGTTAATTCCATTTTTACAAATCAAAATATCAGACCATTTTCAGACATTGGCACTGCTTTTCAAAGTCTCTGAAAGCTTAGTTCCTGCACCTCCTGTCCAAGACTACATTTGAGTAGAACTTGTTAGACTCCATAGAAAGAGTTGAAGAGATAACAGTCGGGCATTAAATGGGCAACGCTATTAAAAGAGGACTCATTCTCTGCATCTGTGCTGCTTTTCCTCATTGCTGAACTGTAATAAGACTTTATCCTTCTCTCAATGCCTTTTTTCCCCCCTAGCAGGATGAAAAATTGGGGGGGGGGGAGTTTAAATAGTGAAACCACTACATAATTTAGAAGATCAATACAGAAACACGAGATCTGTGTCTACATAATAGCCGAGGTGAATGGCAGAGAAACCCCTAGGCTCGGATATGCTCCCATGCATCATCTTCTCATTCTCAATAATGAAGACATTTACAAAGACCAACTGTCAGTGTCTAGCTTGTGAGCAAAAGATTCTGAATTCATAAAATAAAAAGACAAATTCTCTACTGATGGAAAACCGCAACTCAGTTGACTTCAAGTCAAACCGTACCAACTTGTGAATTTATCCCAAACTGCTAGCTTGGTTCTCTTCAGTAATGACCTTGAATAGATTTAGATTGGTGTGAAATAGATGAAAAATGGTCTGTAGCCTGTTATCAGCACATTTCCCTACTCCCAGCCTTTAATCCCATGAGAGTAGCAAAAGTGAAAAGGTTTCAAACTTCTTATGAAAATATTTTTCCACCATGCCTGTTCCCTAGCCCTGTCTGTTCTCCTTTCTCTCTGCATAAGCAGTTTTAGACTTTATTTAAGTGTCGCATTTCCAAGTGTTCACGACTCTGTACAAAGCTCGTCACACATCACTCATGCCTTATTTCACGGGTTGAGCTGGTAATTAGCATATTTCACAATTAGCCAGTGTATTTGCTTTGCTAATTTCATTCCATGATGAAGGTGCTAACTTGGCGTGAAGCTGTAATGTACTGGTTGATTTATTAAGCTTCCTCTGATGGATGAAAATCACATGCTGTGCCTTTACTGTCGGGGAAAGTTAACAACATCCATTTGTAAGAGATGGTATTTGAAAAGTGATGTTGGTGTGATTGAATGTGTGAATCTGTAATGAAGCCAAGTCAGATAGCTCCTTCCCGATAAAATAGTATTCAACTTCTGTGGTGGCTCCTTCTTGAAACTGGGCTCTTCTGCCCAGATTCCTCCCCTAAAGTATGCAAGTACCAAATACTCATCAGGTATTTAGCACTCAGGTTTCTGCAGATGGAACCCAATAGCTGTAGAAGAGTTAAGTGCCTAAACCCTCTGAGAATCTGCATCTTACACTGTATGCTGATAGGACAAAACATTGCTGTTCTTTCCCTTAATGAAGCTGCCCATAAAATGCATAGTTGACCAATCAGTCAATTTATTTGTCGGACCACAGGCTTTCAAGCAGTGGAAGAACTCCCTGGTCCGTGACCTCTGATTATGAAACCCAATACAGTTATGTCCACATACTCTTCATCTTTCCAAAGAAAAAATTGTCTTTGTGGTTATAACTATAATATTAAATTAAACAGTGGTAGGGCCAATTCTTTGTCCACAGAGCCCATGGATAGTCTGCTACGTCCATACTGGGACACTCTTTTATTCTCAGAAAAAAATGAGGCTGCATGCAAGCCATCTGTCGGAAACTGTCCCTGGTTGTTGCTAACCCACAACTCTACAAGGCCATGGTCCAGTCTAATTTGCTAATATGAATGCACTGAACAGTACAGTTTGTTATCCTGGACTGCTAAACACATGGGATCTCTCTATAGTTGATGGAAAGATATGACATGTCCAGAGATCAAATCAATGTGACCTAAGACATCAAAACTTAAAGGAACCTGTGGATGTGGTTTACAATTTTTGTGTAAAAAGCAGCTATATGTGTTACTCATGACCTTCACCAGGATAGAGACAGCTCCCGACAAAATGGGAGAGGTGTAGCATAGGGAAGGTTTCTGTGGTTTCAATGACAAGCATGCGATGTCCTGCAAGAATATACATGTTGCTGGCCAGTGACGATGGGAGGAGTGGTCAAAGGCTCTTTCCCTCTGTTAATTCTGCATTTTATTCTTTTAGGATGTATGGATCTTTTCTACTCTTACCTGCATGGTTAACCAGTCTGTCTTTATTAAAACTTTTTTGACAATAGTTTAAATATGCCTTATACTACCACATCCCAGAGAGGATCCACACACTGCTGAAGTGATGTTCCTTGCGGAAGGATCCCTGCTCCCTTTACACTATTCTGTGGCCTGTGATTGAAGTATTTTAAGTCTGTTCTCCTTTTTACCTTCCAATATTTCCCTTGATTTTAACTCCCCTAAAGATTATGCTTTGTCTGGAGAACTGCTTTTGAGAGAACTCTTTGAAACTTCTAATGTTTATATGCCCAGAAAGACCAGATTAAGTTCAATCTCTCTCTAAAGCCATCGCATTTTTATCTTATATCTGCATTTTCTCCAGTGCATCAAATATGAACTATTGACAAATCAACATTAACTTGTCTTGTCAGCACAGTTTAGTGTTTCAAAGGCATAAGAAATCAGATTACTCTGTATGAGAACTTGCATGTGTTTCACTAAAATGTGAAAGAAGGAAAAAGCAAAAGAAAAATTAATAAGGCAAACATGCCAAGAATAGAACAACCCCAGAGTAAGGATTAACCTCATTTTATTTAAGTAGATAATAAAATTACAAAACCTTCATATTTTGTTCTGATTTTTCTGCCTCTCTATTCTCTTTATGCTGAGTTCATCTTTGCTTTGTAAAGCTGTACACAGATGTGATGTTTTAACACTATTAATAAAAACAAAAACTTGGATTCAGGAAAAAAATTAAAGCAAAATCTTAAATCTATGTACGCTTCTAAGCATATGTGTACCTTTCCAATTAAGCATGTGCTTAACTGCTATCAACTTCAGCAGCCTGAAGATAAACACAGATTCAGAACAGGTTGTTTTCCTGCATAAAGTGCTTGCTTCTTGTACCCGCTCTTGAATTATATTAGCAGGTTTGGGATCAAGGGCACTGGTTTCCTGCACAATTGAAAGCGTTTTAGCCCAGACGTAACCAATCTTTCCCAGATGAAAAGTCAGGAAAATATGTCACATCAAGAACATCACTGACCTTACTGACTTTGGACTGTCCTTCCACCAAAATGTTTTCTTGTCTGCCTTCCCTTCCTCCTCTATAATCACCGCACCCTTATGCCTTCAACCTCCTTTTATTCCTTGGCTCAAGCCCATTTTGTAACTCAGCAGAAGGCAGGAGCTGCTGCTTCACACACATTTTGCCTCAGTGTGAGCCCCCAGTTCACACTTTCAGCTGAGCTTAGAGACCATGATCATTAACTATTGTTACTCATGTTGTTGTTTATGCTCCAAGAGCTGCTTTTTCACCCCAGAAGAGTTACAAGAAACTTAAGAGATGCCATTTGGCCAACCTTATATCACCAAAGAGCATGTGTAACTCAGTACATTAAAGGACACCTTGCCTGCTTTTTTCATGATTTTTAGACTGCTGCTTAGATTTAGCTAGCTAAAACCTATTTTTAACTGAACAAAAACTGCCTACCAGGTACGGACTATTATAGAAGAACAATGGAAGGCTTTTCTCTAGGTTAGAGCAAACGCGACCTTTCAGAAATATATACCCAGTAGTTGTTTAATTAACTTAATCTGTCATGTATGTGCTGTTGTAATTATGTGACAGTGATATGGACAGAATTTTTTTTTAATATTTTTAGATTTAGGATGAGTCGTAATATTTCTTTTGTATTTAGCAAGCAAGCAAGATATCTTCCTCCTGTATTTTATATGAAAAATAAGGACTGTTTATGTCCTTGACATATGTCACATTGCAATTGATTTCATTATCACAATTTCAAATTCCATCTCCATGAAGGCACTTACCTACTGCTGAGTCAGCCAACAGGCAAGAACCAAAGTTCATGGGTTAGCCAGGCCCAAGGGGACACCAGTATCTTTGTTAATTCCTCTTAGTCCAGTCACTGGACATGGATTACAGAAAAGAAGGAATTTTCCCAGCAGAAAGTCCCTGAACTGGTGGGATCCGTGATTTCCATGAGGTTTTGCTGAAGAAATCAAGCCCATGCCATTGAAATAAGGCTAACTCTAAACTGTTCTGTGTTATCAGCTCAGCTGAGAAAGATGCTGGAGTCCTTACTGAGACTAAAAATGACTAGGACAAAACTGGAATTACCCCGTAGCCGATACCTTTGTTAGGAGATGGACTTCACAACTACTCTTAGTGTGAAACACCAGCACCGAACAGAAGCCCTTTTGTGTTTCTCCTATGCAATATATAGTATTTAAAGCTGCATCAGAGAACAGAGGTTGAAAGAGCAGTTCATGAGAACTTGCAAGTTTATTAATGATCCCAAAATTTGATACTGACTTTTGGTGTTTCCAGTCAGCTGGAAGCAAGGCTGATGATAAAAGGTGGTAAGGAAAACACATGATACGATACATAAGGAAGAGGATAAAGGCAGGGAGGCAGATCTGTTATGTAGTTAGCGGTCCCTGCTTGATGGGAAAGAGAAATTTTAATACACATGCCTTCAAGCATGACAAAGCAGTATGCATAAACTCAGGTGTTTAAGGCCTGGGCTCTGGTTCCTGCCCTTCCTCTCCTTTCCTTTCACCAAATACTTGAAGAACACTCTGTTCCTCTGCATGTCAGTATGACCCTTTTGAAAAGGTTAATTACCTGTACCAGCTCCAGTCACTGACAGCATGGCCTCATCAGCCTTTATACATAACTGAAGTGCTCTATTTGGACTTCCTCAGATTTCCTGCAATGCATCAGATGTCTTGTGCAGATTCTTGTTTAATCCTTAGATGTTAGGCATCCAAATCATTAGTCTACTACCCAAGTGTTTAGTTCCCACATGCCCCATCTATCATTCCAGTAGTTAATCTCTCAGTGCTTTAGGCCTGCATCATTTTAGTGCCATTACAGCTTAGAGAGATGGGATATCCTGCAAAGTAGAACAGTGGGATATCTTGACTGGACAGATACATGTTTCTGGAAAGTGAATCTCCAGTAAGACCGGTGAATCCATGTCTGTTGGCACAGAAGGAGTTTGATCATTCAGGCTGCCAGCTGGAGGAAAGGTGCAGACCAAAGCTGACTGCTGTGCCCAAAGGTATGTCTTGCCACCAATGATAACATGTCCTGTTCTGAAGCCAAATATGAATGACTGAAGTTTTAGGGGAAAAGAAGAGAAACTGAGCAGAACACTTCCTTTGGCTTGAAACCTCTCCTGTTGAATTCTCTGCAGTAGCTAAGTCCTGCTCTGAATTATTTGCAAGCAGTTTCTGGGAGAACAGAGTAAAACTTTTTTGTGAGTAGGCAATAGAGCGGTGTGGGGGACAGTAAGATGCTGAACCTGTGATAAAGCAGGGTTTGCTCTGTGAAACCCACAAGCTTGTCTTCCATGCAGCAAGCATCTTTCGATAAGGTGTCATGGAGAGAAACATCAAAGGAAGGCCCTGACACCTCTGCTGTCTGTGACTCAGTTTATCAACTGCCAATCAACCAGAATTTCTCTGATCCCTGTAAACTCACGCTGTTGCCACTAGATGGTGCTTTTAATCTCTGGTAAAATCTGCAGTGCTCGCAGGCACGGGTTTTTTTCATTACACAATAACTCTGGAGTTTTGGGAGAGAGAGATTTTTGCAGAAGAGAACACGTATGTTGCGTGAGGAGAGACAGCCAGAAGCACAGTATATATCAGTAAAAAAAGAAATTCTGCACTGCCTTCTTTCAGCAATATTGGTACACTTGTGATCCTGAAGCAAAATACGCTCCCTAGGTACCCTGACAGCTGCGGACAGTAAGGGACAATCTGGTCTGTAACAGCAGTGCCTTTTAACGGTGGCACTGGCCAGGCTCCATCAGGGCTGCATAGGCTGGAGGACTCGCAGCTCCAGATCAGCCCTGGAAAGGCTGCATGTATGCAGATTTCCCTGGAAGCATCGGTCCTTGTCTTTCCAGATTCCCAGACCATCTGGCTCCTGGCTCGGACACCAGCTGGTGGGATGCAGGTGTTTGGGCAGCCTGGTGAGAGAGCTGGCCTCTAAGTCAGGCAGCTCCGGGGATCCAGCACTTCACTGAAGCCACCAATCCCACATGTCCCGAGCAGCACAACTCTCCTTTCAGCTGCATGTGCATTAAGAAAAGACTCTGGTTCTGCTGTCATTTGGTATGAGGCAGGTAATACATAAAAGCATCACTGATTTCTGCTCGCCTCTCACCTTTTCTCTTAGGTTTTGTTCTGGCCAAACAATGCTTCTTCTCTCTAGTCTCTCTGGGGTGAACAGAAGACAAAATTGCAAAGTTTAAATCAGATGGCTGATGTTTTCTACAGTGAGTGCCCATCATTTCTTGATTGCATGGTCAGTACCACATTTGAAGAAAATATGGCACCTCTCTTGAAAATCATTGCTCTGCAGCCTTTGACAGAAGTCTGGCCTGTGCCACCATTTGGGAAATTTTGATGAACCTGATTATTTTGCTTCTGTTGGTTGTACAACAGGTAAAAGTAGAAGCAGATACTAAAGTCGGAATGGCTGGAAGCGTTATCTCAATTTGATTAATGTCTCCTGGACAGAATAAGGAGCATCTGATGTAACAGTATGGGGCTGCATTGACTACAGTGATGTAAGAACAGCTGCTAAAGGCTTCATCATCCTCAGGTGACACTGTGTAGTCTCAGATGACCTCTGTTAAATCCAGGTAGCTTCTATTAAATAATACACATTGACTAATTTAGTTGTTATCTTCTGAAGATCATTGTAATTTCCAGTCTCAGGGGTAAATACTAAAAAAAAATTATTTGCATTCAGAAGAGTACCTCAGTCTGTTATATTTTATACAGGGAAACACCTCCTTTTACTGAAAAAGTTGTGTTGCAGTGATACTTTATCTCTATTTCACGTTACTTTTCTCCTAAATCTTCTCAGACAAATTATGAAGAAAATTATTATTTATAAAAATGTAAATAGAAAATGTACTGATATTTTAAAGATGTCCTGAGTACAATCCCAGCAAATTAAGACCTTTGCTATTGACTTCCACATTTCATAGGTTCATAAAACCAGCTGAGATGGTTACAACTCCTAACATCTTTTGTACAATACATCAGTCATATCCTGTCCAGATACAATTGTATTATACTCAGATTGCATGAGAATAGATCTTCCAGAAAGACATCCAGTCTTGATTTAAAGGCACAAAGATATTACATCCCTGGTAGTTCATTCCAATATCTAGTCACCTCTGTTAAATACACGTGCACTGCTCTGCTGTGATTTGCTTGGCTTCATCTTGCAACCATTACTCATTGTTATTCCTTCCTCAGCTGAAGAGGAAGTAAATTCTGTAGAGGAACATGGTACATTTATTTACCGGAACTGGGTTATAGAACTCATAACGTACTCAAGCCAACTCGTTAGGACAGCAACAAAGGAAGCCTTAATGAGATCTGTCTTTTCTTATGTTAGACTTTTCTGTGATAAGAAGAAACATTTACATGGTAAAACAAAGCCACCATTGTACATTCCAAATTCAATAGTAATAATATTTTCTGGCTCCAGGTTTATGTTTCCATCTGGCTGAAGTGACTTGGCAACCAAAAGCATAAGCTTTGTTTCAATTCTTGGTATCAACAAGTACCCTTAAGGCATATTAGGGAGGTATGACAAAAATCTAGTGAATGCCAAAAGCAGTGAAGCTTAGTTATTGGCTTGCCAGCATGAGAGAAATATAATCTGCATTTTGTAAGTATGAATATAGAACAAGCCCTGGCATTGCAAGCCGCTGTCAGTCAGGAGGAACTTCCTACTTTCCAGAATATATTTCATTTTATGCCTATTTATTTTTATAGTATGGTTTAGTGAACAGAGGATTAAGCACAATGGTGTGGCATAAAACAACTTACGTGTATGCTTTGCATACATATTTTCTTATTCCACATCATTGCACTTAGCCCAGCATTCCTTGAGTAACGGATAACTAAGAATGAGTTCATCTCAGAGCTTTCTTGGACATAATTTTTGGTGCCCTAAAAGTGACTTGAAAGAGTTTTAAAACCTCATGGTTTTTCAAGCCCTCTGTCCAGGATGTCTGCATATCAGAAGCCTTAGCCTCTTCACCTTTCATGAAGACAGAAATGACTCTCCATTGATGGCTTTGGCACAATTTGAATCAAAATTTGATTCAAATAAGAAATGGAAACCTTTAGTATGAAGTAGACAATAATGAATAGGTCATTCCACACTGGATCTTCTGCCTTTATTTGGGTTTGTTTGTTATTTAAGCTGTTAATTTCAATTCTGCTTTCACAGCCTCCATCTTCAGTGTTGGATAGCTGTGTTCTCATTTTCAGTGACCAAGGAAGCGTGGTCAGACAAAGAGGTGAACTGAGTCTTGAAGATATCAGTGGACAGACGGAGTCCGAAACATGGGTGTTACAACAGATCTTTTGAGACCTTTTCAAGAGAAACGCATCAGCTGTCTGATTTGTCATCCTATCGCTCCTAAGCAGTTTGCAAGGTGTCCCAGAGCAGCACTGAATGATGAAGACATCAACATAACCAGCCATGGGTTAGTGCTGGCTGAGCAACTGCTGGGTAATCTGGCTCTTGTGAAAGCAAACGAACCAGTGGAAATTGCTGAAACTACCACTAATAAATTGTCCAGGTATCTGGCTACACACCCATATCTTCATCCCATGACGTAAAGCTGGACATGTGAATGTTTTGGTATGTGACTTACTGGCCTAGGAGCTCGGCTTCCTCCATCTAAAAGACTCAGACATGAAATAGTTCCAGATGTTGACTTTTTCATTGTTTTTAATTTTGGCTGAGCTACAGGAGTGACCCTCGGGCCTTACTTGTCTCCTGTTATTCCACATTCTAAGTTTTCCATGTCTTATTCTTTGAGGTGCAATGGGAAAAATCTAACACAACCATCTTTCCCCTTTGTCCAGGTTTTTATCATTGGCAAGATTCACCTCAGAGGCTGAGCTCACCTATTTCACCAGGTCAGACCAGGAGCCTGGATCAATGGTTGCCTTAAGTTCCAGGCTGTGACCCTGAACACAGTGAAAATTCATGGGGTAAATTTTTCCTTATTATGCAATTGATCAAATCCCAGTGAATAACAGCCAAACTGTAGTAGATTTTCAAGTTCATCAGGTCCAAGCAGGTTTTCAGTTTCCTGAATGGTTTGGAGGTAAAGACTATGGAGAAAAAACTAGAATTTGAACTCTGAGCCAAATGTCTCCTTCTCTTTCTGCTGCATTACAGTAGAGCAAGTGACTGGAGACATGTTTCTATGGCTTGTATTTTATCCTAACAGAATTCCTGAGAAGTGGTTTTATAGCTGGTAAAGCAAGGATTTACCTCGGAAAGTCATCTGAAGGAACAAAAAAAATAGTTGTACTACCTTTCCTATAATAGAGGTTACAAAGCCTGGTTATTTGAGCAAGTTGCACCATCTGCTAACCTCTGTCTCCTGCCTGCACAGCTTGACACAGCCAACCTCACTGCTCTTGCCATTGAGATAAATCTGTTTCTGAGTGATGGATGGTAGTGTAGAAGCGCAGCGTCCCTCTCAGCACTGTCATTGTCTTTCCCATGCCTTCTCCTGCCCCAAGCCCAGCTTCCCAGGGCTGCTCCAGGCTATGCCTACAACTCCTCTCCCCCATTCCTGCCTCCTAAGGCAGGACCAGACAGATCCCCTACCACTCTTCGGTGGAGTGATGGGAGCCCAAGAGTCCCAGGAAGTCAATCATGGCCAATCATCTCCTGGGCTGCATAAGAAGAAGGGTGGCCAGCAGGTTGAGAGAGGTGATGCCCCCCCTCTACTCTGCTCTTGAGAGACTCCACGCTGAGTACTGCATCAAGCTCTGGGTTCCCCACTACAAGAAAGACATGGACCTGTTCAAGTAGGTCCAGAGGTCCCTTTATGTGGGACTTTTTATAAGAAAGGCAGAGAGAGACTTTTTACCAGGACCTATAGTGACAGAACAAGGGGTAATGGTTCTAAACTGAAAGAGAATAGAGTTAGACTACATACAAAAAAGCTATTTTTTTACAATGAGCATGGTGAGACATAGAAACAGGTTGCCCAGAGAGGTTGTGGATGTCCTGTTTTTGGGAGTGTTTGGGATCAGGTTGGATGAGGCTTTGGCAAATTGATCTAGTGAAAAGTGCCCCAGCCCATGGCAGGTGGGTTGGAGCTGGGTGATCTTTAAAGCTCCTTACAACCCAAACCATTCTATGATTCTATGATTCTATAAGGGAAAATGTGAGATAGAAGGTGGTTTTTGGGGAGAAGGAGACTGGCAGTGGAAAAGCATGCTACTGTCCCACTGCAACCTCATGGTCTGATCGGGGGAGGTTAATAAAAGATAAGAAAGGGGGAAAGGTAGTTTTTTCTCAGGAATAACTTCCTGAAATTGTTCAATGCTCTTAAAATTTTCATTGACCCTTCTTGGTCTCATCCCTAAGCCCCCCTTCATGTCCCTGGAGCTTCCTTCAAAACCACATCTTGTTTATTGCAGAACCCCACTGATCCTTCTTGTGACTCATCATCACATCTATCTCCATACAAAATTTCACACGTCTTTTGTCACAGTCACAAATGCAATTTTGCCTAAGACCTCTCAAATCAGCTCTGCTAAGAGGCATAAGAAAAGATTTAAGATGCCACAACAGCCCTAGAGAAATCACTAACAGTTGCAAACATGCTATTTTAAGTGAATGCAAGTGTTCATGAACATCTGTATTTGTATGTGTGTATGCACAGTGGGGTGCATGATATAGCCTACATGGTAGAAACTGATACTGCTTGAAGACTTGTCTTTCCTTTCTAATTAAGTATTGAGTAGTAAAAGAATTAACTTAAAATGTCTTCTACAGCTGTTTGACATTTCTCTTTATGACAAAACCCAAATCACTGTGTGTGGACTCATATGTTCACTTCATTGAATAAAGGACTGATCTCATTTTGGAAAAAAATGTAGTTGGTCTCAAGATATGTATCAGTGGGGCTTTACTGCTGCCTGGTAGGGGCTTAGGAGGCCTGAATTCTTCACTTTAGAGCTGGGAAAATCACAGTTGTCTCAGTCCCCTTTAACAGGAACTCTTTGTTTTCAGTCTTCTAGAGTTATTCTGTACAGCTGGACAGAGGAATACAGAGAAAAAATTCAGTTGCACTCCAGGAAATATTTATTTTGCAGTGATACTGCAGCCAGTCTACAGTAGCTCTTTTCTGAACACGGAGTGAGCTAAAACCAAAAGCAAATTTAAATTGCTGTAAGGAATAACTTTAGTCCACAATTAGTGACAAATACAGGAAATCAGGAGTTTCATCTTCACTCCTCTGCTGTATTTAAAATTTTGTCTTATTTTAAAGAGCTTCAATCAAGCATAGGCAGGGAACTTGACATGTTTAAAAGCTAAATACACCCTCCCACCCCACCCCCACTTATTCAACTTCTTAGTTCTTCTAATGCTTTTAAGTCCTCAGTGAGCATGTATTGGCCATTCTCTAATTCTTTTTTTTAATCATTACACTGTCTAATAATTAGACTGATTAGCAGCTGAATATTAGCTGCAAAAGTCCCCAGGTTCACAACAAATTAGATTCACCCTGAAAGCCATAATGTCATATTAGGACGAATGACCAGTGGTCCACAGAGTGTGTCATTATAAATCCTTTGAACAAGCCAGGTTTTTTAATTTGCCCATTGAGAGTTTAAAGATATACAATGAAATTATAGAGATGTGTCAACATTCTGCTATCTGTTGCTCACTCTCTTTCTTTTAGGGACAGAGGCAACATGGATGTACCTGCCAGATATTTTTGAAAGTTCTGCCTTTCTTCACGGGCTGGATTTGCAGACCTTATAGTGTCATTTAAACAGAGCTCCACCAGATCTAAAGAAATAATAATGTCCTAGGATGTCCAAATATCTTCATCCACAGTCTCACACAATGGATGTGTATGTTTTTATGTATTTATTTTTCTGTTTTATTTTCTTTCTGTAGCTATTCTCTGATGCAGAAATGACAAGTCATTCAAAGGCCATTCTAATGCCTCCTCAAAATCAGGACCTTGGACTAAAGGGCTAAATGCATAAGGGTCTTGAGATTTTGCAGAACCTAATTTTAAGCTTCCTTCTCTAGAGAAGATTTTCCAATTTTAAATTAGTTACCCATGCCCAAACACAATATAGTTGTCACTTAAGGTGAGATTCTTAAAATCAAGGGACTCTGTGGAGAGACACTAGAGCTAATGGCAGCCCTGCACCCCAAAGATAAATTCACAGTGTCTTCATCACAGCCCCTCTCTTAAAGCTAGATATGTCAGCTAGTTAACTGTTTTCTGATAGTAAAATGTGTAGCTACAGATGAGAAACAGGGTTTTTAGGGACATTAAAATATTTTCTATTATAAGATATTTTATTATAAGTGAATTATAAGTCGACAAAATACTCAGGAGTTAGAGATATGGTTTCAAATCATGACACAGAGTGATTGGGCACAAGAGAAGCAGCTCTGTTTTTCCACAGAATAACAAAGTGTTCTGCAGCTCTCAAGGAATACAATAATGCTGCCTCACACGCTTCATCTCTCCAGCTAAAGTACTTGTTCATTATTTTACCAAAAATTCAATTGCTTTAGTAGGATAGACTGGAATAACTTTACTCCAGATCACATTAATCATCTAATCTGCATTGTATCTTTTCCTTTTTCCAATTTGGAAAAGTCATTCCATATCATGCATGTTAGGGAGCAGAAAATAGAAAAATGTGTCTGCTTGCACAGTATTCTGTGGTGCCCTTTCCCATAGTGTCTTTTTACCTGATGTTGTTCTTGCTTCTAGATAAACTGTCTTTTAAAAGAAGTGGCCTCCCTTCAGAGCCCTAATAGTGAACAGCTTTGGAAGTATAGTGAATAGCCTCCGTGGCGGAAAAAAAAAAAAAAAAGGCAAGCATAAGCACAGCCATTGTCTCGTTCCGCTGGGATAAATGCTATTGCCATAATACCCTGAAAGAGCACCCTCTGGAGTTGCTGTAAACATATCCCACACACCTTTTGTGAACACAACTGTTTTCCTGGCATTGTGTCCATCAGCTCTGGAAGTGACTAAGGCTGCACACAGAGGGCTGTGATATCAAAGATAGGCAAGTCTAGTCTTCAAGCTATCATTAGGAGATATCATAGATGGTCAGATTCACATCCCCAGGCTTTAGATATTGACAGTACAATTAGCTATGTCTGAAATCGCTGTGTGGTCAGTTTGTAGTCTGTGGAAAGAAACAGTTACATATAATATGATGTATCCCACCCTTATTAACCATCCAGTTAGGATAAGATGAATTGCAACCAGAAGTTTTCTCTCCCTGAGTGTAAAGGGACTCTAGATGAAGAACTGAATTTAAGACAGCTATACAGTATATGACTAAAGGTAGAGGAAATGGATCCTGCCATAATTCTCCAGTTGTTCAGTTCTTAGCCCCTGTGCCAGGGAGATAGCTAAGTTATGTTAAAAAAATATGAGTCAAAATTAAGCTATAACATAGATATGTTAAAATGGGAGATGGGAAAACATATGACTGAAGTGACAGAATATGAGGACTTTCATTGAGCATTTAATCTTAAATTTATTAATGATTGAACTATTAATGTTCACTTTTTGTTAAGATAAATGTTATTGCTTATGTTTTATAGGGGCTTACTTGTTCTAGATTAATTTAACTCCAACAACCATTCAACCACAGTTCACTGTGCTACATAATGCTGAAGAAACACTTGATTTAATTCTATTAGTTGTCATCAATTAACTCTCCCTCCCCGCTTCTCTCTCCGTATATATACATATATGTATGGACAGTAGTTTGTTGCTGTGTAGAATAATATAGCTATAGTATATTATACCTATAGTATAGTGTATATATAGGGATAGAAATAAGTCAGAAGTGGAAAGTGGGAAGTTGTTCATGTTGGGGTCTTGTCTGAGAAGACCAAACATTTGAACTTTCATTTAGGAAAGAAAAAAACTCAGCCTTTCCCTTCCATATTTTAGGTACGTATTTTAGCCACTGAAGTGTCATAAGGAAGTGGAATATTGCCAGCTGCATCCAGGAGCTTCTGTTGCTGATGTGTGACTTTATTACATCAAACAGCAGCCAGGCTTCACTGTGGAGTCCAGTCTCTGTGATACACGTAAAACATGTTCAGAGGTTGCCATTGGGGTCTGCTTCCTCAAATGACACAGGCAAGGGAACATCACCTTTGTGAGTCAAAGCTGAACCTAGGCAGGAAACGAATGCTTATGTGCTGATTTGTAAAAATTTATGGTGTACCAAGCTCTGAGGAATTTTATTGTTGCAAAACAGAGACAGCTACAGCTCTGAAATGACTATACAGTTAACTAGGGGAGTTGGAGAACTGAACTTTTAAAATATAACACCTCACTCCATGTAAGTTCCATTTTATATTTGCAAAATATTTTCATAATTAAACAAAGTGTGTGTCAACACCTATTTACTCTATATAAAGCACAGATGGCACTTTGTTATCTATGGTCCATATGGACCAATACGTTATAATGGACCAATCCATTAAAACAACTCCTAGCTCTATTCATGTAACAGTCTGCAGCTGCAGAGGTTTATCCAAACCATTTTCTTAGGTGATCAAGCAAGGACCGACTCCATTTTCCTTGCACTGACTGTGTAGATACCAAGTTTGTACGTAAAGATAGACACACCTTATGTTTTCCTCTCTCAAATTTGTTGTCTGATCAAAGCTTGAAAGCATGTTCAGCACTGAGTTCAGCTAAAATCAAAGACCAGAATATTAAGAAAAATAGTGGCATTTTTATGAATTCCTTGAAGGTTTGAACACTCTTATCCAGGTAGTAGAGACTGTTAGTTTCAAACATAGAATCATAGAATAGAGAATAGTTTGAGTTGGAAAGGGACCTTTAAAAGTCATCTCGTCCAACCCCCAACATTACTATTCTGGTTATCAAATCTTGATTTCCATCATATTTATTTTCCTACATAAAATGACAACTTTAAATAACTTCAAAGATCTTCAGATATCAAGTATGTTGATGATATTTCTGTATATATAGAAATAATAAAAGTGTAATATCATTATGTTACTAAATGCATTGCTTTTTAGACAGAAGTCATCCCTTATTAATGCCTTATAAAAACCTGATTAAAGTCAAGAACTCCAAGAGTTGGGCCAGAGACTGATTTTTCTCATTGAGAAAAATCTTGCTCAATTCCACAATTAATAAGAGGTTGGCCTATATGATTTCAGAATTCTTCCTTTGAGTCAATACTTCCACAGCTCATTCATCCAAAAAAGAAAGACATCAGCCAGTATATTTGATGTTCCTTTTCCACCTCAGACTACAATGCTAATTTTGACACTGTTCCTACTTTTGTACCTGTTCCTATGGCCTAGGAGCACTGCATTACTGAAACTGATGATGGTATCTCCTTTTAAATTAGGTTTCCTTGTTTTTCATACACAGTAACACTAGCACTTGTAGAGTACACCGGTATAGTGATTATTTTTTCAGTGATTTATCTTTACTCCTAGCTGGAGAATAAAAAAGGAAAAATGAAGAGTCTAAATCATCACACTTGTTCATTCAGAAGTTTCCCACGTCAGGAAAAAATTT
The DNA here is from genome assembly GCA_031468815.1 of Morus bassanus. NCBI lineage: Eukaryota > Metazoa > Chordata > Aves > Suliformes > Sulidae > Morus > Morus bassanus. The sequence continues at coordinate 112,210,212 of CM062569.1, read as the reverse complement.
CTTGCCATGAGTGTGTATATCTTTTTGCTGCACGCAACGTTGCAGTGAGCTGTGCCCATTTCCAAAAAAAAGCAGGTTTGGGGAGAGAATTAATGGTCAACCTGGAAGGGAAGAATAACCTTTTCAATAATACACTTGAAAATGTGTTTTGGGTTAAATTTTGTGAGAAAATAATGTTTGAAATAAATTTTTTTTAGATTAAAAAGACAAATTCCTCTTTAAAATGTGAGTAAAAAGGAAAAACTAAACTGCATATATGGGTGCATACTTAGGTATATATGTATATATACACATATTTGTGAATATACTTAATTTATAGTTAGCAGACTGATGTTCAAAGAACTTTCTATCATAGATAAAAAACCAACTTGTTTTTTGAACTTTTGTCTTTGTCCTAGGTGATCCAGATGCAAGCCCAAGAGAGTAATTGTTCTCTACTTATATACTACTCTTCAAGTTATTTGCTTGCAAAGTAGCCACTAAAGGCCAGAAGGTGCAGTTCCTCCAGTTCTGGCAAACAATGAAGTGAAAATCCCTTTGAAAGCCTACTAGTCTCCCTGTTGTGGTCGAGAGGAAATTGGTGTTTCCAGATTTCGGTTCATCTCATCCTGCAGCAAATACTAAAATCTCCAGTATGAATCTGCCTGCTTCTCATTCACTTCGAAGAGAAATCAAGTAACTACTTTGATGTAGGTGTCTATATTTAGAGGAATGCTATAATAATACTTAAGGTATAAGTTCTGTTGCTGTGTCCTGCTCCACTACAAGTAATTTTATCCCACTCCCTTTATCTGTGATGATGTCTATGCTTTTGATGAAGTCTACACTTTTTATACAGATTGACAGTAATAGCCAGTTACCACTGTTGTTTCATCTTATCCTGTAGTATCAAAATCGGAGACATAAACATAATACACAGAGATGACTCCACAAGAATTCTAAAGATCACATTTTATCTATTTAATTCATATTTTTGACATGAAAAAAATTTAAGTTGATCTAATGTTCTTTTCATGGTAATATTGTAAAGTAATGGGTTATTACTTCTGGATCACATACCTGAGACTCCATAGGTAGCCTTGTTTATGTGGTGAGTAATGGCAATATGGGTTATGTGGCAATAGTGTCCAAAGGCATCAGTGATGAATTATGGCCCAATCATGCAGGGTGTGTAGGCAGAATGAAGCAACATCTCCTCCAAAGAGTTCATGAACGGTATATTTTGAGACAACGTGCTGGTGTAACAAGCCGGAAAACACAGACAAATAGTGAGAAGCTCTGCAAATACCTTAAGGAAGAACCCTATGGTGCCACTGGCTTAGGTGGCTTAGACCTTGCTGAATGTTCTATAGGTAGGATATGATTTATAAATATGTTTATGAACCAAAGTAAATGTAACCTTCACACATGACTTTGGAAAACAGCACTTGACTCATCACACATATTGAGATTTATATGTCATGGACTGTCTTGCTTGCATTAAGATAAAGATACACCTAAAAAGGAAAAGCAAGCTAAAAAATTGAAACATGTCGTTGAAAGCATGACCTCTCTCTTGACAAAGGGGAAAAGTTTTATTTCTGTGCAAAGAGGAATCAACATTAAAAAGATACTTCACAACTGATACACTGTTGAAAATAGGAAAAAACTCAACAGATCAGGACTGAACTAAAGCATTTACTTATCTCTGGAGAGGTCAATTCTGATCTAAAGTGTGTCATATTGGCAAAATTAATTTGGGATAATTATTGCCATTCTTCAGAGAGATTTTAAAAACTAGTATTAAAAAAAATGGATCCTATGTTTAGGATCCATAAAAAAGGACTACAGGGAGTGTTCTCCAAGCAATTTAAATAAGCAAACCTTTCAGTGATTTTCTCTTTATCATAGTTACTTCAGCACTTTGAAAAGTAAAAATCACTTTTTCTGATGGATCTTATAAAAATTACCTTAACAGTTCATTTTCTCTCTATATATTTCTATCAACATTTCTGGAGGAAACAAAAACTTAAAACCATTTTTGTTATAGCTATTATTTTAGTTAAATTGGTTCTTTGAAACTGCGTCTTCATTTGAAAAATAATAATTGACAAACAAGATTCTTCTGCTCCTTGATTTTTGTGAATCAGATATCTTGTACCTTAGTTACCATAACAACAAATATAATTTCACTATCATTGATATTTATTTTATCCAAAGACTTAATACACCAAATTTCACCATTAAGCACCGAGAGAAGACAGATTTGCTACTAAGACCAGAGTCCACAGCAGAATAAACACATTATAATAATCTCTATTTGTCTAACACCCAGTTACAACTGGCAGTTGTAACTGGCAGTTACTACTATTTCTCCTCTACACATGCACTGCCATTTTTAGATGTTAAAGAGAGTTCATTAACTATTGGACCAAAGATCTAGTTCTCATTTCTAAACTTAATCAAAGTTTTAAATATTATTGGAAGCTTTTGATCAGGTCATTTGATATGAATTGTGATTAACTGCTTTGTAATCAAACTCATGGCATTTGCTAGAAGACTTTTTTTTTTGCTTGCATGGAAAATGCTTAGCATCTTAAATCCTATCTTCAATATAATTTGCTATAATGGACAAATAATGACTCTAGGGAATGCTGACAGTAGTGTTGAATTAAAATCTGTAAATTCAGGGTATACTTATATGCTTCGCTTTCCTTTAACTGTGGTTACATCATTTTAAACAGTTTTCTCATTTTCACTGGCTGAAATGAATTAGTATTCTCAACAAAAGATTATTACAGCTGATGACCAACGGCAGCTATTGCTTTTTTGGTACTGAAAATTTCTTATTAAAGTTTTTTAAAGTCAAAAGACAAAGAAATTAGGAGGAAAATTTTGCTTAGTGACTAAGTATTGACTACCTTTCAAAAACATAAAAAGCCTTGGGAATCTGTATGCGTTTATACAGCTTGTCCTACACTGCTTTATCAACTGATTGATTGATCAATGGGTGAGTAATACTGATTCTTTGCCTGAATGTAAGTGTTTACATAATTTTTAATTTAGAATTATAGAATGGTTTGGGTTGGAAGGGATCTTTAAAGATCATCTAGTTCCAACATCCCTGCCATGGGCAGGGACTTTTTTTACTAGATCAGGTTGCTCAAAGACCCGTCCAACCTGACCTTGAACACTTCCAATAACGGGGCATCCACAGCTTCTCTGAGCAACCTGTTCCAGTGTCTCACCCCCTCATAGTGCAGAATTTCTTCTTTATATTCAACCTAACTCTATTCTCTTTCAGTTTAAAACCATTACCCCTTGTCCTGCCACTACAGGCTCTGATAAAAAGTCTCTCTCCATCTTTCTTATAAGCCCACTTTATATATTGAAAGGCCCTAGTAATGTCTCCTCAGAGCCTTCTCTTCTCCAGGCTGCACAACCCCAACTCTCTCAGCTGTTCCTCAAAGGAGAGATATTCCATCCCTCTGATAATTTTCATGGTCCTCCTCTGGTCCTGCTCCAACAGGTCCATGTCTTTCTTGTACTGTGGGCCCTAGAGCTGGATGCAGTATGCCAGGTGGTGTCTCATGAGAGCAGAGTAGAGGGGCAGACTCCCCCAGTCTGTATTGTTATTGGGGATTGCCCTGACCCAGGTGTAGGACTTTGCAGTTGGCCTTGTTGAACTTCATGAAGTTTGCACACGCCCGCTCTCGAGCGGTCGAGGTCCCTCTAGATCTCATCCCTTTCCTCTAGCGAATCAACTGCACCATTCAGCTTGGTGTCAACTGCCAAATTGCTGAAGATGCACTCAATCCCACTGTGTTACTGATGAAGATATTCAATAGTACTGATCCCAGTACACACCCTTGAGGGACACCACTCGTTACTGGTTTCCATTTGGACATTAAGGCATTGACTTGAACTCTATGGACGTGGCTATCCAGCCAGTTCCTTATCCATATACTAGTTCATCTGTCAAACCCACATCTGTCCAATTTAGCAGCCAGAATGTTGTGTGTGATCATGTCAAAGGCCCCTTACAGAAGTCAAGATAAATGACATCAGTCATCTAAAAATTTATCATTTTTTCATTCATTCTTTCTTCAATAAACAAAAATAAAACAGGGGTTTTTGGTGGAATTTTTCTTGGAGACAATTTCCAATGTAAAATATTTTCTCCTGACTTAAAAATAACCAAATCATACCTTACAATTATTTAGTCAATAACAAAATGAGAAAAGAAAATAGTTGCTGAATTTGTGTTGACTTAGCCAAGGATTCTTTCAAAGGTACTTTACTGCTTCTAATTAAAAGGTGAATTAACAGTTAAACTAATATTTTCATTTGCCTTTAGATTTGGAGTTTTTTTCCTAATTGAACCAAATGTCCCACAAAAAAACATTAATCTATCTTAAATATAAATCTCAACAAGTGTCATTAACATAACTGACAAAATACATCCAAGTCAAAACCTGATTCTGAATATCCCTAATGTTGGGGAAAATTCAGTTTCAGGTTATATTTTGTTTCTCAACTGTACTTCTAGAGGGTGGTCAAAAAAGGGGAGTGTAGGTGTGCCAGTATGGGCATACTGAGGCATTTCAGCTCTGAATATATCTATGTTTCTTCTGAATCCTCTTTGGAAAAACTACTAACAAACATGTTTGAAAGTTGTTTTGTAAATGAATGGAAGGGGAGTGGCTGACCCAACAGGAAAGGAAAGATTTTTAATGTTATAAAGATTTCTTGCAAAATGTTTATTTTCAATGTCAGACTCCCCTAAGACTAGGCTTAACATAGTGTCATAAATATATCACTAAAGAAAACAAGTTTTCAGCAGATAGCTTCAAATATATTGACTTTAGTTTTGCGATAATCCTCTATCAAACAAATCCATACACATGAAGAATAATGTAATATTTGCAACGTAGGCAGAGCAGTATTTCTAGGCTTTACTGAAGATAGTTGGATTAATTACTTTTTTGTGTCCATTATGATTCACAACAGGAATTTTCATAAGGGGATTTGATGTCTTTTTTTTTCAAGATTTAAAAAGTTATTTCAATATGCATGAAGACCCTAAGCAGAGTTTTGGGAAAAGAAAGTAAAAAACCTCCAGAAGAACAATTAATTAGGCCCATAGCCTGCTCCCATCAAGTATGTAACAGAATTTCACAACTGGTTAAGAAAAAGTTTAGGGATAAGAATTGTTTGTTTAATAAGCCATGAGAAGGGAACATGAGAAAGGAACAATGAGCTTTGCAACTCAGAATCAAGTCCCATAACAGAGTAACAAAGAGATTTACTCTACCTGACTTGTGTACTTCAAAAAGAGCACCATCAATTCAAGGGGCTGCCTCTGTATCTGTTCTGTAAATCAGTCCAGATATAGATATAGATTTATATATATTTATATTTTTTTGCAATCAGTAACCAAAGAAAAAAATCAAATCTCAACTACGAGAGAGAATTCCTGGTTCATCTTCACAACCATTTTGCTTGAAAGATAGGGTTGTTGAATTCAATTAATGATCTGCAAAGCAAGGAAGGTCTTATATAAGCATAGAATGGCATGTAATAAAGAACCATCAGACTGGAACCAACTTGAAGCAGCAAGTACATGCTGTTTGGTGCTTCCTGGAACAGATAGGTTAACTTGAGCATTTGTGTTATTTACCTTTAGCACTTCAGGTTCTGGCTTAACTCACACTACACCTGCTGGGGTGTCTTTGTCATGTGGACATAAGCTGAGACCATTTTAATCTCTCTCTAAAATGGTCAGAAATTTTTTAAGTTGCAATTTTGTAACAGAATAAAATGATTCATTACAAGTCCTCAGACCAAAGGTCATTTCCTAAGACTGTAAGAGCTTTAGCAAATGTTTCGGTTCAGAGCTCCACCTATGAAATGTACTGTCCCACCTCAGTGGGCATTACATGTTGTACTGTACTCATTTAAATTACATTTCATGTGCAGAGAGTTAGTGAAAGATTGTGACTCATGCTTGAATGAACACATTCTCAAAAGCTGTACCTGTATTAGTGAATCCAACAGTGCTGGGGCACATGGCTTTGCACTGGAATTTGATATTTGTCTACACTGCTGAAGTGTTAGAATGGTCCCTGAAGCTGTTTGGGTTTGGATCCATGAGCACTATCCCATAATGATCCTAGGCAGGGTTCAGGAGCTACACCAGACCTGATCTGAGCACACAGTGAGAGGCAGACTCCCTCTTTCAGAGCATGGACGTGGCAGATTGTGATAGCTGGTCTCACAGTGGCAAAATAGGAACTGACATTGTTTAGCTTACCCAAGTAGTCTTCAAATAATGAGAGGTCTGTTGGCATGCCATTGCCATCTGTGGATGTGACAGAATGCAAAAAATACCATGGCAAATGCACAACTCCCAGTTCAGGAGTGCAGCTGAAATGTCTCAGGTATGACCTTCAAGAAGCAGCCATGGGAACCCACTTTTATGTAAACATGTAGTGGAATTTGTACCCCATATTTTACTAAAATGATTTCAGGATAGTTTAATCGAGTCATGCTTATCTCAGCTAGTGTATTGTTAGCCTGGTTTAAGTGCTATCATGATAACTAGTCACCTTTCACCTATACATCTGTCTTTGGCAATCACTATTTAACTTAACAACATTTGAACCCACTCTTCAACCTATTGTGTTTGATAGAAAAGAGGGATTTCACTGGCTATAGCTATACTTAACACTGTGCCTATAGGCTCAAGTGCATAGTCAATCCATGCCATACTATTAAAATTTTTTAACTTCCAAAACCAGGCAGCCACATCGAAACAGTCTCTTAGTAATGGGTTTTGGTCTATGTTAGCTCTGAGATCATGCCCAGGAATTGTTTTGGAGAGTGCAAATTGTCCCAGGCCAAGGGCAGGCCAGGACCCATGCAAACACAGCAACCAGGTGCCAGTGCTCAGAATTATTTCCTAGCATTGCTTCGCTAAGTGACATCAACCTCATTGTGGGTATTACATTTCTAAAATTACATTAAAATTACTGACTAGCTAGAGAACAGAAATGGATATTTGTGCCCCTAACAAAAGAAAGGCGGTGATAATCTGGGGCCTATTCAGACACTTGGTCAGCTGAACAGCTGACCCTATATTGACTGAGCTCCATTGACTGCAATGTGATTTGAACACCTAGTGCACACCTACATGTAGCCTCCTAAATACAGATGTCTTAATCTGCCAGCTAAATCCCATCTGCAGCTTCAGTAGCTCCACTGCTCAAAAACTATTGCTCAGTAGTGAGAGTGCTGCAACATAAAGTTCTGCTAACACATCAACCAGCACGATACAAAAACTCAGTTTTTAGAGATATTAGAAAAGTGACAAAAACTCCCTTCAGTGGTCAATAATTATAGTGTTTCCCTGTCCAACCACAAAATCTCCATGCCAAACACAAACTGGAAAAATCTCTCTCAAATATTGCTTCATTCAGCAATAAAGCTGCAATTAATAGTTTTAATTTTTACGGTTAGAATGCCTTTGCAGTAATAAGCATAGTAGGCTGGGATTATAATTAAGCACGTTCAGTTTTGCAGGATTCAGGAGCTGTTGGTTAATGAAGCTCAAGGTGATACTGTCAGTAACAAATCTGATAATCGCTTACAGGGAAAAGGCAGTTTCAGCAAATGCTCTTTCATGCAGGTGGCTGGTAGAAACTGCTTTCAGTCAATTATGCCTTCAATTACTTTGGATGAATGAGGCAAGATCCTTTAGCTAATTATAAGCCCAAATCCACAATAAGTAAGTAAATATTTTGACACAGTGTTGAAACTAACTTCTGTAAAAACATGTATAATATTTATAAGCATTGAAAAGGTCACGTATTGTATAATCATCTTTCAGTGCATTCAGTGCCAGCTAAAGGAAATTCTTCATGAATCACTGGAGTAATATTTTGATACCGTGAGCAGTCAGTAGTTTTCTGAAATACTGTCAGAGATGATATGGCTGGTAAATACCTGTGTCTTCTATCACCTCTAAAAAAGGAGGAAGTTAGACAGGAAAACATGTGCCTTGATTATGGGATAAAGTGTATACTAATATACTGTACTGGAAAAGCCAAATCCATTTTGGAGGAGAATTTTATATCACTTTACATCAGAGAACAGGCTGAATAAAAATAAGAAAAGATCAAATACTTTGGCCTTCTAAAGCAACAAAAACTTTGGGGAAAAAAGAAAGGGATACTTTAGCTACCCTGAAGATTTTTTTGACATGGCTTGGGATCAGACTTTGTCATCCTTGCTTCATTTCCTTGTTCATCTGGAAGGAAATGCAAATATGAGATTACTACCGCCCGCTTGCCGGAGAACTGGTTATAAACCAGCACTGAGATGTCATGGAAGGGACTTTTTTCAGGTGAACAAACTGACACATGGCAACCATGCAAGCAGAGTATGTGGAACAATTACTATAAATGTTAAGGTTATCCTGTGCAACATCCTAGTTTCTTTGACTTCCATAAAAGATTTGTCCTCAAAACAGGAAATATGGCATGAAAACCCACAGCATATGTTGAGTAAGGAAACAGACCAGAAAACCACTTGCCTGAATGTCCCAGGCTCTGTGAAAAGAGATTTCTGTTAAGTAAACATTGATTTTAAACTATAGGTACAGTGACTATGTCTCAAGAAAAAACACATCACTTGAATACCAGTGGATCTGATTATTGAAACAGCACTTAAAGTCTATGGCACTTTAGCCACATTCCATTTTTAAATAATAATAATGGTCCAACGACAAACCTCTGCAAATATTTTTGTAACTGCAAATGAATGACTAAACTAGAATTTTTTACATATTTCTAGGGATCTAATTGAAGCAAATGAAACTGAAGCAAATGCAGCAGAAGAGGGCACCTCCTCTTTTAAAATATAGACCAGTTAACCACTTGCTTTGGAATGATATTTCATTATGCTTTATATATTATCCCTTTCATTAGGGCTAGGGCAGATAGGCAGAAAAAATACCATCCTTCACTATTAATGTTATGAATGCATAAGGCCATGAACTTTATGCAAAGTTTCTACCTTTACGGTTACCCTGAATATTAAATATCAGTAAGTCTTCATGAATGCAAATATTTGCATTATTCTTTTCTCTTGTTAAATTGCATGATTAAAACTACAAACCACGCCATTAAAATGCAAAAGGTAAATGCTGAGTGCTCATGATCAAACAAATGCAACAAGCTGACCTCTTTAGACTAAGTGCACATGATCTCAGTCTCCTGTTCTCATAATTTCTATACTGTTTTCTATGAACTTATTAATTCCAAGGTGGTACCTTGTGTACATTCAAGAGAAAGGGTATATAAAGATGCTGTTCCTTTGAACTGAACAAGCAGAGAATATGTGATCCATCCACAAGCCTCCCCGACTAAGCTTTGAAATGACTGATTTTTGGCTAAGATACTGCTGCCTTACACTAACATGGCTCTCAGCTTGTGATCCATGGCACCACAAGGTCTCTGAGTTACTTCTACTGGTTCAATAAAATGCGATTAAACATGAAGTGGTTAAAAAGAGAATAAAAGACTATGATTGTATCTAATTTTTCTATATCTAAAATTTTGCTGTTCTTCCTGCTTTCCCTTGTTCAAGAAGAACAGTTAGGAGAGGTTTTCCTGGTTGTAGACTCTCAACACTTGTATGATGTAAGTTACAGTGAGGAATCCCTACCTGTACTCGGAGAAAAAGATAATATTGATTTTCTGTGATGAAAGATAATTCATATTTAGCAACATGTTGAGCAACATGTTACTGAGGAGTGATATATTCTGTACTTCTGTTTAACACGCTCCCTTAACAATGTCAACAGCAGCTGTAAATAGTTTAAAGTGCTTGACCAAAGTTTGGAAACAACCTATTGTGACAAGAAATATAAACTGATTCTAAGAAGACATTTTATGAATTGAGAAGGAACTAATTCAGTTATCTGCAATATCAGTGGGACTAGACTTAGCAGTTCAGAAAATCCCTCTAGTCTTACATTCTAGAGTCCTTCTGACATGGAGCCATAAGAAGTGTAGCAAACATCTGTGCTACATTATGTTTTGAGAACATGATTTGATGTTCAGGCTAAAATCTTTAAATGACCTAACAGCTTTTTTCCATCATGTAGGTATTTTTCCAACCTGCTTTTCAGATAGTGCGTGACCATGAGCGCTTAAACTTCTGTCAGCTGGCATCTGCAAAACTATATTAAGTATTACTGAGGCCCAGTATACAACAAATTACCTGAAACCCTCGCTAAGACTTAAGATCTGGAGAATGGAAGTGAATTCCTCAAAGCTCACTGGGAAGAGCCGTACTGTGAGGGAGTCCTTAGCTGGTAAGCAGTCGACATGGTCAAAAACTACCTATGCTGTAATATACACATAGTATTAGAGAGAACACAGTGATAGCTGCTGTGCTCCCCAGCTGGCAGAGTGGCTTTCACTGCTAAAAGCTATTTTCTATACCTTCACACATACCAAAGCTATGCAAATCTGCCATAATGTTGGGTGAAGCACTAGCACAGAAGGGCCCCAGCATCAAGAAGTGGATTGTTTCTGTTTGTTATGCAACCTTCAAATCAGTACTGTATTTTCAAGGACAATGTAAGACTTCATTTCTTTTTAATCCTATAAAAATAAGGGTAAAGCTACTTTTAATCTGTTTTTTATTTGTCCATTTGAATAGACATTAAATATCAGGATTATTTAAATATGACACTCCCTTGGGAGTTGCTGGGAGTCATTCTGTGTTAAGCCAGGCTGAACTGATTGTGAAATGATGGTAAGAGTGTATTTGATTTTAAATGATAAATAGTGCCTAAGTAAATGGCAGGGATTAGCTGGAACTTGCAACAGGTGTGATACAATTAAATAGCTAAGGAATACTTATTACAAAGAATACCTTCAAAATATATATGAGGCTCCACAGATCCTGAAACCTGTGGTACCGTGACTGCCATACTAATTTACTGTCATATTGGCAGGAAAATCAACCCAGAGACAATTTCATATTCTGACTGTATTGCTCACATTGCGTGCTACTGGTGTCTATAGTAACAGTCAGGTAAAAACCTAAATATTGCTTACACCACTCAGAAATGTGCATGACAAAGACAGAAAAGGTTTCCCAGCTTGGATGTGATCAGATATTGCTTAAGATACTATGTCAAAACAGGTAAAAAGGATGACAAGTATCTCAAATTACTTCATCTCTTGATACCATTAATTTCTACAGTCTTCCTAGAGAGTCTGAAGATGAATTCTCACTCCTGTCATTAAAAGTCCATTGATATAAATTTTTAAAAATGGACATCATAGAGAAAAGTTTGTTTCCTTGCCAAAATGACCGTAAGAAATGTTCTTCTGTATCAGTTCCAAATGAGACAATGTTATGAACTTCTCTTTTACTGCTGTAATGTATTAGGTAATAACTTAGTATCATTCGATTCTCTTGGCTAGTTTGGGTAATTTGCAACTGCAAAACCACCAAAAGTCCAATATATGTCAAGCCATTTATCTGTTACACACATAAAATTGCCAAAGCTGAACTCAGTGGATTCACAAATCACTTTTCTGTTTAAGTGTATCCTTATGTCTGTATAAGCCTGTAGTTCCCAGCAGTATATGAGCAAAGGGTGCAATGATGTGGTTTTCCAGTGAAAAACTGGGCTAGAGTCTATATCCTTACACAGAGGACTGAGCTTCTATGAGTGCTGGGCAGTTTGGCTCCTCCAGCGCTTTGTGATGGAAATACAAAATACACAGCAGAAAGGTTGAACCATGCACCAACGTGTTTATTTTACCATTCCACCTCTACCTTATAGGAATTTGTGCAATGGGACTATTTCTGCTGTAGGACTGAGGCAGTTTCCATGGTGTTCTAATCATTCCATATTTTGAACAGAAAGATACCTCTGCTTTTTCCTATCTGAGCAATGTGACCTTTGATTGAGAGCCCATGATTCAGACCTTTATTTGAAAAGTGATTCATATTCAAAACAGCATTTAAACAATTGCCTAAGATAATGAATATATTAAAAGCTCTTTATGATCAGAGGAGTGTGAGTAAAAATGCTAAAAGTATCTATTTTCCCACCTTGTCCCGAATGAGAATGAACTGGAGCACACATTTCAGTTCTTTGCTGAACTGTAAACTTGGCTTTGATTTTTTGTTACAAAAAATGAAACAAATAAAAACATTGTTTAAGAAGTGACCCAAAATGGTAGCGACAGTTGTGAGAAGTGTCTTCCGAAATACCAACCCCACTGTGTCTCCTTGCGTCAGATCTGCATTCAGATCAGATTGGCGGGCTGGTGGGAAGAGCGTCCTCTCATCAGGATGCATGGAAATTTTCCATGGGTGTTTACCAAGAACAATATATCAGCCTAAGGTATCACAATGTGTTATGGATGATGACTTACTCTTATTCTAGAGCAGCAACCTTCCTTTAGGCTGGCGAGGAGGGAGAGCTTGTCATGGATGCCAAGCCTGGGAGTCACAAAGGCCTTTTGAACTCTTGTCTTGTGACAGGTCATGCTTGGAGACAGCTCAAGGAATTTTTCCTGCCCTTTAGTTGTCTCATAAATGCTAAAAAACCATAAACCAACACTGAATTTTATTTTCATCTTGAGCCTTTCCACACCTTTCACCATAGTGAATTCAGGAACAGGTACGGTCTTTACAAGAGACCACAGTTATTCCATTTTTTAGAATGGTTTGCAGTAGTAGTATTCAACCTGTGGTTTATAAACCTATCAAGAACTATTCATTAAACCTAGAAACTGCTACTAACCTCCATATATCCTTTGCCAGCATTTAACTCCAATGTTTATGTGATATACAGAGCCCACATTTACTACACTGTAAGGTGAAGCAGCTTTGTTTATCCATGTAGGCAACAGCATATAGTCCTTCCATTCTACAACTGGGACTACATCTATACAAGTGATGTAAACATTGCCAAGCCTGTCTTCTGACCCTGAGTCGAAGTCATTGGGCCCAGCTACAGCTGTCACACTCCAGACAGTATGGCTGGATCCTAAAGTATTAGTTGGGAATGGTCTTTGGTCCAGGGTAACTCCTGAACTTTAACTGGGGATTGTCTAGAGAGTGCTGATCAGCCTGAGCTCCAGCTATGGCCTGTGCTAACAGTTTAAGCAATAGGCTTTGTGTTGCACTGCAATGCATAGGATCAGGTCCTACATATTTTATGAATATAAATATACAGACTGGCCCATTAGCTGGAGAGCTGTAAAACTTGGAGTTAACGGAAACTATCCTGAAACACCCCAATACCATGGGATTCTCGTGCAGATGGGCTGAAAGTCTTACCAAGCAGACTTGACTAGTGAGTATCCCACATGTGTTTTAACTTACCTTACAGGGTGAAATGTGGCAAAATTCAGATTTTGTGTTCATTTTGTGGATGACATCTTTGACTGGAGCATTTCAGAATGAACATCCACTTACTGCCAAGATTAACACAATCCCTTCCTATATTTACATGTTCTGTTATTAGTCATTCAATAAAGTCATTTTATTGAATGCATCTTTGATGCATTAATTATATGTTCGTTGTGAGATGGTTTTACGGGAACCCTCTAGGTGCCTAAACTTGCAGCAGTTCAGGGTAAAAAATGTTTTTTTCCTTTTCAGAGATGAGTCTACCAGCTGTGCTCATCAGCTAGTTGCTGGATCCTGTCTACCTCAGACAAGCATGAACTTGAAATTTGAGGTTACCCCCCCAGACAGCTGTGGTATTGCCTTAGAAACCTTTTGAGAAGACCCAGTTTGTGGTCACCAGAAACATTTCTTGCAGCCCTGGAAGACTTCCAGTATTGCTGGCAAACATCTGTCCCAGGCTGGCACCTAAATTAATATAATGTAAGATCTGAAAATGCAAATAAACATCTATTTAAATAAATGCTTTCCTTATATCTTTAATTGCATTTTATGACTCTGATGCAGTTTATGCTGCTTTGTCTACTTACTTACCAGAAACACAAAATGAGGTCACTGGCAAGCACACGACCTACTATGATGGATAATTCCAACAGCTAACAACATGCTGATGATGGCATTTGTAATAAAGGTGTTGCTCACGTTCCTGGAGCAGTGGTTCCCAAAAGTTTTAATACCAGAAGCCTCACTGACTCAATTTTCACCGATCTTCTGGTGGAGGCAAAAAAAAGTGGCAAGCATTTTTGCTGAAATGTCTCGACACCTCATCCTTGTCAACAGGTACTACAGGAACTATGACCTGGAGATTGTCTCCCCCAGCAGAGATATTCAAGTGCTGTCTGGACATGGTGCTGGGAAACTGGTTTTTGGTGGCTTTGCTTGAGCAGGGGGGATTGGACGAGATGACCTCCAGAGACGTCTTCCAACCTCAACCATTCTGTGATTCTGTGATTTTGTGATTCTGTGTCTTCCAGACCACCAAATCATGTATCAGAAATTACATGGCTAATCATTTTTATTGTATTTTGTTGTATTATAAAGCAATAACAATGAACTCCTAAATTTGTGTGGAATCTGGCCTGCCACTGTCTTGTTCAATGCTGAGGAGTCTGACCTTAGGGAGAGAAATTCTTTGCACCCATTGGCACAGGGTCAGTCTGTCACGACCTAAAGGGTTACCCAGCCTGCAGGTGTGTAGAGATTGTGACCGTGGGTTCACAGGATTCTGTAACACACAAGGCTTTTATTCTCTAAATTTCTCTGCTTTATTAGAGATTAACACAAATAATCACCACTAGCAGGTATACCTATGATTAATAGAGCGAATATATATATATACACATCAAGTTATTACAAATTCTATTAGCAATCAATAATATAATAGCAATTAATAGTATGGCAGCAGTTAATAATAATAGTAGCAACCAATCATATTGCAGCAACCAATAAATAATAACCAAGTAGATATATACTATTACAGGTTGCTACATACTTATCTTTAGTGAAGCAACTTAGCGAATCAACAGTGTAACAGCTGATATGATAGATTACTTATATGGATATATAATACCAGTATCAAGTGAATTAGACAGATTTCAGAAGGGGGCAAACCATCCCAAAGGGGAGGGGAAACCAATCCCAGAGGGAGACCAAACCATCCCAGAGGAGGGAGGACAAACTGACCCAACCCCGAAAGTGGACCCAAAGGGGGACCGATAAGATAATGGACAGAGTCTCACTTCAAAGATTTTCTGTATCACAGAGATTAGAATTGACCAGATGCCCCTGGTGAGAATCAAGATCTCATAGAAAGTTCATGCAGAGAAATCAGCCAAGGAAAGGAAAGGAAAGGAGAAAGGAAAGGAAAGGAAAGGAAAGGAAAGGAAAGGAAAGGAAAGGAAAGGAAAGGAAAGGAAAGGAAAGGAAAGGAAAGGAAAGGAAAGGAAAGGAAAGGAAAGGAAAGGAAAGGAAAGGAAAGGACATGCAGAATGGGAAGTTCTTGCAGACGGAGGCTCCATTTTGGATAAAAATTAAGTCCTTTTTATATCGTAGAGACATAGCAGGGCATAGGACATCACCACTTCAAGGAGCCAATAGATGCTGTTGATTTCAATCTTTCACCTGTACCAGGCCATAGATGATGATGGTTTTGGTTCTTTCAGACCAGTTTTATTTTCCCAGACTGTTTCCACTTTTTCAGATGATAAATTGCTGTTACAGTTTCTTGTGCTTATCGATGGATCTCAGGATGTCTCTGGCTTCTGGGTGCCCCAGCTATACTTCAAAGATGCCAGCTGCAGTTTTTAGGGATGTTTCTAGTTTGAAGGCTTAGTTCCCAGGCTCACAGCTCCCAGGCTGGCAGGCAATTTCTTTGTCAGTGTTTTTCAGCAGACATTTTCTTCTGTTCAGTAATTTTCCCTTTCTAACCAGACCACCTTTAAGGCTGCTCACATTGCAGCCTCTGCAGAGGAAGATCCAGTCTGCTTACGCTATATGCTTTCCCCTCTCAGCTGGAAGTTCAGTCCCTCCTGAAAAGGATGCTGTTCTCTTAATGTAAAAATCTACCTCCCCCACTGTGAGCACCTTTACTTCTGCCTAAGAAAAGGGAGACTTTATGCAAAATAATCTAATATCCAGTTCTAATTTAAGGAGGATTTAGGCTGGATAGTACTGCATAGTATGCACTACACTGTGGAGCTGAAAGAGGTCAAGAAGGCAGATATTATAAATCATAATTCATCTTTTTAATCAGAAGAATAAGTAGTACTGATGATGGTGAGAAATGCAGAAGATCTGGAGAAAGAAAGGGGAGGAACTGCAGAGAATAAGGGCTGAAACTACTTAGCCATTAAACAAAATACCAAGAGTGGCAAAAAAATGCCCTTTTTGGACTCAGTAAAACAGGCTGCTTTCTGATTGGTCTGAGAAATTGTAGCATTCCTTGTGTTTTTAAGACTATTAGTCTTGAAAATATTTTTCTTTACTATGTATTGCACGTGCATATAATTCAAAGGCTTAATTTGTTCTTAGGTGCTCATGAAATGAAAGCAAGGCCTTTGCAAAAAGTACGACTTGGAAAAACCTGTACATGAAAAAGTTTGCAAGGTAAATTTTATTTTACCTTGCTAAAAATTATACCTCTGCCATGAGCTACCTTGAAGCATTGTCTTCATGATGCTGTACAAAGGAAATCTAATCTTATATTTATGACCAACTTTGAATTGTCCACAGTGAACCTAACTGCTCCCCTGTTCCCAAGGACTATAAATCATGTATCTGATACATCATATTACCTGACTAAGGGCTAAGGTGAATCACAGTTTCTCTTACACCATGTGAAATTGAGCTTTTTTAGTAATCGATTGTGAATTGTCTGCCTTTTTCTGAGATTGTCTGTACTTACGGATGGCAAAAAAAAAAAAAAAAAAAAGAAAGGATTTGCGGGAACTGCAAGAAGTCAAAAACAGGGACTTGTGGGATTGCAGCAGATCGATTTTGCTTACAGCTTACAGATTGTGTGCCCAGATAATTTCAAAGCACATGATATGAAGGGGTCAGATCAGCCTTGTGCCAACGTTTTTTGCAGCATCAGGCAAGACTGTCACTTAAGACCTAGCCAAAAGATTTACAATGTAAATGGTTAGTGCATATGGGCATGAGATTGCCTAAAGTCCCCAGCTGCCAGTGTAGACAAAGCCTTAATTAGCCAATAATGCTGGAAATTTGTGCTAGTATGGAAGTTTTCTTTATTCAGTAAGCAATTCCTCAAATAGTACTGAACTGAAATCAACAACCAGTTTGACAAGTAACTGAGGAACATGGCTTTAGCTCAGTATTTATTAACTAAAAATTCAATCAGTTAGCTAAAAGTAAGAGTTTATCATTATATCTCATGAGACATTTGGTACACTACGCAAATGAGAACAAGTTTCTTTTAAAAGATTAGATATCTGTATTTGGGGATCTGATTGCTAAAGGAGAAACCTGATTGCTAAGGGAGAAACCTGATTACGTGGCCAGTTTTTATAGATTCAGAGAAATACACGATATCCATGGGAGGTATAAGCAATTTTAAGCATTTGTTCTGCAGACAATTGAACTACCTGTGCGCACTGGGCTAAGAAATTCAACAGGTCCAACTGAGTTTAGACACACAGTTCTCAGTAATATGTGTTAAAAATATCAGCATGTATATTCAACTTTAGGTAAAGACACCAAAGCAGACAAACCCCCTTCAGTAGTTTATTTTATCCTTTGAATGAATTGTGTTTTTCTTAATGTGTGAAATGAAGAAGATGCAAAGGATGCTAAACCTTAGGCAGACAAGTACAATCTACCTTATAGCTCTAATTATGGAAGACAATGCAAAAGTAAATTTGTTTGTTTGTTTGTTTGTTTGATTTCCTCAAGTACTCCTTAATAGGTCTAAGCTCCTTAGCATTCTTTTGTATATAGGGAAAAGAGAGGCAGAGGTGCAACAAAATTATTTCCAAAAGCACAAGATTTCTGAATTCCTTTCAATACTTAAAGGGGGCTTATAAGATGGGGACAGACCTTTTAGTAGGGCCTGTAGTGATAGAACAAGGGGTAATGGCTTTACACTAAAAGAGGGGAGATTCAGACTAGATATAAGGAATAAATTTTTTACGATGAGCGTGGTGAAACCCTGTCCCAGGTTGCCCAGAGAGGTGGTCGATGCCCCATCCCCGGAAACATTCAAGGTCAGGTTGGACGGGGCTCTGAGCAACCTGGTCTAGTGAAAGGTGTCCCTGCTCATGGCAGGGAGGTTGGACTAGATGACCTTTAAAGGTCCCTTCCAACACAAACCATTCTATGATTCTATGATTCTATGAATTACTTGATGTGCTGGTGCAGAGAACATAAAGCAGCAGACAGCTAACTAAGCTGCTAAAACCTACAGTAGGAAAATGGAAATCTGAATCCAATGCACTGACCAGTTATGAAGGCTAATAGTCTATATCAGCTGCAAGCAAGTATTTTTACTCTCCTTAGCTAAGGTAGAAATGGGACACTAGGGCAAAGCAAGAGTCAGAAAAGGATGAAGAGAAAGCCTTTCTTCAAAGACGAGGTCCACCTGATTGGACTCTGGGCATTGATAAAGGGTCTCAGGAAGGTGTCAAGGTTTAAACTGTTTCATCCTAAAAACCTTACAGGTGAATCACCTTGAAGTACAGGGCAGATTCTCATATACACGAAGTCTTTGTGTATATGAGTTTGATTTTGGCAATATAAACAGGTGATATAGGATAGCAGCAATACATTTGCTCACATTTGAAGTTCTCTTTAAGCTGTCACAGCAGATCGAAGAAACCTTGGTATAAATGAAAGCTGGGTCAAAGTGTTTAACGTACATATAGGCATGCAAGAATGTTCATCTTTATGTTGCTAAGGATATTTGAGAGGTGTCCAAAATGCTTTTTGAAACACTTGTTCTGTCTTATTTGTATGACATTCTCTTTAATTCTGGGGATGCCTGAATGGTTTCATAACTTTTCCTTGACAAAAGCAAGCAAACTTTCATACTGTGTATTGTCTACATTTTTCCTATGGCTAAAATCTGTATTATGCAATTGTACACACATCATGACCATCTTCAGTACAGGACTAGTTTGATGAAACCCAAACCTTCACATTTAATGGACCAACAACATCCAGGACAGTAGTAGGAATTCAGTCCCAGGTATTATTTGAACTATAAAAATTATGCTGCATTAGGAGAATCAACCATTTGCTGTGTAAGCACTGCCAATAGCAGTTATAAAGGCAGCAATATCTCCCAAAATTGTGCCATGCTTTTACTACTTTGCAACAGCTAGGTATTGCTCAGTACTGCTATTAGTATACGCATCCAGTTTCAGAACCTATTGAATTATGCTACTGTTTAGTTCTCCCTAGAACAGATAAGGCTATGGAAATAAGTGAGACCAGCATTTCTCTGCCAGTCATAGAATTTTAATTTGGAATTCAGTTGTCTGAAAATTAGATAGACACTAGATATTCATTTCTCCATTTGGGTAGCAACTGCAGCACTGGGGAGCAAAGTTGTTTGTCTTCTTTGGAATAGATATAAAGAAAAGATTTTGTTCCATTCTGCATCATTTGAAAATTTCAGAGGAAATGTAATAAGCTGTACTTACACACCTTACCTGAAAACAAACCACTGAAGAAACTGTCCTCATGCTTGCAACCACAGACTAAGCAGTAAGTGAATAGATGACAGTAACTTTTAGGAGGATTTGGCATGGCTTTGGTAATGTTGAGGTGGCTAATCCGTTCCAAGTTCAGTCAAGGTGATTTGACTTGCCCGTCTGCTTTAAACAACACATTTGTATTACTGAAAGTGTTCATATCCAGTACATTATGGACTACCTGCTATGTCAACTGAGATGGGATTAACTGTTATGGCCTTTTAAATTCAGAACAAATATGAGTAAATCAGTGTGACTGTTATCCATGACTGCTTGACTGTGGATCAAAGAAGTCAACAGAGCATAACATCTGTGTTACACACATAGAAGAATACAAATGCCTACCTCAGTTTTAGACTACAGAAGAACATTGAGTCCTGCAACGTTTGCTAATAGGTACTTGCAGTACATATTGACATGGTCTTAGTCTCTCGAATTTAGATATACTTGTAAGGGTGAAACTGAGGTCATCTAACTTTGAGGGAAGTATTCATCACTGGTCACTGTAGGTTTGAGTATCTACAATGTAGCATGTACATCCGAGCAGGATGACCAAGCTACTCTTGTTACCAGTGGAAAAATACCTGTAATGCCATTTTAAGCAATCAGAGGTGTCCTATCTAGCATCCAGCTGCTGTGGATCTTCTATATGTCTCCCTTCCCTCTCAGACCCATGCCATGGGTGTCTTGGATGCCTTGAAGCATCTCAAATTGCTCTAGATGCCTGTGTATGGGCAAGCCCTTCTGTCCACAGTGTTGATATCTTCACCTGAGATAGTCTTGACTGTGGTTAAAGCCAATGAAGAAGAATATGAACATCTCACCTATTTTAGCTGCACCTTAAAATGAGTTCACTCCCTCAAACCCCTATTTTTCTCTGTTGTCTGTAAAGGCAGCATAGGGTTGAACAGATGAGGTGTGGACATCTATATTCTAGCCATCTAAATATATGCAATTTAGTCATACTGTCCTACTTCTGGAAGTGGCATCCATGCCAAAGGAACAACTCATTTTTATATTCTCTGTTAGTATTATTGCTGTTGGGCTATTCTTACTGATTTCCAAGAGCAGCAGTATAAAAGCGCAGCCATTCACTCACCCATCCCTGGTCTGGTGGAGTACTGGGTCAGCGCATGAGTGTCTGTGAATATGACACTATTTGCATCATATGTTGGGAAAAAGCCTCTTTCTAAAAAGCAGGGAGAACAGACATGCTGCTTTGTTTATATCACTTTCAAGAATAGAAGTGGTAAGTAGTAAATGATATGCCTGAAAATACAGTGATTTCCCAATGCCCAAATGTGGTGGCTCCTGTGGACTCATACCACTGTTACAAAAGCAGTGTCAAATGAGCTGATACCAGTGGAGTGGCTGCAGACATTTTGCTAGTTAGCTTGGCAGAACAGAATTTTGTGAAATAATTGAGCAGTTGGTAAATCCTGAAGAAGGAAGAGGCGGGGAAACCAGGCCCTTGGCAAAGAGATCATTGTGGTTGAGCCAGAGCTGGAGACGGCAAATCCCTTCTTTGCCTTTTCCCTCCAGTGTTCTCTGACACTGCTCTTTTTCCCTATTCTACTCAGAAGCACCATCCCAAGCTAACTAGTTCTTCATATGTCCAGCGCCATCCATTCACAATTCCCTCACTAAATGAGAGCATCAGCAGGACGCTTTGGGGCCAAGGTGTCATTCCTCCAGGACAAGACCATTAGACATACCTGCGCCCCTAATGTGGACATAACCCCTAACATGGGGATACTAAATTAATCCTCTTTCTCTTCTGTACATGAAAAAGGTTAAAGCTGACTGTGAAATACTCATCCTACTGGCCTGGAGCAGCTGAGTTAGGAGAA
Organism: Morus bassanus; assembly: GCA_031468815.1. NCBI lineage: Eukaryota > Metazoa > Chordata > Aves > Suliformes > Sulidae > Morus > Morus bassanus. Next base: position 112,188,671 of record CM062569.1, on the reverse strand, counting down.
TAGTCTCTCTAGTTTCATCCACCCAAACTAAAGAGATGAAAACCACCTCAGGTGTTCCTGCCCAGGTTATAACCACAGCTCTGGGTTTCAGGAAAAACACAGCCTTACAAACTTAAAGACCATAGCTAATGCTAACTGCAAAGTAATCCATGCTAGCTGCATGTCCCCTTTCCTTTCAGCTGGTTTTTGCAAGTATGAAGACACTTGCTCACAACAGAAACAGAGTTATTCTTGCAACCACCTATATGTCCAAGAACACTATCCTAGTTCCTATAATCCATCCCTGAGATAAAAAGATACTTGATTTACTAGAGTTATATAATTGACATAGGAAAGATTAGTCCTTAGTGATACAATAGAAAATATCTGTAATAGGAACACATTTCCAAATTAAAAAAAAAAAAAAAATGCCTACTATACTCTATAACTATAGTGTGGCTGTTTTATAATTAAGATTTATCATCTTCTAGTTAGCCTTTATTTCCTATTGAGCCTTGCTACCTATAACTAGGCATATTTCCCCGTTGAGCCTCCTTGCATGTCAATCAAATTCCCTACTGAAATAACTGGACCCTCATAATCTTATTTTTTTCTCAATGTTATTTGCCTTGACACAACTTGAGAAAGCTCAAGAAAGATACTGCTTTCACAAAGTTGCTTCCAACTTTTCATCACAATGTAATTCTCAGAGAATCTGCAATGTCTTTTTTTCCATGTTTCTAAACTCCTAAAGGAAATTCAAGATATCTTGCCTAACTGCAGATTTCTAAACATTAAGGATCTGATCCATTCTGGTCCGTCCATTATCACTGGATAAAGTGAACCTCTTGCAGAAAATGTTTTATGCTACTTTTCAGACGCCTCTACAAAGATGTGATGAATACCCCTCTTACAGTTGTTTGTCTCTCTCCATCTACTACACAGGAAGCCTACACAACCAGTTAGATTAGATCCTTAATGTGGGAAGATTAATCTAAGTCAGATGAATTCTACTTTCTGTTGAAGACCTTTATAATTGCATTTTCAATGGAGTAATTACGAATAAGATGAAAACCAGAACAAAGGAATGAGATCCATTTTCTCCAACGTTTTCTTTTTTATCTAAAACCCCCTTTTTAATTCTGGAAGAGCCAAATTAAGAAATTTTCTTATCATATAGGTAAATGTTATGCAGGAGCACGCTCCTAACTTTTGCTCAGGCAGAAATTCAAAGATTTGAAGTGCAGAAAAAAAGGAAGCCTGACATTTAAGCAAACTGACATCTGTTTAATTAACAGACAACCTGGATAACTTGGTTTTGTGTGTATGAGGTTTTTGTTTGTCATAACTCTGCAAACTGAAGGAACTGTTTAATCAGCTTCGGCAGAGCATAATCCCTTAACTTTGATATTTTTTTCCTCACAGCACTTAGCAATGCAAACAGTATTATGAATACCTGGAAGCATTGCAGCAGATTCACAGTAGCAACCTGTCATAGTCTGCCCATGTGAAATTGTTTCTGAGACACAGAAAAAAAGGAAATTACCAAGAGAAAATGGCTGTCATTTGGGAAGTTCATATTAATTGCCTGCAGTCATAGTCAATGTCAACTGACTCAGCAAGGAATATTTAGCATTAAGGTTTGAGTAGTCCCCAGAAAATCAACCTCTCTGTTTTAAGTCAGTTGCACACTTTAACAACTGGCAGAATAGGATTTTCAGTAAGACATTTGCTCCATTGATCTGGAAATGACAAGATTTAGGACATACATTTACACAGAACAGAGGTGGGGACAGCTTGGAAAAGTTAACAATGTATGGAAATTTTCAAGAATGTAAACCTGAGGTTTCCATCATGGGCCATATGTATGCCACTAATGGGCACGGCTAAATAGGTTATCCTGTATAACTAAAGCTATTTCAGACTGGCAGCAAGCAAGTCAGAAAAATGGAGAGGAGAGAGTGATGAGGAGAAATACAGCAGTTATTCAAGCAGATATGGTTTCAAAAAAAAAAAAAAAAAAGGAAAGCAGAATAAGCAGTAGCTGTCATCTTCCATGAGCATCTCTAGACTGCTAGACTGCAAGAGAATCCACCCCTCCTCAAGATAGTTGAGGAAAGAGGGGGGAAGCAAAAAAGGCAGAGGGACCCAAGTCATCCGTACTAATGCCTGGGATCTCTCTGATTGTCATGGTGGTCTGGTTTCCACCGGACACATTACCAATATATTTCTGCCATTACTGAACATTTCCCTTCTTATCAGTGTGGGAAACTGCTGTCTTCCTCAACATTAATGCTGATGAAGCTCTTGTTTTCCTTTCTCATAAACTTCTTACAACGTAAGAACCATGAAATGGGACTTTCTCTTGGCCGCACCATTTCATCCCACTTTGATTCACAAACTATACCCATTCCCTTGTGTATTTTTGCTATGCATGTCTGAGAAGAATCTGTATTTCTCTTCTCTACAGCCCCTGCTGAAATATAAATTCGATATTCCTCTCCGGCCTTCTCTTCTCCAAGCTGAATAAACGCAACTCCCTCAGCATCTCCACATGTGTCATTAACTCCAGCCCCCAGTAATCTTCATGGCCTTCTGCTGCACTTGCTGCAATTTGCAAATATCTTGCTTATAGCATGTGTACCAAGCCAACAACACCCATATTGAGAAAATCCAGTGGATAGACAGAAATAATTGTGGTCTAAATACTGTTTAAATCACAAACCATTAAGCTTACAGTGTCCAGGTTAGGTACATGTAGTGTGTAGTCAACATATGGCCCCAAATTCATGTTGATTTGTAGCAGAGTCAGAGATGGCTGTAATTCTCTATGTACTAAAATGAACAGCAGACGTCACTGGTGCAGGATAAGTACCGGTAGCAGTGAAAGACCAGTTAAATTTTAAATGTACTGCATTACTTTTGGACTTTGGAAGGGTGTGCTTCTTTTGTTGTGGGAGTTTCTCTGTTGTCCTGTAATATTGTTCTGTTATTAGAGAACATTCAAATGGCACATTAAAGCTCCTATTTTAAAAAAAAAAATAATATGCACAAGCAAAAGAGTAATTTAGAAAACTCTTTACATGTCTGTCTGAGCAACTCAATCTAGCCAGTTTTTATTTACATAAATATATACACATACAGTAGATAAAGCCTCAGAATATAGACAGATAAGGCCTTAACTCGAGCACTTCCATTTTAAAATTTCTGTTTACCTTGTCTTTCTTACAAACTAAATGTGTGACAGCATAATTTATTTGGCAGCATTTAGGCTTATGTTTGTGTGTTTACTGTATTTATGTGCTGTGCCTTTCTTCCGGGCTTACTGTGCAAATTCAAAATCTGAAAATTACTGTTCATTTTATACATTAGGAAAACGATATGCTTCTAAACCCAAACTAGTTGTTTGAGAAGAGAAAAATACTGCAAATGCAGCTAGCATATAGCTCACAAGTCTATCAATTAAATTATTGGTTCTTTCTCCAGACTCTTCTTTCGAGGCTCAGTTGCTATTTCAGTTGCCAGCAGCGTCCTTTATAAGAAATCTGTATACCTACAAGAATCTCAGGTGCTGTGGGAATCAATACAGAATCAATGGTAATTCCTGAGATTTGGCTGGATATTTAAGAAATTACTCATCTGGAAGAGGTGTAACACCAAATGAGTTCCCCTGGACACATCAAAGCCCATGGAGATTTACCTTGCTGAAACAATAAACTGTTTCTGAGCAGAGCCATTGCTTCCTAAGATAAGCCACTAAATATTATGTTACAGCTGAATGACACAAGGATGTGCAGCTACCAAAGCATAGTGTCAAGGACCTCAGAAGAAAATAAGACATTTATCAGTTCTGGCAGCTCATGGAGATGGGTGAAGACAGTGATTAGTAAAATGGTGAAAGTGTAAAATGCCACCTGTAAATAACTATCAAAGTGATTGGTGTGAATATTTAATTTTGGTTTTGGGGGGGATTTTTCTTTGTTTCTTTGTTTATAGATTCTTACCTAACCTTGTTTAAAGTTTTATTTAATTACTCAGAAAATAAAAAAAAAAGTAAAATTACACCTTGCTTAAAAAAAAAAAAAGAAAAAAGTCTAAGCAGAAAAATTAAGATCTTCATTAAAAAGTCAAAATTTGTTGAGTATTCAGGAGAAATTATGATCCTTTATTTTAGTGATCTGTAAGACAGACATCTGTGTCAAAGATCTCTGTAATCAATGGAGCAGTGTAAGCATTTCCAGAATGCAAAGCATCTTTTCTTAAGTTTGAGTGGGTTAAATCTTGCTCCATTGGTGTCTTTTTCAGTCTAATCAATACAGGACATCTATATGATTAACTTAGACCAGACGTCAGACTATAACATATGAGAACTTTGTTAAAAAATAATCTCGCCATTCATACCTAAATATGGTTATGTTATTCTCTGATATAAAAAAGAAAAATACCATCTGTTTTTTATAACTCTTATCAATAATAGGCCCTTGTTCTTTTAGAAATGAAGTGAAAACTAATATTAAGAAACATTTGCAATGCAACTGTAACTTACTTTGAGTAAGGTAATTTTGGGCTTTGTGTGCAGATCTAGGAAATACAAAGAAGCTATTGAACAGTGAGACAACAGCAACTTCTTGAGATTACAAAAAATAATAGAGAGAGAGCCCACCTTTGTCTATAATTTAATTGCCAGATGTACTGTCATGTAGCAGCATTAGGGCGTAATGAATCTGCTCTGTTACTTGCTTCGCTGCGGGCTTTGAGCCAGGGAGTCATTCTGCCCGAGAGACAAAAGACACTCTGTCTGCGCAGAGATCCCTGCATCTTCCCGACATGTTTCCTCATACATTTTGTGAACTGTCTTTCCCCTCCCCTCTCCCTCTGTTATGTTAGCTGTGAACTGCAGTGAAAATCTGTCTGTGACAGACACTTTCGGTACTTGGTCAGCTGTCAGACAAGCACGAGGTGAAAGACTTCAAATATGGCATTGGGCTCACAAACACACATACACGCACACACACATAGAGAGAAACAGCCATCGCTGGCTACTGCTTGGGTCCAAGCAGGAAAAAAAAAAACCAAAACACACAAAAAAACCTCGAGGAAGAGAGTGCTCCTATATAAGTCTGAGAACTTGGAAACAAAGAAGGCATATTTAATGGTTTTGTTAAAATCAAACATGTAAGATCTAAACTCAAAGGGATGTTTCCTAATCTTTAGCTGCAGGGTTAGTAGCATCTTCGTTCTATACACAGAACTCATCTGGTCAGTATTTACTGGAGCAGATCTCCACTTTGGAAGTTTTTTTCCATTAATGCCAATGTCAAGCCAAAATATAAGGGAAAAAGACCCGATGAGAAATCTGTGAATGGATGAATGGCCCAGGCTGACTCACAGAGTATGAACTATAAATCATCCCATCACAATCCACCTTTATTCAGATAGTTACATAGCACCTGGCAATACATTTTCATAGGTCTAGCACAGTTAGGGCCATGCTGCTTGGATGCTGTAACCTTACCATGTTAATCTAAGGTACACTGCAGTGAAATCACAGTGTTTATCCAATGTGCTGGAGCTCCAGGTGAAATATCTTCTTTGGTTCTTGTACTGTAACAAAAAGGTGTTGTCTTCTCCTGCAGCGCTAGCTAAATCCTGTCTGTAAACACAATGCAGCATTCAAGGAAATCAAAGGAAGCATCTCAACTGGGTCCAGTCTGAGATCAGGTCTTGAAAAGCCTTGTTTGTCCAAGAAGGTTTGACCAAATAAAGCATCTGGATTGGAGTACACAAATGACACAAGAAACTCCTTGATTTTCTTGTGACTCTGAGACATATTTTAGATCCACTAGACTTTTTTAGTGTAATCTGTAAATCTAAACAAGCAACATGACCCATGTGAGTATCTCTAATATTCCAAGGTATCCCTAATATCTCTGGATGCCTGTAGAGAACTGTATCTTACTGTCAGTGACTACAACAAGAGTCAGGACATGAGGGTCAAGTGTAGACACCTACAATTAGGTGTGTGAACTTGCAACATGCCATAGGCTCACTCTTAGTCACTGGAGAGATATAGGCACCTGTAGAAGGTGGTTCACCCTTTTCTAAGATTGAGAAAAGACATGTCAGATAATTTGGATAAAAGTGCCTGAATTTTATCTTCCTTGAGCATGGAATGAGTCCAAAGGTGGACTAAATACCTAACATTTAGTCAGCTGAGTCTTCATTTCTTTCCCTGAACTTATCTATTCTTGGTTGTGTAAGATGTCTTGGCATATCTGAGAGAGCCACCCAGGCTTGTCAGATATGACAAAACATCAGTAGGAATCTCAAACTTTCTGAATCAGTAGCTAATGTTAAGGTAAAATATCTTATAGCTTCTCAAGACAGTGCCAGGCACTGAAGTTGAGGTAACAGAGTTCAACATCTGAAGGAAAGTGACTGAAGCAGACAGTGGCTATATTCAGCTGCCCAAACTTTGGTTTTTAGTGTCATTTTAGAACCCGTGCAAATGTGACACACAACTTCTGGGATATCCCCAGCATTGTGAAGCATAGCTGAGGGCAGGCAAGATAATGATGCCTGAAACAATAGGGATGTGATGCATTTGCCTACATATAGACATTTAGGGTTATTTTAAGTACTGCAGAATGTCCTACCTAGCCTCCATCTGACAGTCCAGAAGGATAGTCTCCCATAAGTGCTGTGTAATACCTGTCAGTACCATGCATATGTCTCAAATATGCTACAGCAAAACTGGCAACAGACATCCATGTTTCAGCAACAAAATCCCCCCTTCTGTGTCTGCACTTCAAACTTCCCTGAGCATGTGGAGATCCAGCCCTGCAAGTCATCACACACATAGCACAGAATTGCAAGTATCAGCGAGCTAAAGCACGGAGCAGTATAGTTACATCCCTGCAGTATGGTGTGCAATCCAAGGCAGACAACCCTCATCCCCTGGCAGTGCTCATGTCTCCATGAATGGAGACATTTAGTCCTTCTTGCAAACAATCCAAGCTTGCTCGCGTCTGTCTACAGTTGCTACTGAGGACATATCCAAAAAGGAGTTTCAGAACCTTTTGGTGGATGTACAGCATATGAGTAAGATCTGCATCATGCAAATCTCTCTTAATGACATTTTTTGTAAGAGAAGGAGAAAGGAAGGGCTGGCTTTGTGTACAGAAGTTAAGTGCCATTTCTGACTGAGCCACAAACTTCCTGCATTTGACAAGCAACTGTTTTTCTCTTGTTTCCTCCTATCGTATCCTGCAATTAATATTTCTTTCCCTTTTCTGAGAGAACTTGGGTGGATACATTCATTGATGCTTATCAAGTACGTCCAGAAATATTTTTACTGCTGAAATCTTTAGAATCCTCAGGGCTTCTTGCCAGAGAGACAACAATCACAGTTACCTCCTGACAATATTGAACTTTTTCACTTCTCTTCAACCCCTTTGGTCCTTTTTTTTTCTTTCTGATGGCACCAAAAAGCCCCTCTTAACTTTCACAAATTCAGACTTCATCTACTGACAAATGGTTCACTTTCTCTTCCACATTTTGGCATTTGGCATTCTCTTCCCCTTGCCCTGACTCTGATTGGATTCTGCCTTTTCTTAATCTGTCTTCCCCAGCATGAGAAACCATAGAAAATCACACAGAAACCAGAGAGAAGCTGTAGAAATTCCCCGTAAAGAGAAGAAAAGAACAGGAAGGACTAACTCTCCAGAGGTGTGCACCAGCTTTGAATATACTATTCCCTTCATTCACGCATTTTCCTCAGCTTCTGCTACACTTGTTTATCCTAACAATGGGACTAACTTTTAGTATGTCTTTCATTAATTGGTTAAATAAAAATAATTTAAAAATAGGAAGAATTAAAAAAATATGAAACTTTAATATGGCCATCCAAAAATCATAAAATAAACAGGTACTTCTAGGACACAGTATGATTTTGTTTAGATGTTGACTTCAGGATGAAATGAAACATGTTCCAAAGCTGCCTGTTAATTTCCAAAGTCCAAAGAAAGGAGTCTTGCTCAAATGTAGATGCCTTTGTTCAATTAAAATAATTCCATTTCAGGTACCCAAATGACTTGGAGAACACGGTCTTTGTAATATTCTTGTCTTCAGAACTGTTCATCATCTTTCCTAGTAAACCTTGTTTTTAAGTGAATTCAAAGGGGATGTGACTATATAAGCCACTAATGCAGGAGACAGTCACAGCCGTAATGTTGTGTGGAGTGCAAATACTCACTTAAAAAGAAGCAAAATGCATGACTCAGTAGCATTGTCTCTATTTCTTTCTTATATCACAACCACACTTGACTTAGTTTTAGCACAGCAGTTCTTTAGATGCACAGGTTGATAGGTAAAGTTTCCTATATTGCGTATGTCTGTTAACATAGAATATCTGAAAACGAAAAGTTCGGCTTTCATTACCTTTATATGTATAGGATTTAGTGTGGTGATGGAGACAATATTACTTCAGAAGCCATTTAGAATCATGTACAGGTACTTGAAAGCAGGATGTTTTTAACCTGTAGAAGAAAAAGAAATTACTCCCAAAAATGTTGGGGTTTCTCAATAAAACTGTAAGTATATTATTCACAGAAATAATTATTAACGTTTCTGAGTTTGGTAAGTTTTTGCCTGAACATTGCCTGCTCATGGTATTAAGATAAGGCCTTTTTGTGGGAGGCAGTTCAAAAAGATTTTGGGCTTCTCCCTTTCTCTGAAAGGCCACAAGGTGTAATTCTGCACTGCCATTAACGAGGGCCTACGTGTGTCCATAAAGAGGTGGAAAAGGTCCACAGAAGCTCTTTTGGCTCTTGGTGCCCTCTTTTTCTCCTACATATTGATGAAGGACATAATAAAGGGCAAATAAGATGTTGGGATTCAGGTTTGAGTGGACACCCTTGCTTTGGCCATAAGAGGAGATATGACACTTTAGGTCTCAGGTCCTTTCATTGGATAACCTGTACATCACCACAGCCAGTGAAACAATGACTGAATTTCCAACCAAGCTGTCTTGAGTCAACCCAAAAGACCTGAAGATTTGCTCCGATTTGCAATGCTTGGGGAACCGCAAGTGCTGGAGCTAAATGCATTTGCACTGTGAACACAGCTCTCCTTGCCCAGTGGATATTCTTCTTTACTCTGAGTCATAGAGAGATAAATAAACACATACAGGGATGTAGAAAAACAGATATACAATTTTGCAACAAAATTTTCTTCCACTCAGATTCCTTGATAGAATTAATCTTTAATTCCAAGTCTACTTAATAAAGTACATTACTAGTCTTAAACACAAGACTTTGCTATTCCTGTAATGGACTCTTGCTTTAGACCACCTCAGGGTTTGATCAGGTTAAAGGCTAGACCATACCTAAAAAATCCCTTCGGGAAGAAGAGAAATGAGATGTCCACTAGTCCAGTGTAGCATTCAGTGAAGATACTGAATTTTGGAACATAGCCTTAGACATACTGTTTCCTTAAACAGTCAATGTTCAACAAAGGGTAAGAAATATATATCAGACATTTATAAAAATCCACAGAATACTCCTTTTCTATCATCTTTTCCAGGCCCCAAATGGTTATCACAGATGTTCCCTTCCATGACATCTACCATCCTCTTCTTGACATTTTGAATCAGAATTGATAAAATTCCCAGCATGTCTGCTGGGAATTAACTGTACCAAAGATCTAAATGAGGCCTTATAGAAAAGTATGGTATGATACGAAGATATTGTCATACAACCTTGCTATACTGCTAAAATAGCGGCAAGCAACATCTCACCCTAAACATGGAAACACTTCTTTCAGATAAACTATGGAAATTTAATTTCATTTGTGACTGCATTTTTCTGTGTGACTGCCTAATAGAGTAGATCCTTGAAACGTAACCCTTCTAAATCAATGCACTGTTGCTAAATGCATTTGCTATGGCAGAAATCTGAAGATACTAAATAAATAAAGGTTGTTTAATCTCCTAAGTCATGCTTGCTTGGAGTTACTGGCTTTAGTACTCTGGGAAGAGCTACAGAAAAGCCTGGGTTTTGTGTTCTGCATGCAGAAGTTAAGGATGATGGAGAGAGAAGAGCCATTAACTCTTGAAAGAACCGGTATCGTCTTTAGGATGGAAGCACTGTGCCTCATTGATGGACTTTGCAACCAGCCTATTCCTAGAGATACCTAGGGGAGCCTTCAGGCTGCTGTTTTCCAAGGGTTGTGCTTAATGGCACAATGTTTCCATCAGTTTACTGGTAAAACTGAGGCCTTGGGAAACACAAAATTGAGGTAGAAATAAAAGCTGAGGCATCAAGTTTCTTTCAGGATTATTAATATAGTTTGGAATCTCAATAATAGACTCAAAATACTTATCAAGCATGTGATCTGAGGTTACCCTGCTCACAGAGGAATTATCTCCCTGAGATAAATGTAGATGATACATAGAAAAGAGCACACTTTTGTTCAGGATAATAAAAAAATTATATGCTTGAATAATTGAGAACATTTTCGTCATATGGAGCATGAGAAAAGAATGTGGCCGATTATGTCTAAAATACCAGTGGGAAAGCTGCCAGAAAGTCTCTTTGGCCTTTAAAAGCAATGCGTGTATTGACTGTTCCATTTGCGTAACAGGCATGAAACTCCAGATGAGCGTTTGGGCTTTCAGTTTGTGGTGGGAAGAAAATGAGACAGCTCCACCCATTTATAATGCAGGACTGCTGAAGAGAAGTGATTGTATGGTTGGAAAGGTGAAATTTCTCTCTCAAATATTTTGACATCTCTAATTCAGGCATCATTTTTAATCAGTGAACAAGGATGTCACCCAAGGTTGGTCTCTAAGTAGGATGAACCTGGAGGTTACCTGCCACTTTAAAAACTAAAAATGAATTTCTGGATTGATAATCCTAGCTGAAATTAATCCTGATCTGTGATAACAATTATTTTTTTCCTCCACTGGAAAAAATCTATTTCTTTCTACATCTAATTCTCAGCTAATTCTTTCTACAGTCACAAAGTAGAACAAAACCAGGAACATAAGGATATTTGGAGACTGCCTTCCACATACAGGAATATTTTGTCAGAGTGGGGTTTTGGATGCTTTTGTGCCACCTAAACTAGGTCAGGCTCTCTTTGTAGCCAACAGGAACAGAACAATACTTTCAGAAGCTAATTTATTTACGATAGGTGTCTAAGATTGGAAAAGAGAAATGTGTCTCTTACTCTGTCTTGACTATTGAGAGATTCTAGACACCTATTTGGTGGTAGATATGCATTGTCTGGACATCTAAAGACAGGTGAGAGGAATCTGAAGTATGTTTTTTTATATAGTTTATTAGTGGTTTTTGTTCCTATTGTGATAGCCTCTGGGATCCTGTTCTGGGCTAAGAAATCATTTTAGAAGATGTTGTACAAATGAGAACAAATGGACGCTTTTCCTCCTAAAGGGTATATATCTAGTTACCAAAAAAGACAAAAGAGGGATACAGATAAACAGGGATAATAAATGGAGATAATAAGAACAAAATAAAATGGATTTGACCTGTTTATAAAACAATATCCACAGACTAGATCTACCTTACTACAGTGAAATATTTTGTAGGCATCAAAGAAAAGAAGATATTACATGAAAGATTCAGAGATAGCTCTGCAAAAGTTTGCTGATTGCTTTTCCATAACAAAACTAAAGTTGCTGAAAATTTACTAACTAAAAGATGAAAGTCAGCACCAGGGGCTGAGGAAGTCAAGGTCAGAATCTGAAGAGCGGGTGAAAGACAATTGTTGGGAGACAGAGAAGGGCTCTACTTATTTGAAAAATGGAAACAACTAGCTTATGGCTGATGAGATGGAGTTGACATGAAAATTTTAAGACAGACAAGGAATTGCATTTATATTAACAATGCCAGGCATACAGACCCATTATAAATGCCTGACACTTAATGTGATTTACTATAGAAGTGAGGTACAGGGAATCATGTTTTCTGTGTGCATGACCACTTTTCTTCCTCAGTGGATGTGATTCATTTCATCAACCTTTAGACATCTTCAGTAGAGAAGTCTACAGCTGAGTTAGTTGCTCTAGGCTTTATTTAGAGAAAATGAAGTAAAACAGACATTCGTAAGCTTTTGTGGATATAATCTGTTTTAGATAAGTAATACAGGATGAAATTATTCACATCCTGGAATTGTCCATTTTTCTCCGTATGCTATCAAGGGAGATGTGCCTCAGTAGCTTCAATGACATCAAAGAAGTTAATTTCCCAAATTTAATGAAAATGACCAGCCAGGCATAAAAAGAACACATTTTCACGGGGTTCGGGGGTCGAGGTGGGGGGGAAGGGAAGAGGGGAAAGGAGGCTAGTAGATCAACTTTTACTAAACATTCAAGAATTCACATGTATTTCTTAGATCTTTTAACAGTAAGCCTAATACTGAATTTTCTGGTTAGGGATAACAAAGTATTTCAGTTCAGCCTAATATTAAAATGAATTCTGAGAACAAAACAGTGCATAATAAGCTGAGGAAAGCTCACCAAAAAATCAGTAGGTTCCTCTCAACATTCAGTGCTGGGGCCAATAATATGAAACATCTTCATTAATCACCTGGGTGATGAGACAGAGTACACCGTCACTCAGCAAGATTGCACATGACACAAAACTGAGAGGAGTGGCTCATACACCAGGTGGTTGTGCTGCCATTCAGAGGTACCTCAACAGGATGGAGAAATGGCCCAACAGGAACCACATGAAGTTAAGCAAAGGGAAACGCCAAGCCATGCCCCTGAGGAAGAATAGCCCCATACGTTAGTACATGCTGGATGTCGACTGCCTAGAAAGCAGCTTTGCAGAGAAAGACCTGGGGGTCCTGCTAGACAACAAGTTGAATATGAAGCAACAATATACCTTTGTGGCAAAGGTACCAAACTGCATCCTGGGCTGCAGAAGACAGAGCATTACCAGCAGGTCAGGGGAGGTGATCCTTCCCCTCTACTCAGCACTAACTGGAGTGCTGTGTCCAGTTCCAGGCTTTCCAGTAAAAGAGAGAAATGAACATACTGGAGCAAGTGCACAGAAGATCCACTAAGATGATTAAAGGATTGGAGCATCTCTCATATGATAAAAGGCTGAAAGAGCTGGGTCTGTTGAGCCTGGAGAAGTGAAGGTTCAGGATGGATCTTATCGGTATGTACAGATACCTGATGGGAGTGTATAAAAAAGATGGAACCAGACTCTCCTCAGTGGTATCCAGGGAAAGGATGAGACACAGTGGGCACAAACTGAGAAAACTTTTTTGTGGTGAGAGTGGTCAAACGCTGGAACAGCTTACCCAGAGAGATTGTGGAGTCTCCACCTTTGGAGACATTCAAAACCCAGCTGGACACAGCCCTGAGCAGCCTGCTCTAAGTGACCCCGCTCTGAGCAGGAAGATAAACTAGATGATCTCCAGAGGACCCATTCTGACATCATCTATTCTGTGATCCTGAGATCAAGATAACTAAAGCCTTGAGCAAGAAGACAATTGTGTGAGAGGGAAAATTTTAGCTGAAGATAAATGAGCTCCAACGTCTAGAAATGGAAGGCATGGAAATTCAACCTAGAAGTGCTTTATGAAAATAAATGTGTAGTATCATTGGCCTCTAAGAGGAGACTCAATTCTAGAGCCAGAGGGGCAATTTCTAACCCTGTGTTTATGCAATGCATGTTTTTGACACAAAATAAAACCACATGATATAGCCACTTTTTATCATCCCTGATACACATTTTAGCAATTAGTTTTGCTTCAGAATCTTGCGGGGGGTGGGGGGTGGGGGTCAGGTCCCCTGTGTACAGGGAGGTGGTGGTCCTTCCACTAGAAAAGCTTTAGGAGAAGCCTTATATGCAAGTTAAACCAGGAGGAACTAGAGACTCATGTCCAGTCTGAGAGTTATGATATCATAATAATCACAGAAACTTGGTGGGAAAACTCACATGACTGGAAGACCACAGTAGATGACTACAAACTCTTTCAGAAAGATAGTAAAGGAAGAAGAGGAGGTGGAGTTGCACTTTATGTAAAAGAGAGTCCATAGTGGCCCCAGGAAGGACCTAAAAGAGGATCCAGGAAAGTACAGGCCCGTTAGTCTTCCTTCGGTTCCTGGGAAAGTAATGAAACAAGTCCTCCTAGAAACTATTATTTACCAAATGAAGGAGGTAACTGGGAAAAGCCAGCAGAGATTTAACTGAGGCAAATCATGTCAGAGTAACCTGATCACCTTCTACAACAAAATAACGTTTCTGTTGACATAGGGAGAGCAGTGGATGCTGTTTACCTGGCCTTCAGCAAAATGTTTGATATTGTTTCCAACAGTCTTCTCCTGGACAAACTGGCAAGATGCAGATTGGATGGGTGGACTGCAAGATGGGTAGGAAATCGATGGGTTTTCCTTAGACTGGCAACCTGTCCCAAGTGTGGTCCTCCAGGGATCGATACTGGGCCCCACGCTGTTCAACATCTTCATAAATTATCTGGATGATAGGATTGAAATCATCCTCACCAAGTTTGCTGATGACACCAGACTGGGCGGTGAGGGGGACACATCAGAAGGGAGGGCCGTCTTACAGAGAGACCTGGAGAGGCTGGAAGAGTGGAATAGCAAGAACAGTATGAAGTTCAACAAAGTGCAGAGTCCTGCACCTGGGATGACATAACCAAAGAACCCAGTACAGGCTAAGATCTGGGTGGGTGGGGAGCAGCTTTGCTGAAAGGGACCTGTTATGCTGGTGGACAACAAGCTGAACATGAGTCAGCAGTACACTGCTGCAGCAACAAAGGCAAATTGGATCCTGGGCTGCATCTGCAGGGGCTAGAAGAGAGAGAGATGTAATCATCCCGCTTTACTCAGTGCTTGTCAGGCCATACCTGAAGTACTGTGTCCAGTTCTCATCTCCACCATTCAAGAAAAATAGGGACAGACAGGAGAGGGCCCAAAACAGGGCCACAAAGTTGATCAATGGTCTGCAGAACCTGTCCTATGAGGAAAGACTGAAGAGTTAGGTCTTTTCTCCCTGGAGAAGAGAACTCTCAGAGGGGACCTTATCACAGTATTCCAGGGCTTAACAGGCGGCTACAAAGAAGATGGAGGCTATGTCTTCACGAGGAGCTACATGGAGTAAACAGAGGGCAACAGGTACAAGTTGCCCCGGCAGAGGTTTCATCTTGACATAAGAAATACATTTTTCACAATGAGAACAATTATTCACTACAACAACCCCCCCAGGGACATGGTAGAGTCCTCATTGCTGTAGGTTTTCAAGATGCAATTGGACAGGGTGCTAGATAATTTCACCTAGGTTCCCTTTCCCATGGAAGGCTGGACCAGATGATCTTCTGAGGTCCCTTCCAACCTGAGCTGTTCTATGATTCTCTGATTCCATGATAATAAACTATAGGAACAATTTATGAAGTGTTATGACAGAATCTCTATTCACAGACATGTTATTACAGGATAGGATGTTCTTCGGAATCATTCACTCGGGTTTAAGGACAGCTCTTACAGTTGAACGGAGAGTTGATTCAAGATGTCTCAGTGTATATAAGGCAGAGAGATGAATCACACGAGCATAATAAGATCTAGTCTTTACCTTAGGATCCATGGTTCACTGATCACCCGAATGCAACTTTTTTCATTAGTAATGGTTATAACAATTATGATAGTAACACTTGCTTTCTCATACAACAATTAGAGGTTCCCACTGTAATTAATTGTCATATCTGTCAACAAGTAAAATAAGACAAATCTCATTTGGTGCCTTTCCAGTGTAAACAATATAAAATTCATACAACCTTAGAACAGTTTTTGTTGTACAGGACCTCTGAAACTCATCTGGTCTAACACCACGTTCAAACCACTGCCAACTTGAAAGTTAAATTAGATTGCTCAGCACCTTGTCCAGTTTTGAATATCTCCAAGTATGCAAAATCTACCACCTCCCTAGTCAATCTGCTTCAGTGCTTAAGAAGCCTCACTGTAAAAATTATTTTTCTTTACATCTAGTTAGGGTTGCAATCTGTGGCCCTTACCTCATGTCCATGTTGTAAAAGAGTCCATTTCTGCCTTTCCCCTTGTCGACATTGTGGCCCTTTGCTAGGCTTACTCCAGTTTATTAATGTCTTTCATATATGAGGGACTCCAAAACCAGACACAGTAGTCCAGAGAGAGTTTCAGAAGTGCTGAAAAAGTGGGTATTATCACTGTTCTCAGTACTCTCACTACGTAGTGTTTAATATAGTGCAGTACATGGTTAGCCCTCTCTGTTGCAAGGATGCACTGTTTACTCACATGCAACTTGTCATCCACAAACAACCCTTAAATGCTTTTTGTTAGAGCTGCTCCCTAAACAATTGGTGTCTCCCAACTGTTTACTTTCAGATCATTTCTGTCAAATCAGTTCTCCATTTTTTTGAGTTTCCTCTGAACAGCAGCCTTGTTATCCAGCATATTGACCAGTCTCTGTAATTTGGTGTCAACAACAAACGTGCTGACAGTGTGTTCCTTCCCATATAATTACAAAGCAACAAATCACACCACTACCATTTTGTCTGGTAGAGCCAATAGACTGGTTTCCCAGGTAATGAAAAGCAAAAGATTGTTTTGAAGACATACTTCCCAAGAGACTAGGGTAGGAGTTGAGTGCCTACGAGGAAGGAAGACCTGAATTTAAATAGAAAAATAGCAACATTTTGTATAAAAGCAGACAATGACAGCTGCTCTTGTCAGTAATTACTTCAGACTAAATGTGGACAGAAAAAGTTTATATGCACACAAATACCTTTCTGATCTGGCAGTATTTCTATCCATTCTCATCTTACTCCAGATACCTGGAAATGTCAAATCAAACTACTATATGTGTTTTAATGTTAGTGCACACAATAATCTTTTAATCTGTACCCAATACTGGATAAAAATATCAATTACAGAAATATCCTTGTCTCCTTCTTTGGCTTTTATACTATAGGATTGATGTAAAGAAGCCATAGCATGAACAGGAACTTGGTCCAAGACTTTTTTCCCCCCCTGGAAAAATCAATAGGCAAGATTCCATCTTGGTTACCACAGTGTCAATCTGGAGACACCTCAATAGCCAGTTGAGTTTATTTGCATTGTTGGAGATTAAGATCAGGTCTCGCTACAACTGGATGTGTCAATCATTAGCAGAGAGCCCTTGTACCTGCCGTTCACATTGACTGTAAATTTCACATATAAGGAGGAATGCATACAAAACTCATTTCAGAGTGTTTAATCTCTTCCAATACCAGAAGTAAGAGGAAACAAAAAGGGAATACAAGCAAACAACTTCCTTCTTGGAAGAATGTGCACTTGACAAATGCACTGTTCTATCTGGTCACTATTCGAATTTTAGAATACCTGTGACGCTGAGTCACCTTGTCCTATCAGGAAACAGAAGAGCTATAAATCACCCTCCAGTGAAAAACTCTGGTCACTTCTACAATCAACTGAAGAAGGACGGAAGAAACTTCCTACCTTCCTAGAGACAAAAGGTAGGATTTAGATTGATCTGTTTGTTTAAAGTATTGCACTTTTTTCATGTATTAAAATGCAACCTATAGTCAGAAGACTTCTTGAACAATTTAGGACAGTCACAGAAAGAGGATTTTATTCAGTGAAAAATAAGGATTACATGGGCAATAGTGTAACATGAGCTGAAAAAAGGGGGAGAGAAAATTGATGAACAATCAAAAACAGATGAAAAGCTGTCTGTGTGCAAGAAAGCATTATCTTGGCAGATTATATGTACATAGAGAAAGAGGCAGAGACAGACCGAACATATTGAATTGGATATATATTCAGTATATTCTATTGCTATATGTAGCTATCACCGTGTATTTTCAGAGTGGGGAAACTGCCAACTTGTGCAACTTACCACTCTTGTGCAAGGTGGCTGCTAAGTAGGACTTTGTACAACAATGCTGTACAAGTGAAATCACAGCTAGTATTATTCCATTTCAGGTGTTTTTCAAGGGTAATAAAAATAATGGGAATGTTCTCTTGTAATAGATATTCAGTTGTATGAATAATTTAGGATACACCTTTTTTTTTTAGGAGGAGGGATGGGAAAAACATATTCACACAATTTTGCTAAACTCATACAAACTAGGGATGCTAAAGCACCATCTTTCAGTAGCAGATCCCTGTACACAGATGGAGTTGCAGGAAAGTCAATAAGACTTGGCACATGTCCTGATTTATGTTTGATTGAGGGGGAACAGGGGAGGGGGACAGAGAGACTGATTTTAGGACCAGTGCCTAGAAATTAATGCAGAGCAATTAAATTTACATCTCATAAACTATAAGCATTTGGTTGAAATCAGTGGGACTGCCAAAAGTATGTTAATATCTTGGAGCAGGAAATCCATTGGGTCTTAAAAAGCATTCCAATGGCATTTTGAAACTTGTATCTTGTATTAAATTACCAATTATATTTAATTGCAAGTTAATTCATAGAAAATATTACAGTGAACGAATACTTTGCCCATGTCTTTACGTTAGCTTCTGCAGTTTGGTTTGCAAAATAGAAAGCTTCATAATTTCAATGAAGAGTTATTTTTCCTTTGAAACAGAGAATTTGTTTTTACATGTTTTAAGTGCAAAAGGGTTGTTTTCTATTTGCATATCATTGCATTTTGCACTCAAAAGACATAGTTTTGCTTGTAACTTGAGTACAGCTAAAAATAACCCCCACCTCTATTTACTTTCTAGTTAGAAACTAAGTGAAAGGAATAATTTTTCATGTTATTGGGAGTATAATCTTTTATTGTTAAACACCTAGGTCATATACACTGCAAAGTTGTGTAACACCTCTGAGAAATAAGTTTTAGAGAAGTAAGAAGAAAAAAATTCTGTGATCCTAAAGCACTTCAAAGAAGCATAGGTGATGTCAAAATTAAACAAAAGTGACAGAAGGCAATACCAAGAACAGGAAATAATGACTTATACTGTTAATTACCGGTATGTTTTTCTACCGAATCAACTAGAACTTTCCTCAACTACAAGTGCTTGAAATAAGGCATCCTATTTTGAAGGCTGAGAGAGTTTTAATTGTACAGATGTGGCCATTCTGTCCAGTGTTTTGGCCTCTGAGCTACAGGTGCCCATAGTCACAGTCCATTTCAAAGGGGTTTGCTCTTTAGCACAGCTGGAGCAGCATCCATGCCTACAGGCTGGGGACTGTGGGTCACCTGTGCAATGTAAGCAAGCTGGTGAGGAAAATGGGCCTTGCTGTACCACTTGGAAAAGGGTGGTTTTTCTTACCCACATGTTCTCAATGAGCCGGAGCACCCTGTGTTTTATATAAACTGGTTGCCTCAAGGTAAAGGGACTTTGCTGAATATGGAAAGATCAGCAAATCCTATTGGCCTTTACCCAAGAATAAATTGAAACTAAAACCAGCAACCCCTCAAAACCAAATAAGAAGTTAAACTAATAATATACCTCTGTGGCAACATGCCCATAAACTCCCTTGGAGTGAGAGGCTGGGAAAAATGCCAAAATAAGTAAATTCCACTCTAGTCACCTGCTTGCCTGCCCAAGGTACCTAAGCAGAAACAAGCTGAATGGAACTCCTATGACTGATTGCAATCAGACACCAGAACTTTGAAGTGACCTATTACCTCCTGGATCACTGTAGTGGGACGGTATGGCATTTTGAGCTTCCTAAGCAAGTAGAATCTTGGAGTCCAGAGTCTGGTGGTTGCTTCTTCAATTAGAGAAGGCTCTCATTTCTGCTGCCAATCCACACTACCTGTAATATAATCAAGAGTTGTCTTTAAAAAAATAAAAACAAAAAACCTTTCTGAAACAAGTCTTCCCCAGGAAGCCAGTGCTGATCCATTTCTGGTCCAGTCAGTTCTGCCCCAGCTCTTGTGCAAGGCTCTGCAGTGCTGGTCATTAAGTAAGGCATTTGAATCTAGACTTGGACACCTAAACACAGAGGTCTGCACATGGACTGACTATCTAACACCCCTTTCAACCAATGAAGTCCATTCAAAGCAGGCAATAGGGAGTAGGGAAAGTTTCAGACTAACACAGACACAGAAACAAGCAGCATCCCACCTCAGCCGTTCCACAGTGTGGCAGTGAGCAGAAGGCTTCCTACAGGAAAGGAATCATGAATGTCCTGCTGTACTGTGAATTCAGGTGAAGGTATTAGGCCAGGATTACAGCAGGAAGTAAGAGACGTACAAAGCAGTTGATTCACAGAAATTTGGAAATGCAGAGGAGGAATGAATTTTATTTTTTTACTTCTAAAAATGGGAGGAGGACAGAAGGGTGAGAGAAAGAAAACATTACCTTGCTACTTGAAAAAAGGCCAGGAAATACACAGAAGAAAGATGAATTATGTATTCAGAGAAATGAAAGCTCTGTAAAAAATAAATTAAACCCTCATTGTCCCCTTTTCAGAGATGATCCTGCCAGTGGTGTTCCTGTGTCTCGCAGCTGTGTTGTCTCCATCCACTGGAGAGGTAGGATCTACACTTTGTACTCAGAAA
The DNA here is from genome assembly GCA_031468815.1 of Morus bassanus. NCBI lineage: Eukaryota > Metazoa > Chordata > Aves > Suliformes > Sulidae > Morus > Morus bassanus. The sequence continues at coordinate 112,168,139 of CM062569.1, read as the reverse complement.
ACCTGGATGGGATCCGAGGCACATGTGGTCTGACTAAATATGGTTTTTCCTATGCACACCGATCACACGCAGGAAGAGCCTAAGTAGATATCTGGGTTCTGTAAAGCATTTATCCTTGAAGTCTGTTTCATTTCAAAGCAGTAGACTGGTTCCACACTTGCACACTAAACCATCTATAGGCTCCCTGTTGCTTACGAGTTGGTTCAGACATAAGTATATTTTCCAGAAGCTCCCATACACAGATACAGTTATTTGGATCTCCCAAAGATCCAGCTATCTTCCTGTTAATTCCTTACACTTTTACAGGCAGCAGTTACCTAACTCTCTCCCTTTCCTGTCCTATAGGTCCTGAGCTACGTGTGTCTCCCTTTGCTCACAGTCCCATCCTCTCAATCAGTGTATCACTGATTTCCCTTAAAAAGCTGAAAGAACTAACATGCTCAATGCACACTTAGAGTGGTTCCTCCCAACCCCTTCTTAGTCTGAAGTTTGAAGTTTGCTACTTTTGCTTCAGAAATACTAATGTGACTGAAGGCTTGACTACATTTCCCCCTAATTCTTCAATTTCTGTTCTCCATGCTGCAGTCTTGAAGACTAGTGAGAATGGTTGTAAAGAGGAGGCTGTGTTCTTCACATGGCTATTTTTTAATTAGAAAACACATCAAAAGTTTGAGAAATGTTATCAGTTATGGTAGAAGTGGAAGAAAATCTATAGTTTGAAAAACATAGGCACACTTTTGTTCAGTGTGATGTCCTGATGAAGTACCACAAGAGGTCTGTGATGATCCTGTGATTAAACAACAGGTTCCTTCAATAAAAAGGCATTAATAGGCACATTTAAAATGCTGAAGAAGGGGAACACATCATAAGCACAATCATGTCTTCAGCTGATTTTTAGATCCTATTCCCTCAAACCGTCATGAAGGAAATTATAATAATAGTAAATTAAGTCTGATTCAGTTGCCTAAATTTAAGAGTCTACAGGCACATGAGATATTCCAGAATATCTCAGCCATCCACAGAGGGTTGTCAGGTATGATGCAGGAAACAGTGTTATTACTGATAAGCTCACACTGTGGAACCACTTAAAGTACTACTCCACATGGAAGCACCCCTAGAGATACTTAGGAGACAGAGAGTATCACAGTACCTTCTCCTTCACAAGGATCATCTCCTTGGTTGGTATTAGTATTTTGGTATTTTAATATTTCCTAGACAGGATTCAGGACTTAGTTACATTCAAATAAAAAAAGAATTATAACATGCTCTTTCAATTCAGGAGCCTGAAGATTTTGATGCTCTGTCAACTAGCAAAGCAGATCAGCAGAAGCTGATTGTTGACAGACATAATACCCTCAGGAGAGGAGTAAATCCAACTGCCAGCAACATGATGAGGATGGTAAGTTGCATGATGTAAATCCATTTGCAATGAGTAATGGACCCTATGAGAGATACAGGATGGTATGCAAGGTCACATTATTTCATTTAGCCACAAATTCACCCTCTAGATTGTTCCTAAGGGTTGAGCATGGCCAGCACCAAGAGAAACATAAAGCTGGGCAGGTGGAAAAATAAGTCTGGAAAATTTTGTGGTGTATGAACAATAACGTCTCTTTCTTTTGGAGGAAAAATAAAAGGAAAACAAGGAACCAGGGCATTGTTAATTTACTTCTGATGCATTGTTCATCAGTCTTAACAGTTTCTATTCTTCTCCTGGGTAGTAACTTTGTTCCTACTCCCCCAAAAATGGGAAGAAAAGGATTTTCTACATGATTTTTTCTGATTTGAAGTGTAATTTCCAAATATTGTTCCTTCATGAGGGGTTATTAATTGGTACATGTCTGAATGACTAATATTTTCTTCTTTCATTAAGGAATGGTGTTCTCCGACTGCAGACAATGCCCAAAAATGGGCCAATCAATGTACTTTAAGCCACAGTCCTGCTGACAGGAGGAGAACCAGTAAGTGAAGCATGAGTGTTAACTGAATAATGTCATACATGTTAGTGATGTGACCGGTTTGTTGTTTCTTTTGTTGGTGTTTGGGGTTTGGTTATTTTTTGAGATGCCATTTATTGTCAATGTGATTTTGTTGGTCCACTGGACAAAGGCAAAATTCTAGATATAAATCCATCCAGTAAGTGAGAAAAGTACAGTCCCATTCCAATTGCATCAGTTTTACATAGGTATATCCCATTTTCTTCAGTAGGTGAAAAAAATCGTAGTGAGGAAGCATATTCTCTCAAAACTTCCATCAGAAGGAAGAGAATCTAGACCCAGTTTACAGCAGAAACCAGCTTACATGTGCTGGATCAAACTGTCTGGGAAGGAAGGAGCAAATGGTGAAGGTCCAAAACCAACCAGTGGTGCTACTAAGCATGATTTCTAAGACAAGACCCATAGTTTTTTAATCCCCTGGCAACTCGCAACCTTTAACTATCTTGGAGGCTCATATAAACGCTTCAGTTATTGGATATTGAAGTTACAGCCATACAATGTTAACAATAGCTATGTTCAGTGCCCAATGTGGTGTTGACTCACTTCTGACTATACAGTATGTAAGATGTGGACTGTCCTTCAGCCCTCATACTTTTTGCCTAAAAACCATATCCTCTGGTTCTTGCTAAGGCGAATTCCAGATGAGAACTAATGCATATGCAGTAAGGTTGGACCTGAATAAAAACAGTAGATGAAGACAGTGCAGACACCTTCTTGTGTACTAGAAATAAGCTTTGAATTTTTTGAGTTTTCCCAAGATTACTGAGCTGTGGCCTGAATAATGACTAGGTTGCTAACTTTCAAATAGCAAAATTACAGTCATGAATCTGTGGTGCACATCTGCAGGTGTATCTATAGACATGCAGAAGGTCTGTCAACAACCAAACTACCAGCCAAACAGGCTGGCCATGCTGCAAACTGGTCAAGTGACAACTTCAGTATTGACAAAGGGTGATGTCACTGAACCAGAAAAAAACCCCACCCTGCTGTCCCATCTGGGATGAGAACGTCCATGGAAATCATACCACCTTTTGCTGTCTTTTTCTTACACATGTATCTTTTATGCACTTCTCCCTACCTTTCTCTTTTCAGCTGTACAATGTGGTGAAAATCTCTTCATGTCATCTGCCCCTTTCTCATGGTTGGATGTTATTCAGGCCTGGTACGACGAGGAGAAAGATTTCAAATATGGAACTGGAGCAAAAACAGAAGGTGCTGTGATTGGCCATTACACTCAGGTAGATGCAACTTTTTTACATTTCAGGCTGAATAAATAAATATCTATATTAGCTAAGCAACTTTTACTCTCTCATTATCTTTAAAGGGAATAAGTACAATGGAGACATGAGAGTTATTCTGACAAAACAACATGGAAACTTTCAAAGTAACAGAATTAAAATGAAAGTAATAGGCTAAGTGTCTTCACAGAGCGAAGATACTGGTATTTCAAAACTTCAGGAAGAAACAAAGGGAAGAAACTTCTTGTTTTGTTTAACATCTGAAAATTGCTCAGACACTAGAAGAATAGGCTTATTAAAGTATCAGGAAGGAAATATACATAGGTTTGTTACAGTCTACAGAGTTCCATTGACTCAGTTTCCAGTTAGACAATGGTTTATGATAATCCCCTCTGTTCACACAGGATACAAAATTTTACATCATGATTCCTACATCTTCTTCAACAGTTTTAATTGAATGAAAACATATAATTGAGACAGTTTAACTCAAATGTTTTATATATGTTTGTGATAAATTATTGTTTATGATATCATTATATCCTAAATGTTCTTTGGTTCAGGGGTGAAAGCAGGGAAAAAACTGTTTTTCCATCAGTGTGGGACATGTATTTTGTTATAAAGGGTAAATAAAGTGACTTAACTTGGTTGTAAATGTTTCTGTAATGCATATTGTACTTAAAGTACTTAAATGATTTTCAAATGTATATTTCTTATTCTTCCATGATTTTCATTCTTATACCTACAGATGGTTTGGTACAATTCTTATCAAATTGGATGTGCTGTCGCTTTCTGTCCCAACAGTAATTACAAGTACTTTTACGTCTGCCAGTACTGCCCCATGTATGTATTGATTCTGATTCTGGAACTTCTTATTACATTATCAAAATTAGTCAGGAGATGGTGAAATTTGTAATAGGGCACATCACCCATAGCTGAGGAACAAGTTTGAAGAGTGTATTAGGAATATGAAAAGACAGAAAAATACTTATCAAAAGAATTGTCAAACAAGCAAAAGCATAAAACACATAACAGTGATACTGATTTTCAGATTAAATTTCATTTGCCTAAAAATCCTGATTTTCATAATAGTAAATCACAAGCAAATATTTTCCACATTTTACTTGAAATCTTGGTTCAGAAAGGTTTATCAATATGTACAGTACAGTGAAGACTATAATTAATACAAAAAACTTTAGTAGGAATTTTAAGGCAGAATGATGATTTCATAAACTGCCTAAAATTACTTTACAATCACATTGTAATACATTATGGTGGGTTGACCTCGGCTGACAGCCAACAGCCCACCAAGCCACTCTATCACTCCCTCTTCTCAACAGGACAGGGGGAGAAAAAATATGACAAAAAGCTCATGGGTCAAGATAAGGAGAGGGAGAGATCACTCACTGATTACCATCACGGGCAAAACAGAGCCGACGTGGGGAAATTAACTTAATTTATTGCCAGTCAAACAGAGTAGGATAATGAGAAATAAAAATAAATCAAAAAACACCTTCTGCCCATCCCTCCCTTCTTCCTAAGCTCAACTTCACTCCTGATTTCTCTATCTCCTCCCCATGAGTGGCACAGGGGGACTGGGAATGGGGGTTGTGGAGAGTTCATAACATGTCATTTCTGCCCTCCTTCCTCCTCATGCTCTTCCCCGGCTCCAGTGTGGGGTCCCACCCATGGGAGACAGTCCTTACCAAACTTCTCTAATGTGGGTCTTTCCCACCGGCTGCAGTTCTTCACGAACTGCTCCAGCATGGGTCCTTTCCACAAGGTGTAGTCCTTCAGGAACAGACTGCTCCAGCGTGGGTCCCCCATGGGGTCACAGGTCCTGACAGAAGACCTGCTCAAGTGTAGTTTCTTTTCCATGGGGCCACATCCTCCTTTGGGTGCACCTACCTGCTCCAGTGTGGGGTCCTCCATGGGCTGCAGGTGGATATCTGCTCCACTGTGGACCTCCATGGGCTGCAGAGGGACAGCCTGCCTCACCAGGGTCTTCACCATGGGCTGCAGGGGAAGATCTGCTCCAGTGCCTGGAGCACCTCCTCCCCCTCCTTCTTCACTGACCTTGGTGTCTGCAGGGTTGTTTCTTTCACATATTCTCACTCCTCTCTTCTGGTTGCTGTTGCACAGCAGTTTTCACCCTTTCTTAAATATGTTATCACAGAGGTGCTACCACTGTCACTGATTGGCTCAGTTTTGGGCAACAGTGGGTCCAACTGAGAGCCGGCTGGCACTGGCTCTGTCTGAAACAGGGGCAGCTTCTGGTGTCTTCTCACAGAATCCACCCCTTTAAATTCCCCCTCTGCCCCACTACCGAAACCTTTCCAGATAAACCCAACACATATACAAAAATTGTTTTATATATAACCAAAGTTTAAGTACAAATTAATATATGTATGCATTCATATAATTAAGTTTTATTCTTGGATATGTGATAGTGATTTTATAGCTTATGTTGGTAATGTTGATGTTTCAGGGGGAATCTAAAAAGTTCAATTCAGACACCCTACAAAAAAGGAAAACCCTGTGGTGATTGCCCTAATGCTTGTGAGAGTGGATTATGCAGTAAGTTCTAAGCATTTTAATTTTGACTTGGGTGAAGTTGATGCTTTAAAAAAATCCCAGTTAATTTATGCAAAATTTTTGAAATTATGTGTTCAAATACCAGGCCAAAAGCACTATTACAGAACGACACTACAACATGCTAGGTATTTTACCTAGGTGGGATGACTTGTGGAGTGAAACCAAAGAAGATGATAGAAGATAGAAGTCTATGATAAGGGTGGTCAAATGTTGGACAATAGTTGGTGTACATTGGGATGCAGATACCCTCCACTTCATGGATCAAGATATTCATATGACCTAGATACCTTCATTAAAGATGACAATGTCTGGGTCTCCATATGGAAACTCTCATTAACACTTCCTAGTGTAAGAAGATGCACTGACTGCGTTGATGTTAAAGATACGTTTATACCAATGGTAGCACAGAAGTAGCAGCTCCAGATTTCCAGCTGCAGTTTATATACTTTTCCATACTCAGGAGAGGCAATTCTCATACTTCAGTCTAGGAAATGCCAGGGAAGGATTAGACTTCTTTATCTTTTTTCCTTCTTCCTCCTTTGAACAACGGTGGCTGATCAGGTAGGATCAGATAAGAGCAAGTAGCAAATATGAGTTTTAAGAATTCTAACAGAAAATAAAAACTTAGGAGTCTCGCATGGCAAGACTTAACGTCAGTTCTAGCTTCTGTTACATAATTAACCTAATTCTTATCATGTTCTGTAGTATAAAGGAAGAAAGTTTCAAAACACCTTGCAAGTTCAGTGAGAAACCTCCTTGATTGTATGTGTGGTCAAAGGTTTTGGATGCTGCTGTGCAATAAATGGCAACAAAGAGGAAAAAATTACAGAGAAAAGAAATATTGATAAAAAATTATTCTGAAAAGAAATGCTGCACATTCTCATTTCCCATTTATGATTAATTTTGTGTTTCAATTCATTTTCAGCCAAGCTTTGAAAGTTTGAAGATGGCTATTCCAAGTGCCTTGGCAAAGTCTCCTGGATGTACCCACAGCTTCGTCAAGTTCACTGCCCTGCTTCTTGCCAGTACAGAACTGAAATAAAATAACAGGCTCAACTTTTCCCTTCCTGGACATCCATCCCCTTAGTGACTTATTCCACAAAAACAGATTCTATACTGCCTCTCCTACATATGCAGAAGGACCAACTTCAGTCCAGTGACTCACACAAGAAAAAGTTGTAGGAGCTTGTATATATTCTATTTGTGTAATGGTCCAGAATATAATGGAGATCTTAACTGAAATTTGGCATTTGGATACCAGATATATTTAACAGTTAGCTCCTTACATCTTTCTTTTCCTACAATGTTATCTAAGGAGCATTGTTTAAAGTTCTGTGGTTCCATGCGTTTCATATGTTCTCAGTATAGATGGATAGTCCTTGGTTTTAGGACTATCTTAACTTGATAAGTTCTTAACTTAGGACTAGTCTTAACCTGACCAACATTTTGAACTCTTGTACTGTAAACAGGACCAAAAGATAAACTGGATTACCTGAAATATGTAGTTCTCAAAACGAATAAGGAGAGCAGCACAGTTTCCACTAGAACTATTCCGGTTTAGAATCTGTATCTTTTGCTGACATATATTCTACTGTAAAATGCTCACTGGTATTTAAACATAAAAAAAAAATGTATTTAATTTAAAATACTGATCCTGCTTATAGTATAACTTTGCACTTAGCATGTAACTAAATCTGCCCTCTAATGGAAAAGAACTGTCTGAGAAAAAGGCGTAATTCACAAAAATAGATAGTCAAGGGGAAAGGTCCCTTCATTTGGAATCTTTGCTTTTAATAACAAGCAAGGGTGTCTTCCACAATTATTTTTTAATATCTGCTTTTGCTGTATCAATCATTAAATTACTCATGACCAACTCATTATAATTTTCCCTCTTTCTTTTTACCATGAAACACAGTTCACTTAACTTCCACCAACTTAGAGACTTCATCAGCATTAGGTCTTGAAGGGAGCCTGATCCTTTAGCAGCATAAGAAGAAACAGTTCATGTGAGAAACTGAAGGTTTCTTAGGCAAAAACAGAAGTCAGGCAAACAACTTTCCTTCAGACCCTCTTCCAGAGAGAATGACCATTAACATAAATAACATCCAATACTCACTTCTGTGATCTTTGGGAAGCAAATGCTCTTCTGTGCTGTCAACAGTGGGACTAAATGTTATTTTAGTCTCACCTTACAATGGTTTCACATTCCAGTCCTCTTTTAGTAAGGAAGCTGCTGTCATAATTAAGATTCCAAGTCCTAGAGTCTGGCACAGAATAATTTTAGCACACATTCGTGACTCATTCTTTTCAGTGGCAATTTCAGCACACGTTTCTGACTCATTCATTTCAGCGGCAATTTCAACACTGTTGTGGTTTAACCCAAGTCAGCAACAAAGTACCACACAGATGCTCGCTTACTCCCCACCAGTGAGGAGGGGGAGAGAATTGGAAGAGTAAAAGTGAGAAAAGTCCAGAGTTGAGATAAAGGTAGTTTAATAGGTAAAGCAAAAGCTGCACATGCAAGCAAAGAAAACACAGAATTCCTTCACTCCTTCCCATCAGCAGGCAGGTGTTCAGCCATCTCCAGGAAAGCAGAGCTCTATCATGCATAACGGTTACTTGGGAAGACAAATGTCATCACTCCGAACATCATCCCCTTCCTTCTTCTTCCCCTCAGCTTTACATTGCTGAGCATGGCATGATATGGTGCAGAATATCCCTTGGTTCAGTTGGGGTCAGCTGTCCCAGCTGTGCCCCCTCCCAACCCCTTGTGCACCCCCAGCCCACTCGCTGGTGGGGTGGGGTGAGAGGCAGAAAAGGCCTTGACTCTGTGTAAGCACTGCTCAGCTGTAACAAAAACATCTCTGTATTACCAACACTGTTTCCAGCACAAATCCAAAACATAGCCCCATACTAGTTACTATGAAGAAAATTAACTCTATCCCAGCCAAAACCAGCACAAACACACATTTCTGACTCATTCATTTCAGTGGCATTTCTTCTCGTATGAAAGTTGAGCATTAAGTTAAAAACCTGGTTTCACAATTCAGAGTGCTTATTGTTTGGGTTGTTTTTTTTTCTCATTCATCTCCACCATTTTTTCCCTCCATTATATACTGCCCTCTCATTTGGGTACATCTCTACCAGTAAATTAAGCAATTCCAGGACATGGATGTGAGCACTGGAACATGACTTACTCCACTCTTAAATAATTAGCACAGGTCCAAGTAAGAATGATGATAATGCAATAGCTAATCCAGTGTTGTTATCAATAAGGAAATGGGTAGATCCATTACCCCCACTCCTAAAAATGTCCATTTACTCTGAGTAATAGTTCTAGAAATCTATTCCCTTCCATCATAACCCATACCGCAAGAACTGATTTCTCAGTCACTCACAAGAGGAAAGGAGTAGAGTAATGAGGTAAAAATCAGCCCTCATACATCTCACCTATGAGGACCCAGGGAACTAAAGGTCAGTAAGCCGAATTTAGATATCCAGGAAGATAATGGAGTAAATTGTTTACCAGTCATTTTGTAATCAGTAAAGCATAAAATACCAGCATGGTTTCGTCATGAGCTGATCTTGCCAAACCAAACTTTCTTCAGTAACCCAGATGAGTGGATGTTGTTTTGGCTTTGGTAGTTTGTTTGACAAAGCCACAAAAGACATTTGCAAACTAAGGAGATGCGGTTCAGATGAAAGTAATAAAACATGGCACATAAACACTGTTGAACACACACATCCATGACTCTCCTGTGCAGGGGGCAGAGACAAAGGCCTCTGGCAATGCGGTTAGGTGTCTGCACAGACAGGCAGTACCCACATGTGGATCTAATTGCACAATTCTCACATGTGATGTCCACGACCTTCCCCAGCCACAAGTCACAATCACGGTTGAAGACAGCTTTTGCCAATGGTAAGGAATACATTCACTGAATGCTTTTCTTGGTTAAAGGAGGGTCAGATCCACATTCCCATTTGCCAAAAGCACATTTAGGGCATTTTTTTTGGACAAAAACAGGTTCTGAGTTCCCAGATTACTTCCAACAGATATTAAGAGCCAATTCTGTTCTAAGAAATATGCCAGAATTTTAATCCATTACAGTTTAGTATAAAATTAATAACTGGTACTTAGGAGAGATAAGGTCTGGAGAGGTAATAAAAATGGATAGATCAATGATCAACCAACCCTTGGAGCAGGAAACCCAAGATGTCCTGTGCTGTGCTACAGAGACACTAATCTGCTCCTGTTTGCTTCAAGGAATTTTATATTCTTTTTCTCTTCAAAGGGACATACTTGTGACAGGTTAAGTACAGAATGTTTTCCTCACCTATCCCAAATAGCATTTAACTTAGTGCTTACAGTACCTTGGCTTTATTGCAGACAGTAAATAGCATTTAATTTAGTGCTTAAACATTAACTTTACTGCTGATGGACGTTTTATCAGGTCTCCTGTTGCCCTGACACATTCTCTCACTACAAAGCAAATTGGTAAAAAGTAGAGCCCACCAACACCTTTTTTCATTTAAGCATATTTTGGAAGGAAGATGGCTATGACCATCTTTATGTGGGGTCCAGCTACTGTTTTTTCTTGGGCATGAGAAAGCTTTAGTGACTGACGGGTACCAAATGGTCATGTTGCAACCAGGCAGTGCTGGTAAAAGACTTAAAAGCCATTATATCATATGTATTGCAAGGCAGTGTGCCTTGTCCCTGATAGCTCCCTGTGGTTATTGGTGTCCCCACATGTCCTGGTTTTAGATGGGATAGAGTAAATTTTCTTCCTAGTAGCTGGTATAGTGCTGTGTTTTGGATTTAATATGAGAATAATGTTGATAACACACCAACGTTTTACTTGTTGCTAAGTAGCGTTTACACTAAGACAAGGCCTTTTCAGCTTCCCATGCTCTGCCAGGTGCACAAGAAGCTGGGATGGAGCATAGCTGGGACAGCTGACCCAAACTGGCTGAAGGGATATTCCATACCATATGAGGTCATGCTCACATTGCCGTTTAACTAAGCGACATTTAGCTGCCTGCTGGGTTAAGCCGCAACACCGCATCAGATCATGCTTTCCTCCTGGATGCATTCCATCCTGTTCCTGGCTCATTTCACCTTTCAGGGTGAAACCCTTGAAACCCTCCCTACCTTTACCAAGGACCCAGGGCAGACAAGGACCTGCCAGCGGAGGGCCCGCGGAAAGGGGTCATTTCCCATTCCTTCTCCTCACCTACTTCTGACGGAGCTCCCTGCAGACAGCTGGCTGCTTTAGGACAGTGCTTGAATTATGTCCCGTATCATCGGCCCCTGGATCACTGTGGAAAAGTACACGGTTTAGACTAGACTAGACTAGACTAGACTAGACTAGATTAGAATAGAATAGAAGTTGGAGGGCACCTAAAACGACCATTTAGTCCAACTGCCTGACCACAAATTAGTTTAGAACTAGGTCCTCTATAAACAGCAACAATTCTCTCACTTGTTCAATGGTGTAACAGGAACAGTGAAACTTTATGATGTGCACAGTTCAGCTAAGGCAGTTTCCTGTCTCTTGCCATTATAAAAATAACATCCTTTAATGGAGGGTAGAAAAATCCTGTGGCAGGCATAACTGAGTTTGCTCTTTCCCCATATGTGATATCCAACAGCCATGACATCCTTTTAGCACTGAAACAGAAACTTTAATGTCATTTTGAAAATGTATCATCATTAGTTATGAAACTTCTGGATATTCCTAGAATGTATGTAGCCTTCTGAAGGCTGTAAGACAGATGTATTTTACACCTTTCTCATGCTTAGGCCTTGATTCACTTATTTCTCAGAATTTGAAGAAATGTTCTTAAAACCTGCAAAGCAAAAACATGCAGCACACTTTTAAATGTGTGCCTAGAGCCTTGATTGATTTGACACTTTAAAGTGTTACAACAATGTTTCAAGTGTGAGGGTGGAAAAATGGTGAAGTCTTGTTATGTGTGGTGCATTTGAAAATCCCACCTGAAACTGTGGATTGCCTCTGCCTTAGACTCTCTCCTGGCTGCATAATGCAACAGGTCTTTCCCAAAATTCAAGAAAAATATATTGTAGGTGCTTTAGAGTAACATTTGGTCTCTGTGAAAGGGAGTTGGATGAAACAGTGCGCGTCCATCTGAACAAAGTAACTACAGGAAGGATCTCTAATTTTTAAACAACACCCCGATCGCAGAGCTAACTTCCCTTAAACCAATGAATGCTTTGCCTTTGTTGGCATGTGGCAGGACACTAGTGTTTGACAAGGCATCTGTACATCCAATAGGCTTTATAAGAGACATAAATTTTAAGTAGATGGCAATGCATTCCAAAGATTGGTGAGACCTATTATAACTTCCAAATTGTACAGGGTGTAAGCAACAGCAGGAAAAAAATGACACCATATTGTCTCTTTTTAAACTTTTTGTCTCTTTCAAAACTTTTCAAGTATTTTCACATGAAAATAGTTTTTTTTCACTTCACTTTACTTGCACCTTTTTATTTATTTATTTCCAAATAACATCCAAGGAGCAAACTCCCCAACATTCTGAAAGACAGAGCTAGAAACCACACAGTCACGTGGACTTAATACAAGGATATCTTTGAGAGCAGGCACAACAAAACAACAAATCTCATAAATTAATATGAAATTTTGAAAAACGACTTTTGATAATATAATATCTTCAGTGAATTTCTTTCCATAATTTCTTGAGATTTGGAGAGGGAGTTCTACTTCTTTAATTTGCCTGACAGCTTTCAGCAAAGCTCTGCCTGGCATGTATCACAAAGGCAAAAATGTACTTACTGAAAAAGACATTATAATTAGAGAATACCGTTCACAAATATTAATGTTTTAAAGTATGCTAATGAAATTTAACATCCTGTACACTATTTTTAATGTATCTGTCAACTTTTTTTCCTTTATCACATTAAACAGAAGTTATTAACATTTGAGGAAGGCAAGAAATGTAGGCTCTGAAATCACTACCAACATCCTGCTATGAAAGCATACATGAATGCATTGAGAGAAATATGGAAAATTCCATAGTATTCAAATATAGTCTTGAAAAAAGTCCTAAGCTTTGAAGGGAAAGACAGCTTGACTTTTTGAAATGCATGTCACAAGTAGCTGAAATTGCATGGTAGAGGAAACTTTCTATTCTTCAGCTAAACCTAACTGGATGATAAGTAGAAAGAGAGAGGTTATACTGAGTGTACAAAGATTGGGAGTGTAGTACCATAATGAAGTTGCACTTACACTTTTTACACCTCTGATTTTGATTGCTACATTAGACAAATGCACGGATTTTTAGTGTATTTTCTCCTGTGTTTCTGCAGGAGCATGTACCTTTGGCTTAATCTTGTCTCCCATAATTATGTAAACCCAGAGAAATTAATTGGAATTGTAAGTTTACACAAGTTCAGGAAATATTTGGGGTTTTTTCCCCATCCAGTTAATTCCTGCCAGTGCTGGTTCATCCTTCCACACTGTTTGTCTAACTTTTAACCTATCATGTGTAAGATTGGTTTTAGCAAACAGATCTCCTCTGAGGCTGAGTCATCATCTGCTACATACTATGTTGTATCTAGTATCAGACTGTCCACAGTCTGCATTGGCCAGGTTTTTATTCTGTTCTGCAGGAGTAAAGACATCATAAAAATTACAATGTACTTTAAAATGGCCTTAAAAAAATTGGAACTGTTGTAATTCTGATATTAACCATCCGAGCAGAAAGGTGCTTTTTATACTTGTATAGAGATAATCCTCATTCATTTTCTCTGTAACAGTTAGCCACAGATAAGCTTTATAGATAAATGTTATACAACAAAGTAATGAACATTGTTCTAACTATTTCTATGCCATTTTCAGATGGATTTCCTGTCTTTATGTGTGTGTCCACCTGCTCTGCTACATCAACTTGCTAGACTGGTAAGAAAGATAAGTCAAATTTTAAAGAAAATAGAAATAATCTACAGATAATTTTACATACCTCTAGATTATAATTTTATCATTTTGCAACTGTAAAAGAAAGCAACAGGTATATAATTAGGAGATGCACGTTCAGATCTTATCAGGGCCAGAGATCATCTGTGCCTTCAGTTGGCCCAAGAAATACTCCAGAACCTGATGTTTTACACCCTGAAATCAAGCTGTAGCATGCACAATCCTCTGTTTGGCACCCAGGCTGCCCTCACAGTGCCTTACACAAGAGGTAAGTGTCTCCAAATTAGATGCAAATTCCAAACAAAGACTGAGCAAGGAGTGGCCTATTTCAATTTAATAGGAAGCAAGGTTTTAATCCTCCTACTCCTTCCATGCTGTGACATGCATAAGGGTTACAGGTTTCCCTTGGCATGGCAGAAGCTATCAGAAGCAGTTAGGACCACACATTTGGATTTAGGCAGCTATATTTCTCCTAGAGCTTTCTGTAGGGATCCACTAATCTGGGTCTCAGCCTGTCCACAAACCAGTACTTACTGTAATATGTTAAGAATAAACCTCCTGCTTTTTCAGCTTTAAGTGGCAGGGACTGTCAATTGCTGTAGGTATATTTATTACTCTGCCTGTAATATGGTTTGGCGATATTTTGCTAAGTTTTCATTTAGTAGCAGCAGTGTATCAAACAATTTCTGTCAATTTTTCCTTAAGTTTTGCTGTTACTGTTGTTCTGGCTGTTTTGGGGGGACCTGTTTTTCAGAGAGCTGGTCTATAATTAAAAATAACCTATCAAAAATAATTTATTTTTAATCTGGTTCAGCTCCTCAGCACAACTCACTATAAGGTCCAACATCAAGTCCTTTTGTTACAACCAAGGGGCTACAAAAAGGCAGAAATTAGTTTTGTGGGAGAGTGAACATTAAACTCTGTTATTACTTCATGCCTTACTCATGGGTGGGAATTCAGTCATAATGTGTTAAAGTGCAGAGACTGAGCTTGTAGGGGTGGAATTGAGGGATGGGGGAACAGCAAAAAAATTACTAGAATAGATTGGTTGTCTCTTCTGACAGCACCATGGAAGTAAGTTACTTGGGATGGCTTACACAGGTTACCACCTTCGGAAGAGCAGGATCATCCCCAATACCACCACTACGTTTCCTCCTTACTGAGTTGATTGCATTTCCTAACCTGGCAGGAAATTATCCAGACTGGCTGGGTTGCTGCTTTGCTGGTTTTATTTTTGAGCTGTCTTGGCATAGGCTCCAGCAAACGCTGGAGTTGCAGAAGCAGAGGAAGGGCAACAGTCTGTGACTGAGACATGCATACACAGAAAGGAGTAGAATCTCCTCCAGAGGTAGTGGGAAAATATCAGATGGCTCCAGCTCAGTCACATCCCAGGAGTGCTCTCCTTTTCTCCCCTTTCATCAGTTTCCCCTCCTCAGCCACCAGCACAGTCCCTCCTCATCAATAGTAAACTGATGTGCTTGTTGTCTTTATCAAGTAGATGTGCTGTGAAGGGAAAGAATTAAAAGGAAAGGATAAGAAAGGCAGTGACTGTGGGTGGGAAGTGGTCATCTCATCTACTGTTTATTCAGCATGTAATGCAGCTCAGAGAGAGGCGCACATCCAGCTTTTCTTATTTCTTTAAGGAATACAGTCCTGCTGCTGCAAGAAATCCCCAGTGCTGTGCAAATCAGTACGTTTAATCCCACAGTCCTCAGCAGTACAAGAAAACAAGTGAAAGAGTTGGGATGGTCCACCTATACATAATCACAGTGATGCAATGAAATAATTCACTGGGTTTTCCAGGGCTGCTGATGCTCCTCCATTGACATCCATCTATGTGCCACACTTCATTCTGGGGACTCTTAAAAAAACCCATGTCTCTATGCATGGGACTCTTGCTTCCAGCAGGAATCAGGCTTAGTCCAGAGAGGTAATTTTCATCTTTGAATAACTGCTATTTATTACCTGCAGAGTGGACAAGTGTTTCACATAAGGGTGTGAAAATTAGGTGCTTAACCCCATTCTGCCTCAGTTAGCTGTACTGCTAAATTTTGAGAATAATTTACCTTTATATCTTGTATATGGAATGTATATTCTTTGCTTGATGCATTGTTTGCTCCAACTACTTAAAGCATAATGATCTCTGGACAGTAGACAGGAGTTTGTGTAGTGCTTTTTGGGCCATTTCTAAACTGGATTACTACCCCCTCAATGCACCCTTTGCTATGAGGTTCAGTACACCAGTTGTATACAGATCAGGGCTGGCCTTCATTTTGTCTATGCCTCATACTCTAAAAATCAGTTTAATAATCTACAGCAAATCAGACCCTTTAAAGAGAAGTTTAAAGCAATCTGATGGAAAGCAAATATCTTCTAAAGACAAATATAAATGCTTAGATGTGTCAGTTCTGGAAGATGGCTGAAAACATTTCATGGGAAGGAACTCATTCCTTAGTCAATCTGCTTTTTGAGAGTCGTTTCTCATGACATCCAATATTCACAAATAAAGGTACTTCTCAGTGTGAATAAAGACCTGAGTGAATAAAGACCTAAGCAAATAAAGGTACGGGAAACCTATTGCAACAGTCTTGTGACATCAAGTATTCTGTAGTAATTGCCCATGTACCTGCTTTTATCCTGTAATAAACATGAGGTGACAAACTCCCAATGCAAAAGAGGCATATTACCTCCTATTTTTTGGTGGGCATGTGGAGAAAAAGCAGACACTTGAGGAGTCATGGTGGGTAGCTATTCATTGCCAGCTCTAGCTTATCCTGGGATAACTGGGTTTAGATGCTTGCACACTCAGGACCTAGACTTTTTTCTGTTACTTTTGGGGGACTTTGTCTTTTTGACTTTTCTATAGCTATGGCTGGTGGTGAAGACATTTTGATGTCAACCATGGTTCATTCTGGTTGGTGACCATTAGTCCCATTGACAAGGCTTTTTATGACCTCTTTCCAAGGTTGAAACTCATGAGCCATAGTTCTTAAACCGACAGGTTTACTTAAAATCATTACTTTGAAAAAGTAATACACTCAAGGCATTTTTTCTTCCGCTCTAGCCTGGTCTTTCTTAAGGTCTTTCAGGATTTAATCAGAAATGTACAGGCTACAAGGAAAACAAAAGTTATGGTTCCTTCTTAACCAAGAGACTGCATGGGCTGGAGATCAAGAAAAGATGCTAAATACCTCTTAGCCATATATATTAAAGAGCCCAGAGGTGTAAGTGCAAGAACTACAAAAATGTAATCCCTCACTCACCGCTGTTGAAATCAGGTAGACGTGCACTTTGAAAGGTTTCATTTCCCAGTGCCATTTCTAATAGAAGGGGAAAAGCTTCAGAGAGGCATTTGTCAAAAAAATGTATGAAATACAAGCTTTTTTATTAACCCCTTCCCAGGAGGATGACTTTGGGAAACATTTCTTGTGACATTGACTTGCAGAGATTTGAACCCCTCACCCAGCTTACACTGGTGAGGTGTATGGTGTAACTGAAGGTCCTACCCTTCTGACTAGAAAAATGATAGAAAAGTGATAGCATTTTAAGAAAGCTGATTCTTACTTCCACTTCATTAAATCAGTCTTCTTCCCATTTGAAATCCACTAGGATGAGGACAGGCAGGAGGATGGACTTGCAGTGTCTGGCAATCTCTAACATTAAGCATGGCTTGAAAGCCAGTTCATCTGTCACGTTTTCTTTCAAATTTTCCATTCTTTATATTCCAGCAAATCCTTGCAAATGTGCAGACAAGTATTAAAAATATCCTGATATAAAAGGAGGAGGTAAGCATATTACTGCAATTTAATTAAGCACCACTTTCAGGCTTCCTGTGCACCACTGAAATAAAATAAACAGAGCCATGTTCCACAGGATGGTATGCCAGCAAAAACACTGTTTGCATCCTAGTACCGTGATCTTCAGTCTAGTCATCCAGCTAGCTATAAGGTGGGAAATAGAGCACCAGGCAAGGCATGGGGAATACCATGCTCTTGCCTGCAGTGACACCGTGGCTCAGGTACTGCTCTCTGTGCTTTCCTTTTGCCTCACAGCATCCTTTTTCCATGACATGCTCTCTGGGCAGAAGTTATCTCCATAACGCTGTTATTTTAATGATTGAAGCCTACGCAGCTCTAAATGGTTTTATGGAACTGATTTTTTCCTGGCTATAGCTCAGGTAATACCATCAGCCTTCACAGCTCCATGGAGTGCAGCTGCCCTGCTATTTACCTCCTGACCTGCATGGGTTTTGTAGCCTGTGCAAGAGCTCTGGGTTATCCCCAGGATCAGACACAGCCTCAGGGTGAAGGAGAGACCGTGCTGTCACACAACAGACGACTACCATTACCATCAAGCTGGCCAGTACTAACAAGGAGCTGCATTTCTCTAATCCACCCCTGCTTCTCCCTCCTCACCAAACTCACATCTGGTTGCCATAAGAAGTAACCAAGATAGTTTTAACTGTCTTCACTGAAAGTGTCCTGGCACCTGATTAACCCTTGCCAAGATAAATCAGCACACTAGCCCAGCAGAAAACTATTCCTTTAGTTAGTTTTCCTTTAGAGAGCATCACTCCTCTCCTCTAATCACAGCATCAAAGCTAATACAAAACAGGACCTAAAGCAATTGAATGTATTTGACTTGCCTGCATCCTGTACCAGTCCTGAGCTGCTAGAATTAAACACCCACACTCACAAGTAGACAGAAAACTTCCCAAGGCATGGGGAACGACTAAACAAGAATTTGTTTCTAGTTTAAAGGTGCCTTAAGATCTGCAACTGCAGCACTCAGAAAATAGAAAACAGGTCAAGAGAAGCACTCATTAGATAAAACCCCTCTACAATCTTGCTGCTAAGATTTTAGTGCTGGGGGAATACATTGCGGAGTCTGCCATGTATTTATCTCTCAGCTTATCAGAGTATTGTGTCAAAGAAAATGATAAGTAAAAGAGAAGTTTGTTTGAGACTGACAAGACCATGTTGTCTAGATTGCTTGAACAGCAACACAGCAACATGTTAACCAGCATCGTTAGCAAAATTGTGAATAGGAATTGCATGCCTGATGGCACTTGTGAGGAGCAGCCACCATCTAATGAGTGCCACGGGTCTTTGGTTAGTGCCGTGTACTGCCAGCTACATCTGTGAAACAAGGTGAAGATAAAAGATAAGGAATAATATAGTAGGATGTCATTAATCAGCTTCTACAAAAGTAGCATATCAGTAGATAGCATTTAATAATGCATCGCCCCAAGCAGCTCGATGTCTGAGCCTGATCTCATCTTCTGCATAAAGCATCTCCCTTGAGCCCAAGCTGTCTTTGTTCACTTTATGAACTGCAGCGTCGGACCTGCTTTGCTGTTAGTGGGTGGTAGCAGGAAGCTTATCCTGCCAGGAGGTGAGGCACAATACATAGGTTACATTTTTGCTCCATTTAAGAAACTAACAACAAATAACAAGGTTAACCCATCACCTAATGAGGCATAACACTGGCAGCCAGTCCACCATTACCAGTTAATAAGAAACAAGATTGCACAGGTTAGGCACTGAAGACACCTGTTAGCCAAGAGGTACCACACAGCTCCTGGGTCAACCAAAGAAAATGAGCTTACCCACTAAAACATCAGGAATATCAATATGGGGAGTGGGATCTATCTTGAATTACTTTAGCCATCTACATCTAGTTTAGTCATATTGACAGTCCTTAATGGAAAGCAGGGAGAGAAATTGGTAATTTTGTGCAACAATTCATAGGAAACTCAATTTTTTTTTTCTCAAACAGAGGTTTTGTTTGATACTCTGGATTGGCAAAGATCTACACATAGGGCTGGTGGGTACACTATAGGATCTACAGAAAAACAAGGAGAGAGTTTTAGATGGCTAAAAGCAATTGCTACGGGTCTTCACCTTGGCAACCAGTGAATCTGTTTGCCATTATATTGGTTTTGGCTGGGACAGAATTAATTTTCTTCATGGTAGCTCTTATGGTGCTGTTTTGGATTTGTGATTAAAACAGTGTCGATAACACACTGCTCTTTTAGCTATTGCTGAGCAGTGCTTGCACAACATCAAGGTCTTCTCTGCTTCCCATGCTGCCCCACCAGCGAGTAGGCTGGGGGTACACAAGAAGCTGAAAGGGGAGACAGGTGGGACAGCTGATCCAACTGACCAAAGCGATATCATACATCTTATGATGTCATGCTCAGCAATAAAAGCTGTGGGAAAGAAGGAGGAAAGGAGGGATGTCTGGAATTATGGCGTTTGTCTTCCCAAGTAACTATTACACATGATGGAGCCCTACTTTCCTGCAGATGGCTGAACACCTGCCTGCCCATGGGAAGCAGTGAATGAATTCCTTATTTTGCTTTGTTTGTGTGTGCAGCTTTTGCTTTACCTATTAAACTCTCTTTATCCCAACCCAGGAATTTTTGCACTTTTACCCTTCTGATTCTCTCCCCCATCCCACTGAGCTACCAGGGCTAAACCACAACAGCCATAAAAACTACACCATCTCTCATGATGTTCCTGCCCATAGTAGGAGGGTTGAAACTAGATGATCTTTAAAGGTCGCTTCCAACCCAAACCATTCTATGAGATGCATTGTTCTGCATGAAAAGCAAATTTGTTTTGTGCAACTCTTTCCAGCAGGTGTGTCACATCAGTGCACCGTGCAGGTGAACAAGTGTATGAGCTCCATTCTGGGGAAGCAGCAGGTGTGTTTCAAAGACAAAGTAGCAGTTGTGCAGCATGCCTGGTTATTCTACGTGTAGGGAATACATATGGTATGTGTAGTATTGGCCATCCTCATGAACAGGTATTGTGTGACTATGCAACTGGGAAACAAGTCAACAGCTGCACTGCACTCTAAAAATAGCCCTCAGATCTAGTGCAGGAATGGGCGACATGTGTACATACCAGAGTTATGAAGGTAGTTGTGATTAACCAAACTGCTGAAGAAGTGGAGAGGTGCAATTTGGCATTATTTCTCACAGAGGAAATCCAGCACATTTTAATCATTCCTACAGACCATATAGAGACACCATCAAGCAGGCTCCAAAGGTAACGCACTTATGAGAAGATGACTCAGTTGGGAGTAGGTTTTCCTCCTGGTGACTTTGCGCTGGTGTTTCCCATAAACGTGAACTAGCTCAGATAGGTCTTCCTTACATGTGTCCATTGCAGTCTAACACATTCCCTGTGTATTTTAGAGGATACATGCACGCTGTTGGTCAGTCACTGATGGCATTCTATGGTAGGAAGAGTAAATGCTGTCCCCGTGGCTTGACCTGAATCTAGTCTTAGCATTAGACCTTTTTCTAGATCTTCCTCCAAACTCTTTCCACCCATATGTTTTTTCCAAGACTATCTATATTGATAGGTTGCAGAGAGCCAGAACACAGGCTTGAGCACTGCCATGATTTTCTGTACCTTTATAATCTTAGTCTTTGACACTATTTTGGCTCAGACCAACTAGCATTACCCTCCGGAAAAGCCTTGACATGGTTGAGAGGTTAGTCGTGTCAAGGGCCCTTCATTACTGGCAGCTTGAAAGACATCATAGTGGTTCAAGAGGTAGAGTTCAGCTATACTGACCAGAGCCAAACCAGCTGGCCTTAAGGCCCAAAAAGTTATCCTAGATACATAGTCCTATAGAGATAGCATTTATATCCTTACAGCTCCCCCTTACATCCCTTCCTGAAACAATTTCCTCAACCTTGTCATCAAAGAGATATAGACTAATGAATGACTTGACCCATATGATATTTTTTTCTTAATCTTGGTGATATCAAGGCAGACATTTAACTTAGCTGCTCATCCAGCCTATCTCAGACACCAGCTGTAAGAAAAGGAGATGAAATGCAGACCTGAAGTACCTCCATTACCTCCAAAGGCAGGATAAGGAGAATGGCTCTGAAGTAGACCTCCTAGCTTCTAGAGCTGGATGAGATTAATCCCATACCAGCAGCCTAGATCAAACTCTTGCAGGGACAGGTCTTCATCATCATCTGCAAACTCAAGAGACTTGTGTGGAGGCTAGCAACAGTGAGGATAACTTTAATGACAGCAGGCTTGACTGGGGTGGGACTGGGAGGTGGGAGATCTGCAGGGCATAACGATTCTGGCTGAAAAGCGAGAGACTGAATAGTGGAGGTACTGGCAGGCAGTTAAACTCTGAGAGATTTTCTGCAGTGGGTCAAAAGAAGTTTAGGAAACACATTAAGATAAATAGTCACAAAACACTCCAGAGAAGTGAAGTGACTGGTCTCATTAGATGAACCAGCTAGAGATTCCCCATATTCGAATCCTGAAAACACAGAGGTTATCTGTCTCCTCCTGAAGTGCAACATCAGAGGGTCATAGCAGACCCCATATTCTTGATCTCCCTTTGATTACATTATGGATGATGAGTTTGGCCCAGAACAGACAGTGAAAAACTCATTAGCTGGAGCACAGGAGGTAACAAGGTGGAGAGATGTCATCACAGAACAATGCAGTCAAGGAAGTCACCTTATTCCAAAGTACATTTGTAACTAAAAGCTGCCTGGCTTTTCTCTGTGATTTTCTCTGCTTCTGACTAGACCAGCAGGTCACAGCCATGTGGCATCTGTAGGGCCAGCGAAGACCAGTGATTTTGCAAGGACCTGTTGCGGAGCTATAACCAGCTGGGAAAAAACTGTGACAGAAAAAACATGCCAAAGGTGTCCATAGGACAAACACAACCAAGAGGAAAGGACTGAAAAAAATGCATGCTTACACCTGTGTTAGCACAGCCTGGCTCTCCCTTATTGTCTCAGCTTGGTTCAGGTTAACACAGACAGTGTAAGGCTGAGCGTGGCAGTCGAATTTCAGGCTGTTCCTTCTCACTGGTTTTAGAGGCATGGAAAAGTATTTACCTGTTCAGTTTAAGAGTTGCTGTGAGAATCTGTCACTTCTGACATGTGCCAGAACATGTAAACTGTTTGGTGTGTCATACTTCCAATCTCTGCTGACTCAGTTCATGTATATTTTGGTCAAATTACCAGAAGAGTTTCTTTCCTCCTTAAACTCCCTTTGCCAACTATTTCAGTAACTGAAGAATGAGACTAACTTTAATAAATGTTTAGAAGGTAATTCAGCCTTGACAGAGCCTGTTAAGAAATGTGTTTTAGTCTTATACACCTAGATGAAGCAAACTTCTAATTTTTTCTAGCATTTTTTTTTCAAAAAGATTTGTCTTCCTCATGTGGATGCCCTAAAAACTATGCTTTCTCTTCTGTCATCGAAAAACAAACTACCTAGATTTTCTTCATCCAAGTATATTACCCTAACTACCATAATATCATTCTAAAAACAAGCAAAAAAAATCTAAAAAAGGCTCAAAAAGCCCTATAATATATGATTCTTGATAGGGACACAGTCCAGCAAAACTAACATGTTCTTCAGTATCTTCAGATTTGACTGCAGATGTTTGGTTTTTATTATATATTGATATGAATTCTCGAGCATCAAAGCTACAAAATCAACCCAAGCTGCATCAACTCTCAAAGTGATTTAATTTTTATAACCACATGTATTTCCATGAACTAAGATAAAATCACTGGACCATGCAGGGGATGGAATATTCCATAGAAAATGCTGAAATCTGGTACCAACCCTGGTGACACAGGTGGCCTCATTCCTCCTAAGGAAGAAGACAGAGATCCCTGCACTCCCAGGTTAAACAGGGTCATATCCTGGCCACATCAGACACTGTGTGCATGAACTGACTGTTTATTTTTACGTGTGTAAGCCTGACACATCTGGCATGCTGAAGACTTGCTATGCACAGTTGCCTAGCAGTGGAGGGTGTGAGATGATGCATAGTGTTGACAGATGTGCAACGAGGTGAATCTGACCCTGCATTTTTCTGCTTGCCATGTCACAGCTAGAATTGTAACCTATATGCCAAGCTATGCAAACCTGCCCAACGTTGTTCAGAAACTTGCCTTCATTAAAAATAGAGGAGTGCCCTCTGGTGGAAAACCGAACATCTGAAGCTAAAGTTTCAGTGTCACTAAAAATTACTTTTCCTCAAGTGCAAATACATGCAATTTGTTGCTGGTAAACCGAAAGAAACTGCAGGGCCCAGATCAGTTTTTAGTTACATCCACATACTGAATATTTTCACCTAGAAATAAGAGAGTTTACTGAAAAATTGTCCATGGTTAGGCAATCCAGTAATTCTTTTTTAATTCTTAAAAATAAACTGGTTTAGATTTCATATTCTTCCTTACCTTAATAAAAGCCTTGGGACACAGCTTGTGTTGGTGTACTAGGGACTGATGTTTCACCTCCTGAAACTTAAAAAGACTATCTGCTTAACAGCTACCAAGTGTAACACATTTTATGTTTAATATATAGTTTTGGTAGGACTGTAACATATGGAGCTCTGTTTTAGATGACTAGACTTTCTCTATAAGTTTGGGAGAGTTGGACACTGTCAAAAGGGCATCCTTTATTGTCAATATGCCACAAAAACTACTCTTGCAGGTAGTGGTGTAAAGTGGTTAGACCTCCATAAAAGAGGCCTAGACCTAAATATAAAACTTACAGACCTCTATGTCAAGGTAGAAGAATCTCCCCTGTTGGTGATTTTGGAATAGAGGACAGTCTGTGTCTGTCTAATGGCTGTAAATTCCTCACACTCAAGGGAGAGCACAGTAAGAACAGAAAAATGACCTCTGCCCACCTCAACACTAGACTACTGGCAGCTTAGCCTTGTGGTAGAGAAATGTTTTATATCTAGCAGCATCCCTCTGTGTTAAAATTATTTATTTAAATCTAACGGTCATGCATACAGAGTTTGATTCTCCAAGACACTCAGTCTTTGGGCTTGAATATAAAAAAATCTGGTGCTTAAACTTACATGTATGCGTCAGTATTTGTCTGGATCAGGGCCCAGTACAGTCATTTATTTCTTCTGTCAAAGTTGTACTCAGAAACTAGTTCAGATATGCCAAAGAGGTTTGTACAGTTATGGTCCTTCCCTCAGTCTTAGTCGTCATTACCACAGCAGAGCAAAGTACTCAAATGCATTGTACCATAGAGTACAACATAGTTAATAAATATACATAGTTAATAAATACACAGTTAATAAATGTACTGCTAGCGTACCCAGAATGGGATCATTCCAGAAGAGAAACAATATCCGTGTTTGAATATCTTGTAAGTATATGCAACAGGGCTTTATGTATACTAAGATACATAAAATGTATAAAATGTATCTTAGGATGTTTGGAAAAGTGCAGCACAAAGTAGAGTGAATCAGGAACTCAGTTCCAATTTGTTCCAAGTTTATTAAAACAGAGTTATTTTTGTGTTAATTTGTACTGAAAAGGAAGATGGAGGGGAGGGGGCATGCAAAAGCACAATGACTGGTTTCAGAAGTGACAAGGTTGTTCAACCTGGTTCTTATGTTTGGTAAGAGCTTGGTACTTGCCTTTCTGTGGATGATAATGACACCTGCAGCACCACTTTAAAATAGTTCACCTTGGCTTACTTGTATTAAATTTTCTTCTTAAAATTCATTGCATTATGTTTGTGAAAAATTTTGTGGCTTCGAAGATTATTAGGCCAACTCCTGAAAGAAAAACTTGACAAAGATATTGAATATAAATACATTGTCTTTAATTCAAGGAATCCAGCAGAGGCTGGGAGATAGTCTAGAAAGTATCGTATCTTTATCCTGCCCTTCAAATCTTCCAAGAGTTTGCTTTTGGCCTTTTCTGCAGAAAGACAGTGGGGTTAGGCTGACTTTTGGCATGATACACTGCTGCCATTTTTGTATTCTTATTAATTTATCTGTTTAAGCTTGGACTTACTAGGATTGTTCTACAACACTGCAAGACCAGCTGAAAGAGCTATGTGGAAAAGTAATGTCAGCTCAGCCTTGTAGAGCAAAATTATTTCTTGTCTTTAACTTCAGGGCTCTGAAGACTTCCTTGCAGACTGGCAAGGCTCAGGCCCAGTTTGAGGTTACAGAAGAGCTTTCCCTGTGGCCAGGATGCTGAGGCAGACAGTTGTTTTGCGGAAATTGCAGAGCCTTCCCTTTCAAAAAGCAGGATAGGAAGGCAAGTGTCATTTAATAGTAACTCTTAGAGTGGGTTTATGTGTTATATGATATAACAAATTGATTTGATATTATAAAGAGCAGACAAGTAAGTATAAAAAACTACAGGCAGTATATGTTCAATGCAGATTTTATAATGTTTATAGAGAAAAATACAACAAGAAATCAAAGATAAGAAAATTCAGGAGAAAGAAATGAGTCAAGGTTTTTCATGAGAAATATGACCCAGCTACAAACCAATCACTGTTTGTATAGAATAAGATAACTGAGTATTATTATTGACAAACACCATGTAATGCTAATGATATCAAATCAACTTCCACAGAGGAAGGAAAATTTTAATCAGTGATAAAATAGTAAAACTAATATTTTTTTGTAGGACTCTTTTTTTCTGGCACTGAGGCTGTCTTGAGACAGAGATTTCCATTCCCCCATACCCCACAAACTTTTGAAATTTTGTCTCTGAAGAAGCATAATCTTAAATGTTAGTTCTTTCCTAACATTTATTTAAGGTTATATGGATAATGAGTGAGAAAGGAACTATCGTACAGTTCATCATGCTGTAATACATGAATAACTGGAACCGCATTGATTTTTATTTAATATAGAGTACTGTGTTTAAAGTTTGATTTTATGTTATTTTATTATTTACTCTGAGAGACCAATCTCTTGGGAGAGAGTGGGGGATGCAATTAGCTCCCAGAGCCAATTCAGCAGAGACTAAATTCAACAGAGGTGAAGCCAATTTAGGCAAACAGCTGTCTGGAATGCTTTAGGTTTGTGGATTCTGCATTTGGACTTTCAAAGTCTTTTCCAACTCTATTTTTTATTTAAGCAAAGTGAAGTGTAAGTTACTTTTTATTGCTCACCATTTGTATATAAGCCTTAAAAGAAAAGTGAAAAGGATCTTCTGTAATGAAAAATACTAAGTGGGGTACTTCAAATTAAAATGACAAATCTCCAGGGGCTCCTAGAGATGCTGTCAGCACCCCATGAAAAAATAAAGCAGCACAAGCCAAGACTTATTTCAGTTGCACTGACGTGAAACTGTCTTATAGTGATATAGCTGTCCCTACAGGGAGCAGGTCTATATTAATACAATAAATCTGTGTCAGTATAAAGCCTTTCTGTCTGCATGTTAATGTGTGTAGATTTGAAACTGCACTTAGATATCACACCCTGAGCAAATCTACTGAATTCATAAAATCTTGCAGGGTTGGGCTTGCAAAGAGGTGGGAAAGCCTTCCTCATGACACCAATGCAGTCTTATCCCCAGATTAGCCATCCTAATGAGTGTCCAGCAAATCGCTGTGTGTGCAGAGCATGTCCATGGCCATCCCACTCTGCCTGGGAAGGGGATGGATGGCTGCTATCCATCAGAGGGCAACAGGACACCATGCTCACAGGAAAATTACTTTCTGGAGTTGCTTATTAGTGGGAGTATTCAACAGTGCATTTGGTGGCCTCTGCTTTCTCCATGTTATAAGGCTGGGCCTAGATTTTACCCCCGGTCATGGTTTAAACTCCAGCCAGCAACTAAGCACCACACAGATGCTCACCCACTCCACAGTGGTGGGATGGGAGAGAGAATCAGAAGAGTAGAAGTGAGAAAAGTCGTGGGTTGAGATAAAGACAGTTAAATAGGTAAAGCAAAAGCTGCGTGCACAAGCAAAGCAAAATAAAGAATTCATTCATAGAATCATAGAATCATAGAATGTCCAGGGTTGGAAGGGACCCACAAGGATCATCACGTCCAACTCCTGTCCCTGCACAGGACAACCCCAAATTCACACCATGGCTCTGAGGGCGTTGCCCAAGTGCTTCTTGAATATTGTCAGGCTTGGCGCAGTGACTGCCTCCCTGAGGAGCCTGATCCAGTGCTCCACCACCCTCTGGGAGAAGAACCTTTTCCTAATATCCAACCTAAACCTCCCCTGGCACATCTTCCTGCCATTCCCTCGGGTCCTATCATTGGTCACCAGAGAGAAGAGATCAGCACCTGCCCCTCCTCCTCCTCCCCTTGTGAGGAAGCTGCAGACCGCGATGAGGTCTGCCCTCAGCCTCCTCTTCTCCAGGCTGAACAAACCAAATGACTTCAGCCACTCCTCGTACAGTTTCTCCTCTGTGGCATTCGCTCTTTCCCATCAGCAGGCGGGTGTTCAGCCATCTCCAGGAAAGCAGGGCTCCATCATGCATAACAGTTACTTGGGAAGACAAGCGCCATCACTCCAAATGTCCCACTCTTCCTTCTTCTTCCACCAGCCTTCATATGCTAGGCATGACATCATATGGCATGGGATATCCCCTTGGTCAGTTGGGGTCAGCTGTCCCAGCTGTGTCCCCTCCCGACCCCTTGTGCACCCCCAGCCCACTCACTGGTGGGGTGGGGTGAGAGGCAGAAAAGGCCGTGACTCTGTGTAAGCACTGCTCAGTGATAATGATAACATCTCTGCATTATCAATGCTGCTTCCAGCACAAATCCAAAACATAGCCCCATACTAGCTACTATGAAGGAAATTATCTCTACCTCAGCCAAAACCAACACACTCTGTGTGCTTGGTCATTCCTGTGGGTAGGAGGGGAAGATGTGCATGCAAAGTGCTTCTCTGTGCCAGCTGCCCAGAGGTAACATCCTACCTATGCTGCAATTAATAGTGCAAAATCTCCACTTAGACTGGAAATGGTCACCTAAACCATTCTGGGGGATCCACCACATTGAACTGAAGCAGATATCACAGCTGGCTGAGCTTTGGACAGGGTCCTCTGTGGGATGGGTCACGGAAGGATCTCTGATTTGCTGTCCCATGGTGCCCTACAAATATATGTGCAAATAGTTTGAGCTTTGAATTCTACACTGGGAATGAGTGTAACCCTGTCATTCTGCAATCCCAGCTGTAAGCTCCCTCCAAATGCATGCCAGGGTTCAGCTGCCTGTGTTCCTGATATCCGTGGTCCAAGTGCATTCCCTTGACTCCTACAGCTGGGAAAGAGCAGAGGGAAAGTTTGTAGAATCACAGCAAAGTAAAAATAGAGAGAGAGGAAGTACTGTTGAGATAGGGTTGTTAGTAGCTCAATGATTCAAAAAGGAAAACATCAACATGGAAATATGTAAAGTCCTAAAAAAAAAAAAAGAAGAAAGCCAGAGAAGCATGTCAGAAGTTAGTTGGGAATCACCAGGCTTTTGTGTGAGTCATCAGAGCCATCGGTGTCCAGAGAGCTGGTGGAAATTGGTGTCTCAGCACCACTGGGAATGCACTCCAAGGAGCTGGGGAGGCCAACCAGCCCACTCTGTGCCTGCCCCACCAGCAAAGATTCTGCACAGTCATAAGCCTGTTAGCCTCAAAGCTTGTCAGACAATAGTCACTTTTGTATATGATAAAAATCATATAAGCAATAAATATTTGCTTTATATGTTGTATCTCTTGCTTGAACAGTTTGTGCCTGACTAAAGATGCCAGAGCAAATGGACCCAAGAGAGACGTCACACCAGGAGAGGTGACTGAACAAAGAACCGGGAAGCCAGAGGCATCCACTGAACCTGCCTCCAAACTACCTCACCCTCACCCTGGTCCACACATTTGACCAATATTGTCATCACTATGCATGGTTTTCCCTCTGTTTGCTCAGGCCTTTCACACCAGAGTAAGGGACAAAGAAAGAAAAAGATTTAAGAAGGAAAATCAAGGAAAGGAGTTGTAATTTGCTCTTAAACTCAGGTTTTCAGATGATAAATTTCTTTTAAGGTAAATATACACTAACTTGTTTATTTGATAAGCTGAATAGAGCTTGTAATTTGTTGCTTGGCACTAAAAGTATTCTTGGAACAGATGAAAAAAATGCCCTGGTTATACAACATGGAATATTAAAGAAAAATTACTTTGGCAAACAGAAAGTTTCCTGGTAAACGCTCTCTGGCTCTGTGGGAGTGGTACTTCACTGACCCAAAATGTTTGCTTTCCACAGAGCAAAGGACAAGCAAAACAAACGTCTGTGAGACTGTAATCTGCAGATCTGTCATATGAGAATGTCACGATGCAAAAACTTTTTTCTGTTTCTCTCCTAAAGTTACACAGATATGGGGATGACCCAGGTAGTGAAATTTAAACATCTAGTCATACACATAAGAAATGCAATAAATCTCCATGTAAATTGTCTTTATTACAATAGAAGACAGGACAAATCCATCTACAAGATTAAAGATAGCAGGGAGATGGCAGAGGTGTAGTCAAGTCTGATGAAATTCACCACCGATACTTAAGGAACTAATTGAACAAGTCTTTGAACCATGAACAACCAACTTCAGGAAGGTAATCACCTTACGGAAGAAGTGATTTAGAGCTTTGGGAAGATGAATATGGAACTCCTGCCTAAAAACAGAACTAAAGGAGCATTTGAATCATTGACCTGATTTGATCCAGGAAAAAATTCTGGATCAAATTATTGAAAAAGCAATGCATAAATCCGTAAAGGCTTTGTTGATAACAAAATACACCTAATATTTCAAATTTCCATCAAGTAGGCCTGAGAGATGAAGAGGCCTCATGGTAGCTAAGTCCTTAAAAGGGAACTTCTATGTTTCCCTTCACGTACGCAAAGTAGAAATGTGAAACAAGTTGCTCTGTTACTCTGGTATGCAAACTACTGGCACATAAGAACCTGCCTGTGTTCAACTGGAGCTAGGCAGAAGAATGAAGGCTAAAGCAGAATAATTATGTCAAGTGACTGGATATGGTAAGGTAAATACAACCAGTATGAACTGGAAAATGACAGGGGTGTTTGGGTTGCAATGGCACCCACACCTGCTGTATCAGTAATACCATATAAGGGCAAGATTGCCTAGGGAATGCTGTCAGAATTATCAGGTTTGGATACACTAGAAGCCAAACTAGGATCAAAGGGGAAGATGTAATTAGGAAAGGGCTGCTTATTTGAGGGGAGTTTGAGAAGAGAAAATGCGGTGCAAGGGTAGTGAGAAAGTGGGCTCAAACTCAGAAAAATGGAAAATAACAAATAAAATCAAAGAACAATAGTAAGTGAATCTTCTGGCACCAAGAGCATGGACTCCTACAGACATCAGTGATGCCAACCTGCAGACGTGAGCCCACCAGGACAGTCGAGGGTCCCCCATTGGACGACCCATTGTACTTTGTACAAGGTCATCATCTGGTGGGGGGGCAGGAGATAGCATGGGGTCTCAGTATTTAGAGAATTTAATAGTGGATCTAGATCTTAAGTTAGATTTAAGAGCTATAATTAATAGTTTCATAGTTGCACATAAACACCTGCATAGCTATATAACAGTCAATAAATATCAGTAGCTTGTTATTTCGTTAACTGGATTATGGGTTATTTTGGTCCCTTAGATTACTGGCTGCTTTGCTCATTACCTTAAAGTGTGTTCACTAATCAATAAACACCTTGATTAGTTTGCATAAATTATATCTCAAGTGTTCGATCCAACCCTTAGCTGTAATGGCTAACTGGCAAAATGAGTAAATTGAAAGCAATAGAGAAGATATACTTTGTCTTTAATAAGACTTCTGATTTTGTCTTATATGTCATTACTTATAAAGAAAGAAAATGTGGTTTAGATTACACCTCCATGAAGGAAACACACACTTAGTTGAAACTTGGAATAGTTTCAATTCATATCTCACTTTGACATGAAGAATTGATATCAGGTAAGGGCCCAGAGGGCTCCCGTGTTATGTGAGCCAATTACTATTTTCAGTGTTTACTTGAGCAGCTGAACAGGGAGTTCAATTCTAGAAAGTTTTTTATAACTGAACCTGTTTGAAGTTCTACATAGTGTAGGGGATGGGACTGAAATTTGAAAAAAAGCCTAATAAATTGGAAATGTTGTGTGGGCTAATAAAAGATGAGAAAACAGAATAACAAGGTATAGAAATGCAAATTGGAGGAGAGCAAGCTTTAAAATGGATGAGACATCAAAAATGCATGTTTTGTTCTGGGATGTATTAACCACCTTCCTGTTAGTAAGACCTATAAGTTAATTATTTCACTCTGTTTACCATCAGTAAGTCCTAAGTTGATGTACTAATATTCCGAAGATGTTTATAATATATGGTTATGTAAATTTTAGTACAGAGATGACTCAGTACATAACAACTATACTGCACTTTCTGGAAATTCCTAGCACAGTTTTTTAGAACAGGGATGTGTGAGTTCAACTTTATGCTGGGCTAAGTAATTTGCATGATAACTTAAAATATTGCATGGTTGCAGTAAGCAAGAAAGTGGCTTCTTTCTTAGAGATATTTGAAATTTTCAGGATTTTTTTCCTACTAGAAATTTACAGCTGTAATAATCCCAGTAGAATCATTTCTCCATCTAGAGCAATACGTTACCTCAGTGTGCTGATAAAAAAAAATAATAACGAGAGAGAGAAATGAAACCCAGGGAAAAGAGGGAAAAGGAAAAAAACCCACAAGTGCTGCAACCGCTCACCACCCGCTGACCGACACTGCCGGTCCCTGAGCCGCGATTGTTGCCTCCCCTGGCCAACTCCCCCCAGTTAATATACTGGGCATGACATCATATTATATGGAATATCCCTTTGGCCAATTCGGATCAGCTCTCCTGGCTGTGCCCCCTCCCCTCCCGGCTTCTTGTGCACCTGGCAGAGCAGGGGAGGCTGGAAAAGTCCTTGACTAGTGTAAGCACTACCTAGCAACAACTAAACATCAGTGTGTTATCAACATTATTGTCATACTAAGTCCAAAATGCAGCACTATACCAACTACAGTGAAGAAAATTAACTATCCCAGCTAAAACCATGACACTCAGGCAATGGGAATTTTAGTGAGGATACATTTGGCTCACACAACGTATCAAGACCTTCCTCAGTTTCTCAAGGTGATTGTGAGACTGATAATGTTCAGAAAAAAGGTAGCAGGAAGCAGTCTGAGTAACTAGAACTAAGGAATTTATGTATTCTTTCTTTTTGAGGGGGAAGGAGTAACCAGACCAGCATGAATAGATGGTCAGAATAAAATTTGACATGCAATATAATAATAATCAGAGTTCTGAGTAGCCCATACACTGTAGTGTGTATTACTAAAAAGAGATGATCCATAAGTCAATATTTCTCCTTCATAAAGTAACAATCCTTAAAAAATGACAGGACAAATAAGAAAAAGGAAAAAAATCAACAATCATATGTAGCAGAAAGCTACAGCCAAAGTTTTAAAATTTCACCAAAACTGTTAGAATTTTAATTGCACTTTTAAACAAGAAGCCTGAAAAAGTCACCACCCTGGGACTCCCTTAGCTGCTCCTAAGTGCTCCCAAAAAACAGTCATATACATTCTCTATATTTTGCATCCAGTGCATTATGAGATGTTTTTTGACAAAGTGCTTAAAATAATTGACTGGAAGTTATTTTTCAGATCCGGATAGAGACTGTTGCTTTCTCCTACCAGACCTTTACAAATGCTTACATCAATCCTATTCCCACACCTCTCTCACCACAGATGAACTGAAAGCTCTCCAGAGTTGTACTATAATATTCTCAAAGAGAAATACGAATGTGAAGCATTATTGAAAAAGAGCACAAGGATCTGTAATAAGGCAATACCCTAACCTGTTAATTGTGGTGTCAAACTGTGACTGTAAAAACTAAATAAAACACATAAATGTCTATTGAGTCTTTTTGAGACAAATTTAAAATTAAGGCTCAGGCTTTGGAAATGAAGTGTTTGATCCTATAAAGATTATTAAAATAATTGTTACTCTTCTGGGGCTCTTTTCCTGCAGCTCAACCAGGGACCTAGAGGTGGAACTTCATTTGAAATAAAAAAATATAACTTTTTCTTTCCCATTTCCCTCAACACATTAGGAAAAAAAAAATCAGACTGATGGCTCAATTCAGTTGGGAACAAGGTGCTTAATTCAGGACATTTATGGGAAAATCAGAGACAAAGAGAAGTGCAAGTAGTGCTTGGATCTCCATCTCCTTCACAGTTAGTAGCTACATGAATAAAATACTTCACCCACTGCATAGGAAACTTGGATGAATCCCTTTCCTATCTGTGCTGAAGCACACATCCCTCCTGGAAGAGTGCCCTAATCCTCATGTCACCAGAGATTTGGAGTGGCTTGCACTCATGAATATGCCCTCTTTATCCCCTCTTCTCCCTCTTCCCAATGACTTCTGGAAGTTAAGATGCCCAAACATAAATGTCTAATGCTGTATTAGATGACCCAGTGCCTATTGTACCTCTGTGTGGGGCTGGCAGATGGTTTGTGACAGACCCATACCCTTCTGGAATAGAAGGAAGAGTCCAGGAAAGACATACACAGCATCCATAGCCACTCTGGGCATCTATATCTGTGCAGGATTTGCAATTTCTAAAGCAATGCTGGAATACATCTACGCTGCTTCCTAGGGGTATGTTTTAACCATAAGGCTGCAGAGTTGATATCAACAGGGGAGAGTAGCCTCAAAATAATGGATAAACCCCTTTTGGGGAGCTCTGTTAAGAGGTACTATGTCTTCTCTATTAAAACAGAGGGAATTAAATTGGATTTGATGTAGCCTGCTTGGACGCTTTAATCCCATGCCAGTAGGAGAAAGCAACAGTGTTTATCCGACTCTGAAAAATTACTTCCAGACAAAACTTATTGGCTGATGTGACCCCCAATAGTTTCAGGATAACTAAAATAGTGCTCTTCAGCTAGCTCACAATTTTCCAAACAAGAATAAAAAAAGAAACCTTCTCCAACTTCTACAGCTGAACATTCTGGACCAGAACCAGTAAAACTTTTGTTCATGGCTGTGGACCCACTGGAGCCTTCCCATTCTGAGAAACTGGTTTGTAGCTATGTCCTCAGCCGAACTACCATTCTCTTCTCTCTGAGTGCAAAGTCATCTTGCCCATTTTCAGAAATTCTTTTCTTGCAATTTTTCACAGAGCTAAAAACTCACAGATTCAAAGCAATCCAGTCACATCACAGAGCAGTAATTTCTTTAGGTTAGACCATCCAGATAAGGTATTCCTTCTCCTCAGAAGAGGCTAGTATGTAGTTCATGAGTCATCTAGGTTGAGGGACAGCTTGTTATGGCTTGCAAATGGGACAGATTAAAATGTTCATGTCAACACTATTATCTACCTTTTCTCTCTAGGTTCTGTTCTCCTAAGGATCAGTGAATGTCAGCCTAGCTGGCTTCACAACCCAAGCTGACATTAAAAAGTGGCATACTCCTGATATCTCTTCTTCATCTTCAGTGTCAGAGGTAGGATGTGAAAGATCTGCTGCTTTCAACATCAGAGATTTTTTTTCAGCTCTATGTTGCCTCCCAGCTGGTGCGTTCTCCCCCTCTAGGCCACAGTTTTGCTATTTGTCTGGCAAGCACATATGACTGCTTAGTTTGAGCTGGATGGATAAGAAAACAAACCTGGAAGAACTTCAACCTGCAATGAATAGCCCTAGGCTATTGCTGCACTGTTTGCATAGCGCTGATCATAGACTTCTGCCCTTATGCTTTGGGTTTTATGAGCCATCAGTCCTATGTTTCTTACTCTACCCATTTCCTCTCTGCACACAGCTGCAGCCTCTGCAAATCCACAACCACAGCTGTTACCGCAAAACTGATCTCTCCTGGTGTTCTGCAGCAGTACTGATGCAGTAAGGGACAGGATTCCCATCCCCAAAAACCTAAATGTAAGCAAGACACTAGCCAAAGGTATTAAGCTGTTAAGAGCCGAGGTCAGGAAAAGAGAGTTAGTATCTATTTCTTTTTGCACATGCAGGTTGTATATCAAGGAACTTCTTGCAGCAACTTCTCATTGCCAGCAGTGGACATGAGGAGAAAAGCGTGTGTGCTGTTCTAGGAGCTGATTGCTAAATTGTTTGTTTAGCTGCTTATTGTGTGGTCAATGGATACAATAGAGCAGAATTTAGCTCTAACCACGTGAGCAGCTGACTATCAGGCTTTCTCCACAAAGCATAACTGCAGGTGGGTATGAATTCAACAGTTGTGTTCAATGGCCCCATTGTATTTTAGCTGACCTTGCCTTCAGTAGACCTGTATCTTACTTTTCATGGTTCTCTTTTTACATCTCATTTCTTTCCCCTCCTCCTGACTAATTTCTGCTTACTATATTTTGTGTTAAGGTTCTACCATGTCCCGACATGTACCAGACAAACCAAAAAGAAAGGTAGTCTTTGTTCCAGTTTTGATACCAATAAAATACAACAGAATGTCAGAACATGGGACACGGATGGCAACTTAAACCAGACATGGTCTATAAATGCACTTGAATTTGGAACAGTAGGTGAAACAAAGCCATCAGGCCCACATGTCTGAATACAATTGTTCTGAGCAAGATGAATTTATTAGAATGGAGGTAATTTATGAGACATCAGTCACACAAGGAAAACAGAAGGCTGGGAGTATTTATTTACTATGCTTCTAAAACAATTTCTGGCTGCTGTATGTTTGGGTTTGCATTATTTTTTTCTCTCTACAGATTCATTTTGGGGTATCTGGTCCAAACTAAACTTCCTCATAGATAACAGGTACTTCCAGTTCATTACACTCCATTGCTGAAGAGTAGGAGGTGAGAAACAGTTCTGCTGGACTGAAGTATCTATAATGCTGACTAATTTCTCCACTTACTTTTGTTGTTAATTGAGAAAAATACATGTTTTTAATCTCAGTCTTATGTGGTCTGTTTTAGGGTGAGACATTCGGGGTAATGCACATCACATCTCAGAAGTGACTGTTTTTCTTCAATGACTATGAAGGGAACTAAACTTAGGTGAAGGCAGCTATACTATAGATATATACAGTTTGAACATAAATTGAATTCTACCCTAGTTATTTAAAGACTATGATAGGTATGTGGAATCATAACAGCAATACTGTAAGTCATGAAATAAAAGGTACAGGAGTGCACACTTGGAAAACAGGGATGCCTTGAGTGCTACTGATCTCATCTGCCTTTCACCTGGAGATTCACCTGATTCTATAAGGTTAGCTTTTCCAAAAAACTACTCTGTGTTCCTCTCCTTGGTGGAGCTAGATCAATGAAGACAATAGAGCTTGATACAAAATAAACCTGCTAAATGCAGACAGCTTCGCATGAGAGAAGTCTCTCCCAAGACACCCCTCATTTTCTCGTCTAAGCATTTAATTCAGTTGGGAGTCCACAACCTCCTAGATGCCCTAGAGTATCCTGCCAGGGGTCCAGCTACAATTTGGAAGGGCACAGGTCTTACATATGTCCTTTGTAACACCTGTAGCACTGCAAGGGTGTCTTGGACATTTTGTTTTACACAAAATGGTGCCAAGTGACTCCATATAGGCTGCTGCATTTAGCCTTAGGTCTCTATTAACCTAGAAGATCCTTCCTTCTGTTGGGATAACTAGCTCAGGTGTAGAAACCTACATTTTAGATACCCTCTTTTAGTTAAGCACTACTATATTTTATTACTTCTTTCAAAAGAGTTTATTCATTGATTTATGACAAAATGTATGTAATTGCTTTTCCCTGCCTTGACCATAGAAAAGCACTAATGTAAGCATGTGTGCTTAGATATCATTGATACTAGTGTGAATAACTGGATACTTTCCAACAGCAGAAACTTGTAAAAGACAAGTATCAGTTTCAGCCAGGAAATATTTTTATTCTTACCAATTATTTTTCTGCAGTTCATTACCTAACAGAGTGTTCCAGGTTCTCCTTCCTGGACTGTGTGTACATTTTCTATCAGATTATGTCTCTCTAAAAGGGAAAAACATTACAGGGTGCAGAAACCAAAAGTCTCTGCCTCCCTTTACAGTGCTTCTTCTCAGGGCCTTTTCCATGCAATTGAATACTCCCTCTTACCTTTTTTTTCCATCTAGCCCTATGGTTCCTGCATGTCAGACTGTGGAATGGCTCAGCTTCAGCGAGGTGTGTGCAAAGCCCTCTCAGTCAAGATATGCTGTGAATGGGTATGTAATATGCCTTCTATTTACGTAGGTTAGATTCATCTTTTATCAAGTAGTTTCCCATTTCAGAGTGTTATATCCTCTATGCTACTACAAAAAAGGTGAGAAGCCACTCAACAAACAAGCCTGGCTGTGGCCAAATGCAGTGAGTTCAGTAATTATTATGAGTCAAACTGCATTTAATCAGCATTGTAATTTCCAAATGACTCTTCATGCTGGGATATTGTGAATTTAAATGAAGGTTATCTTAATACTTCTTTTCACTGCTCCAACTGTTTTTCATTTGCTTACTGCAACCAGTCCAATAGCATGGTCCATGCAGGACTCACTGACTTGCAAATCAGATTTTCCTGTTTTCTTCTACATTTTAATGTGCTTTTCAGTCTCAGCAAGTTCAAGATACTTTTTACCAACTGTTACAAGACCAACCTTCTTTCTGTGCCGTATACAATACCTCTGGTATACTCTTATGTCAAGTGCACAAGAAGGCTAAGATGCTTATATATGGAATTAATTTAGGGGCTGACATTTTTTTAAAGAATTTGCGACAAAAGTCCCTACATTGTCATCACCACTGTTAGATTAGAGGAACACCTTTTCCCAGCAAATGTACGTAGCAAACAAAGAGGCATTCATTAAAAACTTCAGTTTGTATAGCCTGTTTTACACAGAGGTAGTTATGGCTGAAGTCATTAACCATGTAAACTGAAGCTGAGCCCTTAAAACCATTTTTATCCCTGAGTAAGAAGAATATCTCCAGATCATTGTTACATTTGAGATATGTGTGATAGTTTGGAGTCTGTACTGCTTTGTGTCTTTCACTGTTAGTTGTAGGGATGTATTCTCCATTTCCTTTTTTTTTAAAAAAAAAAAAATCACTCAGAAAATCACCTATATCAAAAGTCAATTTGGATTCTGAGAAATGTTGTTTGCTTGCTTTGTTTCCTGTTGGCCAGATTTATTTCAAATAACAGATTTGTTCTAAAACATCCGCTGCACATAACTGTTCTGTTTGGTTACATCAGACTCTCACAGAGGAAGACATATCTGAAAAAAAATTGTTGTTCCACAAAAGGTTTCCATACAGAACTCTTCTGTGTTCACTTTCTTTGTATCCTTCCATATTGTTAAAATTCACTTACAACAGGCATTGGTTTATTTGTTTTATGGGAGAAATGTGATTGAAGGAATGTAGATTACCTGTCTCATTGGCCTGTATCCGATAGTTTCTTTTATTCTAATCTAACATTTTAAATGCATTAGGCATGTTGCTTCCTAAAGGTGACTTTAAAAGTAGTTTTTAGCTATTTACAAGAAAAGGAGATGAAAAAGACTAGCTCAAGTGGAAGTGCTTTCACTATTGAGTTGTCCCAGGAGTTGGAAGGAATTTCTGGAGCCAGATCCTTGATGTCCCATAGTGTAGATTTAGAAAATGTTTTTAACAAATTACTAGATCTAAACTGTAGCTGAAGTGCC
Organism: Morus bassanus; assembly: GCA_031468815.1. Taxonomy (NCBI): domain Eukaryota; kingdom Metazoa; phylum Chordata; class Aves; order Suliformes; family Sulidae; genus Morus; species Morus bassanus. The sequence continues at coordinate 112,128,838 of CM062569.1, read as the reverse complement.
AATCTGTACACAGTTAAAAAAGAACAATGCTACATTTTCACATTGCTCAGCTTTGTCACTTTTCAACAGAGAAGATTGAAAAGAGCATGAACATATGCACATATTTAGCTTTGATATGAAAAGTGTATGATTTTAGTAATTGATTCATTTGCTCATCCATTTTTTGCTTCATGCAAATGACTTCCACCCCCTCAAAAAAAATTCCTTCTGCAATTTCATACTTTAGACTTTAAAATCAGTTTTTGAACAGTAAGACTAGGAAGGAATGAAGTTTATTACCCAAGGAAACCACGAATTCTCCTTGCTGTAAACCTTTAAGAATCACGTAGAAAAATATGTCAGGCACAGCCTATTTTTAACAGATCCTGTTCTGGGGACAGAAGGGAGAGAATAGGCCTCTCAAAGTTTCTGGCTGACAATTTTTTAAATTATTCCATTATACACAGTTACTGTTGGTTCATTTAGGTTTTTGGGTTTTTTTTTCCTTGGTCATGAACAGTCACATAGGCAGTGGTTTCAAGTTTCACAGTGTCATGAAAGGAGACTTACTGCAATCACTAGGGCAATCACTGTATCATCTAGGCACTGCAAAAAGTTGAATTTCTTTAATGGGGGAAATCCTCTGTGGAGGATCTAGACCCATATTTTTTTCCTTCAGGATGAATACTTTCATAACTTAGCTGCAGTCCAAAGGATGGGTACTAGCAGTAGGTTAGCAGCAATGACTACAGTTTGTGCATTGCAGTCAGTGCTGTCTCCATTTGCCTGAGAGATCTGGAATTTTGCAGAAGCAGGGGAGTTTAGAAAAAATAATATCCCTGTGCTCAAAACATCTAGAAGTATCTCATCACCTCCCACAAAAGGGAAGCATGTAGAAGGGACATGGTAGGACAGCTTGTTAGTGTGCTTAGCTTCTACTTCGTATGCTCTTAATCCAACCCATGTACCCGAGACCCCTGACTTCCAATGGAAAGAGTGACCTATTGGTTACACCTGCCTTGTCCACTGATGTCATGGTTTTAGCTGGGATAGTTGATTTTCTTCACTGTAGCTAGTATAGTGCTGTGTTTTAGACTTGGTATGTAAATAATGTTGATAACACCCTGGTGTTTTAGTTGTTGCTGGGTAGTGTTTACACTAGTCAAGGACTTTCCAGCTTCCCATGCTCTGCCAGGTGCACAAGAAGCCGGGAGGGGAGGGGATACAACCAGGAGAGCTGATCCGAATTGGCCAAAGGGTATTCCATATCATGTGACGTCATGCCCAGTATATTAACTGGGGGGAATTGGCCGGGGGAGGCAGCGATCACGGCTCAGGGACCGGCAGCGTCGGTCGGCGGGTGGTGAGCGGTTGCAGCACTTGTTGTTTAGTTTTGGGTTTTTTTTTTCCCTCTTTTCCAGTGTTTCATCTCTCTCTCTCTCATTATTTTCCTTTTCATTATATTAGTATTATTGCTGTTTTATTCTAATTATTAAACTGTTCTTATCTCAACCCACGAGTTTTCTTACTTTGGCCCTTCTGATTCTCTCCCCCATCCCACAAGGGTGGGGGAGTGAGTGAGTGGCTGCGTGGTGCTTAGCTGCTGACCGGGGCTAAACCACAACAGTCCTTATTCCATATGATTTACGTCATGCTCAGGGCTCATACTATCCAAAAGGACATCAATAACCACCACCCGCCTCCCCATCCTTTGATGACATACGCAGATATCATTTATCATTCCCGTAGTCTATGGACCATCCCTGTAGAACATCTGTAGAGGGTCCACACATGTCCATTGAGTTCATTTAGTCCATAACTTTGGGCTCCATCTATCGTAACAGTCTTTCAAGGCTGGAGAGATGGTCTGCGTGGTGTTGGATTGTTGCATGCTGAAGCCAGTCTTTGTTCCACCACCACTACACGTTGCTTGGTTCAATCAAAGTTCATTCTTCATTAATTTTGGAAATTCTTACTATGATACCATTGATACGGCATATAGCAACCATAGGAGTGATGACATACAATATCATATAGCAATTAACAGCATACCGTTCAGTTCATTGGCTATTTTCACCCAAAATCAAATCCCCTTGAGGCACACATCGAACTCCTCCATCCTCCCGCATCACCCACCAAGTGCACCCAGGTCCTCAAGCAAAAGCAATCCCACGAATGGGTTTGCCTTTGCCCGAGACAGGAATAACCCAGACGGTTTTCCCCAGCATATTTTTTACATGCACTACAGGGACTTTACCCCCTTCCACAGTACGTAAGAGTTCTGACTGGGCAGGCCCAGCTCGATTGGCAGATCCCCTAGTGTTGACTAACCAGGTGGCTTTTGCTAAATGCGTATCCCAGTGTTTGAATGTCCCACCCCCCATTGCTCTCAGTGTAGTCTTTGACAGTCCATTGTATCGTTCAATTTTCCCAGAGGCTGGTGCATGATAGGGGATGTGATACACCCACTCAATGCCATGCTCTTTGGCCCAGGTGTCTATGAGGTTATTTCGGAAATGAGTCCCATTGTCTGACTCAATTCTTTCTGGGGTGCCATGTCGCCATAAAACTTGTTTTTCAAGGCCCAGGATAGTGTTCCAGGCAGTGACATGGGGCACAGGATATGTTTCCAGCCATCCGGTGGCTGCTTCCACCATTGTAAGCACATGGCGTTTGCCTTGGCGGGTTTGTGGCAGTGTGATATAATCAATCTGCCAGGCCTCCCCATATTTATACTTCAGCCATCGTCCTCCATACCACAGAGGTTTTACCCGCTTGGCTTGCTTGATTGCAGCGCATGTTTCACATTCATGGATGACCTGTGCAATAGTGTCCATGGTCAAGTCCACCCCTCGATCACGAGCCCATCTGTATGTTGCATCTCTTCCTTGATGGCCTGAGGTGTCATGGGCCCACCGAGCTACAAATAGTTCACCTTTATGTTGCCAGTCTAGATCTACTTGAGTCACTTCATTCTTAGCAGCCTGATCCACCTGTTGGTTGTTCTGATGTTCTTCAGTGGCCCGACTCTTGGGAACATGAGCATCCACATGACGTACCTTCACAACCAGGTTCTCCACCCAGGCAGCAATTTCTTGCCACAATGCAGCAGCCCAGATGGGTTTGCCTCTGTGCTGCCAGTTGTTCTGCTTCCATTGCTGTAACCACCCCCACAGGGCATTTGCCACCATCCATGAGTCAGTATAAAGATAGAGCACTGGCCATTTTTCTCGTTCAGCAATGTCTAAAGCCAGCTGGATGGCCTTTACTTCTGCAAACTGACTTGATTCACCTTCTCCTTCAGCAGTTTCTGCGACTTGCCGTATAGGACTCCATACAGCAGCCTTCCATCTCCGATGCTTTCCCACCAGACGACAGGACCCATCAGTAAACAGGGCATATTGCTTCTCATTTTCTGGCAGTTTATTATACAGTGGGGCCTCTTCAGCACGTGTCACCTCCTCCTCTGGTGATATTCCAAAATCTTTGCCTTCTGGCCAGTCCATGATTACTTCCAAGATTCCTGGGCGACTGGGGTTTCCTATTCGAGCCCGTTGGGAGATCAGTGCGACCCACTTACTCCATGTAGCATCAGTTGCATGATGTGTAGAGGGGACCCTCCCTTTGAACATCCAGCCCAGCACCGGCAGTCGAGGTGCCAGGAGGAGCTGTGCTTCAGTACCGATCACTTCTGAAGCAGCTCGAACCCCTTCATATGCTGCCAATATCTCTTTTTCAGTTGGAGTGTAGCACGCTTCGGACCCTCTGTATCCCCGACTCCAAAACCCTAGGGGCCGACCTCGGGTCTCCCCTGGTGCTTTCTGCCAGAGGCTCCAGGTAGGGCCATTCTCCCCGGCTGCAGTGTAGAGCCCGTTTTTTACGTCTTGTCCTGCTTGGACTGGCCCAAGGGCTACTGCATGAACTATCTCCTGCTTTATCTGTTCAAAGGCCTGTCGTTGCTCAGGGCCCCATTTGAAATCATTCTTCTTCCGGGTCACTTGATAGAGAGGGCTTACAATCAGACTGTAATTTGGAATATGCATTCTCCAAAAACCCACAACGCCTAAAAAAGCTTGTGTTTCCTTTTTGCTAGTTGGTGGAGACATGGCTGTTACTTTGTTGATCACATCCATTGGGATCTGCCGACGTCCATCTTGCCATTTTATTCCCAAAAACTGAATCTCCTGTGCAGGTCCCTTCACTTTATTTTGTTTTACGGCAAAACCAGCCTTCAGAAGGATTTGGACTATTTTCTTCCCTTTCTCAAATACTTCTTCTGCTGTGTTGCCCCACACGATGATGTCATCAATGTACTGAAGGTGTTCCGGAGCTCCACCCTGTTCCAGTGCAGTATGGATCAGTCCATGGCAAATGGTAGGGCTGTGTTTCCACCCCTGGGGCAGTCGATTCCAGGTGTACTGGACACCCCTCCAAGTGAAAGCAAACTGTGGCCTGCACTCTGCTGCCAAAGGGATTGAGAAGAATGCATTAGCGATATCAGTAGTGGCATACCACTCGGCTGCCTTTGACTCCAGTTCGTATTGAAGTTCTAGCATGTCCGGCACAGCAGCACTCAGTGGCGGAGTGACTTCATTCAGGCCACGATAGTCTACTGTTAGTCTCCACTCTCCATTAGACTTCCGCACTGGCCATATGGGACTGTTAAAGGGTGAACGGGTCTTACTGATCACTCCTTGGCTCTCCAGTCGCCGAATGAGCTCACGGATGGGAATCAGGGAGTCTCGGTTGGTGCGGTATTGCCGCCGGTGCACTGTTGTGGTGGCAATTGGCACCTGTTGTTCTTTGACCTTCAGCAACCCCACAACAGAAGGGTCCTTCGAAAGACCGGGCAAAGTAGACAGCTGTTTAATTTCCTCCGTCTCCAAGGCAGCTATACCAAAAGCCCACCTGTACCCTTTTGGGACCTTGAAATACCCTCTCCTGAGGTAGTCTATGCCAAGGATGCACGGAGCCTCTGGGCCAGTCACAATGGGGTGCTTTTGCCACTCATTCCCGGTTAGGCTCACTTCAGCCTCCAATACAGTTAGCTCTTGGGATCCCCCTGTCACTCCAGCAATACAAATGGGTTCTGCCCCTACATAGTTTGATGGCATTAGGGTGCACTGTGCACCGGTGTCCACTAGAGCCTTATACTCCTATGGGTCTGATGTGCCAGGCCATCGGATCCACACAGTCCAGTAAACCCGGTTGTCCCTTTCCTCCACCTGTCTGGAGGCAGGGCCCCTCTAATTCCAGTTGCAGATTTCCCACTCCAGATCTTGTGAATGGGAATCAGAAGTCTCTCTATTAAGATCACAGATAGAATCAGCACTTTTACTCCTCTGTCTGGGGAACTGCCTACTGGAAACTGGAGCAGCAACTCTCCTGGAGGTCCCCCCTTGAGTGGTTGTTTTTCCTTGCAACTCACGTACCCGTGCCTCCAGGGTCGAGGTAGGTTTTCCATCCCACTTCCTCATGTCCTCTCCATGGTCACGCAGGTAAAACCATAGGGTGCCCCATGGTGTGTATCTTCTCTCTTGAGCAGAAGGACGCTTACTCCTAATGGCCGAGATACTGGTCTGTACAGGTAGGGAGTAGGACATATCTTCTTTGATTTGCTGAACCTCCCGGGACAGTTTCTCCACAGCTGAGATGAGGGAGGAAGAGACATGTGCTTCATAATCCCGGAGTTTATCAATCACATCCTCTACCGTTGGTGCCTCTTCATCTTTCCAGGACATTACTGCCAGGGAGTTTACATGGGATGATGGTGCGCTCCGTACAACCTTCCGCCACATGGGTCGTGTGCACTGGGCTTCATCTGGATCTTTGGATGACTGTTCACTACCCAGGTCACCATAAATCACCTCAAGCACAGCTAATTCCCTCAGGTACTGGATACCTTTCTCCATGGTGGTCCATTTTCCAGGGCGATATAGAACATCTTCCTTGAAGGGATACCTTTCTTTCACAGCAGACAGGAGTCGCCTCCAGAGGCTGAGGCCTTGTGTCCCTTTTCCAATTGCCTTGTCAATGCCCCCGTCCCTAGAAAGGGATCCCAGTTGTTTGGCTTCCTTACCCTCTAATTCCAGGCTACTGGCCCCGTTATCCCAGCATCGGAGCAGCCAGGTGACAACATGCTCACCTACATGACGGCCGAAATCTTTTCGTATATCTCGCAGCTCACTTAAGGATAGGGATTGGGTAGTTTCTGTCTTTTGTATGAGTTCTTCCTCTTCCTTCTCCTCTCTTAGTAACGGCACTACTTCTCCATCATCCTTTTCTAAACGAGTTGACTTTCTCTTCAAAGATTTCTTCTTTTGTATAGGGGCAACTGATACTGGCACGGGTTGATTCTCTGATTCAGCTTCAGTGTCTGTCATGGGTGTCTGAGCGGTCACAGTGCCTGTCGTCGGGCTTGGAGTAGCTGCAGGGCCTGTTGTGGGGGTTTGAGTGATCACAGTGCTTGTCATTGGACTTGGAGTAGCCGCAGGGCCTGTCGTTTTCCCTTGGTGGTACTGAATACTGTTGAACAGGGCTCGGTAGGCATGGGCCAGGCCCCAACACATTGCAGTGATTTGTATCTCTCTGGAATTGCTAGGGTGACAACATACTTCCTCCAAATATTCTACTAATTTTTCAGGATTCTGCACTTGTTCAGGGGTGAAGTCCCAAAACACTGGAGGTGCCCACCGTCTCAGGCATTTGCCCATACTATCCCACATACCCTGCCACCCATAATTATCAAGCCTTGGGGCAGATCTCTGGATGATATTCTTGAATTGCTTATTAACCTTAGACAAAACCGAAACAATCTGCCATAGGAATATCAACAGATATATCTTAACTACCCAAGGATGTTCAAGATACTGAAAAGTTGTTGTAATGAAGGAAGAGACATTACAGAAGATGGTAGCTAAGGTGTCATTCTGTATTTCCTCCATAAAAAACCTCCCAGAGGAGGAAGTATAATTGCTAATTGTCTCCATGAGGTGGTACCCGAAGTACAGTAACGGCTTCCATGCAAGACCCAAATAACCGATAAAACTCAAGGCCAGTGTTTTAATAACAAATCTCCTAGGCAAAACATCTCTAACCACTGCAGAGCACAGCAAACTACAAAACCCAACGCCAATCTTTAACATGTACTTCAAAATCAGCATGGTGTAGGTCTGACTACTAGTATCGAGAACACATGAATCAATGCTGTGACCAGCAACTGTTATTATCTCAAACCCTTCAAGCCCCACGTTGGGCGCCAAAAAGGACTGCTGTGGTTTAGCCCCGGTCAGCAGCTAAGCACCACGCAGCCACTCGCTCACTCCCCCACCCTTGTGGGATGGGGGAGAGAATCGGAAGGGCCAAAGTAAGAAAACTCGTGGGTTGAGATAAGAACAGTTTAATAATTAAAATAAAACAGCAATAATACTAATATAATGAAAAGGAAAATAATGAGAGAGAGAGAGATGAAACACTGGAAAAGAGGGAAAAAAAAAACCCAAAACTAAACAACAAGTGTTGCAACCGCTCACCACCCGCCGACCGACGCTGCCAGTCCCCGAGCCGCGATCGCTGCCTCCCCCGGCCAATTCCCCCCGGTTAATATACTGGGCATGACGTCACATGATATGGAATACCCTTTGGCCAATTCGGATCAGCTCTCCTGGTTGTATCCCCTCCCCTCCCGGCTTCTTGTGCACCTGGCAGAGCATGGGAAGCTGGAAAGTCCTTGACTAGTGTAAACACTACCCAGCAACAACTAAAACACCAGGGTGTTATCAACATTATTTACATACCAAGTCTAAAACACAGCACTATACTAGCTACAGTGAAGAAAACCAACTATCCCAGCTAAAACCATGACAACTGACTACCAAGAGTTTAGACAATGAGTTTGGAGTAGATGCTTCACTTCTTCATAGCCAATGTAAGGGAAGCGAATCCCACTTCAAATCTGGTACTCAAACCTTTATTCAATAAAACTAGCAAATCACTACATACTCAGTGGGAATTTCCTAATGTGGTTGATTATAAGACATGATAGATTAGCCAAATAAAACAGACTCATATCTGATCATGCCAAAAAAAAAAAAAGAAATCTTTTCTTTTTTAACAAATTTTTTTTCAAGGAACAATATGCTAAGGTTATTATAAGTTTATGAACTCAATTGTAAACCATCATTCTTTTAAAAAGAGATTATTTCTAACTAAGAATTAGACTAGTACTTTAGAACAGATGTTTTGTTAAACAAACCAAAATTATACGGGAAATTAAAGGACTTAACCTGGTTAGTCCTGCAGGTAGTGGGAGTGACTAACGTGATTAAGCTGACAGTTTTATCTCTTATTTTATTAATTGCCAAGATGACCTTTATCCTTGAAAATAAGAAAAAAAACCACTACTCTATATTTTCCTCTCCTGTCCTCCTTTTCCAGGGTGCTGGTTTCTCTGAGGAAGAATGTAAGAGTAATGAGCTCCTGTTTACAAGTCACAAAAAGTTAAAAATCTCCCTTTTCATTTCAAAGTAAGAGCTCAGGAAGTTCAGAAACATTTTCTTCCTATTTTGTAAGCTATATACAAATATATTAAACTATTAAATCTATTTGGGAGATTATTTGTCTGTGGCAGAAGTGAGTAGTTATTGAAATAACACTGCCTCAGGTAACTACAGTCAGACAGAGTTATATGTGTGCTTAGTCTACAAATTCACTTGTTGAGAATTTCTGTGCTACTGGCCAGAAAGCAAATAACCTAAAGAATATTTATTCACAGTAGTTTTAAACTTACAAGTCAGTCACATTATATTATGTGTATAAGCATACAAAGCTCAGTAGCAGCCACTAGGACAAGACCAAAACAACCTCAGGATTAAGCAGAAGTCTCTTTCCAAATTTAGCTAGTAGGTGATAGTTTAGGTCTTTCTCAGCTGCTCCTTATCCCTCACCACTGCAGATCTGCTTAAGCCGTGTTCAGCAGAGGCTTAAACTCAGAAGTCAAGTCAATGCAGCCCAGCAAACGAGGAGCAGTCACAATGCCAGTCTGCAGGTCTGCCTCTGACAGCGGACCTGAAAAATCACCTGTAGGCAATGGTGCCTGAAATGTCTCCTTTGTAAAGTGAAAGCAAATTTCAACCCTTAAAGACTGCAGCTGTGCCACAGGTGGTGGCAATCTAATCAGTACATCTGCCTGGACTGAAAGATGGCAGAGAAAAGCTGTGGTGAGTAGCTTTGCTCTCTGAAGACTGAGGGTAGACATCGAATGGTGTGTTTCTCTGAGGAGGGTGGGTTTTCTCTACCTGCTCTCCATGTTGGCTGAACACACACATCTGCCAGTTCAAAAACAATGCCACAGTATTATAATGGTGTTACAATCAAAATTTCCAATTCGCAAGTCATCTATGCCTAGCATCTCAACCCTGGTAGTCCAATTGCCTTCAAAGAGGCTCACAGCTTCTGCATTTATGTGCCTTGCCTTTGCCTGGGCTAGCTTTTTTTGTGTGACATCTACCCCCATCTCACAGTAACTGTTTGAATTATTACCCTGTTGTTTATCTCCCTAATAATTTTGCCTTCATTCTTGAAGTTCAGGTTTATATAAGGGCTGGAAGAAGAACTTCATAGAATCATAGAATTGTAGAACGGTTTAGGTTGGAAGGGACCTATAAAGGTCATCTAGTCCAACCCCCCTGCAATGAGCAGGGACATCTTCAACCAGATCAGGTTGCTCAGAGCCCTGTCCAGCCTGACCTCGAATGTTTCTAGGGGTGGGACACCTGCCACTGCTCTGGGCAACCTGTTCCAGTGTCTCACCACCCTCATTGTAAAAAATTTTTTCCTTATATCTAGTCTAAATCTACCATCCTTTAGTTTAAAACGGTTACCCCTTGTCCTGTCACAACAGGCCTTGCCGAAGAGATTGCCCCATCCTTCCTGTAGTCCCCCTTTAAGTACTGAAAGGCCGCAATAAGGTCTCCCCACAGCCTTCTCTTCTCCCGGCTGCACAACCCCAGCTCTCTCAGCCTGTCCTTGTAGGAGAGGTGCTCCAGCGCTCGGACCATTTTTGTGGCCCTCCTCTGAACTTCCACAGTCAAATCTCTCCAACTGATTTTTTTTTTTAAAGAACTTTCCATAGATTTATCTTTAAAAAATTACATGCATTTTCAGAACCCTGTTGAATTAATTTTTAACTTTTTTTTTCAATTAAATTACTCCACCCCTTCAGGTAACCCACATGAGGAAGTGGGAATTGCTTTTTGTACCATGGTCCTGGATGTCAGTTTCATTAATCTTTGTTTTCTTCCGAATTATTTTACCCACAGACCATGAATTGTAACATATGACAGACATTCTTTATAAAACAAATGGATTTCACTGTTTAAACAGGTGTGGCATGCTTTAAAGAAATATTTACAGTAGTATTATTTCATTTTAATGATACAAATAAAGCTCAGGTGACTGTAGCAAATTAATGAAAATTACTGAGTACAGTGGATGGGGTGAAATAATAGAACTATCTCCCAGGATACTGAGTATCTGGAGGTGCTAGACTGCATCCCCTCACAGTCAACAGAGACACAGTCTTAACAACCACGGTAGGCAGTTTATTAGGCTTTCTGACAGTGGTAACCCTGGTCTCATCAAAGTTGTCACAAGCACTTCAGATAAAAAATCACCTTTGCCCTTATCTAAGAACATGGAAGGAGGTAGGGGACCTTATCACAAGCAACTTCCTGTAGTGCTGCCCACTATACAAATAAAGAACAAAAGCTGCTGTGTTAGAAAGGAATTATAATCTAATATTAAAATGCTGGCAGCAGGATATCACTGCAGAAATGCTGCAGAAAACAGGAAACAATGAACCAACATTGGGTTGAACTGTAGACAGCAACCTCAACCCAGCATAATGAAAATGGTGCTCAGCGTGCAAGGCAGCACAGCAAAGGCAAGGATGAGGAAAGGAACTGCAAGAAAAGAATAAGGAGATGTGCAGATGCTTTATGCCTTCAGAAAGCCAACAAGCAGCATGGAAACAAGCAAGACAGGTTGTGTTTACATAGAGCAGCATTGAGCATTCATAGAATCATAGAATCATAGAATCATTAAGGTTGGAAAAGACCTCTAGGATCATCAAGTCCAACCATCAACCCAACACCACCATGTCTCCTAAACCATGCCCTGAAGTGCCACGTCTACGCGTTTTTTGAACTCCTCCAGGGATGGTGACTCCACCACCTCTCTGGGCAGCCTGTTCCAGTGCCTGACCACTCTGTCAGTAAAGACATTTTTCCTAATATCCAATCTAAACCTCCCCTGGTGCAGCTTTAAGCCATTTCCTCATGTCCTATCCCTAGTAACTTGGGAGAAGAGACCAACACCCACCTCGCTACAATCTCCTTTCAGGTAGCTGTAGAGAGCAATAAGGTCTCCCCTCAGCCTCCTCGTCTCCAGGCTAAACCCCCCCAGCTCCCTCAGCCGCTCCCCGTCAGACCTGCTCTCCAGACCCTTCCCCATCTTGAGGACCTGTCAAATCTGACTTTGTGATATTACCTTATAAATGAGTGGAAGCAAAGACTCTGCAGAAAGGAAAGGTGAGCCGAGTGACGTTGCACTGGAGCAAAAAAGCAAACACCTCACATCTCTTCAGACTAAAGGGGGAAGATGTACATATCTGTAACCATTCTGCAAGTAGGTTACTCTTGAACAACACATGGGGTGAATTGTCTGTACTATAATGCCTAGTTCCACAGCCTTTTGGCTTCAGTGAGCTAATGCAATATACATTTTATTTAGCAAATGGAAGTTCAGGAACCACTTGGAAGAAAATATCACTGTACTGCCCAGTGTGCAGGACATTCTGTGCATGGCTATGAAGTGAGTTACTGACTCAAAATATTTATTCCACTCTTTTGCCAGAGCCAGAAAAGAAAATTGCAAAGCAGCCATCCCTAAATTTGAGCTTTCATTTTGTGAACACAGCATCAGCACTGCAGCTTGCTGATCAGACTACAAGTATTTTGGCAAAGTCAAAGTCAAAATGCTGCAAAAGGACAGGCCTTTCATTTTCTTTCTTTCTTTGCCCTGGAGACAAGCAAAAAAGCCAGAACAACACAGCTGGATTGGTTGATTTTCAGTCACCTATTCCTTAAGAAAAGTTCTCTCTTCTAAAACGTGCAGCCCCAAAGCTTATGTCATTTATCAGCAATAAATATTGACAAGGAAAGAGGAGGGAATGCATACATATGTATACACAACCCTAGAGTGAGGAGACCCTCTAACTCCTGCCACTCTTCATAAGATACAGAAGGATTCTGCTGGGACAAAGGTAGTGTATGCAGAATTTAATTTTAGTATTAGAGATTTTATCCATAGAATCACTTGGTCAGTACTGATTGGGCACTGTGTTACAAAGGCTAATACAGTTAATATCTAAGTTGTACCAAATGTGATAATTAAAAGCAAATGTCTGCTTATAATAATCCCAGAGGAAGAATTTAAAAATGAATTATATCTTCTGCTTAGGAAGCACACCTTCCACCTTTCTGGGTGAGAAATGGCTTTAGTGAAGTCTAATACCCATGTTTCTTTAGATCAGAAGGTAACACTTTGACTCACTTGCTTCATTCTTCAAATGTGAACATAAAATAATCCATTTTGCAGAGGGTGGTCAATCACTGGAAATGCTTTTTTAATGTCATTTAAATTATTGTTATGTTGAATTTATTTCACTTGAGTATTGGGATATACCAGTACAGCTGAACTCAGAATTTTGCCATCTAGAAATTTTAACTATCTGTCCAAGCTTTCCAATATATGCAGTATTAAAATGTCTATTATATCTTATAGTATGCAGTAAGCTGATTGCATTTTCTTCATGCAAAGTGAAATTTTTTTACAAAATGAAAGTTAAAGATGTAAACTCGGAGAAGGTAGAAAAAACTTATACCAAGGTAACTGAAAAGATAAATATTCCCATTCTTATAAACTTTCAGACCTGCTATGCCCTGAAAGATTTATCAGTTGGCAGGAAAAAGGCTCTGCTGAAGAGTGAAGCGCCAGGACTAAACATGAAAAGGTTGGACTCTATTTTTCAAATAAAACTTTGTTTCTAGCTTTTTAGCTATAGATTTTATTTTTTTACATTCCATCAAATTTGCATGAAATTCCAGTTTTCAGCAGAGGTACCTAAAAGTGCGTTGCTAGCATTTGTCTTTTCAGAAGCTTAGAAGTGATTTAGTGGATTGAATACTATTGACATGGAAGGATAATTGTATCTGGGAACTGTCGTCTTTTGACTTTGAAAGTAATGCCAAATACATTTACTCCAAGTGACAGATTTGATTATACAGTCCGACAATCAATGATGTGCAGTAGTACTTTAATCAAGTTTAATTCTGGAGCTGGAAATGCTTTATGTTTCCAGTTGTAGGACTTTTCTGGGGAGTCCCAGAAAGATCTTGTTTCTGCATGTAAGGACAAGATAACTCCTCAGTGGCCAAAGATATCCCTTCAGTTTAAGATTTTCGTCTTCATTAATATGAGTGAGATCCCTGCCTCTGCCTCATGCAAGTGATTTCCTTATGCAAGCGTGGGAAAACAAGCTAAAGACTGAATATCTGAATGACATGAAGTCTTTGGTGTGATAGGATACGTCTTGTTGATTTATATCATACGATTTTACAGAACGCAGTATTACAGAACTGAAATAAATGATCAATCTAGCTGCAACCTATCTAGTACCAGGAGCATTATAGTCACCGGATCACATTCCTTTGGTGTCTTCATAGGTTGAATAGACCTCCTAGGAGTTAAGATTTCTTAGCCCAGGCACAATGCCACCATAAGGTAATTATGAAGTCCATTGAATTCAAATTCACACCTCTGCATAGTGAGGCTGTGCTACCATTTTTCTTAGTATCAGTTTGGAAATTGATACATCAAGCTCATTACCTTGTGAGCTCATGAAAGAATACAGCACATTGCATAGAATAACCCAACAGCTTTTGGTCTGAACTCAGACAACTTAGTCTTGCATTGTTACCATGCAAATGAAAAGAGAATTCACTTTTCTTCTTTGGCTTTATCTCCCTAGAGGTAGGTTGAAACTCTGCATAGCTGGGCATCTAAAAAATAAAGATCTTGTCTTGTTCCAACAGTGGCTTGATTGCCACCTTCTGATATATAAACTCATGGTTTGTATTTGTTCATGAACACTTTGCTGTGACTCTTAGCCCTAAGATCTTTTGGCTGGGTGCAAAAGTCATGTGGTACATTTATGTTCTCTGGTTGATTGTGCTCCAATCTTAGCGGAAAGTCTTTCCTGTGTTGTAAAAATGATTACTGTTTCTAGTTATGCCTATTCTTATTAGTATCTAAATTCAGAGGAAGTCGCTCTCAAACTCGAAGGTAAATGCTAGCTACATCAAGTCCCTTACTGTGACATATGCTGTGATATGTTTGTTGGAATACTCTGACTGCAAACTAGTGTGGAATTCTCATACAATGGGAACATGCTTCATGCTTAATTTTGCACTCCTCAGTGCTGCAAGCACTCGTAAAATCATTGCAAATGTCTCAGGACGAGCACCAACATGCCTTAGTTTCTCCACTTAGCAAAACTCAATTAAGCAATATCGGAAATGTTGCATGCCTAGGGTTATTTGCCTACAGGAGCTACAAACAGGCTTGCCCCAGCCACATCTATTTATTGCTGTCAAGCTTACGTTAACATAGCCTGCACAGTGGATCAGATGTTCTTGCCTTATGTCTGCTCATTGCAATAGACAGCAACTGCAAGCCTTTTCAGGCTTACTGTTCTCAAGCCTTACTATTTAAACTGGGGATAAGGTACAAAATGCAGTGATGGCTCTCCGATTATGGATATCACTCTTTAGTCTGTGGGATAAGCACCTCCCTTAGAAGAGAAACACATGCCCTGGGTGAAGGAAAGTGTGTATAAAGCAAAGGTGAAGCAGGAGCACCAGCAGGAACATGTTTCTGAATCGCACAATGTCAGGAGGGCAAAAAAGGCCTAGATCTGCCTAGCCACTTGTCCTCAGATGAGCTTGCTCTGCCTATCAGTGCTCCCATCACCATCACCCCTGATAGTGTTCATTATCCCTATCCCATGAGCAGATGAGCTCGTTAGTGCTTTATGGTTAAGTCTGCACTGTAAGACTTATAAAGGTTCCCCAGGTTCACAGTCCAGCTGGTGTCTATCACTACATCTCAGCTGCACCTGGGCTGAAAATCAGTTTTATACCATTTAGTGCACTGCACCCTGCAAAGTGAACCCAGACACAAAGCCAAAAGACAGCTACAGTATGTAATAAAATTCCGATTAATCAGGACTATCTGGAGATCAGGACCGTGTGATACTGTGCAAAATATCCTGCTCTGCAACCTTTAACAGTGGAAGAAATGTGGTGCCCATGCCCCAGTAGTGTAACCTGGCACGACTCCTCTGCTTTCTGTTGAAGACCATGGGAGCATTCAGTACACAACGCCCAAGTCACTCCCTATTTTTTTCCTTCTCATGGACTGCACTAACCTATCTGTGACCTGGATACTTATTTCTTTGTGTCTTTCAGGTGTGGAGTGAGAAAGCTGCCAAAATACTCAGAAATGGGCAAATAAGTGTGGGTTGAAAATCAGTCCAAGAGATCAAAGAGTCATTAACAGTACATGACAAATATGAAGCCTAAGATGATGGATTATTGCAATTTGCACATGACCCCAGTGCATGTGAACTAGAAGTAAGGATAACTTTTAATCTGTTGTAGAATATCTTTTTAGGATTATTAAAAACGAAAACATCATCTTTGTCAAATAATTACCCTGAAAGACAAATTGTTGGAACTTGAGAGAGAGGGATGTTATGTACTTGCTCTGCATTTGTACCTTTCTTGAAGTTTTCACTTTTGGCTCCTGCTGGAGACGAGACAGCGCAATAGATGACTGTTGGCATGACCAAGGACAGACATTTTTGTGTAACACTTTGTAGTCAAATAAATATCTGTGACTTAAAGCTCACCAAAATCAGAGTAACATTTCCCACAGCTTTCATAGGATCAGGTGTACTGTCCTCTTCTCAAAAATCACAGGGCAAATAGGTTGGCATTGTAGAGGTTTTTTTAGGATGTAGATACAACCCCTCTGTCCTACCTCTCACCCTACAGCTTGCTTCTCTCCTAAATAATAAAATAGACTTACTTCTACTTCAGGTGTCACCTGTGGTGAGAATGTATTGCTATCATCTTACCCAAGAACATGGGCTGAAGCAACTCAAGTCTGGTACAGTCAGTCCTTCAAGTATGGATATGGAGCAACCATGAAAAATGTCAGTATCAAGAGCTGTACTCAGGTATGGAGAATTGAAACAAACTGCAATGATATGCTAAAATTACAGGAATACACTTAAGGGAGCTGGGAGGTTTTATCAGAAAAAAAAACTATCACTGTCATCAAATCATTATCATTCATTCACACTCTGATCCAAAGATGAATGATAAATTAAAACTGTTTTTCATCTAATTCTGAGGGAATGGAATTAGTATTTTGGAAGAGCTGTCCAGAAGAGAAATATTATTCTGCAGAAAAAAAAAAAAAAAAAAAAAATCAATACCTTTGATTTTGAAATAAATTTTTTCTTTACAGGGATTAAAATATCTGATTAAGAAATGTCAAAGCAAAATATCTATGATGAAAATATCTTAATTTAAACTTTAGTGCCCTGCCAGAAACTGTGTTCAAAAACATTTGGAAAGTGGAGGGCATGGTTAAATCGTTTTTCTATTTATTCTTTCTGACAGCTAAATTGTAAACTTAAAAGCTAAATGACAAAGCAAAACAAAAAATTATCTTCTGGTTCTGTTATTTTGTGAGCAAGTTGATGAGAATTCAATAAAACATGACTCTGAAGTAATGTGTTTATTTTTTATTCTACAGCTAATCTGGTACAACAGTTACCAGATGGGATATGCAGTTGCCTACTGTCCTAGGAACAGGTTCAACTACTTTTATATTTTCTAATACTGTCCTCCATACGTACTGCCTTTTTACTCATTTAAGATGCGATAATTATGGATATGTTTTCAAAAACTCCTGTGGTCCATTGGTCATGTGTAGGACAAAATAATTACAGTTTATTTTAAATGTTTATAATTTTGAAGGTACCGATGTGAATAGTGAGTTTAACATCAGGTTAAATAGTAATATTATTTCACATTGGAACAGTTATTAGAGAAATTTTAACATATGAACAGAGAAAAGTCTATCTCTGCAGAATCAGGCATCGTGCACTCATCTTACAACTTTGACAAAAAACAAGAAAGTCAGATACAAAATGAAAGCCAACAGTAAATGAATATTCACAGAAGTAAGCAGTGCATCTAAAAGAGGTGCAAGTCAGAAGGCACCTACGGAGGTTATTTCCTTATAAGCCACAATCACTTGAAAGTCATTAGAAAAGCAGAACTAGGAAGAACATAATTTTTTTTGACTGATAACGCCACACAAATGCAAATAATCGATTAATTTTGTTTCTCTAAACCTTATTGTCCCTTCCATTTAAAATCAAAGTTCTTGTATTCTATGAATATCTGAAACTAAAACATGACTGTCTATGAAAATAATTTTATCCAAAAACTTCTGGGTGCCTTTCATTGCAATAAATAACATAAACTCCTGTTAATGGCTCAGAGTTGCACTTTGATCTTGTTTTGTCTTGTATTTCTTTCAAATATCAGAGGAAATAATGCAATGCAAATAGCTACACCTTACAAAAGCAGATCAAAATGTGCAGACTGTGCTGGTCACTATGACAGAGGGCTTTGCAGTAAGTGAGTGCATTCTCCTCCTTACAACAAACATTGCATTACCTCAGATAATAACGTTCCTTAGCAGCATTTTACTTTTGCATAGTTACTTCTTGCTAATCTGGACAAAAGATCCTAGAGCTGCCCATTTCATTCCCCCCCAGAAATAACAGTGGTTAAATATCCCACCAGAACAGGCACAATCTTGCGTGGGGGGTTGGCGTAGATGACCTCCAGAGGTCCCTTCCAACCTCAACCATCCTGTGATAATGGGTAAATTGTGTTGGTGTCGAGCAATAGGTCAATCTTCTGCTGCCCTCTTCTGGAAAGCTCAAGACAAAAATGTCCTTGATGTATGTCTATATCTAAGGGCATGAACAGATTGTCAGGCTTCACACATCTGCATGTATGTGAAGGTCTGCACAGGCCCCTGGGTTCTGCAGCCTTCCATGTGGGGCAAGTCAAAGCGTACAAATAGATGGGAACTGTAAGATACCACCTTTCTCCCTGCATTCTCTTTTCTATAATACTCAAGCCATTTTGACAGCAGAGCAAAAGTACAAAGACTAAATAGACATGAAAAACCTGGAATTTTTGGAAAATGCAGAAGTATCAGACTAGGACTTCATTGTCAATTAATATTTCATGGTTTTGTTTCTATCTCTTGTATTTTAGCCAATCCTTGCAAGTATCAAGACTTCTTTGGAAATTGCAGAAATCTGAAAATCTTGTGCAGCTGTAACTGTTCACTGGTGAAGGAGAAGGGTCCTGCTACCTGTGGGTGCACCACTCAAATCATATAATGTCCTGGTGGATGTCATTATACCTGCTCTGAGAGTTACGTGTTAGGAAAGGCTAGACTCACTGAGAGAATTCACTGTCAGTGCATCAGCTTAGATTGACCTACAGGTAACTTTATTTTCTGAAATCTCACCATTACTTCCGTCCTAAATAAGTCTGTTAGCTCAAAATAACTTCTGATGTTGTTTTAGACTTTGTAGAAATCATGCTTAAACTACTAATGTGTTACTTTGTTGTTTTCCTTGCAGTGGATCTTCCACTGATTTATTTTTTTAATAGGAAAAACACTTTAAAACACTTTCATTTTTTGGAAAATATGTTAAATGCCACAACTTTCTTCTGTTACCTTTTCTTTGATTGTCAGTGGAATGTATTACTGCTAAATAAATACATGATTTACCACCAGTTCACAAACAGAGATTTTCATTGAAGTTATTTATAATTCAATTTTTTCATTTGGAAAAATCCTTATGGACATTTCAAGGCTCTTTGATACTTTGTGTGAGCGGGGATGAGACAGGAAAAGAAAGACAAAGGAAAAAGTGATGCATTTTTTTGTATGGCCAAAATAAGAAGCACACATTGAATCTGCCAACTTTTACTCTGTGGCCTAAACACAAAGCTTCTGATACATCTGTGTATGCAGGTGATAAATGATTTTTTTTTTCATATGACACCAACAGTCGAGAAATATGAAGATTTTTAAAAGCATTCATACAAAGAAAGAGGTATATATATCCCTTCCCATCCTCTCTATGAGTAAGTAAGTCCCGCACTCACTTGGAATTCATATTGCAGCATGTAGAAAAAAACGCTGCTACAAAAGAAAACCCAAAAAAAGCAGTAGATCCAAGTCCCCAGAAATCCCCATCAAAATATATGATTTTCCCCAGAACTTCCCAGGAACCATCTTAGTGCCAATTCCTAACAGTGCACACCTTTAGGGTGTCTCAAAGACGATTAAGTTCAGCTGAAGGCCTTAGGTGGGAGAAGGCACTCTACTTGTGGGCAGGCCACCAACTCCTGCCTAGGGGAAGTTCAGCTGGATCTGCTGTGCATGGTCATGGTGCCATGTTAGTTGGTGTATTGCTTCTAATTATGCATTTCCTTGAGTGAAGTTTTTCATTTCATATCTTTCCAGGCCCCTTACAATGCAGGGCATGACTTAAAAGGACTGTGTATTTGTATTGACCTAGAACTGAGGACTTAGATTTGTTACCTGTCAGTGGTATTGGCTACTCGGAGAAACTTTCTGACCCATTTAGTGAGGGGCATTATCACAAACATGCCTCTTTAGAGACTGACAATATTATTACATTGATAAGACAGTATTTCAGAATTATCTTACAACTTTTTTTTTACATGTTATAACTTTTATCTGATTTTTATCTGATCTTTATATATCTAACTAATAAAAAGGTAGATACAGAGGAAATAGAAGCTCTTTGCTTACAGTTTATAAACCTTGGTAGATGTTAAAAAATGAACAAACATCTGGAACAGCATCTTCTCACTAAACAGAGAAGCTCCTTCCCACTAACCTTCCTCCTGACACTTCTCCCAAGTGATAAATCCTGGTGCCATGCAGGATGCACTGGGGTGTCCCACCGGACCTCCAGCTGCTCCTCAAGATGGGTGCTGGTCTCCCATAGGTCTTGAGTCACATATAGCAGCCCTGAGCAGGACTGATCCCAGTTGCCACCTTCCCTTCCTATTTTAGACCAGTAAAAACAATTTTCTCCATAGGGCTGCAATTCTGGTTAAAAACACAAGAGGGTGAGCCATACCCAGACATTCAGCTGCATCGGTTTTTCATTTTGCTACCTGTGTAAAGGGCTCCTCCTTTTACTAGAAATTAAAGTTCTGGGCCTTACCCTGGCCTGATTTTAACACTTGCTTGCACACAATTTCTTAGCTAATACTGGATGAATCAATGATCACTACATATAGAAACAGTTTGGTAGAGTTTTTTTTCCCCTCCATTGTTTCATCCTGTCTCTGTTGGCCAAACTACTATCATATTAAAGCAATTTATACCATCAAATTAAGGCAATATATAGTTTCCAGGATATCAGTGACTAATTCTGGCAGCTTTGATTTTCTACCTGCCTGAAGCTCAGTTGCAACGTCATGACTGTGTGCCACTATTCAAGGCTCCTACACCACAGTGATATTTGTAGAAAGTGAAATTCAAACAAAAGCTTGGTGAAAATTTCCTGAGAAACCTATGTTTTCCTCAGAAAATACTATCCTATACAACCCCCGTTCTCTTTACAGGAGGGTACGTAATTTTGACAAAACTCCCAGGTGTTTTCTGTGATATTTTCCAAGATTTAATTTCTGCTTACAACCAAGGAGACAAGTGTTAAAACTCCATCCACGC
Source organism: Morus bassanus (assembly GCA_031468815.1). Classification (NCBI taxonomy): domain Eukaryota; kingdom Metazoa; phylum Chordata; class Aves; order Suliformes; family Sulidae; genus Morus; species Morus bassanus. The sequence goes on along the minus strand of CM062569.1, from coordinate 112,107,862 downwards.
ACACATTTTCTCTTTCCTCCCTCTCTCTCTGGGCCAATGAATATTTAAAAAGGAATTATTTTATTATCAGAGATTTCTGAGAGATCTCCCTCCCCAAAGAGCCAGCTTTTATGCTCTGGATATCCAGCTACGAAGTTTGAGCATGGCAGCAGCAGGAGTTGGAAGAGATCTGCATCATGAAGTGCCACCCTGGAGCATAATGCATCCTGCTGGGCTACTGCAGGGTATCCAGGCGTTAACCTTCTTACTTCCATAGGGGATTTCAAAAGATTCTGATTCCTTATTGATGTGGAACAGAAGAAGTAGCTGCTGAGATGAAATGCTACCTGGATGATCATGTTTCTCAATACAGATTTCCAGGAAAGCTTGGGTCACTCCACTTAGTTGTTCATGTCCCTGGAAAGGCTGAGACGCTTCCGAATATGAGTTTCCTATATACAAGTGAGGTAAAAGCAATATGACATTCACTGAGATCCAGCATGTCAAATAACATTTTTCTCCATTCTCTGACTGTATTTTCACAAACTTATTTTTTATACTGATGCCCTGAGAGTTGTTTCCTTTCTGGTACTAGTATAAGTTTTTTGGTATGTGCTAACCTACAGAATTGTGCTACTTTTTAGGTATAGTTCAGGCGAGAAGCTAGTAACACTGAGAATTTCTTACAATTTCTTACAATTTCTAGTCTGGTTCCAGATATACTCACAAGAAACACATACGTTGAGAGAAGATAAGAGCAACTACTATGGTACAAGTCTAAGTCTTATCTGTGAAAAATTATGTAAGAGCGCTTTAGCAGTTAACTTCCATGACAAGGGCTTCAAACACAGAGTTTTGAACAAATGTTATGAAGTAACTTTAACAGTCTTATGGCTTGTGAAGAATTAATATTTTTGATATTTAAAATGCGTCAACTGCAGTAGTCACGTTATCTAATTTGGCTGTCTGAGAATCAGCCTCTGGGCTAAGCAAAATGGAAGGTCTTTCACTTTCAATATCACAAAGTCTTGCTAAAAGTCATGAGCCTAAATCTGCCCTGTTTTTCTCCATCTATCGGTATTTTAGAGAGAACAACTTTTCCATAAATCTTGCCTCACTTATGTCCTTAACATATCGCACCTACAATAACAACAGGGTAAACAGCTAAAGCTAAGACTTTATACTAAATGGAAAACAAGGGTTGGAAACCTTGACATGGCATTAGAAATTTGTGTTGTCAGAATATCCAATTAACGCCCAAGAAGCAAAACTATAGCAAGATGCTTGAGCAAGACCAAGCAGCAAAAGGCCATCAGAGCAGGGACAGGACAAGGATGTTCCCCACCCCTGGGCTGCTCCCAGCTCTTCTAGGCCAGGCTGCCAAAAATTAGGTTCCTCTAAGTGTAAGGGCCACAGTTAAACTGTGAAAAACAGGAGACGGACTACCTCATTAAGAAGCTACTTGACAGCTACTGTCTCCGCTCCAGGCTGTAAGCAAGACATTTAACCTCCATGCTTCAGTCTCACCAACTGCAACACAGAGATAAACTGACATGGTCAGGGCAAGGAAGATTAATTAGCAAATGCTGAGAAAGGGCCTATGAAGCACTAAGACCTGTTAATTATAATATCACATTTTGTAGCCACACCTCCATTATAATTATATCTCAGTTTAACCACAAGTCAAGGGGACATGGGGCACCAGGAGATACAAGTGAGGAAATGACACTCCCTCCCATGCTGACCTGCTGGTGATGTCTGAAGGTTCCTGGGCTGTTCACTGGGCTATCATCTGGTCTTGGGACTGTACAATGCAGCCATGGGGCTGTTTCCTAGGACTAACAAATATATTCTGACATCTACATCAATAACAAGTCTTGAAGAAAGGCAATTTTTAGGAAAAATTGAGGTAACAGATTGGAATAGAAATACTCTCGCATACATTAAGGAAATGGCCCATGTTACCTGTTCATTCTGTTACTGATGGGCAACCCAATGCTCAACATGTATGTAACTGAAAATGACTCTTCAAAATGCTTATTGTGAGATTTTTGGTTTTTTCCACAGTAACATAACCATTCATCTATCTTTTTCAAAAAGTCCTTTCCCAATGTAAACATATTCCAGAAACCTATACTGAAGACAAAAAAGGAAGTATATGTTAAACCATGTTATTTTTATTTAGTGATACACAACATTCATTGTGCAGGCACATATGATAACTCAAGTTTCCCACAAAGTGATTCCTGTAGGGTCACAAGCTTTTTATTTTGACAAAAGTTAAAATGTAGCCCTTGTGATTTTTGCACAGGATGAAACACTAAGGAGTGATGGAGAGTTTCTAAGGACTACTACTTCTGAAAAACAAAAATTACAGAAAGCTAATCATTTCAAAGCAAGAATGGATTCACCTCTTGTGCAGATGTGGCTGTGCATCTCTGGCCATGTGATGGAGGAGACTTTTCTCCCTCACCCAACAATGTATCAGAAAATATAAAAATGTCTCCTATGTTTTTGAAATAGATTCCTAAGTTAGTGCTTTGTTTTTAGGAGTGGTTCCTGTGCAGGTGTCTCTATTTCTTATGTCAGGAGATGTTTCTCATCATACTGGTTACCACAAGTGACAAAACTGCTTTTTTTTTCCCTTACTTTTTTATTGTACGGGGGTGATGCATTAGTAATGCAAAACTATGTTTGATTAAAAGGAATAAATCTGAAAGAGAATTGAGCTTCACATGAACATTTAATAGCCTGGAAATCTATCACATGGATCAGTTTAATCATTCCGTTTAGCCATAAGTTCTAGATGTCCTTTGCAGCATTCATCCCCAATTTGCAGCTTACAGGCAAGCTCCCTTGAAACTTTTTCTTTCCTGTACTTGACTCCATACGTATTTCCTCAGACTGATGAGGAGCACAAAATACAATACTGTTCAAACAGAGTCTGAATATTAGAATGATTTATGGGGAGTTTTTTGTCAACTCAGAGGTGTGAAGAATTCTCACCTTCCAACATTTCTGTGCTGGAAGAAGTTCTACTGTACAGAAGCTTATAGCAGCAAAACATGTCCTTCATCAGAGATTCTTTTTTAATATTGGAAATGTTATCAAAAAAGATCTTTTGCTACTAAAAGCTGTCTATCCAGCTAAGAAGGAGTTGGCAGGATGCTCCATTGGTATATAAATACAGACTTCTCATCTACAGGTAGACTAACTCAAAGTTCTGTTTTCATCACCTTGATCCATAAGGCACTAAAGTCTAATGATCCAAGATTCTAGCCATAAATACTTCCAGTAAGTAGAAGAGCCTACTAATTGGTTGGGACAACAATGTATGTCAGAGCAAGTCAGTTAATATCTGGCAAGATCCAGATGAAGATCTGGGAGCATCTAGTTCGCACATGCTCTAACTCTTCTGGAAGTGTAAGGACAGCATCCTTTCTCTTGGTTCAAGGCAAAATCTGGGTATCTGAGACAATGGCAGGAAATGAGGCAAACACTTCATGTCTGAAAGTTTGGTAAATTTGGACACATTTTACTCACAAACCTTTCCAGATCAAAATCAGGTTTTGAGTCTCCTCCCTGCTATTTTTTCCAAAGCAGGCACTATTGTTGTGACTTGGTGATTATCCAGCAGGCTTTCCTGGAATTCTGTGGTTTCGTGACTGTCTGGAGAGCTATTGTTGCAGGTTAAAGAGTTTTATTTACCACTTTATGTACCCAGAGGAGGGAGCTCAACTCTTTATCCTCTCTCCTTCCTCAGGCACCTATACTGAGTGTAGTGTTTGCATGCAGAAACGGTGCTATCTATTACGCTGTTGACTCAGCTAACTCTCTTCCTAGGATAAATTAAAGCAGCCCTTGTTTATGATATGAAAGCAAGCAGAAGAATGTGAAGGCAGGGATACAAACCATGAGATAAGGTAGAGGCCATCCAAAAATGTAGAAAGTTTGCTGGACAGGCAAAAATCACCAGAAATATGAATGACCACCCAAGCCTAGTATTTAATAACTGGTATCAAAGAGGTTTCAGGGCACTGAGGGCACTCATAGGTTTTAACAGCCCTGATCAGCCTCCCTTGAAGTCTTTCCCACCACCTGTCCATGGCCCCAGGAGCCCCATTTTAGCTCAGCCTGTCTCATCTCAGTGTACCTGTCTCTAGTCTTGTTTTTTGCCCTGCCTCCTGGATGGGCCTTGGACCATCCTTTATGTAATCAATAAACATATGGATGGGTGCTTTTGAAACACAACAACAATCCAGACCATTTTGACATAATACTGACCATAATGTCATAAACCAAGCTTGAATCTTTGGAGCTTAGATTATTCCAGTAGCCTCACACTAACAGTCATTGCAGATCTAGCTAGACAAATCAGTTGAACAAACCAATACAAAAGATTTTTATCCAGCCCTATATGAGTTATTTAATGCTGGTAAGCATATGTTTTAGAGGTACCTGGAAAGTGTCTAAGAAGAATGTAGCATCTAATGAGTTATGACATGAAAATTTGTATCTTTCACAGATTGGTATGAACACTTCAGAGACTGGACTTTCCCATTGAAATTATTTTTCCTTATATGCCCATATTCACTTGCTCTCAATTCATTGTAGTACCTCCAGTGTTGGCTTGTCCTGGAAGGGGTATTGTATTTTAGATAGTAAGTTGGGTTGCAGTTGTTCATTGAATTTGTGTTTGGCTCATTGCAAGGAAATAATAAATTAATCTTGTCAGTTCAATAGCACAGGACTACTTCTGGGTGTTCAGTGATTTATTACGTACTTCCTGGTAAGTAAAAAATAGTCATGTAAATTAATTATGAAGGTCACAAATCATGTCTTCCATTTGGTCAGCATTCAAGCTACTAAGAAGTCCCTACTTGCCTAATATTCAGAAAAATGAAGGAGGTCTTAGTTGTAGCTAGGAAAACGAAACAATATGGGAGTTTCTTGTAGGAATTTTTTATGTATTGATTGTTTTACCTACACTTGCAACTTGTGCCAAGGTTGTACTGATTAGAACTTGTGGATCAATGTTAACACATGTACAAAACGCACAGTTTATGTTGGGTTTTAACTTGTCGTGTGGCTCAGAGTGTACACCATTCATTGTTTCATCGAAATCAGAAATTTGCTATCTCTCTGTATTAACGAATCCTCATGTAGGTCACACCAATTATTTCTTGCATTGCCACTAAATGGCACCATACTGCTGTGCCACTAAGAACACTACAGGTCGGCTTCTAAAAGGCTGAGGTTTATATAAATGATGAACGTGCCACACATAACAGGAGGTTTTCTGAGACGAGCTCCCTGGAGCCTGGTTCCTACAGTCTCAGTCTACAGACACCCTCTCCGATCTGGCTCCTATGGATGGATTGTTGTACAAAAGTAGAACTGGGAGCTATATTAGCTAGGGAAATTGAAGCTAACACATCTTTTCATTTAGGAATATTCCCTAACCACCCTCTTTGACTCTTCATGCATGCATTGCAATTATTGTGGCAAACTTAGCATTATGTAGCCCACTTAAGATTTCTGTACCATTTGTGTACTCTGCTAGATTTAGCAGAGAGAGAAGTACTTAACCTTCTCAATAGGAGGGCACAATGAAGTGGAAGAGATGGGAACAGGCCCTTCTCCTGAAACAGAAAGCATGCCAATTTTCCTGTAGTCATCACTCTGATGATGTGGCCTTTCCTTGCAGCAAATGGAGCACACAGGATCTTTACAGGAATAGCACAGCATTGTAGTGAGCAAAATTGTAACTGTAAAAGACCATCGGGGGCAAAAAAAAAAGAGTATTTATAAAGCTGAAAGGGGTTTATTAAGTTTTCAGCAAACAGGGAAATGGAAATCACACACAATATTTACAGGTAATGGAATGGACACCTTAAAACTCAGAAACACAGAAAAATGGTAAAAAACTTGATATGAGGACCAAAAGTTCCTGGGCCACAAGACAGGGATTGTAAATCAACTTGTCACAGACAACGCAAAGAGATGAATACACTTACAGTTGCAGTTATATCATCTAATGTCATTGCTCTCTAGAGTCACTATTTCTCAAAAGCAATTTTTTTGCCATTATTCCTCACAGGGGAACAGATCCCCACCCACGTGCAAACTGAGGCACCTAAGCTGATCATTTTAATTATTAAACTGGTACATGTGATCTGTGCATAAGCCCAGAAAAATATCTTGTATATGTCTAGAAAATACTTTCTACAATGTGGCATTTGGAAGCAAGGGAAGCAAGGAGGGGGAGGAAAAACCCCACTATGTAAATGAAGCTGTTAGGGAAGAAAAGAACTGGTAGAGAAAATTCATGTTACTTGCTAGGAAGGGTGAAACTACTAATGGAAATCAGCATGTTACAGAATCTGTGCAGATTCACAGAAGACCAGGACTTTTACCCAGAGCTGAAAGTCCACTTAAATTTTATCTCAACTGATAGAAGAACATAGAATGGGTTGCTAGAAACTGTTTCAAAGGCACTTGTATGCATGTGATCTTCAGGTAAAAGGTAATTTAGAAGAATATATAACTTCCTTGACACTGGAAAACAACCCTCCAAATTGCATGCTGCCAATAACTCTATAGCTAGCACAGCTAAGAAATCCTGTAAACAACAATGAAAAATAATTATTTTAGGTGCATCTTTCCACTTTTCTTTTTTAACAGCATCCCCACTACTGAGCTTCTACCAAAGCCTTTGCTTCGGTAGAATAAATCTTTCTGTTTCCATTTAAATCTTGTCCTGTGTTTTGGGAAATTTTTATTTTGATTAACATGAATGTAACAAGAACACATTGAAGGCAACAAATCTACAACAAGTGATGTTGTAGAGTGTCTGCAACACAAAAGAAACTTGGAAATCGCTCAGATTGATGTGCACTTGCATTTGCTGATGCCAGTAAGGAAAGCTGTATCATGAAAGATCAGTGAGGAACAAAAGACTTCTCAATTTCCCTGACAATTGCCCTTTCCTAGTGCTTTTCTACAAGATGCAAAGAGTAGAGTGAATACAAATACAGGTGTATTCATAGCTCCAGACTGGATTTTAAACCTAGAGACAGTCCTCAATAAGGAAAGACAACTGAAATGATCATTGCCATGTCTGAAGTAATCTCCTTGTGTTTTTTCAGAAGCTTAATAGCTGCTTGCCTTTAGAGCAACACTTAAGTAAGGGACTTCACACTGGCAGGAACAGCATCTCTGTAAGTGGCACCTCAAGTACCTAAATACAATTAAGTGTAGGGGACTGATAGGGAGCAAGACAAACTTATGTTAACACAAGAAAGGACAATAGACATACATGATTTATCGCTAACACATTTGCAAGTAACATCTGAGACTTAAAGTGTCCATCTCATTTATACTATTTTTTATTGCTTTCTCAGGATAGTAAGTAGAGCTTTAAGGTGTATGTAAAGCACCCATCTTCCCTGCAGTAGTCCCTTTTTTATCAGAAGAGCAGTACAAACTGGCCCTTGTGTACAGGAGGATGAACCCTGTTATCTCTTGTAAACAGCTTTCCTGCAACTTTGGGATACATGTCAACCAAAAGCTTCTGCTTCTGCATTTTATTCCTTCTTTGCAACACTCATGCAATAAAAGCAGATCATGAAAGAGTGAAGTTTTTAAGCCCACCATGCTCCTCTTCAACAAGGTACACTTTAGCCAAATGCAGCTTGACTGGATGTAATTCTCTGCCCTATTTTATTTAGAGGGGAGAACAAAAAGGCTGAGTAATTCCTTCTAGTCTTAACCTCTATCAGTTCTTTGTGCACTGGAGAGAGGAAAAGCATTGTATAGTAATCAAGCAACGTCTTCCATAGAGAAGTCTGTGTGATTTCAAATGGAAAAATAACACACAGTTACTTCAGCAAGAGACCCTGTAATAACTAGGTAAACTAAACCATGTATCTATTAAGCTGTGATTGCTATTTGTCCATTGTGTTTCCTCCCTCCTCTGATGGACATCTTAGTGTTCCCTGTAATAAATTTTTAGTGGTGCATTAGTGAGCTTATTTTCCCTGCATTTGTAAGAAATCAGGTAAAAGGCTGGTGGGGGTGATATGGATCCAGTCAAGACAATCTTACTGTTGCTATCCAAAGAGTCAGAAAACACACTTGCTATTACTCCCTTCTTCAAGGTGAAGGAGGCTATTTAAGGACTGTATGGACAAACTGCATTTATTTGGTTGAGCTTTCAACTTGAGGTGAGGTAGGTGTCTGCTGACTCAAAGCGTTAAAGTTAATGTTTAATGAAAAAACTCTTTTACTGCGACACCACAGAAATGGGATAAACGTCAATGTTCTCAAAAAAACTTATTCAGCTCAAAGTTCAGGAAATCTAAGAAATATTTCTGCCACAGTGTGAAGGCAAGCTGTACCATATCCTACCTTTGTGGTCTCTGCAGCTACGTCCACAATACGAGCATACACAAAGAAGTAGCTTAAAGATTGGTGTGCACCCAGGTCATGCTCCATAAACCCACATTTTTAGCTGAGGGATTCTCATAGCTCAGACTTCAATGAACCGAACTCAGAGTTTTAAATAACATCAGGATCTTCAGCAGACCACATCGGTTCTCTTCTAGGAGGCATCCTGAAGCTGATCGGAGCCTATGTCAGCCAACAAACATGACCAAAAGGGCACTGAATGCCAGGCCCTTGCATTCACCTGGCCTATTTAGCCTATTTTAGGTATCTTCCTTTAAGATGAAAACAATTGCTCTTGGAAGTTTCTATTTCTCTCTTCTGACTTAAAAGGGAAGCATTACTGCTTAGATCAGATATGGAAACATATAGCATATGTCTGGTCAGGAGAATGCCACTCGATGCTTGAGGGTATTCCTTAAGAAGATTATTCAATGCAGCTTCTTTCTCATTCTTTAGGTAATGATACTTCTCAAACTATCCCTTTATCTCTTATTTTCATTCATCTGGAAGCTTGAAAGTCTGCCACAACTTTTCACTTTTATTTACATAAAGTATGTGATACCTTACCAACACCGTATTTTTCCATCAGATGGAAAGGTATGATGAAAAAACCCAATGGCCATTTAAAAGACAAATACCCAACATTAGTTAGTAGATCCAGGTGTGCAACAATATTTATCAAAGAACACCCTCACTTCTTCCATTGTATTTATAACCTTCATGACTGGCCTTAAACTAATAAGGAGACACAAGGGAATTTCCTAGACACTAAAGACCAGCAGCTCAAGATCTGTGCATTTTCGATTGCCTTGTGCAGCAGTTGGATGGACATGTAAAGACTGCTGGCCTTTGAAATGAGATGTTCCAGCTGGCTGTTCCCCATCACCTGGCAAGCTTGTGTTAGAAACAAGACAATCAGGAAAAAAGATGGGAATGACAGACAGCCTTTGACATGGCAGGTGCTTCAGCTGGTAAATATATAAGGCCAAAATGCAGGACCCACCGACTTTGTCTTATGCATAAAGTTTCCTCTGTGATGTAGGGCTGCAGGATCAAGACCTTGTTTTCATGATTTAACAGGATAAACATTTCGTACTCTCCACAGATGCTGCAATCAAGGGTCCACAGCCATCTGTAGAAGTTTTTCTATTTAATAGGGAACTTCATTCATACACAAATTACCTAAAAAAGTGGGAGTAATCTCTTTTGCTCTAGAGAAATGAAGCTGTTTCTGTTTTGAGATGTGTATACAGAGGACAGTGTTTATGGATCACGTAATGCTTCCCATGATTCCCATGATTTCATTTCACTCTTTTCTTTGAGAAACCCACCTTGTGCTCAGCAGATCCGGCAGACAGGAGAGTCCACATGCTGCAAACAGGACTTTTTCCTGTCCTGTGAAATTCTCATCAGGTTTGGATGACCTACAAGTAGTTTAAAACTGTCGTTTTCAGTGCTTGGGGTAAAGCAGCATCTTGTCGCTGTCACAAAGAGCAATTCAAGATTTTGCAGAGGAAAGCTGAAACTGTTCTCCTTGCCACCACTGCTTCAGACTCAGGGTATGGCTATTTACCCTTCATCCCTTGGAGAGGCTTGAGGATAATATCTAAAAGACTTGCCATTTCCTGAAGCAGTCCCCAGACCCAAACATGATACAAGCCAAAGCCTGTCCCAACAGGCAAAAAGTGAGGCAGGGAGGCAGGCCAAACTGGGTTTTTCCAAAAAGTCCAGCAAGCAAAGTAGTCCAACTCCACCCCCTGGATAAAGCATCTTCTTCCTCCTGACAGCTAGTATTGTCAGTCCTTTTTGCTTAAAGTTGGTAATATCTGAAGTTAAATGTTGACAGATTAAGCCTCGTTAATGGTGAGAGAGAAGTGTTTCATTTATTTAGAACAACAAATACCGGAGTACAAAAATATTGGAATATAATTTCTTCAGACTTCCTATTTGCATGTAAATCACCTGCACATGTATAGGGGCCATTTATTTGTGGCTGCTGGACATTAGTTTACCTCACTGGAAAAATAGCTAAGTTGCTCTTTCTGGCCAACAAAAAAAAAAAAAAAAAAAAAAGAGAGAAAAGAAAAAGGGGGGACAGGAGGAGGGAAAGCTAGGCATTGGGCACTCTGCTAAGAAGGCAATGCGAGATTTGCTAAATGTAATTTTTAAGGACTGTGTATTCCAGTTACACTGGTACATCAGCTTTCTGGCACATACATACTGGAGCACAGCTTTTGTTCGTACTCGCAGGTAACAGATCCCCGTCTCGTCCGCGCACGGGTCACGTGAATTACAGCAGAGCAAATGAGCACATTTGACAAGGCCTTGAAAATCTTGGGTGAAAAGCCTGGTCCTGAGTGAAGTTTCTGGAGTTTGGATGCTTAAATCTGAACTACTCACCAAAGGCTTGCATTATAATCAATGAAGGGAAATGAGAATCTCTAAAACATTATGCATCTTTTCCTAAGACAACTGTTTAAGAAAGTTAAGACTAACCATTTTCTTGAGATGCACATAATTTTGCATTAACTAAAAAGGCAGTATAATGTGACCAAGACATGCATGAATACTCTTTCAATATAGATTGTGTGTTTGTATGTGTGTTATGTACCTGCATGCAATTTAAGATGTAAAATAACAATCTCAGAGAAAGTCCTGATTGAATGAACTTGACTTGACCCATTTTAAAATTTTATTAAAAGGCACTTTCCCCTATAAGATTTCAACAGGGAGCCTTTTCTGCACCCCTGAAAGGACTTAATATAAGGATTGCACATATATCATGTGAGATATTCACTAGGGAAAACATAATGTAATGAATAATAAAAGACATTCATGGCTGAGCTATGGGTAAAAAAACAATGCACCTTACTTGTGATTTTGTTCTTTTTTAATCACTTCCTGTGCAAATGACGGAGCTCACAGGTCCTTACAGTCAAACATTGTCGTCTGTCTTATCCTGTGGTACAGCAAGGATAGGCAATAGCTTTTTAACAAAGCTCTGTTTCCTCTCTTTGAGCTGTTCAAATGAAATACAGTTGCTACAAAGAAAAAATACGTATATGCTTATTTTAGCTTTGCCACTTGCAAATTTGATTCTGTGATAGACTGATATGTTCCTCTTGCTAAATAATTCGGTTTCCATTCCAAATCCACAGACATATTTTCAAGGAGCAAAAGCTGAGATCTTTTTAAGCTTAGTTTGGACAATGGTCTAATGCTACCTTTATACTAGAAAACTGAACAGTGCCAGGGCTTTTATCCTCCCTAAGATTACAACAGCAGTGTCAAGCAGACTTAGGCCAAGAGTTACCATGAACTGGGCACCATTCCTATAAGATGCCTGTTGTCAGCCACCCTTCTCGGCAAGCTAAAGTTTGGCAAATATGTAAATTGTCCTCAGGACTGGAGAAAAAGACATGGCACTGCCTCATACACCAGTGTAGATGTACCCTAAAAAAAAAATGAGTTCTTTAAATCTCATAGCACGTGAGCAGTTCTCCAACAGTAGTCTCACCAGGACAGCAGCCCAAGGTAGCATCACCCCTCAGCATCTATAGATTATGCAGTTTTTTATACTCAAGGACTGACAGGGCATTTTATTGCTGTATCCTAGCACTACTACTTCCTGACCAATTAGTCTACTCCTGCAATATCATCCCTTTTTTAAATAGATAAAAATTTTTATGAAATAAAGGCTCCTACCATACAATTTTGGTCTATCTTTTGAATACTGTATTAACAGAGGCCAAATTACTCAGTATGACATCAATAAAATATTTTACACAAAAAACTTTTAAAAGTCAAGACAAATTTTGGTAAACAATGTGAATCTCAAAAACAAGTGATCATCCAACAGCAATCTAACTGAAATTTAATTTGCTCCTTTATTCATGAGAAAGTTTACAAACTGGGCTTTTTAAAACCATTTAAAAGATTTGGTATCTGACCTATTTTCATTGTTCGACTTAAGGGAAATGCAAAAAGCAATAATTCAAATTGAAAAATTGAGCTCTTTTTTTCAATTTCCTCTTTATAATAATCTACAGATTTTTTTTTAACAACTAAGAATATCCTTTTCTCTTATGAAGTATAATTATTTTCTTTTTAAATAAGAGTTCACAATGAGAACTTGTGCTCTGAGGATCTCAGTCACTGTGAAATAAGAACAAGTATTTCTTTAGCCTGCTGAAAGAGATTGTCTTTGTTTATCATATCCTATACAAAGAGCTAGGAGGTTATCCATGTTTCCTATAAGATGAAATATTATTTACCTTTCCAAATGAAAGCTACAACTTGAAGAAATTATTGACTACAGGAAACGCAATTGACTGCTGCTGTGTTCCTCACTATGTGCAGCAAACCAGGCTCTGTGAGATTTTCTTTTAGGCTATTTCCTTTTTAAAATACATGTAAGACAGTGAGAAGCATATGTGTGTCTAAATGAGCTGGTTTGCACCAGAAATTTAAAAAAATATGTAAACCAGCATTTCATGAACAATAATAGCCTGGGAAATAGAAATTGCTATATTGACCCATACTGTTTCCCTCCCACAGTGGGTGTGACAATGTGTTCGCCTGTCTCTCTGTCTCTTTTTTTTTTTTTTTTTGCTATATCACCCAGATCCACTGAATTAGGCAGCTCTACTGAAGGCAAGCGTCCTTTATCGGGTTCTTACAGCCTCCTGCTCTCCTGCAATGCCTCCAGCCCTTGACACCAACATGAGGTTCAAGTTCTCGATCCTGGCTCTTCTTCTGGAAGTGATCATGATTGTTTTGTCTGGGATATTTGTGGAATATGGGGACAGTGGTACCTCTGAGAATTTATACTCAAGTAAGTGTTGCTGTCTAAGATTTAGAGAAGTTAGAATTTCTTTAAATTAATCCTCAGCAAGATTTCTGAATAACTTATGAGACCTACTGATATAGCTACAAAAGAAAGGCATGCTTTGGGGCAAACAAACTTCTTCTGAGGTGTGAAAGCAGCAGGCTTCAAAGACAAATTCAAGTTGAACACATATAAAATTCTGAAAGTAGCTAACTGCTGAGAAGTTAGCTGTTCTGGGAGAGAGGAGTCCTGAAAATAGTTCTAGTGTTTGCGTAGCAGGTTAAAACTTGGAGAAATATGAGTTGCTTTGAACAATTCTAGCATTTTCCAGAGATGGATGGTAGTGCTTCTTCCTGGAATTTCTATCTTGATTACTGTATCAAATAATGAAAATGAACAGAACATTTCATTACTATCATCCAGGTTTCAAAATATTGTCTTATGAGAACATGGAAATTGGGCAGCATGTTCATCACTGTTAAAAAATATGTCTGCAGAAACTGGACTCCACAAAGGGTAATAGTTTTTGTCACAAGGTGGATAACTCCTGTCTTTCAAAGCAGTGGCTCAGTTGGAGGCAGTAATGGTTCAGCCTGCAAAAGTTTCTGTTGATCTGTTGTTCTGCAAATGCTTGATGAAGCTCAGGGAGAAAGCTTTTGGCCTGAGAAGTAGTTGCTGACTTCTCCACCCTCCTCCTCCTCATGCAAAGATCAGACTGTTGTAAATAAATAGAAAAATAAGTCTGCAGAGGAGCAGCCTGTGTCTTGCTGGCAGTATTGGAGGTTTTTTGTTCATTTTCTTGGCTTTGATGTTTTAATGATTGTAGCCTTGATTGTCATCCTCTTAATGATGATCAAAACAGTACAGAACTCCTTGCCTGTATGTAGTGCCCATGTAATTTTGTATGTATCCCTCTTTTTGTCTCTTTCCAACTGTCCTTTCAGTGGCTGTTAAAGAGGAATGTGATTTTGGGGCCACTTCACTCCCTAGTAGTCTTGGGTTGTGTATTCTCGCACAAAGCATTGTCCAGCTGAGAGAACAGTGAATGCACGGTGTTATCCAGCTCCAGATGCAAGTCAGTGGTTAAACATCAGGGGCTAATTACTCACATTTGGATTAACTCCACTGAGATGCAGCAGCATCCCTGAGAAATAGTAACTTAGGCTACGCCAGAGCCCGTTCTCTTTCTGAGATGCAGCTTGGTCATGTCCCTGATATTGAACTATCCCAGTTCCTAAATTAGGTGGCCTTATCTAGGCAGTATATTGCGAATGACCCTTGGTCCACTGTCACCCAGGAGGTGATAGCTGGCCTAGGCAAAACTACTCCGGCACTGTTATTTTAATAACACGGCTATTGCCTAAAACACCTGTCCACCTACCTCATCTCTGACTCGATCCCAAAACAACAAGACAACAACAGATACAGCCACAGAACAATAGTGTTTTGGGCATATTTGTATAATTTGGTAAGCCAGAAGGATGCTATCTAGGACATGGGTCCTTCAGACTCAGATTAAGGTCTGTTTGTCCTGCAAGAGCAGGGAAAATGACCTTCTCCAATTTGAATATCATGCATGCTGGCTCTGGTACCAAACTGACCTGCATTTTCTTGGAGTTCCCCTTACCAAGGAAAATGAAGGAAGGTGCATGGGATCCTTGTGCTTATGCCAGTAATTTAATAGTCTTCAGTGGCCTCTTACAGTACTGTGGTGCATTTCTTCGTAAACCTTGAGTCTTCTGGATGGAGATTGGCTGTGCCACATGCATCACCGTGGGTACTGTGTTCCCTGGGGACCTCCTGGGATAGGCTGTTCTCACACTTAACAAAACCCTCTCCCAGCCCTTGTGTGGAGGCCTGTTTTTTAATTTAATATCTCCATTTTAAAAAGGCATCAGAGAGAGGGCAGGAGCCTCATCAGCATCACAGAGAAAAGGATTCTTCTTATCAGATGCTAAACACTATAATATAGGCCTTTAAATGTAATCTATCTAGTTAGGGTTCACTTATAGTTATTTCTTCCCTAACACCAGTGTCTAAAATATGTGGGAGAAATTGCCTGCTGTCTGCCACACCTTCCTGCACAGGCACTGTATGATTATATTATACCTGCACACTGTACCCCAGCTGCCCACACTAGCAAGCTTCTGACATGGTTTTGGCTCATGCAAACCAGCACCTTGATCTCCTCCTATGTACGGCACAGCACAGATAAGTGACTACTCTCAATAAGTAGTACAGGTGGGAACAGTGTTTTGGGAGAGAAGAGCATGTAACTGTACAGATGTGAGTCAGCCTATGCCATTTGCCTTTTGGCCAGGCTGTTCAGTTTACCGGTAGAGACATAAGCTAAGCAAACACTGCAGGTGTAATGTCGGACTTTTAGATGCTGACCTAATAGTTGATGGATCATATTCACAATAAAGAAGTGGAATAAAAGCAGGATTTCCTAATACCTGTGTTTTCACTTTTCGGCCCTCTTCCTCTCAAACTTCACTGTCTACAAAGTGCACACAAGAGCACAGTTTGCCTGGGGACCCAGCAGAAAGTTAATGCTATGGTTGTACAGATGTATTAGGACATATAATGAGCCTGGGTTCAAACTGCTTCCCATGCTATCCCCAGGGTTGTTAATCCATTTGTACCTCATAGATTTAGTTGTTTCATCCAGAGGCCAATTTATATTCTCAGAACTGCAGTGCAGGGCCTGCTTTTATGTGCATTAAATACCTCAGCACCATGAATCCAAGCTGTTTCAGTATTTTTGGACTGAAGAAAGATGAAAATAATAATTCAGGATCACCATAGTTTTGCACTCAGGTAAGAGGGGCTGAGCAGAGATCATTTTCAAAGCATAGCTTTCCATTATATCTATTTCTGGTGGATGCAAGTACAGGCATGGCAAATTGGATGGACAACTTCAGGTGTGCCGTTCTACTAGAATGGGAGGACAAGGGCATGTGATGGTTTTGCAAGCACTCCTAGAGGGTTTCTTTAGTACTGGTATCCTGTATGTCATGTCCTGTGATTGAACCATGACTCATGGCTTAGGAAAACTTACGCGCCCCTCTTGTTCAGGGTTCTACGGTTTACTCCTTTAGGCAGAGCAAAATCACGGTTTTAGTATAAACCCAGATGCCACTAAGCATCTTTGCATTAGGACTGACCACCATGTGGAGACCTTGCAGGGGAATTAATATGTTGATCTTGGGAAGCCTTGCAGAATCATGTGCAGCGGTTTTGTTCAGGATCTGCTGGAGCATTTTTCCCAATCTTTATTTTCCTGTCTCACAGAATAGAAATACTATGTTTTGTTAAACACAACTAGTTACTGAAACAGTTTTATTTCAAATCATGCTGTATTCTCCATCAATTTAAATCATTCCAGACCTACTTTTTAAAAGGATGTGTAAGAGGTAGTTAAAGCACAAGGTATAAGCTAGACTAGTTGAAATTTGTCCTCAACATCCATGAATTAACATAGTTTTAAATAAGACTTTTAATCTTCTGTGTAAATAAGTCCAGACAGCTTTAAAACATATGAATCCTGGCTAGCCCTCAGGAGGACCCAAGATTACATGTCAACCAGCTGCTTGTTTCAAACAGAATTGCTTCTAATCTTCAGGGCTGGGGTAAGATTTTTAAAAGCACCTTTCAAAAGAGACCTGAGTATGCAGAAGCCCAATTGATGGGCATGGAGAATTAAACTCCTCGGTCACCAATGTGCTTTTGAAACCTGTTCTTTTGCTTACATGTAGAATCAGGTTACTTAAGAAGTAAAGCATCTTTTACTAATCTAGATGTGATTTACTGAGATGTTGTATACATGAATGGGATTGTTTTGATGAGAACAATTTACTTGCTTTGTCTGCAGTGATTTAACCAGGAGATTGCAAACAAGAGCAAGGAATATGCTGAATGCTAACAAACCACAATCTCCTCTGGGATACTGGAAAATTTTTCTTACCTGGAGCCAACTACCCTGAATGGACAAAACAAAAACTTTATTGGAAAGTCCATGACATAGGCTGATTAAATAATAAAAAGGCTTGTTCAGCATCCAATTTCCACTTATCCTCAAAAAAGAGGGAAAGAGATCCTGGATTAGTCCTTCCCTTATTTGAGAAGAGCTTTCTCATGTGACCTGCCAACATATTTTTGTCCCACTTAAAAAAAAAAGGTGGGTGATCATCTGTACCTGAGATCATCAGGGTGGTGTTACAGGAATGCTGGGAAAGCTATCAGTCCTATTGGCACCTACCACTGCTACATGTTTTCCAAGACATTTGAAGGGCAGTTGCTCTAGATGTGCAGTCCACCACCACAGCCAAGTCAGGCATGAAGCCACAGCTCCGCGTTCCTGTGGCACAGGCTGCTGCAAGCTGGGAGGGTGCACAGACAGATGTACCTGTCAAATAATCTTGTACTTTAATATCCTTTTCCTAAATACCCCCTGCTGACTCCCTCTGACACAGGAATATGGGCAAATTAAGCTGTGTTTGGAGTTCTGCATCCACTAAGGCACTAAAAACTTAGCTGCTGGTAGGATCAGGAAGGTTGTATTAGCATGGTTTGTATTGTCCCCAGCCATCTTTTTCATGTCTTGCCAGGTCCTCTGAAGCAAGGGAATATGTTGAGCTCTAAGCAAGACAGTTATCTTCACACAGCATTGCAATACAAAATATGCAAATATATCAAAAGCAGAAGCCCAAATGGGAAAGTTATGTTGATTGTCTGTCTTTCAAGATAAGTAGTAAGCACAACACAAGAGTTCGGATGGTAGTTCTGGAAATTGAGTAACATGGAGAAAAATGGGAAGCTTCTGAAGAGCTGCAGGGGCCTCAGAAATCCCATCACTGGCTATTATTGAAGCCAGGAAATAAGTGTGAAGAAATCCAGCCTAAAGAGGAAGCAAAAAGGTTGGGGATGTCTGTGAACCACCTGCATTTCTTTGCTGTTTCTTGATGCATGTAGCCCAATGTAAAGGATCTTACTACATGCATGTATGTATTTCAGTGCTAGGTCAGGGCTGAAATATGACAGTGCAAATATAATAGAGTTTATTAGGAATCTCCAGTAACATTATACTTCTGGGCCCTCTTTTGGCTAAACATGGTAACGCATATAGCGAAACTATATGAATGCTGGAAGTATGTAACTAACTGGGAAATGTAACTTCAAGGCAAATATGATACTAACCAGATCAACGTCACAAGTTTTTCCCATGTATTTGCATATAAGAGGCAATGAAATAGAAATTAAAAGAAATAGTTTCTCTATACTGAGGTTCTTACTAACAAAATCAGAGAATAAGCTTTAATTACAGGGCTCAAACCTGTTTGGTGTAGAGTTTATTAAATCACATAAAACACCTCAGAATAACAAAATATTTTAATGTATAAAATATCCATGGTGGTGATGAACTTGGTTTGTGCTAAAAAGCCTAAAAAAGTTAAAAATCTTTAAAAAAAAGTAGAAAAATAACCAGCTATATTTTAACAAAATTCATATTTGGGAAAAAAAGCATATTTGAAGGAGGGCTAAGTATATGCTGATTAGCAATATTAATTTACTAGTTTAGACATTACCTTAAATGCTTTTTATTCTACCCAGGTAAAGAAATCAAACTGTTGTACAGTAGTTTTTAGGGATCACAAGCGTACCTTTGCACTGGGCCAACTAGCACTCTACCAAACAAATCCCATGCACAACTTTGGAGTTAGTAGAACATGCTGGATGTCACAACCTTTATTTGAGGACGA
This sequence comes from Morus bassanus, assembly GCA_031468815.1. NCBI lineage: Eukaryota > Metazoa > Chordata > Aves > Suliformes > Sulidae > Morus > Morus bassanus. Next base: position 112,088,845 of record CM062569.1, on the reverse strand, counting down.
AGAGAACTTTTCTGGAAGGATATGAAGCTGTGATGTTCCAGGTAGCTTCACATGCAGAGAACAGTTCCAGACACATTAAATTTCCTAGTATTGAGATCTAGTGCTCTTTCCATAATGATATAGCAAGGAAAAAAATCAATAATTGGGTCTTGCATTTTCCAGACACTCAATCTTCAACTAGTAGAATGGTCATGAAGTGGGGAAGGATGAATCACACTGATGACATGAGTTTGGAGCTCTTTTCTTTTTTATTAAATCTTCATTTGTCCCTAGCTTTCCTCCCTTCATAGTCACTACATAGACATGTTTTCCCTTCAGTCTTTCAGGATGTCCATGTGATGATATTTGTTGGATTTGGTTTCCTGATGACCTTTCTGAAGAAATATGGATTCAGCAGTGTTGGTATCAACATGCTCATTGCTGCCTTCGGTCTCCAGTGGGGAACACTGATGCAAGGATTTTGGCACATGAGAGAAGGGAAAATTCATGTTGATATCAAAAGGTACATGTGAACTTACCATAATTGACATTTCTATCCCTTAAGATATCAGGAGAAGCCATAAACTACAAATCTGGGGCCAGACTTCTAAGTTCACTGAAATTTGATTGAGCCTTACTGCGCACCTCTCCACAGTCATCTGTCCTTCACCTCTAAAGAAGCAACACCTGGTGCACTGAGCAAAGGGAACCAAAGGGTGGGATGACATTTGAGATGCTACATTACATGTGCACCATAGGTCATGTAGAGAGACTGCTTTGAATCTCTGGAGCTGTGGAATCTGGAAGATTTCCAGCAGTAACACAGCACCTCCTGCATCCAGCAGGCAGGAAGGGATCTGTCCCATGACACATGGGGCCACAGAAGAAAGGCTGGAACAGTGTGTCTATCCACTCATGAGGTTTTCTCCTACATCTCAAGGAATGATTTGCATGAAGACCATACTGCAATAGGTTTTGGACCCCAATCATAAACTAAGAGACCTCATGAGTAATGTCTCTAGATAGTTTTAATACCCCTCCCATTCATCTGTCCTGCTTCTTTCTACCAAGGTCTCAGAGTGTTTTCCACATCTGCAGCTCTGTTTTCTGAGACAATTTGTAGATAATTTTGAAAGGAACATCACCCAAACATTACTAAGGGGCAAGCAGAAATAATATAAGGAGCTTCTTAATGCTTACAGACAGGCATCTGTAGAGGGACCCAGAAGTTAGTGCACCTCTGTGCTGCAAGTTTTTGACCAATTTGTGGTTTTATCGATCTTCGCCACTCCCCATAACCTGTTAACACTGGTCCTTCCTGACAGCTAGTGAAAACATGATGCACAGTGGTAGAAAGGCATGCAAGGCTTCTGAACTGAGATGAACCACCTTTGGAGTTCAAGTGACAGTCAGAGCTGGAAATATCCCTGCACATCTGCAATACACATCTCATCTGACTTTTCATTATAATTTCAAACATACCATACCATTTATGGTATAAGCAGGAGGTAACCGTCGCACACTTTTTCCTCAGTAGCTAATAAGATCCAGACAAAACCCATCTGGAAAGGTTTGATTTAGTTTTCATCACAAAGATGATCTTGATAACTTTATATCTGAAGAGTTAAAGTGCTATCACTTTAATGCTATGACAGGTCTGCTATTACAGCCTTATTTCAGGTCTCTTTTAAGCTGATTTTCTTTTTTCCTTTTTTTTCTTTTGTTTTGTTTTTATTCATTTTCTTAACTTCAGCATGATAAATGCAGACTTCAGTACAGCAGCTGCTTTGATTTCATTTGGAGCAGTCCTGGGGAAAACAAGTCCTGTTCAGATGCTGATCTTGACAATTCTGGAGATCACAATCTTTGCATGCAATGAACATCTAGTTACAGAAATACTTCAGGTACAACTATTTAGCAATAATTGTTTTCTGTTTATAACAAATGCTTTCACTTTGTAATACTTCCAGATTACATATGCTAGGTTCTAGTTTCTACCATAGAAAATAAACCATTGAAGTAATCCAGACTTCTTCATCAAATCCTCATCTTTATGCTGTATAAAATCTGTGGCATTATTTTGGTTCCCTCTTACAGGCCACAGATGTTGGAGCCTCAATGACTATCCATGCTTTTGGGGCTTATTTTGGTTTGGCTGTAACCCTAGTCTTGTATCGTCCTGGTTTGAAAACCGAACACGAAAATGAAGAATCTACCTATCATTCAGACATATTTGCCATGATTGGTAAGTGAAGTAATAGTGAGTGCTGACCAGTTGTTCATCCCTCTTTCATTCCTGTGTTTTAATGATGGCTTATTATTATGCTGCATCCATTTTCTTAAGTACACTCCTAGAGGCATATTCTCTTTTGTCTGATGCATGCACAATGTCTTCAGTGACACACATATTTTTACAGTTTTTCCTTGGTTAAAAAAAAAGGAAAAATCAAATTAAAGATGCATTTTCACTGTGCATTAGTGGTGACTCCCTTTGTGTTAAATCTTCTGTTATAAGCAGCATTTTCATAGAAATTGGCCATAGTTAAAAGTATTGAGCTGTGTCTGGCCTGCTAATGAATGTTAGAACCATACTCTATCTACCTGTGAGATCTATTCATAGGTCAATTTGCCAGCTAAAACTATCAGTTATATCAACAGATGGTAAAGGATTTGCATGTGAACTGGCTTGCTAATGCATCTTATTCTGGTATGCTTTCACAGTGGTGGTGAGCTCTGGCAGTGAGTGGGGCACGACAAGGGGTCACAATGCATTAAAGTCTTCCAGTAAGATTTGACAGAGACCATGTGTCAAAATCCCAGCTGCCAATGTCAAAAGATTCTGCATAATCTATTATTCTTCTAGTATTTTGGCTATTTCATGTTTCTTATTGACCATCTTCCTCATTTCTTTTAGCTACTTCTGTTGTATTGGATCCTTCACATTGAAATACCCCTTGTGACTGAATAGTCTTTGTTTCATTTTGTCTTATATTCATCCAGGTACCCTGTTCCTTTGGGTTTTTTGGCCCAGTTTTAACTCTGCCATTGTAACTGAAAAAATTTACCAGAATAAAGCAATTGTCAACACTTACTATTCCTTGGCTGCATGTACTGTCGTAACATTTGCCCTCTCCAGCCTAGTGGATGAAAGAGGCAAATTCAGTATGGTAAGATTCACATTGCAACCTTTGTTAAATCAAGTTACCCCTCTATAATAAGGATGATTAGGCAGATTCCCAATGTCCATCAGCTATCTGGAGTCCTTGCTCACACTGTGGGCAAAATTAGAGCTATTATACTTTTAAAAACTATAATGTAATATTGGACCCTGAGGCGACCCAGCCTGCTTTAGGTGTGTGGTGATTCCTCAGGGGAATCACTGCATCTGGAGAGTGAAAAGCTCTTAGACATTATAGTGATGGTCCTGCTCCCTTGTTCTTTCTTGCCCACAGAACCTGCTGGACCATACAGACACTAGTCCAACACTCAAGTGAACTTTTGGGTCTTATCCAAAGAAGATCCTATGTGAGTTATTGTATTGCAATAGCCAAAACAGGTCTCTCAAGGCAATGACCTGTTCCCTGGCAATCTCACAGTCCAGCTGCACAACAGGCAAAGCCAAACTAGGTGGGGGCTGCCAAGCTGCCCACCTTTCATCTCCTTGCCCTGAAATTCAGCCCTATGTTTTCACCCTCCTCTTTCCATCAGTGTTTGTCTAAGCCCAGTGAGAGCAGGCACTTTTCAACAAGCCTGCAGAATTTGCTGCTGTTGTAGGAGGCAGTTCTCACTGGCTCAGCCTAGCTTCTCAAGAGGTCAGATGAGTTTTAGTGACTTTGCGAAAGTTGGACTTCATTAAACTGGCCCCTGTTAAACTCCCTTAGAACAGCTTTGAACCAACACCTGGAACATGTAACAGGGAACCCTGTTTTAAATTCATTCATTCTTCATTGGAAAAATCCCACCTAAAGAAAAGGAAAACTTCTGTATGCAAGCATTACAAGTCATTCAGCCCTAAAACAAGCCTGTGTTCCACATATATCATCTCCACCTCTGTATACTCTTTGCAGGTTCTCATTCAAAATGCCACACTGGCGGGAGGAGTAGCAGTGGGTACCTGTGCTGACCTGCCAATCAGCACTTTTGCTGCCATGTGCATTGGAAGCATTGCTGGAATCATCTCTGTCCTTGGGTTCCGCTTCCTGACTGTAAGTATTGAGAACTCGTCTCTGCTCTCATTTACTTACTGCTTCATTGTCTTTACTGGAGCTCCCTTGGTTTGCTAGAAAGGGAGTTTAGAAACTGGCTGATACACTACAGAGAGTAAGTTCTAGATAACCATTATCTTTAAATCAGTGTGATTTAAATATATGCTTCTGAGCTAACATCAGTCCATCACCTAGTTAACACCAGAGAAGGGTCACATAGTTATTAGAGTTTATTAAAGTTGGCATTTCTGTTCAAGAAGCTTCCAGAATTTTTCTCCAAGCCCATGTTTCAGTGAAATAGGACTAATTATATTTCAGTTTTTCAAAATTTCTAAATAGATATGTAACTAAAAAATACTTCTGAAGTATAAAAAGGAAGTGTTTCAAGTGCAAAATGTAAAAACAAAATATTCTGACTAAAACTGTTTAAACTGCCATTTCCTGAAACAATCTGGAAGAAAATACCTAACTAGCAGGCTCAGAACAGGCATGTAGGTGTTACTTGGCCGCATTTTTCAACCTTTGCTGCAGTGGCTGGAAAGATTAGGAACATCAGTGGACTGTCATGTGTTTTGTACCATTATATTTATGATGGTACCGTGGATATTATACATAAGTACTTGGTTTTCTCTGCATATATTGAAAGAAAAGATAGCAGGTTGTATAGCTAAATTTTGTGTACATGACATAAGTTTTTTCTTGTACTTCTGTGCTACTTTCTTTTGTATATCATTTATAGGTAATGGAAGACTATAAACTTACTATAAACTTCATATTTCCCCTCATTTCAGCCTTTGTTGGCATCCAAGCTGAACATTCAAGACACTTGTGGAGTTCATAATTTACATGGTTTACCTGGAATACTGGGAGGTATTGCTAGCATTGTAGTAACTGCGATAACAGACAAAGCTAGGTGAGTTATAGAGAGAAGAAAGGAGTTTATTGATTTTTGAAAGTCTATCCTAATTTTCCACCTTTCTTGGATCCAATTATGATTTTTTTTTCAGGAAATACATCTTTGATTTGATGTCAGACATCGTGTTCTGGTTTAAATAGGACTCTTGATAGACTGCCTTTAATACACTGTTTATATGCCAAGTTTGTTCCAAATTAAAAGCTTGAGTGAAAACAAATAAATTAAAAACATCATAAAGAACAGCATGCAGAGCCACTCATGTAGAAGAATCTTTATTATGATTCTGTAATTACACTGCTGGTAACTGTAAGATTTACAAGAAAATTGGCAAAATGGACTATTTCCACTATCTTAAAAAACTCTGGGAAGATGAAATGCTAGTCTCTTTGTCAAAGGGGCGCATTCTTTAAAGGCTTACAAGATAATAATAACCTTTTCAAATAACTTGTTTTCATCTGTAGTGTAAAAGAGAACCAAAATAAAATCATGATTTCTGTTTGTACACAGCAATGGCAGGATAGTTTCCTATGAGACATCTTGTCCAGCAGACAGCAAGTACAATGCTGTAAGACCAATTATCAGCCCGAATGTAAGACCAATTATCAGTCTTAAAGTGTAACAATTTTTTGATTGTCAGTGATTTGTTTTTCTGTGCTTTTCAGGCATTTTACTCCTGGCAGGCAGGCTGCTGCCCTGGGCAGTACAATTGGAATTGCACTGGTGGGTGGAGCATTGACAGGTCAGTACGATGCATATAGCAACTGAAATGTATGTGAATTTAGAGGTTTGCCCATGGAGAACTTCAATGTATCAACAACTTTGTGTGAATAATACAAAATAGAAAAATAGAAATAATGTATAATGGCACACTGGCAGAAACTTAAATATGGAAAAGCAGTTCTCCAATAATTTTGTCTTCAGATGAAGCCTAGATATCTTACTGAACACATACTTCAAAGATACTGGGTTGTATATATAGCAATAGTAAGGTGTTGTTCTGGATGGAATTCTTCTCTAGATTCAGACACTTAAAATTTTGAACAGAAACTAGTTTGAGATTAAGACATATTTGTTTAGGTGTCACATGTTTCCATGTGATTGTGGATATTTTCCAAACAAAAATTCAGGCTGAAATAGAAAGTTCCAGTCTGAAATCTGGGAAAGGTTTGACCGATTAAAAACAAGCTCTTATTCATGTCGACATGAAGAAACCTGCATCACCTTTCATAATGAGCGACCTGATGTCCCAAGACAGTTGGGCATTTCTGTAGACTAGGAAATGAGTCAGAAAACTTAGATAACTCTTCTGGGCACATCTGAGGACCATTTGTTTGGGCATTTTGTCTATTTTTTAATCTCTGATGCTGTTTTTCCTGCAGGTGGTATTCTAAAGCTGCCCTTCTTGGGACAAGCATCTGACCAGAACTGCTTTGATGACTCTGTTTATTGGGAGGTAAGATAAAACATCCCTTTATTTTCATTATGTTGGAAGACGTACAGCACACTGCAGTCCTGCTCTCCTGAGGTTTGTGATTTGCACAGGAGTCAGCTTTCACAAATGTTGCTCTGCCTCAGGATGTGAATTTATCAAGGCCACCTTCAGGATCTTTTTTGGACTTGCTAGCTAGTTATGCCATTTACATTGGACTAACGTTGAACAAAAGGCAGAAATAGAGCCAATAAATTGAGACCTTAGTGGAGCTCTTTATCTCTCTTTTAAGTGCTCACTGTGTCAGGTGTCCTCTTCTTTCTTGTAGTTTAGACACATGATATTTGCATTTTTCGCTAAATGATGCCGCTTTTCTAGTGTCATCTAGAATTGCATACTGAATGAAATTTAGAGCACTTCTTCAGTATTTGTAGGGTGACTCTCCCTTAGGCTAGGCAGAAGCTCTTCTACTTTCTGGTTGAATGATCTGACCACTGAGGTTATCAGAAGAAGATGGCCTCCTGGCACTATTGTTTTATGCAAGAAGACACAAACAATGGGGCTGAGAAACAAATATATCTGAAATAGCCCTGCTACGCTCCCTTTATGCTCCATGAGGAGATGGCTCTAGATTGCAGTTCATTTGAATCCTTCCAGATCTATGTTAGGTCACATGAATTAAAACCTTGAAAGTCTCTATATTCCCCACCGATAATGAAAGACCTTTCATTGTCTACCTCAGATGTAGAACTCTATACCGTAGACACCTGGATTTGATCAGTTCAGTCCCACATACATCTCTGAGTTGGATGCCTACAATCAAGTGCAGAGCAGAAACTGAGACATACCTTTTTTTCTTGGCTAACCTAAGAAGTTCCCTGTACAGTTTGTAGGCTTTCTGCATCTCCCTTCATTAGAGACTGATGACAGATTCTTAATTTAGGCAATCTGAATTTTATCCTTTATGCCAGGACAAACTCAAAAAGGCAAGACAAGAAGAAATATGGGATGTACATTCATTGCAAATAAAATGTTGTGAACCCTAAAGGAGGTTTTATTAGTTTTTTAATGAATTAAACTCCAGTATGAACCACACAATTTGGCTTTTGGTGAGAGAAAGTTTGCCATTTAAGGGGAAGTTTTGAGTCAAAAGATCAGCTGTAATAATGACAATGAGAAAAAAAACAACTTTTAATGACAACTCCACAAGTCATTCGCTGTTTGACCTTGGGAAAGTTGAAGCACTGGTTTTCGGCAAGACCTGAAATAGGCTGTCATACGTAAATGATAAAAAAATGTTAGGAAAAGGAAAGTTTTAAAATGTGGCTGAAGAATTCATGGCCTGTGTTGACCAGTGATAATAATACAACCCTGCTCAGTTGAAGGTCCTGTAGTATCAGTAGAACTGCTCAGAAATATTCTATTCTAAGTGAGCTTTATCAGGTAATGGGAAAGGACATTGACATTTGGCATACAACATCATTTACATTTCATTAGAGATGGTCACCTTGTTTCTTTAGAGCTCTGTGAAAATCCCAGATATTAATTTTGCACTCTCGTAGCTAAAACCAGTGTTAAGGAATTCTTCTATTAAGAAAATCCTGAATTTGTCCCTCAGAATTCAGAACTGGTGGTTCATGTCAGGCTCGGTCAATGTTAATAAATAGACAAATAATCTATACAAACAGAATGACACTCTCATTTCACTTTAGTCTCCTTTTACAGAAAAAGGAAGTCTATATCTCATCAACTGAACTCTTCTCTGATTTTCATGGCAGGTTCCAGAAGAGGAGAAACTACATGAAATTCACTCCAACAACTATGATGAGCACAGCAGACTTGAAACCACCATGTAGAAAAATAATTCATCCGTAAGATTTGTCCTAATGATGCTCTTTTCAGTTTCTAATGCAAAAAAACAACATCCAAGTAGTGTCCTAACCACACTATGTTTTCAAGAAGGGGCTGTAGATAGCTATATTTTTGCAATATAAAACAAGCTTGAGTTTAGAATGCATAGCCATTATGCCAAGCTCAGGTGAATTAATTAGATCCTTCCAACATATTTGTTCATCAGAAAAACCCACCACAAAGTGCTCTACAAAATTATCTGTTTTTTACCTTTTGTCGTCACCGAGTCAATACAGCCATTGAAACAACCTTTGTGTTTCAAGCCTATTACAGGATACCATATTTAACCGCAAGATTTCTAAGTTACGTCTCATCCTTCAACTGCATTGGGGTAATCAAGAAGAAATGAATTGATATTGTTTATTTGGATTCTAACAAGCTTTTCACCAGGGCATCCTAGATTAACTTTTTAAGAATCTAAAAAAATAAATTTATTTAGACTGTAACAAGGACACAAGAAGGGAATTGAGTAGGACCTATGAAAAACAGGTAATTACATATGTCCTATTACATCCAACAGTAATAAGTGGATAGTAGTGCTGTTAATGTCAATAGGTATAAACTGAACTAAATGCCAGCTCCAAGAAAAAGCATGAGTTGTTAGGAACTGATCAGAAAGTAACTATGTTCAGCCTACAGAAGACTCAGCGGGGATCTTCTGTGTAGTGAGTTGCTACCTTTGAAGTCGCTGCCTCCTAAAACAAAAGCAAGCTGAAAGATGAAAATTAAGCTAAATTAAGGTAAATTAACTCCACCTGAGAAGACTTGATAAAGGCTGCTCAACTAAGAGAAACAAAAATTTAGGTGTCTGAAGGAACTCCATGAGATAACAGTAGCTGGGAGCAGAGTCACACATTTGTGCCTACCTACATGGGGTAATCCATTGAGAGGCAATGGATGGGAGATGAAAATCTAACAGAAGGATCACAGTGCCTCTAGGCATTATTCAGATACAGAAAGCTGCCACTGATGTCTCAAAAGGACAAGATACAGTGGATTAACCTTGAAGACTTTTTTATATTAGCATCTTATTTAAAGTCATACTTATCAGATTTAAGGAGAAAAATCCTCTCTTATAAAATAGCACAGATATTTTTGTTTCTGTTGATGTATTTTTCCTTGAAAGATTTTAGAAAGATACTAGGCAGAGCTGTCCCATATGTTATATCAGCTGTATACTGCTATATATCTCAGATTTCTCTCTATGAATGAAAATGCATTTGTTGTAACACACTTTAGTTCAGATATGCTCTTTTGCAGATGTGCAACTGACTCTTTTCTACCTTTTTGGCTAGAAGACACATTTTATCCTTTGAAAGCTTTCACACAATCATTTTTGTAAAAACTAAGAAGGCACTTAACAATGTAAATATTGCATATGTAAAGATTTTAGAAGTATTTTGTGCATAATTTACAAACACAAAGTATTGAAGTACTTGAAAAAGATTCCATATGTAGATGGACTGTAAAAATCTTATGCTCAATAAATGAAGCTTACCCCTCAAAATCCTACTTGGGAATTCAGAGGGTCTTTCATTCAGCTACAGCTGTGAGGTAATTTCATTGATTGTGAGTGTTGACCACAAAGGAATATCTGAGTGAGAAAGTACCACTCACTGTGAGTAAATCTTTTAGAATGATGCCCTCAATAGTTTTGTTCTTTAAAACAAAAGGAGGAAAAATAAACTATGTAGTTTTGTTCTTCACTTCTCCTTATAATCTTTCCATAGTAACCCAGAACTTCATCCACTAAGTACTCATTATTGTCCTCTGCCTTTTTTCAGAAGATTACGGCCCCAGAGAAATCAGTCCTTCAGGTTCTCTCAAAAAGTAGAGTAGGGAGATGGATCTCTTTACATGGAGATTTATTCCACCTAACCTAGCTACAATTTTCAGGAAATTCTCATTTCCTTTTTGACAAAGAAGGACCCTAGAAGTGGGACCTGTAGTAATACAACAAGGAGCCTGTAGCGACAGGACGAGGAGTAATGGTTCTAAACTAAAAGAGGATAGATTCAGACTAGATATAAAGAAACTCTTAGGACAATTGAAAATGTAAAAAAGCATGTGTTGTAAAAACATCAAACAAGAAATAGGACTTGAAGTGACCTCTTGAACAACATGGTGCAGCCAGATGAGTAAACCCTCATGTGAAGTTAAAATAAATGAATAGGATGTGAGAAACTACAGACCATTATATGAGAAAAATTGCTCAATGTGACAGGAAACAATATAACACTCTGATAAGAATATAACATAACATAAGAATGTTATAAGAATATAACAGAAGAAGATAACATAATAAAAAATGAAAAGTGAGCTATATGAGAAATGGCCTAATAGCACAGATAACTGTAGGGAAGTATTGAGGACCTTCTGGGGAGCATAAGCTCAAAAGACCAGCAGTGTCCCTGTAAGCATAGCTGAAATACCAACCTCAGGTACAGATGTAGCAAATCTGAGACCAATCAAAATTTAATTAGTAGTGGGCAAAAATAGGGAAGGCAAAGGAATAGAAAAAGGGACAATGAGGCTTTTAAAAAAAAGCTGCAGTGAGGGCTGTCTGGGGTATCTGTCAGGCAGTCGTGAGACAGATCACTGCAGCCCGGAGCAAGACAATAAATCTTGTTTTGATCACTCATGCGTGTTTGATTTCCTCGTGTGGTCTCTGCCCTGCTATGGTGGAGAGCTGCTGATCATCCACAACCCAAAATTCATTCATTCCCTATTGTCAGAAGCCTTAGACAAGTGCCTCAGCTCAAGAGAGATGAATCCAGGCCTTAAGGTTTGACCACCCTATATGAAAAGATTGGACACAGAATTTTCCCAGCATGTTTCAGACTGCTCTTCACCCTGAATAGACTCTCTCTGTGCAACATATGGTGCATAAAGACGTCTGTGATGGTGTCATCAGGAAATGAAATACAGCTGTTGTTGGCCTTCTAGATAATCTTTGTTTAATCAGAACTTTAAACATTACTTTCTTTTCAAGGTGACTTTGCTCTTGAAGTATATGATTTGTTTCTCCTGAGGTTCTTTACCCTAATTGCTCATCTTCAGGTGTCAGTGGCATTTGGTTCTCTGTCTTAGGGTATTTTCTTTGGTTGGTTATTTCCAAATTAATCAAAGCTTTGAATACCCTGAGTCAGTACAGCTTCTTTTGTACATAGTTACAACTTCTGTGTAATATGTTACTGGACACTATGGAGAGGTGTCCAGCCTTACAGAAGGTTAAAATGTTTTGCTAAGAACCCTTTTGCTCATCAATGAGAGCGCCATACATTGGCAGGAAAAGAAAGCAAGGAGCTAAACGAGACACAGGGCGGAGCATGAGCTTTAGAATGGGACTGAAAAGTAAACCAAAGTACAACTACTCTAAATTTGAGGTTCACAATGACTAGCATTTCTTTTCTTTCTCATAAAAGTCTACCAATATTTTATCTTCTCCAATAAAAACTGAATACTCTTCCTGTCTTACCTTTGTTCTCACCTTGACTTGTTTTTACATAAAAAAGCTTAAATAAGTTGTTTTTTTCAAAGTGAGTAAAAACTCATTCAGTATCAACATTTATTAAGCTGTGCATAAGAATATCTGAAAACGAGTTAAATGGCAGCGACTGTATGTAACTTTTGGCTTGAAATTAGATTCCACCATCAGGATTCTGAAAGCTCTTTCTTAGATTTCTGTCCTAAGGAGATTTCTCTTTAGGAGACTATTCATATTTTTCAAATTAGTAGCATTTTGGAAGTTAGGTCAGCCATCCTTTAAAAGATATTTTCTGTATCCAGTCCTAATCAGAAAACAGATCTCTTTCTCTGTAAGAGTCAAACTGACAGAAGCCATGGCGATTGGTGGTTTTCTAAGTGAAAACTTCAAATTTAATGTTTCTAATGCAGTGTATCTCTTTTTTCTTTTTTTTTTTTTTGAAAGAGATTAAATACAGATAAATTAAATTTTAATGAAATGAAACAAAGGAGTTGAACTTAAAGAAATAAAAATTTTATCTTATTATTATTTCTTTTTATTAGAAATTATTTCTTACTTAAGCTAACCAAAGGTGAAGCTTATTGACACTCAGCCCTTTTCCAAAACACCAGTGGATGAACATAACTTTGAAGACTGTCTTACAGATATTCAGTACTACCCTTTTCAGAGCAATATCTCTGTATTTCATTACCGAAAGGCAAATTTATTTTAAAGCCATTTACTGAACATTTGCTTACAAAATTTCTTTTAACATTTGTGTTCAAATCTGTTGTTAATTAAATGCATGAACTAAATGATCAGATGATCAATTGTATTTGTCTGATATTTCTTGGGGACATACAGTCTTCTTTCTCTCTCACTGGAATCAACCTGTTAACAAAGTATGTATGGTGAGACTCTTGCCAAAAGAGAGCTCTTCCTTTTCTTCACAAGCCTCCTGCACAAGTTCACTTTTCACCCTCCCCTAGGAGTTTCCATCTCAGACCTGGAATTCTTCCCCTCCATTGGGTTTTCCATCTACCCAAAACCTTATAAAGTCTACTCTATACCACCTTCCTAGAGCTTTTCTCAGATGTATTTCAGAGTCAGAAACAAAAAATGCATACATTCAATACAAAATATATTAACAGTCCACTGCCACATATGTGTCCCTACACCTAAGCATCTTCTCATAAAGCAAACAGGCCAGGGAACAGTCTCTGCTACTGCACAGAACACATACCCACACAATGACACTGTCTCCTCCCTGACCTCCAAGGCAGATGTTGGTTCTTTACATGTTCCTCCAAATACAGACACACACACACACAGATGCACACAAGTACAACCTACTGCAAGAAAATTATAGATGTTGTCCCAGTTCAGAACTACTGTGCAAACGTGTTGAATAGCACCAGAGGAAATCTTGTACTTGGAACTAAGAACTAATTTTCTTCAGAACAGTATGCATATTAATGAGATCCACTGAACTCTTAAAAGAAAAACAAATCCAACTTTCCCACTTCAGAATTAAACTCTCTCCAGCATTGCTTTCAAAGACGCAACTTGTTCAAGATGTGTGTCTAGAAACATTGCCTCTCAGACCTTAGAGGAGCCACAAATATTGGCCCAATGCAGGATCTTGAATCACCACTTCAAAATAAGGCCAAGGGGAAATGTTCTCAAGCAGGGAAGAAACACTCACAGCCTGTCACCCATGTCTGTGATAATTTCACCCTGCTTGGCTCACTCACTACCTGCCAGCACTTCAGGAACCAGAGACCTGCTGGAGAAAATCAGCAGGACTGTGCAGGCAAGGGCAACAGGGTGAGGGGGATTGCCTCCTTCTCCCACTGCATTTCAAGACATGCCCCCAGTTCCCACAGCATCCTTCCAGTAACCCAGAGTCTTGTACAGGCAGGTAAATGCTGTGCTTTTTCTGAAACTCTGCACAGACCTAACCCTGGGCCCATGTCTTGGGAAACAACTCAGAATTGCTGCTTCCTTTCATATCTCAAGAGTCAGTATCTGACTCTTCCTTTGTTAATAGTTAAATCCCAGATATATGTAGAAAGAATTACATTCTCAATGCCTTTTTACCTCCTTTGGGGAGGTGGAGTAGAAACAGACCAACTGGCACACAGCTGGACATAGGTCCTGGACTTTTTCCAGGACACCTTCCAGGTAGGTGAAATGTCCTGGTCTTTTCTCTAGAGATGCCAGGGGCAGCAGCAGGCTTTGGGCAAGCTGGTACAAGAGCAGGCTTGCTATAGCTTCTCTTACAGACTCCCAGCCAGGTGCCTGTGCTCTTTTCCTCTAGGTCTCCACACCCCCATACCCTGTGAGGCTGACTCGTCTCCTATGCCTTTGGTCACATCTCTGCAGGGATCCTGACTCTTTAAAGAGTCAAGGACAAGGGGCTCAGCCTGGGCACCTCACCTCACATAGCCTTCATGTTCTTTTGTCAAGGTCATGTGCAATTTAGTTCTCTACACTTCTACTAGAAAGTTCTTCCAAACACTGTTCCAAAGGCTGCAGCCCATCTTCTCTGGTCAGTCTCAATGAAAGCCCTGGGTGGTTTCTTCTGCATGGCTTCTTCTTTTAACACTTCCTTCTCTGCCACTCACTCTCTTAGACTATAAGACAAACAAGTCAGTCTGTACCTCAGCCCTTTCTTCTCAACCAATAGAGGCCATCTTTTCTCAATTTTCCCCTCAGCTTTGACTGCCCATTCAGAGATAATCATGCAAGCTCTTCTCTCCACCTCTTTTCCTGAAATGGTCACAGCTGGATGTCAAAGGCAATTGCCACAGCTGAAGATACAGGCCCTACTGTACAACTGCCTCTAGGTTTCCCTGCTTGAGCTGCAGTGTTGGACCAGGTGACCTCCAAAGTTCCCTTCCAGCCTCAACCATTATGTGAAAATCAGGAACATGTAAGGCATAGATTATCTGACTGGTTTCAGCTTCTGGTTTTGGAAGAGAAGGTGCCCCTTGCCCTCTATTCACTTTAAAGGAAGCTGAGGTTATCAGATCAATACAGACCTCACCATTTGGCCAGATCAATCTACCCTACATTTCACTCTGCTTGAACTCCTGCTAAAACAAAGATGCATGTGCCACAACAAATTATTCAGCTAGCTCAGAGGAGCTTGGCACTGAGTTCTTTCTCTCTTGAGTACTTCTGATCAATGCAGCTTTCCACTGTCGGACCCACAGTTCATCAAGGCCATAAATCCACATTCAGGCTACTCAAGAGGAATCTTCACTACTGTCTCAGATCCCTAGTCAGCTGAGCTTCTGCTCTTGTCAAGACCTGGCATCCCCAACTTCTTCCATAAAGAGAGAAGGAAAAGCCTGAGCAACCAGTAGAATCTCTTCCTTCTTCTCCCACCTCCTCCCAGTCTCAAAGTTCAAGGCAGTGTTTGTGTTGCTGTTTCTAAATTGGACTTATGCCCACAGACATCTCGGCCAATGCAGAGGACTAGTTTAGACATCACCCATTAAACAGTAACCAGCATACTGTAAAGTGAGTGCACACGGTGGTGAGAGTGCCTAGTAGGGATTCTCCAAGGGTAAAACCCCAGACGGACATTTCTACCATTTCTTAGAGGTGAAGTTCATATCTCTGTATGTATAGAAGTGCCATTAATGCTTGAAACTTGACTTCTGACAGAAGATTGCACTCTTTGCCTGAATTTTCATCTTCTCAGCTAAGCATCCACTGAAAGACAATGGATTGGGTCAATCTTGCTCCTGTGGGATTACTGTTTATACTCATTCTCCTGCTGGTTCTGAAAAGACAACATGTCAACACAAGAGACAACTTCCCCCCAGGACCCAAGCCTTTACCCATCATTGGAAATCTGCACACTATGGATCTGAAGAGACCTTACCTGACAATGCTAAAGGTAACTTCTCCTGTTCTTTTTCTTTGAGCTCTCTGTCTAAGACAGTCACTGACCCCGCAAAAGGGGTAGAAATTTTTCTCTGGACAGATAGATGCAAATGCAGCAGAATTAATTATCTGCAGTAACTTCTTTTCCTATCACATGATCTTGGGTCAGTGCAAGGGAATTGACTTCCAGCCACATCAAAAGAATTGACCTATTTCTGTGGAACACAGGAAATGCTGGGGTTCTCCAGGCAAGGATAACTAGAAGAGAGGGGCCCTACAGTTCCTACCAGACCTTCCACCAGGGTCTGCTGAAACATTTAGGTAGAAGACCAGAACTCTCTGGAGCCTGTTTGGTGGACTCAGCCATCAGGGAACTGGCAGAAAACAGCTTCTTGATCCTCTCCCTTCATCCTCACCATGAAGGAGGAACTTTCCTCATTTCCCAAAACAAAGTAGGAAACAAACAAACACTGCTTATTATTTCATATCTGGTGTCAGTAAACTCCACGACTTCAGGGAAGATGGTTTGTAATAGTCAGATAGTGTATGATTTTTGGGGTTCTCTCACTGCACTACTCCTCAAAGCCATGAACAGCAAACCTAAGAGTTTCAGAGAATTCCTGTGCCCTGATGTACTACCACCTTGAAAACTGGTCTCCTTCTGGGTTGGGGAACATTTCCAACATATCCCCTGTTAGTTCTCAGCTTCTCAACCAAAAGTTACCTACAGAGTCTGTGTAGTGGGCACACTTACCTCATAACTCAAAATGAAGCCATTCTTAACGTGCTTTCCTGAATTTCCTTCCCATGTGAGCCATGCAGTCTATTCCTGCCTGAGTGTGGCTGCAGCTCTTGCACCTTGTCACTAAAGGCACCTAAAAGCATAACTCCAGACTATTTAAAAGTTGTTACTCATGATGCCAGCTGATTTGTACGTCCCCAGATTTGCATACCAGGAACTGAACAGGTTTTGCCATGATTACTGAGCAATTCACTTTCCACTTTTCTCTTCAAAGGAACACAGGACCAAGCCTGTCTGCTCTTCAGCCTTTCCTTTAGCCCATCTAAAAGTCTGTTACTCAGATACCTAACAGAGGATTACAGACCCCAGTGTGATTCTTTTTCTTCATAAGAGCTCCAACATTTGTATAATAAATTCTCCACATTTTGGACAGTGAGTGAAAAGCCAATGCCATGCAGGAAAGAGAACATCAAACCTGCTGATAAACAAGCATTTTGAGCTTGCTGAAGGTCATCTGAATATCATTTTTACTGTCCCCTTTCATCCCACTAGCTATCCAAAACATATGGCCCAGTCTTCAGCATTCAAATGGGACTAAGGAAAATTGTGGTGTTATCAGGATATGACACAGTGAAGGAAGCTCTGGTGAACCAGGCAGATGCATTTGCAGGGAGACCTAAAATACCAGTCCTTGAAAAAGCAGGAAAAGGAAGAGCAAAAGGTGAGTGTGCTGTTCTGTTCCCCATACACCTGCCTTCTGCAAAGAAGAATGAGACTTTCTCCATGGAGAGGAGAATGCAGAACGTCTGACTTTTTTTGCTAAGTATGGGAGGCAATGGAAATGAAGTGGATATTGAACAATGCGTGGTGATATTCATCAGGGATAAGGAGAGATGATACTCTTAATTTACACATAAACATGTAATTTAGAGGTCTGAATCTGCAGCTGAGTCTTCCCTTAAAAGATGACATGTTGAGGATCTGACATGGGGGCATCTCCTGATCTCTTCTCACAAAAGCCATCCCTGCACCCGCCCAGCTACCAAAACCTTGCCACATAAACTCAATGCAAGTTGGCAGAGAAGTGTCTACTACATCAGCAGCACTATCTCCAAATACTCCTTGTGAGATTGATATTATTGAAAGCTTGTTTTAAATTTTCCAGTTCAATTTACATTTGAGAATAAATCTCTCTTAAAGAGAGAATCAACAATAACCTCGGCCTTTAGTTTGCTTCCCCAGAGGGAGCTCACTCTTGCTCTGAGTTCTTCTGGTGCAGATTTCACCCTCCACGGGTGTTAGACACTGAACCTGATCTTTTGATTCCCACAAATATTGATGGGATATGTGGAAGTAGGGACATAAGAGATTGTCATCTTCTGACAGGAAAGCAAGGGTGAGCACATTTGTATCTTGTGACCAGCTCTGAGTAACCAAGGTATTAAATGCCAACCTATCTGCAAATGTTTTCTTTCCTCACTAGTGACAGTTTCTTGAACAAGAGTTTAAGCAAGAAGAAGAGAGCATGATAGATGCAAGGAGAGTAAATAGCAGCACCAGCTTGACCAAAACTTCTCTGCGGATGCCACTGAGAATTCTCTGCAGCTTTTCTAGTGTGTAGGGGGGTAGGATTACCCCTGCCAAGTGGGAAGATTTTACAAACAGATGACCATATTTTAGGTTTCATTTACTCTCTACAGTCTATGTAAGAACACAGGCTCTCTTGAGAGAGGATGCATCTCACCTAAGGGAGACATCTGAGGTTAATGAGCACACTCATCATCCCAGGTGATGTCCCAGAGGCACAAATCCAACTCTCTGTTCTAAACAAAGCTGAATGAAAACCCTCATGTCTCAGGGCACGACAGACACCTCATGAACTGAGAATGATGGCTGCTTCCCTCAGAGCTTTCTCCTGACATATCTTTCTCATCTTATTTCATTCTACATGGGGACACAACATGTCTTGAAATCTTGAGAGGTTTTCTGCCAGCACTGCTCTTTACCAGGATTCAGCTCTCATCTTTGCCAGGATTCAGGGTAGATGAGGACTCTTTGCTCTCATGATGAAATTTCTATTTCTGTGTTTTCATTTTCTATTTCAGGAGTTATATTTGCTGAGGGAGAAAACTGGAAAGTGATGCGAAGATTTACTCTTACAACCTTACGAGACTTTGGAATGGGCAAGAAGGCCGTAGAGGATCGCGTTGTAGAAGAGTATGGATGCCTGGGAGACACCATTGAGGCACAGAAAGGTGGGGGGAATCTTAGCTTCATAACACTCTGATTTTCCTCAAGCCTCCTACAATAATGCCAACAGTAAAGGAAGAAGGGTCTCTGAACTCTTTCAAAGACCTACATTTCTCCAGCATCCATGCTCCAAGGAGTTTATACAAGCTGTCTGTCTCTGTCTCTCTACCTGGCAATTGCCTGACATGCAAATGAAAAGCATTCATTGAGGCATTGGAAGTCAAACATGGAGTCAGAGATCAAACAGCACATCTGAGAAGAGTAATTGTTCCTCCATGTGCAGTGCCTTTGATTGATTTAGCGGCACTGGGAGAGCAGAAGGCTATTGCAAAGACTTGCATACCTATACTAAAAAATTGATTGTCCCTAAAGGCACATGTCTGGGAAACCCTTTCCAATAGGAGGCAGAACATCCAGTTACACATACCACCAGCATCATCCAAGATTATTTCTCACTAGGCTGCTATCAACAGCAGGACTTAGTAGGTTGCTCTTTCGACCAAGCAGACTTGGGATAAAAACAGATTTCTATATCATCATTCTAGTTCAGGCTTCGAGTTCTCACCCTGACCCCCTGAAAGCAGGAGCTGTATCCAGCTGCAAAGGGGATGCACCAAAGGGATCTAGAAGCTGTAGAAGTGTGAGCTCCAGCAGGAAAGACTGAGTGACCAAGAGCTATTGAGTTAGGAGATTGGACCTAAAGGGCCTAAAGGGACACAGTCCAACTCTCAGAGAATAGTGCTGATAAGGGACAGCCCAGGACAGCACCTATGGGGGAAGTGTCAATGCTGAGTTTCGCTTATACCTGGAAATTTTAAGACCATGTATGCCCACGAAGAGCTGCCTGGGGAAGGGCCACAAAGACCAAGGGCTGCAATAGTCTTGGAGAAAATGGAAGGGAGCAGAAAAGACTTGCATTCAGTCTCTGGTCTGTCAAAATGCTGTTAGGGACGTGCAAACCCTGAGATGGAGGAGCTTTGCTTCCTGTCAGCTCTGTGCTTATCATGTCCCAGATTCCACTGAGTCTCTGCACGCTACTTTAATTAATTAGAATAACTATTGACTTTGTTGTCTGCACCTCCTTTTCCCACGCTAGGAAAGCCCCTTGAGATGACTCTGATGATGAATGCTGCTGTTGCTAATGTCATCGTATCCATACTGCTTGGAAAGCGATATGACTATGAAGACCCCACATTCAAAAGGCTCCTGTTACTGGTGAATGAAAATGTCAGGATTTTTGGAGCTCCATCAGTTTCGGTAATTCATACTGTTTGAATACTGCTCTTCAAAAGTATGATTATACAGTGGTATGCAGAGGTACACCTCTCCAATGCTGATCACTGCAACACATTTATCTGTACATGACAAATGCAGCCTGAAATGGCAGGAAGTAAACCTCTGATGCTATTTATGGATTTCTCTTGGCAGCATAGCCTCACAAATTATAAGTTCCTCCTTTCATGAAGAATTGAACAACATGTAATACGATACAAGGGTGGTGTCCCCCAGCAATAGAAGTTGGTCGTTATTCCCCATCTTCCACCACAAGCAACAAGGTCAAAATCAGTGTGGGAATGACTGTAACTGCCTCTTAAACTTGAGACTCCCAATTCCAACCAGTGTGTAGAGGGAGGGATGAACTCTGTAGAAGTGGAGAGGTAGGAAATTTTGTCAAGGACATATGCACAAACATGGGATTTCTAGGCTATCATCAACTACTGTGATTAATACTCAGTGTAAGAGGGAATATATTTTAACCATTTTACACAGCTGGCCAGGGAAAAAGGAGGAAAAAGAAACATATTGCATCTTGAGTATAAGGCCATTTTCTGTAAGGGCTTTTCTTAATACACACTGTTGAACTGTAGTACACCTTCTTAGCAGCTGTTTTTTCTTCCTCGCTATCTCTGGATCTTGCAGATTTACAACCTGTTCCCAGTCCTTGGATTCCTCCTGAGGGACCACAAAATTTTTATTCAGAATGTAAAAGAAATCAATGCTTTTATCAAGGTGACTTTCATAGAACATCTCAAAGCCCTGGACAGAAATGACCAGAGGAGCTTCATTGATGCTTTCCTCGTGAGACAACAAGAGGTATTCGAATCCCAGCAGCTTCTTCAAATCTCCTCAGTTTCCTTTCAAGGCTTGGTACATAAACAAATGTTCTTCAGCAGAGATCTAGCATGTGCAAAAGTCCTAACAGAGACTGTGGTCAGGCTAAAAGACTGTGCAATAATTTCAACTAGGAGATAAATTGATTACAGACAAGCATATTTTATGTGTCTCCAGTAATTTATCAGGAAAATAAAAAACACTATTTCAGCAAGAAAAGTATAAGAAGCTGTGTTTACCTGTAGTTTAAAATCCCTTTCTGTACCCCAGCATTTCTGACTCTTTTTTTTAAATTCACATTCCCCTTTGTAGAGACATATGCAGGGAAAGCTCAAGGCCCAGGACTCTTCAGTACATATTTCAGTTTCAATTTCTGTTTCAGTTGCCAGCTCACACAAGATTTCGTTTACCTGCTTCAGTAAAACTCTAGTTTTACAGTTCTTGTAAAAATGTGGCAGTGTTTGTACCCAGCCCTTACTTCCAAGTGGTATGGCCTCATGAAGTTTCAGCCCAAGTCTGCTATAGCAAAAGCATGGGTTGGCTGCTGGATCACAGGGGAAGATGAACCACCCTTCTAAGCTCTCTTTTGATGCTAGTGGCAGGTAAAGGCAATATCATCATGGGTCAACACCCCAGTACCTCTTGAGTTCATGTCAAAACTCAGCTCTGACAGCAAATTTATTCTGCTTCCCATCAAATTTCATCTTGCAAGATGCTCTGCTCCATGACTTACAGGCAGAAAAACTCTGAAGCAAATGATTGAATCACACGGGTGGCCCCAGTGACTGCTCTCTCTTTTCCAAAACATTCTTGTCATCATTGACATTACCCAAGCTGAAGACCCTTGTTGACTTGAGTGTGTGTTCTTGTGGGCAACACAGGCAGTCCAAACACTCTATCTCAAGACCCAGCTTAGAACAGGTTTGTCAAGGCATCCCCTCCAAACCTTCTTATCCTTTACACTTAACTCCTCCCTTAGGGTTGCATGTGAAAGTTTTTTCCTGTTCTCCAAAGAAAAAGTGCCTTATTGAATCTTTAATCAGCTCACATTATTATTGTTTCTTATCTCCAGGAGAATGGAAAACCCAATGGATATTTCCATAATGAAAACTTAACTGAGGTTGTGAGAAATCTGTTTACAGCTGGTATGGAGACCACGTCCACCACTTTGCGCTGGGGCCTTCTACTCATGATGAAATATCCTGAAATTCAGAGTAAGTGGACCTGAAATTCAGAGTAAGTGGAAACTAGGTGATCAGCAGCTTCCTTCTCATCAGGTCACCTCAGATGTGACTTCACGTTGAGCAGGGCTGAACAAAAAGTGAATTCTCCGCATCCCCCTATTCCTACCAGGACAGAGAGACATTCAAGCGATCTATCTATGTATGATCCCTATTTCTTTCACAGAAAGAGTCCAAGAAGAGATAGAGCAAGTGATAGGGTCAAACCCCCCACGAATCGAGCATCGAACTCAAATGCCATATACAGATGCTGTTGTCCATGAAATTCAAAGGTTTGCTAATATCTTGCCATTGAACTTGCCTCATGAGACTACTGCAGATGTGACCCTCAAAGGCTATTTCATTCCCAAGGTGAGACAACTTCTGCCCTACTTTTCTTCCCTCCGGCTCCAGTGTAGCACATCTCCCTTTCAAGTCCTGCTTGCGTCCAAGGATGCTTGCTCACACTGGGGTTCTCACAGCTACTTTGGAAGGACCTCCCCTATTAAAGTGGGTGTTTTGAGCTCCAACACTCGCCATTGCTCTGATGGTGGCAGCAACACCATTCTCAGTGCAATAACTGCTCTGCCTTGGTTTGCAGGGAACCTACATTGTCCCCTTACTGGCATCTGTCCTGCGAGACAAATCCCAGTGGGAGAAACCAGACATCTTCTACCCTGAGCATTTCCTCGACTCTGAGGGGAAGTTTGTAAAGAAAGATGCTTTCATACCTTTTTCAGCAGGTATCTTTCATTCTGTTTTTAGGGTTCTGAGGGGAACTAGACATCTAAGACTCCTTTCCTATTGGAGCTGGCCTCTCAGACTCTTCCCAGAGGTCTCCTCTCCTCTCCTCTCCTCTCCTCTCCTCTCCTCTCCTCTCCTCTCCTCTCCTCTCTTCTCCTCTCCTCTCCTCTCCTCTCCTCTCCTCTCCTCTCCTCTCCTCTCCTCTCCCAGCTCAAGAAGCAGCTCCCACTGACTTTCTTATGGCCGTTCTGCATTTTGTTCCAGGGCGGAGGACCTGTGCTGGAGAGACTCTCGCCAAAATGGAGCTCTTCCTCTTCTTCACCAGCCTCCTACAGAGGTTCACCTTCCGTCCTCCCCCTGGAGTTTCCATCTCAGACTTAGACCTCTCTCCCTCCTTTGGGATCACCGTCCCCCCAGTGACTTACGAGGTCTGTGCAGTGCCACGTTCTTAGGGCTTTTCTTAGTCATATCCTTTTCCTGAAACACCCAGATGAAATCTGTGTCTCTAGTCCCATGTGGGAAGTTTGGTACTTCTGAATCCAGTAGGGGATTTTTAGCCCAAGCGTACCTTGTTCTATAGCTGGAGATGTCCCTCCCACCATCATGGCAGGCAGCAGTCCTGACTTCCAGCCACTTCTTGAAAGGGAAGGTGACGGTCATTTTGAGGATGAATCCCATGAGGAAGATAATGAAGTCCATTTTATTCTGTCCTTCCCTGCACTTCTGCATGTTCCCCTCTGTATTTGGTTTGCACAGCAAGGTTTTGGTAGCGGGGTGGAGCTATAGGGGTGGCTTCTGTGAGAAACTGTTAGAAGCTCCCCCTGTGTCCACAAAGCCAATGCCAGCCGGCTCCAAGATGGACCCACTGCCAGCCAAGGCCAAGCCCATCAGCAATGGTGGTAGTGCCTCTGGGATAATATATTTAAGAAGGGGAAAAAGTTGCTGCACAACTGCAGTTGCAGCCAGAGAGAGTATTGAGAATATGTGAGAGAAACAACTCTGGAGACACCAAGGTCAGTGAAGAAGGAGGGGGAGGAGGTGCTGCAGGCACCGGAGCAGAGATTCCCCTGCAGCCCGTGGTGAAGACCATGGCGAGGCAGGTTGTCCCCCTTCAGACCATGGAAGGTAACAGTGGAGCAGATATCCACCTGCAGCCCATGGAGGAGCCCACACTGGAGCAGGTTTGCTGGAAGGACTTGTGACCCCACGGGGGACCCACGCTGGAGCAGTCTGTTCCTGAAGGACTGCACCCCATGGAAGGGACCCACACTGGAGCAGTTTGTGAAGAACTGCAGCCCGTGGGAAGGATCCATGTTGGAGAAGTTCATGGAGGACTGTCTCCTATGGGAGGGACCCCACGCTGGAGTGGGGGAAGAGTGTGAGGAGTCCTCCTCCTGGGGAGGAAGGAGCAGCAGAGACAACAAGTGATGGACTGACCCCAACCCCCATTCCCTGTCCCCCTGTGCCACTCGGGGGGAGGAGGTAGGGAAATTGGGACTGAAGTTGAGCCCGGGAGGAAGGGAGGGGTGGTGGGAAGGTGTTTCAAGATTTAGTTTTTATTTTCTTATTATCCTACTCCTATTTGATTGGTAATAAATTAAACTGATTTCCCCAAGTCGAGTCTGTTTTGCCTGTGACAGTAATTGGTGAGTGATCTCTTCCTGTCCTTATCTCAACCCACATGCCTTTCATTACATTTTCTCTTCCCTGTCCAGCTGAGAAGTGCAGTGATAGAGCAGCTTTGGTGGGCTCCTGGCATCCAGGGCCAGCCTTTGGGCCGGATCTCAAAAGGTACTGCACTGATCTACACACACAAAAAAAAAAAACCCCAAGGGCTTTCACCTTCCACACTTCCAGCACAGCTACATCCGAACTGCCTAGGCAAAATGGTCCATTACACAAGTTATTCCTGCACCAGTGCCCTAAATGCGCACATGCACACACACACACAGAGAAATATAACCAAACAGCTCAACCTGAGACAAGGAAACAAGATGTTCACCCGATGAGGAACTGGAGTTCAGATGCATAGAGGGCTCTCAGGTGATGCCATGTGGTTATACACTGTCTGGAAGTTAAAATTAATTCAGTTTACTGCAGATTAATGTGCATACTAATGATAAAGATAAAAGCATGGAAAAATAAAAAGTCCTTCTCCATTTCAAATCAAACTGTTGCTAATGTTGTCTTCAAAGTTGGAAGGGTCTTCTTTCACACCTGAAATGGCTTCTGGGGATGCAACCTTGCCTGGAACAGACAACCAGTGCTGTGCTCCCAGCAGGAATTGAGCAAACCAGTCCTTCTGTGGCACCTTTTAGGCCTCTCCAACTTCTTTGTCATACACCCCTGCTATAGATTTTTAGTCACAAGAGCAAGTTGTCTTAGTCACAAGAAGTATTCTTAGACTTCGGTAAGGCTTTTGACACTATCTACCATAGGATCATTATAGACAAGTTGTTGATGTATGGGCTGGATGAGCAGACAGTGAGGTGGGTTGAAAACTTGCTGAAAAGCCAGGCCCACAGGCTAGTGATCAGTGTTATGAGGTCCAGTTGGAGGCCAGTAACTAGCAGGGTACCCCAGGGGTCAATACTGGGTCTGGTCCTGTTTAATGTCTTTATAAATTATCTAGATGATAGGAGAGAGTGTACCCTCAGCCAAGTTTGCTGATAACACCAAACTGGGAGGGATGGCTGATACACCAGAAGGTTGTGCCACCATCTAGAGGCACCTCAATAGGCTGGAGAAATGGACTGACAGGAACCTCATGAAGTTCAACAAGGAGAAGCGCAAAGTCCTGCACCTGGGGAGAAACAACCTCAGGCAGCAGTACATGCTGGGGGTCACCCACCTGGAAAGCAGCTTGACGGAAAAAGACCTGGGGGTCCTGGTGGATACCAAGTTGAACATGAGGCAAAAATGTGCCATTGCCACAAAGGCTATTGGTATCCTGGACTGCATTAGAGGAGTGTTGCCAGCAGGTCAAGGGAGGTGATCCTTCTCCTTGACTCAGCACTGGTGAGGCCATACCTGGAGTGCTGTGTCCAGTTCTGGCATCCCCAGTACAAAAGAGATACGGACATGCTGGAGAGAGTCCAGCAAAGGGCCATGAAGATGCTGAAGGGACTGGAGCATCTCTTACATAAGGAACAACTGAAAGAGCTGGGACTGTTTAGCCTAGAGGAGAGAAGGCTCAGGGGGATCTTATCAATATGTATAAACACTTGGAGGAAGGGTACAAAGAAGACAGAACCAGGCTCCTTTCAGTGGCATCCAGCAACAGGACAAGAGTCAATGGGCACAACCTGAAACACAGGAGTTTCCTTCTGAACATCAGGAAACACTTTATTACTGTGAGCGATGAAGCACTGGCACAGGTTGCCCAGGGAGGCTGTGGAGTCTCCCTCCCTGGAGATATTCAAAAGCAGTCTGGACATAGTCTAGGGCAGCTGGCTCTCGGTGGCCCTGCTTTAGCGGGGGGGGTTGGGCCAGATGACTTCCAGAGGTCCTTTCTAACCACAGCCATTCTGTGATTCTGTGATTTCAAATTCCCAATGAATTCAATGGAAGCAAAGTTATACCAATTCCTAAGTGCTTTAAAAAAGAAATAAATCTGTGCACTAATCACTTGGGCATTGGAATTCAGATTTTAGTTCTCAAGGTATCAAGGCTGTGCCTGTACTAATGATGAAAATATAATTAATCAGTAACCTGAAGATCATGCAAATTTATGACTTTTGTACCAAACACCAGGTTGATGACCTGTGTTTCTACATGTTCTTGGACTTTCATGCTTGGACAGTTAGCTACACACTCACCCAGTTACACACACTTGGCTAGCGAACATCTACCTGCCTCTGTACTATACTGAGGATTCATCAGCAAACATGGGGGAAGAGAATGAAACCAGTCACCAATTGCAAGAAAAACATACCCTTCGCTGGGAAAGAAATTTATTGACTAGTACAAGCATCTCTCATAGGAAATTTTTGCAGGAGGACAGGGATCCGGAATCCACATTTTCTCTTTTCTCTTCTGTAGCAAATACTTGGCTGAACAGAGATGGATTGGAGCAGCTGCACTTCCATTGGTTTAGTGTTCATCCTGACCTTTCTATCCATTTTTAAAAATGGGAGGTTTCTGGAATAACCACCGGAGAAAGAATTTTCCCCCAGGGCCAAGAGCATTATCTATCATTGCAAATCTGCATTTGTTTGATTTGAAGATACCCTACAGGACTTATCTACAGGTAGTAACTATCTTTTCTATTGGTTCTGTAATTGCACATATCACCAAGCCCCATAGTCCAAGATGTCAAAGAGTTTCTCCTATTGCACCCAATGTGTTGCATCCACATATGACCCTTAGCAAGGGACAGGAGACTGTTATTTGAGCAGAAAACTTTGAGTACAGTGAGATTTGTTCTTTACTGTAATACTTTCTCTGTGCAACTCCATGCGTCTAGGTTTCAGCTTTAAACATCTCTCAAATTAATAGCAAGTGCTCACCTTATTTTTGTGGTAATTTTGAGAAAAAGGTAACTGAATAAGGAGTGATTTTGGTATGTGGTCTAACTTCCTCCACCTTCCACTGATTGATGTATCTGGGGTTGTGATTGCAGCTTCTTGCCTTCACTGATTTAGCAACCCTTTTCATCTCCCTTTCCTTCTTTCTTCCCCAAAAGCTGAAGATAACTATATATTCTTAATATTCAGGGCCAACAGTTGCCAGAATACACAGCAAAGATCTAAGCAAATCAAAGTGATAAATCTTTCGGTTTTCTTCTAGTGCTTTCTTTACCTAGTTTTTTGTAGGACTTTCCTGATTTTGAGTCAGAAGACTTCTATGAACCTGCTCCTTTCTTAGAGTTTTTTCTGCTTAGACATTGAAATTACACGTCCTCCTTACTCAAGATTTTAAAAAGGATATTTGTACCTACATATCTGTATGTATGATACATCCACAAATCAAAAGACCACTCGGATGCAGTATCTGGAAAATCACTGTAGCTATCCAACACAGCCTGTGTTGGCAAAAGCAAGCCCCATCTCTTTTCACGCCAACAGAACCAACATGTCTCTGCTGTAGTACAGTGAATCCATTCTAATGGAGGAGGTTTGTTCTCTGACATGAGCTTGGCTCAAGGTTTAATATTCACACATACTTAGCATGTAAATGCAACTGGAGACCATATGCTCATCCTGAGCATCACCACTGCAACTACTGGAAAGTCCCTAGTGGAGAACACCCTTTGAAAAGGTCATATTCTGCCACAGCTACAGCAGTCTGGGATAACAGTATCACCATCAAAGAAGCTACTCTTAATTCAGACACATGTCACTGCTGCTACGTTATTTCATACAGTTGGCTGGACTTGCTTACCAGCTGCTGAACATTTTGCATATCGATAGTAAATAGTTGTCTTCTGTTTCTCTGTGCAAACACATTAGACAATAATTGTAGCCAGGAAAACCCCCTCCTATTGTCAGGAGAATCGGGAACATTGAGTTATATGAAAATAAATCTGCCTGTACAAGCTGAAAAGGTACCAGCTTAGGCCAAACATTGTCTCTGAGATGGATTCATGGTGGATGTAGTCATATAGAAAAAGTGAGAATTAGCCTATTGCTAGATCCTGGCCCAGAAACACACTGGGTTTTTTTATACAATAATGGTAGCAAAGGTTTGAACAGGTTTAGCCTGTAAACAAAAGAAACACAGTAACATAGAGATCAGTGTGAAAATATGAGTCAAAAATTGAATTTACAGGGCTTCTTGAGGGAAGACAGAGCTGTCAGCACAATCCTTGACTGACTTGGAGTTTCAGCTGTTAACACTTCTGCTCGGTTTAGCACAATGGGACTCCACTCCCGACTGTGCCATTTAGTCATTAGCCATCATAATGTCTGGCACATTCACATTATTTAAATCAATCCTCTTTCTCTGTACTTAGGAAAACATTTAACATTTTAGTAACTTAGAGGCAGGACAGGAAAATAAGCAGCACTGAAAGGGTGGTGAATTTCTTTGTAACATGTAAAAGCTGTAAATCACTGTTACCTTCTTCTGACAGCTGTCAAAAGCATATGGTCTGGTCTTCAGTGTTCAGATGGGGCAAAGGAAAATAGTAGTGATTTCTGGGTATGATACAGTGAAGGAAGTTCTTGTAAACCAGGCAGATGCATTTGCAGGGAGACCTAAAGTCCCAGTCTCTGAAGATTTGACCAGAGGAAATATAAGTTGATTTTATTTTTCCTTATCAGTTTGACTTATTCAAAAAGTTTTTTCCTGCAGACAAAGCAGAAGCTGGCACATCACTTTGGTTCAGAGACTATAAAAGGCACTGGAAAAAGGGAGCAATGTCATTGAATTCAGTGCATTTATTCATATTTGAAACTATTGACAATGACAACAAAACAACCATAACTCTAACAATAACCACAACAATAGATAATGGATAGTGTCATGTCACACTTTCAGGATTTGGAACAGGGGCATGCATGCCAGGGAAGGCATTTCTAGCTCTCATGATATGGTTCTGGACTTCTGTTGTTTGGGGCTTATCATAGAACCTCCTTTTCCTGAAATAAGTATTATACCACTCCTTCTCATTCCAAGTGGTGACTAGTGCTTTTAAAATGTGACTGTGACAATAGAATGGAACATATACGGAATTGGGGATTTATTTTAATAAGGGAAATACTGTTTATTGAGCTGGGTTACAAATGAGAATTTCATGCCCACACTTCACTCTAAATTTGCTTGAGAGTTTCATTTTTACATCTCTAAAGACCCTTGGACAAATTCAGGAATAATTCTGCAAACATTTTAACAGTTGCATCTTTTGATCACATTATTGCAGGTAAGCTTTCTTTACACCTTATATTTTCCTTGGGAAAAAATATAACTAAAGTCATTAGTTACATGGTGTAACAATTTCAGTGAAAAAATTGACTGAGGGTCTTTTAAGATGCCACCTAAATTTTAAAGACATTTGCGCCTAGTCAGGTTTCTCCTGCAATTATCAGAAACATGAGATCTCAATTCAATTCCACTTCCAAAGTATGATGATCAGTTGTTTGAACTTGAATTTCCAATGCCCTCTTTCTTTCAGTGACAAGTGTCTCTCAGAGATACTGATTCTTCTTAAGATTTGACTAAATACCTCTTAAATAGTTTCTCTTCCTTTTTTTTGCAATAAACCTATTGTTGAGGCCTGAAAATACTTAAGGGAAAGTTGTTTTTTTCTGCAGCCAGATGCAATTTAGCTTGTTTTAAAAGTGACTGCTACTAAATATCTACATTATTTGTCTACAAACCAGTTGTTTAAAATCTTCTGCCATCTTGAAATGTTCTCTTTGTGTAAGGGCTTGGTTTTGCTCATAGTGAAAACTGGA
This sequence comes from Morus bassanus, assembly GCA_031468815.1. Taxonomy (NCBI): domain Eukaryota; kingdom Metazoa; phylum Chordata; class Aves; order Suliformes; family Sulidae; genus Morus; species Morus bassanus. Next base: position 112,058,577 of record CM062569.1, on the reverse strand, counting down.
AGGTGATGCGAAAATTCACTCTCACAACCTTATGAGGCTTTGGAATGGGAAAAAGGGCCATTGAGGACTGCATTGTGGAGGAGAATGGGTATCTGGCAGATGCCATTGGGTCACAAGAAGATGGGTAGATGATTCATTCTTTAAACCTCTAAGGTTTTGTTCAAGTACTCAGAGGCTTGCCAGTAACCTTCTCAAGTTCAGATCTTTTTAAGAAATGCACTTCAGGCTGAATCAACTTGATGAATTTGGCTCCTCTGGCATTTTTGTGTCTTGGCATGGTATTCTAACATTGAATAATAATCAATAAAGGCAATCAATCATAACAAATAAATAGCTAGAATTAGTATTAAATTTACATTTACAAATTACATCTCTTGTCACAATGTAATATATTCTTTTGTTCATTGTATAGGCAAGCCCCTTGATGCTAGTAAAATAATTAATGCAGGAGTTGCTAACATAATTGTGTCATTATTACTTGGAAAATGATTTAGCTACAAAGACTCCAGATCTGTGAGACTTCTACATTTGTCCAGTGAAAGCATGAGGCTTGCTGGGAAGCCTTTGGTTACAATAATGATAAACATTTTTATGTTGCTGTTCCACTGGATGCCATAGGAGTGTAGTAATACTGATAGTCAATTGTTTCTATTAAACAGAAAAATCTGAGACTCTGAGAGATAATAGGCTTACAAGCACATTCTGGGGCAAAACAAAGCTTGAGAGACAATCTGAGAATCTTGAAGCCAACAATCAAGCCCCCAGACTCTCAAAAACATACTTAAGCTATAGTTTGAAGAGTGCTAATTCTGGACTGAAAAAATCTGACCGCGTAGTGCATTCCCCAAAAATAGGGTTCACACGTATAAAGTGACCAGGCAAAACAGTATACTCTCAGAACATGGGGCAGGGAGAAGCTATAGGGTATGTGGTCTCCCTGTACAAGGAGCCCTGATACAAAATCTATTTTCCCATGCTTCTAGTACACTGAAATGTCTCAATGAGTAATAATTATTCTCTGATACTCACATGCAATGCTGCCGCACAGCAGGTTAATTTCTGTTCCTTTAGGCTTTGAAACAGAAAAAAAATGTTAGCGGAAGAGCTGGCTGAACAATAAAAAAAGTTGCTGGCCAACATTTCCATATCCCTGGTGGCAAGTTGCAGGTGTTTGCACCTGACATCTACACTGTTCCTGCAAAAGAGTAATTTGGGGCTGAGAGTTTTCCATGTATTCAGTGGTCCTTGATGGATTTTTCTACCATGAATTCATCCAGTCACTTTTTCATGTTCTAAAGAACAATATATTAATGTTAAGTCTTTGTCTTTGTATCTGTAAAAAGGGTGCAATATTATTAATTTGTTTCTGTAGTGTTTTCAGACCTCTGGCTGGTAAATTCTCTCTAACATCTTTAATTTTGTAGATGTACAACATCTTCCCACACCTTGGGTTCCTCCTAAGGGCTAACAAGCCTCCTCCTAAACAGAGATGAACTCCATGCTTATGTACAAGTTACTTTTGTAGAACATCTCAAAACCCTGGACAAAAATGATCAAAGAAGATTTATTGATGCTTCCTAGTTAAACAGCAGGAGGTAACTGAATCATTTATTCTAACATTTATGGTTATATGAAGATATTCACAATTTCCTTTCAGTCCTTATAATTATAGCTATATATCCTTAGGGAATCTATCTTTGACAAAACACATATAACGAACTGGTATAGTTGAACAGATATTTCACTCTGTTGTATTTGTATATGTATGATGACTGCTCCTTCTCTGGCATTTCTCCTGCTTTGCAGGTTCTGTCATTGCTCAATTAAGTTCCTATATGTCAGTCTCTGGCTAACTGGTCTATCATATCCACAACGCTCTACACTTTTTATAGACCCTATTTGTGTATTTTTAATTCTGCATGATATTTCAATAATGTTTTTTCTTTTCATACTCACCATCCAACATATAGCAAATAAATTTTTTTTCATAAAAGGGCTTATGGTACTCCCAATTCACAGGCCTTCTTTTTTGGATTTAAGTCTAGATGTCCTAGCTGAAAGCACATCCAGGGAGTGTCAGGTCTGGGCATTCCCTGGAGGGCTTATTCCATAGCACAGTCACGGAATAGCTCTTCATTTTCCACTTTCTGTCATACAAGCCAGTTAAAACTAAATTTTAGTTCAGGTATTTGCTAGTTCTGGCCTTGAATCACCATGCTTTTATTAAGGCAGTTTACAAGCTGCTGAATTTGACCAGGATTGAGAAAAATTTATATTCATGGTGCTTTTAAAGAAAGGCTTACATTAGGAGGTCCACAGAATATATCCACGACCTTCCTCCTCAGTCTCACTCTAGACAGCATTTGTGAGTCTCCAAGGCCCTTTCTGAAAAAATTTAATATAAAAAATTGCCTTTGACTACATTAACAGAGCCAAAGTCTAGACTAAACCAGCCAAAGTTGGTCTGGGATCCAAAAATTGAATGAAGTAGAGCAAAAATCTGAAAATTAAGAAAAATACAAATTTTATTGAAAACTGGAATGAAGGAATTCAGATTGCATTTCTATACATTTCTCCCCAAATGCAAGCATTTAGACAAAGGAAAAGAAAAAAAAAATCACCAGGTGGCTTTGTTATCATACCTCTGAACACCAAATATCGTCTCTCTCAGATGATTCTTGTACTCAATAGGCTTTTAAGAGCTACTGTGTTCTTTCCTCAGAGCTAGGATATGACATTTCAAGTGTTCTGGATTCCCACTGATCTTCCTCAGGATAAAAGCTGCTCAGAGGTTTTAATTTCTTCCAACTACTGAAGAAGCAGCTCCCACTGACTTTCTTATGGCCGTTCTGCATTTCGTTCCAGGGTGGAGGATCTGTGCTGGTGAGACTCTTGCCAAAATAGAGCTCTTCCTCTTCTTCACCAGCCTCCTACAGAGGTTCACTTTCCACCCTACCCCTGGAGTTTCTATCTCAGACCTGGACCTCAGCCCTGCTATTTCATTTAACGTCATCCCCAAACCATATAAAATGTGCTGTAACAAGTTCCTGAAGCTCTAATCAGCATCAATTTGTTTCAAAAATGTTTAAATTACTTTTTCATGAGATCTACCTTCTTAATTCTTTGGCCAAAATAATTCACAACATTACACCTTAATGAAGGTTTCCAGTACTTCTAAAACAAAGTGGTGGGGGCTTATTTTTTTGTTTACTGGGGGAGGGCAGAAGTGGACCAGAAGAGTGGACTAATTGATGACTGATGGATTAACCTATTATGTCACCTAATCTGGGCTAAATAATACAGACCCTCAGCTTTCACATTCTTACTTCCATTTTCACTTGGTAATGTATGTTTGTTGAAAGTGAATCCCCCAGAAATGCTCCCAAGTCCAGGTTTCTCCAAAGAGACATATGGACCATGAAGCTGTGCTTAGCTTCTACTCTCCTGCTTAAAGATAAGCACTGCAGAGCCTCTGTGGTGAATGTGGGATGCTCAGAGCTTCAGGTCAGAAGCTCTGACTCAGAGCTGAGTTCTGTTGTTCTGTTCAGAACAGAAGGATTGTGTGGTCCTGGCAGACAGATGGGTTTGAAGCTGGGTTGGATATACCAATGTTCCCCAATACCTCACTGTAGCTTCTCCCCTCGGCTCTTCTCCCTAATCCTTCCCCTCTTCAGGAGCATTCAGTCCCTAAGTCCCTGCTTCTGCCTGGGCAGTAATCAGTGCTGACCCTCTGTGGTACGCCTTAAAGCTCAGCTTTTCTTAGATTGGTTGTTTTACTTGGCATTAGAAGGACAATATTCCCTGTTCTGCTATTTCTCCTGAGAGTAGGTGTTGAAGCAAGACACTCATTCTTTCTCCTCGAAGGAAGCAGACCTTCAGGTACTGGAAGGCTGCTATAAGGTCTCCTGGAGCCTTCTCTTCTCCAGGCTGAACAACCCCAACTCTCTCAGCCTGTCTTCATAGGAGAGGTGCTCCAGCCCTCGGGTCATCTTCGAAGTCCTCTTCTGGACTCGCTCCAAAAGGCCCATGTCATTCTTATGCTGGGAGCCCCAGAGCTGAACGTAGTAATCACTTCTCAGGAAAAACCTTAAGCCAAGTTGACCTGAGTCTGGAGGGTCATAAAGGTTTTTCCTGAATATTCTGTAAATGGATAACCTCAGTAAATAAAGCATGCACCTGTGGCAAATAGCTGATGCTTTTGTAATGAACCTTCTGACTTACTACTAAACATTGCATAAACACTGTCTACAAATTCCAGCTGTCAGAGGGCTTCTGCCTCCTGGTGACAACAAAAGGAAGTTAAAATTGTCTGAGAGCCAAAATAGCCCTAGGTTGATACTGCCTCAAGCCCCCGCATCTGCTCTCTCCCGGTAGGCAGCATGGGACTCGAGTGGCACTCTTGGTTCAGGCCCAGCACCCTCAGGGTGCCACCCAGACACATCAGGGCTCATTGGCCAAGTGCTGGTGCAAAGACCGTTGTTGTTTACTGAGCAATCACTATGCGGTGGGTAGGGGACCATTCCTTCACCAAGCATTACGATGGTCACCTCTTTTCTATGTGCTTATTGCTTGTCCTGACTCTTCTATTGACTATGAAAAATAGAAAGTTTCTGGAATAGATATTGCAGTGAGAATTTCCCCCAAACCAAAGACTTTACACATCATTGGAAACCTGTTCATCACAGATCAGAAGGGGCCCTCCAAAATATTGCTTGTGTAAACCTTATTTTTCTTCATACTGTCCCACTGTGCAGTCAATGAGCATTTGTGGTGGTGTTCTCTGTCTAAACTTCAACCCAGGTGCAGAATGACATGTATTAAACCAAACTCCACCTAAAACTGCAATAGGAGGAAAACTTCAAATACTGCGTAATTAATTCTCTTTACTGTAAGTGCCCTTTTAACACATCACCATATAATTTCTGATTTCTCTCAGAAATATTTTTGGTGATTAAAAGGGATCACCCCAGTTATGAAGAATTCTTATCATACGAAGCATGACCAGAAAAGAAGAGGTTATGGAGAGGCACAAGATCATGTATGTCTCTGAGAGAGTCTGTTACAAGGACATCAAAATGTCTGGACTGTAGCCACAGCGTGCTCCAGTACTGAGTCTGTAGACCCCAGTATGTTACTTTTTCTTTCATGAAGGAAAAGCCATCTTCTCTTCACATAGCAGATGGCTCTTCACGCTCTTCCATTAACTGGCAATACTTCTAGGAGTAGGTGGAGAAGATAAATCCACTTCCATGAGAATTTCAAGATCTTCCCATCAACACCTTTCTGAAGGCAAGAAGATAGAAGCAGCAAAGCTCATATTAGTGCTGCAGTAAGCTCCCTGCACTGGTGATACAATGAGAGTTTTCAACCGAAAAGTCAACACTCTTGTCTGAACTGACCCTGCTCCTTCCTCCAGGACCTTTATTTGCCTAGGCAGCCTGAAATTCTGCCTTTCATATGGCAGGATCCTATGTTGCATGACCACCTCAGGCTCTTTTCTGAGGTAGCTCTGCTTGTCAAATGGTTATTTTCTGTCTTTAAACCAACCACTGGACGTAGTTACCTGGAAATTATTCCTCCCCTAGATAAATGTAGGATCTCCACGGCTTCTGTAAAAATGGTCTAATTGGGCTGAATGAGATAGAATCTAGAGGTAGACATCTGGCCCTATCAAAAGCAATGGCAGAATTTACCTGGATTTGAGAAAGACAAGGATTATAATCTTGATATATTCAGTTATCCTGAAATACTAGTCTGCCTCAAACCTAGATCGGCCTTTGAATCAGGATTGTATACATCTGTGCACCTGCTCACACACTAACAAAGCACTATCATTTCCTGCAATTCCCACTTTTCTATGGTCTTGCAGAAATTCTCTGTTGTATGCCAATAGCTCCATCCTGCCAGGAATCCCTGCTTTGCTCAAAGAATATATTCAGTTTTTAAAAATTGGTGATGTAGAATCGTAGCTTGGTTTCCCAAAACCAAATCTGCCAGCCCTGTATCAGTGACTCAGGTATGCACGCTGGCTTTCAAATGGCACTGCACATACAAGTGACATTCTTATCTTTAATGGAGTATGAAACTCATAAAGCTAAAATAATAACTGAATATTTGAATGTTAGTGAAATTAAATGTCTCAATCCACCTTTTTGCCCCCCTTTTAGACAATTTTGTAATTTTTAGTGCAGGATCTGCTGACAACTCAGAATTCTTTGTGCCCTAAAAGGACACATGCGTCCTACTCTGCTCCAGGCATATGTATTTAGCAATGGGAGGTGCCTTCCATTAATATCATCCCACCAGGTTCATACTGCAAGTCAAGTTACACTGTAACTAGCCCATGAATGTGTTGAGCATCACCTCCTTGTAGACCTGCAGGCATCCAGTCCTTCCAAATGTCTGTGTACATAAACTATTTACCTTTCTCACTCACCTGGGCTGTTGTTAGTTAACCCATTAGAGTGCACTGCTAGTGATGCCAAAGGATGCGAGGAAGAAAACCAGCAAGCCAATCAGTTTGGTACTCTGAGGTGAAGCTTTTAAACTAGGTGAAGCCAGAGCTCATACTATTTGAATTTTTAGCAGATTGACAGCTGCTCTTCAGAGGCTCCTTGGCAGCCATTTGGCCAGCAATATGCTGCTGCCATGCTTCTAGTCCACACTGTCTGAATTAAAGGAGATCCGAGTGACAGCGTTGACGTAAATCAAGCCAGCAGCTTAGAGGACAGGCAAACCTTGGAGGAAGAAACAGTCTCTTGGGTATTAACCAATCTACTTTTTTACTTGAATCTGTGTAGAATGCATTTTTTCCTCTCTTGCTTTCTATAACACACCTCCTGGGCATACGCTGTTTGCATTAAACCTTCACAGTAATGGAGCCAATTACTTAGCTTTCATATAGGACTAAGGACACCTTCGCTATCAGTATCGGAAGAAACAGGCAGAAAACATAATGAACAGGGCCGTGGTTCCTCCCCAGTCCCTTCAGAGCCTTTCTGTAGGCTTGGTTCTCTAAAGTCCTTTCCCTGAAATTCGTGGCTCATTCTCTCAAGTAGAGAGACCGACCTAACCTTGTCTCTCCAACAGGCTAACCCCTCAAATCTTCTTTCCCTTCCCCCCATGCCTTGTCTCTCTTTTTCTCCCTTTTGCTCTGTTTTCCAGACAAATTCAGGGACCAATCTGCACAGCTTTACAGGGTCCCCTTCCACCACCTGGACTCTTCCTTCTGCCTTTGTCTGTCCCTAATCTTTCTGCTCTCCTTCCTTTGCCAGACAGGACTGCTAAAACTGGTTCTCACTCAGGCTTTAGTTAATCTCTTTTTCAAAAGGAAATAGGACTCCTTTTATCCTGGAAATAGGACTCCTGTGAGGTGCTGCAATCACCGCTCCTTTCAGTTCAGTAGATAAACACAAGCTTAAGGCTAAATCTTAACAGTCCCCATTCAGTGTTTAATTCAGGTCTGTGAGGAACCTTACTAGCAGTGTTGGGTACACATTTGCACAGATATCCACAAAATACTGAAAATTCACTAGAAAGCAGCACCTGTAGACAAACATCCCCTTCACAGTCACATCCCGCTTCCAGTCACACCCATTCAAACGCAAAACGTGAAGCTGTGGTGCAAAACAGAAATGCCAATAGATTCACAGGCTCACAGGACTGCAGGATAATTCGGGTTGGAAGGGACTGCAGGAGGTCAAAGCAGAAGCAGTTGTGAGGTCAGACCAGACTGTGCAGGGCTTTATCCAATCTGATTTTGAATCCGGATGTATCCAAATACGGTTTTGGACATACACAGGTGTAACAGAAAGTAGAAGACCTCTCTGGGTCAAAGTTAAATGCCAGGATGGCATAATAAGCCTCCCACTATTCTGTTTTCCAGTGGAGATCTGACTTTGTTACACTTCTCAGGCTGAGGTCCAGGCTCTTTAGATGAGCTTGCATGGCATGACGCTTATTGCTCTGTTTTGCCATGAGCAGAAGGTACTGATGTGTTGTTGTGGAAGTAGTCTCCATGAGAGTGACAAATTGCTCACAAGGCAAATTATCACTAGAAGACCACCACTACCTTACCACTTTGCTTTTATCTGGGGATATGTTGGTAGACATGCTATAACATGGAAAGCTAAGAAATACTGATTAAATAACAAAGTCTAGTGATTCTTAAAATGTAAAAGATAATCAGTGTACTGGACCAGATGCCCTGTGAAGCAAGAGTCTCCCCATTTTAAACAATCTTCTGCAAGGTGCTGGAAGAGGTGGTCCAGACTATTAATTTATACAATACCAGGAGCCAACAGAAATACTAAAAGTTATTAATGTCCTCTGGAATCAACTGCCTTGATTAGCAAAGAATGGTGACCCCCAGCAAGAAAAATTTTCAGAGCTGCTCTTCCCATGCTACTGTGTTGGTAGTATCTCAAGACACATGCTGTCAGTTAAAAGCACATGCAATTGGCTGGATTCAGCTACAAATTCAGACACATAAATTTAGGTGTCTGACTATAAGTGTCTATACGTGCTCTCGTGACTTAATTCAGTTGTCTAGATCTTGAGTGTTGTTCGAGATGCTTTATGACAGCTGATGTCCAATGAGTAGCCCAGGAGAGTGTTGGTTTCCCATTGGGCCTCAGAACATCAGGAAGGTGTCTCAAATATTCTAAGATGCCTGAAGTTGGACTAGACACCCATGCCTAGGCAAGTAAGTAGAGGCTTAGTCTACATTGTCATTATTCAGTGGAGATCTCCTGAACACAGTCAGTGGAGCCTAGACAGTGATTTTACTTAACCTAAAGAGACACTTAGGTTTGTTCAGCAGTAATTGAACCCCGGCTTTTCAGACCAAATGACGCTGTCATTTCAGACACCGTACAGCATCGGGGATACCTGCACAGGGTTAACAAATGTGACATACGGGAAATGTTGCCTTCTGGATTGGCAGCTGCGGATAATGAAGGGTACGCTAGGGCACTGCTTCCCTTCAGCCAACCAAACAGAGCCCCCTGTTGTATTTTATACCACAGGAACCCGTTTTTAATAGTTGTGCTGCTCAAGGAACAACCTCTTAGTCATTATCCTCCTAGTAGGCTCCTGTGCAAAAACCTTATCGGCTTTAGCATATACAAGACTTCCACGTGGCCTTCAGTGATAGCACTCTCATTGTTGCTCCCAATGCACATCTATAGTTGGACACTCTTGACTGAAAAACAACGTAGGTATCTCGCAGCTTCTGTCTGCCCAATTTTAAGTGAGTTTTAGACTGGTGTGGAAACAGTGAGACTTACTTCCACTCTTAAAGGGAACATTTGCAAAGCATTTGAAGTTAATTTATTGATAGAATTGATGGAAATGACTTCTAGCAAGCCCTCCTGACTTGTGATAAAACACCTATGTGTTGAAGTTAAAATCTGCAAGACTTTTTATCCAGCCTTTGCATGTTTAGCTCTACCATGAGTAGAAGACAGACAGATAGATTTCTCTTAAGCATTAAGGAAACACATAGTAGAAAGGAAACAGACTTGTTCCTGTATTAGACATTAAAATACTTGTTTATAAAGTCTGTTTGATTCAGACTGCTCCTTGCAGGTTTTTCTGCTTCTTAATTTCACGTAACAATCTCTTTTAGACCATGTTAGGGAAAGGAGAGGCTTGAGGACTTATACCAAGACAGACAGATGGCTTTAGAGATGCTTTAGGTTTCTGCTGTAGATATCCCAGAAAATGGTTATACAGAAGGAATAAGTCTTCAGTCAGAAGCAGTACAATTACAGTTGAATTACAACAAAACTACTAAACTTACAACCATTCCTAAGTCTTTCAGATGTGCCATGAGCAGTTTTCCATGAGCAGAGAAGTCAGGAGCAGTTAATACCTTCAGTTTTAAGCTTACGCAGGAAACTCTGGTATGACTTCTGATCTCACCTAAGTTATTAAATACCACCAAAGTGCTCCTGCAGTGCACAAAAGCTGATCTGAATGTAGAGGTTTGTGAGGTTTGAATTCATATCAGCAAATGATCTGCTTGGCACATACTTACAATTATCCTTTTTCTTCTCAGTGGTAGTGAAAATAAAGTAGTCAATTCTCATTCTCAGTGCCAAGCTTCCTGCCATGAGGGAATTAAGAGCCTGGGATAAACTGAGACACGTTCTGCCAAGGAGAAAACCGGCCCCAAGCACCATTTTGAGGTGGCAGCCCTGTTCACCCTTTGCCCGATAGTTCGTTTATCCTAGACAGTCCAGTTGGATGATGCTAAATCACACTGCCCTTTTGATTTGGGCTTGATAACCTACAGTGGAAGGCAGAAGAGTCAGTAGAGAAGGAACATTGAGGTGTTATGGGAGAGCACATGCTCAAAGATGCTTTATTTGAGCATGAGGAAGAGTCGATACAGGATATGGATTGATATTCTTAAGAAATCTGTGGCTTGTAACTTACCTACTTGAAGCCAAGGTGGGTGAAATTGAAGAGTTTCAGGTGCTCCCCAGTCAAATCACACAAGTTCACAGCTCCAGGCACACTGAAGAGTGAACCTTCTCTGAGAAGAGTCCTCTAATCTCATCAGAAACCAAAATCTGATCGTTCTGCAACTCTGCCCGAGGGTATCCACCATCAAATAGGCTGAGCTAAGACCACCTCCTAATAGTCTGGTTCGGCTCCTGTTTTATGTTGCCCTGTTTATGTGTGCGTGACAACCCCAAAGTAACAACACCCACAGCCAGCCAGCCTATCATAAATCACCCAATGTCAGAACAAAAAAACCCAAATGTAATTAAAATAATTATGGCTTGCTCCCATATCTCTCTAGCCCGGTAACGCTGTGCTTCCATTGCTAGTGACAGCTTTGTGCTGCGTTTACAAGGCCTCAGGATTGAGGCTCAGCAGGTGCTCTTTGAATGCTCTACTTCGCTGTGTAATTTAGCATCTCCTCTAATTGACCATGTGTCTACGAATAATTATTTTATTTTTGTTATATCTGTACGGTACAACCACAGTTTCATACAGACAGCAGTAACAAGCAGTTATTCTATGTCAAATGAGATATGCATGACTAATACAGTGACACGAGAAATACAGGCCGAGTATGAGAGCAGAGGCCTTGAGAAATGGAGACATGGGATGCGGTGCAGACAAGTACAGGTACGGGGTGATAAGCGATGGGACACGGGAGAGCGATGAGGATGACAAGAGAGGAGGCTTGGCACGGCAGACCCCTCAGCTAGGAAGAACTGACCAACAATCAGCTCGGAAATACAGACCCAAAGCTGGACAAAAGTGGTTTTAGGAGTCACAAAGAAATAGCATTTAACAGACATAAAAGGCACTGTACTCTCCCCGCAAGGAGTGCTTCCTCTTTGCATTTAAACACTATTTTGAGCATAACAAATCACAATCTAAACAACTAGTTTTGGAAGGAAACGAAGAGACCACAAATCTCAATTCCAGGAGCTGACCACATCGGAATAATTGCAAAAGGGCTTGTGATTACAGCCTTTCTTGGGGAAACATAAGAAATGCTGCAAATAGCTAAGCAAAAATTCATCCTCCTCGAGTACCCTGTCTTTCAGAGGGTCAGCATGTATGATTAGAAGTACATCAACAATGAATCACTACCTTGTCCAAACCGTTTCATTGTCTTTGATGGACATGCGCTTCCCAGATTTGTTTACTTCTTTTTCACATCTATTTGTACACTTTTGCTTACACAGAATCTTCTGGCACTGTTACACACAGCACTTTACTTTAAGAACTTGCTGTCTAGCCACGAAACCGGCTATTCCCTCATCCCCGTGTTGTAAAAACCAATTCCTACTCGATGCTTACATGAAATGCTTTATATCTTTATTATTTCCTTCTTCAGTTACTGCTATTTCAGCTTTCCTTGTATAGAATTTATATCACATCCCTGACTCTTACTTACTGCTCTTCTCCACACTTTCCCCTGTTTTGTTTTTTTTTTTTTTTAAAAAAAAGGTATCTATGATGTGGTTCATGAAGTTCAAAACTCACATAGTAAACTGCTCGCAGGTAAGTCACCCTTAATGAAAGCAACAAGGAGCGTATCTTTACTTAGCAAAAATTAAGATAGCTGGCATGCTAGAAAATCATTAACCCATAGACGGGATTAAATTACTTTGGGGTAGTGGCTATGCCAGTAAGTGCTCCCCTTGCTGAGTGAGCAAAAAATTGAGAAATATTTCTAAATATTTATATACTTTTTCATGTGATTCAGTACAAAGCAAGCAGGTACTTAGTCTGGTTTTCCTGGTCCTAAATGTAGCAACTACAGAGAGGCTTTTAATATCTCATAGGAGAATGACTCATTAAGAGTACCAGCAGCTTGCAAATGAAAGAACAAGCGTTTGTGTGCTAAGTCACGGTAAGGAGCGCTGCTGCCTTCTAGCAGATAATTTGACTGGAGAAAGCACTTTATAATAACTGAATCTTTTAAGGGAGAGGTTCTAGCATAGAAAAAATAGAGGAGAGATTAAAGTGCTTAGACTAAATTTTAGACTTTAAGACTTTAGATTTAACTTTCTTCCTCTGAAGCTGAAGAATATCTGACAGTTAATGAAATATAAGGTGAGTACACAACTCTGAGACCAGAGCTTTGCGCTATAATGTTATCTGCTTTCCCCAACCATCTCAATAAACCAGGTGTGAATGTCTTCTTTTTTTTTTAAGCTGTGAATATAAAAATGTAAAAAAAATCCTGTACATTTGATAAAAATGATTCCATTTCCTGTCATGGAGGTTTTTCATTGGAAATAGTAAGAAAGTTCAACAGGGGATTTGCAACTGAGCATTAGATAATCATATTTTTACCATGTGTTTCAGGCTTAAAGAGGATTTAACTCCAAAACCAAAGTTAGTTTGGTAAGAGATACTGCCTTCACTGATTTACAGATGCGATATAAAAGTCCAAATATAATGGAAAAGGTTGCCTTATTCTATAAAAATGCCCAAATAAACCCAGAATCCATTTCCCTCCCTTCTCCTAAGACAGTATATATCATCATTAGACATCATCACAGGTCCAAAAAAAACTTGATTCATCACTTAAATCACTAGAGACCCAGAATGTATCTACATATTTATATACCAATACTCACAGAAAATGTTTTAACAGAAATTCAGCAGCCACAGCAGTAAAGCCGTGAGGAAGAAAAGAGTTTCCGTGATCACCATCCTGCTGCTCTACATTAACACAGGGTGCTGGCCTAGGTTATCTTCTGCAAAGGAGACTCCGTGTATTTTGGTTTCTCAGAGGAAGTCCACCTTCTCGTAGGTCTTCTCAATGAGGGTTAACAAGTTCTTCAAGTCAGCTGAATGCTGAATAGTGTTCATATCCTTTAAAACACCATTCTGATTTTTTATCTTCAAAATTTCTTCCTAAAGAACGAAAGAATAATAGACAATAAATAAAAAACAACTTTCACTGAGTCCAACAGAAATTTCACTTTCATGCAGCTTAGCTGCACTGAAACAGAGCTAAAATAAAAAAAAGATTCAAAGATGCAGAATGAGACAGTCTTCCTTCCAGCAGTTACAGAGATATATTTCAGAAATGATTAAAAGTTCCCTAGGACCACAGGGTTCCTAGGAAAAGGCATGTGATCCTTTAAATGGCAGGTTTTTGTTCTATTTTTAAAATGTAAGTGTATAGTTCTCAATGAAAAGAAGAAAAAAAAAGAAAAAAAAAGAAAAAAGAGAGAAAACTTCCAGATGTTTCAGAATTTTCTGAATTGCCCCCTCTGGCAGAGGTTAAGTGAGAAAAGCACATTCTGTTGCTTTTCTTCTCATAGCCAAGGTATCTCTGAAAATACATTCCATGCTCACCTGCAAAGTGGGTGCTTGTACACTGCGCTTTGGAAGTTCTGGAAGGCGGAGTGCTCCATTGCCATTTCCCTGGAATACCTAGGAGGGGAAAAAGACGGGGAAAAATAAAATACAAAACCAAATATCAGGCACACAAGTAGGAAAATAAGCTGGCTGTCATTATCCAACTTCCGAAAATTAAACTTCTGAATTTTGCAACTGAAGTTGGAAAGCTTGAAAAGATACGTTCCCAAAGGCAAATAAGGCCTTCCTTATAGGACTCTCTCTGCAGAAACAGCCTGGGTGCGATAGCTCTAGAAACACGTTCTCCTTAGAGGAATGCAGCAACATCCATTGGAAATACCTTCTTGGCCTCTTTTTCATCTTTCTCTAACTGGTTCTTGAGCACCTGGATTTTGTACTGCAGTTGCTGTACATTTTCTTCAATGCTTTCTGCTGATTGCTCAGCCTCTTCTATTTCTTCCTAAGACAAAATAGACACAAAACCAGAACAAAATTTACTTTAGAGACTTTACTTTTGCGTATAAGATACTGATAATCAGCATCAGCTGAGTCACTGAAAAAACATCCAAAAAGATACACTGCTTTGTAGCGAAGGTGGGTGACAGTGATGAACAGTGGACAACTCCTCCACAACAGCACAGGCATAGCCAGCAGTCCATCTACTAAAAAGTTACAACACACTGAGCAGCAGCAGACAGGTAAGAGATTTTCTTCCCTTCCTGGCCTTTCATACCTGCAGTTGTACCAAAGACTCTTTGTTTGTCTCAAGCATTTGCTTTTCTGCTGTTTGAAGGCTCGGGATATTCTTCAGGTTGCCCAGCTTCCCCGGAGGCACCTTTAAAGTCTTGAAAACTCTCAGCACCCTTTATTATAGAAAAAGGAAAGCATGACTTGTATGGAGTTCTTTGCAAAACAAAAAGAAAACTGACTAATGACTTCTCTGGGGAAAAACTAAACTCAGTTTAGCCCAGTTGCTGCCAGTGAAGTAAAAGGATCCAGACAGGAAGAAAAGCTTCTTCAATTGTTTTCCAAAATCACGTGGAATAGATGGCTAAGGATGGAACCGGGAACAAGAAATCCCACCGCTCTAACCTTTGCTCTTATGCTGATACTGTGTGGTTTCTATTCCACTGGCCTGTACACTCCCTGACTGTAAACTGACATTAACTAATATTTTTCCAGCTCTGATCTTTCTGCTTTTCAAAGTAAAACTAAGATTTAAAAGCAGCATTTTTAACTGCTTCCAAACAAAGATCATTTTAGCAAAATGGTTTTGTGAAACATGATATATAGTTTTATGCCAGAGGAAGAGTTTTAGCTTGCTCTCAAAGGTCCTTCTGATTCTGAGGAAGATCTGAATTCTTCCAAGTTGGACCTGTCTGTTAGATACACCAAACTGCCACAATTTCCATGCATCTCAGATGATATTGCAGGAGTTTGGCAACTCAGAAACTAAACATGTCACAAATTAAACATAAAAAAGCCACCCCCAAAAAACCCACATTATGAAAGACTAGCTCCTCATGTTTGAATCTTGAGGTACTGTAAGAACAAAGAAAGCAACATATAGGCTCAGGCTCTATGTTGATAAAAGCCTGGTATACCAACACAACACACGCACACAAAAATTCTCAGACACTCAAGCATAAAAAATTACTCCCACAATGACATAAAAAGTCTACAAGTTATGCCCCAACACAAAATTTCAACTCTCTTTGAAGTAATTTCAACAGTCAGAAAATGAATTAGCATTTAAGAAAATTTAGCTGTAACTGCTCCTGCCACTCTCATGAAATGGTAACAAAATAAACAGCTGCCCACAAATTTAAACCCTGTATAAAGAGTACAGATTTGATTCAAGGAGCTCTTAAGAGTACCTCCTAGGTTCTGTTACTCATGTAGAAGTAGTTAAAGTGGGTCTTTCAACAATTCTTGCTTGTCCACTTCAATCAACATACCGTCAAGATATTTCCCTCCTTGATTTTGCATCAACTCTTCCTTCCAAGATTTCCTAAATGTGATTGCTCCCAGGAGCAATTCTGTAAGCATGGTACAAAACAACTGGGTAAACTGTGACTAAATCCCTTCTCTCCCTCTTTTTTTTTATTTTAATCATAATTTCTTACCTTTCTTTCAGTAAATTGAGGTGCTTCTGAACATCACTTTTTCTCTCACTTTCTTGGCACAAAACAGATCTGGAAAGAAAATAAAGGCAGAATTTTCATCACAAAGCCTGCAAGCATAGAGAACACATCAAGTGAAGTGAACGCAGTCAGAACATCTCTAGCTAAAAATTTCCACCTTCAGATAGAAAGTGTTATATTATACCAGACAAAATACACACAGCCAGCTATATTGCCCCAAAAAAACTCCAAACGTTTTCCAGTTCAAGCAATGTTATGATTTTTACTTTATTCCTTGTGGAAACAGAGAACCACCACCAGGATATTTGGCACTTACAGTATTATTGAATCCATTACAGTTTCCAAAAACTGCCTACTGCTCTCTGAGAGAGTCTGCCAAGATTGTCTTTCAGCACTGGTTAGCTTCACCTTTTTTGAAGAACCTTTTTCTCCTGTTAACACAAAAGAAAAACGGAAAAGACATGATTTGTCAAATCTGGATTAATAGCTTTGTGACTCAATTCAGTCAGGTTGTAGTCAAAAGGTGTAACCGTCAAGAGTTTTCCATGTCACAAAACTATCAGGTCAAATCTATCCACATTAGGTGGTACTTATTATTTGCAAGTCACAAGTTGTTTAAAAAGCACAAAACAGAAAAGGTTCTTTCTTACAGCAGTTTCATTCCAAACAGATACTGTCCCAAAATCTTTGGCGATATAAGTGAGAAAACCCAGAAAGAAATTAAAAAAAAAAAAAAAAGAGTGGGAATATACATAAGTGAGAAACTCAATGCAGCAGGGGCTCAATCTCATTTGTACGTTCAACACAACACATGCCAGTCTTAAGACAGAAGGTTAAGAGAGAAGACAATGACCTGTGGGGAGAAAGTTAAAATATTCTGGGTGCTTGTGGTAGAATTTTACAAGACCACTACTTGCAAACAAAAGCATATGATTAATACGTTCATGTACAACACATACAATATGAATGCACACTGCCTAAGAGTGTACTGCAAATATGTGCTGTTACTGTCCAGAAAGAAAACTTTGAAACTTATTTCAGTGACTCTCAGACGTCTATGATTTCAACATAGCAGTTACTATTTTTACTTACAAACCTAAGGAAAGAATTGAATCCTACCTGCAGGGGAATAGTCCCCCTGTTCCTTAGCTTTTCTTTTGACTGCCTGAGTGACCTGTTGAAAAGAAAAATTTACAGCAGATATGGTAATTTTGAAACATCCTCTGATGTGCAACCATTCATTTACTGCTAGCAACCCGCTATAAAAAGGCTGTGAAGGCACTTCAGTGCTTGGGAGAGGTCTGTTGCTATTGACCACGAAAAAGCTTCTTTTGAACTGTGAAAGAGTAATTCATCAACACTCAAGCAAGTTAAGGAAAGCAATTCACTCTTGTTAGTTCCTCTCATTCAAAGAATGAGGTCATGAAATAAGAAATGCACAAGATGTTTAGCTATCCAGCTGCATCTTGAGATCATGCTGTTCATAAGCTAAGTGATTAAGCTCTCTCTGACAGAAAGCTGCCTAGTCCAATCCTGAGATACACAGAGGATATTTTCCAGAACTGAATAAATGTAATCTGAGCTGATTTTAGCACTCTGGTCAAACAGATGCTGTGCAGCTCTTCAAAACTGCGCAGGTAGCTTGCCCTTTTATTAATCATCAGGCAATGCTTCCCTCTACTTGTCACAGGCAACTAGAAGTTCTGGAAACTGGGGTGCAGCTAAGGCAGTGGGTCTCAAAAGAGCTGTTCACACTGGGCATTTCCTCAAGAGGACTATGTTTAGTTAATGAAACATTCTCTATAAATTCCAGTAAAAAACTGGGCAAAAATGCCTCTTTTTTTTTTCTTTGGTTACTTTTCTCATTTGTTTGATGCAAAATAATTATTACCTTTCTTTTTTCACCTTGTTTTCTTCCTTCTCCATCTGTTCGCTTTTTTTTACTGGAAGACCCTTGCTGATTTTGTGATTTAAATGGTTTTTTTGCTGATCTGCCACCAGTGGTCTCCCCCATTTTACTGGAAGATGCATGGTGGCGCTCCATTATCTGTAAACCAAATGGAACAGGAGAAAACAAAAATATTAAAACCCAGCAATTACAATCCATACAGCACAAACTACACACTAACGTGCAAAATGATGGAAATACCCAGTGCTAAATGAGCCCAAATGTTTTCATATTTGCTAACCCAAAGCCTAAATCTTGCATATTTATCTAAGTGCAGGAGCACTAAACAAGCATTCCCATTTGCTTTTTAGACAAGCCTTTGCGTGTTTCACATCTCTTTCTAAATTTAAAACCCAGCACATCTATATGCCAAAGAGCAACAATAGCAATGCATCGGTAACTGCACTCAGAACAGCCTGATTTGTTCTTAAAGACCTCCAACAATAGAAATTCTTTATCTTTGTAATGCAGTTCAGTGCAGACATCCTATCACCAGAACCTTTTACCCTAGCACCTAACCATAACGTTCCTTGCTGCAGTTTAAACCTGTAGTTTCTTTTCTCACTCACTGTAGAGAAGGCGGAAAAAGAAGTCACACAGAAGAGAGTAACCATTACACCCCCCAGCCTTCTCTCTTCTAAGCACGACTCAGATGTATTGTTTTTCTTTCATCCCCTCAGGCCACTTCCTCCCTCACGCAGAGGCCCCGTCACAGCTCGCAAGGCGACAGTCGCGACTCACACCAGCTAAATAACCCATGCCTCTCCCCCACTCCCCCCAGTAACTACCATAATGCCGAGTCCGTGGTCTGCTCCTCATGGCCACCTACGCCTCGCCATATCGCGACAGCGCTAGGAGTGCACCTCAGAGGCGCGGACCACAACTCCCGGCATGCAACGCGGCCAGCCCCCCGCTGCGGCGCGGACCCGCCAGGCGAAACGCATGCTGGGAGTTGTAGTCTTCCTCCCACCGCCCCCCCCACGACTCCTGCGCCCCGCCACTGTCCCGATAACCCCGCAGGAGCCCCCACAAAGCCCCCCGCCGGCTCATCCCGCCCGCCCGGGACTCACCGCCCCGGTTCCCGCCCGACGCTCCCGACGGTTCCCCCGTTAGGGCCGCCCAGCCCTCCGCAAACCGTTTTCCCCGCGCACCGGAGCGCATGCGCACTGCGCCAGCCCCGCCGGCGGGAGGGAGGTGCGCGGCGCGGCTCCGTGCGCATGCGCGCTGCCGCCGGGCTGTGTCGGGGGCCGACAGCAGGTAGCGGCGGGCGGCCGGGGCGCGCTCCCGTCCTCCGGGCGGGCAGGGCCGCCACCCCCCGGGGCCGCCCCCCCGTACCGACCCCCCGTCCCCGCTGGCCGCCGAGGGGGGCGTGTTGGGGGCGGGCTGTGGCGGCGGGGGGCCGCTGGGCGCTGGGCGCGGGCGGGTCTGTCAGGGCGGTGCGGGGTTGCCGGGCCGGCGAACGGCGCTGTCAGGGCCCTGCCGCCGTCCGGCTGTGGGTGCTGTGGCGTGAGGGGCGGGGGGCAGCTTGTGGTTCCTTCGGGGTGCGGGGCCGGGGGGTCGCGCGGGGAGCCGTGCAGCAGCGGAGGCAGAGGCTGCCTTCCATCCCTCCGGGCTGCGGGACCGCGTCTCTCAACGGCATCCGGGCTTGTGTCAGCAATGGTGTGGGCAGCAGGAGCAGGGCAGGGATGGTGCCCCTGTGCTCGGCACTGGTGAGGCCGCACCTCGAATGCTGTGTTCAGTTTTGGGCCCCTCGGGACAAGGAACACATTGAGGTGCTGGAGCGTGTCCAGAGAAGGGCAACGAAGCTGGGGAAGGGTCTGGAGAACAAGTGTGATGGGGGGCGGCTGAGGGAGCTGGGGGGGTTTAGCCTGGAGAAGAAGAGGCTGAGGGGAGACCTTATCGCTCTCTGCAACTGCCTGAAAGGAGGTTGTGGTGAGGCGGGGGTTGGTCTCTTCTCCCAAGTTACTAGTGACACGACACGAGAAAATGGCCTCAAGCTGTACCAGGGGAGGTTTAGATTGGATATTAGGACAAATGTCTTTACTGACAGAGTGGTCAGGCACTGGAACAGGCTGCCCAGAGAGGTGGTGGAGTCACCATCCCTAGAGGTGTTCAGAAAACATGTAGACGTGGCACTTGGGGACATGGTTTAGGAGGCCTGGTGGTGTTGGGTTGATGGTTGGACTTGATGATCCTAGAGGTCTTTTCCAACCTTAACGATTTTATGATTCTTTGCGAGGAGCTGAGCGCTCCTCTGGTGCTCCTTCATGCTCATCAGATTATATGTATACCACACGTACCATATATGTCATTAAAGCAGCTGTGTGAAGCATGTTGCTGCAGCACTGTAACAGTGGTAGAGATGCTTTCCAGTTTTATGCAGACTTTCTCATAAAGGTGTTAGGGAAGTGTGTGTTTCCAGGGAGTTGTGAAGGAGATGAGGCAGAGAGGAGGTGACTGGCCCTTGGAGCAAAGCTGTAAAGGTTTTGGCTTGGGGAGGAAGTGCAGGGATAGGGTACAGAGAGCAGAAGCAGAGTAGTTTACAGCTTTCAGGAGTTACTGAATTATCCACCATCTCAATCTCATGCATGGTGAGATGAGCTCTGCAGCTTCTATTATCCCTGTGTTCTTGCATACTGCATTTTTTTGCTCCTTTCTTTCTTAGTATAGCTCTGATTTTCATCCAGCCCAAGCCACCTTTTCCAAAGTGTATGACATGTCAGCAGTTTTCTGACAGTCCAGTTCCTTCAGAGTGAAGATATTGAATGTCCCTCTTTGACATAGAGGAATTTGTAGATGAGAGAGAGTTGGGAAGGTGAGCAGGTAGCTAGGCATGCCATCTTCATGCATAACACTGACTTTTCAGTGACAGATAAATGATGGTGCTTCTTAGGGACTGAAATGAGTTACACATTTCATATGTGGATATAGATGAGTTGCAGGAATGTTTTCCTTAGCTAGAGGAAAACGTAGGATTTTTTCTGAACTCTGTTTTCTGCATTGTCTGGTTGAAAGGCAAGGGGAGGGGGTGTCTGTCAAATCAGTAAGTGAATAAATACAGTTACGTTTTTTCCTGGGTAATTGTTTTGGCTTTAGCAAACTGCTTGACCTCTCCATGCTCACTTCTCCCCTGTCAGATTTATATGATAATAATGCAAAATACGTGTTTTTGTTTTCTTCAGGTTACCCCGTACTCACCAGCCAGTGGGCAGACATGCTAAGAGCCAAGGATGCTCTCCTGCGCCTGCGGCCCCACCAGTGCACATGCCTCGTGCAACTTCCAGCCTGCAGGCTCGTGTGGCGTTCGCTGCACAGGCAGCCGCTGCACCCCGAGTGGGCTGCCCTTGCTGAAAAGCAACTGAAGGGCAAGGATCCAAAGGATTTAATTTGGCATACCCCAGAGGGGATCGACATCAAGCCCTTGTACTCCAAAAGGGACACGAAAGACCTCCCTGAGGAGCTGCCAGGGGTGAAACCTTTCACTCGAGGACCGTACCCAACCATGTACACATACAGGCCGTGGACTATCCGCCAATATGCTGGCTTCAGTACAGTGGAGGAGAGCAACAAGTTCTACAAGGACAACATTAAAGGTGAGACAGCTGATTTGGGAAACAACATTGCCTTGCAAAGCAATGGGGAACATTCATATGGTGAATTTCATGGCAAATGTGATTATTCCACCTTGTGAGCTTTGATTTCTGATAGGCTTTTCCCAGTATTTCTTTACTACTGGGAAATTGGATCATTTCTGAAACTGTCCTTGCTTCATTTTGCTATTGAGGTGGAAAAATGAACACGTTAAATGCTATTTTTAGTTATTCTGCCTTGACACTGACTGAGACAAAATTTGGCTGCATCCCAGGATCCAACCAGCAGAGATCATGGAGCACTTGACACTCATTTTGTGACCATTAAAGAAGATTATAGTGGAAAAATCTGTTGAACTTTGGCACTTAGCACTTCTGGTGTTAGGGCATTCTGACATTTTGGGTTTCCATCTCATGTTGTAAATTCTAAATGAACTCATCTAAATACATATGAATAGTGTAATTCATGGTCTACTAGTAAAGCCAGCTTCCTAAAAGCATTGGTATTTTCCTTATTTGAGAGTGCTTTTCCCAGTTTTTCTGCAGAGTATTGTGCTTTGTAGCGATTTGTTTAACTAATAGCCGGAGTGTCATTGTAATATACTATTGAGTTAGGCACTGTAAAACCACTACTAAAAGCTGTTCTTGGTAGACTGAAGCATTAGTTTTACACAAGCCGTACATCTTGGCAATTGTTTGAAGCTAATAATACCTTACCAGTCAAAACAACAGACCACTGAAATTTGCCTTCTAAGTAATACATCTGTGATGCTTTTATTTCCCACTTTACAGGCCTTCCTACTCAAAACTTTAGGGCAGAGGAGAAGAGTTGTTTGGGGATTTTTACCTCTTGCTGAATCATGGTTAGCTAATATGAAGCAATATTAGCTGCTGCAGTATTCTTGCAAGTATTCTTGATTCTTTCCATTTATAAAACTCTCAGTAAATTAAGAAACTGTAAATACAAGGAGAGGTTTGCAAATATGCATTTCAATAGAAAAATTGTTCTGAATATACTCTGTCTTACTGCTGAACGTTGCTGCTGAAGCAGAAGTGCTAACGCTTAGATTAGCTGGTAGCACAGCTCAGTTACTCAGGAATGTTTGCTGCCACGAATTTTTCATCTTTATTCGAGTTTTGACAATGTGATAGTATAATTTTATCCCTGTTGTTGTGTTAATGGTTGTATTAATATTGAATTATTTAGTATAGCTTCTGAATCTGACCTGTTTGTAAAGCATTTTTAATAATTCAGGTAAAACCTCCTATAATTAGAGGAATGCTAAAAATAATTAATTATCAGTTCTCATAATTGCTGAAATTTCTATTGCTTGAAGCTAGGCAGAAATTTAATTTTTTGTTATTGTGCTTCAGAGCTAACACCTAGCTTTTTAGATCAAAGACAATAGCTGATATCTGACAATTAAGACCTCTGCTGATATTGAGAAGTGGACTTGCAAATGCAGTAGATAAAGTTACTTGAGGAGCAGCAGTGCTGGTCGGAGGGTGAATGCCTGGTGTTAGCACTGAGTTTCAGGTACTGCTTTCAGGTCGGAGCGGCCAGTCTGTCAAGAGCTCTAACTGTCCTGTTCCCTGCTTTATATGAGTAATTTTCTCTTACTGCAGATTTAGTAATGCATCACTTCACTTTAGGAATAAACAACATATGTCAGTGGAGCCAGGGTAACAATCAGTGTCTGTGTGTTTAATTTGTGATAAAGAGAAGTAATGTGACGTAGTTTATCACACTTTTGTTTCCACCTAAGCTAAGCAGGGTTTCTGTATGTAAGCCCTGATACTGTCTGTCTGTGCACATTTGTAACTTGTGGCTAAACTGTTACGCAGTAATTTGTTAAGCACGGTAAACTGATTGTGTGGCTGAACCAGAACTACTACAATATTTTTTTTCTCAATTCAAAGCTTTTTCATTTAAAGTTTAAGACTAGAAGACCTTGGACAAGTTTGGGGAGGGAAGAGCGTTTAACATCC
Organism: Morus bassanus; assembly: GCA_031468815.1. NCBI lineage: Eukaryota > Metazoa > Chordata > Aves > Suliformes > Sulidae > Morus > Morus bassanus. Next base: position 112,035,061 of record CM062569.1, on the reverse strand, counting down.
AAAATTGATTTGTCGTCCAAGCTTGGATGACTGGATGATGTAAAATAAAATTAATACATTTAGATCCAGTCCTAATGCAAATCTGTTTAACGCTTCTGAATCTCTCTCTTTGTTGTTTTTTTTTTGTTTGGTTGGTGTTTTTTTTTTCCATTTTCATTTAGCTGGCCAGCAGGGATTATCTGTTGCTTTTGATTTAGCCACCCATCGTGGTTATGATTCAGACAATCCACGAGTTCGAGGAGATGTTGGAATGGCTGGAGTTGCCATTGATACAGTGGAAGACACCAAAATCCTTTTTGATGGAATTCCTTTAGACAAAATGTCAGTTTCTATGACAATGAACGGGGCAGTCATTCCTGTGTTGGCAACATTCATTGTAACCGGAGAAGAACAGGGAGTCCCTCAGGCCAAGCTGACAGGGACAATCCAAAACGACATCTTGAAGGAGTTCATGGTCCGAAATACGTACATTTTCCCCCCAGAACCATCCATGCGGATTATTGCTGACATCTTCCAGTACACCTCAAAGGTATTCATTGTTTAAATATATTTACTTCTGTTATTATATCTAGTTAACTATTTATGAGGCACTCTGGAGAACAAAGCAGGAGATGGGAAGACCTGTCATAGTGAAGAATGATGTGGTTGTGGAAAGGGCTGGCAGGAGAAGTTAAGATCCCAAATCACTTAAGGCATAAATTTTAAGATTTTTAAGTCAATCCAAATCAAAGTCAGATTAAGATGAGCGTCAGCCTGAAAGGATGGCAGGAAGCTTGGAGATGAGGAACAGACAGGCTGTTCTTTGCATAGAAAGGAAGAAGCCACATGTACTTAAGAAGTGTTATTCAATAATTCAGGCATTAATCCTGTAAGCAGGAGTGAAGAGGTGAGAAATCTTGAAGGAATTCTGCTGTGAAATGGAGCATTAGAAGCAGATAATGAAAGGAGTGAAGTCCTGAACTGATGAGTGGAAGTTCAGTACTGTCAGTTGTTTTCTTAGCTGCGTTTTCATTGGAGAGGTGGAACACAGCCTGTAATCGAGAAGGAGACTAATCATGGTGGGTGATAGTTTAAGCACAATGAATAGTGCAAAAAGGTAAAAGTATGTTAAATATACATCTGCAAACACCGTTTAATAGAGATGGGTTGTATTCGCAATCTACAAGGAATAGATAGTTTGTAAATGTTGGTAGAACAGTTATCTGATCCTCCCCTCGTCTGCTGTCATAGAATCATAGAATGGTTTGGGTTGGAAGGAACCATTAAAGGTCATCTAGTCCAACCCCCCTCCGATGTCGTACCGTGTTGTCTTTTGTTTTTGCAGTACATGCCAAAATTTAATTCCATTTCAATCAGCGGATACCATATGCAAGAGGCAGGAGCTGATACCATTCTGGAATTAGCTTATACTATAGCAGATGGCTTGGAGTATTGCAGAACTGGACTTAAAGCTGGCCTTACCATTGATGAATTTGCACCAAGGTGAGCTAAAGAAATTTGCAAGTATAAAACTCACTTTTGGTAAAACCTCTAGAGTTTAACATCAAATTCAGTATTTTTGCACGTACAAGCAGTATTAGTAATGCTGACATTGTAGATAGGTTTTGTTTTGGTTTTGTTACACAGTTTCAGCAGTAGGAAGATATCTGGTCCAACAGACACTTAGGCTGCATCTACGCTAATAAACTGAATAAAGCTCATGCACAAGCCCAAGCATTGTCGAGGCCTGCTGTGACAGTTGGTCTCTAAGTCAGAAAGAAGATCCCTAAGCTGTTATATCTAATACAGTTGTAGCTTTAGGATTGCAGAATGCAGCAAGAGCTCTCGCAGTTCTTTTATACTGTAGTATTACTGATTTTTTTTTAATTAGTATTATTTTGAAATATTTGGGGAAAAATGCTTAACAAGGGGAAGTTCAGGTAATTCAATTTACTGTTGCAAATTTCCTAAAAATAAAATTTAATTTTAAGCAAAATGTTATATTTTTGTATAGTTACTGCCAAATGAAGCAGAATCCCAGTTTCAGTGGTCTAGTTAATTTACAGATTTCCGAACTATATGGTGAGTCTAAAAACCAAAAGGTGTGGTTCAGGTAGCCTGTTGCACATTCAAACTGTAGGAGTCAGCTGAATTAACCTGTTTCCAAGATCTGTGGCAAAATCAGAGTGGATCATGTAGACGAAGATACAGCCTTATTTTCAGACTTTCTAGTGATGGAGAATCTGTAAGAGCCTTTGGCAAAATTAGCTTGTTTCACTAGCTAATTCACTGTTTAAAAAGTACAGCTTTAGTATAATGTGTTTTACTATGCATTTTTACATTTATAAATCACAGAAGCTGTTAAGTAGGAAAAAGTAGATCAATCAGTCTGTTCCCTGATATGCTATTCAGTATTGAACTGATGTTTGATTTGGATTTTGATTAAAAACATCAGGAAAAGGATGAAAGCATGCTTATAATGTGTAAAGTCTTCCCATTATAAGGAGTTTGTGTGTGTAACTACACTAGTAGATTGTGTCCAGGAGCATTCCCTGGCACTAGAGTCTCACTGTCTGTATTAGTGACTTGCTGGAACACTGCTTCACCTAGGGCTCCCCCAAAACAGTCCCTGGGGACAGTTTAGCAGCTCCAGGGACCATTGTCGCTGGCAGTTCGCCTGCAGTCACCTTGTTTGGAGGCTAAGACAGTTTATTGGCATGAATGTGTATCATTCTGTAGCAACTGGCATCAGTGTCCAGGAACATTCCCATCATCTTACGTCTGGGTTATATCTGTAAAAATAAATTAATCGGAGACCTTGCTGTAGGACTTCTCCTTTACTGAAACAGAGTTATTAGAATGCTTTAATGTTTTGTCCTGTTCGTGTGCTCTTATTACAGGCTTTCCTTCTTCTGGGGAATTGGCATGAACTTCTATATGGAAATAGCTAAGCTGAGAGCTGGGAGGCGGCTGTGGGCTCACCTGATAGAGAAAATGTTTAAGCCCAAGGATCCCAAATCTCTTCTGCTGAGAGCTCATTGTCAGACTTCGGGCTGGTCACTCACTGAGCAGGTTAGAAATTGGACTCTCATCAACTTCCTCATTTAAATGTTTTCATGGTGTATATCTTAAAGGGGGCTGCTGGTTTTACTCATAAAGATGCAGCTTTGTGAAGGAGGCAACCTGTCTTACTCTCAGTCTGACAAATGCACATGCTAGCATTGGATACATCTTTTTGCTTACGCCACATGAAAAGTCACGTTGATTGCCAGCAGCATTGCTTCACAAAATGCTGGTTTAAGAAATACATTAGTATTCTGGATTGCCCAGTAGAACTCAGGTGAAAGGGCTGAAACTAAAGGCTCAAGACTGTATTCACAAAAGGATTCCAGTGTGGTGGTAGGCAGAGTCTCAGTGCGTAACTTTTCATTGTAGGGCTTCATTTTCATTCTGGAATCATTGTCCTAAGCGTGTGCTCTCTCAGTCTAGTGGATACTGAATTGAGAATAGGATCCAAACCTGCTAAGTAGAGAGAGAATTGCAGAGAGGTGCTTATATGAATTCAGGACTCAGAAGATGAAGCGCTCTCTTGGATTTGTCCTGTAAGTTATCCTTTCAGAATGCAGCTGAATAAGGAAGTAGAGGCTCGTTTTTCTCAAGATCACTGGCTTGAGAATTCATTTGAGCATCCAAGGAAGCCGTTCATGCCCCTGTCTCTCTCTGCTGAAGAGTGAAGTAATGGTTACAGCTTGTCTGCTCTTTTGAAACTGGGTGCACTTTATCCTTTTCCTGTTGAGTTATATCACTTCATAACAAGAAAATAAATCATTAGACTGCATGTGTAGTTTCCCAAGTGAGGTCAGAGCTGGATTCTAGCTCTTATTCCAAGGCATGCTCTCAATCAATTTTATGCAATAGAAGTTGTTTTTATGTTGTGATTGCAACCATTGTTATTTGACTTCTGTGCCTTAGATTTATTCTTTTTTTCAGAGGAAATGTAATGTTTACCTACATTACAGGAAGGCAGTAAAACTAAAACAATGGCATTTTTTGAACAGTAGCCTTTGCAAGTCCTCCAATTAAAAATATCGTATGAGTGCAAAATATTAATATACCAAAAATATGACCAACCTTCTTCCAGTGTCCAATGTAAATATATTTCTGGCCAGACCATAACCCTCCTGCCTAAACATTGTTTGTCTTAATATAGCTCCTCAGTGCCCAGTGTTTGCTCCTTATAGGTTTCAGAGGGCAAATATATTTTCCTTTGGCCTGCCTTTAGATAGGTATCCACTCATAAATTAGGTTTTACATTCTTGCTCATCCAAATCACATTTTTCTGTAATTCTTTAAATGGAATACTTGAACCAGATAATAGACTCCAGTGTGGGTAGAATTATTGTGTCCTTGTAAAATAGTGATATTAATTCAATTTCTTTATGGAAAATAATTTAATTCACAGATCTCATGATTCATTTTGCCTTCTTGAAGGTCATATTACATTGGTAGCTCTTAATTATTTTGGATGCATTTCATCCGAACTAAGCATGTCAAGAATTAGGTTTGCAATCTGAGCTACTGTTAAGTTCCCTCAATTATCAAATGAAATAAGATGAGCAAATGCAGTCGGTGAATCTTCACTCTTCCTCAAAACACAAGTCAGCCCCTCTGGAGATCATGATAATTCTTCTTTGACTGTAAAGGGGCATATAGACAACTCAACTATCTAGATAGATAAAAAGAGCAGAGACAAATTTTCAGCTAAAGGCTGAGATTATATTCTGTGATAGTGACTCTGTTTCTACACCTTGTACTCCAGATTATCTGTTTGTGTTTTGGTTAATATCCCAGTTCTCCCATAGATGTCTTTCAATTTTATAGCACCAGCAAATTTCAACAGTAATTCCTACCTTAGTGTAATGCTGTCATCAATGAAAATATTAAGCACATTTAGTTCGAAAATGCATCTTGACTAGTAGCATGTCTGCCAGATGTGCTATTCGCTCCTCCGAGACTTCTGGAATCCCAGGATGGAGGACATCAGGATTACCTGTTCCATCCTCTCCAACTTGGATTCATTAAGTTCTTTGAAACACCACTAAATATAAGTCAGGCTTTGCCTTATAACTCATGCACTGATGTTTTTGGCTTTCTTTATGGATTAATCTTTTTATCTGAGATACTGATAAGTGATATATCAGTTTGATTGGATGTTTATTACTGACTGTTTTCTTTTTCAGCTTTTGTTATGATTACAGTGCTCCTATTGGGAGTCTTGCATTCATTTCATTGCAGTAGTGTATGTGTGACTGAACAGATATGACAGAGCTTCAGAGCTCTTCTTTTCCTTCCAGGATCCCTTTAACAATGTTATCCGTACTACAATTGAAGCAATGGCTGCAGTCTTTGGAGGTACACAGTCTTTGCATACAAATTCATTTGATGAAGCCTTGGGTTTGCCAACAGTGAAGAGTGCTCGCATTGCTCGGAACACGCAGATCATAATTCAAGAGGAGTCAGGTATTCCTAAAGTGGCGGACCCCTGGGGGGGATCTTACCTCATGGAGTGCCTCACCAATGATGTCTATGAAGCTGCTTTAAAGGTCAGTTTGCATAACCTTTTATGTTTTGTGGGAGAATTTTAGGTACAGGGGTTTTGAGAAATGTCTTTGAAGGGCCCATTTGATATGTTGGTAACTTCAAAAGAGGGAACTACTTTACACTTAATGCTTCAGTGATTTCTTTGTAAATGAACTTTACAAAAATACAGTGTATATTTAGAGAAAGAGAGACTTCAGCCTTTAGTAGACTACATTCAAAAAGGAATATCGCAGTGTGGAACAAATAATCAAGCCCTACAAAGTCCCTTGCACACTGAAGACTCCCAGTTTGCTGGGATCTCTGTTTTATGTGTAAGGAATAAAAGAGTTCAACAGAAAAGGGAATCAAACCAACCTACTTAGTTACATGCCTACTCATGCTTGTGGTGATCTGCTTGAGACTTTAAAACTAGGCGTTATTGAAAGCAAAGTTTTATAGCCAAGCACGTAGGCAGACAATTGTCTGGCCATACTTGAGTGTTACGCAGAATTTAGGACAAATTTTTCTGTTGGATCAGAATATTTTTTTAATAATTGTTTTTAGCTGCCAGTCATTACTTGCATGTGAAAAGTACTGTGCAGGAGCAGTCTCACTGGTGGCAGTCCTGCGTAAAGATACATGCCTACTTGTCTAGCCTACAGCTAAACCCAGTGATTCTCCTTTTGAGCAAATTATTGCTCTTATGCGAAGTCCCAAATTAATAAGCTAATACAGGCCCAAACACTAGCCTGGGACTGTACAGACACTGTTAGCATATTGTCTCACGTGTTTTTTAGGTCCTTGTCAACTAGGATGCTTTTAGACAGTGCCTGGCATGGTCTGATGGCCGTTTTCAGTAGGCAGTTCGAATGCGGTCACCACGTTCTGGAGCTGAATAGGTTTCTGCTGTGTGAGAGCTGAACCATGCCATGCCACTTGTCTTCAGGATCAGAGAACTGACCCTGGCTTTTTAAAATTTATTTGTATTTGTATACATGTAACCGTAAGGGCTGGTTGACCCACAGAAGTCAGTGCACAGTCAAGGTCTCAAATTTTAAGCCTTTTCATCCATGGGTGTTACTGGTTGAACAATATGCCATGCACTGTTATTGAATTCATGGAGTTTTGGTAATAAAAATGCTCTTTTGTTTGAGATGTCTCTTAATTTATACCAAAATCTGTAGTCAGAGACATGGAGATAGGAAACACGCTTTTAGAGCACAGGACTGTATATATAGGTATAATAAAAATTTGGGTGGTAGTACAAGTGCAAAGCTCATTTTGTGAACCTTGCTACTATGCACTTTATCAATCTTCTTCATTTCTCAGCTTATTGAGGAGATAGAAGAAATGGGTGGAATGGCCAAAGCTGTTGCCGAGGGGATTCCCAAACTTCGTATTGAAGAGTGTGCAGCTCGAAGACAAGCCAGGATTGACTCTGGTAGGGAGCAGGGAGATGAAAGAAGGGAAAACTGCAATAACATACCATTGTATAAAGGTTTTTTACACACTTTTTCATTGTTTTGTTTTCTTCTTAGTTTAGGAGTAGCATATTGTGAGTGATAAAATGGTAATAGTTTATGTCAGTGAAAGCTTCTGGAAAGAGATAGCAGTATGTATGAAACAGTACCAGTAGGAAAACAGTCTTGCTTGACATATTTAAGACTAGATTAGACACAGCACTAGAAAGACTATTTTAAAGGAGTATTTTGGGCCTTCAGTAGTTAATGACTTAATTTCTCATAGTAACTTTAAACTGTGATTCCTGAATTTAAAAGCATGAACACCAGCAGATGGCGATATTGAATGTATCTGGCCAAATGCCTGGTTTTGCTTGAGAATTGCCCATTTTTCCTGAAGACCAGAAAAAATACAGTCATCTCAGATGCAGGTCTTTGTGAGATTATATATATATATGTACAGGCATATGTACATATATAGCAGGTTTATGTGGAGGTGTGTATACATGTGTGCTCATAGCTCTATTCCGCTTTTTGTAGTCTGCATTTCAGTAGCAGTCCAGTAACAGAAACGAGGGATAACTCGGACATGAAAGAAGTTATATGAACTTTTTTGTTTGGAGGATTTGAATCTTCCAAACAAAATTGAATTCAAGTTTGAAAATTTGAAGCAGGTCTTTAATTAAAACCAGTAAAGAATAATAAAGTTCTGTGGTTTCTCTCCCAAGGTAAATTACTTTATGTTGCTTTGAAGAGTGTAGTAATGTTATCAGGCACTGCAAATAGAAATGGTTGTTAAGTGCATACTGTCTGAAAGCTAAAATACAATTTTCCAACATGATAAATTCATTTTTATTCACAGGGAGTAGTTTTAGGTAGGAACTTCACTTTCTTATTTATCTGGTAAATCAGAAAAATAAATGCAAAGCAGTGCAGGAGACCAGCATTTCTGCGTAATTCTGTAAGAGTCGGTTACGTAAACTTAAAAAGAGAAAAATAGCTAATGTATATTGGTGACTCATTACTAAATCAGCTTGTAAGATAAATATTGTTGTATTTGAAATCTTTTTTCTGGTCCAGTATTCACTGAGTTGAATGTTCATGCACCTAATCATCTCTCTAATCGTAAAATATGGAAAATACAGACTTAAGTCATTCCTATAAGAACAGATTTTAAGTATTTGAAATATATATAGTGATAAAGCAAAGCACTGCTTTATAAAGCACAAAATTGTCTTGTCCTATTAATATTGTGTCTTTTTACAGTAGTTTGCAAATGTATTCTGAGTTTCTGGTGTTTCCACTGGAAATAGGGTCTGAAGTAATTGTTGGAGTAAACAAGCATCAGCTAGAAAAAGAGGAGACAGTCGAAGTTCTGGCTATTGATAATACTTCAGTCCGTAGCAAGCAGATCGAGAAGATTAATAAGGTGGGAACTACCTTCTTAAAAATGAAAGTTCTTGTAATTGCAGATAGAATTTGAGTAAAGGTGGCTTGCCAGGAACTTGACCCGCAAATTCCTGAGTAGTCTCCTGTTTCTGCTGTAGTCAACTTTGGTTGGAGGTTGATGGAAACACAGTATTGGCATCCAAACAAATGTTTTTGTTACGTTCATTTGGTTTTAATCATTGTATTTCAGATAGTCTCATGAACATATGTCTAACGTTTCAAAAATGAGAACTTTACATTTTCTGAAAATCAGAGAAAATAGCTATGCCATGTTTTGTTCTAAAAGCATGTACATTACTTAATCACTCGGACTATTTGGTGCAGCTTGTCAAGTGCTATTAAGGGACAGGGTTATAGAACCAGAAATCAACATCCACTTTCATAATTAGTAAAAATGTAGATAAAATTATTTTAGAGTTATTTTGTGGACTTGTAAACATGTTTTAAGGTCTGAGATGCCTTTTTACTTCTGATCTTGTTGAACTATATAGCATATATTGACAATTCTGTGCCTTCAAAATTAATATTTGAAATCAGAAAGTCTTACAAGCTTGACTTCCCAGTTCACTTTGTAGTTTGTTTTAACTTCCTATTTTTCTCATCCACTTTAGGTGAAGGCTAGTAGAGATCAAGCAGCAGCCCAGCAATGTCTCGCTGCTTTAACACAGTGTGCTGCTACTGGGGAAGGCAACTTACTTGCGCTTGCAGTGGAAGCAGCACGTTCAAGGTATTGAGGGTGAGGGTGAATATCCATGTGCTGTTTAAAAATCGATGGTTCATTTTCACCTTTTAACTGTTCTTGGATATGATGTCAGTGAGGTTGGTGTCTTGAGATGTTTTGGGTTTTTCTTCAGAGGTGGAAGTAAAAGATGGCTGTAGTTGGCATTACAAGGTAGACTATTACATTTTACAGTCTCGTAAGGCTATGCTTTAATTTCTCACAAAGAACAATATGGATACAAAGAATGTCATATGAAATTCTGTCGTTCATACACACTGTGTTGTTTACAACTCAGACTCTTACCAGTTTCAGGACGTAACTAGGTTCCTCTGTCACCCTGCAGTTTCATAGGTCAGGGAGCTTAAGAAGTGTCTGAGATGTGAAAATGGATATTCACAATCTTATCACGGTCTGTTGCTTCATCCTTCCTTGCACCACAGATTGGTGTGAAAACATTTTTTGACTGAAGGAGAAATAAATTTGCTTAGTCAGGCAAAGATGTAAAAGATGCTCTTGAGCAGAGCAGTGAGTCATCCTTTAGAGTCCAGTGGAACATTTACTTTTTTCACCTAAGGTGCTTTAAGACTGTTTTCATTCCTGCTTCAAAGTAAGCGTCAGTCTCTAGAATAGATCCTATTTGTCTGTTCTTTAATTAACTAAATGCCCCAAAAATGAGCAAACCAAATTCACTCCTCATTGGGGCGCTGTCCTGTTTTTACTATGATGTCTCCAATTCCTTCATTCCTATGCCGTGAACACTTAACAGCCATATTTTGAATACATTTTCTCCCACAGGGAGCTTGTCACGATTCTCCAGCAGCATGTCTACACCTGTCTTTGAACTGTAAAGGTCACAGGAGGGGAGTGTTGGATTTACCAGGAATTCATATCTTCTGTACCAAAACTGACCAGTTAACTGCTAATTTCTCTCCTTGGTGACCTTGGTTTTATTACTTGTAAAAGCATTAATGGACTACAGATCCGCTTTGTAATTTGCAAACACGAAGCTTACCTCTGCCCAAAACTATGTATGGGACATGACCACAGGGAGAAGTTGTCATGGCATCTGATAAAGAGTGTTTGAAGGAGGATTGTGAGCTCTGTGAACATTTACGGGGAGCCCTTCTGTTAAGGGCAACATGGGAAAAGATTTTCAGGTGATTACGTTCATCCTTTACAAGTAGTAGACAAGTAGGGCCAGTATAATCAGCACGTTAGTGACTGATGCCTGTTTCCTACTGAATGGAAAATGATGGGTTTTGATCATGAAGACAGGTAATGTAACTCAGTTGAAATAAAAGTAGTAGCACAGAATTTTCAGCACTGAACTATGGAAAAGACTCCCTGACTAAAATGGAGATTGCAGTGCTGACAAGCACAAGTAGAAGAGTCATTTTATTATTGTAACCAAAGTAATGAGGCAGGCCAAAGATGGTAGGGAATGGGAGCAGTACTGCCTCCCTTCTGTGTCTCATTTCTCATGAGAAGCCATGTTCCAGGAAAACGGGTGTAGTTAGGTAGGGCTATGAGACAGATTATGCTAAGTTCTTTCTCGTCTCCTTCATCTGCAGTGCTGTTTTTCTGTCTCTCTCCAGATTTGCAGTTCCTGCTGTGCCAGCTATGAGTGATGGAAAAGGAAGGCATGAAGTGCAATGTAGCATGTAGTGCTGCTTCTTTTTCTGACCAGTCTGTGTCCTCATGGCACTTTGTCACCTGATTACGCAGTGCTACCTCTCATTACTCGTGAAATGCCGACAGGCAGCAGCAGTAGTGTGAGACTGAACAGACAGAAGGTGACAGTCCTAACAGGCACATTATGGTCATTGACTTTCTTTCTTCAACTCGTATTTGTGCAGCATAGCCTCTGCAGCTGGTTGTGAACCACTGGGAGAGAGTTATAGCACAAATTGCTAACGGAGATAGATCCTGTGCCTGATAGGACACACTGAATTGAACGATATCCTCTCTGGCCATCACAGTGGTGGTTGTATTTCATCCCGTTGACCTTGTCGAATTGCCCAAAAGTTTAGCAAGGGCCGAGCTCCTCTTATTTGGAAATCCCCTGCTTTTGAGGAGGCTCAGGGAATCTGAACATTTGAGGGCTCTGATATAGCACAGTTGGTCAACAGTAATTCTGAGCAGTGCAGAAGTTCATAGGATGCAGGCTACAGTTTATGTACAAACGTGCTGTCCTTGCCACATGACACATTGTAAGGGCTATAGGCTAATAAAACATAAAAATGGAGAATATGGCTATCTTTTGGTCTCCGCTTCAAAATTTTAAATTTACTTAAAACCACAGATTAGGTTGTAAATTACCTGCTAGCCCAAAATAAAGGGTGCTGAAAAACCATGCAGTTCTGCACAAGGCAAATGTGAATGACAGTCATAGGAAGGAAACACAAATTTATACAATAAAGGCAAAGTGAATTCTGTTCTGCCAGTTTTGCCTAATTTTCTAGTAGGTTTTTATCAGCATGCATTGGAAAAACTGTAAATTAATAATAAGAATTGTTGCTTATGCTACTTAAGTTTTATAACAGTGAGATGAAAACGTTTGTCTCCAGAACAAAAATTTGCTGTAAAGATAAACAGGAATGGGAGGGTTTTTATACATCCAGATTTTAAAGAACTTGTCCAATGTTATGATTAGCTGATTACACTTTAATAATCATTAAAAATATGCTTTTCCTCTCCTGTTAAGAAGAGAGGCTGTGTTCCTGGCTCCAGACAGAGCTATTCCACTGTGGATGCATAGATGGCACCCACTGATGCAGCTGGACTAAGAACTAAGTAGGGATTCTTTTTTTTTTTTTTAAATGTTTATTGGTAAATAGTAAGAAAACATTCACGAGTAGTTTAAAAGCCGAACTCCTATTATTACTCAGGAACTTCAGATTTAAAGCGTTGCAGAGACTTGGGGTAGAATTTTCAAAGTACTCTAAAGGGATTTCAGAAATAGTATTTACAGAAGAAAGAAACATATTTCATTTTTTGTGCAGTACACAAAAATACTTCATCCCAGCCACCAGATTATACTTTAATAATATTGATAGTTCAAACCATTTATTTTTCACGTTACATGAAACTTTCATTCACACTTTTACATAGTAAGAACAGAAAAGCACACCACAACTGTATCTACGTGTGCCGCGCTTTAATGCTGAAGGAATACTCAGATGCTGCTTCTGAAAAAGAGAAGGAGGAGAAAGACTGATCTAAACTTACAGTTTTCTCTAGAAGAAAAGACGAGTGTTATGCCACTGTAAGCCTTCAGCAAACAGGTAGTGTTTACACAGGTGTTAAGTTGTCAGTGTTTATGCGTGGATTGTATCTATACCAGACTGCAATCTGTGATGTCTAGCACTCTGAGAGGGAGTCAGTATTTATAGATACTGTTTTTAGGTCTGCTGTAAACTTGTTTTTTAACCTTCGGCAAGTCACTTAATCTAGCATTTATGCAGTTTACTTTTCAATTTTTTGTTGGTAATGCCAGAGAACAGTAATCTTATTAAGATTATTTAGATGTCCTGAAAAACAAAAAAATTATTATATAGTGAGTAAGGTCTGAGAACCATTGTAACTCAGGTAGTGCTTCCTAAGCTTTCTGAGATCTTACAGGTGCTGTTAAAATTAAAGAGTATTACATAGTGATGTCTGGTTTCTGATGCAATCATGGACAGTTTGCTTTATTACTAATGCTTTCTAAATCATTGCTAATAAATAAATTCAAAGAAAGTATAAGACTAAGTCCCATTCACACAAAGCCATACAGATACAAGAAGGACATGGAGGTGCTGGAGCGTGTCCAGAGAAGGGCAACGGAGCTGGGGAAGGGTCTGGAGAACAAGTGTGATGGGGAGCGGCTGAGGGAGCTGGGGGGGTTTAGCCTGGAGAAGAGGAGGCTGAGGGGAGACCTTATCGCTCTCTGCAACTACCTGAAAGGAGGTTGTGGTGAGGTGGGGGTTGGTCTCTTCTCCCAAGTCACTAGTGATAGGACGAGAGAAAACGGCCTCAAGCTGTACCAGGGGAGGTTTAGATTGGGTGTTAGGAAAGATTTCTTCACCAAAAGGGTTGTCAAGCATTGGAACAGGCTGCCCAGGGCAGTGGTAGAGTCCCCATCCCTGGAGGTATTTAAAAGATGTGTAGATGTGATGCTTAGGGACATGATTTAGTGGCGGACTTGGCAGTGTTGGGTTAACAGTTGGACTTGATGATCTTAAAGGTCTTTTCCAACCTAAAGGATTCTATAATTCTATGATACTATAAATTTGGTATTACTTTGTGTCAGCTGCTTTTCTAGACTAGAATCCTCATAAGTCCAGATCTGAACTACGTAGTGCACTGAGGAAGAAAATGGATAAAAGCAGGAAACTTTAAAAATATAATTCCAGAAAGCAGGGACAGGGAGATGACAAAAAGTGTCCCAAGACTGTGTCAGTAACATGACATCTTTCTGAAATTTACTTAAGGATTCAGTTAATACAGGAGAAATCCGTCTTCTGTTACACTGGATATGTGGCAGATTGCATACGGTAGGAATCAGATAATAGCTACCGAAACAGCAAACAGCAGAAGGAAAACTGAGTACACTTCATTTGGCCATCCCCTTCTAAAAGTGTGGACAAGAAGTTGCATCTTGTCCAAATATCATTTGAGGACTTTTCTAGAAAAGCTTTAGAGGATGCTTAACCTAATTTTGCCTCAGACTAGCTTATAGTTAAATGCAATATGACAGGAGAAAATGTGAATTCCAGGGGTTTGAAATGTGCTCAGCAGTAGCTGAATGGATGGGGTCTGGTTTCTGTAAGTGTACTTTTAAAGTGTTTTGTAAGAGCAGTATTTTTCTTTCTTTCCTTTGACAAAGTTTGCAGCAGGCTGTGTTCATTTCTTAGTATACACAAATTCTCTAGTCTTTTCCTATCCAAGTATAAACTAAAATATTTTCATCAAAATATTTTTGATGAAAAATTTCATCTGGAGCTCAGTAGCATACCTTCAAAATCGTTACACAGTACTGAATCCCAGTTAATTTCATACCAGAAGTAAGAAACTTGCCGTGATGGAGCTACTAACTGAACTGATCTTTCTCCACAGATGAGTTGTTTTTCCCTTCCAAGTAGGTTCCTTTCATCAAGTATTTGGTTGTGGGTTCAACTGTAATTAGAGCACAGCATTGGGGTTTTTTTGGTGCAGTCTGCACTATAGGTTTTGTGCAGAAAGGTGGAATCCATTAAGTGTGAGATTTTTAAATGCTTCAGGACAGAGGCTGTTATTTCTGACGTTTGTACAGGGAAACAGCACAGCCTAGTTTGCTTCTAGCACTTGCGCTACAGCAGTAAAATGTGTATTATTTGGAATGTGCACAGTGTCTCCAGTAGCAAACAAAGCTTGTAACATGCATGTAAATGGATTTCCCAGGTTCTTCTGCATCTCAGTGGATAAAGGAGCTATGTCAGGAATAGAGAAGAAGAAGAATAAATCCTAAAATACAAACATCAAGGGAAAGGCAAACAAATTCCAGTTGAAAAGTTAGGCTTCCGTTTTTTCTGTGTGTTCTTCTTTTTTTTTTTTTTTCTTGATTTATATTTTGCATTTTAGTATGAGTCCAAATGCAAGATCTTGCAGTTTGAGCCCCAAAATCCCGGTTGAGAAAATTTGATTTAATTTCCTGAAATATTTTGCCATGCAGTGGTCCCCATTGCCTTGTCACTTGTAAAATCACTTCTCATATCAGCAAAACAGTATGTTATTAAAAAAATACTCTTGCATGTTCTATTAGTGGATGACAGTGGGGTGAGTCAGATGTTCAGAGTTGTAGCACCAAAGGGGAAATGAGTGTAAACGAATTTGTCCTGCAGCAAGGCAAATAGTTGGGCCACTGCCAGTGATTTCTGCATTCTGTTTTCGTAGAAGCCTCCTGATAGCATTAATACTTTGTTTCTGTGTGTTAGGTGCACTGTTGGAGAAATAACAGATGCAATGAAGAAGGTGTTTGGGGAGCATAAAGCCAGTGACCGAATGGTGAGCGGAGCTTATCGCCAGGAGTTTGGAGAGAGTGATGAAATTCTTCATGCCATCAGTAGGTGAGGATAGCTTCCCAGGAAGCCGAACACAGTCTCACATTGTCACAAAAGAGAGAGTGAGAGCACACTTCACTCATAAGAGAGAGAAACAAAAGTATATATTTTATTAATATATTACAATGAGTTAACAGAATTTGTTAGTAAATGCAACAGTGGTTCAACAAGATTTGATGGCAAGGTTCACTTGATTATTTACTGCGCAGAGGACAGGGTCGGACAAACCATCAGGAAGACCCTCCCATTGAGTCACGAGGTTCACAAAGGACCCCCTTGCTTTCTAAACTCCTTCTCAGAGAGGAGTCTAGGGGCAGCTGGATCCAATCCTAGTCCCAGACTTGTTCAACAGTTTATATCTAAAGGATTTTGTGTACACAACCAATTCTTTATATCACTTAGCTAAGATTTCAAAGCTCAGCATGCTATTAGCCACTGTGGCAAGGAATCTCTCAACCTCGAGGAGTAACCTTGAGAGGCGTCCCTACTCAAGGGAGGATCCCATCATACAGCCTGCTGCCATGCAGGAGAGCTCCAAGGGCTCTTGGATGGCTCACTGTTTATGGGGGTAAGATGATTGGCTCATAGTCATACCTACATACCAGCTACAGATGCTAGTTTCTGTCAAGTGTGGCCTGAGTCAGATATTAATTAGCACTCTGGTTAGGTGGGCAAGGACACACATCCGTAAATTAGCTCTCAGCTATTGTGTGGTTATCTGTTTTCTGGGACTCCACTTTGAGCCAGATGCAGCCATTGTGACCAGGTGCATCTTATCTCGACTGTCGCTGGTACTTCTCACTTGAGCAGAGCCAGGGCCAAAGGATCAGGTGAGGGGGAGCACACCGCCACACACATTGAATCCATTAGGCACATGTGCTACTCACATGTGCCCTAAAGAAGCGTTCCCCA
This sequence comes from Morus bassanus, assembly GCA_031468815.1. NCBI lineage: Eukaryota > Metazoa > Chordata > Aves > Suliformes > Sulidae > Morus > Morus bassanus. The sequence goes on along the minus strand of CM062569.1, from coordinate 112,018,880 downwards.
AACCTGAATGACATCCCCAGACCAAAACAAAGATCTGCACAGTCATTCTGCTGCCTGTAAGCAAGTAAGCAGAATGAGAAGAAATAAGTGCAATAAGAGAATAGTCAAAACTTAATGGAACTTGTATTTGCTTGCAAACAAAATCCACTGAGGTGATGTTATCATCTGAGGATTTTGTTCAAATAGACTAGGCAGGCATAAGATAAAGAAGCTGAGAAACATTGCCTGAAATCCCCATACATTGGATTGCTTCTTTTGAAGACTCTGTAATAGTAATTTCTACAGATATTTCCAGCAATTTATATTTGCAAAACTTGGCTTTGTTCTGCCCGTAAGGTGTCCCTGCAACTTCACTCTTACTGTTCCTAAAATTGTAAGGCTAAAATCTGTCTGGATGTCCACATACAACTTCCAGTTTACGGGTGTTACTTACTCGTATCACAAGGGAGAAAACATCAGAAGATGGTAGTATGTGTGAAAACAGTGCCCATTTCTGCCTTTTGTCAGCTTCTGCCTTTGCTGCTGTCCTCTTGGGTGAAGAGACTGAATTGCTGTAGCGGGTGGTGATGTAATATGCATCAATGCTCATCAGTCCCTGCTGTGTTGGGGCTTATATATTAAGGAGTTACAGGATCTCTTAAAAGGACATTACTCGATGGCTTCACAGTGGTGGTGTTTAGCCTGACTTGAAAGCAGTTGTGCTGGGGGATGTCACCATCGGTTTTTATTTTAAATATTTATTTTAAATTTAAGTATTTGTAATTATGCATTTCCATGGAACTGAACTGAACTGATTCCTTGAGAATCAAGATGTAGCTCCCTATTTACATACCTGCCTTTATGTCCAAGAGCATATGTACCAGTTGGTAAACATGGTAAGAAACTGGATTTAGTATGTGCCACCTTTTCTGGGGCCTTCAAAAGTGTGGTTTCACACTTGCCCCACACTTAAACCAAGCCCTGAGTTGCAGTGACTCAGGGGGTCTTAGCTTGGCAGGCTTGGAGCACCTAGAGCTGGTCTTGTTGGGAGGGAGCCTGTGGGTGGGGAAGTAAGAAAACAAGACTAGGGAAACAGAAAACAATACAGGGAAAAGCATTTTAAGATATTGCAAATCAATTCAGTACCTACTTCGCTGATACTCTCAGCAGTCCTTAGGAATAGAGAAGGCAGGCCCAACTCCTGTACATCCTCGAACAGAAGCTTTGTCAGTCTGCTTCTTCAGGCTCTCTTGACGTAATTACTTTTTAAGCTGTCCGAGTTCTTAGTTTTTCCCTGTTACATGATGCATTTTCCTGTCCTGGAATCCTCTCCTGAGGCTGTTCAAATGTGTGCTGATAAACGCTTTATCTAGAGTCATTCTTTTGCCCAAACTAAGCCACTGGATTCATATAGCGATCATCCCAGCTAGGTCAGCATATGGTTTCAAGGTGCACCAAATCCAGACAACTCCATCGTTAACAGAATGCTCAGAACAGTACAATATTAAAAAAAACAAAACAAAACAAAAAAAAAAAAAAAAAACCACCCCAAAAAAACCAACAAAACAAATGCAAACCCCTTTTATTTCTGAGAAGTGGTAGTCCTAGTGTCCCACTCCAGGACAGATACTGCCGGTACATGGGCAATGTGGAGTAAGATGAAAGATTAATCTCTGAGGCTGTGGTTACACCGTCACTTTCACTCAACAGAAATCTGAACTGCCACTAACCAGAAAAAGGGAGGCCTTGGGGTGAGTGCACAGAATGGGGGATACAGTAATCCTCTTCTGCACAGGCTTGTGCCCAGGTGAATGATGATGACACGCAGTATGAAGTCTAGGACCCATCTCTATAGCCTGTGTGCCGTGCAAGGACTTTTGAAATAATTGGTCATAATTATTCTTAAAATCTAAAAAGTGTGTTTTGTTTAGTTGTAATTCAGCTCATTAAACCCTCAGAGAATTCAGTACTTTGTCTGTTACAAAAGAGAAAAGTAGTGGAGTGGTTTTCTTTAGAAAAGAATGGTTTATTGTTCAGGATAGTAATTACAAGAAGTTGGTTAGTGATCATATAACATGAGTATTAACATAGTATGCCGAGTACGTAGACAAACCATGACTTAGAAGATCTTTTGATTTGGTGTACAGAAATGATGCTACAGTTGCAACCAGTGCTTTTTCTATTTGTGGAAATAATTCTGTTGATTCTCAGTGACTTACAATGATACAATACGTGTTTTCAATCAGAGTTAACAAGTTCACGGATCGTGAGGGGCGCAGGCCTCGTATACTTGTTGCAAAGATGGGTCAAGATGGCCATGACAGAGGAGCTAAAGTTATCGCTACAGGATTTGCAGACATTGGCTTTGACGTGGACATAGGTCCCCTCTTCCAGGTATGACTGATTGAGCTGTGTCCAATGTATTTCAGATGCAGCGATTTTCCCTCTAATGCTTGTTCAGCGACCAGGCTGGGGCTATTATTTGTCACGAAATCCTCTTTCCATACAGACACCTCGAGAAGTGGCCCAGCAGGCGGTTGATGCAGACGTGCACTGCGTTGGTGTGAGCACACTTGCAGCAGGTCATAAAACTCTTGTGCCCGAACTCATCAAAGAACTCAACGCCCTTGGCCGGCCAGACATTCTTGTCATATGTGGAGGTGTCATCCCACCTCAGGTACGGGTCAACATCATTTCCATAAAGACTAGGAGACTGCTTTATTTCTGTCTGTGCTGTTTTTAGCTGTTTCCTGTATTCTGTTCGTGTCAGAGGGGATTTACAGCGCTGAAAGCTGCTGTGCACAATCACCGGGGTCAGCACAGATCTGCAAGATGGTTGCAGAGTGCTGTCAGGTCTCATCAATCTGGTTTTCTGTACACCGTGTCCTGGTTTAACTTACAGTGTTTGTTGGGTGGAATATTAAGTTGTGTTGTGAAAAGATTAGCCTCAGGGAGATGTTCTTTATGCTGTTGTTTCGGATTACCAGTACCTTGCATATTACTGATAAAGGCTAGCTTCTGTCTTAAGAGACTTTATGACTTGCAATAACAGTTCAGAAGAGCCACAGCTAGTGACCAGGACACCTGGCAGGTCCCAACACCTGTAGGCTACACATCTCATTCACTGTTTAGTCTCTCCTCATGTTCCCCGTCATCAGGCCTCAGTGTTGCCTCTCATTCCCTCTGCTTTCTCCTAAACTGTTGAACAGTTTGTTGGATTCCCTTGCAGTCAGATCTCTGCTTTTGTCTTAAAATTTTCCTTAGCTCATCCACAGTTTGCCTGGCTGTATCACCTTTAGGGTCATCTTCTGTCTAGAGAGATTCAAATTGATTTTGCTTATAAATCTCCTGTTACTCCCTTTTCCCAGACTTCTTCTTTTTCTAGCCAATTAGTTAAGTGTTCAGGAGTGACAGGCTTTTAAATTGAACAAACAAAACTCGTAGTATTTTTCTAGGAGACAAATTGTGTTCTGTCCAGTATCTCTCAATGGGATGCTACTACCCTGTGGTTGAAAAAGGTATAATATATCCTGTGTAGAAGTAAGAGAGAACACATAACTGCTTCCCAGGTCTTTTTGAAATTTCAGGACAATCATAAAATTAGAGGAACTTTTGCAAGAGACTTTGCAAGAGATTGCAAGAGACCACTGGGAGTCATCTGGTCCAGGCCCTTAAACGAGGGCAGTATTTTCAAACTTAGATCAGATTTAGATTAGGTTATTCAGGGTCACATCCAGTTGACTTGTGAATATTTTCCAAGGATCTGACATTAGTCTGATTCTAAACAAATAAAATGTTTCCCCTGGATGTTTTTTAAATATTTCTTTTTTACCTCCTAACTACCATATTTTTCCCATTTCCCTTGATGCCGTACTGCCTCTCTGGGACTTGTTGTATATACCACAATAATTCAAACAATTTCCCAGGCCCAGTGTAGAGGCTAGAGCACACACCAGTTAGAAGTTGTTTATCAATTTTCTGTTGCACTGTTAACTATAGATCTTAAATTTCTTTCTGACCAGGATTACGACTTCCTGTACGAAGCCGGCGTTACCAATGTGTTTGGTCCAGGGACTCGGATTCCAAAAGCAGCTGTCCAAGTGTTGGATGATATTGAGAGGTGCCTGGAGAAGAGGCAGCAATCTCTGTAATGCTGAAATGTCACAAACCGCCACCAGCCTTATACTAATCGCTTACAGGATGTAATCATCAGGGAGGGATGGCCAGCCACATGCCTTTGGTTCCACTGCCCTGTGGCCTGGTGTTTTGTGCTTTCTAAGAAAGTTGTAAATTCTCTGCTTGTTCTATTTGAGGATTATTTATATATGTACCCACAAGCAAATTTTATCTCTAGAACTATGACTTCAGGGAATGAAGGGAATTCAGTAAGTGGGTTTGTTTTTTTTCCAGCTATACTGATAAATAAAATATCTATTCCAGCTCTTTGGTCGATCTCTTTTGCACGCAGAGAACTTCTTTTGAATTTTTTGGCAGGTGTTGTAAGCCTAGAAGTCTTCAGGCAAAATCACTAAAGTTCGGCAGAGATGTGATTGAGTCCCGCAGCACTTTGATATTAATGTTAATCTGACTTAACTCTCTTTAGAAATGTGTGAGTAGATAAACCATAATTTTTCAAAGTTCATGGTTTGTTTAATAAGATACGAATTCTGTATCTGGCAGTAACCTGTACCCGATACTCCACTGTTTCTCAAATGAAGTTCATTTCAGCGCTCATTCTCCCTTACTTAGTTCTGTATTTTTGTCCAGTATTGTCCTTGCTATCCCTGTCTATTTAACAGTTGGACTTTCTTCAGGTAAATTGATCCTAAATTCTCACCATCTTTGTCTCCCCTCCAGAAGGAATTTGATTTATACATGTGAAAAGTCCTCTGTGGAATCTGTACAGGGCAAATGGGGTGTGAGGGTCTTTTGGGGGACAGTCCCTGGCATGATGGCCCTATCCCGCTTCGCTTCTTTTTGCCTTGCTGCTCATTGCATCCCATCACAAAATGAGACTACAGCCCGGCTGGGATGATGCTTGTATCTGCGTCATGGTGGAAGAGGCTGTAGCACAGTTCCAAGAGCTTCAGCACCATCATACTTTATTCAAAAGGAGATTTTCTGCAGTTGGCCCAAAATCGCAGATTAAGAGCGTTGTATCCTCACTTCAAAGATCGCAATTGATGAGATTTTTACTTAAAATAAGGTTATTTAATGGGGCATGTGCCCATAGTCTCACACTGCTCAGAAAAAAGGAAGTTAACTGACTTGCTGTTTTCTTTTCTCTGTCATTCTAATTAAGGTTTAAAGTACTGATCCCAAACCAGACCTTTGCCTTTAAAACTCCTTGGGGGTTTATCCTCAACTATTTGTAAGTATCTGATTCCCTTCAAGAAAGGTTGGTATGGTTCAAACCAGGATATACAGAGAGTAACAACAATAAGAATACTCCCTTAGGTCTTTTCACAAGCCTTCTTGCCTGCCAACTGGAAAAATACATAGTCAAAGTGTTGGTGACCTCTAAACTTTATGATGACACTGGTTTCATTCATTTCTTGCTGTCTGTGGTTTCTCTGCTCTTTGACAATGTATGTCATCAACCTGTGTTTGCCTTACAGAGTCCCCCCCTTTTTTTTTTTAACTCTCATGATCTTTAAAATCTGCATCTTGTTCTCTTTTAATTCAATAAAAAAATCCCCACCAACTTCCACTGGAATTGCTCCAGGCCTTCAGTGCTTGAAGGAGGGCCCTTTAAAGCTCTAGATTGGGACGGACTAACCTACATTGATTCTCTCTGGTCTTATCAAGGTTGGAAAACAAAACGGTGAGTCTAGGGCAAGAATGGTTTTCTCACCCGGCACACAGTGTTTGTATTAGGCCCTTTAAGGGAGGAAAATATTCAAGTGAACAGACTTTCCTGCAAGCTTGTCGTCAGTTCACTGCCTAAGTAGGGATTCTTTATGGGACGACAAGCTAAGATGGAACACGCTTTTCCCATATGTTCTCTGCTGCTGGAGCAGCATAGCGATGAGCGTAGCGCTTACTGACAAGCTGATGTCAGGCTGTCAGCCCTCGTCGGTAATGGGGAACGGATACCAGCTAAAAACTCAGATGCTGCACACGCTTCTCACCAGCCCGGCTGCTTTAGAACTGCACTGCTGTTCAGGCTGGTGAGAATTCAGGATAGTGCAAAATCAAGTAGGTACTCTGCAAATATACTGAAACATTTGGTTTCAATATGAATATTTTTGGCATGTTCCAGGACTAAATGACGACCATAAACCATGGGACTAGACACTCAGGCCTTTCCAACAGGAATGAGCGAGGTAGCAGCAGGTTACCGCATGGCTAAGTCATTTCCCTTAGGAAGTTCCAAAATACATCTATTTTTTTTAATGTGTAAGACATTTTCTGTTTTTCAAAGAGGCAAGGAATACAAATAAGGCAAAGGGCTGGAGATTTGGAGATCCTAATTTACGCATAGGAATGGACTTACTGCAATGCCTTGTCTTTCATGAAAGGAGCTATGATAAAGCAAGAACTTGCGCATAGCACCAAGTCCTGGGCCAGTGCCCTAACTGCGAAACGAACTTTCCACTTGATATTCGATTGTAAAGTAACCTCCGGAGCCCGGTAGGTGGATCCTGCAGAGGACAAACTTCTCTAAGGGATTGGCAATCCATCCTTCATTCTTTGTGTTTCGCAACCTTCGGCACTGGTGCTTTTGCACTTGTATTAAGCTGTTCCTCAAACAATTAGTGCTTTACTACGACAAGCAGCAAGACCATCTCTACTGTGTGGGTAAGAGAAGAACCCGAGACAAAGTTTAAGTGATTTCCCCGAAGTCTTACAGTATAACCGGCAAAGTAATGGGGTGGACCCCAGGTCTCCACAGTGTTAGCTTCGTGCTCTAACTGCTAAAACAATGATCTCCCTCAAATAACTGATATTTGTTCTGAAATGAGTCACATTTAATTTTACAGATGGAAAACTGACCGTTAATAGAAGCGATCTAGTTCTGTAAGTTATTCCTGTGCTGAGATGGACAAACCGCCTAGAAGGTTTTTCTAAGGAAGGCACTGAATTCCGGTTTATTTTAATGCAAATCAGGGTGCTGGTTGTGTTAACTTTATATGTCATCATCTGAGTGGGGAGCTCCGTGTATCCGCAACAGAAAGAAAGGAGCGGAAGGTGGCTCGCTCACGTGTGGATGTCTGCACTGTGAACTTCCACAGGTTGCTGAGGTAACTCCTGGTGTGTGAGCAGGAGAGATGCCTTTGGAGTTTTTACCTTCAATATTTTTCCTGGGATGACTGCGCTGGTGATTGCACACATAAGATGCCCAGATTCGCTCCTGAGGGAAGTGCTTGCGTTCTGCTTCAGTGTCTTAGAAGATCACTTAGTTGACAACACAGTCCAGGGCTGGGCAGGAAATACCATGAAATTAGAGTTATAATCTGACCATAAATCAACTTCACGAAACTTAAGAAAAAACTACTAGTACCCTATACAATACGCTATACTTCCTTTCCTAGTTCTCTGGTCAAGGGCAGCCCAGCTTTTTAAATTTTCTGTACGTAACATAAAACCATCTAAAATTCAGGGTCTCTACTGGGGAAGTTTTGATTTGCTTCTCGCCAAGTCTGAAAAATGAAACAGAGATTTGAGTCATATTTGATACACAAACAGCTGGACTTTGATTATTAAACCTGAAGTAAATAAACAGGTAATAAATCAGGCTATTGAGGTATTATACTTACACATTAACAATATACAGATCTTTTGGTTTTACAGTGATTTTGTCTGTATTGTAGAGTGGCATATTTTTCATATTACATACACTTTAAAAGCATTTACAAGTGGATGTCGACCTGTTCTGCTCCTAAATTTTTCACACAGGAAGCTCATGGTACATTACACTATTAACGTGCATCTCATTGTTCCGTTCACAAATCTGCAATTAGCAGATGGGAATATATATTTTGCAATTTATTTTAAACATCAAGCAACCGAGCAAGTGAAAGCAAAATCTCTGAGGTGGAACATGATTATTAAAATACAATTTCATTTTCCTCTCGGGTTATTTTTTTAAAGCTGAAAAAATGCTGATAATTGACATTTACCGTAACGAGTCCCTTTCCAGCATGTTAACATTTTCTCCACCCGCTGACACGCTTCTCTGACCCCTCTTTTGTTTTGCACGATTGTCTCTTTTGCATTTCCCCCTGCCATCTCCTCGCCTACCCCACAAACACACTTGCATAACGCTCTCCTGCTTCTCCTCCTTTTCCCAAATATTTTCCTTCAGCTTTCACATGCTCCCCTCTCAGTTACCGGTGTTTTCTCCTGCTCCCCATTTTCCTGTGCCACAGGCTGTCGGAGGCGACTGTTTCCCAGAGGACGCTTCACCTTTTCATATCTGGGACAGAAGACTGAGCGCAGTCTCATTCCGTATGGAGCATCTGTGAGTGACAACCCAGGACAAGATAATGTCGCCCTGGATGCCAACATAATTTAGGAATCTTTCACAACTTTTTACAAATAGACCTAGTTTAATCTAGTGGAATATTTATGAGAGTTGGCGCTGCCGCCAGCGGCAGGAGTTCAGGGGAAGGCAAGCCCCTTAAAGTTTCCTAACCCCCGACTTAGTAATTAATTTGTGCCTTAGTGTACGTTACAGCTCGTGCCTCATTTTGTTTGTTCTTTTGTAATCCACGCTCCACAGTAACAAAAATTCTCATAGCCACAGAAGTGTATAAGCGTGTCTTTTAATCCTGTTCTTGGCCTTCGCTGTAGTTTATAAAACAAAACTAATTATTAGGGTTTGAGTGTGGTAGAAGTTTTCAAGAACTCTAAGTCCATTCACTATTGTTTTAGATCGTTCTTTAAAATCTGTGCCAAACCTGCCTGTGATTTAATTCCTCTTGTCTTCACTGAACCTTATGCAAAGAGAGATGTGGTCAGCTGAGCAAGCAGAAGAAGCAAGAACTGCTATCAAGCTGTATTTTGTACAACATTTCAAACTCTAAAGACAAGTGTTTACGTCCTTTAAAATCACAAACAGTAAGTCAGAGAGAGAGAGATTTAAACCGTAGGAGCTCTTTTCCACCCTCAAATCTCTTTTGTTAAAACTGGCTAGTGGCATGATGGTATGGTTGCACGTATGCTTTAAACTGAATCCGCAAACTCTGTTCTCAATTGCAATTGTGTCAGTGCTCCAGCCAGTGGGGAACTCGGTACCTCAGGAGCTCCCGCTGAAGCGATGAGGGCTAGGACTGCACCTGCAGGATTACTTACTGCCAGGCAGGTTATCCTGGGGAGGTCTTGCGGCATGCTCCTCCAGGAAACAAATGCTCCGACAGCTTTTACAGTAGAAGAGCTGTTATACCTCAGCAAGCAACAGTGTAAGTGCAGAGTTCCTTTTGCTAAGAGATCCCTTCACTTCTCATTGTGCTATTTGTGATATGCAGAAGGCAGCCTTCGCTGACTGCCACATTCCCACCTAACCTCTTCAGACTAAGGCTGCTCGACTCCTTTTCGAGCTTGTGTTTTGAGGAGTTGGAACTATACTTCTGTCGGAGCAAGGAACTGTAGATCTCTATAAGACATTTTGATAGCAGCCACTTTATCATCTTTTCCTGGCAGTGAACATCTCTTGTTACCCATATGGTTTTCTGTCTGTATTGCTGGAAAGCTACACTCTCAGCTGTATTTATTTGGTAACACTTCGTGTTCAACCTACGGTTTTCTCTGATGGCTGTTCTGCTGATAGAGCCAAGAGTTTGCAGATAGATTGCATTAAAAAGTAAAAAGTATAAGGAAAAAAACCCCAAAATAATAAATCCTCTTTTAATTATAGTTGTTTCCCTGAAAAGAAGTTTAGTTTACATGTTTTTCTGTTTACTACATAAATCTATTTCCTCTAAAGTGGGAATTCTTGATAAAAATAGCAGGGTTTTTTTTGTTGTGTAGCTTAAAGACAATATTTGAGAATTGCTTAAAAATATATACTTAAACCTCTGTATTTGACATAAGATATGCAGTGACAACCGCATGTGCTGCATTCCTACTCATTTGGACCCATGAGTGAGCCCAGGTTTCGACCTATGTTGTGAAACCATCGCTGCCTTTCAGCGAGTTGCAGCTCCCTGGTTCTCCACCTTTGCAGCTGAAGAGAGACGTATGTTGTCTCTCTCACTCCACATCATCGACACAGGGTTTTCAGCAGAGTTGTCGGTGCTGAAGAAATGAACTCGCCAGCCACAGCAGCACTGCAATTGTTTAATTTCACGACGGAAAGTTTTGCTGAAGATGTAGTAAATAAAAGGGTTATACGCTGTTGAAGATTTGGCAAACAGACAGGGCAGCAGCGTAACGATGGGCTGTAGGGAATCGCTGGAGTTAAATATGGACCAGAAGCTGGCTGCTGCATACGGTGTCCACGAGCTCAGGAAGCCAACCGAGATGAGCACAGCCATCTGAAAGGGAAACAGGGCTTCAGTTCTCAGCTTGCACTGGCTGGGTCTGATACGTGGTGTGTGGGTGAAACCACACCTGAACCAGCTGAAATACCTGAAACTGTATGCTTGCTATGTGGTGACAGGAGCACAGCTAACACTAGGCAGCGCATATATGCTTTTATTCCCACCTAGCAGATCTACGCTGTGGGTTTCTTATGAGGCAGTTGTTGTTTTCATCTCCTTCCCTGACGCTGGCTGCAACGTGTCATGGGAGACACACAGCCCAACCAGGAAGTATAGCCTGCCAATAGACTGGCCTGCAGAAAGCTTGGGTCAATTCTGCTTTTCCACAAGAAATGAGCAACTGAAGTGCTTATTTGAAAAAAACGTTCTATTAAAAAACCCTGTTTCCATACAGAATTTCTGTGTAGCTCTCACTCAGAATAGCCACTCAGTCAATTAAAAATACCTAGGATGACAGAACAAGACCTTCACCCCAACTACAGCATGAATGGATTCAACAGCTATTCCAGCATGAATAGAAATCTATATGTTAATGGAAATCATGGGTGCAATTGCCTAAAGAAGGTTTAGCGAGCTGTATTGTACCCACAACATATAATCCTGATCAAGCTACTGAAATGACAAGGTTTCCAGGAGCCCCCTGCTCCACTGAGGAGTGCAGACTATGGGTGAGACTGGAAACACATGTCCACCTTTGGTCAATACCAGACAAAAGCAATGACGGGTCATCATGAGCCGAGCATGAGCAGAGCCAGTTTTCTGCAAGGTCCTGATTACTGCAGACTATTCTCATCACTGGGATAACTCACCAATGTCAGCTTCTTCTCCAGTTTAGCTGCATTAGGGATCCTGTCAATATTCTGGATCTCTTGGTACGCTTTATGAACCTTCCAGGCAATTCCCAGGTAACAGGCAACAATGGTCAGTGCAGGCAGGACTGTGCACAGGAGGAACATGCTCAGGATGAATGAAAAGCCATTGGAGGAGTTGTGGAACTTGCTCCAGGCTATTGTACAGGAGATGCCAAATGGCTCAGGACCATAGTAGCCCCAGCCTACCAAGGGCAGAATGGCCCAGAGCAAGGAGTAGAGCCAGATGAAAGTAATCAAGACACGAACAGTGTTCTTGGTGATTTTGTTACCTGCAACAAAGAGGAAGAGCAAGCATATATGGACCTCATCTCAGCAACGTGGTTTTTGCCATGACTTCTCCAACAGAAGGATGGTGGCTACAAATATGCCTGGGCTGCTGCTGCAGTTCCCTAACCTTTGGTCTCCTTGAGAAACATAACAGAGAGTGTCCATGGGTTGGGTGAGACCTGAGTCCAGCCCTCAGTGCTGATCTAAAGTTTGGAAAATTAGGCAGTTTTAGAAGATCAAGTTGGCCCAAAAAGTACCATGCTCCCAGCACAGGAATGCCAGGAGAACACTCCTTCCTCTCAAGTTTCAGTTTTTCTGCTTGCACACAAATAGGAAGATAAGACAGTAAGGTCCAGCAAAAAATTTGGGCTCTGCACCCTCAGGTAGTTTCAGTGATATTACTGAGAAGTGAGAAGCCTCACTGTTTAATAAGGAATTTAATCAGGTCCTTCTAGGGACATTAGAGGTTTGATATTGGACTAAAATTTGAGGCTTATTCCTACAGTTATTGAACAGATACTCCATGCCATATTTGGCAAAGTACCTCTATGAACATAATAGCCCCAACGCACCACTACGAGGTTACCAGAAACATAATTACTTACTGTTAGATTTGGATGAATTGGTAACAAGGAATCGGATCACGGCCATGGCACACAGGGTCATCATGCTGCAGACACCAAAAAGGAAACCCATCAGGGCATAATATATGCAGGATGCATCTCCTCCCAGCCAGGCGTGGTTCCAGGCAGATGCAATGGCCAGTGGATACATGCTGATTGCCATTCCAATATCTGCTACTGCCAAGTTGACTGTAAGCAGCTCTGGTGACTTCAGGAGGGACGAGCGCTTCACAGCTGTAGCAAGGACAGCTGAATTTCCAAGGATTGTCAGGATGGCTGGAAGAGAAGAATCAGCACCGACAATAATATCACATAGTTAGCACACCCGTGAAATGCTTATATATACAAAGGATGTGAAAAATGCCGGTCGTTAGCCTGGGACTAAAGTCTACAAGACAGGACAGACTGGGAGACTAGCCAGAATTTAGCATCTCCCAGACCAACACAGTACTGTGCTGATGCTTTGAAAACACACTGGTGTGTATCTGCCATGCCCTGCTATGAAACCTTGTTCTTCTGCTGGTGACAAAACTTCTTCTCTCAGATAGCAGACAGGAAATACCACCCGGATGGCATTTCTGAGAGCTGGTACACAGCTCGGCATCCACACCACAGCATCCACTGTTTTGCTTCAGCCAGCTCTTGGGTTTCAATTCCTGTCTCCCTGCTTGCTAGACAGGGATTTCCCAGTCAGGCTGTGTTTCCACTGTGGACCTGCTAGAGCAAAGAGTGCTTCAGATTTCTGTTCACAGCCTCCTGTAGAGCTGGCCAGCCGTACTGACTGTGGGAAATTTTGTCGTATGAACAGTAGACCATATCTTGCCCCTTCCTATCCCCACACTATAGCTCTTCACTTCCATGTCACACCCCCCCTGTCCATGTGCTATATCCCACCTATTTCCCTGAGCCTGCTATCATGTGAATAGCCAACACCCCTTCACTCCACTCTCTTACAGTATCTTGCACAACATACTATCAAGTAAAATGGGCCTATCTACCTTCAGTTTTCCCTGGTAAGATCCCCACTTACTTCTCCTTCCCACTGAAGAACTGCAGCTGTCCTGCCTGCTTGTCCCCTCCTCTCACCTGGTGCCCACCACTTCCCAAAGCCTTCCCTCTGCGACATATCTTCCACTGGAGCCCCAGCACAAGCCTCCTGGACTCTGAGCTGCCTTGATAGTTGACATGTGCTGGCTGGGCCGCGCAGGGTCCTCGCTGGTCAAGTGGCTGAGAATCACTATGTGCCGCCACTCAGACACCCACACTATTCTGGTGGTCTCTGAGTACAGCAAGACAGACCACAGAAATTGTTTAGCCAGAGGCATGCAACAGACCAGAGATTGCTTTGCAAAAGGATCTGTCAGACATACATTATTCAGATATGCCATATGGCTTCGAAGCATTCGTGACAACGGTGTCAAAAGTACATGTAGCAAACAACTCATTTTCTCTTTTCTTTCAAGTGAACATTGTGCTGGGGCTAGGTTTTGATCAAAGGTTTTCCTGAGAAGGTGTCCTCTGAAGTCAGAAGTGAAGTAGGGAAACAGAAAAAGATTCTCTCATGTTCCGTTGTCGCTGTGAAAGCAGAAAGGCTGCATTTGCTCGCAGATACCCCATAATAAAGTGCCCACAGAGGAATTAATAAAGGCACATGCAACAAAATGGAATAAATACATTGGCATAAATCCAAGGATGGGCGGATATGCCAAGAGAAAGCCTTAAACAGAACAGAGGTACAAATCAGGGACCCCACATTCCTCATTCATTCACTTTCTAACCACACATGTTCACTTGGCACCTCTGGATGTGCTTGAAGAGTTCCCTGAGCTCTCAAGAGCTGTATGCCTGCATGCACAGAGGTGCCCACGGTGGCTTGGCACGGGACCGCTTGCTGACAGAGAGCAACCTGTGGCTTGGTGGGAAGAGCGCCCTCCTGCCAAATGACAGCCGCAGGCTGGGACATCCTCAGGCTTCAGGAGGAAAATGAACCCCGTTCACTTTCTTCTGTGAGATCCCTATCCGCTACGCAAGAGGGAGGAAGTAGGTCTTAGTCTTACCATCAGAGGTGGACGTCCAGGCCCACCCTCTCTTTTACTTTGCCAGATGCTATTCCTTTCCATCCCACTGCCTGTGAGGCTGCTGGATGGCGCAGGACGAAACTATGCAAGAGTGGGCTAGTAATCAAATAGCAGAGAGGCTTGTGGTGAGTTCTGCAGCCCATGCCCTGGCCTTGTTGTTTCCTAATGAAAACATAATTTCAGGGGACAAATAGGCCTTGCTGCAGCCCCCAGTGAGGTGGCAAAGCTACAGATAAATACAACACGGTTTCCAGTTAAGCTCACTGCTTCATATATGGGATGTTGCGAGCCTGGCTGCCACCCAGGGATCTTGATCCGATGCTGGAAGCTATGCTTGAAACTTAGGTGCCTAAAAGCCCTTTAGGAGAGGTGTGAGACTGTAGCATGGTGGCACAAGAGCAATATCAGCAAGGGGAGCTCCAGCCTCCAGCCCTCTGTTGCTGCCCCGTCCCGTTACCTTAACTGCATCTACATGTTTACATTTGTGTGAGGAAGGAGCTGGCATCCTGACTTGGATTAAAAGAGCCCTTTGTTGTTTTGCAGATAGTCATTTTTCTCACCCTGAGTAGTGCTCTCTGCTGTCAGCACAACTGAGGGGACAGCACAGTGCTGTGCAGTGCAGTGCAGTGCAGGGAAAAGTGTGCAGCAACAGGGCTGAGATGTGAAATGCTAAAGCCCAGCATTGCTGCCCAAAGCCTCTCTATTAAAGCACATAAAAATATATGCTTGTCTTTCTCAAATGCATCTCAACCAGTGTTTTCAAATCAGCTGAAGGGAGGAAAGTCCTCACACCTTAGCAAAATTCAGTTGGACTGCACGCCTGAACCAATTCAGCCTCTCTCCAAATCTACACCGATAGTAAACAAATCACCTGGGTACATGCAACCAACAGTCAAGGAAGAAAACACTTAGCTAAAGCCATGCTGGAGCAGACTGGTACATATCCCCACTTCTATTTCATTGTAAATCTGCCGTCAGCAGGGCAAACAGGCCACTAGAAAAAAACAGAACTGCAATTTGGAAACCCTTTGCTATTTTATACCAGCTTATCCTACCAAGACACAGCTGCTCTTCATGCATAACAAACATCCCCCCTGCAAGGGTCAGACCAAAGTTGCTCTCCCTTGATCAGCCTCCTGAAATGGCCTGCCTCATCTCTCGGTTCACAGGGCTGCAATGCCAGGATAAGCAGTAGACAACTTATTTTGAATACTTGTGACGCCGCAGAGGCAAACTTATGCTGGCAAGTCTTCAGCTTCGAAACAAAAGATTGCAAATCTGAGAGTGGAGATTAATCCTGGCATCTTGAAGGCAATAAGCAGGAACCTGTGTGGAAACAGATTTTCTATCATTTCCCTCCAGCTTCCTCTGGAGCGGCCAGTGCTGACCGCAGCACAGACAGGGCAGCCCCGGTGTGTCCGCTCCTAGGCTTGAAGCAAACAAGCAGGTTGTGAAGGCAGAACTCACCTATGATCAGAAGAAAGACCCCAGCTCCATAATCCACTACCGGGTGGAGTTTGGAAATGTATTGCTCCTCCATTGTCCCTTGTGGAAGTGAGTGAAAGTTTTAAATCAAAGGCGAAGTGACTGTAGGGGCAAAGAGACCCTTCCTCATGGCTTGCCTGCTGCAGATGTGAGCCAGGCAGTTGGGTGCTCTCTGTGTGAAAGGACCCTTCTGCTTTCTCCTCTCTCCCTCCCTCTGTGTGGCAGGGGAGAAGCCTGGAGTGAGAGAAAGGCTCCCTCCCTGGGGAGACAGAGTGAAAGCTAGGCAGAGCCGCTGCCAGAGCGATCCGCCTGCCCGCCTGCCTGGCTGGCAGAGCATCTCTCCACCCACTCCCTCCTTTCACACCGCTCTGCTCCTTGGCTTGTCAAGCAACTTCACAACGCAAATCCCTTCAGACTACCATTGCTGTGCAAAAACAATTGTCGTTCAACCATCAGCAGCCTTGGGAAATAAATCCAGGCAGGGGAAAGAAGGTTGGGAGTTTTGTTTTCCAGCTTTATGGCTGCGTATGGGAAATGCAAGTTTGGGGTGGGGGGATCTCTACATTGAAGTATTAGAGGAAAGCTGTTTGCTGCAGGGGTTCAGAAGGGTCAAAGTCACGCCACTGAAGGCAGGAGGTTCAGAGCTGCTCCAGGGCAGAATGGGAGGATGCTCAGTCCGGTGTGCACAGCAGGACCAAGCTCTGAGTTCACTCTAATGACACTCCAGTATTTTTACTTGGCAAGCAACCAGAGCAACACCTCAAATCCAAGTTTACATTGTCCTTACAATATCTGAGCCTAAAATCATCATGATGTTCTCTCAGTCTTTATAAACAATGCTAAGTTTTGCTCCAGGCTCCAAATATGTGTTGCAGGCTCATCTATCAATTTACATATGCAGGTCTTGATTTTGGTGCACGCAATTTACAGCTCTGTAGTTGCAATGCCACTAACTTGGCTTTTAGCCTGAGCAGCACCCAACCAGCACATTGAAGAGCTGATCTATTCTAAATTATTAAATTCCAGTACCTGGATATGCTAAGCTGCATTAGCATCATTCTCTGCTTGGCCTATTTTACTCTGGTCAGACATAGGGAATTTGAAGATCCCCAAGAGCACATAAGCACCTCATGTGCAATCTAGGTGGAATTTAGGCACTTAAGTATAGCAGTACCAGCCTAAATTCTGAAATCCTTAGGAATCTGAGAGACTTTAAAAGCTTTGAGTTTCACCAGAAAGCAAAACTGGCCATGCACAGATATGCTGCCACCTCAGCTTTGCTGCATGTCTCTGTGCTTGTTCCCTGCTGAAGCTGTCTGGGATTTACACACCAGGGATCCCTGCACTGAAGACTTTGAGGAGTTTAATTCAGCAACCAAGTACATGCAACAACACACATATTGCACAGGGCTCAGTAGCACTCACAGCCTTCTCAGGGCACTTTTGTCCTAAAAGCTTAGCCATCCTCCTGAAATGGAGAAATCAGTTCCCTCCTCTGGTTTCAGACTTGAATACATGTTCTTCCTGCAAGAGTGTTTTATTCTGCAGTCTATAGATGCACTGGGGTGAGGAAAACACCATTAGAGAAAGGTGCTTTCCCGTCCACTTGAAGCTGAATTGCACCACACCTAAGTCACCAGATTAGAGGGAGAGAAAACAAATGGTATCTGACTCTCTGATGCTGAAGGGAGCCCTTGCTCCAAAAGTTGTTAACATATTTAACAATGAACAGCTATGGCATAAAGAAATATGCAGGGGTAATGATGGTTCAGTATTGGCCACTGGCTACAGCTTCAAAGTGAGCCAATCTTACAGAGGTGTTGCTCAGGGTAGAGTTACTACTTCAGGGAAGCAAAATCCCTGTATATGGGACCATGGCCCCACATCAGGGTCCCCCACTGTCAGCATGCTGGGTCTTACGAGTTTTGTTCTTACTAAATCTGCCTCCAGCACTGGAGAGAGAACTCGGATACAAAATTTGGCACTAATTCTGCTGTCACAAACACAAACCTTTTTTTTAAAGGAGAGTGAGCACTACTAAGAGTCAGGCGGCTTCATTAGCCCACAGCAATGCTCTAGTTCCCAAGTCCTGCTGCCAGGAGCTGGATGTCGGCAAGATATAGCAGAGGAGAGCCTAGAGGGAATGCCTATTTTTCCATCAGAGAATAGATACGGTACCTCCTAGTATTATCAGAGTGGATGTTTCAAGAGATGCTACAACCTAGTGATTCCCATCCTCAGAAATAATTTTCCTGTGCTAAACTACTTCTTGACTGATGCTGGCTTACGTGTAGTCAGCTCAAGTGTTTCTGAAACATTCCCCCAACCCATCTCATGTTGCTCCAAAGTCAGTAGAAGCACAACAGTCTGCATGTACTCATGGCATAGATAAGTACTAGGAGATGGAACAGTCCACCAGTTCTTCTCCAGAGCTTATAAAATTCTAATTCAATGACAGAAATTGCTGGTCTGAAAAATCTGAGCAGAGAAGACAAAAATGTTGCGAAGTTCCTGTTTAAACTGGACAGCTAGGAAGGGATGAGTTATGAGCAGAGGGAAGACAAAAGGAGCAAGGACTTTGACTCTTATCTGGGCGAAGAGAGACTGATGTCCCAAACCTTGATCCTTGTTCCAATCCTTGATCCAATGAAAAGAGGACACAGAATCACAGAGTCACCAAGGCTGGAAGGCACCTCTGAAGATCATCTAGTTCAAGCCTGCTGCTCAGAACAAGATCAGCTACAGCAGGTTGCTCAAGGCTGTGTCCAGCTGGGTTTTGTTTATCTCTGAGGATGGAGACTTCACTACAGGTGGAGCTTCTCTGTGGGCAACTTGTTCCAGTGCCCCGCTGTGGTCTCATTCAAAGTCTCATATGGTTTTTGCATAATGACATCACCTAACTCAAGAAATCAAGCACCTTTTCATTAGCTGTTCAGTGCAGATGTCCTTCACCTTCAACTTCTGTTCCTCAGCAGGAGATAGCTGAACATGAGTGGTTGCTGCAATGCTTCTCAGGCCTTGGGTGTATAAGCAAGTTAATATCAGTTTAGACTAGGAAGGTAGGATACATACAATATTTATTATAAAATGAAGTTCTTATATCAGAAAAGGCTAAAAAGGGGCACATATGATGTCTGAAAAACCTGCCTAGTAATGACAGGCTTGAATAGCTCGATCAAATCAGTGTAGTCTGTTCAAGAAAAAGAGGTTACCATTTGATCCCAATTTGGGGAAGAAATGTCTGCTTGAGTCTGCAAAAGACACAGTAAATGCTGTGACAGAAAGTAGAAGATTGCTGCATTCTGACAATTAATCCAGTATAGTGCACACAAACCCATAATATTGGTAGATTAAACAATGCCACATCACCACAAAGATGCTGGAATTTGACTGTTCACCTTGTTAAATTCACAGAACATTTGCTGGCAGTGTTTTGGGCTGGGCCAACTAGCACTGTCCTAAGTCATTCCCAGGCAGAGGTCAGCTAAAAAGGTCTCAGGACCATTCCCAGTAGGCAGCAAGGTCATCAGTTTTGAAGACAAAATGACACTGTTTGGTTCCCCGGTAGAGATGCTGCCCATGCATTTTGCTCTTATCATGGGTGCAAACATTTAGCTGAGAAATAGATTCTGAAGGTACAGTTGTTAGATGAGAAGTGACTCTTTTAAAGGACTGTTAGTGCTCAAATAGAGCTTATAATTCTGATAAAGAAAATTCTTTGGAAAGTTTCCTGGCCTGTACTATGCACTCAGCTCACCTAACATTTCTTTTTGGCCTTTCTTAGTGAAAACACAACAGAGGACTCTGTTCAAGGAGCCTGATGTTACCCAGTCCGAGCCAGATCTCCTGCTTTCCCACTTGTTGCATGGTCCATCCTCTCACTACTGACATAAGATATTAAATTTCTTCAGGCAAGTAAAGAGAAACCAGAGGCAAGATTAAAACATTTTGCTGAGAATTTAATTACTCCCTGGAGACCCCATTGGCTACATCAGGAGCCTAGTCCTCTTCCAACTTTTGTGGGCACCTTAGATTACACTGTGTGGATATTTCATGCTGGTTTAGATGGCATTTCATTTATTGTGAAACCCTGAACTTAGCATTCACATGGGGCAGGATTACATCAACAGTTCAGTTATGAAATGGAAGAAAAGAAAATAAATGATTAAAACCAGAAGAGTTGACTGATCCCAAACCCAGTGCATTATTCATGTGTTGTTTAACAATAGCAAGTTGTGCCCAGCATTATCTTTCTGCACTTCAGATCAATCTAGATCATCTGTTTACAACCAAAGCACAGTCAAAGTTTATACATCTTGACAGACCTGATTTTTGGGGATCATATTTTAGAACTGTTTTGTGAAATTGCCCTTCAATTTAAGGAAGTACTCTTTAAATTAAACAGATGGAAGAGTAAAGTTGCTACTTACTCAATTCTCAAAGGTTATATGAAACTTCAAACAAAAACTGAACTCACTGCAAAATCATATGTACATATAAATATGAGGTAAATATATACATGTATGTAGAGCAAGTTCCTATTGTTTATGTAAAAACAAGTACGGGTTGACTAATTACTTGATGCTACCAAGTTAGAGCATCCTACAACTTTATTCTTCCTTTCCACAGGAAAAAAAAAAATAGTATTCTGAAAGTCTCTGAATCTGTAGGAGCAAAGGAATTGTTCTGAATTATCAGTTTGCCAGGATGTGGTAGTTCATTTTGCAGAGATAAAACGTCTCAGGGTTCGGAGCTGTTTCAGCCAAGATTATTTGGTTTGGTTTGGTATCATACATCAACATGATTTATATCTCCTGATATCTGGAGAGGGCTATGAATCTATGTCCATATCTGCACAGAATTCATGTCTACAAAAAATAGCCATGTACTATTTAGAAGAGGAGCATGGCTTCGCTATTCCTGTTTATCTCTGGCTGCTCTGTCCAGATCTTCTCTTCTGTGAAGACTCCAAGATTTCAAGCTGAGCAGAGTACTGCAAGCAGTCTATTTGGGCAGTCCCTTTTGGGTGCCTTCTCCTTGCTTCAAAACAAATCTGCTGTGATGCACACTCAAGCTTTTTCATTAAAAAATCCCACCTTTTTCACACTCCTTAGAGGAGATAACTTCATCATATTCTCCAGGAATTCCTACAACTTCCTTCCATTTAACTATCAGGCTATTTCTGCAGTCTTAATTTTGGAAGCTCATCTTTGAGCTGAGACCTCTAACTGAGCTTCTAGCTTTCACCTCCATTTATGAAAACCAGAATCAGCATTTAAGTTGAAGTCTCAGAGTCTGCTCGTGAAGTTGTATGTTTTCAACAATGAAAATCTGGTTTAAGCTGGTATTTGCAACCTCAAGCGTAGTAATTTGTAAATTGTTTTCTTCTGGATGTCTGCACTGACTTGCATGTTATTGCCTGAGGGGTTATTTACAAAGTCTAAGTTTGGTCTAGGGACACTAACCTCCCTAGCTTTCCTCTACAGTAACTGAAGGTAGCTGCCCCCTTGAAGAATCCAGTTTGGATCAATACATTTTGCTCTTTCACTAAAACCATTTTTACATATAATACTTGGCTGTTGGTTAAGTGAGCGCAGCTCTCCACCATAGCAGTTAGAGACTCACCAGGAAGACCTGAGCTGCAGCTGTTATTCCAGTGAGTGTTTGACCTCAGAGCAGAAAATGGACTCCAAACCCAAGACCACCTTGTACGCACAGGACTGAAAGATGATTTAAAGACCTTTTCCATCACTTCTATTCTTCAGTTTTAAGAGTTGTTCAATGATACTGGCAGTTTAAGGTGCAAGTAAATAGCAGTTTAACACATGAATGACCAGTAATCAAGATATGAGGAAACAAAAACTTATACAGCTTCCACACTAGCACTAGTAAGTATAGCATGGAATTAAAGCCGGAAGCTCACATTTATTAAACAACCATGTCATCATTGGTTTGTAGCTGGTAACCATTGATACTCATTCCGCATCAGTGAAAAGGAGACGACAAGATGTACAGCTCTGAGGAAAGTCACATGTGGAGTAAAGATGTGTCATATCCCTGACATGTCATGCCAGCTCTTTTCAACTGGGCAATAGGCTGCCCTCTCAGGGACAATTTTTTAAAATTTTTTTTCACTGTTCTCAAATATGAAATGAAAGGCACTAATTTGAGAAGCAATATGAAAACAAGACAAAGCAGAAACATAGCATCAGGTGGGAAGGGAAAGATGGTAATGAGATAAGAAAAGGTTAATTCAACATGCAAGTACAAAGCATATTATAGCTATCTCTCTCAAAGGTGTGAGATGAAAGACATTAATACACTATGAGTGGGAAAGAAATGGCACCAAAGGTGCTAACATAAAACGAAAACTACTATTATGTCAGGAAAAGAGAAGAATAAAATGTTTTGCCTGTGATGTGGAATTTGACAAGGCAAACCTGCTCATATTTATTATGGTAACAGTGTTCCCAGACCTCAGTTTAATAGTAGTATGAACAGCACTAATCCTCTCATTTTCAAGGTTTAAAAGACAAATTCATGCCTTGTTATGCTGGATATTGCACAAATAATCATGAGGGGACACTTGCTTGCAGTTTAAGTAATTTTTCAACCATTTATTGATAGTAGTTTTTGGTAGCAAGCTCCACTGAATTTTCCTTTGCATTTTGGTCCTGCACTACATTTATTCATGGTTCCTCTGTGTCATTCAGACCATGGGAAAAAGTCATACAATTTGTCGAATGGACCACCCAGAACTCTACCACCACAAGAATATTCCTATGCAGTAGCTCTGTATCATCATCCTCTGCACACCTCTAGGCAGACTGCATGCAAGAGCGCGGCTAAAGAGAAGAATGAACTGGGAAGCAATGCATTGCAGCCACTCTACACACCAAAAAGCCAGTGAACAGATTGAATCATTTAAGACTCTCCCATTCTGTGTAACTGTAGCATGGTGGCAACAAAGACTTGACTGTCTGTTATCCTAAGATCAGAAGTGTCCTGGAAGCAGCAAAATAGCAATCATGGCACTAGGATTCAGACATCAGAAAGGGATCACAGTGTGTACAGTTGGGGACATACCTGCCCCGATCCCTCCAGCAGCACTGCGAGCAGGAAGGCCGGCTCTTCAGAAGTCTCCACAGCTTCAAGACTAGTCCCAGCTCTGCTCCTTCTTTATGTCTTTTTAGTATAACCTACTGCTGATGTAGACTCACTCCTTCCTCCTTTAAACGACAGAACTCAATTCTCTCCACTTTGTTGGGAAATCTAGAACCATGCTGAGAGGTAGCATCACTCCAACAGCACAGGTGAAACTGGTCTTTCTCTTTGTTCCTTAACTTTGGTAGCAGGACTAAGATCTGGCAGAATTGAAACGGGACAAAACATGCTCTGGCAGTGATGGCCACAAATAGGGATGTGTGGCATGGAAGGTCGTATGGAATGGCAAACACTAGAGGGCCCTTTTCAACATAGGCTTGACAATAAAACCCACCCAGTGCTGCCTCTGGTAGATTCCACTGATTGCATCCTTGCTTGTGTTGGTGTTGCATGCTTCACTGGAGAAGGGAAAGGGGGATTTGTTTTGAGGGAAGATTGTTAGATTTATTTAAAGGTAGTCAGAGGAAAGGTTACCAGAGTGAGAGACAAGAGATCAAGGTATTTTTACTACCTTTGGGGAGAGATTCGAAGTATATACTGATATTCTTTACCCAAATGGTGTAACCTAGTTGTGTTGACGCCATGGAGTCCCTGGACACTGTCTGGGTTTACAAACTGCCTGCAGGACTGAAGCTCCAAGGTGCACCCGCCTCTATTCCCTCTTCCAGTTTCTCCACAAAGGCAGGAATACAGCAGACCAGGGGTATGATACCAAAGCAAGCATGGCTGTGTATCCAGTGCAGACAGACAGTGCAGTAGGGTTCAGGGGTGCAATCATACGGCACTACAGATGAACTCAGTGGTACTGCTCTGGCCCTGCTATTGCCTACTGTGTGACACTCATCAAGTCACTTCCTTCCTCTTTCTGCCTCTGATTTATCCACTGAGACTGTACATTTTTCAAGTTCTGACTGATCTCCTACTATGTCTGCTCAGTGTCTGGTAACAATGCAGCACCATTATTGGCTTTTGCCTCTCAGCACCATTGTGATACAACAACAATAGTTTTAAGAAGGAGGCCAATTTTCTTTCATATTAGGATTTAGCTAATTTTACTCTTACTAATTTTTAAACGGACCCACACTGGGAATTCAGAAATGCCAGGATTAGAATTTATTATTTAGAGAGACTTGGAAAAGAAAAATAGCTGAGAGACTGAATCCTGTAAGAATATAGTGGAAAATATGCGTGGAAATTCATGGACATGCTTCTCTTGGGTGGAAAAGAACAGGTTTCCTTGTTCAATCTGGAACACAATGTTTAATGGAGAAAGAAGACAGATTGGGAAACAAAGGCACAACAGAGACTTTATGATAACAAATCTCTTATTAGGTAGAATGGGGAAGACAAAATTTCTGTTCTACAATAAGCTGTGGTGGCACCAACAGTACTTTTAAAATGACCCTGTTAAGGACAGCATTCAGCAGAGCTGCCTGCCCGGCAACCACCAATGCAACAACCCATTGCTAAGGCAACTTCCCTGGATCTTAACTTCATGTAAGAGATAGTGCTTGGCTGAGTAATTTAAGGGTCCTAAGCAGCAGGGATGCCACTAGAAGCCTCATGTTAAGACCTTCTGTCATTTTTGAGGTCTTTATCAAATTTGCAAAATCACATTCAGGTCTCTTTTTCAGCCTTCAGATTACATCTATTTGAGTGAGAGAAGTCACAGCTATTCTGTCTTGACTTCCTTTCCATGGCCTTTTGATGCTTTAAGCCAAGTAGTGTTTAATCCTCACTATACAAAACTGCCAAGCTTCAAGCTGGCTGTAAATATGGCACAGAGTATGACTGTGAGGCAAAGAAGAGAAACTGCTGTACTATGCTGATATTATTAGATATTAGGCATTAGCATTTTAATTGCTTGAGTTTTCCAAGCTAACTGAGCTGCAGCTACATGTTGCTTTCAGAGAGCATATCCCACACCTCTGCGTTGGAAGGTGCTTTAGGGTTTACTTCCTGGCACTTCACTCCCTCTTTGCAGTGGTGTAAAATGTCATTTGCAGGGATATGAGAGATCAACTAAGTTGCAAAAAATATCTCCCAGAAGTGTTATTAACTTGCAGTCAGGTGTTCTGCTCATTGCTCTTGATACTTGACAGGAAACAAAAGTGGGATCGGGGGGTAAGTTAAGTATTTAGTGGATATTCCCTGTATTTGCACAGAGAAACTTTCAGCTATTTCCTCCATGTTTAAGCAGTGCTCAGCTATGCTTTGGTAATATTGAGTTACCCTTTGATTACCTTCCAAGGGCCACTCTACAGTGAAAATCTAGTAAGAAGACAAAAAGGCCCACAAAAGCTATGCATCACTGCAGCCTTCTGCATCTCTAGGTAGGTATGACACAAATTCCTCTGCTGCTTAAGTAATCTGCTGTACATCGGAAAAAATATTGTCTCACTTTTAAGACAATGGTTCAGATTATTCTGTAATAGGCCATGCTTAAAACCAGCAACAGCAACTGTGAATACTTTCTGCACTCAATTACACTGAAAAAACAGAGATGAACCTAGTCTCAGAAAAAAAAACAAACAAACCAACAATCTTGTGGCGAGGGCCCTGGGGAGTGCTGGGTTCAGTTCCTTGCCTTGCCACAGTCTTCCTGTCTGCTTTTCGGCAAGTGATTAAGTCTTTCTGTGCCTTAATGCCCAAAAATTAAACTATGGATGTCAATAAAGCTTTCTTCTTCTTCTTCATGTCCTTCAAATTGCTAGCACACTTCATGGCAGAGTTCTGGCCTGTGTGAATCAGCATTCTCTCAAGCAATGTCTGGACACGATTCAAAGGATACCAGTGCACCAGGGACCATTCCTGGTGGGCAGTTTCCCTCTGTGTTGGGAGGGAAGAAGGTTCAGGCACGTAGATCCGAGCTGTGCTCCACCACCTGCCCTGCTGCTCAGAGCACAGCTGATGGCTTGTTTTAGTCACATAACCAGAGAGGTTTGGGGCAAAAGGGGCTTGTTGTTGGGGGCTTGTGGAACTCACATCAGCACATGGGGGCAAAGGCCTCCATGGCACACTTTGGCTTATCTGGAAGTAGAGATGCTTGTCACTTGGAAAATCCCTCCCCAAGAGCATTCTCTATTCAGTCTGTGTTGCAAACGTGTTTGTTTGTTTGTAGACTCCATTTCCTCATTAGGAGACAATCTCTGTATTCATTCAGAAGGGAAAATTCTGGGCCGTCTTTATCCATTACGGTTATTTAGAAAAACTCTGACAGCGTGAATACAACAGGCACAAAAAACATGAGGTAAATAAAGACCCATAATTATGATGCTTTTTTCACTCATCAGTTCTGTGATACTGACTTGTGACCACTTTAATGCGTGGAGTTGACAGGATAATATTAATCTATTTTTGTCTGTAACTGAATATATTAAAATATTTGTCTGTCACATGTACTTAAGTGGATTTTATAACCCTAACATTAGAAGCAAAACTTATTTATTGGCTTGTAAGTGAATATATTAAAACCTGTCACATGTACTTAAATGGATTTTATAACCCTAACATTAGAACAGAATTTATTTCAGCTAAATAAAACCATTTAAAAGTTTCAGATCTAGTTTAAACTGGTCATCCAGACTTCTTCTAGAGTCAGTGGTGAAAAACAGGCATTCTTGGTGGAGAAATATGCACCTTCTCTGAATGAGATCAGCTGCCATTTGGAAGTGCCTATTGACATTACAGGGAGGCCAGAGAGGTGTCTTAAACAAGCCACCTGGTTTGATGTGGCTAGATTTGGTTGAGTTGAATCCTGTCCTCATAGACTTATTCTAGGCAACACAAGAATCCTATAGGAAAGGATGAACTGGAACCTAGGTGTCTCAAATCTGAGTTAAGGCTTTAAAATTTGCATATATTCTCCTTGTTTCCATTACTACCAAAATCTGAAATTCCTCAGACCATGCAACAGCCATGAATCCTGCTCGCTATTTAAAATGAAAAAGTATTTTAGCCATCCAACTTTAATATTATTTTCCCAAAAGTTTTAAATTGCCAGTTTCTTCCTGTAGAAACATGATTAGGACAATGATATTATTAGTATTTGAATGATCCCGGTTTGTCTGTGAAAGTCATACCATGCTGACCTGGACAACAGGGGGAACATGAGTTTGCCAATTTGTTGCTGCAGAAAATTGCTGGTAGCTGTAAGGCTCTGCTAGTAAGGCAACAGCATGTTCGCTGAGGTGTTCTCCAGGCACAAAAAAGTAAACTTACCCATAAACTGAAATGGAAGATTGGAGCAGTGGGGTGAGTAAAAGTATAAGTATTACAAAAGCACCCACAATGCCACAAAAAAAAGACCAATCCTTAAGCCCTCATATTTTCTTTCCAAAGTCTTCACTTACCCCAAAAGCTACAATGTCCTTTCATGTTACTTATTGTTGATTAATGAAGTTTCAAACTTCAGTAATACAGTTCAATAATGTATTTCCTCTTATCAGTTTTCCCTCATAAAAGCAACATCTCTGCCTGTCTGGCAGAGAGGAAGAACATGCAGTTTTATCTCAAAAGTTTTGTCTACCTTGAATTCTTACGAAAGGTAATTTCTGTCCCCTCATCACCAGAGGCAGCTTGTTTAATCCACCAGACTTCCTACTGAGATGTAGGCTTCAGGATGGTCAAATGAGGAAAGGACAGAGATTATATGCCAGGGAAACAGTTAGTGATGCATTCACGTTCTGGTTACAGTCCTGTAAATGTTAGTCACCCACAGGCACCCCTTACAGCACAGTCAGAGACAGGCGCCCTCCGTATGAAACATCATCCCACCTCCCTTCAGCTGGAGGTGTCCTGCCATTCACAGATCATAACAAGAACCTATGTAATCAGTTTCCTAACTGATCCCTAATCCCTAATTTACTACTGTCTCTGGTGAGTCAGCTGACCAAACTGCTGGGGCTCTTTGAGGAAGGTGGTTAACACTCAGATTGGATGGGGAAGCTGTTCTTTGTAAACCACAGACCAGTGGCAGCCTTGGATTAGATGGACAAAGGGATTAAGTAATGATTTCCGTGATAATGAAGACTGTGGACTAGATGGACCAAATCAGAGGAGACTCAGGTACTAATGGAAGGGGATTGTTGTGCTAATGTATGCATATACACAGCCTTTACCACTGAGGGAGCCCCTACATTAGTCTGTTGTTCTGCCAGCTCGGGTGCAAGAGTGGTGAGCTTTGGCAAAACATTAATAACAAAAACCGGAAGAATGATGTTGTCTTAAATTGTGGCACCCAGCTGCCAAATTAATGTATGCCGAAACCCCAGGGTTTGCAAAGCCCGCTGAAGCCAGTGGAAAGATTCCCGTTGACCTCAGTGGGCTGTGAATCATTCTCAAATGGAAATGGAGCGCCAGTTCCCGTGGCTGTTCTCATCTCCATGCAGATTAGTCTTGGGACAGATCCTGTATCAGCCATGGTGTTTGCTGGGTGATAAAGCTATTTGCTGCTGATAAGGCGAAGCATACCCTCATTGTACTCTGGAGTGGGGATGGGATGAGTTCATCTAATGCCATTAGACATCTACATCTAAGCTAATCACCCTCTGCTTCTCTGGTACTCAATGCAGTATTTCATCTGCAACTCATCACTTCAAAATGGACATCTAAAATAGGTCAGATGACTCACATTCTAAATGCCTGTTTCTTCCCATTGACAATAAAGGGAGCCTGAGGTAATTTTCTCAGATTCAGACATTGACATGTGGTTGGAAGAATTTCACTCCAAACATCTTCATTAGACAAGCTTCAGAAATGTTGTGTTTTTATATCTGATTGCTAAATCAAACAGCTAATTCACCACAAGATCCTAGTGGAGACAGGTTCAGGTAAACCCAGTCGGCTTTGAGTTGTCTTGTGTGAACTACAGAGCTTTGCCTCAGTAGGATTTTATATTAATAGCTTAAAAATATACCAAGTTCTTTCAGTGACAAGATAGCCTTTGATGTACCCTTCTCTGGTTACATGTTCTGGATGACAGATGCAAAATGGTCTCAGGTATATTCCAAAGCTAATAATATTAAACAGACAAGAGGCTTCAAATTATTGCCATTACTTTATTCCCAGAAAGCTCTCATCCCACCAGCAAACAGTATAGGGTGAAATTCAGCACCAAATTCAAACCTAAATATAGACATGTACAACAGAGTCTAGGCTCCCGTTATACTTACTGGAGAATTAGTTGGTACAGGCAATAGAGACTGGAAAGCAATTCACCTACCTAAATGTAGGCATCTACTTTAGAGTGACTTGGATTACACTCTAGACTCTGTTGGCTGTAGAAAATCCCTCTCCAAACCAGGAGTTTGGCCACCGGCTCTGATGTAGTCACTACACAAAGAAGATACCTAAAGGTAGGTAATTGTAGTTGAATCCCATCTGCTGGAAACTGCCCACTTGGTTGCCCAAAAATAACATCCTTACCTGAACCATATCCTGACAGGATACGGTGTGATTAGATATGCCATATCCTGGACCACTAGAACTGTTATGTCAGGAGATAATGAACTAATACAAAGATAAAAAGAACCCAAAATAAGCTTTGAAATAACAATTTCATTTTGAAGTGGTTTCCTGTGTACATACACACATATATATATATATATATATATAGGTTTTTTTTAAAACAAAGTTTTTCTAAATGGGCAGGAAAGTTTTTATACTTGTGGGTTTGTTCATACTGAGAATGAAAATACACTGTGAAACTTCAACATTTGCCATGAAATGGAAATGCTGAGTTTCAGACAGCTCAAGTAAATTCAATAAAGCCCTGTAAAGATGAAGTGTACAACATCTTTAGCACAACCAAAACCATAAACTGGCTCCACAAGGGGACATGTAAGTATGACTGCCAGTCTTTGTTGTGTCAGTCTGATCTCCTTCCACCAGATGTTTCTTGGATGAGAGTCCAGACACACCAACATAAAGCTTCTCACGAAATCACCCAAAACATAACAGAGTCCTTGCGTATTTCAAAAGCTCTATTCAGAAACACAGCTTCTAACTTGGCACTTATCCTCAAAATATTCATGATTGTCGGCAGCTATTAAAAACAAGAATAACAATGGATATTTCCATAATAGCTGTATTTTGAAATCTCAGAGCACTTTGTGAACTTAACAGACTTATCTGAGATGTACGGACTCATATCATCTGTTAGGGAATGCAGCTCCCTCTGGGGCAAGATCTGGACTTCTGTTCTCAAAAATTCTGTAAAGAAATACAGATAAGGCATGAATACTGATTTCAGAAAATTGAGCCAGATTTGGATTTTCAGGTAGGCTGAATATGAGTTTTGCCCTCAGAATGTGCCTAGAAACTACACTTAACCTTTGAAAGAGTAGAATGTTTTCTTTCAATGAGCAGCAGTAAGCAGAATTTCTCTCTTTTGCACTAGAGAAACGGCATAAGTTTCAAAGTACTGCAATATCAGGCAAGGGAACTGGTGCAAGGAGATCGCTCGGCCTGCAGAATTGTCAGTGCAATAAACAACATTAACTGCCTTTTGTATCCCCATTGATACATCACTGAGATGGCACCTGGGACACCAGAACTGTGTTCCAGTTTTCTGTTTAGGCAAGAGAGTCCTCTGTGTTTTCTTTTCTCCTTCTCCAAAATGAGATCTCTCCTTTGTAATATCTTAGGTGAGAAGCCAGTCTAATAGAAGTATGGTTTGGTTTGTTTCTGAGTGAACCACAGGTACTGCAGGTAACTGTAGCTAGGGAGAAGTCTGTCAGTGTGAACTTTGCCACTTCTGGAATATGTGCTAAATGCAAGCACAGCAAATGACCCTCCGGAAAAACCCCAAGTACTGGTTTTGTCTGCCAGGGAAAGAATGAAGTGTCTTCCTATAGCATGTCACAGGTTGTTCTCTGGGGAAGCACCACAAGCTAGTGGCTTGTGACAGTTCAGAGAAATCATGTGTGCCAAATAGGTTTCTTTCTAGCCCATTTCCTTGGAAAGCTCCTTCAATTCAGCATTATGTAAACTGTATTTTTCAGAGCAATGCTTGCTTGTGGGTCTCATCTGTGCCTAATTACAACATAACCATTGCAAATATAATGCCTTTTGACTGACAGGTCACCCTAGTAATCATACTGCCCTAATGAGAAGTCCATACCACTCGGTGAAAGCTTCAATCACTTCTAACATGCTGTGTAACTGTCACTTATGCAAGACAAAATGATGGCAAAAAGGAGTATTTTGTACTTGCATTAACGAAATTCACTTGAAGCCAGACTTGGTACTCTGCAACATGCAGGGGAAAATCAATTCTGGAGAGAATTTTTGTATCACATAAAATGCCCCTCGTGTTTTTCAATTATTAAAAGTATAATCTAAACTCTTTTAGGATGGAATAATCAAAGCTGTAAAGAAAATACAAAAATAGGCTAGGAGGGACCTGATGTGTTTATCTGGCAAAACGGTTGCAAACACAAAAAGCTTTGGCTTCTGCTTTTCCTTAATTTTCAGTCATTTTCAGTCTTGGTCAGCATGAATAATATAGTTGATTTTTGCTATGATTATGAAGCAGCTGTGAAATACATAACAAAGTTGAGAAACAGCTGAAAAGCCATTTATCTATTTCGTTTATAATTGAGACACTCATCCTAACTGCAGAAAAGTAACCAAGCTGGCTATAAATCCATAAGCACATCTGATCAGCATGTAGTTTAGATTTTGGAGGGAATTTTTAGGAAATCTTATGAAACAAAAAAAATAATAATGTTACTTATATGTTAAAGTCAGACAAAATATCTTTTTATGTAGTCAAACAAAATATCCTTTTTGCAGCCCAGAACAGAAGTCCTAACTCTGAGGTTTCTTGTTCTGCATGTACCCATGTCATGGTTTTAGCTGAGATAGAGTTAATTTTCTTCACTGTAGCTGGTATAGTGCTATGTTTTGGATTTAGTATGAGAACAGTGTTGATAATGCGGAGATGTTTTAGTTGTTGCTAGGTAGTGCTTACGCTAGAACACAGCTGGGACAGCTGACCCCAACTGACCCAAGGGATATCCCACACCCTATCACGTCATGCTCAGCATATAGAGCTGGGAGAAGAAGAAGGAAGGGGGGACGTTCGGAGTGATGGCGCTTGTCTTCCCAAGTAACCATTATGTGTGATGGAGCCCTGCTTTTCTGGAGATGGCTGAACACCTGCCTGCTGATGGGAAGGAGTGAATGGATTCCTTGTTTTCTTTGCTTGCGTGCGCGGCTTTTGCTTTACCTGTTAAACTATCTTTATCTCAGCCCAGGAGTTTCCTCACTTTTACTCTTCCGATTCTCTCCCCATCCCACCAGGAGGGAGTGAGCGAGTGGCTGGGTGGTGCTTGGTTGCTGACTGGCGCTAAACCGTGACAACCCATTTAGTCTCTCTTGCTGAGGTTTAGTGGACTAAGTTTGCAGATAAAAGCTTCTCAGGGAATTGCGGAGGTAGATTTGGATGGGAGTCATCTAAGATAGTCTAGATCCCCTTTACACAGTACAACAGGTATTTCCAGGTGAAAGACTCATCTTCTTTTAATGTAGACATCTAAAGGTCAGATGGATCGCACACGAAAGTTGCCTATTTCTCTTTTATCCATAAGAAGGGCCTTAAGTGTCTAGTTTAAAGGAAGCCTTATAGAAGGGTAGATAGGTGAGGTAATACATTATTCTAAGAATTGGCAAAAGAGGAGAAAAGGTGTATTCAGCTCTAATTGGCTCAGTTCTATTTTATTTTGTAGTAACTGTGATTCTAGATGACTTCACTGGTGCTAGAGGTTTTCACCTGATTTACTAAAGAAATTAATCTTCTCTGGTCATTCCCTCTATTTGTTTCTCTGTCTTGCTCCCTGTCCTGGGAAATTGTCCCTGGCCCATGCTAAGTCCTAAACTGCACCTGGAAATACCTTAGGAGGGTTTTAGTTTGCCTGGACCCAAGTCATGCCAGTACCTTCTTGACAATACAGATGGACTGAGTTTTACTGCCTTGTGCAGATGTCTGTCACTGTTTAATTTGTTGGTGTAGCCTGGCAGAGACAGAGAGATGGATGGATTCCAAATGGCAGCTGGGATCTAGCCACCCAGTTTTGGAGGGTAAGAGAAATTCACAATAGGACATGACCAGATCACACCAAAAGGCCTCCAATCAGCAAAAAGCCCTGCCACATGCAAAAACCATGTCAAGAACCAGCTGAATGATCTAATAATATCCAGTCAAAAGCAAGCAGAACATTCTCCATTTTGAGTGAGGCGCCTTAGCCATCAAGTTTTGTTTATCATGTTTTCAGGGTGGTCTTCAATCCTTATGCCTGTAAAGAAAGTTTTCCATAAATAAATCTTGTATAGTTTATTTTATCTGGTGTTGATGTTTTATTTTAAGCTATTTTAAGTCCACTAGGGATACACCAAAACTAAATTAAGGAACCTGTTACTCATATTCAGCCAACTGAATTGAGCCTGCAGTCAGTGTTATCAATGCAGTCTAGAGAGAGATTAGCTGACCAAATGTAGCAGGTAGACTGCATTGCCTAAATAAAAATGTCAAGCCGTTTCAGATGGCCTGATTTATCATGCCTGGTCTACAGATGCTTTTCCAGAAGGGGCCATTTTCCTATCATATCTGTCATATCTGCCAGCCCACACAGATGTCTCACATGCCCTATGGCACCTCAAATGCTTAGGCAACTGAACCATGTCTGTAGTGGCTGATCAGCCTAATTACTCCCTAGGGACTACTGTCTATAACTGGAGCTTAGACATCTGCTGCACCTGTTGACACATGTGGTGCAGGTCTCTTCAGCTGTAGCTCAATCTCATTTTAAGGACTTGAGTCAGTTCATAGATGTACTTCCAGCACTGTTTTAAATGCTCTGTGATGTGGGAGACATCCTCACGGAGCTGGCCAACATGACACAATTAGGATACCTGCTCCTTCTAGACCAGCAGCAGAAGAACCAGTAGGGTACCCTACGGCTTCTCAAACAGCCCAAGGCATCTACTCATGTGCAGGTAATTGGGCTGAGCCTCATGTCTTAATTATAACCTGAACTCCAGCAACAAAGCTGATTGCTTCTTGTCTGTACAACACATATTTCAGTCTTGCACGCTCCGCTGAAGAAAACTTCACACAGATGGTAAATCATTAAATTCCTTCCATTAAGCAAATATACTTTCCTTCAGCTGTGGGTTACCCAGCAACTGACAATTTGGCAGTGATACACTTATTTTTATGATTAACCTTGTGAATCTACAGGCACTTGCTTTCCCAAGCAGCTGACCTTTTCCTACAATATTGTTTTTGACAAGTGATGGCTCATTACTCTCTGTTAAACTGTCAGTATTTTAATGTTCAGTTTTCAAATTATTATCAAAAGCAAAGGCACCAATATCCTATATTAAGATTTCCTCATGCTTTCCACAATAAAGTCTTGCTATGCTGGAACTTTCAAGCTGAAATTACCTTTGCCACATATGTTTCACACTGATATTTTTTCAGAAAGGTTCAATAAAACAATTCAGTCATTTCCAAGAGCAATGTTAAGAAATATTTTGTGTATGTAAAATAATAAAAAAAATTCAATCAGTCATACACTATTGCTGAAAAGCTCTAGCATTTCTGTGCTTTGAAGCAGGAACTTGAAATCGAGCCACACATGTAATCCTGGGGACAATGCTACGTCTTTGGCTGTTTTCATTACGTTTTCCCAAATGCGACACAGCTCTGAGCCCCTGGAAAAATCAGTTTATACATGCTCAGGAGAGCCTTGGTTTGACAGCTGTATTGTCCAGTGTGCTGGCACTGAGCTCCTCCCGGCACAGCTCCTTTCCCCACCACCCCTCTGATCATCAGGCACATCCACCCTGGGGTCACCAGGGCTGAGCAAGGCATTCCCTGTAAAGATTTCTCCAAGAAGCTGCAGGCCACCAAAGTGCTGGTCAGTGATAGAGAGAGCAGAAGGAATTGCTGGAGCCCCTGCCATGCAAAGAAAGGTGCTAACTGAGTCAAAGGAAGATTTCTGAAAAATAAGGATAATACAGGGAGTGAAAAGGTTTAAGAGAGAAAGAACAGGGAAGGAGAGCAGAAGGAAAGGTGGGAATCTGGGGAATGCAAAAAGAAAACTGGCAGGTAGGAAAAAGGGACAGAAAATTGTAAAAGAACAGAAATAAGAACAGAGAGAAGAGCAGATTCTGCAATGTTTCTTGCAGAACATGGGCAAGAGATGAAGGGAAGTAGATGGCTTATGCATTTTAGCATGTACTTAAGACACAGAACCTCTGGGACTCTCTCCCTTCTAGGGAAACAGCTGCAACCAGGACTGCATGAGAGGAATATTTGGTATCACCTTTTGTTCCTCTCTCAAACTGCAACAAACCCCACAACCCAGAACTTTTGGCTAATTGTGCAGATCAAAACAGGAAATAAAATTTAGTTTTTAGTACGTTACTAGTTCTTTCTGCACACCTTCAAGAATAGTAACTTTGGTATCAGACTGGTCTCAAAGTGTGGCTTCATAAAAAGCAATCCTTTGATTCTGGAGGTCTCAGACTGGTGTCCTTGCTGGCAGAGATTCTCTGTCTTTCACATCAGAAAGGAACAAGAGAACTGCAAGGAGAGAGAAAGAGCAAATTCAGTAGAATGGACCATGCTCAATTTACCAGAGAAAGGGCTGTGTATTTCCAGGTTTTCCTAAGTCCCACCTTGGATATATTTGTCTCCTGATTTAGGGAAATGCTGTGTATGGCAATAAATCAAACTCTGTTTCCAGTTAGCAAGAGCTGCAAACACTTATATAATAGCACTGCACTGTTTGATTTAAGCAATGTGAAGAACCTGAAACACTTTGCAAGCAATAGTGATCTACACGAACCTGCACAAAAACCATGAGTGGAAATCAAACTTCCTGGCTCCTGTGCCCTAACCATAACACTTAAATTCTTCCCTAGTCATACAGTTTCAACAAGTTCAAGGTGAACTTAATGACAAGGAGATCGGCTTGGGGCAGAAAGTATTGAAGAGTGTGCTGGGGACTTCGTGTGACTCTCTCAATCCCCAGCTGCATCTCTCCATGGGCATTTGGTGTTAGAAGGCTCTGTCCCTAAGTGTTGCTCAGCTCGTTGTCAATGACTGGCTCTTCACCCATGTGTTTTCTTCTCTTCCCTCTGGAACAGACTTTAGTGAAGGCGTTTGCAAAAAAAAGAAGAGTCAGTGGCAGTGTGAAAAAGAGAAAAACAACAACCCAGCAGGTTTTACAATAAAAGAAGCCATTTAGTTACTAAGTCTTGGTTTGTTATTGCAAAATCATGGCTTTTAAAAAGCTCTCAGTCATTGTAGCTCACAGTCCTAATACAGCTGATATTGTGCTGACCAACCCTTCTAGAGAGATATTTTCTTTCTTTACATTAGCTGATAGATTAATGATTTAATTCCCAAGTCACCCAGCCTGTTTCCATGCTTTTCCAGCTAGATTTGTATTGAGCTACCACTTTTCCTGCTCTAATTGCCAGGCCATAACTGCTCTTACATTATTTTCCTGGGAACAATTCTCTGACTCTCCCTGGTCTAGAAGTGACGTTATCTTTTATCCCTGGGGTTTCAGGCTTTTTGCTGAACTAAGATATTTCCAGCTTGATTTTTTGTTACGTGCCAAACCCCCAAAGGTTTGGATTTAATTTATAGGAGCAGTGGACATCTATGGCCAGATGACAATCTGAAAGCATCTACAGATGATCATATTTGTCTTGAGGTTTTAAACAACCCGTTGTAATGCCTAGGAAAGGACTTGTATAGCCATCTGCCAGCATTTACAAATGACAGGTTCTGCTGGTATCTGTGTGAGTAATAATGACACACAGCCACTAATAGCAACGGAATCAGGAGCATGAAATACGAAGTGGCATGTGCAACTGCTGCAATAATAGTATTTATACAGCAGCAGCACTTAGAGGCTGTAATCAGACTGTGCTCCACTAAGCAAGGTACTATGCAAACGGAAACA
Organism: Morus bassanus; assembly: GCA_031468815.1. Classification (NCBI taxonomy): domain Eukaryota; kingdom Metazoa; phylum Chordata; class Aves; order Suliformes; family Sulidae; genus Morus; species Morus bassanus. Next base: position 111,981,943 of record CM062569.1, on the reverse strand, counting down.
CAGGCAGAGGGCCACACGCACTCCACCTCATTTTAGTCTTTTAGCCAAAGCCTGCATAGTAGGAGTGTAATTTCCGTAGGTTCTTCCCTAGTCAAGAAAGACACGCTCTAAAAGGTGATTCAGTTTAGCGGATCTCTAGTAGAGTACCTCACCTCTGCTTTCATTGGACAGCAATGGTTTTCAACATTCTTCAGCTTGCAGAAGTCTTAATGATCCCTCTTGGAGGTACAGAGCCCTGTCTGGCAAACTGAAGCATAATGATATAAGGCCTTATGAAATTACTCTTACAGGCCCTTCCAATGTACAGCACTAGATTCACAAGGATAAAAAACCACTGCTTTAGAAGCAGCCTAGGGTGATTGCGCTCTCAAGTTACACATTTCACGTCAATACTTTATGTTAGTTAAAATAAATCTGGGCCACCATTCTGGCCCAAGAGATGTCAAAAATCCACACTTCAAAAAATTACATTTTATTGGGGATACTTCAGTTTCTCATAGTGTCCAATATTTTCCACATTGTTTTTCAAAATTTGTTATCTTCCATAAATACAAGATACATATTTGACTTTTAATCAGCACAGACAAAATTTCATTACTAATCAATGTCTGATTTTTACCTTGCAGACAGAAAGATGTAGGTTGCAGGGATGTTTTTTGTCGAAGTACATTTTTCAAAAACATATTATCTCATATAGAATCATAGAATCATAGAATTGTTTAGGTTGGAAAAGACCTTTAAGATCATCAAGTCCAACCATAAACGTAACACCGCCAAGTCCACCACTAAACCATGTCCCTAAGCACCACATCTATACGTCGTTTAAATACCTCCAGGGATGGGGACTCCACCACCTCTCTGGGCAGCCTGTTCCAATGCTTGACAACCCTTTCAGTGAAGAAATTTTTCCTAATATCCAATCTAAACCTCCCCTGGTGCAACTTGAGGCCATTTCCTCTCGTCCTATCGCTAGTGACTTGGGAGAAGAGACCAACACCCACCTCACCACAACCTCATTTCAGGTAGTTGTAGAAAGCGATAAGGTCTCTCCTCTTCTCCAGGCTAAACCCCCCCAGCTCCCTCAGCCGCTCCCCATTACACTTGTTCTCCAGACCCTTCCCCAGCTCCGTTGCCCTTCTCTGGACACGCTCCAGCACCTCAACGTCCTTCTTGTCCCGAGGGGCCCAAAACTGAACACAGCATCCGAGGGGCGGCCTCACCAGTGCCGAGCACAGGGGCACCATCCCTGCCCTGCTCCTGCTGGCCACACTATTGCTGATACAAGCCAGGATGCTGTTGGCCTCCTTGGCCACCTGGGCACACTGCTGGCTCATGTCCAGCCGGCTGTCAGCCAGCACCCCCAAGTCCTTCTCTGCTGGGCAGCTTTCCAGCCACTCTTCCCCAAGCCTGCGGCGTTGCCTGGGGTTGTTGTGACCCAACTGCAGGACCCAGCACTTGGCCTTGTTAAACGTCATCCAGCTGACCTTGGCCCATCAATCCAGCCTGTCCAGATGCCTCTGCAGAGCCTTCCTACCCTCGAGCAGATTGACACTCCCACCCAATTTGGTGTCATCTGCAAACTTACTGAGGGTGCACTCAGTCCCCTCATCCAGGTCATTGATAAAACTATTAAACAAGAGTGGCCCCAACACTGAGCCCTGGGGGACACCGCTCATGACCGGCTGCCAACTGAATTTAGCTCCATTCACCACAACTCTTTGGGCTTGGCCATCCAGCCAGTTTTTTACCCAGCAAAGAGTATGACTGTCCAAGCCATAAGCATCCATTTTCTCCAGGAAAGCACTGTGGGAAACAGTGTCAAAGGCTTCACTAAGTCTAGGTAGACAACATCCACAGCCTTTCCCTCATCCACTAAGCAGAACAGCTTGTCACAGAAGGAGATCAAGGTAGTCAAGCAGGACCTGCATAAACCCATGCTGACTGGGCCTGATCACCTGGTTGTCCTGTACGTGCCGTGCGATGGCACTCAGAATGATCTACTCCATAACCTTCCCCAGTACCAAGGTCAGACTGACAGGCCAGTAGTTCCCCGGATCCTCCTTCTGGCCCTTCTTGTAGATGGGCATCACAGTTGCTAACCTCCAGTCAACCAGGACCTCCCCGGTTAGCCAGGAGAGATGATAAAGGACTGAAAGTGACTTGATGAGCACTTCCATCAGCTCCCTCAGTATCTCTGGGTGGGTCCCATCCAGTCCAACAGACCTGTGTGTGTCTAAGTGGTGTAGCAGGTCACTAACCATTTCCCCATGGATTATGGGGGCTTCATTCTGCTCCCCATCCCTGTCTTCCAGCTCAGGTGGCTGGGTACCCAGAGAAAAACTGGTCTTACTATTAAAGACTGAGGCAAAGAAGGTGTTAAGTACCTCAGCCTTTTCCTCATCCTTGGTCACTATGTTTCCTCCCCCATCCAATAAAGGATGGAGATTCTCCTTAATCCTCCTTTTGCTGCTGATGTATTTATAGAAATATTTTTTATTGTCTTTCATGGCAGTAGCCAGACTAAGTTCTAGTTGGGCTTTGGCCCTTCTAATTTTCTCCCTGCATAACCTCACAATATCCTTGTAGTCCTCCTGAGTTGCCTGCCCCTTCTTCAAAAAGGTCAAAAGCTCTCCTTTTTTTCCTGAGTTCCAGCCAAAGCTTTCTGTTCAGCCAGGCTGGTCGTCTTCCCTGCCAGCTCGTCTTTCGGCACACAAGGATGGCCTGCTCCTCTGCCTTGAAGATTTCCTTCTTGAAGAATGTCCTGCTTTCCTGGACCCCTTTGCCCTTCAGGACTGCTGCCCAAGAGACTCTGTCAAACAGTGCCCCAAACAGGCCAAAGTCTGCCCTCCAGAAGTCCAAGGTAGCAGTTCTGCTGGCCCCCCTCCTTACTTCTCCAAGAATCAAAAACTCTATCATTTTGTGATCGCTAAGCCCAAGACGGCCTCCAACTGCCAAATCACCCACAAGTCCTTCTCTGTTTCCAAACAACAGGTCCAGTGGGGCGCATTCCCTAGTTGGCTCACTCACCAGCTGTGTCAGGAAGTTATCTTCCACACACTCCAGGAATCTTCTAGACTGTTTCCTCTCTGCAGTATTGTATTTCCAGCAGACATCTGGTAAGCTGAAGTCCCCCATGAGAACAAGGGCTAGTAATTGTGAGACTTCTCCCCACTGCTTATAGAATACAGAATCATAGAATCATTAAAGTTGGAAAAGACCTCTAAGATCACCAAGTCCAGCCATCAACCCAACACCCCCAGGCCTCCTAAACCATGCCCTGAAGTGCCACGTATACACGTTTTTTGAACACTTCCAGGGATGGTGACTCCACCACCTCTCTGGGCAGCCTGTTCCAGTGCCTGGCCACTCTTGCAGTAAAGACATTTTCCCTAATATCTAATCTAAACCTCCCCTGGCGCAGCTTGAGGCCATTTCCTCTCGTCCTATCACTAGTTAGTTGGGAGAAGAGACCAACATCCACCTCGCTACAATCTCCTTTCATGTAGTTGTAGAGAGGGATAAGGTGTCCCCAAGGCATATTTCATCCACCTCTTCATCCTGGTTGGGTTGTCTATAACAGACTCCCACCATGATATCTTCCTTGTTGGCCTTCCCCTGATTCTTACCCATAAACATTCAACCATGTTGTAACCATCATTAAGCTCTAGACAGGCAAAATACTCCCTAATGTACAGAGCTACCCCACTGCCTCTCCTTCCTATGCCTTCTGAAGAGTTTATAGCCATCCATTGCAGCATTCCGATTGTGCGAGTCATCCCGCCATGTTTCCATGATGGCAACTGTATCATAGTTTTCCAGCTGCACAATGGCTGCCAGCTCCTCCTGTTTGTTGCCCATGCTGCGTGCATTGGTGTAGATGCGCTTCAGTTGGGCTATTGATCCTGCCACCTTTCTGAGGGGGCGGAAACACCAATTCCTGCGTGACCACTCTCAGGCACTTCCATGGTTTCTAACACAACCATAACCCTTGCGTCTTTGCTGCTTCATGGATCTCCATCCCCTACCTCCGCTGGGACAGCAGACTGAAGGACCTCGCTAGCACACCATCCCTCAAACAATGGCATGCCACCCCCAGGCTTATCTCTAGGGAAGCTGGTTTTATCCCTTTACCCCTTCAGATCTAGCTTAAAGCTCGATGTGCATTCTCCTGTTTCTGTCACTGCCGTTTAGGAAAACAAAGGAACATTCACTGGCCAAGACACACACATGCACTGATAACCATAATCGAAGCTCATAAATAAAGAATTTCGGCTATTAATAATGAGTGGCAACTCCTCCTCCAGTTAACAGTGGATCTGAAGATGCCCTCTTTCTCTCAGATTTGTCGCAGAGATGCAAGAATCACAGAGATTCCTTACAAGATACTTTCCACAGCTCCTTTTTTTCACGCTGGAGTGTGGGCACAAGCAAAACAGTGCAGGCAGATTTCTATCACTCCACTGCAGGTTGAATTTGCAGAAAATAGTTTTGAGCAATGGGCGTGGAAAGGCAGCTTCATTGTTCCCCAGACTCACTTTCCATAGGCCAGATTTATTCTTTAGCCATCGCATGATAACTTTATTAGCTGGATGACAGCATCAGGGAGGACTAGGCTGAGAGTTAGAGTTTGTTAATTTAAGAAAAACTGGAAATATTCACTTTCAAGGAAAAAAATCTTGTCACTTATAGCTTTGTAAAGTTTGCGCAGAGTTTTGCAGGTTTTTTTTTTGTGTGGGAGATGTTTTTCAAATAAGATTGTTTAAAAGTTTATGCTTTAAAAAAGAGAGAACGGAAACAGATATTAATCTCCTTCCAGTGCGAATATAAGAGCAACTAAAATATTCCCAGTTAAGTTCTTATCCTCATTTTCTGCATTTCCTTAAATGCAGACCCAGGTTACAAGAAACACCAGCTGTTTGAGTTGTGACATCCTTTTCAGCTGTTAACCCCTGCACTTTTGAAATGCAAATTTGGAACGAGCTCTTGTTAAAAAAAGGTTCAGCAAATGGCTGAGACACAAATCACTACAAGAAATCAGCGTATACACCACTGAGAATTCAGACATAACTCGCAGCCAAAAAAGAAATCCTATTCACAAAGGATTTCTTGCAGTTTAGTCTCTTTAAAACAGCTGGGGTTTGTGCATTTTGAAAGTCACCTATGAACTGGGAGTAAGAAATGTGTGGGATATTACCTTTCCATTAGCTTTGACAATTACAACTGAGATGATGTATTTTTCCTCCTTAATTTCTACTTGAAATTCAGCTGTTGTCTTCCCCCCTTTCCACAAGAGATGTTCTGGACCAGCTGAACAGGGACAGGATTACGTACGATCTCACGTATTTTCAGGGCCTTCATTGCAGAGCCTTTTTCAACACAGCCACGGAGCAAACCCGTGGCTGCAGAGCCCTCTTGTGGAGAATCAGCCGGTTCTGGCAGGAGGAGAATTTTTGGTTTGCTTTTTTATTTTTTTTTTTTTTTTTTTTTGCATAGGAGGAACTAAAAGAAGGACGTTCTATGGATTGCTGTGGCAGGAAAAATCTAGGCAAGACATCCTGCTCACCCCAGTATCTGCTTCACCCAGCTTGGAGTATCAACAAGTCTTCTTACCCAGAGAGCTGAAACACAGAAGGTGATATTCCTCTCATCTTTGCCTAATTTAATACTCCCAGTTAGGAGGGTTTTGACAATGCTCCCGCCAAGAGGTTTTGCCACTTCTGTTTGAAAAAATAACTATGCCATCTGCATTTCACAAACCGAACCAATGTTTCTACCTATAAAGGCAGGAGAAAGATGGGTATGCCAGTTATTTATCCTAACTGTCCTGGAGTTTCATGTTATCTTCTGCTAAAAGGAGACTGCAACCCTGCATTTAGGAAAAGCCACCTTATTTTAAAAATAAAGGCTTCCAGAATAAAGGCTACCAGCATATTTTATGTACAGGAAAATCACTCTGCCTAGTATGCACCTGGGTAGCATTCACGGAAGGCAGAAAAAAGTGCAGTAGACAGAAGCAGGCACGTATTTAAATCTGCATGGTACTGCTTTTCTCTACCCTTTGTTAGCTTTCCAGTCGTAACATTTCTGTGCATATAAAACAAGTTTTTGCAAATGATGACTGGCTACATGCCAAAGCTAGCACGGATTTGGTTGAATTTTAACTGGATAGAGAAGGTTACACGTTGTCCTTGCCTTTATCTATGCATGTTTTGATCAGTCCTAATAAAACATTGCTGTATGTTAAACATGTTACATTTTTATTTAAATATAACCCAAAGCAGTACTGAAGTGACCTCCATACACAACACTTGCCTGTTGATAAAAAAAATAAATAGGTGCAGCTGCATTTATGTCAGAAAGCAAGGCACTGAAGTTAAGACCTGTAATTAGATCCTCACATGCTTTTTATGGGGGGAAGGAAGAACATAGGGAATAGAGGAAATTCCTCTCATCAGAATGGCTAAACATGCCACCCTCTTCTGGAGGCACCATTAATGAATACAGAGCCTGTAAAATGAGAACTGGAAATCCTCCAGCAGTGTAGGACCTCGGATCACAGCCTGGGGGTGGTGATAAAATACTGCCAGGTCACCGTGCAGCCTGGCTGCCCCCACAGGACCAGGGTGCTGGGAGCCGAGGGGATCCCTGGGCTAGCAGGACAAGGACCTTGCCAGCCAGGGTCTCTCCCTCTGCCTCCCGCAGGGGAGCAGGGCAGGCCTGGGGGTGGCTGCCTGGATCAACGAAGAGCCCAGATCCCCAAACAGTGATGTGGCAGGTCCGAGGTCAGGTTGGGAACACAAGTCAGCAAGTCATGGTCAGGATCAGGCCCCACAAGAGTAACCAGGGTCAGGCACAGCCCAGCAATAGATGGGCAAGTCAGTGGTGCTGAGGCCAGGCCAGGCAGCCAGCCCACGGACTGGGGTCAGGGTCCACATTAGTGGGTCCATGGCCAGGCACAGTCAGCGCTGTGACGCTGCAGGGCAGGAGCTCAGGCAGGAGCGAGCCTAATCACTGAGATCTAATTTTTCAGAAAAATAAATAATAATTAATTAAAATTGTTTTCCACATACTTAGTTTCCCCCATTTTCCCGGTGGTGTGCTCTCCTTTCCCCTGCTCTTCCTAAGACAGGTAATTTAATTCTAGCATTGTAGGGGGTGTTCCAGCAAACTGTCCTTTGCCCAGAGGAAAGCTTCCTGCACATACAAATTTGCACGAGTTAAGTTTGGGGATATTTAACTTTTCTAGACATATTATACCCATGTTTGCAGAAATTGTAAGCCTTTAACCAAGCTGTTAAAGAAAAAACAGGACTGGCAATCTGAACCAGACCAAGATTAAGCCCTGTCAGCTTCGAAAAGCAAGTTAGCATAGGTACCTTCATGATGATTTTCTGATCCAGCCTAACCACTTCATTTGCAATTTGCAACCAGTATAGATGTAGGGAGTCATGTTATCACAATATGCCCTCACTAATATTGAAAACAGTTCACTTGGTGTGAAAAACTGTGTGGTGCCGATATGGACCTTAGAAGACTGGTCTTATATCATAGGAGACAGTTCAATTACGGTTCAGACTAAACACAGGCCCTTGAAGGACACTGCGTCAGGAGAAGTACCAAATAGGCATGTTTCCAGTTACGGACCACAAGGACACTTGCCTTAATGAACTGGGGAATTGTCATGAATTAAGGACAGATTCTGTCACTCACAGATTGTGTCACTCACAGTTTACAGACTTCTAAGTATGGGGCGTGAACATGAATGTCCACTACTGATATCCCGAAGAAAATGGAATTTTCCGCTAGGCCATAACAATGAACTATGTGAGCTCGGCAAAACAGAATTCAATGGCCAGAGAAGGGAACTGCAAGATAGGGAAGCACTTGCTTTATGACTATATCCTTGAGGAGAGCTGAGAGACTGATCAAAGCAAACATCCCAGCGGTGATAAACTGTATAGTCAAGGAGAACAACTAATTGGGATGTCGATAACAACTAAAACAAAGTGCCTTTCAGGTGAACTATCCTCATCTTAACACTAAAAATCACACCCATAGGCCAGGAGCTTCCCCCCCCAACACTCCCCCCACCTCAAATAAGCCCCTTACTCTCTGAGCATGGGTGGTAAATTTAAAGGGAGCTGTACCTTTAAGTTGAAGCGAGGAAGAAATTAACCAATTATTAGCTGAGGCATGTGAATATTAGCTGTGACTGACACATTTAACTGTATAAATGCCTTGTAGTTTCATCGGTGCAGTGTGCTAGTTTTGTGGGGTTACCACCTAGCACCCGTTGTTTCGCAAAAATGAACTAAATAAAACACCTCCGCTCTGTGTGTAGTTTGACCGGGCAAACAAACCCACTTTTTGGGGTAACACTACTGCAGGAAGAAGAAACCAGCAACATCAACATCATATTCTTCTCAATGAAGGACCCGAGGACAACAATTCAGGTGCTATCCTCCTCACAGTCAAAAACTTCTGACTTTAATACCCAGAGAAACAATGAAAGGGTGAGCATAACACCAAGAAAAAGTGATAGAAACTAAGTGCGTGTTTTAGTTTTAATTGCATTACTATTATTGAGGTTTCTTCTCCACAGTATTCTAAGTGCAATCTTATTCTTTCTTTTTTTCCTAATAATTAGATCTAGACTAATAATGATTCTTGAATTAGACTGTTATCAACTGTGCTAACAATAAATTCTTGGCTTGATATATATACGTATAATGTGTGCTGCTTCTTTGCCCATAAACAAGACTTTGAGCACAACACCAGCTACTGCAACGATCCATACTATGTGTACATATATACATTTATATAGTATGCACATACATATATGTATGTATACCCATGCCATTAGCAGCATCCCACCGTGATCAGGCAGTGAGGAGGGACAGGATCAGGCCATCCGTACCATTCATATTTGTGCGAGTGCTTTCTGTTTTCTGCCCGAGTTTATCTGTGTGGCTGGCCATGTGTGTACATGTATATTTAGATATGTACATATATATTTGTGTACTAGGTGTATGAAAGCATGAGTGCCTTTTGGGATGACATGCTCAGCCATGCTACTGGCTGGATCAGAGAGGGTGGAGCTTGTCACGTCCCAACCTCAGAGGGAGGAGAGCGACTAAGGTTCTGATGATCCCCTCGGACTGAATTAAGGTGAAACGACACCAAACGATCAATCAAACATTTTCTTTTTATTCTAACACAGAAAGTAACTTAGACTTGGAAAGGCAATTCGAACTTAAAAGCCTGGAAAAGCGTTAGCGGTGTGGATTCTTATTAAGAATATTCAGAGAAGAAGAAGAAGAGAAAAGAAAGGGGAGAGAGAGAGAGATCATCAGTCCAGGTTCCAGCGTTGGTCCAGCCAACGGGGGGTGGGGGGGTGGGGAGGGTGTCTGGTCGGTGGGAGCGCTCATCCAAAAAATGAGGAAGCAGGAGAAGAAGGAGCAAAAGCCCCAAATGGCACTTGCCTTGCCCTTTTATATTCATCTTGTGAGTGTTTGAGACATTCCTCAAAGAGGTTCAAGGGATCTCCACCCCCTGTCCCCTTATCAAGTATTCTCTCCTGTTAATTGGTTAACTGTCCTCGCTTGCTATGTAAATTAGCACGCATGCTCCTTCCAGGAGTGGAGGGGCAAGTCTTCTCAGCCCTGAATTGGGTCGGCGGTCGTGATCTCCCCCTGCCACCTTTACCCTTCACCTAAAAATCATGGTTTTGGTACTTTGTCAACCAGCTGAGGGGGAATGCTCACTCTTATCAGTCTCTTCAAGGATCCTTATCCCTCAGCTTTTGTCTTCAGCCGACTGAGAGGAACGTTTATGTTCACTCTTATCTCAGCTTTTGTCTTCTGACTGATGAATTGGCCTTGGTGTCAGACTGCTTGTCTCCAGTTGGACTCCTACAGAGCTGCAGCAGCCTCCCAGGTAGTGGACTGCTGGATTCAGCAAACCCTATCTCAGGCCTTTGCGTGAGGGATTCGCTGCATACTTACCTCGTTACAAGGGACTGCAAGTTTTTGGTAGCACCTGAGAGCTCATCAGACCCCTTGAGAACAATCTCTTCAGGGCAAATATAACCAATGTTACTCTCATTATTGGTTTACTTTTTATTTCAGTTTACCTTCCTTTGCTGCCTTTTCTCTCAATGGCCCCAGAGCATGGATAATGGAGCAGTAAGCAAAAAAGGAACAAAATCTCCTATCTGTGGGATGGCCATCAGCACCTGCACTGGCTCTGGCTGGGTTGGAGTTCACTTTCCTCAGAGCAGCTCGCAAGACACTGTGTTTTAGATTTGTAACTAACCAGTGTTAATAACACACAAGGCAGTCATATGGTATAGAATGATCCATTGGTCATTTGGATCAAACTCCTTTGCAGAGCTGGGGTCGGCTGTCCCGGCTGGGTCCCCTCCCAACCTTCTGCCCACTCCATGGGGGGCAGAGAGAGAAACAGTGAGCGACTTGATGTTCTGCGAACACTGTTCAAACAAAATACTGGTGCGTTATCAATGCTGGTTTGGTCACAAATACAAAACAGAGCACCATACTGGCTGCTATGAAGAAAATTAACTCTCTTGCAGCCAGACCCAGTACAATAATTTACTTCACTTCCTGTGAAAGCCTTTGGGCCTAATGACACAATGACTTTGTTTTTTTCCTCAGTTTATAACCTGAGTTGGCAAGGACCTGGCACCAAGGAGCAAGTAGGACGAGAGGAAATGGCCTCAAGATGCATCAGGGGAGGTTTAAATTGAATATTAGGGAAAATTTCTTCACTGAAAGAGTGGTCAGGCACTGGAATAGGCTGCCCAGAGAGGTGGTGGAGTCACCATCCCTGGTGGGGTTCAAAAACTTGTAGACGTGGTACTTCAGGGCATGGTTTAGGAGACATGGTGGTGTTGGGTTGATGGCTGGACTTGGTGATCTTAGAGGATCTTTTCCAACCTTAATGATTCTATGATTCTAAGAGTGGGGCAAAGCAGCCTTTAAGCCCTGAGAAACCATTCACTGATCAGAAAACCCCTCCTTCTGTATGTCCTTCAGGAGAGCTGTATGCTAATTTCTGAGCTCAGACCCTCACCAAGACACTCTGAAGTTCACTCCTGAAGCCACCTCTGAGGGATTGTCCATGATATCTATGGGAACGGCAGCCTGGGTGAGCTGGAGACCTCGCAGCTCCCCATCCTCACCCAGCAAACACGTCCTCAGACCTGCTCTGCAGCAGCCTCTCCCCTCCCCTGCGGCTCTCAGACCTCCACCTCCCCTCCCGAGAAGCAGGATCCAAGGGAACACGACTTTCCACGGCCAGGCCACCACAAGGTCCCCTCGTGTTTCGGCGGGATGGAGTAACGCTCGGGGGCACCGAGAGGTCCGAGCCCCCCACCGCCTGCTCGATGGACTACTTGTTTTGCTTACAACGGGAATCGGTTTTGCAGAGCTTTAGAAAACCCCTCCCTGCCCGCAGCTGGGGTGCTCTGGTCCGGGTAACGGGTGATTAAACTCAGTTTTAAACCGCTTAAAAGCGACCATTCGGGCGCGCAGGAGCCCGGCCCGCCAGCCGCCCGCACTCACCTCAGCGAGGCGAACACCCCGCCCCTCAGGCCCCGCCCCCAACCGCTCCCTCCAATCAGGAGCCGCGCACACACCCACACACCCAGCTCCTCCCCTTCCCTCACTCGAATAATCGCGCGACAGGCAACGCCGGTCCCCGCCCCCCCCCCCCCCCCCCCCCCCCGGGCGCACGCGCGGCGCGCTTGCGGGGCAGGTTGGGTGCAGCGCGCAGCGGGAGCGCGGGCGGGTGCGCGCCGGGCCGGGCCGGGCCGGGCCGGAAGATGTCGGCGGGGCAGGGGGGGCCGGAGCCGGCGGCCGATGGCGGTAAGTGCCCGTTTCCCTGGTAGGGACCCAGCGGGGCTCCGACCGGGCGGGGGCTGAGGGGCGCGAGGCACCGGGGAAGGAGGGGGGCGCTATACCGCCCCAGTGCCGCGGGTGGGCGGGGCTAGCGCGGCGGCGCGGCCCGGGCGTGCGCATGCGCACTGGCCGGTGCGCGGGCGCAGCGGGGTGGGGGGGGGTGGGCGGGCCGCGATTGCTTCGGGTATTTTGGGAATTGTGTTAATATCGTCCGTTTCTGTCCTCAGAGTCGCACGTCTTTGAAATTGTTCTCCCAATCACCGTCTTTGTGCTGAGCGATGATGACTTCCTCCAAGATGATGGCGAGGAGCAGGCGGCGTCCCTTCCCGAGCTGAAGGAGGTTGAGCGGGAGCTTAACTTAAACAATAGCGTTTTCCTAAAAAGCGATGTGATACCTTCAAGCGACAGTAACAGTTTGAGCATTTGGGAAGAAAACAAGACCGCTCCAAATAAGGATAATAGTATGAAATGCTCTGAAGAAGAATGGGCTGCTGAGAGCGTGTGTAACAGATCAAAATCATCATCTTTAAGCGATCGGTGTGATGCAGGCACAGATAAATATAGTCAAAATTATGTGTTGCCTGCATCGTCTTGCAAAACAGAGCTTACAGAGATAAACAAAACCAGTGACAGAAAAGAATGTGATGGTGATGATGCCTTTCAGAACCTTCCTCCTCCCCTCTCTTCTCCTGGCAATGAGGGTAGAGAGGATATCATCAAGACAAGCAGTCAGTTGACATTGGCAGCGATATCCAAATGTGAAGAGGAGCTTGTTAGTACTGCAAGTGTTGTTTCTGATGGCAGTCGAGAGAAACAACCAGAAATTCACGTGGAGATGGAGAAAATTGTTGAAATGGAAGGTAACTTGTTAACTAGACAAGAGTTTAAGAAACCTGGTAAATCTCAAGTTTTTGAAATAGGTAGGAAAGTGTATAAGAAGAATGCCAAGCCTGTTTATTTTAGAGTAAGCACTTCCACATAGAGTAATATTGTATGCAGCAGAAAGAGAACATTGGCTGGAGTATGCTTAGTTTTTCCACAGACTCCTGTGAAAAACAGTGAAATGACAATAAATGGGTACTGTTTCTTTCTGCTGCAGTTTGCAAAAGGGTGGCCTTTCATTAGGGAAAAGGATCTGGAAATAAAAACTTAAAGGGTTTTTTTTCCCAATTAGAGATATTAGGGAGAGAAAACCAACAGGCAGTAACTCTCACCAATATAAGCAGAGACTGGGAGAGGCATAATTTAGGTTTAAACGCCACCATTCCTTATAGCAGATGGAAGTCCTTCAGGAAGAAAGGCATAGAGAAGTACTAAGAATATCACTTTCCCTTCTAACAGACAAGACAGCAGAGGGAGCATCATACCTGTGAGAATGGAGCCCTAGCAAAGTTGGGTGACAGTACTTTCATAGGAGTTCTGGCATAAAGCTGTTTCGTTAAAAACTCTAGGGGATACAGTGTTGTCCTGTGAACTGAACTTCAAGCTTTGAGTGAAGAGAGGAAGTGGAAAGAAGGAGGCTCCTAACTAGGATTTCTCTTAAAACATTTAAATACTGTGGGAGAGACATGGAGGGAGACATTAGGAAAGAAGTGAAGATAGGAAAATATTAAGGAGGCAAAAGGAGTGAAGAGCAAGCAAGTCATTAGATAGTTTGGGGTTATTACTACCAATTAATTATGAACATTGGTGACTGTATGAAATGTCATGCATGTGACTTTTTATCCCCCTGTAGATCCTGATTCTTCAAAGAGTGGAGATAATGAATCTAATAACAGAAAAAGAAAGAGGAGCAAATGTGAACATGAAACTCTGAGTTCTCTTTTGGAACATGGCTTGAAAGAAGCACCGGAACTTACCTATAATTGCTCTGCTCCGTTTCATAATGGATGTTCTCCTACTTCAGGAAAATTGCTAAAAGATGTAGGGAAACCAGAGATGAATGCTTCCACTTCTGCTGAATCTACTACTGGAGACCATATTTATAAGACATTAACGCCATTTCCTAGAAAAAGATATCAGCAACAAAAAGTTGTTTCTCCTCATGGAAGCCCAGAAGAATTCCAAAACCAGCAAGAAGATTTAGCATGCCTAAGTAATAGTGTGACCTTCAAGCCTCTTTCTAAAGCATCGTGTTCTATAAATAAGCATGAAGGATTGAATTTGAAGTGCAGGTTTTGTAGTTCTGTATATAAATGCAGTGCACATCTAAAGAGACATGTTTATTCAGCTCATAAAGATAAGAAAATACATAAATGCTCCTTTTGTAAAAGAACCTTCTTGTTTTCTGTCAACCTTAAGAATCACCTTAAATTTCATAACAAAATAACTAGGTTGCAAAAGGCAAGAAAAAACAGAATAAATGCAGGAAAAGTTAGGCATAGAAAATCTGAAGAAAGAAAATTTGAGACCAAGAAAAAAGAAAGTAAATATGAGAAATTTTTCATCAAAATTGAAAGGGACTTTACACCTCTGGGTGTGCCAGTTAGTTTTTCCTGCAAAATTTGTTTCTTTGCTTCATCAAATCCTAGGATTTTTATTCATCACATGAAAGGACATAAACAGAAACCACCTTACCAGTGTCCTCAGTGTGATTACTCCTGCATTAGGTTATCCTATCTGTTAAATCACATGTACTGGCATGCTGGGTATAAGCTGTACCAGTGCAGGTTTTGCACCTTTTTCTCATTATATTTTGCAAGCATGGTAAGGCATAGCTATGTGCACACAGGGGCTAAACCGTACTCCTGTGAGTTCTGCCAGCTGGCATTTGCAAGCCCCACTGGGTTAAAGAGACACAGAAGGTTACATGCAGGCAAAGAAACATGCCAAGGGCAACAACTTGACTTTGTAAGTGGAAGAAAGAGAACTCGAAGACCTTCAAAGAGTTATACATGTGATGATTGTAACATAGTGTTTTACACTAGAGGACATCTCAGCTTTCATCAGAAATTTCATGAACAGTTTAAGGCTACTGCTAATGGTTGTACAAATCAGAGCAATGAATGTCCTGAAAGCAAAATATGCAAAGTTGACAATGATTCCCAGGACCATGTTCCTCTGTCCCTTTCTGGTAAAGAAAATGATTGTCTCAGTGGGGGAATGCTGGCTTCAGAATTAGACTTTGAGTGGGCAGGTGATGTGCAGAACAATAAGAAAATATGCTCTGGAAAGAAAATCCCTGAAAACAGCCACGGAAGCAACAGCTTACCTATTATTGGGAATAGATCAGAAGTTCCTCTGAATTCGTACAAAATGGACACTGTCATTTGCAAAGAGGAACCTCTCTTCAACTCTAAGGCCTCTCATTCACAAGTTCAAGATGATCATGCATATTATAAATTTGTGGAAAACTTAAAGGATACATGGCCTTCCAGTTTGTCTACATTCAAAACGTATGAGTGCCAACGCTGCAATTATGCTACTGCTGTTCATAGCGACTTTAAGCTGCACCTAAAAATACATACAGATGAAAGACCATTTGTATGTAAAGAATGCAATAAGACATTTCAAACATCAAACCATTTGAAGAAGCACAGCCTTGTTCACGTAAAAAATGGATATGAGTTTGGCCGTTGCCTCTATGTAGATAGCTGCTTAGAGGATCTTGAATTGCATCGTGAAATGCATGTAGGCATGTGTCCAGAAAGAGATTTTTGTTCCTCGGAAGGTTCAAACAGCATCCATTCCTGGCTTGGTTCGGAAGTCTGTGGAGTACATCCAGATGTCCCGAGGGACAAAAAAAATGATTTGCTAGCACAAAGTCAGCCAAAATTCTATCAGTGTGCAGAGTGTGAGTACACTACTTATATTTTAAGCAACCTGGAACTGCATGTAAGAACTCACACAGGTGAGAAACCCTACAGCTGCAGTGTTTGTCAGAAGAAGTTCCGTACTTCCAGCCACCTGAAAAGACACAGAGTCACACATTTTAATATAGAGCATCTCAAGTGCAGGAGCTGTGACTATTCAACAAACAAATGGCTGTCCTTGAAACAGCATCTGGCTTCACACTCGTGTGAGGAAAGCTCGTCTACTGGCTGTCTCTATGAACAAAAGCAGCTACCTGTCAAAACATACACGTGTGAAGAGTGTGGCTATTGCACAGCCCACAATGGAAACTTGAAGCCACACTTGAGAATTCATACCGGGGAGAAGCCCTTCAAGTGCGGAGAGTGCGCTCTTGCTTTCCGCACATCTAGCCACCTGAAGCGCCACTTACTGACCCATTTAAAATTGCGCTGTAGAAGGTGTAAATTTTCTACGGTTGATAAATGTGCTTTCCAAAAGCATGTTTGTAAAAACACACGCACATGTGTAAAAACACACGCAAAAAAGTACAAGTGTGGAAAGTGTAATGTGATGCTGCCTACCAAAAAACTTCTGGAAAAGCATAAGCGGCAACATAAGCTTGGAATATAAGCTTGGGAGTTGCAAGTTGGCACTCGGTTCTGGAGATTTCTGCATGTCCTGAATTTGTTCATTGTTTCACATTCCCCTGCTGTCCCCGGAACAATGTCTGGTAATGGATGCATCCCGCGTTTTGGTCCAGAGAGTGAGACTCGGGGTACTGGCTTGCTCCAGGTTCTTCTGAGAGCTTCAGTTCTGGCACAGGCTGGACTAAAGAAGATCTTGGAGGCGCTTCTTCATGCCCGAGTAACTTCTTAATACCAGGAGGTCAGTTACGATTTGGTGAATATTCATCAGTTTAAACAGTACTCTGTGCCACTTATTTTCTTGTAAAAACAATTAATAAAAAAAATCTCTTGTCTGACTGAAAGAATGCTTAAAGGGAGGGAAGGAAGTGCACATTATATTGTGTAGTAATGACTTTTAATTTAAAAATTGTCAGTGTGTTTGGAGGCTTAATGCTACCTCGCATCTGCTGAAAGTTGCTTTCCCTACTCCCAGGTTCTCTTGCAATACTTGCAAGGGAAAAAAAAAATAGTATCTCACAAAATTACAGAAATAAAAGATTGGTGTGATCATGGGATAACTGGGATATGAAAATGTTTTCTGTATGTGTGTATCTATAAAAGGTTTATTAGGCAGTTACCTTATCAGTACTTGAGGGTAATTCTTTGAGTAGCCTGACAGAAATGGTAATGTTGTCCTTAATCAGATACTTTAGGATACTGAAAATCCTTAAGTTAATCTTCAATTTTAAGTGAAATCTAATGTTAAGGCATACCTTATCTTTTCTCAGGCTGGTAGTTACTGTGCTCTTTGTTTCTTAAAATAGACAATATCACACTTTCAAAGAACTTCTGTTAATTTGACCACTTGCTGGTGTGTTGCAAATACTACTTTAGTTACTTTGAAAACATTAGCAGTATCTTGAATTGTAAGATTTATTTTGTTAAAGAGCTTTACTGTGCATCTAAGATATCATGTATAAGGACCACTTGTGCCAAACAGCAGATGGATCCTTCTTCCATTTTATATTCAATTCTAGACAAATCTTTGCTTGTTTTACAGAGTCATACAGTGCTAGAAACTCTATGTGGACATCACTGACTGTAATATGTTCAGTGGTATTGATAACAGCGGTGTTACCCTCCTGTGTGGGGAAAGACAATGTCAAAGGGCTGGTGTTAACTGTCCCCTAACGTTACAGTTCAGTCCATGAAACAGCAGAGTAACCTATAGCTTAATTTAGAGAATGTAAATGTGAAACTACCACTTACTTTTTACTGTTCTCAGATGTATGTGTTTCTATATATATAGAGATGATATTTTGCAGAGGCTTTCTGGTAGCGTAGGAGGCGGGCTGGAAACGGTTGCCCAGAGAGCTGGTGGAGTCTCCCTCTTTGGAGATGTTCAAAGGCAATCTGGAGATGGACCTGGGCAACCAGCTCCGGGTGGCACTGCTTGAGCAGGGCTTTGGATCAGATGACCTCCAGAGGTCCCACAGCCATTCTGTGATTCAGAATTCAGTTTTCCAAGAGTGGATTGAAACTCATGAATTGATACATGTATTTAAGGCCAGATCAGCAAAGGTATTTAAGTGATCTAGTTCTTTGTAGTCGCAGTAAAATCAGACAAGTAAATATCTGTGACTCTGAACCCTGGTGGTTACAAATGTTTTTACTACAAGCTGGGAAGTCACCATTTGGGAATGAGTGATTTGGATCTTAGAATGATTGAGCTAACACCTGACAGAGTTGTGAGAAAGAAGGTTATCCCGATATGAATAAAGAAAAGCATTTCTGGGAAATATTAACACTGTTATACAAGCGTGGAGGAATTTTTACCAGCATTACTGTACAATTCTGATAATTTATTTTAAGGAAAATTAAAAAGAACAGGTACAAAGAGGAAACAAAATGGGTGAAGAGAATTGTAAGCCTATATATCAGATGAGATTAGGAAAGCTAAATCTGATAGAGAATAATTGTTTAAAAGTATAGTGTACGATGATGAAGAAGGGACCCCAATTTAACGAGGATAAATTCATTGAAGGAAATTGTAAAAGGAGTTTGTAACAATCATAAGTGTTTCTTTTAGTTGTAAGAAGGAACAACAGAAGACATATTCAGATGGAGCTTGATGAGTTTGTAATAATAATTATTCCAGGTTGTTGCCTCTAAGAAAAAAAAAATAAAGTGTTTCATGACTCGTGAGGTTTCCCTCTGGTCCTTATGCAATGCACTGCACTTTTGGGGTTTGGAAGTGACTCTCAGTCTGCCAAGTCAGAGAAATTTAAATGTAAAGGCATACTCGTTTTAAAATAAAGACACAGGCTGTTCTCAATATTTTTTTTTGCTAGCTAAAAGTGTAATACCTTTTATTCTTGCAGAGTTTTAACAAAGCCTTTCCTAAATCATAGTATGAAATTTTCTACATCAAGCAAAAAAGTTTGCTTAATTTTCTTTATGAACACATCTTGAATTTGGACAAAACAGTAAAACATAGTAGAAATCACACTCATGGCAAGCAACTTGAGCAAATAGATGTCATTTTATCTGCTATGCATCTGTTAAATAAGTGAATAAAAGTTAACCACAGGGTGAAGTAAATTAATGTAGGTGAATAAGGCCATACTGCAATATTGTTAACCACCAAGAAGATTTATCTACAATACAAGGAAGGAAATACAACATTTTCTTTTTTTTACTTAGAAAAAATAAGTGTGGAAAGTCCAGCAGTTGTTTTGAAATAGCAGAAACAGCTGCTAATCCAATATCAGGAAATCAGGGGTGACAAATGCAATGGCAGCTTGGTGCATTGGTACCCAGCTGGGAACTTCAGAGCCTCAGGTAGTATTTTCATTTCAGAAATGATGGTGAAAGAGATTGTAATAGCCTCTTATTGCAGCTGCTTTTGCAAACACTGGTAACTATAATCCAGTAAAGGAATGAAGCTCTTCCACGGCCTTCCTGATAAAGGCCCATTTTGCTGCGGGACAATGGATGGCACAGGCGAGACTTCAGCTGTGAGAAATACTATTCATTAAATCTCCTAAGTGTGAACATAAGTACGAACTGTTGATTATCTGGTTTCTTTCTACTACTAACAGTTTAATCCAAAAATCATGATGGGTGATCCCTCCTTAAACTCAGTGGACCCAGTGCCAGAAATGAGGAGATGGCTGTCACTGCCTGGTGCTGTCTCTGGAGGGCTTAGCCACATCTGAAATCCTTCCCAAGCCTGTCCTGGCAGACAGCAAGGTGCAGAGATCTCTGCGTGCTGCTAGGGATCCTAAAGTGTAAGATTTAATAGGTGTTAAAATCTGTATGTTATTATATGCTACTGCTTCAATTTTCATTTGGGCTACAGTGTGTCCATGTAAATGCACAGATTTTCTCTAATAACTAAAACACCCTGTCAATGTAACATTGGTGAAATCTGTTTTTCTTCTGCTGTCCCCTTCATAGAATCATAGAATCATTAAGGTTGGAAGAGACCTCTAAGATCATCAAGTCCAACCGTCAACCCAACACTACCATGTCCCTTAAACCATGCCCTGAAGTGCCACGTATACACGTTTTTTGAACTCCTCCAGGGATGGTGACTCCACCACCTCTCTGGGCAGCCTGTTCCAGTGCCTGACCACTCTGTCAGTAAAGACATTTTTCCTAATATCCAATCTAAACCTCCCCTGGTACAGCTTGAGGCCGTTTCCTCTCATCCTATCATTTGTTACTTGGGAGAAGAGACCAACACCCACCTCCCCACAACCTCCTTTCAGGTAGTTGCAGAGAGCGATAAGGTCTCCCCTCAGCCTCTTCTTCTCCAGGCTAAACCCCCCACAGCTCCCTCAGCTGCTCCCCATTACACTTGTTCTCCAGACCCTTCCCCAGCTCCGTTGCCCTTCTCTGGACACGCTCCAGCACCTCAATGTCCTTCTTGTCCCGAGGGGCCCAAAACTGAACACAGCATTCGAGGTGCGGCCTCACCAGTGCCGAGCACAGGGCACCATCCCTGCCCTGCTCCTGCTGCCCACACCATTGCTGATACAAGCCAGGATGCCGTTGGCCTCCTTGGCCACCTGGGCACACTGCTGGCTCATGTCCAGCCGGCTGTCAGCCAGCACCCCCAGGGCCTTCTCCGCCGGGCAGCTTTCCAGCCACTCTTCCCCAAGCCTGCGGCGTTGCATGGGGTTGTTGTGACCCAAGTGCAGGACCCGGCACTTGGCCTTGTTAAACGTCATCCAGCTGACCTTGGCCCATCGGTCCAGCCTGTCCGGATCCCTCTGCAGAGCCTTCCTACCCTCGAGCAGATCAACACTCCCACCCAATTTGGTGTCACCTGCAAACTTACTGAGGGTGCACTCGATCCCCTCATCCAGATCATCGATAAAGATATTAAGACTGGCCCCAACACTGAGCCCTGGGGGACACTGCTCGTGACCGGCCGCCGGCTGGATTTAGCTCCGTTCACCACAACTCTCTGGGCTCGGCCATCCAGCCCGTTCTTGTGTTCGTTGGGGAACCTGACCCGACTTCTCGAAGAGCCCCTTCGTCCCGTCAGCGCCGCGCGGGCCCCCCCGCCCCCCCCCCCCCCCGCGCACCTCCAGCCGCCAGGTGGCGCCGGCGCAAAGCGCCTCCCCACAAGGCCCCGCCCGCGGGGGTCGCAGCGCGGCCGAGCCCGCGCCTGCGCAGAGCGGTCAGCCCCCGTTGCCCCCGCCCCTCCCGCCGCGGCCGGTGCCGTGTCCCCTGTGCGCCTGCGCAGAGCGCGCGCCTGCAGCGCGGAGGGCGCCTGCGCCGGGGCTGGGCCGGCCCCGCTGAGGCGAGCGGAGATTCCTTGCCTTCACCCCCTTTTCCTCTGCAGGGCTTCCAGACCCCTTCGCCGCCAAGATGCCGCGGATTATGATTAAAGGTGGCGTGTGGCGGAACACCGAGGTAGGACTGCGAAGGCTTTAATCCCCCAACCCCTCGGGGCCGGGGCCTCAGCGCCTGGGGCGGGGGGGGTGGTGGTGGTTTGTGTGTGTGTGCCCTGCGCTAGTGCGCAGGCGCGTTGGGGGGTACTGGTGCGCATGCGCAGCGGCCTCCTGTCGTGGGGTGCCTTGTGACAGTGCGGGGGTGGGGAAGGCGGGGACCCTCCTGGGCCTTCTCTGGCGGGGGGGCGCAGAGGGTTAGGCGTCTGTAGGCACTGGGGCCATGGGGGGCTGGATTCCTCAGCAGCCTGCACCTTCTTCCTTACGCCCTGTCCTGCCGGGCAGAGGTCTAATCGGTGTTGTTTGGCTTGAAGGGCTGCGCGTTGGGGAGGACGGGATGCTCAGCCATGCGTGTGTCCTGTCCCTGCCCCCTGGAGGAGCCGTCCCCAAAGCAGCTGGAGGGGGTGCGTGGGCCCTGTTGTCCTCGGAGATGTCCCTTTTGTAGGCTGGAGTGTGTATTCTACTGTATAGGCAAGGTTCTTGTTCTCTAGGGGTATGAGGGAGCTGGAATCTCTTGCCCTTGAAGACCCTTCCAAATGCAGGAATGGTGAAGATGGGTATGGGCTTTTCATGTGCAGCCCAAAGTGTTTTGTACACAGAAATTCATGTGCCATTCAAAAAAGAGAAAAAACCCCACCCCTCTCTCCCATTTTCACCATCACATGCTTTCAGAACTGCGAGTGATTGTGAAAAGGAAAATAATAACACAAGAAAGAAAGGATGTCAATTTTATTAGATGGCGTGTTTAAAGGAAACGGAGGTACCCAACAGACACTGTTAAGTCCAGAACTCTGCCACTGTATACTGTGACTGCTGGGCGTGTTCATAGTTCCAAAAAGCAGTGAGAAAAATTAATGGAAGATAAATGTACTGTGTGCTGGGAAATGTACTGCAGGTTCTTTTAACCACTTGTGACATATCAGCTGCATGCCAGGAGGCAGCTAAATTGGAGGTCAGCAGAGGACAGGAAGAACCACTGTGTGCTTACCCAGTTCTTATGGTCTTCCATAAGAACTTCCATAATTTTGGTGATTGTTAAGAGAAACAGCAGTGGGTTAAATAGATCACTGTTTCACCCATTTTTGTGTACCAGGGATTAAATAGTCTCCTTGGTTCTATTTTTTTGATGAACATTTTGATTATACATACAACATTAAAATTGCAGAAAGTGGAACCAGTTGATATCAGGTGATTAGGAAAATGACCTATTACTTGCAAAAAAGCCTGCTAGTGTCATCGGTATGGCTACTGTATGCCATATAACACCAAGTATATTTTAAAAATCAAGAGAGGATTTATTGCTTATTTTTTAATCAAAATTACGTGAATTGTTTCGTGTAGCAGCTCAAGCCAGAGCTCACTGTCAGCTTACAGGTAAAGCTGCTGTCCGCTCCGAGAGATGCCTGTGCTAGACGGAGTATCTGTCCTTGATGACTGGCATCCACATGGTGCAGCTGAAAAAATTCTGAACGCAACTACAAGTACTTATGGGATACGGAAGAGGAACATCTGTGGTTGACAAGGCTGCAAGAATAGCTTTGATGCATTTAAAATACCACTTTCTGACCCGTGAGGAAACCAGAAATAATGAACCCATTTATCTGGCGGGATGGGAGAGAGGGATTGATGGATGGGTGACAGACAATTGATAGGACTTCTAGCTTTTGATCAAATCTCAGTGCACACTTTGATGTATATGAACCACCTCGCTCAAGCTGAATCCGTTACATTCCCCCTGCCCAGGAGTTTATAAGCTTTGGGATCAGCACTTTCATATGTTACATTCTGAATGTTAAAGAGATTTATTTTAAGATTTACTTGTTAAAGAAAAACTTACTATAAAGTTGTTTTTTTTTTTACTTTATTTTTGTGATACTTCTTTTTTTTAACAGCATATTCATTTGATAGGTAAATATTCCATTTGCATTAAAATGTGCAAAAACAAACAAACAAAAAAGGATAATTTTTGGTACTATTTAAAATAAGCCACCCAGAGGTATCTGTCAATTTTATTTTATTTTTCCAAATATTGTGTCATTACCAGACAAACACTTCCCTAACTCTTTATTGCTGTTCATCAAGGAAGACATACAGAACCTTTAAACACTGTACATTGAAGAGCATTGACAGTAATTGTTTGGGAGGTTCTGTTGGGCCTGTGAAATAGGCCACAATAATCATCAGTTACCTTTTTCATTTAATCTTTATTCATTTCATTGGCCTTTGAAATACAAATCCTCATTCATCTTGAGAATAAAATGTGGAAAAGAAGCAGCAGTGCTGTGCTGTTTCCACTGGGTCAGCCCGTTAGATGAAATCCACCATGTTCTCCTCTGCTTGAGCTCAAACTTAGTCTTCTGTGATCCATAACAGTTTCTTTTATTTTTTTTTTTTTAAGGATGAAATTCTGAAGGCAGCTGTGATGAAATATGGCAAAAACCAGTGGTCTCGTATTGCTTCTTTATTGCATAGAAAATCAGCAAAGCAGTGCAAAGCCAGATGGTAAGAAAGAAATGCCATCTCTGGGAGTATGAGATTCATAATTAGTGGGCATCTAGAAGTTACCACAGATTAATTTATGTCCACAGATAAACAATAGTCTTAAGATTGTTTGATTTCTGCTATTGTGGATATTTTGAATTTCTATTGTTTGAAAGTAATTTAACAAGAGTAGCCAAATGTTCTCTTTGCCAGTGACTGCAGTGCCAGCAAATGCAAGATCACTTAAAACTGTGTATGTTATTTTTTTCCATATTTACACATTTTTAATCAAAGCGAGTATTTCCAATGAAGTAATATTGTAAGATACTAATCTCTTTTACAGATAACTCTCACTATGAAAAATTAGAAAGTTTGGCTTGAGGATAAATGTTTAGAAATCACCCTGTGGAATTTCAGTTTATATGAAAAAAATAGAAGTTTAAAACTAATGCAAATATATGTTTTATGAATCTGTTTCAGAATCAGACTTAGTTTCTCAAGTACTGAACTGCACATACTTATTAGAATACTTCTGTATAAAGGTAACAGTACTGGCACAGTTAAAGATTAGTAACATAACGGTAGAAGGATCCAGACTGAACAAATCTACCATATCTGGTAAATTTGGTTGTTGTGATTTTTACTTTTCTTTTTCTGGATTAATTTTGTGACCCCTTATTTTGCCAAAATAGAGAAGGAAAAAGGAAGAAGAGGCAGTATCTGCATGAAAAGTGGTGGATAAATAAAACATTTTAAAGCTCAAAGAGCTGTGTCATAAAAATACTCTGGAGTAATATCCTTTTGTACAGAAAAAACCTGTGTGAAATTTGCATGACAAGATTTTGAAATCTCAGTGTGATAGTTTGGGTACTGCTCTGAATTAATTCAAGACAAGTCAATGGATGGCTTGGCTCTGTTGTCCTTATTTTTTTCACTTTTTAACAGGTATGAATGGCTAGACCCAAGCATCAAAAAGACAGAGTGGTCACGGGAAGAAGAGGAGAAACTGTTGCACCTGGCCAAGCTAATGCCAACCCAGTGGAGAACCATTGCCCCAATTATTGGGAGAACTGCTGCACAGTGTTTGGAACACTATGAATTTCTGCTGTGAGTGAGTTACTGTTTTGCTAGAAGTGCATACCAGGAGAATCTGCAGTTTGTTGTAGCGATGTGTCATTCCTTTATCACAGTGCTGAAGTATGGTGGCTTCAAATTGACCAAGTCCTTTTGTAAGCAAGTCCTTGAGGACTGTTTCTTTTCAGTCGATGTTTCTAGCTTGAAAGAAGAAGCTCCTGAAACCTGGGAGAGCAGGCTAGAATAGAGATAGGTGTATATTTTCTTGCTTCTGGTTGTTCTGGCTAGAGGAGTGTCAAGATTGATGCATTTTGTGGGCTTCCGTTTCAGGCTTAGTTGGGTATTTTTTGACTGGCTGATAAGCACGAGAGAGTGTGTGAGAGAAAAGAAAGACAAACATAAACCACATGTTGTCATGTGCATCTCTGTATGCTACAGAGGATTTCCTTAGGCCATGAGAAGGAAAGTGCTGTTTTCCCTTGTGAGCTTTCTTCACTGTGGTGTACTTAGTTGAGTGTAAGAGCATAATGGGAAACTCTTGATTGTTAGTTTTGTCACACTGCTTGAATTCTTGTCCCTACTGTTAAGGATTACCTGAGGAGAGTTCTCTGCTATTATTAGCTTTGTCAGTACAGTATTTTTATATAATATTTCATTGTTTAAATATAATACTGTGTTGGCTTCTTTCGTCTAATTTAATACCATGTAACTACCATGTTCATAAATCTTTCCTGCAGTAATTGTGTAACAGGTTTGTGTATGGTACGTAGTACAAGGTTACTTTTTTCATCAGTCTTTGGGGACAAAGAGCCAGCTGTGACATACCTACAATATGTTTTTAGGGACAAAGCTGCGCAGAGAGACAATGAGGAAGAAACTGCTGACGATCCTCGGAAACTTAAACCTGGAGAAATTGATCCAAATCCAGAAACCAAACCAGCCAGGCCTGATCCTATTGACATGGATGAAGGTAAAATAGGAGTTTGTTTACCATTTTTGACAGAAATCTGATCTCTGTGATTTTTCTTTTCACGCGGCCTCTGTACCCGGTGTTTCTTTGGTCTTTTTTTCTTCCCTCTCCAGATGATTTTTTTCTTACAGGCTTTGTCTTATTTCTGTGTCTGGCCAGTCAGTTATATTTTTCCAGTTTTATTTTCCTTCTCTTGGTCTGTTTCCTGCCCTCTCATCTGTCTTTGTCATCGCTTGCCATGACGGACTGTTCTTTGCTTTGACAGCTGCTCCGCTTGTTTGCATTCTTATTTCTGCATCTTCATCTTTTTCCATCAGCTCATACCTCCCAGATGAATCCCTGCTGAAGCACAGGAGGACTACACGGCGCTTTTCCTTGCACATAGCAATGTTATGAACTAAAAAATGAGCATTGCTAAAATTCCATGAGTGGACCAGCGGTGTTTTTGATCAGTCACAGGTTCACAAATATAACACTCTTGGGTCTGGATATAAATGAAGTTAACAAATTCTCTAATATAGCACTCTCAGGTGAAGATGTAAATGAAATTAAAATTTCATTAGTGTGGTCAGGTTGCCTCTTTCTGTAGATATTTTGATTTGCTGTAGAAATTAGTTGAGCTATTTTCAACATCAGGCATTTTTTTCTTGAAGTCTTTGTTTGGCCAAATATCAGTCATCTGGCCAATGATTTAGAAAATATATTGAGTTGAATTATTTTCGTCATTAGGCATTTTTTTTTCTTAAAGTCTTCATTTCATCTGGCCAATGATTTAGAAAATATATTGGAGCAACTTGGAGAAAACTAGTTTAGCGATCGTGCAAAACGCCGTGAAAACATTGATTCATTCAGATTTTAAAGATTGCTTTCTGATCTTAATGTTGCTTTTTCCCTTGTTCCCACCTTTAAGTGCAAACTCATAGCTGTATTTATCTGGACTATCGTAGATGAACTTGAAATGCTGTCTGAAGCTAGAGCTCGTCTGGCTAATACACAGGGAAAGAAGGCCAAAAGAAAAGCAAGAGAGAAGCAGCTGGAAGAAGCTAGGTAAGCTTACGCTTAGTTTCATTTACTGGGACTGCTTTTGTTGACTGGAGTATTTAGAATGCGTATGAAGTCAGGCACGCCTGAAGTCATTGCAGAATCAGACTTTTTGATAGCCATTTGTGACAAGAGCTTCATTCTTGTAGTATAAATATGTGCAGCCCTATTTCGGGAGCAACTGATTAAAGTAGTACCAGATCTTAGGCTACAGGATCCACCTATAGGTGTGCACTTCAAATCACACAGCGTTACTATTTCTTTAGACGGCTTGCTGCTCTTCAGAAGAGACGAGAACTTCGGGCTGCTGGAATTGAAATCCAGAAGAAAAGAAAAAAGAAGAGGGGTGTGGATTATAATGCAGAAATTCCGTTTGAAAAGAAGCCTGCCCCTGGTTTTTATGATACATCAGAGGAAAACTACCAGTCCCTGGATGCAGATTTCAGGAAGCTACGTCAGCAAGACCTGGATGGAGAGTTAAGATCGTAAGTGTGTGTTATACTAAGGAGGGAACAGTGTATTTGAAAAAACCTCACGTATATATAAGTGTTAAGTCCTGGAAATGTCTGAAATGTAATGTGGGCAGGAGTTGTATTTTCCGTGGGACAGATAACTGGTGCAGGTTGCTTCTGCCTTTTCAGTCTCCTGTATTTTTTATCTTTCTAAAAGGTCTAGTTGACCTTTTTTTCATGAGAATAAAGTTGCTCATGCACATTCTTACTCTTTAAATGGAAATCTTAAGTTTTTTGAGGTTCATTTTCTTTTAGCAGTAGATCTGCTTGTGTATTTGCAGTCCTTTCTCCAAGGAATAACATTATCAAGATTGCTTACAGGAGTAGATTTTTTTTTTTGTTGCAGTATTACTTTTGATGGAATTGTCCTTTAAGTAGAATCTCCTTAAATGCTTAATTTCTCCCCTCCCCACCAAAAAGTCCCAAAACATGCAGCTGAGAAATTAAACACCCATCTTCATCATGAGCAGTATGGTACATATTTAATTATACAATTGCATTTCCCACTACTTCTGCCAGCTGCTTTTTACTGAGAGAGAAGGTCCAGTACTACATATGATTTGGTTTATTAGCTTAGCTTGTGATCTAATTGATTCTTTCTGTTTAGCTCTTAGTTCAGAGGGTCTGGCAGGAGCTTCAAACTGAAGCTTATGATTTCACAGGCTGACTCCATTGCTGTTTGAAGAAAATGCAATTTTTATTAAAATACTGAAGAGAAATTGATTCCCATATCCCACAGAAAATGTTTGTCTTCCCTTAGCAGCTACTGGAGAAAAAGGGACTGTTCACGTCCTCTGATTCTTGCTATCTAAATTCTTGGACTGACATTTTTTTCTTGCTCCAGTGACCCTGTTGATTGTAGCTGAAGCAACCACCTATTGCCTGATTCCATAATTTAGAAGCTTTACACTACCTTGTTGTAGGTTCTGCTGCAAGATCTGCAGCCCATATCTAATCGCTTAACTTCTGCACCACAAGGTGGTTCACTCCTCCTGCAATGTGTTTTATTTCAGCGGATCCAACTTTTGATTAGGGTACAGGCTTTTTGATCTTTGCTTCTTTGTTTTACTTTGTAGCTGTTCTGTGTATCCTAAAATTATTCTCTTATCCATAATGGCAGTGAAAGGGAGGGAAGAGAGCGCAAAAAAGACAAACAACATATGAAACGGAAAAAAGAGTCAGACTTGCCTTCAGCTATTCTACAGACCAGTGGAGTGTCAGAATTTACCAAAAAAAGAAGTAAACTAGTGCTTCCAGCTCCTCAGGTAAGCTGTTCACTGATCAATAAACAACTTATAAGGCCAATGCCAATCAATAATTCCTGTTTTATCAAGTGGATCTTGTGGCTGTATTTTACCTTAATACGCCTTGGAATTTTCTCTTTTAAAGATATCTGATACAGAACTCGAAGAAGTTGTAAAAGTAGGCCAGGCAAGTGAGATTGCACGCCAGACTGCTGAGGAATCTGGAATTACAAACTCAGCTTCCAGCACTCTTCTGTCTGAATATAATGTGACCAACAACAGCATAGCGCTAAGGACTCCCAAAACACCAGCAGCACAAGACAGGATCCTGCAGGTAGAGTATAAATGTACAGAATGGGCTTGTAGTTTTAGTGCAGTAGTCAACTGAATAGAAGGTACCACAGAAACATTCATTAGATTATGTGCCGTACTGGGGTTTGAACTGACATGTGATCTCCAGGGTACACCGAATGGCATAGACGCAGATCCACTTCTATCTGATCAGTTGTCACCATGCCATGCTTCAAAACACTGATGCTTTTTTTTTTTTTTTGTATTATATATTGTGTGAAACTTTTAGCATTAACTGTTCTCCTGGTGTCTTATATAGTTTCCCCTTGCCTTGGGTACCTGTCAGCGTTGAAGATGTATATGGTGTTCATGGCCTTAAAACAACGTCTTTTATGTTGTGTCCTACTTAGTGTGGCTGTTGAGCTTTTATTTCAGTTAACAAGAAGTAATTAACTGCAACAACGCAAGAATATTTTCCTAGCACTTTATTGGCTTAAAACTGCTTAAGACAAAGATTGTCAAACACCTACCTTTGCAACCTCTGAATTATATTTGTGTTGCACTGATGGTGTAAGTGTCTGGGTTCTTTGAAAAACTTGTAGTGTTGGATAACATTTTGAGTGTGGGGAAACGGCTAAATGAAATCAGTGCAGCTAGTGTGTAAAACAAACAAAACTCCACCCCCCAAAACAAAAAAATCCCTGTGTTAATAATGAGCTGTATTGCAACAGTTTTTGTTTCGTGATAGGAGAAGAGAGGAGGTTACTGACTCTACAGATCATGACCTAAGTCTGTGCAGTGTTTGCAGGAATGGTCATGTTCACCTTCAAATGGAGTACTCTTGACGTCGCATATGTCGCAGTGTTATGCATATACACAGTTCTGTAGATGGATTAGTAGTTCTCTGTTAAGATAATTGTTATATGCAGTAGTTTCATTATCTCAGCTCATTTTCAGAGTGCCTGAATTCTTCATTGTAAAATAGTAAAAAAAGTATGGGGCTATTCATAAAAGCCCCAGTTCAGTCATGGACCAAAAACCTGAATAGTGACCCATCTCTTCTGGAACATTCTCCTTGAAGTGGAGTTTATCCAAACTTCACTGATGTTGGATTTCAGAGTGCAAGTGCGCTGTTCCCTCTGAAAATCAGGGTCCTTAGGATGACCTGAGTATTCTGTCACTAATAAATCCTGCAGATTTATGGAGTCTGGCAGACTGAAAGAAGTTGAAACATTAAGTAACCCTCTCATTTCTGCAATTCCAATTTATAATATATTTTACTGGAAACGAAGATTAAAATCCCTTTCAGTGGAACAGTAGGCTTTGTAAATACCAGTGTATGGGAGTTAAGAAGCGTTAAAACAGTTTCCACAAACTGACCGATGTTCAAATAACTCTTCAGCTGTTCTTACTGCTAATGAATCTGTTAAACACGTATAGTAGAGTGTGACTCTGAAAGTCTTAGTGATGTACTGCATGTGTTGTCTGTTATACAGGAAGCACAGAATTTGATGGCTCTCACAAATGTGGATACCCCCCTGAAAGGAGGTCTTAACACTCCCTTGCATGAAAGTGACTTTTCGGGGGTTACACCACAGAAGCAGGTTGTTCAGACTCCAAATACAGTGCTTTCCACGCCCTTCAGGTAAAGCCAACTCTTTTTCTAATGGGTGTTTGGCTGAGCCACTGGAGGGAGCGAACTGCAATGTGTGAGATAATAGGTTATGATCAGTGCTTCAAAACAAATTTTAATTCGCTTTTATTTCAAGCCCTTGTACAACTTTCTCCTTCTCTGTGTCTTTCACAAGCGCAGCCACATCATATTCATTTTTATTTGTACAGTGTATAGCTCACTGGAGTATTTGGTCCAAAATGAGGTCTTCTGTGGTCTGGAGCAATATAAATTATACTGAAGTAATACAGGAATATAAATAGTAAGATGGAGCGTCGTTCTGTATGTGGATCCCAGCCTTCCCAAAGTATTACCTCTGAGTCGAAGGTGTGGGAGGTCCCTTAGCCAAACCCACACTGAATTTTTGAAAAGCTGGAGTAAATATTTTATAAGCCATATATATCCAAAATAAAATATTTCTTATATTGCCAATCTAAATAGTATGGAATTGCTGGTTTAACTCTTACGGTGGGTCCTGAATAAATATATATCCCACAAATGCCAAATACCATACAGCTAAAAAATATTACACTTGGTACATTTTGTCTGTCAATTTTTTTCAGCTTAGGTTCTAATTTTACTTGTATCATGCTAGTAGGAGAAGTGGAGAATGAAATAAAAAGGACCTTTATGGCAGCTTTTCAAAAGCAGCTTTATTTTGTTGTTTAAAAGCTGTGTGCAAAAGCCCTGCTCTTTTAATTGGATCTACGTAAATGAATCCTTTTCTGGAGATCTGTTGGCGTCAGTGTGGTGCAGAATGAATGTAGATCAGTGTGGTGCAGAATGAATGTAGAGTTCGGCCTGGAGTGATCTGGCTGTTCATTTGGGTTATTTTATATTAAAAAATGTAAAGACATTATAATTTTGTGGTTTGTTTGGGTTTTTTTGTTGTTGTTGTTTGTTTGGGGTGGTTTTTTAGTTTCTGAAGTTCAGATTTGCACATGTAAATATGGTACCTATGCATCAACTTGGCTTACTTGCAGAAATGCTCTATCAGTTTGAAAATCCAAGACCTTGAGCAGAGAAGAAAAAAAAAAATCCATTAAGTGGTTAAAAATAAATAAAGGGAAGCCATAACTTTTTAAGGAGGTAGAGTAGTGAAGCAGAGCCATTATCTTATTAATTAGGCCAATAGAGCAAATATTTAAGTACACCTTTTTTTCCTATGA
This sequence comes from Morus bassanus, assembly GCA_031468815.1. Taxonomy (NCBI): domain Eukaryota; kingdom Metazoa; phylum Chordata; class Aves; order Suliformes; family Sulidae; genus Morus; species Morus bassanus. The sequence continues at coordinate 111,950,192 of CM062569.1, read as the reverse complement.
TGGTATGAAATTTGTAATTTGATGCAAGGCTTTTATGGAAATTGTTGCCTTGCATTTGTTTTGTTTTGTTCTTCCACGTCCTGGTTATAACAAGTTTCTTAAAAGACATTAACTTGAAAATTGTAATAGGATTTTAAACACTGCATGGAACTGAGACAACTAGAAAAAAACAACCTGCTTACTTGGAAGTAGTGTAATGAACAAAGTAAACGTATCCTATGAAACATCCATTTGAAAACATAAAAATTCATTTTGCTGTTTTTTGTGGGTGTCATCCTGCAAATATTATTGCTTGTGTTTGTTATACTAAATGAGAATTCATAACAATCTGAACAACCTCAAGCAAGAGGAAAGTATCACTTGCCTCCCACAGACATACCCAGTAAATAAGGCACTGTTGTGTCCTTTAAAAGAGGACCAGTAGTGTGTGTCAGGCCATATATACAGTTGTGTTTGTCCACCACTATGGCATCTTACTGGCACTACAGAATTACAGTAGCTAGTAGTGGAAATGATGGATTAAATAGCCTTGTCCAGTCTGCCTCTGCCAGGGTTATTCTCTACAGCACGCATACTTGTCATTGCTGTTGGAAAATATTTACGTAAGTGTAGATGAGTACCATAACGGAGGCTTTTTCTGAAAGTTTTTCTCCTTCCTGAACTTGTTCTCTTTGAGACATTTAACAGTGTCTTATCAGTTTATTATCATCACTATGTGAAACTTCATTATAAGCTGGCAACAGAAAACGTGACTATATCCAAGACAATATCTGCACACTTTTCTTCATGTAGTAGGTTGTTGGGATAGAGAACAGTATTTCTTCCCAGCCTAGAGGATAAGCAACTGAGGCCCACAAAATCTAAGACTTAATCCATCTTGTCTAACCTTAGGTGTTTAAGAGTAATTATTGTAATGTAATTACTCCTTCAATAATCAGGGAAAGCAAAGAGGCATCTTCAGAGTGATTCATTCAGCTGTAAGATGGGACAGCTGTTAAGCCAGATGAATTTAGAGTGAATGACTTGCCACAGGTGGTAGAGAAATCAGAGCTTGCAATTAAATCCTGATTACTGTATCCCAGAATAGTGCCTGGTGTCTAGATAATCTCTTCTCTCAAAAGTAACAGTGGGCGTTTGTGTTTATGTAGTTCCTGAAACTTCTCTTAACACAATTATGTGCCTAGATTTCAGCTTGACAGGTACTTGGTTACACCTTGGCTGGTTTAAACAATTTATTTTTTTGATTCTTCTAACTGCATATTATGATTTCACTGCCTCCCAAGAAAAAAAAATCTAGATTGACTATATTAATGGTATTTACATAACTTTTTGCAGCATTCAGACTTGTGCAAAGAGAGCTCTTTGGGCAAAAAAATAAATTACTCTATCCGCTCTTCCTCTAGAACACCTTCTCATGGACCAGAAGGCTTAACTCCTCGTGGAGGACTGACTCCTAAACCCGTGGTTGGTACAACTCCTGGTAGAACTCCACTGCGTGATAAATTGAACATCAACCCAGAAGAGGGAATGGCAGATTACAGTGACCCATCTTATGCAAAACAAATGGTAAGAAGCACTTAAGAAGTGGATATCAGTGCTCTGTTAATTTTCAGGATTTTTAATTCTCATCTCCTGAACAGAATTTTATTTTATAGCAAGTGTTATTTTCTACCACTTTTCTACAGGTCTGTACTCATCACCTGATAAAATCAAATCTTCATTTGAAAGAACAGAAGCCTTGCCACTTAGAACAGCTTTTGGTGTGCTCAGTAAGAGCACTCTAAAGCTATTTGTCAAAGACGACATAGTTAAGTTTCAGTCCTACTTGTATCTTTGAAGCTGAGCAGGAAATATATCTGAAGGAAAGATTCATTTTTCTTGCAATCCTATGCAGCTCTCAAATCCCTCATCATCTTGGCTTCCGAGCTTACCTCCAGGACCTTTTCATCAGTCTGTCCCGTTGACAACATTGAACTAAAGGAGTTTAATTTTTGTCATTAGGAGCACTTGGTTTTGAGATGTCCAGTAATCTGAGTCCCATCCAGATTCTTTCATCGCCTTTAGCAACAGATGTTTCCATTCTTGGAGATTCAGCCAGATGTACCCTGCCAATTAGATATGGTATAAAAGGGCATATACCTAATAGGTAGCACCTTGGGAACTCCTTTTATGTGGCCGATTCTGCAGCCTTAACTGTGGCTTTAGGTATCTCCCATCAGAGCTATTGAAGTTTTTCTTTTGGGGCTAGCTAAGGATATCTACTTCAAGTTTTTGGCATGTTGTTCTTGCAAAAAATAACTCTTCACGTTCAGAATTTCAGATTTCCCCTTAGCTTGAAAGACAAGGTTTATTTCATGTCCTTATACTTACTTTGGTTCTGTCTTTCTTAGTCTTTTTATAGTAAAAAGGGGTTTTGCTGCCAGAGGGAAAACTGGGGCTTCAGTTTCCTGATGGGACTCCACTGGTTTCCAGATCTGGGGCTGTTTGTCTCATTTTTGTACTGTGCCACAATCCCCAGATTTGTGAGCAACTGCAAGGAAAAAAGTTGCAGTTGGGCATGGAAATACTCCTGTGTCCATCATCAGCATGGATACATTTTCACATATTTTCAGTGTCTTGAAAGGCGTTTATGTGAATCCCCACTGTTGTACTGAAGCTACTGGGAGGTGAAGGTGCCATCCTGTTGTTTTACTTGAGTATTTCAGCCTGTTTTTGAAGATTTCATTAGCTCTTTTTAAGAAAACTGTGTGCTGTTTTTCAGCGTCGGAGAGTTTGTGTGCTTAATAGTCCCTAAACTCAGGGGTGGTGGTCTGTAGGCCAGCCTGGATTAGTAACATGCCCCTTTTGGCAGACTTCACAGATTTTGTTCCTGTTGGCTTTGTAGCAGACTAAGATTGCCAGATTATATTAGTCACGTATTGTTCACGTCTGTTAGTGTAGATGAATGGAATTTGATTGTGTTGCACCTTAGTGCATGAATTCAGAAGCATTATACCTTACTGTTGTTTCAACAGGAGAGAGAGTCTCGTGAACACCTGCGCCTTGGACTCATGGCCCTTCCTGCTCCAAAGAACGACTTTGAGATTGTTTTACCTGAAAATGCAGAAAAAGAACTTGAGGAACATGAAGTAGATGAAACCTTTGTAGAAGATACTGCTGATATAGATGCCCGCAAGCAGGTAGGTGTGTGTGATGCGAATAGTGCCTTTTGTTCAAAATAAAATATATGCCTTGTATGGTTCCCATAATTTCATACACGTTTAGCAGAAGTGGTACAGCTTCTACAGAATAACAAAGTAAAATGTACCTGGTTTTTGTGCTACCATCAGACTATATATACACACACACAGAACTTAAATCAGTTTTCTCTGAATCCTTTTCTTAATTTGTTGATGTTATGTATCGCATGTCATTTTCTACAATGAAGTCTCTAAGAGTGTGTATGTCCTACCTCCTGCGTTTGTCCCCCAAAAGATAAAAATATAATTAAAATCACTTCTGCAGAGGCACATGGTCGACTTTTAAGCACGTGAGAATTGTGCTTTTTTTTTTTGCCCTTTTTTTTTTTTTCCTTCAGTTTCAGGTTATTCTCTCGAGGTTAAAGTTACTGTTTGTGAACCGTGAGACAGATATATACAAATTCAGGCAGGCTGGTAGCACACAGGTAGAAAGCTGCCATGCGGTGAATTGGTCCCATTTGTATGAGTTGTACCACAGGATTACGCAGACAGCCAAGTTGTGAATGGGTCCCTGGGTTTTTTTGTTTTATTTTGTATCAGAATCAAGGAAGGCTGGATAAAGTGCTAGCTTAAATTCTGCTGGTTTAATTACTGACTAGTACAGCTATTTGAGACACATTAAATTTTTCTGTTTATAAGAACAGTGTCTTTTCCATTTTTTGCTTATCCTAATTTGTGTGATGCAAATCTGCTTTTGTTATATACCTTCACATAAATGGGTTTTTGAGTTCAGAGAGGTTTTTGCCAATGCCTGTGCTTTGACAAGCAAACAAAACATTTAAAAAAAAATCATACGCTCTGCTATCTTCTAATATGATAAGCATTTCTCAGAATGTGATTCCTAGCAAGTGCCATTTGGGGAGGAACATATTATATACACTTAGATGCATGTCTTGTACATATACACACACACACACATATAAAAAGTCTGCATAAATACAGATAATTTATGTATGTAGAATAGAGAAAAGAATTTGAGTTGTAGTATCATAAAAGAGAATAGCATCCTGCTTTTCAAATGAAGGCATGACACAGCTGGGATTAGAACATGGAAGATCTTGGTCGTCCTGCCTGAAGTTCTAGGCAACACTGCCTTTTCATGGTATTTATTGCCTGAAAGTGGAATGTGAGGAGAAGGCTCATGTTTTTACACTTTCACAAGTATTGTTTTAGTGAAGGAGTTAGTTTATGTCATAGAAGAGGACAAATAGAGTCCTGGCTGTAAATTTAAGAGTCTTTTCTTTTCCTGGTGGATTTCCTGTCTGGTGAGTCAGAGCAGATGTCAGACTTGGTGTGGAGAAACTTGTAAAAAACGAAGTCGTCTGGGGTTGAGGCTGAAGGAGAATTTGATGGCTGGAAATTACTTTTTAGGATATCTCTCCTCTTAAAGTTAGTCTGCTGTGCTCTTCCCGTTTACTTTAGAGGCAGTAAATTATGATGTCATTGCGTAGAGAGTGACCTGTTATTTGGCTTTGGCTTCATAACATGAAGTCTTTATACTTTTAAGGAAATCTTTGCTGCAGTAATCAATCAGTTTTTATATCACATACATTTGTAGAAGGCATCTGATTGTATTACAGTAGCTGGAGTAACACTTAGCTGCTTTGTCTAGGCTCTCCGAGATGCAGAGCGTGCAAAGGAACTGAAGAGAATGCACAAAGCTGTTCAGAAGAATCTACCACGGCCCTCAGAAGTAAGTAGAAAGAAAATTCACTTTTAAGGAAGAAAGCAGAAATAAAGGTGTTAACCATTATAGGAGGAAATACAGTCTAGGTAGATCTTGAGAGAATGAAACTTTTATTTGAGTATGCTGATTTCAGCATTACAGGAAACTTTCACAGCGAAATTGTTAGGAGATATTTCATATGCACAAATGAAAGCACAGTTGGGTGTTCGGATTGCTCTGTGTGTCACACCGCAAGGGATTTTGGCACCTGTTCTGCATGGTTTAGCTGATCTATAAAATTCATGCTCAGGTGGAGGTATGTGAATTTAATGTGGTCTTTGGTGTGTATGGTGTTCATGAATTTTTTTTTTTTTTCATTCCTGGGCAGGTTAATGAAACAATACTAAGACCCTTAAATGTGGAACCACCTCTAACAGACTTGCAGAAAAGTGAAGAGCTAATAAAGAAAGAGATGATAACCATGCTTCATTTTGATCTTTTACACCACCCATTTGGAGAACAGCCTAGTGGTAAGAAGGGGAAAGGCCCAGGATTTGGAAGCAACAATGCAGAACATATGGCTTACTTGGAACAAAATCCTTATGAGAAGTTCTCCAAAGAGGATCTCAAGAAGGTGAGAATTGTATGGCCTAATGACCTGTGACCTACTGTCTCCTTTCGTCATGGTCCTGTAACCTTGCAAAAAAAGGTGGATTCGAGCCTGCACAGAATTTAGTTGGGAGGTCTCTAGAGGGTTGTATGAAGAGCTGAAAGGATAATTAAAGTGCACATTCTCTTTTCTGGAAGCTAATGTTAATCTAGGCACTCAGGAAAATGATGAGTATGCTGTATTTGTCCAGAGACATTGTCTTTTAGATACAATTTTGAATGTGTTGTGATTGCTTCTCGTTTTAAGTAAGGGTAAGAGCTATAATACCCCAACAGTTAACAAATGCTATTTTGCTGTTTCTGGAAATTGATGTTAAATCATTGAGTCTTTAACTAGCTGTGAGATCCACCTTCTGCTGCCTGTGTAGCATGTTAATCCATAATTACTAAGCATTTTTTTTCATAGCAATGCAGACTAAATATGACAGTGGTAGCCAGTTTATAAATTCAAGCAGCAAATCAGGTTGTTTAATTGTGCTTGTCAAGCCTGATCTTGCACTAGCTGTGCTAGTGCAGACCCTGCTGGGTTATGGTAACTGATCTTAAAGCATACCTGGTTAAAAAGTGCTGAATAGGCAGAATAGGTTGTTGCTGGATGAAATGAGTAGGCTGTCTGGGCACTCTGTCCTGTTTTGCATTGTAATCCCAAGTTAAATAGCAGTCCTGTACCCAGTGTTCTGGTTCGGGTTGTTAGCTTATTTAAGCAGCTACAGATGTTGCCTTTCACTGCCAAGTGACAGACAGTTCAGACACACAGTGCTGTGGTTAGCTCTTTCAAAGAGTTTCACCTGTGAAGCTGTGCCAGTAACCTTTGACCAAATGCTTACGGGAATAAAAATGAGTTAAAAGGACAAAATCACGTGCCACCAAGTCATCTGTTTTATGCAGACTCCTGCTATCTGAAACTTGTGTTCTGACAATAGCTGTGTGTATCTCTACACCTAAATCCCATATTACTTTAGAGCGACTCTAAAGATTACAAGCAGATTTTAAATCCATCTCCTTGACTGTATCTGACCAATGAATCAAGAGCCTAAAATGAGAAGCACTGAACAGTATGTACTTCCAATTTGCTGTTAAATGAAAAATTATACTTGAAGATTTCTGAGCAGGAGAAGTTAAAGATGGAAAATATAGTTAGATCATGAATTTCACTGCCCTGCCAGTGTCAGATTGTTCCCTTAGGAACACTTTGAGTGCTTTCTCTGGTTGTTTTGAAGTGCAACGAGAATTGGGTTTTCTATCGCTTCCCTTAGAGACTATTACACAGTCCAGTAGTTTTTGTCTGGAAACTTTCTTCAGAGTCCCTGGAAATTTTGTCTCCTAACTGATGGGCAGAAGTTTTTTTGCATCCTTGCTCCTGCTTGCTCTCTAACATTCACCGTAATATTCCCTCTTTGTCTAAAATCAAATTCAAACCAGGAAGTTTTCCTATCTCTGCGCTTTTATCTGGGGCTTGTTTATTTTGCTTTATTTCTTCATTTGTTTTTAGAACATCTTCCTACTAAAATCCTTTCATAAAATGCTCCTTTCTTTTCCTGACATGTAGTGCTCTTTTGGGAAGCATTAGCAGTGGTGCTAAGCATAGTGTGCTGAGCTCTTAAAGCTGTGGAACTGTTTTGGTGCCACAACTAAATAACCTTAAGTAGTTCCTCCCAGTGTACGAATAGAGACTAATTGAAAGTGAACCTTTATAAGATTTAGCTTTCTTAGGTGTGGTTAGAGTACTCTTATTTTATGTCTTGACCATTGAGGACAAGTAATTAATTTTCCTTTCCCTGGTATCATCTAATCTGGTGATACCTGAATTACTTCCTGGACAATATGCTGTTATAAAGCATACGTCTGCTTGTAGTGACTGCCGATCTGGAAATTTGTGGCGCACATATAAACCCTGTTGAAAGGGAAGACTTGCACTTAGAACCAGTGAAGTCCAGATCAGCAAAGATATTTTAGTTTTAGATTTTATTTACAAATAAAATTGGAAGGACCTGGGTGCCTGTGTAGGTCTGTGGGCCAGGCTCTTTGTCAGAAATATTAAGAATTTTGGGAACAACATGAATCTTTTCAGTTCACTGTAAGTTACTTTGTAAACTAAACTGGAAACATCAGAATGTTCATATCTCACTAGTAGTCCTCTAGCAACAGAATGTGTGTGAGTTGAAGTCAGTAGTATTTCCTGCAGTATTTCCTGCAATGGAGCTTATACAGCTCACCCGTTAATATTTAGAGTTGACTTTCCAGGTTGTGTGGAGAAGGGCAAGCAAAAGGAAATGAAAAGTGATTTTTGTTTCATAGAACAGCTGCTTCTGTCTGTACAGTTCTCTCTCCCCTCAAGGTCCTTGCTTTTATCTCTTTTCTTCCGCAGCAAGATGAAGTATCTAGCTGTGCCACAGCTTTCATTAGCTACAGCAGAGTGATGTCAGGTTTGGCCAAATTATATAAAATGAGGGATAGTTGCACCGTGAGTAGCCTTCTAGCCTGGGTTTCATTTATAATCCACAGCATCTGTGTTAGATTTCATAGTTAGCTTAACCTGATGGTGAGCTTTTAGTATGAAAAGAGAAACTGCCCCCCGTGAATTGCACGCTGAAGGATTGAAAACAAGAGGAATTTTCTTGTATCCTGGGTATTGTAACTGCAATTTATTTCTCATCACTTCCAACAGGCACAGGATCTACTGGCACAAGAGATGGAAGTGGTAAAGCAAGGAATGGGGCATGGAGAGCTCTCAAGTGAAGCTTATAACCAGGTGTGGGAAGAATGTTACAGCCAAGTGTTATACCTGCCTGGACAGAGCCGCTACACAAGAGCTAACTTGGCCAGCAAAAAAGACAGGATAGAGTCACTTGAAAAGAGGCTTGAGGTCAGTGTCACTTTTTTCTGCTTTTTGCACCAGCCTTTTTTTTTTTTTTAAGTTTCTCCCTGTATGTTTTGTTTCTTTTTTTTCTATGTGAGAATTACAGGTTACTTTATAAATCATTCAGGTCTTTTGGTAGGACTGCTTTAAAAAGGTTGTTGAGGAATTCTCCTAGGGAGTTCATAGATGTTCTTGAGGTGTTTAAATCGCCTTCTTTCATCTTCCTCCTTTTCTTAAAATATCCCTAGAGTATTCCCACACACAGTTTCTCTTTGCACTATTAGCTCTAACACTGCTCATCTCACCCACTTCATTCTTAACTGGAGAGAAGGTCAGGTTCTGCTCTCTCTCAGTTCCATGTGGATTTTTTGCTGTTTTGTTAATCTCCGCTGTTAGCAGATCAGATACCTGATCTTTCTAGTTTTGCACTTTGTCCCTGATAGTGGCCGGTATGCGATACTTCAGAGAAAGATGCTTAGAAGCAACGTCTCTGCCCCAAAACTCCCTCAAGTTCTCTTTCCAACTTAAGATTTGGTTTCTGATTGACTATTACATATGTCAAGGTCCAGATAGTCCTGAATTCTTGCCAGACTGGCATCCTCTGCCAATTCCAGTGATTCCCTCCAAAAAAGAGAACAATGGATGTTTGTGATCCTGTTCCACTTTATCAGGTAATAGTAGGCTTCCTTATGAGAGCATTTTAAACTTGGAATTTGAGTTTGCTGTTGTGCGTTTGCATAACTAATATTTTTTGTGTGTACAAAATGCCAGAGTTCAGATAGCAACGTCTCACCGACGTGTCTGCATGCAGCTTGAGTACTATGGCAGGGCACTGGTACTAAAGGACCAAGAACTGAAACTACATCTTTTTCTGCTGAGTTCTCCAGGGTCAATATGCATGCATCAGTTTATTCAAAATGCAACAGTCACAGGCCTTAACTCAGCGACGCATTAAGATTTGGTAAGGTGCCCTGGGATTGAGGGAGGTGTGTGTGGAGAAGAAATCATCTGAGGTATGGCACACTAAGTAGAAGAAAGCGGTTCAAACCTTCGATGCTGATTTCCCTTGCCCTGTCCCCTCTCTAGAGTTTCACCCAAACACTCCACACAAAACACAAAAATATACAGCTTTTATGATAAAAGGTAAGCTGGTCTTAAACTCTTTCTTCCCACAGAACACGTGTTTGTTCGGACTTGCAGTAAGTCATCAACTGCTTTCCAAAATACCATTTTAGCCTAAAAGTCTCTCTAAATTATGCAGGCATGAGATTATTTTTTTCCATGGTAAAAGGAAACTTTAAAAAAAAGTTCTTCTGTATTTAACATCAACATAGCTACTGTTGCTAGAAGTAAACCTCCTCAAACAGCTACTACCACAGAAATAACAAGAGAGAGAGGCCAGAAAGGCTGAACTTTCACTTGATTCATACACATGAAATACAGCGTGAATGTGTGTTTTGTAAAGTCTGTCAGTCAAGAATGTCGTCCAGGTGTAGACTCCGCAGTTGTTAGTCAACCACTTGGGCCAGGATCGGTTCACCTGCACGTAGCCCAGCAGCCCAGCATTTAGTAATGCTAATAACTTAGCTTTAGTGCCAGAGCAGCTGTCGTGCTGCCGCTCACCCAGCAGAGAGCACCATTGCCCTGCCCAACGCTGCCCGACGGTTGACGCGCTCTCACACGCCCTGCGCCGCTCTATTTTCACAAAAACAGTATCTGAGCACAGCAGCAGCCAGCTTGCATGGCAGCAGGGCTGTGCTGGCATCACGCCAGCAGTCTGAGGGCTGTACCTAATTTGTGTACAAATGCTTTTGAAATTTAAATATCTTACACCCAAAACTACATTAGAAGTGCATTATTAAAGTTGCAAAGTCAAACAGTCAAAAGTTAGGGAATGCACAAACAGCCTTACTCTGGCAGCCTTAATTTGCCTATGCATATGCATTATGAGACAGTCTTTAATTTCATGATTACAGACTGTTTTTTCCACAGACTCATTTAGTGCACAGGGTGGATGGTACTTGCTTAATGAGTAGCTATTGAATATTTTGTTTTCTCTTTATTGTTCGGTGTGTGGCCCTGTGCCTTTATGCTGTGCACTATTTCTGCAGTCTAAATTGGTTACTTCTGTGTGGGCTTTCTTGTGCTGTTGATTGCTGTTCATCTCCCAATATTTGAATGAGTAATTGGTGGTGGTATGCTTATTAAGGATATTGAAGCACAGAAAGTAAGGTCAAGTCATCCCTTCGTCAAACTCCTGTTGCATTTGTTTGTTCTGTATGTGCTCATTGCTCTGTACGCACAAGACAGTCACCCAGGAAGCAAAATACAAATCATAGGTCTTGCTAAGAAAAAAAATTTGGTTTCATTTGCTACCAACGTTGCATGGAACTCCATGGAAGACAGTTAACAAAATCCAGCTAGCTGTGTCTACGATCAGTTCTGCGATCATGAGCCTCTGTGCCTTGCTGATGTAGCTACAGCTCTTCAGATTAGCTGGGAGCTTGGAGCGCTGCTAGATAAGGCTAATTGCTTGGTGTGCTTAGAGTAAAGTACGAGAGCGAGCTTGTGTACGTTCAAAATACAACACACCCCAATTTGGTCAGGCACGCAGGGCCAGCAGAGCTTGCTGTGCCCCACAGCTGCAGGTGCAGTGAAAGTACTGCGCTACCTTTCACAACTCACAGTTTGTTGAGTGCACGTGGACTCTCTGCAAAGTTAAATTTGAGCTGAAAATCTCTCCCAAGTGTGTGCAAAATGCAGTTTAGTGCAGCGCTGTTGCCTGACCTGTTTAAAAAACCCTTCTTAAAAGCAAGGTATACATATACAGTTTTCCAAGTATAGGTCACCAGCTGAATAATTTTTTAAATAATAAATATAAAAAGCGTAGCAGTTTAATGAACAAACAAATGTACAATGAAAAAAGCACAGCAATTTTATTTTTTCCTAACCCATTCTCAGCAGTGGCAAAACCCACCTTCATTTTAACGTTTTTCCAAGGAAAATTGTCTGAAATCAAGATCAGTTGAAATAGATATTTTAATGGGAAGTATCAGACAACCTTAATGAAAAGCAGGGATATTAGCTCAGCTTTCAATACCCCAAGATACTTGCTTGTACTCTTTAACTTCCTTTGAGAGAAGAGTAGAAACTGTAAAACAGAGTTTGCCAGCAACAGAAACTGATGTTGGTCAGCTTTGCGGGCTGCTTCTTCCCCTTCATGTTGCCTTCACATTGCCATTCCCAAGATCATTAGGCAAAAAACATGAGTGTTTAGTGATATTTGCTGGAGACAGCTGCACATGGGGTAGTCACTGTCTAATACTGCTAGATGGGACTGCTAACACCCTGCAAATCCTGTGCAAAAAAGCCAGCTATGTCTAGTGCTGTCTTCATTGCTCGGAGATTACTGGGTGGGTCGATGGCGTGGACGAACGGTCGTCTTTAACTGGCCTGTTTTCACTGCCTGAGTGATTTGGTAGTGGCAGCCTTGTATATGTTGACATGACATTTATCTTTCTGAAATTGATGGTGATATCACAAACAGATTTGTGCTGTTACTGATGGAGGAGGCCAAGTGGAGCAATTGTGGAGAGCTTCTGTTTGGCTAGATATCCAGTCCAGGCATCATCAGCAGAAATGCACAACTTGGCAATAGTTTTAGTATTGGAATGCACTGCTATGTATTAGTAATACTTTCCACTTCTTTATTTTGGGGGTTTTGGACTCTGAATGTGTTACTTAATGTGGCTTAAGAGTGTTACAAGATCAGTATGTGAACTTTTTGCATTACAGATGGGGAGTTTCAGGTCCATCCATGCAGTGAATCCCTGTGACCTCACTATATGTCTGTGATACAGCTTAGATTTGCTTGAATCCTGGTGGAATTTTCTGATCATCCCTGTAGCTTCTAGAAGTCTAGCATATCTGTTCAAGGTTAGGCTACACTGCAGAGCCAGTCATTTCAGAAATGCAAGTTTTCTGATGCTCACAGTTGCATTTAGTAACTGCTTTAGTTCTCTGCAATACCTTGTACTGCCTTCTTTTTCAAGCAATATATTTATAAATAAAAACATTCCTCCCTAAGGTGTATGTTAAACTAGGAACCTTCTCGGATGAAATGAGATAGTAGAGGCATCTGTTTAACAAGCTAGCTCCTTCCATTTGTAGTTCATAGTGTAGAAACTTCCTGCCAGCATTACTTTTGCTTTGAAGATGGTTCATAATGTTGGCTCGCAGCATACAAATACTTTTGTTAAGACTGTGGTAGTTAAGGTCATCATTTCAGTTGATTGCTAAATTATAAAAAACACAATTGAAAATGTACAGGGGAGGAGGCTCTAGTTACACTGTATACGCAAAGCACAGTAAATTATCTGTTCTTTGCAATATGCAAAATACACCAAGATGGTAATTTACCAGACCAAAGTGTCCATTTTTGCTTTTGGTTGCAGCCCAAGTCCTCTGAATTAATTTACATTAAAAACCAGTTGCTTAGCTGGAGTTTTATGGGCTGCATCTTACTCTTGGCTGCAAGGTGTATCACTTACTAGTTTGTTGGAGATTGTATTTTAATTTTCTCTCTAGTTTACATGCTTCTAAAGCTTGCAGTTTCTTTTGGATTTTCAGGTGTGCTGTTACTGAGAAAACATCTGGAGAAAATAAGAGAATATATTAAGACTAGGAATAGAGAAAATACTCATAAAACTAAAATAGGTGGAATCCCTGAGTAGTCTGCTTTTATGGTCACATATATTCATTTGTACTACTGTGTTGCCTTTGTGAAATATGGTTTGGTTTCGGTTTTTTAATAACGTCTGTTGGAAATGTAGTTGGCATCAGAGGATCACATCTGAGGGTGGTCAGTGGTCTTCACTGTCAAGCTGATAGAGCTGACTGTTTATGCAAGACCGCTGTTGCAGTGTCTGACCTCTGCTTTAACGTGCAGATGATCATCAGAGTACATGTATTTAGCGTGGCAGTTTTGGAGGGTATATACTTCTCCTGGGCAACACAGATACATGACATATCCCTTAAGAATTGTCTTTACCTGTGTGGGAAAACACTTTTACTGTTTACCAGAATAGTTAGAACGCAGTTTGTGCTATAGCTAGAATGCCCTAACATTTTAGCTGGTGCCAAAAAGCGTCAGTGCTACTTATTTTTCTCCAGCTGCCCCCTGCCATTACCTCTGACCTTGTACTAGTGTTCTTATAACTCTGTGGTAATCTGAATCAGTTCATTGAATTGGCAGTAAAAAAGTTATTTTTAGATTAAGCAGTAGACCCCTTTCCACAGTAGCCGGATATTAGATCAGCTTAGTTGTAACACATCACGTCTTTGCTTGCAGAATTTTGGAATATTTGTGAGATCCACAATGAAGGTAACCCATAACCTATGATGAGGAAAGCAATAAATAAAAGGTTTTGTATTGCCAAGGAGAACTTATGTCTACAGTAAGAAAAAATACCCTGCCAGGGAAGATCAAAGGATTTAGCCAGAAATCTTGTGTTTTCTTTCTAGTGCGGGCGAGTATTCATTGCGTATTTTTGAGCAAGTCCCATGAGTTCAGATTCAATACACCTTATTTTAGCCTCCTAACTAAAACAAAACTGTAATTGCCTTAGGCTCCTTTGTTTTTGGTAAAGAGACAAGGCGCCTCCTGAGAGCAGCTTGGCCCACTTAAGAGTTGAATTTCTCTCTCAAGTTTCCTGTTTTTCTCTTTTTATTGCAGAGGCACCCTAGAGCACCTCAGATCAGTGAAACAAAACTAGGTCTTAATGTCTCCCTTGGTTCCTCTGTCATTGGAACAGGAGTAATGTCTACCTAATGGGCCTCTGTGCCATTCTGTTTGTGAAGCACTTGTAGACCTGTGACTGAAAATCACTACCTAAAACTGCTAAATCTTTAAGTATTGTTGTACTATCTGGAAAGTTTTCTTTTCCATTTCAAGCTTGTTGAGTCGAGCTAGAGCCTTGCATCTTTGCATGTTATAAGTCTGGAAAAAAACCCCATTGTTCAGTGTCCTTTAGGTGAATTACTACATCCTTGGATTTCCCCACGAATTACATCTGCAGTTAGCAGCTACCGCTGCCAAAACCTTCATCACCCTGAGCAGGAGGGAGGAAAGCAGACTAGTTTTATTGAAATGTAACTAGTCAACTCTTAAAACAATGACATTTCCCAGACTGCTAGTTGAACAGCTTTGGGAAGCAGAACTATACTTTGCTGTTAAACAGTTATTTTCAGAGGAAAACGCTACTAGTTGATTTTATACCAGTTCTCTTATTGTTGACCTACTTTGGGACCTTTGGAAGGAAGCAGATGAATGCCAGTAACAGGGTTCTTCCTATTCTTGTTCCTGTGATCTTGCCTATGAGTCTGAAATTTGTCTTCAAATTGGACTCTTCTGCTAGCCTTTCTTCTAAAGTTGTTGTAATTTGGGGGGGGGGGGGGCTGGATAACTCTTTTTGTATAGAAGAAAGTCTCTCTCTGCGTGTCCTCCATCCAGGATGTGCCAGAACATTGGAAATGAGCAGTGAAAAAGTTTGTTAAAAATAAGCTTAGACTGCGTAGCACTTACTTTTTGTTTAGCCAGTTGCTCATAGTATGGTGGGATGGTTTTTTCCTCCATGTCTAAAACTATTGATTTCCTCTGTGGTGGTAGGTGAAATCAGATTTCACATTTGGAAATGTAGTTCATAATGGGAACTTATGTACTTAGAAATAAAGTTCAGCATTTGCAAAGCTGCTCATTGCAAAAGGCCTTTGCACACCATCACTGTCGAAAATTGTGTTTGGACAGAGAAAAGTATAAATTGATATGGTCTTTTGCTGGAAGCCACCTCATCTGCAGACCTGTCGCTCTTTTTAAAGCCTGTCCTAATGCGAAGCAGTGTCAGAACCTGCGAATGTTGGGCCAGCGTGAGCTGCTGCTCGCAAAGTAACTTGCTTCATTTATACTTGTGTAATAGTAGCTGCTGGAATAGGAGTACTAGTGACTGCTGCAAGCTCATCGGGGGACTTCTGCTGTGTGCTGAGAGGGAACCAAGTGTTGGCTAACTTGTTTATTGCGTGACCTTCCTAACGATTGTTAGCCTGTTCTCCGGAAGAGACGAGTCCAAGAACGCCTGGGTTTGCAGTGGTAGTTGAAGGTAGTTACACTGTGATCGCTGCCATATCATTTCATCAGACACAGCAGTAACCCATGTTTGCTTAGAGCTAACCAAAGCTGTTAGCCTAAGGTAGTTGTTGCTGTCTGTGATCTTACTGTAACTTTTTTTTTCCCAGGGAGACATAGAGATTTTTCAAAATAGTAAAAATAAATTATTTGTTTTTCTTCTTAATATGTGCTCTTCTAGACTTGTTTCTACTGTGATTGTGATATGTGGGTATCTGATAATACTGCTAGTCTTAGAAGCAATTCCCAAATAAAAATATTTAAAGTGGGCTTTAATGTCATCATTGTAGATCAGCAGTGACTGCTAACGTATCCAGTAACTTTCTGGATTATTCTAGGTCTAGATAGTTGGATGCTATGAACCTCTGTGGGAACACTTGCTCTTGATGTACCCTCTACTGTCTTTACTCAGCAGTCCTACCAACTCATGTCATGACATTTGAAGGCAAGTCATCGTAATTTCTGAAACATAGTTCATGTGGAGATTGCTCTTGGGTTATTACTTTTGACTGTGAGTGGAGAGAATAGCCTTCTGCAGATACCAATAAGTTGTAATGATATATGAGCTACATAACAAAGTACAATATAGGAGTTTATGTTGAGACTTCCCTATTAAATGGAGGAAAGGTAGCTATATATTCCCATGCAAGCTTTGAACATGTGGTCTAGTTTCAGTTGTGAAGTTGCAGTTGCATACCAGCAGTGCCTTAATTTAAGGATCACCTATGACTGAATCTTTCCATGAAAAACTTTGATCCCAGTCAATTCTACTTTGTCATCTCTTGAAGGTTACACACTCTGTCCCTTCTTGCCTGCTCTGATACTGATCAGCACCTTTTCTTAGCGATCCTCATACCCCCTTATACATTAAATAAGCATCATCCTCAGTGTCGCAGCAAAAATTGTGTCAAGCCATGGCGTGGTTTCAGTTGGTTAGCTGAGCTAATGCTAGTGTTCATGTCAGTTTGATAGATTGAGCCCATGTTATTCTACACTGGAAATGCAATTTTTTGTTTGATAGTAACCCCAAGCCTCAGTTTTCAGCAGAGCTGATCGTTATCTTTTACTAACTCAGAAGTAAGAGGCAGGCTGTACAGAGAGTTTTGCCTGGACACACTGCAGACAGATGAAATGGTGTTTCAAGCCAAAAAATGGAGAAATCTGTCCAAGAGCATGGAAGTGAAAAATATGTTTAAGTAGAGCAATTAATGCATTTTTGTTTAAAAACATCCTATTGTAGAGTGCACCATCAGGCTTGTAAAGGCAGATCACATAAACATGCACAGAGGATGCCCTAGTGCTGTGGCTATGGTTGTCCCTGGGGTGGTTTGAAATGCTGGTGAAACCTGTTTGGTGTAACCTGGCATTGAGCAGAAGGCTGTCATCTTAGCGTGCATTGTCTCATTCCAGCTACTCTGGCTGACTGAGCCAATATGAGGCAAGTTCACAAACCCTGCTATTAAGTTAATCCAGCTGCTGCCAGCAGAATTGAGTATGGGAGGGCCACTTGTGGGTCTGAGGTGAGGAAGGAAGTTACAGTAACGTTTGGAGTAATCCTATATAGGTTCCAAGAGAAACCTATTCAGCTAGCGTAGCTGAAGCTGGCAGAGGATTTCTCTGCACAAGCTAAGCAGCTTTGTGATGATATGTTGATTCTCCAAGGTCACGGAACAAGTTGGTTTACTTTTGACTATGGCTCTGGTAAGAACATGCAGCAGTTTTTCTTCCATGTTTTTTATCCATCAGGCATGATTAAGAAGATCAGTTAGAAGACAAGAGAGCTTAATGCTCTTTAGGGATTACCAGGAGTTCCACATTTAATGGAAGGAAAACAAAACAGTCAGTACAGGGAAAAACAGCCCTTTGAACTGAGGAGGGGTGTCCTCAGTAGACTTAGTGAGATGAGGAATTGTGAAAATGCAGTTTCGAAGGCACTTGAGCCCTTCCTTCCTCAGGGTCAGTTTTTCTTAAATCTTTCCCAGTGGATGTTTGTTCTCATAAAGCAGTCTTTCCCTGTTCTTTGTTGTCCTCAGTTAAACCTTACAGCTAACCTCCTATCTAAAATTTCCTTGCCAAATTTAAATCCCTCTTCCTTTCACAGTGGACATAAGAACAGACTAATTTTTCACAATGATCTTTGGGATATTTAAAACATGTTGTTGTGCCTTTCTTCATTTTCTCTATTTTTGTTAGATGGAGGAAAAAAAATCAAACCACCCCCCCCACCCCCCCCCCACCTGTTTTTTTTAGTCAGTCTCCCTTTTCTAGATCATTTTTTATAAACCTCTGATTATGTCTGTTGCTCTGTTTTGGTTTCTCTTCTTTGAATCTCTAGTATTGAAAACTGAACACAGCTCTGCCAGGCATGAGGGAAGGCTTTTACATAGGAGATTTGGGATGGCATGAGGCTCTCACACTTGCCCTAACATCATATATCATTTTACCCCATGTCTCTACATGCTGTTCTGGTTTTGCTATAGCTGGTACAGAAGTTAGCGAAACCAAAGCCAGCCAAGGTGCAGTACAAAATAAATAACTAAGTGGAGAAATCTTTCAAATGCCTTTACATTTTCTGCTAGGTTCAGGGGGGAAATGGTTGTCAGATTTTACTGAAATCTATTTCTTAGCTTTAAGCAAATAATGTAGACTACTGTTTAAACACACCTCTTCATAACTGCTTGGAATTTTTAGCTTGGTATCTGAGCCTTAATTTTACGAAGCTTGAACTAAAATTATATGCAGTTGTTGGCATTAATGCAGCAGTCAGCAATTTTTAATAAATAGTATTTGTTACAAAAGCTGAAACCTTCCTTTGACCTTTTCGTAGTAGGTCCTAAAATCTTGTAGTTGGGAGGGAGGAGGAAAGGTGGTGAGTGTTCACATTTCTCTCTATAAGCAGAGAAGGAAGAAAGGGCTGTTATTTCTGGGTTTAGATACTTGGGACGCTTTTTTCCTGCCTCTCCCCCACCCCCACCCCCCCCGCCCTTTCTTATTTTTCTTTTTACAGCAGTGAGGCCTATGATAGTCCAAGACAGACAAGGAACTGAGTAGAAAAGCAAGGGCTGAATAGCAGTATACAACCTAAGGAGCTCTAGTAGTTAAAAGTAAGAATCTATATCCAGAACAACTTGGAAATATTAAGTCCAGTTCTCATTGTCTGAAAATTTCAAGAGTCCTTAAATAATCAGGGTCTGATACTCTAATAAGCATTAGATTTGAACTGGCTTTGGTTTTTCCTTGGAGAAAAAAAAGTTATATCTCATACATTAAAACAGTACACACTTAGGGTGGGATTGATCCAGCTGACCTTAGGTAACAATGTCTGAGCAAGCAGTCTGTGCTCCCATCTTAGTCAGTGAAGAGCACTTCAGTGGCGTGCTTAGTCTCATTCTGAGGCCCTGGATCAGATGAGCCATGCCCTAGAGTTGCCAGTTTCTCTCCTGATTATGGAAAGACCTCGGGTGACAAGCTCAGATGTTGATGTCTAAAGCCAAGCAAAGTGAATCCCAACTAAAGTGTGTAAAAGTGCGAGACCAACCGAGTACTCCCACAGAGTGTACAGATAATTCAGCACTTCTGACCACAATGCCCTGCTCAAGTCTCTTTTCTGTATGGCGAAGACAGTGCCTATATCTGCATTTCACGTCCTCAGGTACTCAGTGTTTAACATTTTATTAGAAAATTAGGTTGTTGACAGATCTTCACTCAGGACAACAGAATAGTGGAATTTTTCTATACGGTCTTTTTTTAGCCTGTTCTAGGAAGTGACATTCTGATTGAATTTTTATTTCACACCAAGCATACTTTACGTTGTCTGTAATGCTGTGAAACAACACGGGACGATTGATCTTTGTTACATTAGACCTCTGTTACAAAATTCTGTTTGCCTGTGCATCCATCTATTCCATGATCTCTAAATGTCAGTGGCTCTCAACACACATTTTTCATCCAAGAAACAGTAATTGGAAAATAGTTCATTTACCGCACAGTTGTATTTGTTGTTGCAGTAATAGCATATTATTTACCAGTGAAGACATTTAAAGCTTTCATACTTTTCCATCAGAGTACCCTCACAAATCCCTAATCTATTTATTTAATTTTCTCTGGATTTATATAAATATTGAAAAAGAGGCGCCTTTCTGTATGCTTAAAGCACCTTGGGCATAGCTTAAGTCTACACTGCAAACAGAATCTGAAAAGCGTAGCAGTCTGCATCTCTCTCCCCAGGAGCAAACTAGACAGCTCAGAAAGTCACATTTCTCTTTCACTCACCCATTAACAGTTTGCTCCCTTGACCATTCACTTTGTTTATATCTGCACCACCTACTAAAACTGTTTTAAATGAGTGAATAAATTGTTAAGGAGTAGGGCATTTTACAGAAACATGCAGTTGTATAATAGAGTGTGCTTTAATAAAGTTGGACAGTTGAAAGGTTGATGAAATGCACTTTGCAATAGCTTGGTGCATAAGACTGTGATGGCTGCACTAGTCCTAGTGGCTGGGGTTGTCTGGCTGACTGTGGTTACCACTGTAAGGGACAGATCAGAAAGTAGTTCCTTCCCAATAGAGTTTAGTTTCATTGGTAAAAGATGATATCTTGGGTAATTGTAGGGTTCAGAGCAGTGAAAAGCTTCTGCTTTTTGGTGGATCAGTGGTAGTTCCTTTGTATGTAGGAATGTTCACCAGCAAAGCTTTGATTTTTTTAAAGAAACAGGGCAAGAATAGGTGATTTGGCCACTGTGGTTCCAAGTTAGGCTTTTATATTTTAACATTTGAGAAGCTTAACACATTTTTCTGTATCTCCTGCACTAATATATCTTTAAATGTGGCAAAAATCAAAATCTGAGAAGCCTGATTCCTTTTTTGTTGAGTTTGGTGTCTTTCACACAATGCTTTCTGAAAAAAAGTGTGGTGTGGTTTTTTGTTTGTTTGGTTTTTTTTTGTTTTTTTTTTTTTTTTTTAAAGGAAGTACTGTTAAAAGAAAAAACCAACCAGGAACCTTATGTCCATATTTAGAGATGTGAAATGCTACACCTCTTCACAGTTTTGCTCAGTGCTGTAGTCCTGTGTTGTTTGTTGGTTTGTGATTCAGTGTTAAAGATTTCTTTGATGCCATCTATCAGGCTTTAAAAATGCTGATGGCTATTTCATGCTTTTACTGCTTATTTAATTTTGCCCCACTGAATACATGTATCAAAATACACAAAGGCTTCTGTTACCTTTGCTATTTATAAATGTTATATAAAACATTTCTAACATGTTAACATAAATATGCTTGTTTATTTGCATTGCGTCCCAGAGGCAGAATTTTGTAATTTGTATCACTTGTCTGTTTATGGATCATGTCTAGATTATGATTTTAGGGGACTGACCTGGACAGCTTTGGGGAAACTAAGACTTCTAAATCCAGGGCGCACCAGGTAGCGCTTACTGGAATGATACAGAAAGGAGAGCTTCATGTCTAACATGCCAATTACTTTGTAGTTTTGATACCACATTTTCATCTCATCACTTTGTCATATGTGTTGTGTACGCTATTGGATTGTAAATTGTGGGGGTTTGCTTCTGGCTTTTGCCACTGACCTTAGGCAGCTGATTCGTTGTGCTATCCCAGTATTTGTCTGTTAGCTAAAGATAATCTTGCCTTCTTGCTGTGAGATCCATAAGGGAAAAGCCCTGCACAAAGCAGCATTGGTTGGGAGGCCACCAGGGAGCTCCAGGTTTTTGGTATGGTGCAGGAGAGAATAATGTTGCAACATAATAGAATGTAGTAAAGCTGAACGGGAGATCTTATAGATAGGTGACGTCACTTTAAGGCAAAACCAATTTCACTTATTTGCAGTCTCATACTCATGCGCTTACAGACACTAAGACGCATAATCATGAAATGGTTTGGGTCAGAAGGGACCTCTAAAGACCATTGAGTTCCAACCCCCCTGCCGTGGGCAGGGACATCTTTCACAAGATGTGGTTGCTCAAAGCCCTGTCTAACCTGACTTTGAACACTTAATCAAGTAATCTGTCCAGCGTTCAGCTATCGAGACTTTTGAATCCAAGTGGTCTTTCTGAGATGCTTTATGATGACATGGGGAATGAAGGGTCACCACCTGTTGAGTTCTCATCGTGGCATCTGGGTTCTTCATTGGATGGTGACCATGAGGTTTTGGGGTTGTTTTTTTTTTTTGGGGAGGTTTTTTCAGATTTGCCTTTCATACCTTTTAGAAACAGACAGTAGTTGGTGTGTCCATCCTGTCTCACCTCGGTGAGTTACCAGGATTTAGTGTTAGTCCTTTGTCTCCGGATGTGGCTCTCCTGAGAACATGCATGCAGATAGGTGGTAGGATTTAGTTGCCATTTGAATAGATCTGCTGTTCCTTGCAGTGCTTCCATGCTCCAACATTGCCATTCATTTGCCACTCAGACCAGTCTAAATGTTTTCATTATGGCTCTCTGCAACAGAGAGATGGATTCAGAGCTGCCTTAACGTTCCAGATTGCCTTTTTACTTTATGGAATGTGATTTAGGTGAATCCTCTTGGGGTAGGCAGAAGGATTGAAAGATGTGGCTGTTTCTGCAGGCTAAGAATATAATTTTGAAAAGGAGGTACATAATATCTTTATTTAGTTTTCCTTTACTAAAGGCAAAGAACATCTCCTGTGTAAGTGGGATGTGGCCTAGCAAGCTACCATGTGACTTGGCTGCTTGCTTAGCTCAGCAACTGCAACAATTCCTGTCTATAAAGCTGTACTTCTATAGCATGTCATCACCTCTCTTTTGGCTAGTGGACTTCTCCCCTGGAATAATGTATTTACATTGTGAAGGTTTTAATCCAGAAATCTAAGTTGCTGTAAAATGTGCAGTATTGTTTGTTAATAGAAATCAAAGAATTCCATCAACTCTATACAGTTCCACAGATATATTTTTACTGTTTTTTTTTTTCTTTTTTTTTTTTTTCTCTTGACTTCTGAGTTCTGGATAAATAAAACAATTCTGGGGTTCCTTCTGACAGATAAACAGAGGTCACATGACAACGGAAGCAAAGAGGGCTGCCAAGATGGAGAAGAAGCTGAAGATCTTGCTTGGTGGTTATCAGTCTCGAGCAATGGGCCTCATCAAACAATTGAATGATTTGTGGGACCAAATCGAACAGGCACATCTGGAGCTACGTACTTTTGAGGAACTAAAGAAACATGAAGATGCTGCAATCCCTCGGAGATTGGAGGTGAGATTCCTAACTGTAATACCTTACGTCAAATACAGGCCCTTTGTGGAAAAGATGTTTTTACAGTGCGTGGGCTCCGAGATTCACAGCCGGAGTTTGTATCAAGTTTTTAATGGTCTTTTGAAATTGTACTTTTGGCTATTACCAGACTTCTCTGCCGTTCACTTCAATATCAAAGGCTCTGTGATATATATATTAGAAGCTGGGACTAATCTGCTAGTGTGTTCTTTAACTTTGTTTTTATTTTATTTCCTTGTGTGGTTTATTTTATTAATCTTCTGCAAAGCATATCGGCAGAAGTTCCGTAACTGTTGTGATTTGGCTTGTTTTGTTTTTAATTACTGTTAGAACTTAGGGTAGATCGGAAATTTGTGTAAAGCCTCCCACTTCCTTAAAAGCCAGTGGACCAAGTGCCAGTATATACTACAGGAGATTCTTCTTTCTTTTCACATGTTGATTGTATTACTCCCTGAAGCTAACATTGTTGTCAGACTTGCAGATGGCTGGACTTCTAGAAAGCCAGTACTGAAGTGGAGTTATTGTACTGATTTAAACATGGCTCTCTGTTTCAGAAGCTGATCAGTTGTTCTGTAATTATAGTTTTGAGCCATCCTCAGAGTTCAGGCCACCTGCCTGCAGTCTTGTTGCTTGCTAACAACCTACACGCGTGTGATCTGGACCGTTGCTCCTGAATAACACCACCTGCCTTACTGGCCTCTAACTGGTTGGCATGGCTTTGAGGAGGAGGATGTCTCTTTCTATTAAGCAGCTCTAACTTCTGCCCAGAACTAGCAGAAACAGGTACACTGAGATACCTGAAAACACTGCCTCAGAGCCACTGTTCTTAAAGGATCTCCAGAATATTCTTCTCTGCTTTATTCAGCTAACAAGGCAACCCTCAACCAAAACTCAGTCCTAGGCTTGAGCCAGTGCCAGGCTTGCTTTCCAAGAAATAAGTACTCATCTGAGCACAACTTTTCTTCTATTTTTTTTTCTTCCAGAATAGAGGGTTCCATTGATGTGTTTACAAACTCAGAAGTGATTAATTGATTTAGTGAAAGTTAACAGTAAAAATGTATTAAATAGCTTGATAGCTATTAATAGTAGCTGTATTTAGTAAATGACACTTTACTCAGGGCTAATCCTCAGAATACATTTACTGTCTCTTCTGATACAAGAGTGAAGGAAGATCAAATGAACTAGCAGCTGGCAGTTTTAGAGTAAGCCATAGTTCTTCATGCACTGTGTAGTTAGTGGAGGAAGGCCTGTGGAAGGCCTTGTTGCAGGACGCAGGGTTAATTAGGAAGGTTACCCAAAAAAGGTTTTGAATGAACTCATGGAAGAAGAATCCATGGATAACTGTTAAATACAATGCACTGCATGTGGCAAGTTTCCAATCTGAAATCTCTGCTTTTGAAGCATTTGATATTAACTGCTGTCAAAACCAGGGTAAGATACCTGACCTTTGAAGTAAGATAACTGTGATTCTTGATACTCTACATCAACTGCTCTGCTTTACATTTATATTTAAAATAAGTAACTTTAGCAATGTCATGTGTCAGTTTTGACCCCTTTCTCTGAAGGAACTAAAATATAACCTTTGGTAAAGATCTTCATGGGTATGACTATTGGAAACAACTGACTGGTTGCTTAATTATGGTTTCCTTACAGTGTCTGAAGGAAGATGTGCAGCGACAGCAGGAGAGAGAAAAGGAGCTCCAGCAGAGATTTGCTGACTTCATGTTGGATAAAGAGACTTTTCAAGCGAAGTACTGAAGCACAAAATTCTATTCATCACTGATGTGACATTTTTAAAGTGTACAGATACTTCTCCAGCAGCTTTTGCCATCAATTGCAGAAATCAAGTGTAGTCTGCTGTTTGCATCTTGTCAAGTTTGGTCCTTTAATGGACTATTCCAAATGCTCTAGATATGAATGGCTTTGGCCAGTATTAAAAATTGGATTGAAATGTCCAAAATTTTATTAAAAGAAAAAAAATCACTCTGATATAATTTTAGCCATGTCTTCATTTGCTAGGGTTATCACATTATTCCTAGTGTTTTACCAGTCTAAGATATCTTACCAGTGTAAGATACATGCCTGCAGAATAATGTCTTTTGAATAAACCTGGAATGTTAAAAAATAATTAAGAAATAAAATGCCTGTCCTTTAACTAAAATTGAATCCTCCCCTATCCCAGGCCTCTCTTGTGTTTCTGGTACGTTGTCTTTCTTCCCTTCCCCTGCTGCTGCTTTTATTTTCCAAGACTGTTAATTTGTAACAGGAAGGACCTGTGCAGGATAATTGTGGTCCTGCAATACCATGTTCCCGATTCTTCACTGTGCACGTGACTAAACACTCCCATTTTTATCAAGATGTTCAAATGGTCATACTGGCAGTAAGCATAACTTCATTATCCTGAAACAGGGTAGGTTTAAGTTTTTATAAAAGCACCCAGCATAGCCTAATGGTTCCCACAGTTTTCAGCAGAAAAATGTACCCTTAAATTTTTCTCGGTATTAATGCTTTTAAAATCATCTGTGCATAATGCGTGTTCCCTCCGTCTGGTTGATGAACCTTTTTCTGCTGACTTACACAGTGGGCTGAAGGACTTGGGTAACATCACAATTTGGCCTTGGCCTAGGCCTTGTGGAAGATGGTCGCGGAGGCCATGTCCGTATGTCTTACGCATCACAAGCACCAAGCACTGGAACTCAGTTGCCTGTTCAGTTTTTAGAATTGTCCTTTGCTCTTTTCTGGCTCTGACCAACTGGTGCATTCAAAGCACCTCCAGGTCACAGTTTGTGAATTAGCGTCGGCCAGGGACGCTGGGAATGCTCAAGAAGCAGTGGGGATGCGGCCAGCCCTCGTAGCTTAAGTGCATGTGTCTGTGCTGCGCCAGTCAGCCTGAGTGCTTGGGAGTGTGCCCTCAACATTGTTTAGTTTACTACTGCAGACACATCATCTCGCGAGGTCGCCATTGCATGCCATCATTTAGGGGTTTATGGAGTACATCCTGAGCACGTAGTACTTTGGAGATCTTGGTGATATTTCCTGTTGCTCCTTGAGAGTTGGTTACTCAGCATGCTTTGTTGCGCAGAGCAGCCGTGGAGTGGGGTGGAGAGCAGCTCCCTATTTACTACTCCTCTCCTCTCACCACAACTCAAAAGATTTTCATTTTCTCACTGCTTTGACTGTTCTTCTGAAGGGTAAGGATGGGTTTATTGAAAGGGGTGAATACATTATTTCCTATTCATTGAGGTGCTTTTCTAAATCTCATCCAAAATCTTTCTCTGAGTAATGTTTAGTCAGACCGCACTTGAGTTAGATGTTGCTGTTTAAAATTGTCAGCTATTCCCAATGCTTTTAATGCATGCATTTGCCAGAGTTGGGCATCTCGTTAGAGGACTGTTTTCGTGTTTTTTTTGTGGAGGTGTTCATCGCTTCTTCAGGGATCCATCTTATTCCCAGCTCTTACGCTTTGGGACTTTTGAGCAATTGTTTGTGGAGATGCATAGGGAAAAAGGCAAAACTGTATTGTTAACAGCAAGGAATTTCCGCGATTAAATACATCCAGTTGCATGCATCATGCAATTTTGCTTGTACTTATTTGAATTTAGATGAGGACTTCGCTGTTTGCAATTTTACCATGTTAGAGAACGTCACTTTGTTTAGGCCTTGGGAATATTAGTGGGGGACACTGTCAGGGTTGTGGTTGTGTAGCTGTTTAAATGCCATCCACGGTGATCAGTGGTAATCGGAGAGATTTTTTAAAGACAACCTGTCTGATTTCTGATAATCGCTGGTGGGAGTACGTACACAGCCAGCCTTGGAATATCTTTCCCTTTACTCACCAGGACACCATTCTTCTGAAGTATTAATGCAATTATAGGCTACATACTTCTAGAAATGTGTTAAATATTTAACTAAACCAGAGCACATCTGGAAAGAAGTATTAAGCATCAATCTTTTAGCATATGGGGTATTTTAGCTTGGATGGTTATACCCAAAAGGAAAAATCATATAAATGCATATCATGACAGTTCTTGTGGTTGCGTGGTAGCTAGAGATATTAACAGAAAACCCTTGTAGGTTTACCAATACCACAACTGCAATTATTTCCTTTCTTTTTAGGGCTGCAGCAGAGCTTCTTTGATGTTTCCCGTATTTTTGACAGCTTTGGAGCTAGACAAGGTATTCAAACACTCTGCTTTAGCAAATATTTTTAATGGCAAATTCAGAAGGACTGATAAAGAGCAAAAGGTACTTTTCTTTCTTGAAATGCATACAATTAACCAACTGTTAATTGTAGCAAATAAGTATCTGTAGCACGTAAAGCAGCAGATAAGAGGTTATTATATTTGAAAGGTACCTGCAGGAGGTTTGTTCAGTGTTTTCTCTTATTCAGTTTGTTTAGACAACTCTTAAGCAAGTTCGCTGTTTTCCCTGTCTGTAGTCAGAGTTTTTGTCCTGAAGTTTCTGCCTATCTCAATAATGAAACAAAACTAATGAAACAGAGTTCCTTGCCTTCCTTAAAGCTCAGTTGTACCCTGATTTGGCTTTGTACCTGCCCTGAGCTGCCAGGGAACCCTGCTGTGAGCCAGGGAGAGACCCTTTTGGTTCAGACGGTACTCAAGGCCCTGTGGTGCTCGGAAAGAGTGCTGGAGGCTTGATGTCAGGTACTGCTGAGGGTCCTAAACCAGCCCTGCTGTAGTTGTGACTCTAGAGTCCAGAGGACAGAAAGCGCAAGGGTGTTGTTAAGCTATAGAAACTCCCTCTTCCCCATCTTGCCTTTATCCTAGGTAACTACTACTAGAGCTTTGGACCTTTATTTTGCAGACACAAAGTATTGGCAGAGGTAGGACTATGGCACCACTACTGCCTCCTTTTCCAGAAGTATTTCAGTGCCATAGAATCATAGAATCATTAAGGTTGGAAGAGACCTCTAAGACCATCAAGTCCAACCGTCAACCCAACACTACCATGTCCCGTAAACCATGCCCTGAAGTGCCACGTATACACGTTTTTTGAACTCCTCCAGGGATGGTGACTCCACCACCTCTCTGGGCAGCCTGTTCCAGTGCCTGACCACTCTGTCAGTAAAGACATTTTTCCTAATACCCAATCTAATCCTTCCCTGACGCAACTTGAGGCCGTTTCCTCTCGTCCTATCACTAGAGACTTGGGAGAAGAGACCAACCCCCACCTCACCACAACCTCCTTTCAGGCAGTTGCAGAGAGTGATAAGGTCTCCCCTCAGCCTCCTCTTCTCCAGACTAAACCCCCCCAGCTCCCTCAGCCGCTCCCCATCACACTTGTGCTCCAGACCCTTCCCCAGCTCCGTTGCCCTTCTCTGGACCCGCTCCAGCACCTCAATGTCTTTCTTGTAGCGAGGGGCCCAAAACTGAACACAATATCACTGGCAGATGCTTAAGATGTCTGAGGCTGTTAGTCCTGAGTATCATTCACAGCCTTAGTGCCCACTCTAAGGCAGCCAGTCTTGAATCTGCTGAAATCACCCCTAAAACTTCACATGGGATGCTCTGTGCATGTGTCCATTGGATCCAGAGGGATGTGAATGGAGCAACAGAGCCTGGCTAAAGACATCCTGAGATTAAGGAATTCAGGTATGGTAGCTTAAACTGGAGGGTTTAGGAAATTTGTTCAATCAAATTTGGATGCTGGTAGATGTCAATGCTTCTAACAGCAGGTGGTGATGGAGCTTGGGCTTTCTAGATCTCTTTCTTGGGCTTAGGCCCAGTTTATGTCCCAAGCAATGCTCCCTGAATTTCTTTCTAAAATGCTTTGTAATTGAATACAGATGTTTGGTGGACACAAGAGTGACTAGCACACCTTGACACCAAATTCTTCTTTTAAACTTCTAAAGCCAGCCACTAATTTGGTCTTTGTTTCCAAGAACAATAGTAAGTATAACCACAAACAGTGCTAACTAGTTAACGATTTACTGCAGTGGGTAAACCATAACCTGACTGAGGGGCAGAGGTGGGATCGGGATTGTGTTGTGTGTGTTAACAATTATTTTGAGAATTATTTAACATTCTCCCTAAGAAATTCCTTCATTTCCATTTAGCATACCAAGATATATCTGCAAGTCTCTAAAGAATTTCAGCTGATGATTTTCCTCCCTTCCTGGAATCAGACTTGGCATTTACATATTGGATCAGTCCCGTAGCTGGAGCCTGCTTCAAAGTCCATGGAGTTGATAAGACTGTCATTTACTTCAATTGAGTTGGATCCAGGTACCTGGGAAAGCTAATAGGGCAGCAATGTTAAATTATAACAGCTGAGTGTCTCATCCATACCTGGCAGATAACAAAAATCAAGCGTAAGCTGGAGTTAAGGGGGAGATTTTCCTAAGGCACAGGAGGTTCCCTGTGAGAAATCCAACAGAGCTGGAGCCAGCTCTTCAAAACATGGCAAATCTCCAGAGAGATAAGCACTATTTTAACGTTGTAATTAGTCACTCCAGCCAGCAATGGCCAAGATACACTGGAGTTCTCTGGCTTCCCTACGCAGAGGCTTACAGTGTCAACAGAATGAGCATCTTGTCTTTGCCCATTGCTGCTTGTTCTGCTTTGGCACCCTTCTTTGCTGGTGCAAGCACTTGGGCAGCCACATTTGGTTTAAAATGTACTGTTAATCAGCTTGGTTGTCCAACCCCCTGTACAGACATGAGCTGGGCCAACTTGCAAGGTAGGAAATGCAAGGGAAGGAGGAAGTGGGGCAGAATTGCCTCTGTCAGAGTCTGTCCCACTTCATTGTCTGCTTAAAGTGACTGTGAAACATGGTCTGCAGTGCTCCAGGGCAAGTAGCTAAAGTGAAGCAACTAACCGCAATTAGGCACTCTAACCAACTCAACTGGATCTGAGCCCCTGATGATAAACGTTGGAGATTCATTGCTTTTTGCAAACATGGCCTGAACATAGATTTCTAAATAAAATGCATCAAAAACCGTGTCTGAACTTTTTGTTTTGGCTGCAAACTAGCTAGCAGTACCTTAAACTAGTGTGTGAACTTTGGCTTGCCTTCGATATCCCAGGACAGTGATGTTGCTGGAGAAGATGACATTATTGTGGTCTGGAATTAATCTGCCTCATATTCATCTCGGGAATCCAGCTTGCAGTTATCTTCCATACTGTGGGTTCAAAGCAACACCTGTCTTCCAAGCAGGATTTAAAAGTGAAGTATCAAATAGCATTTCCCCCATTTTCTTAGTTGAGTGAAAGGCATGTTGAAAAATAGCCAGATACTCATCCAAAAGCAAAGTGTCCTAATAACTGATTCCAGACATGTACTTTCTGCCTTTCTAGGACTCCAGCTTGTACCTTTGCTTAGGAACAACAGAATACCTGGTTCTGCTGGTCTTGAAGTCTTGCACTCAGATTAACTCGCATGGGAGTGAGATCAGACCCTGATTCAGAAAAGGACTTAAAAGATGGGCTTAACATATATGTAAGCCAATCCATCCTGATACGTACAACTGTCCCACCGCTTTAAAAGTCCAGCATGGTCTCTAAGTGCTTTGTTGAATCTGGACCTTAATGACTTTGAAGCAAAGGGGAGTAGCAGTGGATAAAAAGAGGAGCTTCATTTTCTGGTTGCATGCAGGCGCTGCTGTTAGGTAAGTCTCTCCCCTCCAGCTAGCCTATGGCTCATTCATTTTTTGATGTATTTAAATGAGGTGGCTTTAACTAATTCCTGCTGCCTCCAGCATAACTGTGATCCACACAGTAGGTGCAAAGGTAAAAAGTGGGTACAAGCAGTGTTTTACAGCATCACTTCTGCTGCCGGTATGATTATTCGTAGTGGGTTTGATTGTTTGCCAGTTGTTGGGGGGTGTTTTCTGGGTTTTCTTCATAATTTATTAAGAGATGCTTTAGTGTCAGGGTTAGAAAAATCTTGCTTTCAAGTCCAAGTCAAAGGTTTTCCACATATCAGATTAGACAGGGTCTGCCTCATTAGATCACTTTCAGGTTTCCAAGTTACAACCATGGTTCTGATATATTTGGATTCCTTAAAGATTCCTCAAAGGAAATGCAAGTACCTCTTTTAAGATCATTTATGTACATTGAAAGCATTTACGAATTGTGACGTGAGGAAACACAGACTATTTTATTATTTATTCAGTTCATATATCAGATCTTTTGCCAAGTACATGCTACAGGTAAATGCCTCATAGCATCAGACAAATGTGTGTGTTACGTTCCCCTCTTCTCCTCCCACACCCTCCCTTCCCCAGAAAAGAAATGTGGGGTCTATTTTGTATAATTATCATGCCAGTAGCATTTTAAAGCATGTTACACAGCTTAGGTGAGATTGTGGCCCCAGTGAAACCAAGGGGAGATTTGGCTTCAACTTCAATGAAGTTGAGATTTCCTTTCCTCTCCTCTCCTGTCTGTATTTGATGAGCCTTTCTGTCAGGAGAAGAAAGAGATCCTCTTTTGAAAAATAGTCATAGATGCTTAATAAAGCTGAATGAGCCAGCCAGGATTACGTTTTTAGCTCTATGGCCAGCAAAATCTATTCTATTCCAGAACTAATTCTGACTAAAAGGACTGAATCCACTGGTTGAACCTCAGACACAAAGGCACCCCTGGAGTAATTCAACTGTATGTTTGGTTTGTTTTTTTTTTAAACTAATTATCGCATTGATCTTTATAATATCTGGCCCTTGTGGAAAGCTTTGATTTCAAAGCTGTCTCTCTCTTATCTGTTAATGTTCATGAATTATCTTAGGGCTTGGGCAGGATCATCACTGTAGCTGGATCTTAAAAAAAGAGTGAGTTTACTGGCCGCATTAATTAATCTGCATGGCAGACCATAAAATGACTATAAATAGAAGTTAAATTATTCCATAGATTGTGTCCCCCCCACACTTTTCTTTCTTAATTCAAACTCAGCCAAATCAATCTCTAGCAGAACAGGCTTGCCCCTCCTTGGTCTGTGTTCCTGCCAAAGCACTTTCAAGGGCTTGGGAAGAGGTAGGGTCTTTCATTAGACCATATAGGTGGAGAACACAGATATTCATGAAGTCCTGAATTCTGAAACTAAATCTCACCTCCCTTTTCCAGCTGGTTTATTTAAAGATATCCTCCCTTTGGACCATGTGGCTTCTATGTCCTTAGCTTATCCTGGCTACAACAGTGACCTCAAAGATTTTCATTCCCTTTTTTCCTGGTGCTTCAGTTGAAAAGAGACAATACTGGTCTTCTTGCTTTAAGTTTAGAGGAAAACTAGATAAAACCTAGGAGCAGTAAATCCTTTGGCAAAAGAGGAGAGAGTTCCTTAAATACTAATGTCCCCCAGCTCTTAGACATCAATGGATCCCATGTGCTTCAGAAATCACTCTTGACCTGGAGTGACGGAGCTCTGAGCACAGAACCTACCCAGCCATGATCAACCTGCTTATTTTTCACCACTGTTGATGAGCTGGACATGGCTCAAACACCCTGACTGCACCATCACCTGGTGACTTGGGAAATGGGAGAGATGGGTTTGACAGGTCTCAGCTCTGTGGGCTAAATCCCAAAGGTATTGCTTTGTGGTGCATCTTCACATGTCTAAACCCAGCCTTGGGCTTCCTGGTGTTACAGAAACCTGCCTCATTACAATGTAATAGTTCCATGGTTTTTCTTTTGGCCATATGCACCTCTGACCAGCATCCTAACAGGATGGTCACACGTGCACCACTTGCAACCTTGGCCAAGCTGAGTCCTGCAGGGTCACCAACTTGCATAGCAGTTAATGGAGAAGGGATCCAGGTTACTGGGAGAGCAGAAGGAAAGCCTCACCATCCCTGGCTGTGTGAGGGCTGAAGCATTCCCTTAGGGAGCCAGAGCAAAAGTCTTGAAGATGTAACCTGGAGCAGAGCACAAACCCTGCTTTTCTCCAAGCCAGGAAAGCCCCAACCCTTCACCTCTCAGAGCCTCTCTCCCTCACCGCCTTGGGCTGTTTTCACTCCATGTGTATTAAATGGACGGTCATTGCTTTAGAGGGCCCGAGCCAGTTTCTCTTCCTGTGCTAGCACATGTTTAATCCCACAAGTGTGTCATTTCTCTATGACAAAGTGCCTTTCTGGAGGAGTTGCCAGACCTTCAGTACTGTCAGGAATTTGAAGGTCTGGACCTTCAGTGACACTTTTGCCAGTCCCAGGGGTTGACCATCCAGCATCGCTATGTTGCCTGGAAAGCATCCATATTCCAGTGAAGGCAGAATTTTTTGGTTCTGGCCTCCTGCCTGGTCTCTAGACAGGAAGGTGGGAGCAGCTAGCCATCCTCTACCTCATGAAAGGATTGTACAGAAAGGAAAGGAGGCTCAAAAATTGTATTTTATGTATTTCATGATTGCTATAGCACATCCTGTGGATTTTATTCTGTCATTATTAATAATGGCAATGCTACCAAAGTCCAGGCAATAAAAAGGTCCTTGAACCCACTATCAACATAAAATATCCCACCTAATTCTAAATCACATTAAACTGGGGGTGAACTTAATTGTGGGGGCGAGGATAGAGTAGTGAATCCAATTTCCTAGCAGGTCCTATAATGTATTGTTAGCAGCAAAACAACCCTTCCAGCACTGTATTTAACTTCCTTTTATTGCAAATGCCTTTTGGTTAACAGCAAGGATCTGTTTTAATTTTACAGTTACCCAGTGACCACAGGACGCAGATTGTGCATCACCAGAGAATGCACAAACGTCTGTCTGCCTTCCCTTGTTCCAGCAGTAATGAGTGATCGCAGGAGCACAGCCAAGCCGATGCGGCCACGCAAGGGGCGGTTGTGACAGTAATTGAAGAAACTGCTGAATCAGCCAGAATAACAAGGATTCACAGTGAAAGTCTGAGCCAGGCAGACACATGTCTTGGAAACACCAAGCAAAAGATAACCACAAATAAAGACTTGGCCAGGAGAGGTCAAGAGATGCCAGTTGGTTGGGAGGCACCTACCTACCTGCTAAGAAGTCCTCTTCAACAGGACAGTGGGTTGCCAACCCTTTGGTGTTGTAAGGGACAGATTTTTCTAAAGGACTTCTCTGCCTTTGGATGCAGAGATACTGTGTGGTACCTCCAAAAGTCTTGAAGCATAAGAATGAATGTAGTCACGGCCACTTACGCTGTGCTGAACTCCAAAAGGGGGCTGGGTTATACTGTACCTGACCCTTCTGGGGACGCTTTGGCTTGTGCAAATCGTGGTGCTGTTTAGACTAGAAAGAAGCCTCCAGCCAGTTCTGGGCATGTTTGTGACAAAGAAATGAGGGGGCCTCAGGACTGCAGAGAGCTTTTTGGGCCAAACTAGCTAAGTTCTCTACAAGTCCCACTTGCAAGCACTTAGGTCATCCTGTTGATGTCACCCAATGTACTTGGGCTATTTCTGGTGTCTTCAGGAACACGAATCCAGCACCTCTGTCCCATTGGTTTCAGGGAGAAGCGGACATCCAACCCGTCTGGACGCTGCTGAGAAGAGCCCTTGGCACAAAAGGGAAGTTGCCTTAGGAAACTGGCTGAAATGGTTCACAGGAACTTTAATCTTTCAGACAGAGAAATTTAATCTGCAGTGGCCTGAGTATCCAAGACTGTATGACCAAAGCCAGGGATAGTGCTTTAAGGAGGTTTGAACAGCTTCCTTCAGAGTTTGATGGTATTTGACATCCAACCAGACCAAGTCAGTAACAGGTTGAGAAGGTAAGCAAATGGGGAGAAAGCAGATGCCACAGACAGAGCTGCCCACTGCATGGACACAGCACATACAAGACCCTTTTTTACCAAATTCACTGCAAGAAGCAGAGATTCCCCAAGCAGCCGTTAGATCCTTCTTGCATTAATGATGTGGATGACACCAGATTGCTACAACCCACCTTCCTGAAATCTTTAGCTCTTGTAGCCCTGCACATCAATTTAGCTTGTCAGAAGGGTCCTGTGCCTATTGCTGGCAGTGTCCAAAGGCAACCTTCAAACCCAGGCTCGGGTAACTGCTTTTGAAGACAGTCAGCAGTAAGGATCAGCCTTTCCCCACCCGTCCTGTTGGTTTAGGGAGCAGAAGCCCAGGAACAGCTGCACAGCGGCTGAAAGCATGTCACAGCCCACAGCTGGAAGCAGTTTTCTTGCAGAGGCTGAGCACAGCTTCCAAGCCCTGGGGTGGAAGGAGGATTCTGCAGGGAAATGGGGCAAAGCGGAGGAAGGGAGGGAGACAAGGAGCAGTAATGAAGTGCACACATGCATATGTGTGAAGGAATGACCTGACACACAAGATGTGTGCCAGCGAAATTAACAAAAAAAAACCCAAGTGTGTCCTGATGCTTTTCTGCTCATGTCACATGTGCAGGGCTGACCTCAAATGCCTTCTGTCTGGCATCATCACACTCCCAGAGACGACGGGACGCAGGTGACGTATTTGGTCTTTGGCCATCTCTGGCTCAAGCTCCTCAGCAGAGCACTTGGCCTGATAAAAACCAAGAGGAGGGACAGCCTCAGCTGGAAGAGACTCATCCCCATAGCTCTCTGCTGGGGAGCAATGTCTGGACCAGGAGCTGCCCAATTTTGTGCTGTAGCAACAAGGCACTCAGCTTCTCTTCCCCCCTCCACAGACTAGGCAGACAGTAGCACTGCAAGAAAGAGGTTAGAAGACTCTGGTCAGGTTTGTCTTCATTTATTATATCCAGTCACTGTTAAATGAAAAACATCTTAGCAGTTCTTGGACCTGGGTGTAGAGTCCAGAGCTGCTCACTGAGGTTACAGGGTCCTCCTCCCAGTGTATGGTCACATCTGTGCCAGGAAACTAAATCATGCCTATCCTTCTCCCTAAGGTGGGGCATGGCCATGCCCTTATTAAATTCATTCTCCCAGAATGGTAAGGGTGGTAAAAATTGGCCCTGGCCCCTGCTAACGCCTGAGGAAATCCTGGGAATTGATGGTGCAAAGGGAGCATCCTACCAGCCACACAATATGGATCCCCAGGTCCAGTGTGCTGGTGATGCATGGCCCTGTGCTGTGTCTGTAACTGCTTAATGGAAAGTAGGCAAGAAAGAGCTGCTCTCTCACCCCAAAGAGTGACAAAGTGATAGGAGCCTTTTTTGTGGCTGAGTGTCCTGCCCCAGGGGTTGCAGACCCACATTACACATCCCACTGCCATCACTTCCAGCATTTACAGACCCAAACCCATCTTCCCTGGGCTGGCTTATGCCTCCCTCATGAGGGAACATCCATAAATGGCATTTGACCGTGTCAGCAGATGCTGGCACAGCCACAGCCTAGTGCTATCAGGTAGGATAGCGTGATTAATTCATGACAGACTCATCTGTCTTAAAAGGTGGTCTTTTACCATGGTGAAACAGCTACAACTGTTGAAGCAAAGCACTGTGAATTATTTTTCTAACATGGTTTAAGGTTTTAGATGGTTTCAAGCATGTCATTTTAAAACATTCCTTTTTTCTGCCAATATTATCAGCCTATTTGCTTAGTGCCGGCTTTACCTGAGAGCTGACTGATTTCTTCCTCCCTGCACTCAAATCTTCATTTGTAAAATATTCCAAGATTTGGAGCTCATTAAGCAGGTTCCCCCTCTCCTGCAGGAGGCAGGAGGGGAGATGAGGCTCACTTGTGCTACTAGTGCTGTTTTTTTGTGAGCCCACCATTTGCCAAGGAGCCCCTCAGGGTTAAGTCGCAGGACCACCATTGTGTCCTCCCTCCTTCTGTGTCAGCATATGGAGACTGTGGCAGAGGGCTGCAGACCCATCAGCTGGTATTTCTGTGATATTTCAGTGGGCAGCATCACTGCTGGATTTGAAGCTCTAAAGCTGCATGAAAGATGGTGACAACACTCCCTGGGAAACTATAGTGACTTCTTGCCCATGCAAAGATGTTCATCTATAGCCAGAGGTGAAGTCCACCTCCTTTTCCATGCTGGTAATAATACAAGGGCAGGAAACCTCAGAAACACTAAGGTTATACCAGCAAATGGGCAAGAATAATCTTATTCATGCCCTCTGCATGGGAGGACATGTCCCACCTGGTGGGATGAAGCCCAACCCTCCAAAGCTCGCTCTAAGACTGTAGGTCCTCTCCACATAGCACCTAAGCACATGGTCAAGGCCCAATGACAACATGCTAATAAATGCCAAGCACTTGCTGAAGGAGTCTGCTTGAGCAAAATCACGGCTTTTCCCCTAATTTCTGAGTCCCAATGTGTTTTAGGGTTATGTCTCTGCCCTGCAGCCATATCTACCGATGTACACAAACCCTTCCCAGGCCCATCCAGCAACACTCCGTTTCCACAGCCTGCAGCAGCACACCCTCCTCCCGAACCGTCTGCATGTCGTTAAAGGCAATGCCAGACACCGACTTCCCTAGCTGTGTAAACACTGCAGAGGTACTAAAGATAACATCAGATCATTTCTCAAAATCACATCTTTTCTTCTACGCTGAGGCTAGAAAATGGCAAACAGGATGCAGGATTTGGCTCCACAATATTCGCTGTTGTCATGACTCATGAGTTATTTTTATCTTTTTTGTAACAGAACAAATGGCCGCAGTAATTAATCTCCGTCTGTTTTGACAATGGCCTGGCCAAAACACATTATGTTCTTGCATACAGTCAAAGTAAGGAGAGAAGCACAACAACGTCATGTGTGAGAGTTAGTATTTTAAATCTTTTCTTTATGTTTGCTTCTTTACATGTCTTTAAAATATGCTCATGTACTGTACTTAACATATTAAATAGAGTCAAAAGGAGCAACAAGTTCTATTACACAGGTTAGCTGCACAGATATAAATCTCTGTTTTGAAGCTCAACCACATGTGAAACGAGCTAATCAAACCATGGCAAAGGCAAAATTAATCTGAGTCTTTTCAAGAGTATCCAATGAGGAAGCACCCAATCCCAGTGGAAGATTTAACTCTGCCAAGCTCCTTCCAACTTTATTGGCTAATAATTATTTCTGCAGAAAAAAATGTTGCAGTCAAACACTCCCCCAGCAGTACTTTTGTTTTCTACAGAGCTGGTTGAGCAATGAAAACATTTATTAGTGGAGAATATGTTAATGAGGAATTTGAGGAGAAACAACCAAAAAGTCAGTGAGCAGGATTTCCATGAAATATCTCCGGGGTGTGAGTTTGCCTTGCACACAGCTTGCAGATGCCCAGCACTCCCTATGGGGTAACAATCATATCCAAATCTCTGGAAACAAGTATTTTTGCCACCCAGTGTGCCTAAAGGGGAATACCAATTTACAGTAGTAGTCCAGATCTACTGATACCAACTCATCCGTGAGCTCAGAGGAGCAAGTACTTCATCTGAGTTTAGGCAACCCCTAATTGTTGGTTTAGCAAAATACTCCTGCACAGGACTGCTCATCCCATAAGCATAAATTATGGTTTCTTGTCCCTTCCTATGAAGCAGCATCTTCTCATGGTCTAGAGGATATGAGCTAGACAAGTCTGTCTAGTAAACTTGACGTTGTTTGAGTCTCTCATGGGACTTACACAAGCACTTCCTAAAATAGGAAACATCCATTTTTGATACCCATTAGTGACTACTAACATGCTGTCTGAACTACCCCGTCACCTTTAATACAGTTTTCCTTGCAATGACCTATGAGATAAGACAATAATTAGACTTGTCCTTAATCACGCAGTCTGTTGCACAATAGGCCATTAATATAACACCATAATTTTTAAGACCTCAGAAAACATCCTCTAAGTCTGTTGTAGCAGTAATCATGATGCTTTTGCTTCCTTCAGACTTTGTAAAAGTGAGAGGAAAAACTAGTTCATTGCATTGTCTAGGCCTTTCATTTTTGTTTATCAAAACAAAGAATCTATTTTGGAGTTGTATTTTTTCTCCACCTATGGGAAAAGTTTGCAGGCTACATATTCCTAGATCTTCCAGCGCTGGGATATCTGTATTTGTGTTGAAGATAAACAGTGACAAATTTCTCTTATTTCCAATTTACAGAGAATTTGGACAGATGTATTTCCTGGAGTTTCATGGAACTGATGTGTTCGATAGAATTCAGAAGATATTTTTAAACTGTTAAAGGAAAATACACAAGTATTTCCTGAATTTGTTTCTTCTTATCCCATAGTTTACATGAACTATTCAGCAAAGGGAAGCAAAAGCTGAGTTTCAACCAAACCCAGACCAATACAGAGCTTCTGGTGGAAACCATGTTGGGATTAAATGATTTCCTTTGGTTTCCATCCAAAACCAAGCTGAACGTGGATTTCTGGGTTGAGTTTCACTTTGAATTTTTGGTTTTATTTAGTTATGAAGAATTAAGTGAAACTTGGGAGGTTCAAACCCTCATTGAATGATCCTGAAAAACGATCTGCAAACCCCCTTGCTATGGAGTCCTATTTCATACCTTTGATCTCTGTGGATGCTGGGAGCAGCACTCGCGTCTCTTCCAACCTATAAAAAACAGGCCAGTGAAGCCACTACATTTTTATGTAGAGACTTCGATATCCAAGAGACAACATCCAATCCCAGTCACCACCCTGAAGCCAGCTGGAAAGTAGGAAATCCCAGAGTTCACCCTTCTCCCACACAAGGTCCATCAGAGCCAGCAGGTAGCACCCTGAGCACTCCATGAGACTACTGGGAAATGCAAAAAGAGGCAGACAACTAGGGGTCCTACT
Organism: Morus bassanus; assembly: GCA_031468815.1. Taxonomy (NCBI): domain Eukaryota; kingdom Metazoa; phylum Chordata; class Aves; order Suliformes; family Sulidae; genus Morus; species Morus bassanus. The sequence continues at coordinate 111,910,701 of CM062569.1, read as the reverse complement.
AACTTCTTCCTCTAGGAAGAGGAAAGCATTTACCCTCCTCAGCTCCCAGCTTGTGCTGAAATCACAAGCAGTGCTCTTTGGGCTTCCCATCATGGTCAGTATGATCCATGAGATTCCGATTACATGGTGTAGCTGTCACTGAGCAGCCCACTCCAGCTGATAGGAGCAATCATTGAGCTGCCTGGTCATCCAAGTACTAGACGTTTTATTTTTGCTTATCTGCCTGTCTACAAGCCTGGCATGTAATCCCATGCTGTGCCAGCTTTGGTAGGAAAGATGGTGCAAGAACTTCCTGCCCCACCATCTTGGATCTTCGTAGCTTGCTTTTTAACTGGGGTCATTTCCATGATCTGACTTTAATCCTGACCCACACAAGATGCTATGATGAAATTGGGGAGGGGTTAAATGCATCATAGGTTGAATAACTTTGGGGGAGGAGAAGCCTCTGAATCTACCGTCTCCCCCAAAATACCCTCAGGTACTCCTGTTGGACCCTTCTTGTGGATGTGTGACACATGTCTCCCAGTTAAGTCATCTTTATGGAGCACATATTTCCTGCTCCCTCGTGTTTTTATTTTCTTCCCCCTCTTCAAATGCTTCCTGCCTTTGGCTGCCTGTGATTGAATTCCCTGGAGCCTTAATAGTCTTGGAATCCCTCCACTTTTGTATCTTGATTTTACTATTTAAAAGAAAGTTTGATTCCTCCCACCAAAAAAGAGAGAGAAGAAAGGGGAGAAAAAATCCTATTCACCCACCAACAAAGAAGCAAGATACAAAAAGACAAGATTATTCTCATTCAGCTATTCATAGCATTGGAGTGCATTTCATTTCAGCGTCTGCACAGGCCTTTGTAGCAACCATCTGATTGAACATTACTTATACTGCATATTATATGCACTAATGAGAAAATGATTCTAAATTGCCCCTAGGGATGGTTATGATTAAACTATTTGCCTTCACTTCCTCTACTAAATTAAAGCAACCAAAAGAAAGAGAGAGAAAAAAAAAAAAAAAAAAAAAGACTCAATCTGGAAAGCAGTCAGAATAACGGTTTGGTAAAGTTTCTGAATTCCTAAGAACATTTTTACTCCTAAACCTGGTGATTGGCTGTATGTTTCATGCTGCAATTTGAAGCTAAAGCTGTGACAAACGTGTGACATGGAGAAGCATTTTGGAGGGCTGCATTGGGCATGATTTTCTATGTTGTCAAGCGGTCCGAAGCCCTGATCAGCTTTAATTGCACACGACTGAAGCCGCTAAAGCCCTCTCTGCCACTGAGGAGCTCCTCCAAGGCGTCAGACGTCTGTCTCTTAAAAAAAGCATTTCAGAGGCTCACATACATGGAGCCTCATTCAGACATTTTATTTAAACTCTTAAATCTTTTGAGCTTTGGATGAATAAACAAGTCCCTGAAATGCAATCCATTCTTGCTGGTCAGAGTTTGCAAGTGTTTTTCACAGAGAAAAAAACAAAATGTCATTTGTGTTTCCTTTGGCCTTTTTAAACACAGCAGGATCTGGGGAGTGGGGAGCAGAGTTCCATTAAATGTGTGTGTGCCTGTGTGTGCTCACGCACTGGGATGTTAGTGAGAGTTTTATACCTGATTGTCCATGGCTGTTGAATTACCTAATGAATTAATTAAATGTGTGCAAACTCCCTGGGGCAAATTGCCAGGTCACACAACTTCTGAAGCACTAGTTAAAATATCTGAAATGATGGTTCCCAAACCGGAGCCCACGTCTCTCTGGTGGTCGCCAAGTCTCTGCAAAGGTGGCCCTCATCATCTTCACACTCTCCAACCTGGACACTGTCTCACTCCTATCACCCAACCCAACGTGTTGGGGTCAGTTGCTGCAGCTGATTTATGGAGCCCTCCTGTGGTCCCAGTGACAGGGAACCAACCTGAGATGACCTGTCTGCCAACATATCAAAGCACCACAGCTTCTCTGCTACAACCTGAGACATGCACTTCACCAGCACAGAAGCATGCTTACACCCAGACTGTACAACAGTTTGGCTCACCAAGCTCTGCAGATGCCTTGGTGGTTCCTCAAAAGATAACTAGGCACAGAGTTTAGAGACCCAACAGAACAACCAAAAGCTGCATCGTAGGGTCTTACTATAGAGGTACTGATTATGTTATATCACAGCTTTCAACAATGTGTCCTGTGTCTCATTCTTTATATATCACAGGGACATGAAACAATTTGTTGTGAGCTTATCTGTATGACACCAGAGATCACGTGGAGCTTCATATCACTTAACTTGGGATGAGAGGAACCTGCCCTTCCTCTCCTTTGGCCATGAAGAATGGATAACTGAGTAATTCAGATGCAGATGTCTGCACCAGCGACATCTGAAGTTGGGTGAGTTTTGTGGGTAATGCTCCATTTTTCTGGGGTAATGGAGAAAACTCTGGGCTCAAAAGGTCACTGAAATGCCAGGAAAGATCTTGGCCCAATGCTTGCGTTAACGCAGATGGTTGCTGGGGCTTATTCACACCGCTTAATTTGGGGCGGACTACATTACAGAGATGCGGTCCACATCACTGAGGCCCTAATCTGTGTCAAGAGTATGGGTGTCTAATTAATTGGTTCCCCTGAAGGAAGCTATTTCTCATGTACAGTCAGTGGTGAGAGAAAAAGCATCTGAAGGTCTCGCAGGGAGACCAGAACACAAGTACCCAATCTACCTACCCAAGGTAGAGAGGCTTTTCCCTTTAGAGGCACTCAGAGGTGCTCACTATTAACTACCCAAAGAGATGTGGATCTTGGTGACAGAAACATCTACAATTTTGCCATTCGCTAGATGCCAGAATAAGACAAGGTTTGGGCTGCCTCTAAGAAATTAAACCGATTGTCATGCTCTTGGTTAACAGGGACAAGGTCTAATTTCATGCATTTGCCTGATATGAAGATATCTGCACCTCCAGGTCACCCCTGTGGAGTCTGGCCATGCGTGTGTCTGTGCACATGTGCCTGGGTGTATAGGTGGAAGGAGAGCGAGGGAGGAGGCAGAATCTTCTGCACATATACATTACAACCGAGAAGCTGTCCCTTAAATCTCCTGGCCTCTTGTGCAGAAGGATTCCGGCTTTGGTGGCAGCAATGCATTTTCAGCTGACCCCATGCTCAAATCTGAAGGCAGAGTCTTTGTTTCCTCCCCACACTGCTCCCCCCCCTATAACTGGAGGGTTATGTGTTTCTTAGCTACTGGTCAAACTGGTAGTGCCTGCCAAGAAGCTTTCAGGGAATTTCCTCACTATGTAACAAATTTATGAGTCATATGAAAATCTGGGAAATGATTCAACCAGCTGTCTTTCGTTGACTCAAAGATTTTTACAACACCTCGGTGCCTCATCTTTGATTTGAGCCAGCAGAATGGTTTATTGTAACATCAAATGGTCTTATGTTCACTCGAAGGACGCTTCCTACTACCAAAAAAAAAAAAGCTGTAAAACTTAAGAAAACAGCCCACTGCTAGGTGAACGATGCACAGAGCTACTATATTTATTCATCACTATGAACTGATGGACGTGGCTGGACTGCTTTTTTCCTCCAGGATGACTGCAGAGGTGGCTGTCACTGAGTGGCATGGCTCAGCTGCTGCAGGTACAACCTTTGCACATGGCAGGGATCAGGCTTGAAAAAGCTTTTGTTCAGTTCCTGGGCATATTTGGGGTGAAGCAGCTACTTCAAGGAATTTGAGCAGATCATGGCTGAGCAGCAACTCAGTGAAAGCCAGGGAATGTTGTTAGTTGTTATCTTTTCATCCAGCAGTCTCAGGCATTGCCTTTAAAACCTTGGATTTGACCAAACAGATGGGGATCCCGGCCAAACAACAACCAAGCACCCTTTGCAGTGAACTTCGCATGGGAAGTCTGCACTCGCACATGGTTTTAGATACCTCAGTCCAGACAGCACACAGCTCCTGCTTGCAGCTGCAGGGCCCACGGCTGGGCAGGCGGGGATCCTGCCCTCCCAACCACACTCCTGAGATAGCCTCTGTCTTAGATACAAAGAGTGCAATTTGCAGTACATTATTTGCCCAGGGAGCAGAGCCTTAGGGTGCCTCTGTCCCAACTGAGGGTGCAAAAAACCTGCTTTCTCTTACCGGTTTTCCTCCTCTCTCTCAAAAATCTTGCAGTCCTGCCTGCAGGGAAGCCAAAGATAAAAGAAAAAGGTCTTAATCTGTAGCCTGTCCAGGTGGGAGAGAGAGGTTGCACCCCCTCAAACAGGAGCAGGAACTGGACCAGGACCTTCCATCACCATGGAAAATTCTCACCGTAAGAGGCAGTCACAAAGAACATTGTTTCCGTTATCCTTTTTGAGCAAAACCATCCAGAGCTGCTCTTCATTGTGCTGGAATCACTGGCACCCGTGCACAGGAGCAATGCTCACAGACTGGGTTGGCTGAAGGTCAATGGGGAGCCCCATCTTACAGGTGCCTTGGGATCATCCCAAGCATGTGGAGCACTTGAAGAGCAGAGCTTCAGCTGGAAGAGAGCTGGACTGAGGAGTAGGCAGATATCTACAGCTGTGGGCACTAGGCTAAGGAGCAAAGTGGGTTAACCCTTTAATTGAGGACATTCACTTGGGTGAATGCCTCCCTCTTGGGTGACACAGCCAGCTTTGGACCCCCCCTCCTCTTCCTAAGGGGACTTCAAGTACCAGAATATCCATCTGTAAGTTATCGCAAATGGTGGATGGTCCCTCAAAGCCTCACTTGGCACAAGAACAGTGTACCAGCCAGGGCTGAACATCTAGCCAACAGCTAACGTGTGCCCCTACAGGGTGGTACACCACTACAGTCCTGGTGGCACCGTATGAGAAAGCATTCCCTTGGAAAGTTTTCAATCTCCCTCTCCTCCAATTTCTGTCGTTATTCTCCTGACGGAGTAAAAGTTGAATAAAGGTCACTGGATTCAGGCCTAGAGTAATATTCTCATAGGCACTGAAATTGCTTCCTCAGCATGGAAAAGCAGGTCTGTCAGGAGCGTCTGAGCTTTGCCAACAGCCTCCTGCGCAGCGGACGGCGGGAAAGGAGATCTCTGAAATCTCCGTCAGGAGCCCATGGGCAAGGCCCTTATCCCACAGGTGTCACGAGCATGGCCAGTGCTCACACCCAACAAACACTGTAGTTTTATAGGTCTTGCTGAGAAAAAAATACGGTCCTGCATGCAGCTTGCTATGGCATAGCACCCAGGAGAGGGACACCGGTGCACCCCAAGATGCTTATTGAGGACAGTACCACCAGCAACCAGCCTTTGCTGGAGGCAAAGCAGGACCATAGGTCTTCTGCTGCTCACCCAGGCACTGCAGGCAACCTTCTACAGGCAGGGCTGCACTAGCAGACCTCAGTTCTTTATTACCACTGCTATTGCCAATAATCGTCATTAATGGGAACTGTGCTTTTTGCCCAAGAGTACCAGAATAACAGCAATGCGATTTTGGCAGAGCTACATGAGACCTGGAAAGCTAGCACACCTAAAGAGCCAGAGCACAACAAGGAGCGTGTCATTAAGCAACTTCAGCCACAGTTTAATCACTTAGGATTCCTAGATTCATATTCACTAATTTGATATACTTACAAATATAGAGAAATCACTGGGATTCTGTGCTTTTCAAAACTACATAGGTGGATAAATCCATTTAATAGATGGCACTAGAGCTAACCAGAGAGTGGGAAGCAGAACAGAAATGATTCTTCCAGTAAGAGTTAAATTGCTGCAAGCAGCATAGAATTAAAACTGGAATTTATTACTACAGAACTAAACCAACACTCTATATTAAATATCCAAATGAATTTAACAATTAGAACCATGTTTCCAGCATGAATTTCCATGTCTATGAAAGCAATCAGCCACACAAAGAATAGCCCACAGTAGCCCAAAATCCTTTGTTTTAGCCACTCGATTTCACTGCCAAAATGCTTGTGGCAAGCAGCTCTCAGCGTAGCCGAAATGAATGCACCTGTTGCAGCATTCACCCAGAACATTGCAGGTGTAATGTGGCTTACAAATCAAAATGCTTTGTGTCAGCATCTGGGGAATCGACTGTACAACATGGTGAAGGCAAATATAATACACTTTAAACAGATAGGACAAGTAAGCGTTCAGAGGAGAGCGGTATTATTTCGATTTATTGAGGGCCACAGCCTATATTCAGTGAACTGAACCATCTTTCTCTGTCCAGGGACTTAGAGCAGCTGTACTCTTAATACAAGTATTCAGGTAAGCAGTATAAATCCCTGTCAAAGTTTTTATCCATACCACAAATACACATATACTAGCTTGCATGAAACTCTTCTTTCTATCCATTTCCAAAGGATGCAAAGCTGGGAATGGTGGAGGATGAGAGAATTAGAAACGCGGGGCAAAGGAAAAAAGTCCTAAATGGTGATATTGTCTCCTGACTATTTTCTGGTTGAGAATTCCTCTTTCATCTTTCTATCCCATTCCCATTGAGCAACGTTGTGGCTACCATTTGTGACAGGCAGAGAGCGCAAAGATATCTGACTTCAGGGGATTTGGCAACGATTCTGGGCTTGAACCTAGCAACAGATACAGAGCACTTGTAACATTCAAAACAGGCCCTCTCTTTCCTGACCTCTGTGATTTTTATTGCTTATCTGGGTATACATAATCATTTTACGATGTCTCCCCTTACTTGCCATAAAATAACCATGAATTATTTTTTAAAAGGTAGATAATAAACTTCAGAATAACTCTTAAATGTACCCAAGCAGACAAGGGGGAATATGAGGTTACTGTCATGAAGGATAGCTTCTGGCAACTGATCTGAGAGAGCTGCTAATGATTTTAATTAGCTTTTGGAAGCACAATCCACCCATTCTGAAGCCAGTGCCCTCCTGCCAGTGATGAAGCTTTGGAAGATCGACAGCATAAAACATTTTCTGTAATGAGACTTCATACAATGCCGCGCGTCACGCAAGGAGCGATTTGTCTCCCGCAGAATTGCAATAGGAGACCTGTGGCTGGAAGGCTTTCCAGCTGTGGACCTCCAGCAGGTAACACACGTGCTCCCCCGGGCAATTGGGAATTAATGAATAGAGACTGAGTCCTGGCGCAGTCAGGTGCAAATCTGAAAATCAGGTTTTCCTCCTGGCAAATCATTTCACCTCCTTATTATTTCATCTATTTAGGTTATAGGCTTTTCAGAGGGATGTTAATCTCTGCCTACATGTTTGTGCAGTGCCTAGTGTGTAGTAAGGACTTAATTGCAGTTAGGGCTATTGGCCTACAGTAGTAGGAACAGTGAAGGAGCAATAAATCAGGCAAAGCAGCAGTAGATGCTGGTCACTTGGAGGTGGTTTGGATAAGGTCCTCCACTGGAGGACCAAAGCTGGGTCACAGTTAGCAGGGAACAGAAAATGTGTTCTAGTGAGGAAGCGCAATAGGAAAAGACATTTAAACTATTTAAAAAAATAAAACTACATGAAGGACCTTTACCTGCATTCTCCTTCGGAGTCTGGTGAACATGTTAAAATTAGCATGTTTGTACAGCCATACCTGCACTGGCCAGAGCTGGGAGCAATTCTGTTGCCGTTCAGGATCTGGCTGGCCTCAAGGTTAGGGCAGAGAGATGGCTATCTCTAGATGTCCCGCAGCCCATCTCACTAAGCCATCCCTTAGACCTGAGAGCTGAAAGGGGGTGAGAAATGAACGCATACAAGAATGACAAGCAACTGCCCAGCCAGGCAGCTGGTTTGCAAAGGCAGGAATTTACGGCTTCCCAAAAATCAGTCTCCTGCTGAGGTGCCTCGAGTTGGGCGGTGAAAAGCAGAGGGACCCAAAAGCAGTAATATCTTTGGAGGCTTTCAACATGTCCCAGCAGGACATTAGCAGAGCTTGATGGCCCACAGTACATGTAATGGCACAACGTTGCAATCCTCCAACACCTTCAGCATCTCCCATTACAGCACACTTGGGAACAGGGTAGGACAGCAGACGACAAAGATGTCTCTGTGCACAACAGGTAATACCTGCTGCCCTCCCAGCCTGCGGGGGAATTTGAAATATTCCAGAAGAGATGAGGAGGAATCAGCGGATGCAGAGGTGGAGTCACCAACAATTTTAAGTGCAGCATGACTTTATGCTGACTGATGGAATCATAGATAGGTAGATATTGAACATATCATTTTAAACAGATCAGATAAAAGATAAGAGGAATTGACCAGAATTTTCACTGAAAATGCAAATGAAAGCTGGACTTAGTATTTTCTACAACTTAGAAAAAGTTTGGGCTGCTTTTATACCCTCTATTATAAATCATTGGGCCCAGAGCACATGTTTAAGTACTTTGCTGAATCAGGGCCATTATGAATAAGAGCCTGGCAATGCTCCCCTGTTAATGAGCTTCCAGGAAATGTACAATTGTTTTTAGAAGAAGTCTAATGAAGACAGATTTGTATGAGATCTCATTTGATGCAGCCAGAAAACCCAAACTCATCAACCAAACAAAAGCATGGGAGTAATTTTTCTTTTTTGGTGTCTGATTATACTTCCAGGAGTGCTGGTGTGTAATACTTTCAAACTTTCATTGAACTTTACTCTCTCACTCCAGGCGATTATTTTTCCTTGATGTCTGATGTTGAATGATATACGTGCACCTGTGTGATAATGGCTGGTTGATATATCTTTATTGAGCTGGGAAAACCCAGAACATCACCTCTACACTTAACCATTTTATTTCTTTTATGGCTCTGGTATGGATCCCTTCTCTAAAAGCTACCAGTGGAGCTTACATTTGTCAGGGGAAATGTGGGTGTTTTATCATACCAGCTGTTTAAAGTCTCCTACAACTTTGCAAACTGCTTTAAGAGTCCTTGCTTTTATCACTGCTCAAACTTCCAAGTATTCACCAGAACAAAGGAAAGAACAGCTGGGAAGTTTTAAAAGCAGCAATGTTTGCCATTTCACTCAGGTTTAAGCACAATAATTAATAAAACATCCCCTCCTTTTCCACCCCATCTCAGTATACAATCACTTCGGAACAGGACTTCTTGCCAGCCCCTTCCACTGGATTTCAGTAGTTATATCCCCCTATTCCAAAATAGCAATTATTATTATTATCATTTCACATCCCTATTGTGCTAGCATCCCAGCATCAACCTGCTAAGAGGCAGTGTGCCCGGGGCAATTCTTTATTGAGCATAAGCAAATCTTTTGGTCTTCTCATTCTGAAAAAGAAATCCTGCAGAAGGGCAGGAATACAGCATGCATGGCCAAGGGAGGCGAGAGACACCTCGCTTCACTTCAGTCATCTAGAAGTTAAGTATCTCACAGAGGCGAATCATATGGGTTCCACCTACAGCCAACATAAAGAGTTGGGGCCTCCGAAGGGTGATTTATCTCAGCTGCCTTGGACACCTCTCTTAGCATTGGATGAATCATCCCGTGACCCACTCTCTCCACCGACAAGAGAAGGATATCTGGCATTAGCCAAACTTGCAAGGAGTTGCAGTTAGGTCAGGCAAATCCCATCTGGGCACCACGGTGGTCTGTCCAGCCTGGCTTTCTGTCAGGCTTTCCGTCAGCAGATGATGACGGATGCTCCGCAAGGATGTGAAACAAAGAGCAGCACCAAGATCTGTAACATACGGGGCTGTGCAGTAATAAAGTGTGAAGAAAATTGCTTCCTTCCCCTCTGTGGTGATTACTGTATGCTCTGAAGTAGGAGGGCTGGATTGATGGCCGTTGTAATTTTATCCCAACTGAAGCTGCTGGAGTAGATTTGAGAGGACTATTTTGTGCTGTGGATCCCTAGAAGATGATGCTGGGTCTTCCAAAAGGACCCAGAGGCCTGAAATGGTGCTTGTAGGCAAACCAAATGGTGGGATTTTAAAGGCAAATAGCAGTGATCGTGTTTTCACACAGTACATGCTTGAAGACATATCTGCAGCAGGTACAATTCTCAGTATTTCCTAAAGGCACTTAGGGATCTTAACTCCCACTAAATACAGACATTGAAATAACTGGTTTTTTTCCTTTCTCTGACAATTAATGCCAGGACTGGTGGCTTTGGCCTTTTTGCTCTGTTCAGGGCATCACCACAGCTGCTGTTCTCCATCCCAGTGGGACACTCTCCATGCCACAAATTGGGTTCTCCCTCCAACAGGTCAGACGAGTCCTTTATTCATTCAATAGCACTGTCTAGGTGTGGTTGCAGCAGAGATCTTCCAGGGATGAGATGCCTTCACTTGGAAATGACCTGGTGAGTTCCCCAAGATGTTCTGCTCCCCATGCCCTGGGTAATGCCATCTGATCCCTGTGGTGACCTCCCATATGCCACCAGAGGAAGGGACAGCTGAATCTAGCCCAAGACCTTGGCCATTCAGTGGAGCATCATTTCACCCTGGCAGCTGTGGCCACACAGACTTGTGGCATTAACAGGCATTATTCCAAGGAAAAACACTCAAAGCATGTTAAGTAACACAAGGTACCTGTGTTTCCTTGCCGAAACTTTTCCAAGATAGTGGCAGTGACACTTCCGACAGACGCCGTTTACAAATCATTATTAACAAAACAAAGCACTTTAAAGAGAGTCACCCCAGGGCACTCTGGCCTCTGTTAAAACAGACTTTTCAAAAACATTTATGGACTTAAATAAAACTCATTTCAGAACGCTGGCGAAATTGCCTCCAGGTTTCACTCTGGCTTTGCTACCAGTCTAGTCCTTAAAATTACTCACCGGGAAAGGGAAAGTTTTTTTTCCCAGCTAAAGGGTTCCCGCGTGTGCTGCTTGGCTGTGAGAGTCCTGCCAGAATGCAGCTGGCCAGATGCGGGTGGCTGAGATTTGATGCAGTGTATATACCAGATTGTCATTATTGTTATTACTATTATTATTATTATGTGTATTACAGTCTTGCCTGAAAGTTTGCATAGGCAAAGGATAGGAGTTAGAAATGCTATAGCAGAGGGACCAAGACACAGTGAGATCAAATAATTTGCCCTGGGACACACAGGAGGTCAGTGGCAGAGTTGGGAAATGAGCTCAGCTTTCCTGAGACCCAAACTGGGCTCTTTAAAACAGGTCTAACTACAACATTTTTAAGGTGTCCACCACACTGGCCTCCAAGCTCCTATCCCAAGACCCCAACCTGCACATAAACCACTGTGATCTGGAAGCTGTTCTTTATCCTTCTGCCAGTAAATGCAAAAACCTCATTAATAAAAGTGGGAGAAATGGTTGCAGAAATGCATTTGCTGGTAACTTTCACTCTCTTGCTCATATTGTTAACACACCCGGCTCCAAATGCTGGATGGCAGATGGAAATACTCATTGGCCTGATGGATTTATGGATGTCTGAATCCTTGTGGCAGTACATATTGCCTTCAGAACAACATTTTCTTCACAGTGAGCCAAGTCCTTGTGCAGCTGAAATTATTGGAAGTTTTGCCACTAACTTTAATGGGATCAGGATTTGGATTTGTGTCTGCAGATACAAAATAACCCGCTATTGCAAATTTGGAAAGCAAGAGTTGAATTAAATGGGGTGAGACTGAGGAAAAAGAGAGAGAAAAATTGAAGCTCTGGTAAGATTTAGAATCAAGTTTTGCCCCATCTCTGTGTCTCCTTGTTCTGAAGAAGGTAGTCCCATAACCATGCAGATGGTATGAGCAGAGCAGCATTTGGCCCAGGAAGAAATGTTTTTTCATCTCCAGGCAAGTAGCTGTGACACTAGCCTGTACCACTGGTGACCAAAAGCTGTTACTTGTGTGACATTTGCCTGGTGTGCTGCATGAAACCAGGTGTTGTTCACTGCCTGGTTTCCAGCAGAAAATTGTCTGCACCATATAAAAATTCTTAAATCCAAGTACAAGATGGACACACTGCTATATATGGCAGGGGACTGAACTAAACAGGGGACTTCATCCTAAGAACAATCCAAACACTTTCTTTGAAATAAATCTGAAGATGTGATAAGATATAAGAGCAGGGACAATTGACCAAAGAGTGTTAGGTAAGACAAGCCCAGGCTAAAACACTCCTGTGACACAGACTCCAAGACATGTCAGCAGTCCTCTGGTTTATGTTGCCTCCTCACCTGAAAGAGTTGGCCTGGGAGGCTTTGCTTACTGCAAGCATTTCTGGTTGGGGAAATACCAGAAGCACAAGACATTTTGGACAACTGACTCTTCTGGGGTGATTTCTGGCATATTTGGTATAGGTGTATGGTTATAAAACTCACAACAATATAAATTGGTACCCTGGTGGCAGACAGGGAGGGGAGGATGTTGTTTTGGAGTGTGGTCATGCTACCATAGAATTGCAGCACTTACACATAACAAGTAAAGGCTGGAGATGTCCAACAGGTCCCAGAAGTCTGCACTCTGTTGTGATGAGTGACACAATTCCCAGGCTGGGAAGCAAAAGGATGCATGTGGCAAATTGGCCTTTTATGACACTCAGTGTTTCTTTTAACTCCTTTGCCAGTGATGGGGGTTTATGTCACAAGATACCACAGCATGTGAAGGTGGGTTTTGCAGTCAAAGCAAACCAACAGCAGCTGATAACATCTGGACTTGGCTCCTGACATTGCCTTGGTGATTTTGAGGCTGCTCTGAAACCACCAGGAAAGTTACAGATGCATTTGGTGGGGCAAGGGTGTTGTGTCACCACCTGCAAGTAACCTCCATCCCCTCCCAGGGAAGAACACTCTACCTAAAAACTACTCCAGAAGCTGAAGCAAAGACCATCCACCAAGTTTGCTGAGTATCTTCCATCTAGCTAGAGAGGAAAAACCCATCGAGCGTAAGTCTTTTCACAGCTCTGACTTGAAAGGGGAGACGAAATCCTTCCTTGTGAGCTGCTCAGCTCGGCCAGCTCCAGCTGTGAGCTCACAGCTGCTCTCCTCCCCGGGCAGAGCAAGATAGCAATGCGGAAATCGCCGCCCGTGACTGATTACACAAGGCAGGTGTGATGCCAAGAACATCGTCACCCGCTTTCTTTGCCAAGTACCTGGATGCAGCATGAACAATCGCATCCTGCAGATAGCTCCGTCAGCCGATGAGCACATTCCCCTCGGAGATAGGATGACTGAACATGCAAACTAATGTGCTTGTGAGCCTTTCATGTGCAGAGCTGTAACAGATGTTTAAAGATCATCCTCTGGCACTGGGAAAGTGTCTAGGAGGCCCTGGATAGGAGTTTTCTTGGCACACTTTTTTTTTTTCAGATGAGCTGAAGGAGGAAAGTTCCTGTTAGTGATTATTTTCTGTCTGTGAGCAAAAGGCTTACGATGTGTGCCCCAGCTCATATATCAGTGAATGCCAACCAGATAAATGCAGCTTTCCTCTTCCCCGTGGGTCCCTATCTCTCAGCAAGCTTTACAAAGATCTGTAAGACATCCTTTTTGCTGACGTCAATTAAAAACCTGCAGCTGGAAGCACCTTACACTTTCCCTGACAGTGCTACATGGAAACACAAATCATAGGTTATGCCCACAAGAATCTCAGCCAACAATAATAGGGATTTATGCAGAATTATGCTGAATCCAAGAAAAAAAAATGCTGGTGTGAGGGTGTTCTCCAGGGCTGGCTCCAGACAACAGAGGAAGACACTTCAAATTGCAGTTTTATGGACCCTGTTCCATAAAGTGGTCATTCTCTTCAGTAAGACTTCTCCAACTTGGCCGCTCCCTTCTCCTCAAGAACTAAGGTGGAGTTACAGCAGGCTTGCCTCCAGGTGCCTTAATACAAAGTAAGTCGACCCTTATGAAAACTAGACCCTTGCCAATACCACACGAGCGCAAAGCTTTGCCTTGCTCTGTGATTCCCCCGCCAGCAGAGCCCTGGGTTTGTTTTGGGATGCAGCGATGGTAGGCGTGGGCACAGGCAACTCAGCACAGAGATGGCCTTTAGGACACGACTGGAGGATGTAACTCCTGCCTCAGCACTGCATTTGGTAGGATCTGTGCTCAGAGATTGTCAGGAGACTGTGACCCTGCCCTGATGTGTAGGTGAGGGCAGAGCATGTGAGTGAGAATTATCATTATGTGATGCTGGTGGCCAGAGATGGCAACTGCAGGTCACCCAAGCTCTAGAAAATATGACTACTTATTTGGGCACCTAGAGGGTGAACCCTACTGATGCTGGGTGAGGAGCTCACTGCAAATCTGGCCCGATCTTCCTCCGACTCTGTTCTCTATGTACAGAGGGCGGATGCCCACAGCTCCTTTCTTGTCCACCTCCTTGCATGCTCCCCAGTGTATGGGCTCTCTCCAGCTGTGGTTATATTTGATTTGCATGTTGCTGAGACTTTAAAGTTCCTATTTGCCACTTCTACTGAATAGTTAAATGCCTAGCACAAGCAATCAGGATCACATCTAACCAAAGTCTGTATTCCTGCTATGAAACCCTATAGCAACAATCGAAGCCGTCTTCCTGAGGAGTGTCCATCCCACAATGAAATAATGCCTGCGGGGCAGCACCACATGCTGCAAAACCTACTGGGGCAAGTCCTGTTTAATCAATGAGGGGTTTTTTTTTGTAGGGCAGCTAAAATGTCTTCGACTCGCTCAATGGGTTTGGCTAGCTTACTGTGCAGCTACCTTTCATTAAACAAGAAGGAGCATTTATCCTCAGGGTCTGATCTAGAGCCACTGCAAAGCACTAGGACCCTTTCAACTGATTACACAGAGCTGGGAATAGACCCCTACTGACTGCTGCAAAAAATTTAGACCTTCTTTTTCATGTGGTTGTTGAGACAGAGAAGACGCAGACATAGATAAATGGGGCATAAAAGACACTTTTCTGGTATAGATTGGAACACCATGGGAAAAAACTCACCCACTCCCTCTTCTTAATTTATCAGTGGCATTTTTAGTACACCAGCTTTTGGTAAAGAAATATTTCACTATTAAGTTGTAAGGGGAAACCTAACATTGAATGGCAATCAAAGTTAAAGGGAGTTTTGCCCCAGGTGTCAAAAGAAGGACAGAGCTCCAAAACAGTCTTGTTACAACTACTAATAAAAACTTGAGGCAGTTGCTCTCAGCTTGTGTTGGTAAAAGTGATTTCTCTCCCACTCTTCTGGATTTTGTTTTTAGCAATGGGGCTATAACATTGTAACTTTGTTTGCAGTCTCATTGAACACGGAGTTTAATTCATCAATGTTTGTAAAGTGCTTTAAGATCTGCAGCTGGATAAGTGCTAAGTAGTCTTATTGCTGTAATACAGATAAATTTGCTTATCTCTCATGTAAATCAGCTTAAAACATTACCCTGAAATTAACAGCTCTGGGGTTAACAATAGGCTCAACCACACACTAAACTGCAGCACTTATCATATCACAACATTACCCTTATTAATTACACGCCCTGCTGTGGTTTTTGGACCAAAATCAGCTACACTTCAGATATGGGCAGCCGGACAGCGCCGGGAGGAAAGCGTTTGTAACTGCACGACACATATGTTAATCATGAAATTAAACAGATGGCCCAGTCACTCATCAGTGAAAGTCCACCAGGGGCTGTAAGAAAGAAGGAGATTTCCTATGTAACATAACAATTTGGACATCAGAAGGTTTCGAGTTACAAGATTTTTCTTTATCCTCCACCTGAAACTTTTAAGGGGTAACATCAGGGAATTTCATCCGGACTTCAGATACTAATCTAGTTTTATGCTGTTTTGATCTGTCTGTTGAGAGCTGGCAGCCAGCTCCGCCGACTCCACGTAAGCATACACCATGCAGCAGATGGACCGGCCCTTTGCAGCCACCGAAATGTGTCCGGAGCTTGCAAATCCCCCCTGTCTCCAGAAACCCTCACACGTGATGAGCTCATAAAAGAGCTAGACCCAGCACTCGTTGCATCATGCGGCAGCAGGACGGGTTTAGGGGCTGAGATACAGGGGAGCAGGAGCAAGTATTCACTTGTTGCTCATTCACACATCTCCGCTGAAGCCGTGAGTGTCAGATCTAACATTAAACCTGGTTTCAGGCCGCGTAACCACTAAGCTCACATCAAACTCACTCTGCAAGTTTTGCTTACTCTAAGTAGCCTGCACAAGTAATACCTACTGCAGTATTGTCTGGCGTAAAAATGTAAAAATGGGATAATGGCCCAATTAAGATTAAAGTCAATTTATGTCTGAATTCTGCATCCTTCTTCACTTATAGACATGAAAGGGATGATTATCAATATTTTTAAATGCATTTCTGGCAATGGTTAGCAGTTCTAACCAAAGTCAGGGGTCTGATGCACACATGCAGGGTAGAGACAGCTTGTACACAGACTGATTTACAATCTAAGAGGACACCAAAGAAAGACTAGATGAAGGGAAGAAAGGGTTATTATCCTCAGAGCACCTAGAGCCAAACTTTCAGTGGTATTTAAATGCCTACTGGTGTTTTCAAAACTTGACATCTAATTCCCTTTGAAAACCTGTTCCAGATTTACAGAAGTGGCCAGCTTTCCCAACTGGAGATACATTTTCAAAAGAGCTCAGGTCCTAATTAGACAACGGGCAGATTTTCAGAAGTGCCCAGTGTTGGACTTTGAGATGTTTTGGAAAAATGGGAATAAGAATCAAAACATGCACTGAGAGTATGAAAAGCTAGGTTTACTTGGCCTCTATCAGTTGCAGCTTGAGATTGTATGTTTGGACTTAATTAAAAGCCTTTCTATGAAGAAATTATTAATTTTAACTTTACTTAAGCAAGTATCTACCATCTTCCTCTTCTGCAACACAGAAAACCATGGATAGACTTTTCTTCCCATCACATCAAAATTCCTACACAGAACAGTTTGGGGAAATGAGAGAATTTTTCTCTGTCTGTTTAATAATTACAGAAAGGGGTTTCTTGTTTTATTATATTTTATTCCCAGGTCATCTTAATTTTTTCAGCTTCTTTCTGAATCCTGAAGCTTTTCACTTGTCTATGTTCCTTTTAGAATCGACTGAGATTTAATGAAAGCCTTAGAGTTTCTATTTCAAAAATATCAATGAGTATAAAAAAAATGTTCATTTTACTTATATTTTGCAGGTGCAATAAAATGATTTCACAGTGAGCCTAAATTAGAGAGCGGTTCAGGAAAACAGAGCTGGGAAATGCAGAAAAAGACATCTGTGTGAACTTTTTTCACACACCCACTAAATGCACAATATTGGTTTGAATTTTTGCCATTTTTTTTTCAAGTAGAACAAAAAATTCTGGGTCTGCTATTGAAACATAACCTAGCTATTCTTTTGCCGAGAAAAGACCACGTAGTGGATTTGCCCAGTAATATCAGCTTAAAAACCATCATTGCCAGATCAATGTCTTGTATTGGGCTCGCTGGGTCCTATGTAGGTGCCCCAATAAGTGGCCCGATGTTTCAGGTTGGGGTTCCATGGACCATGAAATCCCAGGGGAGAACATTTCACCTTTCTTAAAGGTTGATCTCTGCGGAGCCTCAAGCTTTACTGGGCACTGTTGTGAGCTCTGCTAGGTAGAGCTGGGTGCTGCTCACAACCTCAGCAGGGAAATTAGGGGGTGGTGTGTCCATCACCAGCCATGTCTAACAGGGCTCCTGGCAAATGCAAGGCATCAGGGCCACGTCAGTGCTCAGCATCTGGCACCGGGAGGACTCACGGTAGTGGTACTCCATGCAGAGCAATGAAAGATGAGCCGAAGCTTGGTGAACTGGTCATGCATGATGCATCTTGTACTGGGGCCCAGGTACCTGAGATACAGCCCAAAAGCCACATAGAGGTCTCTCTATGACTGGGACAAACCTGTGTGTGTCACATCCAAACATCTGGGAGGGGGGCCCTGAAACCCCACCACCTGCTCCGTTGACTAGCCGGGTGTATTAGGATGGACTGCACTTAACCTTTCCCACTGGTTTTGAAGTGGGGGGAGGTCAGGGGTTGTTCCTCATGTGCAGAGTCATATCAGTTTCTGGGTCCAGCTTAACCTGTCAGAGAAATGAGTTATTTCTCTGCTGTCCTGCCAAGGCAGTGGGGCACAGGACAGGGTCACAGGCACATCATCATACAAAGCCCAACTGCAATTGCGTTGGGGAAAAGCCCACAAATCCATCATCCATTGTTACCTTATAGGTTTGGGAAAGCACAGCCACGACCAGTGCCGGCACCATGCAAACACACAGCTGGCACTGCCCCATAGCCAGAGCTCGGGGCAGGCTTTGATTTGAGGCCCCATCATCTTTTGGCAGTATTATACTACAGGTGGAGAGCAAAAAGACCTTCCTAATACCTAAACAGAAATCAGATGCTCACCCCAAATTTTTCCTTGAGAGGATTTGTGCCATAAGAAATCTCCCCTCTCTGGTTATACCAACATCTAACTGCCAGCAGAGGGGGAATAACAACAGGGCATGCACTGAATGAATAACACCGCAGTTCTTGTTAAACACCTTTTATTTAGTTCTTCGCTTTTCCCTCTCCTTCTCCATTTTTTAGCTTGTAACACCAAAAGGTGTTGGAACAGGGGCTCCCTGATGTTGTCACATTGGAGAGGGTCAGATAAGATGATCTCACAAGGTCCCCTCAACTCCTTTATCCTCTAATTCTGTGATATGATTCAGTTTCCTGGGGATTAATGACCAGGTCGGCTTAATGGTGCTCAGCTATAAAGTAAGCCGTCAGCTCCTCCCAGATGGTCAGTATTTATCCCTGTATGTCAGTCATGAGTGCTGCCCTCTGTGTCTGAGAACCCTGAAAAAGCCATCATGTTTCTCCATAGCCATCTAGGCACACATCTTCCCCCAGAAAAGGTAGAAAAGGTCTAGGAACAAAGCCCAGAAATAATCGCCCAGCTTTGTGGGACAAGAACTCCTGTGTATGGTGCCTTTAAGTTTTGTCCTGCTAAGCAAGCTGTTAATCAAAAGCCAAAGAGTTCTAGTCATGGGCACCTTGCAAGTAATTTCTCGTTGATTAGAAAGGTCTTCAGTCGTTGCGTATTCCTGGGACACGCTGAGGCAGCAGGTATCAAGCGGTCCTTTGTCAGCACAGAGAACTCTACCCAGCTTCTCATAATCTGCTGACAGCAGGGCTTGGCTTTCTCTGCCTGCATGACAGCTGCTGTGACCTTCCCATCAGCACAGCCTGGTGCCAGGGTGCCAGTGGAGGAGTTCTGAAATGCCTGTGCCTGCAGCTCGGTCACTGGATGGGGACGCAGGGGTTTGTTCTGGCAGAACTGGGACGCTGGGGTGGGGCACGCAGACAAAATGCCCAGGAATCAGAGAGGATCCCATGACACAGGGGAAGACAATGCACCCCAGTGGTCTTCATCAGTCCAACCTGGACAAAAACTTCACTGGATCCAGCATCAGCCTGACCTGGAGCAAAACAGAAGGTTTACTGTGCCCAGCCCCATTATTTATCAGGGTCCAGGGTGCTGTTCACACCCTGGGCAGCTGTGTGCCTACGTTGTCCATGCCCAACTCCAGCCCTGCAAAGTGCACCCGCCAGTGCTGAAAGATTTTCCAGCATCCCACCCACCTCCTGCTCTGGGAGCTGCTCCCAGTAGGAGAGAGGAGCTGAGCTGGGAAGGGGTTGTCTTGCAGTAATAGCAGGGCAGGGAAACCAAAGCAAAGCCCGTGCCAGCCCCCACAGGCAAAATTTCTTCATGAAATCATCAGTCCTCTGTCCTGGGAATACAGACTCAGATAGACCGCCCAAAGGACCTGTTGTGCAAACAGCAGGAAGGGGGGAATTTCTCTCCCGTAGTGGGCAAATTATATACTTAATAAGAAAGATCATTTATCTAAAGGGCTTTAGCCAGTTCAAACCTTGAGATCTGGAGCAACTGGGCTATGGAGCCCCATTGCCTTGCATCCAGGCAGGAGGCACACACAGAGACACCCCCCCAGCAGCTACCATGGCTCCTGCAAGGCAGGACAGCTGCAAATAAATGTGCAACTCATAAAACTGGAGGGGCTCTGCAAGTTATTAGGTAATTAAGCAAAGTGAGGGCTCGGAGCGCCCGGCTGCTGCTTCCAGCCCATGGCTGTGCTCTCTTTAGAGTCTGATTGGATAAAGGATTTTTATTAACTTCATATTTTTGCTTCTAATTTTCCTCTCTTTGCCTTTCATATTGCAGGCCCTGAGCTCCTCTGGTCTTGTGGTGATGTTTATTGGCACTGGCAGGTTGCAACACCCCTGCAGGCTTCCCACAGACAAACCCCAGAGTGCAGACCACGAACCGAAGCAACTTCATACGCTGCCTTTGCTGTGAAATTGCTCAGGCACTTCCCTCCCGGTTTTCCTCTCGCCCTCCCCACCTTCCCAGCTGGAGCCTCCTCCCCCCTACTGCGCCTCTCCTTTTCCAGCAGAAGAGGCAGCAGGCCCAGAAAAGCAGCTGGTTTGCAGGGCATCACCAAATTCATCTTTTCGCTGTTTGTTGAGGCTGTGGTTCGAGGTAGGAAACAAGCCCCAGTGGGCTGCAGCAGCCACCACTTCTGCGTAGTGCAGGACAGACTCCAGGCAAGGGGAGGGTTGGAGGGAGGATGGCTTTGAAGCAGCAGCAAAAGGCTTGTCATCTGCTTTTGGCCCCACCATAGACCCACTTCATATTCAAGGTCATGTAAGTCTACCCCAACCAACCTGGACACCTGGGAACACACACTTTGACCCTTAAATACATTCCTATTACCTTCAAAGTGGGTGCGTAAGAGCTTAGAAATGCAAGGGTATATTTTTGGTGCCATAGTGCCAGCATTTGGGCACCTAATATCTGCTCCAGATAGCTCCCCAAAATTTCTTTACGTCCATGAGCACAGGGGAGTCCCAGGCACCTTTCTGGAAGCTTTCCACAGCTTGCAAAAGTTGTGTCCTGGGATTTATTTAACCTCCTGCAGTTGCTTGTTGTGCCCCATCGAACAATGGACTCTGGTTTTTGAGCACGCTGGATCGGCTTAATTGGCTTATTCTTTGCGATGCTCACAGGCACATCTGTTAGCAACAGCTGGCTGCAAGCCCAGCTTCCCTGTTTTTTAATATTGCTTTGGGGTTTTACTGGTAGTGTCTCTGGACAGTAGGAGGCAAAGAAAGAAGCGGCAAACCCCCAGAGTGCCACCAGTGAATCCAAATAAAAGGCGAATGGGAAAGCGCCTGTTTGACTAGCAGCGGTGTCCGGTTTTGGTGGCCCTCCAGCTGGTTGTTATAATAGCAGGGGAGTGGCTGGGTCACTTGATGATTCATTTCAGCCCCTTGTCCTTGTTGGAAGAAAGCATAAAAGATGCTTTGTTTCCACGAACAGGAGACGGGGAGCGCTCCAGCCTCCAAATCTCCCGCTTGCCAACGGAGCCTGATGCACTCCCCCATGTGGGATCCATTTGAGTCTGAAAACTTGACAAGAAATGTCATAGCAACACCAGGATGTTCCCCCATCCAGCACAGCAGCGGCAGCTTATTTGTTCAGTGCTCAGCTGCTGTGCACAATCAATACAACATGTAGCGTGCAACGGGGTTTAAAGACGTATGGGTAATCTCTGGCTGTGTCGAAAAGATGGTCTGTCCACAGGGAGTGCTTTTTGAGCCGCACTCAGCATTCTTTAAGCTTCTAGGCATCTTGCCTGGATCTTACAAGCCTTCGTCCCTCCCAAGCACTTGTAAAACTTTTGAGCTGAGCTATTTCCACCCTTCTGGGGCTGCTGCTGTATTCAGTGTGAATGCCCCAACCCAGACTCAGCAGCGTGTTTTAGGCTCCTACCTTCTTAACAAACTGCATTTAGGACCCAAAAGGTGATGTTGAATTTGGACCGCCACGTCTATGATTTTCTGCTGATTTCTTTTTTTTTTTTTTTTAAAGTCCCTACTCTTTATGGCTGCAAATAAAAGCTGAGGAGCACGGAGACACATGACCAATGCCTTTGCCAGTTTGTGAGCAGCCTGGAGTAGTAGTTGAGAGGAGCAGCGGCTGCTGCCTTCACCAAAATCTGTTGCTGCCCCTGAGGGGAAGCAGACAGGTTCATCTTTGGAGGAGGGCCTTTTCAGATGCGCAGGGGCACCTGTGCTGTGGCACAGGCAATTCTCAGAGCAGTCATTCGGTGGGTAGGCCTACGTAGTTATCACAAACTTAGTTAAAAGGAGTTTGTCCATATGTAGGGCATCTGCCAGGAGACATCCAAAGTGTTCAGGGGTCTGTTAGAGGACCTGTGCTTGTAGCAGTCTCTTTTAATTTAAATAAATGAGTCTAAATAATTTAAATAATTTTATAGTCACCAGCTTTAATGGAAACGGCAGAGATCTGTGTATCAGGATCCATCTGACTTGGGTTCTGCTTCCAGTGTCACTACTACGGTCTGAAGACTCATGGGGTGTGGTGTGAGATGACTCTGAAATCTGAGATTACCCCAAGGAAGTAATACATCATTATTTAAAAACATTTCTACACAGTCCTTTGCAACTCTGAAAAATGATATTGTTCCATCTGATCTGCAAATTACTTCATGGGGGTATTTTCTGCAATTACTGAGTCTACCTGGCATTATTATCCATACTTTACAAATGGAAAAGCCCAGACAGGTCAAAAGGCCCGCCCAAGTCATGTAGATGGAGAGTTTAGAGTTGAATTTCCGTTTCTGGACTTAGGTGGAAACCAGAAAATAAATAAATATATATTGAAAGACTCAGTGATGTGATTAGCTGCATTTTTTTCCCCTGTCCATTCATCCACTTGTCTCTGCTGTACTGAGAGTCACTGCAATGAGATGTTTCTCTTATCTCCTGGAAGAAGCTTTTCTCCTGGCAAAAGAGAAAAGGCCTTTTCATGTTACAGGCAGCCCCTAAGGTAGCAGTCAAGAGAATAGTTTGGCAAGCAAAAAGCTCTGCTCAGAAATGACTCAGTCCATGCTAGTTAAGCTGACACTGAGCTTCAGTGACTTAACTTTGCTGTGTAATGCTAATTTGTCTTGGAATGTCACTTTTCAGCCTGGCCTGAGCCCAGAGACATCGGAATCCTTCACCCATCCTCAGCTGCAGGACAGCACCAGACACTGATGGAAAGGACCACCCAAAAGGATCTCAGCCTTTCAGGTTTTGCTTTCTAGTGGGAATGGAGCAGCTGTGTTTCCATAGTTTCAGGATCACCAGCCATCATAGGTGGTCCCAGCACCACTGGTGTCTCAAAGGCTCAACACTCCTCAGTGTGACTTCCTGAGTTGCTGTTCGTTTCTTCTCTGCCGACCTCCTTCTCGGCCACAACCTCTGCCACTGTCACTGAGGCTCTTCACCCAAGCAGTGATTTTTCTTGCCCAGACTATAGGCAAATCCTTGTTGGTTTTGGCACTCACTACACCTAGAGAAGGCCAAGCCCAAGCTCCAGCTGACCTCACCATGCCCATCTAGGTCAACCTGCAGCTCCCTTCCCCGTGGATATTTCCACCTCTGAGAAACTGCCTACTACCATCTGACTAGCAGTGACTCAAGTGAGCCTTAATGACAAAGAAGAATCCCCAACTTCTAAAAACCCTTTTTATTTCTGCTGTTTCCTTTAGTGTTTGTGTGTTCTTAAACTACCAGCTCTTGCATGCCAAGGATGCTGTGTGGCTGCCTGGAAAGTGCTTAGCTCTCTGGAATCACTGCCATTAACAACTAATAAATGTCAAGATAAACTCCATAATCACTGATTGTTACATCCAGACCTGAAAGCTCCCTGGATTGCTTTACCTTTAAGCAAAACCACCACGTCACTGGATTGACACATTTTTTAGGGCCAGAAGGCACTATTAGATTTTGTAACTCAACCTCAAGGGACAGATTGCAGGCAGAGAGCATCTAATATCTGCAACAGACTTGCTGGAAAGCGGCTGAGTGCAGGACTCGAGCGTGGCTACAACAGTCCAAATGTGTTACTGTGAGCTGCCCATGTTCAGCCATGAGCTGATCACCGTCATAAGGTGACCTTGTAATCCTGGTCACCTGCTGGTCCAATTAAATTATGGACATCTGCAAAATATAAACCAAGAGACTCCCCGTGTCCTTGCGGCACACGAATTGTATTTTATAATGATTCCAAAACAGTTCTAAGTGAAAATAAGCCACCCTGCACAAAAGCTAACGCAGGCAGGGTGCAGAGCTGGAAAAGAACTGGAAAAAATTAACTTCTGGTATATATTTCCTATGGTTCCTTTCAGTTAACTCACTGCAATGCTTAAAATACTTCCTTGCCATATGAATCTGCTGTGGTATATTTAACACATTACCGGTATAAAATGATTCAAGTGCGAGCTTCTTTTATCAGCGAAGTCCAAACTACTTTCCTCCCTCTAAACTAGTGATGGAGCTAAACCAAAACCACAGATCTGATCACTCCCTGAACATTTGGGCAAGTTTGGATCTTCAACCTAGCATCATGTACAGTCCTAATTTGTTAATAGGCCCACACCTAAGTCCCAAATCCAAATGTTGTTGGATTTGGAGGTTGTTCCTTATAACAAAAGTGATCCAAAACTCCATTTCTAGGAGACTTAGGCTTTAAGGAAGTTTGGTTCTGACAAAAAAGCAACCATTCATGACCTTTCTCTAAACAAAACAGAAAGGAGATACTGGAATTTTTCCCCTCTTGTGTTTGGACAGAAGATTTCATTTTCTTCCAAAATTTTCCCTGGCAAACACCATGGTTTGGGGCAAAACAGTGAAATTTTACAGGGTGAGGAAATTATATACGTCTTTGAGGACTCAGGGTTTTTTTTGGTTAAGGAATTTGTACCAGGTCTTTTCTTCTGGCATGTACAACCATTTCACTACTAGTTTTTATATCAGGATGGTGAGAACCAATGGATAGAGATGAGCAGTCACAGGACAGTTTGCTCTTTGCCTCGGTCTCCTTAAGAACCTAGTTCCTTGGACAGACCTCGCTGATGGCATCTGCTGTCATGTTGCCAGAGTAGTCATCACCAGGTTGCCAGGTCTCTCACAGGCTGCTCCCAGGGATGGTGCAGGAACAGGCACACTCCTGGGATCACTTCCAATAGTTGGCTGGATGCAGTCACCCTGTTTTAGAGGCTGACAGAGCTTAATAGCATGAATGTAACCAGACTGTTAGTCTCCAAGTCAAAGAATTACTCCTGGCAATGTTTGTTTTATTAATACAGATGTAGCCATTGAGGTCAATGAGGCAAACTGGAGAGACAGACACATTTAAGTACTCTGAGAGATGAAGGCTGAAAGAAGATAAGAGCCTGGTCTATAAATCCCCTGCTTTTTCGCTAGATGGGAATGACACAGGCAACAGCGCTTAATGCTCTATTACTAACCCAAAATCACAGTTCTGAGCAGGATGTTGAGCTCTCCTTCTGAGACCATGTTCAGCCTCCCAGACCCAGTCATTAGCTCTTTTGGCCAATGCTGTCAATAAGACTCATCTCATGCTCTGGAAACCCCTAAACTCTGAAGTGGACCAAGTTGAACGCACACCATAGAATCTGCCAGAAAGACACAGATCCTCTCTGTGTCTACCATGCCCTGTCATGGTAATCATCGGCAATAAATTAAAGATCCCATGTTCTGGTTTCTTGTTCCCTGTCATGAATGCTTTCCCAGCAAAAAGATCAAACAAGAAACCATAAGAGCACCCTGTTCTTTAAGTGCTCTTCAGAGGATGACATGGTCTGAATGACCCCAAGCCCCAGACGCCCTTGATCTTCCAGCATGTGTCACACAGGGCAGTACCACAGAGATGGCATCACTGCGTACTGAAATCACATTTCTGAGCCTCTTCACAGCTTCCTGGTGTGACCTTCTATACCACAGACGAATGCCGTGCCAGACTCTCCTCACTCACTGTCAAAATCAGATTGCTTCACCGTCAAAACAGTGCCTGGAGAGCCCATGTATGCCACTTGTAGGCTTGTCTCCTTATCTCTTTTCAGCCTCTTTACTCCACCTATTCCCACACAGTCAGGTGGACTGTTTTGGACAGGGGAAGTTTTGCCTGGTGCTTTCACACTCTATCACCCTGATTCTCCTCTACCCCTGCAGGGGAGAAAAAGGGAACCTACTCAGTCTGGAGTATTAGTTTAAATTGCTAATGAAGGTCAGTTTGCACTAACTCACCAAACTCTGAGATGCCTGAGGAAGAAGAAAGGCAGCTGAGAGTGATATTTCAAACCTCCTTGCACAATTCCCCAGAATAGCCTTGGAAGAATCCCAAGCCTTTGAGATTAAGCTCAGAGAAACTACTACACATCAGACGACGTTCTGCATGTGGTTGCTGTGCTCTGAACCACTGTGGGTTTCCAACAGGTTCCACAGAAGCTCTAAAGAGCAGCTTTTTTCCATGGCAGTTTATTTTTGTGCATCTATTTAGCAGGAACGACACACTCCTACAAGCAACCTAACTCATGCTTGGAAATCATGATTTTGTAGACCTTCTGGCTTCAAGCCTATGGGAGATATGTGCACCTACAGCCCATTGGGAGAGGCTGCTCATCTGCTTGGTGGTGGATCAGGCTCTCTTTGGATGCTCTGGGCTGAAGCCAGACCTCAGATGGGTATCCTGACTCAGTTTCAGAGCTCCTTCTCCTCTGCTCCATCTCAGATATGTGTTACTCAGGGGAAAGAGGCACAAACAGGGAGGAGACTTTAAAAACAATCCTAAGACAGCACATCTGTGTTTCAGGTTCCTCAGTGTCCTCCTTGGTGGCAAATTCTTCTGTGTGTACCAAATGCCACCAGCCTCCCCAGGGCCTGTACAAACAGAGGCATCTCAAAACATGAAGGTCACCAAGGCAGTGCAGCCAATTTTTTTTTTTGTTGTTGTTGTTCCTTTTTTTTCACTCCAAGTTTCCCTCTTGTTTTAGACTGCTTTCATGTCCCTCTGTCTCTTGAGCACTGTCTCATTGTGCATCTGTTTTCCCTTTGCATGTTCTCCCTTCCCCCTATGTTTACTTTTGTAAGCAGACTGTTGTTTTTATTCAGTTCCCCTTGGTTTTCTTTGGGTTTTTCAGTTCTTCTAATCTTCTCTGCAGCTCTCCCATTCTCTCCACTTACCTTCCATCCCAGAGTGCCTCTGGGGCCCTGTTTCCAATTAGGTCTGTTTTGTCATGTTTACTGGACTTTTCCTCTCCCCAGTGCTGCACAGCAGCCACCTTTTCTTTTTCTTTTTCTTTTTTTTTTTTTTCTCTTATTGGTCAGAAGCCAGGAAGATACTTCTTCACTGCCGTTGGTTTTATTCATTTATGTATTTTCTTTCCTCAAGAAATAGAGTAGATGACTGTTTAAAAATGTTTATACTCTAATTGAAGCAACTGCTCTGGAAATTACTTTCATGCATATTAAATTGTAGTAAAAAAGTCCATCTTAATATCCTCTCTTTTTCTTTTTTACCTCAAAGCACCTTATCAAATATACACTAAATCCTACTTGCTACCAAATTTCCTTACGGAAAGACTCTGGTCACTGAGCACCCAGGTCCTCATCAAGCGTTCTTAAAGACCAGCACTGAGAAGTCAGAAGCACCCTCTGCGCTGACAGAAAATAACACAAATTTCTAGTGCAACCTCTTGCTTAGGTCTCCTGCAAGATTTGCCAAAACCAAACCACCTCCAAGAAGCATTCAGATAGTAGCAAACCTGCCTTGCCTGGCAGGAAAATGATTTGAGGAGAGAATTTCTCACTGGATCTGGTTCATATTCAGTGTTACCTTGTCCTGGGTAGTACAGCAGGGAAAAGCTAGCATCAAAAGGGAAGGCAAATTTTATTAACAAGAAAAAAATGCTTAGAGAGCAACATGGGTTTCATCTGCTCATTTCTTTCTTTCTTTCTTTTTTTTTCTTTTTTTTTTTTTTTTTTTTTACAAAAAGGCAAAAAAATAAAAGTTAGCTTGTGTACTTGGCAGTCTTCTGTCCCCTCAAAGCTTAAGGGCTCTTAACCTCTGGGAGAAAAAGTGGGGTTGACCAAGATGTGTATGGGTAGCAGAATCAGATTCTACAGTAATAAAATTTGTGGGGAAATTTATCCACCAGCTTTGAGAATTCCAGCAGTGCTCAAAGCCGTAAATGTTTGGCACCACAAGGCATTCAAGAAATCTGAACGGGTGATGTTGGGTTTGGTTCTTTGAAAGCTTTCCTTCTCACTCCCCTTTGTTATGTTTTTTCATATGTGATTCTTATGAGCAGAAGTGGTTAACTCAGGGGTTTATGAAACAAGAAACTTGGCTTCCATTCCTGGCTCTTGCATTCACTTTCTGCCTACTCTTAGAAAAGTCACTTGAAACTAGATCTATAAGCAGATTCAGGCTGTTCCAGGTATCAAGCACTCAGGATCTCTGTAAGCAGATTAGATGAGTGAACAGGATTACTCAAAACCAGAAAGGAGAGCTCAAAAATACCTGGAGCAACCTGTAGAAAACAGGAAGATGGGCCCTCTGGACCATCTAGATACCTGGTCCTAGAGGAAGGAAGGCATGGCTATCTGGGAGTCTCTAGCTGGAATTTTCAGGTCTGAATCTTTTTCTAGATTAGGCACCTAAGTCACATTTGCCCAATTTTATGGAAACCTGCAGGAACATGCATTGTTCTTTGACAGTGAAAGAGGAAAGCAGGAAGTTATCTTCTCAGATATCCCCTGTACTTGTTTGAGGCAGGAGCTTTAACCCACATCTTGACTTTTGTGGTAGTTTTTGGGCATCTCCTTAGTGGGGTAGGCAAACGAGAAAGGAACCGGTCAAGTTCAGTCACTGGGCTGTGGGATACGATGCAACACTCATGGCAACATCAGAAAAATTTTTTACCACCTCTGCTTGGTGCAACGCCAAGTATAATAACTGTGCTCAAAGAACAACATGCCGTGAAGCAAGTCCTAGAGGAAGGGCCATGGAGCAAACAGGCAGCCTGAGAGCTCTGCTGTGCCTCTGATGTGACACAGGGGTCTAAGCAGGGTGATGGTTTCAAGGCTGGTGTAATTTCTCTGGTGGAGACTTAAGGCCCATGGGGCTTTGCCAGCAGTAATGTGAATGTGCATAGCCCTCAGCCACAGGAATTTGAAGGATCCCTGTAAAATACCATGTTGGAAGTAGCACTTAGGTCCATTCGTAGCTTTAGCTCAGAAGCCCTATTCTGTGATCTGTCTGCACCCATGAGTGCTGCATTTCTTTATGAAAGATGTGAATATTCATACAATCTAGTTGTGTTGAGGAGGTGAGCTGGAGTCAGCCAATTGAGTAGCATGCATGTGTTTAAATACTTCATTAGAGGTATGTTTTGGAAAGCCAAAAAAGAACAGCACAATTTTAAAAAATAATCCTATCAAATGTTTATGATGCCAAAGCCATAACATAAATCAATATACTTAGATTTTAGTATGATAAATATACCTTAAAACAAATGATTTGAAAATAATTTCCTTATTCCCTTACCTGCCAATTTTTCTGTACAAAGGCCTTTGTTTCTCCAGCTACTCCTGATAACATCACAGCCACCTGAAACAGCTCTTGGAGCAAATCTCAAAAGCAATCCAAATCTTATGAATCATGTAGACATGTATGCACAATGAGAATGGGACCTTCTAAAAACACTGACTAGTAAAAATCATTATTGTTTATAACAAGTTAGGGAACAGGGGCATGTCTGTAGTCCACAGGTTGGGTGATGAGCACAAATCTTGGCAACAAGCAGTGCAGAAGTGTGTTTATTCTGCTTGATCCCCTACAATGTGACGAGGATAGAAAGAATGGAAGAAGTAAGTGTTTTTCAGTGATCAGTAAAACAATTAAAGACTTATATCAAAATAAAATGGTGCTTTACCTCAACAGTGAGGACTAGGCATGGGGGCTTGGTGCTTGTTTTACCACTTTCTTAGATGCTTAGCTTTTGTTTCTGGGTACAGAATCATGGTTGCTTGGCTTCCACAGCCAAAACTGCCTCCAAGGCCAACCCTGGCTGTGCTTGCAGTCACCTGGGGCCCTCTGGGGAGCAGTGGAGTCCCGAAGACACCAACTTCAAACCTCCATTTTGTGAGGAAACCTTCTATAATCGCATTTTTGGAGTCCACACCCCAATCCTGTCATGTAATGTCAATGACAGGGTTTCTTCTAGTCATTCTTGTCATATGGTCTTCGATTGCTTGGACCAGAGAGCTGTTCTTTCTTGTCTGAAAGCAGCCATCCCACTGCTAGACTAGAATGACTCCTACTTTTCCAGGATGAGAAGCAGATGAGGTCTATGTCCTAAAGCTATGATGGCTTTTTTTTTTTTGGTTTAAAAACATCCAAAAGGCAGATATTTTGCTCACTGTATATTTTAGCTACTGGCAAATGTTTCTAGCCATGCTAGAGAGCTGATTATATCCCTCCCAAGCTTCCACTTTGGATGAAAAAAGTCTTAGTAACGGTTGCTAACAAAAACATTCTGGAATGGATTTGTTGATAGAAGATGACTGCTGTGCTTTCAGAAGGAAAATTAAACTGAAGAACAAGTATATTTAAGCATAATTGCTTTAAAAACAGAACACATGCTATATTATAATCTGTAGTTCACTGGAAAATGGAATAATCCAGAAGGCTGAATTCAGTACAGTGCGCCAGAAGAGTTATGTTAATTTGCAATGAGTCCTGCTTGCAGCTTTCTATCAGACTATGTGTAAAATGCCTCAGCGCCACTGGAGAACAACTCATCTTGGATTCTGGTGGGACAGTGTAGTAAGCTTCAGATGCAATTTTCAGGAAGGTCATTTTGCAGATCAAGATAAACTTACTGAAAACTGTTTTTTAAACAGGGTCCAGTTCCCTCCGATGGCTGGGTAACCCCAATGGGACCGAACCACGAAGTCCATTTGTCCTCCAGACTCACTGCATAATGACCTTGCCTCTGCTGTTACGTAGCATCTTCTCATTGGGTTCTGTTAACCATGACACACTAATAGCGTGTATAAGCTATGTCAAACCACTCAACAGTTTTTTACTTGCCTTTTCTACTTTTTTTACACTTTCCTCTTTCTTTGTATTCTGCATCATATGCTTCTTGTGGAGAATGAAGCCACCTCACAAGAATGGACATTATAGCAACTCTTCTAATCAGTGCTGTTGTAGGTCAAAATGAGCACTTTCTAAACAGCAAAAACAGATGCAAGGCATGACAGCAACAGCAAATCCCATTATAGAGCAGAGTGCTGGAGACGCCAGCAGGTAAATGGGCCTGTGTTGGTCAGACTTTGCCACACTGCAGTCTTACTGTGTTAGAAAGTAAGCTTTGTCAATGAAATGTCAAAAGATACCAAATAATGAGCAACACCAGCCTTCTTGTAGCTCTGAAGGAAGGAAATAATCCATCTCAAGATGCGTTGAGACTGTTCCTGTATAATAATCTATGTCAAGTTTCTTTGGAGCTTGTAAACCAAGCAAGAATAATAAACAAGTGAAAGCTGAAAGGGGTTGGAAGGAGCCTGGTGTATATAACAGGAATTCAGCTTTGCTGCCACCAGGATTTCAGCAGGCCTTTCTATGACAGCCTTACACTAGTCTCTTCTCAGTTCAGCAAGGTTTAATCAATTTTCCAAAATTCTTTAGGACCTGATTTTTGAAAGACGTTTCAACACAACGTAACACACACCCCTCTGATCCCACAAAGAATTGCATAATTTTTTTAAAAAGTTTTTATTTTTTTCCTATCAGTTAAAACATCCTGACCAAATCAGGATGTTCCATTAAATCAGTGCACCAGTTCTGCCAGGCATGTATGTCATTGAAGCTGAGACTGCTCACTGGAGAATGGCAGGGGGCCAAGTTCTGCTTAGGGACAGCGTCACTGAGCTGGCATTAGATGAGCTATGCTCCTTTGGGACCACGGTGGCTGGGGGAGAGCACTGAGCCATACCCTGTGGACATGTTTGCTTCACAGCTTTCCCCAGCGTTAGATGTAGATGTGAGCCATGTATTCATACTGGCTGAAATTCCACCAGCATTTTGTACACACTCAGGGATGACCTATCCAAGAGCCTAAGATGTTCATTATAATTAGTAGCTATGTTCTGATTGTCTGCTAAATGATGTTCAAGACAATAAGGAAATACGGACGCTGAAATGCTTAGACATGCATGAACACATTAGTTAAACCCTTTCAATACAAACCTGGGAAGCTGTGTTGGCTGTATGTATCAGCATCACATTAGAGTGATGAGTAAACTGAGGCACAGAACAGTGACTTGGCTTGCTGGTGCCACTCAAGAAGTTGGACCTGCACCACAATCTCCTTTGCAGTTGATCATTGCTGCCTGGCCCTAGAACCTATAGCAGGGAAGATACATATTGCCAGGAGAAAATATCCCAAGAGTGATGAGATTATTAGTGTCAGACGTCTCTTACGCTCCCTGTATATAGAACCACTGTCCAGTATGACCAAGGATTATTTTGATAAGCAGTTGGTCTCAGGCAAAATTAATTTGTGGTAAAGTTTCTTGGATATAGTGAGTCTTCTCTACAAGGCTCATTAAATTACATTTTGCTACATTTACTGCACGTGAGCTGTTTCCCCTCATATGGATTGACTGTTTATGCTCATTTCTCAGCTGTGTTTACTGGTAAAGTTTCATAGGCTTAATCACAAATGCATAACAGCCCTAACCAATATAGAGCATCCACCATTTCTAATAACATATGGTCTGACCACTTGATAGTTTAGATGCCATGGTTCATTAATTCTCCACAGGAGTAATAAGCATTTGTTATCGTCTTATCTTTTAAGCCAATTTATTGTTCCAAAGGGATAAAAAAAAAAGACCTGCTATAATCTGAGTTTAAACAGTCCCTTGCTTAGTTTTTCCAGAGCTGTGCTGCTGTGTGACAAAAAAATCAAAGCCACAGGACTTTTGCCTTGGTTAAATAAACGTCACTCCCAATTGATTGAAAGCCTTCAGAGGCAAAACTCTAGTTCAAATTCATCTCTAAGGTCATTTTGATGTGCTTCTTTCCCTCACCCTGTTTTGGAGAACACCCGTCCTTAACATGAGGACATGAGAAAAAAAGAATGGTAAATTTAACAAGTAAATTTAGAACAAATTAGTTGCTGCACCACACCAACAGCCTGAGAAACTCCCACTGTAGGAAATCAGAAACTCAGAAAGGTTGAACCTGAACTCATGAGCCTCACCAGACTCCTAGGGATATGGAAGGAAGGTTTCTAATGAGGAGAGGCACAGCATTTTTGCCTCAATTCTTTATGGTGTTAATGCCGGATAATTTCATGGCTAATACCATAGTATATTAGCATTCTAATCAGTCTCCATCTAGGAATCAGTTGATTTTGGCAAGTTTGAGGAGGTATTACATGGCACAACCATTATTCCATAGCCAACAAGGTGTAAGAGGGAGGATGATCTCTTCCTCTGAAACTTGAACCACCACCTGAGAAACTGAAGACCCAACCTGATCAACTGGCAGTGGGATCGGTGCAGTCATCAGCCAGGTTGTTCGATACTTTGGGCCATTTGACTGGTTCATTGTTGACTTTCTGCAGTTGCTTCTGATCCTCCCAGGGCACCTCCCACCATAAACCCAGCAGCCTAGTCTCCTTTGCAAATGCTTTCATGTGGGGAAGTTGATTCAGTCACAGATCAAGAGGATGAGCTGTTATGTGGGCTGTGGACCATGCTTTCAGGTCAGCCCACAAGATGTGCAGGACTGCAGCCAACTTATGCTTAAAGAGAGAATACTCTTGTTTGGGTTTTCTAAATTAATTCCTGAAATGTAAGGTACCAATAGAAGTGTGGTGATGGAGAATGACATCTAGTGGCTCCAGCCCACTAGAGTCTTTAATCCACTCCAGTTTGTAGTGTTTCTGTGCTAGATTTTGTTTGTTAAAATACCTACTTGTGCTACTACTGGTGGTAGCAGCAGTGAGAGCTCCAGTATTCAGACAAGTTACTCATAAACACCAGAATTTTTAGACCTGATGAGGGTAAGGTTAGCTAAGAAGGGAGCTAAAGGGTGGTAGCAGGTTCATAACGATGTCCAGACCTTAGTTGTCCCCGGTGTAACTTGAATATTTCTTTCAAGTCATTCATAGCAATTGTAAGGGACAGGCAATGGCCAGGGCTGTTGACTGTAGATCTCCCAGTTATGGAGGTATATGATCTTTCCCAGTACCAGTTTTCCATTATTTTTTTTTTCTTAAATTGTTAGGAAAGAGCTAGTAAAACTGAAGCCTACTTGCTCTTCAGCCTTCTGCTGGCATTGCTGACCAGAATGAAAATCAGCCAAATGAGAGCAGATCAGAACTGAAAAGAATAAAAGGTAAGGGGAGTAAATTTTTACTTCAAAACCTGTTGTCCAGGCCTAATTGATACTTCTGAATAAGTCATCTCTCTATCTTGACAACTGTTAACAGCTCTTGGCTGAAAGTCAACTTTGTTCACTTAATTTCTCTAAAGTTGTGTTCCATCTGGCCGGAAAAGGAGCTATATTCTTCCCTTGAGAGATGTGAATCAGATGAGATGTTTGTGGCTTTGTCTACACTGCAGATTTGAGTGAGTACCCTAGCCCCATCTGAACCCTTTACCTGCACAAGATCCCTCATCAGAGCAAGACCCTGAATCCTCTCATTTCTCCTCTCATGCTGAGGTTGCACTAGAGAGGGAACCTCGGCATGTGGCCAAAGGACATGAGACACTGCATCCGAACCCTGAGCCCATTGTGCCCCATTTCTCCTACAAAATGAGGTGGATGGGAATGCCCCCTAGACATGAAGGCCAACAGGCATGTTGTGACCTGCATGATCTCTCAGTCTTCAGAACAGAATGGCTGGGTGCAACCTGCCTGTTGGGCATGGTGCCTGCGAGGTCCTAATTCCCAAGCCATGCAGAGACACTGTTTGGACAGTGTCTCTTGTTCTCAGTCAAGACCATGGCAAGGTGAATTCCAGCAATGCAACAGCAGAGATGACTGCACTTCCAGGTGCTGTTTGGCTGGCTGGTACAGAGGTACTCCTGGGGCACCAGGCTGTGCGGTCTGTGGTGGGATACACCCACCCTGCATTCTCTGTATTGCCCTGAGAGTGAATAAAACTCAAAGCAAATCACTTCTGCAGAAAATTCTATCTGGAGGAAAAGGAATTTTCTGCAAATGATGAGTTTCTTTTTAGTGCATCATTTACAGGAGCTCTGCTGGTGATAAAGCAGAGGAGACAATATTCAGGGGATGTGTGCTCAGCACTTGGAAGTTGGATTCCTGTGAAATGGATCGGCTTTGGCCTCAGTAAACTCAAACACTCAAGATCACCCATGAAATCCCTAGCTACAGATGGCAGATAACAAGGCATGCCTCTGAACTTCCGGCAGTTTTCAAATACAAAATGAGTGGCTAGCCAAGTGATAACACAATTGCAGGGTAACGTGTAACAGGCAAAGGAAGTATTCCACACAGAAGGAGAAAAAAGAGGGGAAAACTATTATTATTTTGTAAAAAAACACAAAGGCAAGTGAGAAAAGTTAAGGCTAAAGCACTGAGAAAATAGTTTGATACTACAAATTCTTACACACATATTGGCGTATCTACATGGCAGTATCATTGCATCACTGGAGAACTTGTTGATCCTGGAAGTGTGGGTTTCCAGGTATTAATGTACTTTGATTTGGCTTATGGTTCTTTTTTAACTGGTGTGTAATGTGGAAATGGTTACCTTTCCACCCTAAATCACTGGTTTATTTCCATAGTTTTTACATGGTGGACATATATTTTGAATCCCCGTAATATTTGCCTCATCTTCTTGGCCAGTGAGAAAAAGTACATAATGTGCGTTGCTTGTTCACATAAACTTTGAAGCCTTTAAAAATATCTCTCTGACCTTCTTCAACTCTGCCTCAATGATTTCCTGTGGCAGGGAATTCCTTAGGGTGATTATATGCTTTAAACAGAAGTATTTCCTTGCATCCATTTAAACTTTGTTGCCTGTGAAATCAACCCAGCAACCCCCTTTGGTTCTTGCTTTACGTGGTTGGATACAGAGAAACTTCCGGATGGTTTTTCTACAAACCAGTCATTATTTTGTATTCCAGCATTATTTATATATAAATATATATACAAAAAAGAAACACACAACAACAACCCACTTACGTAAACAGGAAAAATCTAAAAGTTTTTCCAGAATCTTTGGTCACTTACATGCAAGAAAGAAAGAAAACTCAAGAAAATGACCTTGAAAAGTTAGCTGCACCCAGTATACAAAGTAAATGGCAAAAACAAGATGGCCTTTCCCTCTTTCTTTCCTTCCTTTCAGATTGAAAATATATTTGTCTGGGCACCCATCTCTTACACTAAGAGAACTGGCCCTCATGTCCCTCTTGATCACTGTGGCTCTCTGCCAGACCCTGCCACCATCAGCAATAAGGTTGCTGTTGGAGTAACAGACTCAGGGACCAGCTGCAGCCTCCCAGCTCTGTGCAGTGCCCTCATCCCTGCAGTGGGGACACACATGCCAGGAGGAAGGGTGACTTACCAAAACCATCCCCAGGGTGGGGACAATGGCTGGAGCTGGAGGACACCAAGACCTACAGCTTCTTGAAGATTCCGGGTAGCTTTTCCATCCTAGCAGTATTCCTGCTTCCATTTACTCCCACCACTTGCTGCTGGTTGAAAATGATAGACTTCAGGCCATGGTATTTTCAAGTCAAGATGAACAAACAGGTTAATAAATTCGCTCAAGGTTATTGCGATCTCAGCAGCAGAGTCACAGACAGAGCTGAAGACCTTCACCTCTCACTCTGCTTTTAACCCTGGTTACTAATTGTAATGATGTGATGAATTTTACTTCTACAGGTACTGTAGAAGTCAGTAGAAGGTTGGGAGAGGGTAGGATGTGTGGGAGATGGGTCAGGAGATGGGTGGGAGAGGAGCTGTGCGAAATAAGTCCTGCTTTAGCTTTACTAAAACTTTTAGCTTTACTAAAGCTTTTAGCTTTCATCTAGACCATAGGGTCTCCTTGAAGGAAATGCTGGAATCCACTGAGAAAATAGAAATTATAAAGCAGTAACATCTGACTTCCTCATCAAGAAACACAAAATCACATCCCTCGGTGGGGCCACTGTGGAAGATCCATGAAGTTATGCTGGAGAGGACTGGCTTATTTTATCAAACACAAACAGTAAACACACATTTATATAATTAGAATGAGCTTTTATATTGCCTGTTTTTTACTAAAGGACTTCTATCTCCCAAGTCACCTTTCTTGAAGAAAAACGTCTATCATCCCAAATCAGGGATCTCAAAAGGTTTAGTGACTGTGAAGTCTTTCTTTACCATCTCTTCCAAGCTAGTCCTAAAGGTTTTGTGTTTGAAAAACAGCCTTTACAGAAAAAATAGTATTTTAGCCTCATTCAGTAGCTCAGCCAAACAAGAACCCATTGGTTCTCTGAAGACCTCAGAGTTTCAGGATCAGCCTAGTGTCAACCCTTGGGATGCAGCAGCTTCCCAAAGGCCACCATACCATACTTGCCATCAGCATATATGTGTTTAATCAGGCTCTTGACAGGTAAAGACTGTGAAAAGAGGACATTTTGTTCTCCCAAGCTGTTCGCTCTCTAAGCCCCCTGTTTATTTTGGAAGTGAATGAATAACATTGTGCTGGGAAAGGAAATTAAAAAAGCAGGGTTGTAATTTACAGTAGAGAAAAGAACAGATTTAGGGGCCTTTTTTTTTTACCCTCCTTCTCCCTCCTCCTTTCCCCCTCTTTTCACTGCTCTGGTTCCAAACATCTAAACGTGCTACAGCTGAAAAAGAGGACCTCAAGCCTTCCTTACTGCTGGCAACAACAAGTGAGTTACAATTGCCAGTCTCTGTATTCTTGCCAAAAGAACAAACTGCTTCAAGGCAAAAGAAAAAAAAAAAAAAAAGTTTATCAAAACCAAATGCCACTGGAAATCCTAACGTTGCAGAGCCCAATTCAAGATGTACGTTGAAACCTATCCCCAGCCATTTAAGGAAAAAGAAGAAAATGGATTTTTAATAGAATATTTAAAATATAACAATTGCTTTGGAGTGAGGAATTCTACTCTCTCTGGTTCTTATAAAAGCTCTAATTTTTTTTTTCTTCATCTCTAAGTAAACTCCCAGCAGTTTTCTTTGAAAGTGGATCCTAGGCAGGCACCTCTTTTCCAAAGCGCTCAACATTGTTCTAATGAGATGTGATAGGTGGTTTGGAGTAGGAGCTGGTCCAAGCAGCGGAGGTATCGCTTTATTGTGTGTTTGTTTTTCTTTTAAAATTCAGCGATCTGGCTACTCTTCATTTTCACTTTAATGCTTCTTATTATTTTGCTTCTAACCTGTCCCCTGGATCCAAATCAGATCCAGCTCCCTTCCCCCTTCCAAGCATTCACTGCAGAATGGAAAAGGGGGAAATTCAAGGATTTTATTTTTAGAGTAGTCACAGTTTTGAAGGCCAGAGGGAATGAACTATTTGGACCATCTAGTTTGATTGTTGGACACCACAGACCATAGAATTTCCTGCAATGATTTGTGCATTTTGTGCAGGAGCTGGACAACACTGGGAAACCACCCAAGCATCAAGTCCTGCAGGAGCTATCACAACCTTGAGCGTATAGACCTAATGGGTAAATCTCCCCCCTAAAAGTTGTGCCAAGTTTTTGCCTAGAACACTTGCAAGTCCCAGTTCAAGATATTGAAGCTTGTAATAACTTTAGTTATTATAAAGTTATTATAGAGTTATACTCTATCATGTGCTGTCTTTCTCGTGAGCTGTAACTGCAGGCCATGGTTAGGGCTGTAGCTCCGAAGTTTCATCTGAGCAAACATGCTGGCCTGCTAACTTAAGCATCCACAGTCAAAGATCATCTGAGAGGCAAGTGGCATTGACTCACGGTGACGTAGCAACCATCAGCAAATGCTACCTTTGAGCTGAGACCGGAGTCTGCAGCCAAACCAACTGACAGAAATATCCCAAAATAGTGGGCGGAGGGAAAAACTGCACAGTCAGGCTCTAATTTCATCTGAGAGATGGGGAAGTTCCTGGTGCCTGTCTACATAAAAGCCTTTCTCACCTTACTCCTGCTCATAGCTAGGAGTATGTAATCGCAGTCCAGCCTCAGCCAACAGACAGTGCTATTCACCATCAGGCCAAAACCCAGACCTGATGTTGCTCAGCATCACAGCCGAGAAGAGGCAATTAAAAGTGGCAAAACAGTCAAGAGTAACTTCCCAAGATAGCTGTGAACTGGGAAGCCATCACCCATGTTGCATGCCAGAGCTCAGGGCAGCAGGCTGAACCATATCTGCTGGGCAAGTCTCAGAAGGCTTCCCAACTGCAGCTACAGGCATAGAGGTTTAACAGATCACATTCAAGTCATGTATGGCAAAAGATCAGGGTGAGAGCAGGCCAGCTCCACCATGCAGATCCAGTTTAAATCAATCCCTAGTTGCCCCATGGACAAACTAAGCAACTTCATTATCAGATGTGTTTTCCAGATCCTGAATCACTTCTTTAAATCTTTTCTGAATGTTTCCCATTTACCCCACATCTTCCTTGGAGTTCACCAGATGTGCAATTCAGCAACAGTCTCACTAATGCAGATACAGATGCAAGGCCGTCTCCTACACATTATTTTCCTGCTTATTGCTGGCAAACATCCCTGATAGATGCAATCATACTGCTTTGCTGGGTTGGTTGATTGCAACAAGGGAAGAATCACCGTTTCACTGCTTCAAATAATGTCCACTATCCATGTGACCTCTTCAGTGTGTGACCATACTTGCTCTTCTGTTATCCAGTTGAGGTTAATTGAATATCAAATTATCTGTTTTAAAACCTCTTTGGTTGGTTTTTAAGTCGTATTTACGCCAACTGCTCAGCATACCAATGTGCCTCTCCAGAGATACCTCTGCATATGTTTGCCTCTCCAAACTGCAACACAACAAAACTCTTGCAATGTTTTCCTCCACCATGCAACCACATGGCTGTAATGAAGAGAATGCAGTCTAGACCCGGAGAGGAGAGTGGAAATAAGTGGTTCTGGATGGAATCTTAGGGCCTTGTAGGTTGATGTGAGTTCCAAGTTTTGTTTCCTCCAGTAAAGTGCCTCTGTAATTGTTACCCTTATATTTATATTTTCACTTATTTAATCTGTGTCACGTAATAAAATGTGCCATAAATTAAAGGCAGAGTAGGAGCTTTTTCATCTGTTCTCTGCTCCATGTCAGCCTCAGGATGTTGCATTATGGAGCCTTTCCTGGTTAACCAAGCCTCCTGCTCCATTATGTCAAAAGAGAAACCGGTGAAATATTCCCTTGTTATTAACTGTTAATGTCTGAGCTTTTTAATTTTTTTTTTTTTTAACACACAATGCTCTGAAATTGAAATTGGAGCTGCAGCACATTAGCAGCTGTTAACACATCTCTGTTAGCTTGTCCACCAGCCATGGAGCACAGATTCCTTCTGCTCCACAGCTGAGCTGCCAAGCTCTGTTTCAAATGAAAGCACAGCTCAGCTTCAAAGCCTGCATCCAGAGCAAAGCTTTCTCAGCATCAAAGGTGTGGACAGGTCCTTACCACGATGCACATCAGTCTCGACATCCAGATCCCAGTGAGGCTTTCCTAGGAGCTAATCAGGATTTGCATGAAAGCAAGAAATCAAGCAAAAGTCTTGCCAGGATTTGGATGCTGGATTTGAACACCACATGAGCTGTCGACTAAGCACAGATTTCCACCCCCAGGTCCTGACTGGTTTTCCCCAGATTTAGGGAGATAAGTGACCAGTGCAAACATTGCCCATGTCTGTGAGTGCCCCTCTCTGCTTCTTTGCTGGCACCTGAAGAGTGAGACATGGGTCACATGGAGGTGGTATGGAAGGGTGGCTGGCTTGGGTGGCATCTTGGGATGGTGGCTGTCTCCTCAGCTTTTCACACCTGCAGAAACAGTGTGTGCTTTCAGGAACTGGCATAGGGAAGGGAATCATTAGTATCTGAGTGCTCCTGTATCACCACTAAAATCTCTACAGTGTTTAAACCGGGTGGCAACAACAGAATTGCCAGAAATTTCTCTAAAAGTTGAATAAAGATAATTGTCAGCTACCTGTAGGGAACTTGGGGGACCATGGAAATACATGTTAGGGTATCCTTGGTGATAACTCAATGAAGATTTTTTTATATGCTCAAACCATATGCCTTGCCTGGATCCAAATTCAAATCTGAGCTCTAATCAGACTGTGAAAGTCCTAATTCCATGCTGCAATAGCTCCCTACCCAGGTTGTGAAACCCTTGAGCCCTTGGGCCAGAGCTCAGCAGGGTAAGTTGACTTGCTTCTTGTTTTCAATTTAAAGAGGAGGTGCAATACAGCTGAGAGGGGCTTGGGAAGCTGCTGTTACTAGTTTCTTGGCTGCTGGCCCTCAGCTGATATCAAGGTCCAGGGATGATGGGGAGAGAAAAGAAGGGGGTCTTCTCTCCACTTTGACCTCTTCCCAGGGTCCAGCTTTAGGTGATAGTGACACCAAGACCTAGAAATACAGGAAAGGAGGATGAGGGCTTCTCCCTTACCATTCCTCCTCTCTTGTGTCTCTGAGCTCTGTTCCAGTAGCACTGCTGATAGTAGAAGCCAAGACTGTGGGGAGGTACCCACCATAAGGTATGGGTCTGAGCTGGGCAGCTGGGACCTGTGCCTCACTGCAGAGGAAAGATCAATAAATTCATCGATAGCTTAATAGCTTCATAGTGACGTTTACTGTATGAAGAAACTATGTCCATTTTGCATTGCCTCTGAAGAGGAAGTGATCCATACCTGATAAGTGGCAGCTTTTTTCGTGGTTGTAATTGCTTAGCAAGTGAATATCTGAATCGATCCTCAGAATAAGTATAGGTTTCCAAAGGACAGTGTGGTTCTTCTTCAGTTGTCATTTGGCAATTTATATAAGGGGCCCATGATCATCTTCTCATTTCACATATTCAGAGACCTAACAGGACAATTTAGTTTGCAAAGGTATGGAAAAGAGTCCAAGCTGTGAATCCAAGTGAGTAAATTGGATCTGTGAATTTCACCCAGGGACCAAGCACCTAAAATGCAAGCAGTTTTTCAATGCAAAACCAACAAAGCCTTTTAATAAAGAGACTCCTAAGCTCTATGTATGTCATCTTTCATCTTTACTTTGAGAATAACACCTATATATCTCAGAAAGGGCAAAATCACATCACCTAAGATGTCTTGGTTACCATCATAAGGTAAGACTGGGAGGTATTAAGCAATGATGTAAGAGGGAATGTGGGAAGACGCATCAATATCAGCAGGTGCTGTGCACAGCCTAAGTCCAGGTGACCTGCTAGTCCTTCTTGCTGCCCTGCCATCTCATGGTGCAGAGGTCAGATACTGCACTAAAACAGGGCAAAGGAGTCCCTAAGATAGAGAGAATATAGTGGTGATCAGTCAGAGGGAGGAAATTAGTTTCAGCAGTAACACTTAATGAGACCTAGCAAAGACACAAACTTTGCTAGTGGTTCTGATTATCCTGGAGAAAGAAAGATTTTTCTGTAGCAAAGGCAATAAATATGCGAAAGCAAGGTTTAAACATAGAAGGATTCACATTCAGTGAAGGAATCCCATTCACCAAGGTCCTGTGATAAGGTGACAGCATTATGAACCATTGATGTTAGAAGTTATACAGGGGTGGAAATCAGCGTTTCAGCGATACCACTAACAGTGGGACAATTGATTCTGATCTAAAAAGCCACATAGCACCAATAGGGTCATGGGACCATGTGTTCATTCAGTTGCAATCTCCTATCAAGTATACACACAATATGCAGGATGATTTTTCTTTTCCATCCATGCAAATGTAGCCTTGGATCTGAGATGCAAGGTGTTGTCTCCTTTCATGTAGTGTTACTTTCAATGGAGACCCTATAGAATAAATGATACTCCTAATTTCTGTGTACCTTACAACTGCTGAATGAGATATTCAGGGGTATGTGTCCGACTCAATAAACTCCAGTGTGTTTGATTAGAAACAACTGAAAGAAAAACACCTAATTTTATTGACTGCACAGGAAGCGAGAGGCAGCTGACCCGGTCTTAACTATGCTTGTTCTGCAAGCCTAGGAAGACTGAAAGCCAGTGGCTCTGGATGCATACAGGAGTAGGCATGCAGGCTAAGAAAATGTCATTTCCTATTAGCTTTTCAGTTTAAGAATCACGGAATGGAACAAAAATAATTGCCTCTGAATCAGCAGCAAGAATGTAATTGTTGCTTCAAACGAATCTGAGCTAGGGGGTGCTATGAATACAAGATGCAGGGTATGGAGGAAGAACAGGTTATACAAGGATTTACATTAAAGCCAGTTAAATGGACACTACCACAGCATCAGAGCTCTGCATCTTCCTGTGCCCTAATTCCAGCCAGTCATCAGGAATGCATAGTTTTAAATTTGTGGAAGAAAATTCAGCAGGTGCTCCTGTAATCAGTGTCTGATTTTAAGCATCTCTATATTGATGCACAGCCGAAGTATGGTGTTTCTGGGTAAAGCTTAATAATATCTACAGAAACATGAGACAAAGCTGAGCAAAGTGAGGCAATTAGAGACACTAGCAAAGAAGCAGGGAAGTTAAAGCTTTTTTTTTTTTTTTTTTCTGTTCCTTTTGGTGCATTATTCTTCAACCATAAAAAATAATAGGGAAATTCCTGCTCTCAGGGAATTTTTATGGAGAAATCTGAATGTGGTCTTGAAAGAAACTCCAAGTTTCCAAAAAAAAAAAAAAAAAAATTATGGAGAAACCTGAGAAGTCCAAGTGCGGTAAATCAACAGGAGCTGATGATCTTCACCCAGGGGTATGGAAGGAAATGAAGTGTGAAATAGCAGAGATCTGAGTTTATGCAATCAAGGACCATTCCAAGAGCCACTGAAATCAATGGAAAGACTCTCCATACTTCTCTGAAAACTGGATCAGACCTTCCCAAATTAATTCAGAAAAACAATGACTACTCACGAGAAGGTGTTCATCACCTTTTCAGGTCAGATGTGGGAAGCACAGTGGGGTGAGGAGGGCTGTATAAGTAGGGTCAGCCAGATCAGGAGCAACCCAGATCATACGGAAAGCTCTCTGTAATTACAGAGCTCCATCTCAGCCAGTGCAATGCAGCTCTGCAGGAGTTGGCCCTGTAATATTGGGAATGACATGTGACACTATGAGCATCAAGCCAAATCCTACCACCCACATGGTGTGGTAAATGCTCTCAGGATCTGGCCCATCTCAGTGGCACCACTGTGTTTGCATGACTACAGGCTCTTCTTGCAGCTCCGCTTAGCTCCCTGGCTTGCTAGATGAAGTACATCTGAAAGCTGCTCTTTCTTCCCCGAAATCACTGCTGGCAATCATTTGTCACAGCTAAGGACAACATATCCCGCTGCTTGGCGATAGGGCTTCTGCACAGACGATGCCTTATGGACAACTTCAAGTTTCCAAAACAGCATGAGTGCAGAGCACAGGCCAGGCTTTCCTTTTCAGACACCAAGAAGCAAACACTCCCAGCTGCCAAGGATTTTACTTTATTGTCATTTAAGTTGGCTCCTTCTGCACAAGTCGCTGGCGGTCTCACAGTAGCAGGAGTTGAGTAATAATAGTATTTCCAGTATGCTCACCTCCAAGCAACACTTTAGAGGAGAGACTGCTGGGAGAACAGGATGAGGATGGTTTGTATTGGCTGTTCCTTCTCTCTTTCTCATCAGACTGTGATTCAAACTAGCATCAAACTACAAACTCCATCACTCATGTCCCCCCTGCAGATTTTCCATGTTGGCTCCTCAGCAAGTGGGATTAGACTACCATTCATCAGTCCTCGGAGGTGCTGAGAGGGTCCTCTCATCTTGGAAATTCTGAAACAAAGTCATCCACCAGCTT
Source organism: Morus bassanus (assembly GCA_031468815.1). NCBI lineage: Eukaryota > Metazoa > Chordata > Aves > Suliformes > Sulidae > Morus > Morus bassanus. The sequence continues at coordinate 111,865,908 of CM062569.1, read as the reverse complement.
TTCAACAGTGCCATGGCTTTGCTACACAGGGGCTGGGGATTGATATATTTTTCCCTGAGAAGATTTCTCCAGGAAGTTTGCAAAACCTATGCTCACCAGGCTTCGCCCAGCTAAATACGAGACACTCCCTCTTCCTGAAACTTTCCCCATACTCAGAGAAATGCAATACAAATCAAGAAAAGTGTCTGGAAGCAGGGTAATGTCACAGAGCTCCAAAATCACCCCCAAAGTCATCAATGTACCATTTAAAACAACCTCTAAATGCAACGTTAATGTAGTCCCTGACTCCAGAGTTCCACTGCTATTCTCCATTTGCTTCTCTAAGAATGCAAGGAGATCCTCCCCCACTCCCATCCTCCTCCTTAACATCGGCCTCCACGTTTCCAAAATACTCCTTTTTCTATTTTAGAGGCAAAGTCATGCTGTTGTGGATCAGGAACACCTCTGCTTCGTTGGTCGTCTGAGATAGCAGAGGTTGGAGAATGGGATGTTTAACAGAGTCCTTTGAAAGCAGATCGCCACTCATGGTGCTTACCTGGCTTTGCTTACTTAGATTCAAAGGAGCACCATGGTTTCTTGCCTGCTCTGTGATCAGTCCTGGCAAAAAGATGCACCAACCGGCTGCATCTGCAATGCAATGCAATGCTATAGATCGAGAAAGGAGCAGCCAAGTAAATGCATGCAAGAAATAAAGCCACAGGGAAAGGGGAGCAAGGCCAAGAGGTGACTGTATTAATATATTGCTCACTGAAGGAAATAATTATAGCGTCCCACCTGGAAGTAGTGCGAATTATCAGGGGACATCTGAGAGAGACCATGATTTGTGAAGGGCTGATCTCAGCTATTCAAAGCTGTAATGCTGCATTCAGTGATGCAATCTGAGAGCTGATAGTGATTTAGTGATTCTATTTTCTGACCTTCCTGGGAGCTGGGAGACTCCACTTGGAATTAATGCAAGTCGTCTTGCATTTAATTGCTTAGACTGTTCTAAAAAGTAAAAAGAAAATGAGTTATTTCTTATAGTAAATAATACTTCAGCCAATACCTATATAGCCCTAACTAGGCTTTGATGTTCACAACTTGTCGAAGAGAACTGGGAGAGAAGGAAGGACTTCTCATCATTACTGGCCCTATTTTTTCTTTTGTGGCTGAAAATACTTTTATGTGACAGTGGAATGAAAGATTGGCTATTGCCTTGTTAGTTTGGTGATGGTTTTCTACCTCATAACAAAAAAGGGCAATGAAAATTTACACCATTAGACACAGCCTTACCATTTCCAGGATTTTTTGGACAAAAATGGTGAGACTGTGTGATGTGAGAGAACCAGATACTTTATGAAGTCCACTGGGAATTAGGATGACTTATCTGTTTTCTACACAAAAACCTGATCTGAGATCCACTATTCCCAGCAGTGCCACAGCCACACTTCTTAGGAACCAGGTCCTGGGACTGGACTTCACAAAACAGAGTTAGGTGCTTACATACCTTTACAGGAAGCAGACAGGCAAGCAGGCAGGAATAGGAGGCATGTAGCTGAGTTGTGGAGGGGAGCCTACCAGTCAGTACCAAGTGCTGAAAGATGGCACAGTGTGAAATTATATCTCCGAAGACTGGGCCCTCAACAAACCCCAGAGTTAAGAACCTCTGTGAAGCTGGGGCTGAACTCTCCAGTTGCCTCCTTGTTGTACTTTAGGAGATCTCATCCCAGATCTGTCCTGTTTTTCTGCCCAGAAGCTCTGTCTGGGAGGATGGAGGATTGTGTACACCTTTGCAGTGTGTTTCTGAATCTCCAGCAATATGGCACCTGCCTTAATCCCTGCATCATAACAGAGAGTGGGGTGCAGTTCACAGTTGGTAGTACAATGCTTCCCACTGTGGAATACCTGGATTCATCTACCACCTCAGTCTTTACAGCTTCAAACCCATGCATTTCACCTCCCGGAACAAAGCCCCGAGCAACAGGCTATCATCTAAACTATGCAACAGAGATGGGCCAAAGACGGAGCAGGAGGGGGAGACCTGTCCTCTGTGCTCCCCTATGAGAGACAGCCCAAGATTTCATGCACTAGCTCTTCTTGCACTAAAGAGCTAATCAAATTCATACAGAGAGCTTTCCAGGTGGGACAGCCCCCACATAGAGCCACCAAGATCAAATACATACAGACAGCTTTCCAGGCAGGACAGCCCCTGGATAGACCTACCAAGAAGATTTCCCCAAAGCCAAGGTCTTCAGGATTACAGGGTCTGTAGCTGTAGGGCAGGGAGTAATGCCAAAACTGCCAGACAGTCTCTCCTGGAGCCAAGAGCCTGGAAGAGTAGATATAATCTGGGCTCAGCTCCCAGGTCCACAGCAGGGAGCCTGGAAGCTCGGAGAAGCCGGGCTAGAGCCAGAGTGTTCCAAGCATGATGGTTCCCTGCTGCAGGGCTGCGACTCAGAGCCTGGGCAAGGAGGACAGTTTAGAGACTGTCATGGCAAAACCAAGCCCAAATGCAAGTTGTCCTCTTCTGGACCTAGCTGGACCAGTGCATGAATTAGGGAGCGGTATGCCAGCAAGATGAAGACTGTAGTAGCAGGGTTTCAAGTGGTCTCATCTCCCGGCACTTGCTGGAACAAGGGAAATCTCTGTGTCAGAAGATCCCATTTCTTTTCAGAGCCATCATGTTTTGGGAGTCCTGCAAGCAGAAATCTATAAGAAATTCAAAATACTTTTTGGTTTATATCCAGCATAGATGGAAATCAAATTTAAAAAAAAAACAAACAAAAAACGGAATTGCAAAAGGAGAAAAAAAATCCCCCAAAATCTTGAAACATTACCTTTTGCCAGAACAGTATCTGCTCTAGGCATGGATGGAAGGAATTGACTCATTTGAACAAAACACTTTTTTTCCTATATGTTTCTAAATGAACTGATATAGTACTCCAAAGACAGAAATGTGCGCTAGGTTCCTTACCGGTGGATGTGAGTGCAGCTCCACTGACTTCTGGCAGGATTTCCCCAAAGCAAGTTATTCAAGAACGAGTGCAAAACCCATCAGTTAAATTATTCACAACTACAGTCCTTGCTTTATTAGACTGTTTAAAAGAAATAAAGAATAATTTATTTTAACTAATCACAAATTCAAATCACTTCTCCGGAAAATGATATGCAAACCACTCTAGTCAGCCTTAATAAGGTTTGGGAGGAAAGCCAGGCATTGATTTGGCCTCTTGGAGCTCTGATATCATGCTGGCCGCTGTGCAATGGTTTAGGAGTCAGAGATGCAGCATGCTGTTTTTTTCAGAAGTCTCTGCCAGCGGAGGAGACAGATGCCTTTTGGACTAACACCCACTGAACTCTAACACACACGCACGCACAGAGGAGTGTTTATTCACTTGTCCGTGGCTCTGTTGCTAAGTGGATGTGTTCACACTCTCTCCGCTTGTTTTATTAAGTCTGACATATTGTTGTGCAGACGCAGCGCTCAGCATGCTGTAAAAAGTGGCTTTCAGATAAGGTGAGTCCTTCCTGCTGAGCTCTATGTGAATTTGGTAACTCTTCCATTCACTCAGCAAGGAGGGCTTAATAACAGTGACTAAGGCAAGATGCAACCAGGCAGGCAGCGCAGGCTTCCCTTCGTGTTTTTCTATTTAGAAGTTTTTCCTTCCCATTCTTTGACAGGTCTCTGCCGCAATGAAAAATTACATCTTTAATTGAAACACAGGCTCCACTAGCAGAAAAGAAAGATCTTGTGGGACAAACACAAGACTAGGAGGCAGGAGATGTTAGTTCAGGTTCTGGCTCTCCTACGGCCTGCCTGTATGATCCCTAACAATTCATCTGATACCTCTGTGCTTCTGTTCTTTGGTAAATGAGAAAAACAAATTGCAGACTTCCTTCCTCTCTTGAATTTGTTTGGCCTGCAAGACTCTTTGGAGCAGCCAGTGTCTCCTATTACACATAGATACAGGGCCTTCTCCAACAGGTTGCAAACTCAGAGAAGATTCCCAAGTGCTACTGTAATAATGAGTCGTTTATCCCCAAATTCCCTTAACAGATTATTGTAGATAATAAATAAGGGCAAGACTGACCTTGACTGAAAACTGAAAACTTTTTGAAGATTTAAAAATCAGAGCATGCCAGGACAAGAATGTCAATTCAGCTCCCTACAGAAAGAAAGACAATTATCTCCACTTTATAGATCGAAAACTGAACAGGAAGAATAAGTGATAGTTTCCCAGTTCCCAGTTCCCTGTGGAGTTTCTGGGAATTAAACATAAATCTCTGTTACAGAGCTCTTACTAACTGGTTTCTTCTTTGTATTTCAAAAGAAAAAAGTCAAACATTTCCCCTAGGTTCCCAGAAAAGTCAGAATGAGAGAGTGAAGTGTTTTTTCCAGTCCTTCAATTATTTTTTGTGGAGAAATATTTATGAATTCTAAATTCAGCCAATCCCAGGTCATTTTTGGTTAAGAAAATGCTTATGTATCAACCACAGGGCTACTCTTCTCCTATTACTAAATGAGATTGCAATTAAAAGAAATGCAGTTTAAAATCTCTTACCTCATCATAGAATATGTGTATATTTCAATGCATGTGTATACATATACTGAGAGATATATATATTCTCTTACTTTGAACTGCAAATATTTATCAAGCACGCTAAATATTGTAAATGAGTACAGCTCTAGCACGCTTTCCAAAGACATGAATAACCCTTACAGAATAATATACATGAATCTTGCCTGTATGTTTAGACTTCCCCTGTATATTAATTTCCTGAATAGGGCATCATCTCTGTCAGAGTCACAAAGCATCTTTTACACTGCTAGGTTCCACCACGGGCATTACTATAATGTGGTCAGGAACCATGAATTTTTTAGGTACCATTCAGGGGGCATTTTATATGCATATTTCATGAGAGGAGGGGGTGGGAATAATATTTTTGGCAGACACTTGCCAGGATATGGATGGGATTCAGGAGAAGATGGCTTTTCATATAAGTAGTCAACTCCACTCAATTTAAACCATGGCTCTTGGGAAGCATTTAAAACACAGAGCTTAAATGGAGCTGCACTGTAAGCAGTACAGAGCAAACTGTCCAGAGTGTGTGTGTATGTATATATATATTTATATATAGCCAGATGCTCAAGGTCAAACACACAGAGCTATCCATTTGGGAACTGAAACTATGAAGCAGTTTGCTGAGACAACTCGCTGTTCAGAGCTGCTTACCCCTGAGAGGCTGCTCAATACTAGAAGTTGTCCTTGGGGTGAACTATGGGATCTAAGTTACTGCAATAGCGCCAGTGACAAGGCACATCTGAGGAGCTCAGGCAGCAGATGCAGATAAAATAATAGTGCAAGTTGCTTGGGGATTAAAACGTAAAGCCAGTTATCCTTGTACAGCTGCTCAGGACCTATCACACTAGATATCTTCCTTCTCAATTAGCTACAAAGCTCTGATCTTTACAAATGGTGCACACACAGCTACATGCTCGGGCACAAGTGTAATAAACCATCTGTGTCCAGAGTCAGCACCTCATGAGCAAGATTGTGGGGGAAAACACTTCATTAAATAGGCTCAATGCTCAGCATTAGCACTTCAGAGTACCTGGTGCATGGGATCGGGTAATCAGGGCTTAGGGATAGCACTGAGTGGACCAAACCAGAAAGAAAACTTGTCTTCTTACAATAATCAGTGGAGGCCAGATAGATGGAAAGGCACACACATTACTCAGAAACAGTCACAAAGATGGAGAGAATGACTCCTCAGGAAAATGTGAGGCAACAGGAATCCTCATAATCAGATCCACCTGAGCTCCATCAGGGTCCTGTCCAGACAACTTCCTATCCTGCCCTAGGCACTTAGCTTTTGGCCTGGCCCTGAGCAGATTCATCCTTGCTTTCTAGACCATTTACTATGCAGTCAAAAGATGGAAAGAAATGAAAAATCTTGGCAGTCTGAATCCATTACTAACAGATTTGGAAATAAGTAATCTGAATATGATTCCAAAGCTCGTATTCATCCTGCCTAACATTAGGCACACAGCAGAGCCACAAAAATTAGTAGCATAATTGCCTTCAGCTCCTCTATAATCAGAATAAAGACACAAGCACTTACAGAGGCAATATGTCTCTTAACTGGACTGGATTTTTTCTCTCTCCATTCAGTAGTAGAGCATTTCTCTCTTTCTGTGATCATTGCAGATTTTAGCCTCCTTGAACTTCCCCAGTCCTGCCAGAAAGTCCATCTTGGATGCTCTGGGCTATTTCTCTTGAGATTTTTCTCTCTCAGACACTTGGATTCATTTTCACCTTTTCTCCAATCATCACCTTTACTTCATTAATGGTCTTGATATAACCCAACCCCTTCCTGACTTCATTTGGCCAAATCCAGTTTAACCCCTGTTATCAAATTCAACAGTAATTTCTGTGTGGGACAGTAATGTTTTAGAAAATCTATTTTGTCTGGTTAATTTCCCAGAAAGAACTGGGAATTTAAAACTTTCTCTTAGTATAAGGCCAAACAAACTGCAGGTCAGCCACATATTCTTACTTCGTGGGGCACTTTTCCACAAATTCACTTTCTAAAGACGGTGAAAGCAAGTTCATGAGCAGAGAACAGATAAGTGTACCATTAAAATGGGCTGCTAAGATTAGTCCTGTACCACTTCAGCTTGCTGGCAAGCCCTTCCAACAGCCTCCTCCAAGGAGCAGTTAGAAACCAGAAAGCATCTGCCTTGGGACCAGTCAGTCATGCCTGCATCTGATCCTGGCGCCTGTCCTGCTGAGAAAGGGGGGTGTCTTCACTAATTTCATGATGTCACCATTAGAAGAGTGGGAAGCAATATTTCTATGAATAATAATATACCATGAAGGGCAATCAGTGTTCAAGAACTTCGTCCTTGATCGTCGGCCAGCCAAGCAACCTAAAGAGCTCTCCTCCTCATCGTGTAGAGAAACGAGTTATTGATTTGCACATTGTTACAGAGGGCAGTTCTTAATCATAATTAGGCCACTGTGAAAAGTCAAAGCATTCAAATCATGTGAGGGCTTTCACCATTGCAATCTGGCATCCATATGTTCAATGGCAACTCAAGCAGACTGCTTTAATTTTTCTGTAGCTTTTTTTTCTGAAGACTCAATATCATTTACCCCTTTAAATATGTCAGTTCTGTGTTTTTGGATATACAGCCCCATATTGTCTTTCAGAAGGCTAAGTTAAAACACAGCACTCTATTTTGATGCACCATGCAATAAGAAATCCTCTCTTTAAGAAAAATAAGACATGACAATCACCATTGTATTGTGAGATATTCCCACAAACTCGCATGTTTCTAGCTGAATATAGATTGCTTCAGAACCTGACCAAGTTTCTTAAGTAAATTCTGAATAAAAGTAAGAGTAGCCAAAAATAATTTTAGCTGATTGCTAATCTAGGGCACTGAATACATCCTTCAGATATTTCCAGACATCACTCAAATATTTCTAGCTGAAAGGTTTAGTGTTTATGTTCATCTTGGGTTCGGTTAAGAAAATTTGAAAAAAACTGTCTAACTAAAGTCTCCTCCTGAAAGCAGTCTAAAAGCAGTTGGCTTTCAGCAGTGGAGATCAGTGCTTATTCCCTCTCATCAAGGAAAAGGAGCTATATGAGCGAAAGAGTGATGGGGGCTGAAGTGCAAATGGGCTCCTGTTGGCCTGGAGTATATTTACTCTAAAAATTAGATGTAGTTTTCAAATTTTCAGATGGCTGAGGTCTGAAACCATCTTACAGTGAGAATGGTAGCAAAATACCTTGTTGGTTTTAAGGGGTAGGATAATCATTTTGTGAAAGGGTTGAGACTCTTCCTGACAGAAAGAACAGGATTCCTTAAACCCTGCAACACACGTGGTGGCTGCCTCCCTTTGTAGGCCATGGGAATGGAGAGACTCCTCCAAGGCACTGGTCCTCTCAGCCTAAGATAATGTCTAAAACAGGCTTTAGAAATCACTTCCTAGACATACCAGTTTCTTTCCACTGTCTATAAAGTGAGCCTAGTGTGACTAGGTTAGATGGATAGAGCTACACCATAGGCGTTAGATTATATGAATCCCATCAATGGGGCAATACTTAATTTCTTTCTATCGGATATGTAAAGTTTTTATCCAAATTTAAAGTTTGGAAAAAAACATGTTTTGTCTGAGATCTGGAGTACAAAGTAGAACGGAAGATGATATCATGTATTACAGGAGAAAACACATTGTAGCGTGTCTGAAAATCACTGGAATACATCAAATTCATCAGTTCTGCTTTGGGCCTTTCTGCCCTGAGTTCCTTCATCTTCCAAATACCTCCCCAGGTGTCCTGCAGTGCACATACCCCAGGTCCCTTGCTTGCAATGCTAGCCAGCTTTTCCTCAGCAACACATCACTCAGTGAATCCAGTAGGAAGCAGGAAAACAAATGTCTTTTTTTCTACACAATTTTGAATCACATCCCAATGAGGATCTTCAGTTGCCTCTATGAGCTATATGAGCAATACTGAGATAAGGTCATTGAAAGGGTAAGAAAACAGAGATTATTAATTTATGCCAGCCTAAAAGCCCCAGAAATTTTGTTATGTAAAAATGCTAAAAAGAACATATACTTTAAATGTAAGACATTTTTAGTGATCCAAAGCCTTAATTAACAATAAAGGGTAGAGCCTTAAAGCATCTCAGACTCCATTTAAATGGGCAAAATATTAAAAATTTGTCACGTTCACCCTCAGTTCCTTAGAAACTGAGTGGAAAGTGAGAGCTTAGGGCCACTGAAGGATTGAAGAGCCTTGAACTAGTCTTAAAACTCAGTTCCTCCAGTAGGACTCCTGTCAGAGTCTGTTTAGAGAGTTATGCTACATGACATCTTACTAGTATATCTCCAACTCTTCATGTTAATGAACTCCATGACATGACAACCATCGCGCCCTGACCCTGAAAAAAAGATAATATTTAACATAACCATACAAATTTTTATATTTATGGTGATGCCAGCTTGGCTTAGATGATGTCTTCATGGCTTCTCAGCAGCTGACAGATCATGCATTTACCACAAGATGCCCTTACAGCAGTGATTTGGCATGATAGAATATTTTTTAATACAAATTGGAAGTGCCACCTCTTTCATAAGGCCTCAGTCTTGCAAATACTGAAAAAACGAAGATGAAAATGCCTCGGTCTCCTGAAATCTCTAAGCATATAACATTATGCTCTACTTCAGCATGGATAACCAAAATGCATTCCTGATTTCCTCATGTGAAGCCCAAGCAACCCATGGAAATAGAAGAGCCTGCTCTTATGTTATCATAATGAATTACATTTGTTAAGCCTGCTTTAGGAAATTAATTGATTTTATATGATTTTGAAGGACAAAATTTTCCACTTTTGGCATTTTACCTCAACACTGCCACATCCAAAAGACCCACAGAGAGCAGAGGAGTTAAAATGAGGGACAGTGGAACTTGCTTCTCCTCTGGTTTCCCATCCCCTGCAAAACCAAGAACCATTCTGCATGGCAGCATCCCCTCTCCTACCCCCAGCCCGAAATACTATGAATAAGGACCACAGTTCTCCGTTCACTCAGGAATGCCAGATATGAAACCACAATCAAGCTTCGATCTCTTCAGCACAGCATGCTCCACATGCCAATCTACATGTTTGTTGAAAAAAATGATTCTGCTGGAATAAGTTTCTATTATAAGCTCTCACTGTATACATTTTTTTGGAGTTAGTATATAATTCCTGCACCAGAACCCAATATCTTTTCTGTTTTACAACTGCACATAAATACAACTGCCTTCCATCTAAAAAAAATAAATATTCACAATGTCTGTTCAGTTTGCCTTCTCACAGTATCTCTCTCCCTCTGCCCAAATATAATCACACTTTCTAACCCCAATCACTCATGGCGGGGAGAGCCAAACAAATCTCACATTCATAAACTCAGATGACAGCCACCCTGAGCCATAGGAATAGAACTGAATTTATTGGAGCCGTTAGCACAGTACAAAGCAACTGGAGTAAACAGCGACTTCCAAAAGAGGCAAAGTTATTTGGAGCAGCTCCAAGATGCAAATGGCAGAGACATTGATAGCTGTAGCAATTATTATTTCCTTTCCCCACACCCTTTTCCTTTTTGCAGTTTGGCCAAATGAATTTCTCTGCAGATGCTGGAGGCACTGGAATCTGCTGAAAATGATGGTGATTTCTATGGCCACCCTCAGGTTTTCAGTACAAGAATGAAAAAATTTCTAGCTTACCCGTCACCATGAATTCACAGTGGGAAGAGTGTTTGGCCCAATAACATATTCACTGGTTCTTGGTTTCTTCTTGGAACTGGTGAAGCAGGTTGTCTGACCAAATGATTTGTGAGCTAATCGTTGTCTGTGTGACGCAAATAGGAAAAGGGCCAATTTGTCTGGAATTAATTTTTTTAAAATAACTGAGCTCCCACAAATATGAGCTGAGCCCAGAAAGATGTCTTCAAGGTTAAAGCGCAAAATTAGAAAATAGGATAATTATTACTATTGGTAGTATTGTTACTGCTCTTAGCAGCCTCACACCCAAACCAGAAAGCTGTTACAACAGGAGTTGTGCAAACACTGAACAGAAAAATAGTCCTTGCCCCAAATAACACACAATCTTATGCAAAAGACAGAGAGACTAACAGGGAAAATGCGGGGCCAGAGTGAACAGTTGGTAGCCTGAATGAGATTAAATGAGATGGATCTGGAAACACCTTCTTTTTCCATCTGTCTGGTTTCTTTACACTAGCAGACCTTTGGGTCAGAGTGTCTTTCTTTCTATGCATTTATACAGCTCCAAGCATCGTCTCTGGTCTGACGGTAAATTTGGGGAAGCTTTCAGCAAGTTTCTAAGTGAAAGGTATGCAAATGGATAAGACAGTCAGCCTGGCCTTGTTTGTGCCATATGTTTCCAGTCAGCACTCGGACATGGGATTTTATACGGGCAGGGAAGACATTATGCTAAGAGGAGCAGGAGGCTTCAACAACAAAGGATGCTGCAGCTGATGCTTTTGGCCTAACTGCTGAAATTGCTAGGTTTCTATTGTGCTAGCAAGAAGAGGAAAGCTGGCCTAGTGTGACAAGCTGAAACATTTTTTGGTTTGATGTTTTGGACACAAATCTCAGTGTGAACCTGTGGGCTAAGCACTGAACCAAGACCTGCCTGGTACTGTTTGAGTTTTTAGCTCTTCCTGATATCTTTGAGGAGATTTGGCAATACACATGCACATTCCCATGGTGTTTTGCCCTACCTGGTACTTCTGCCTATCATTGCAATTTGTGGGCTTGTTGCAACCCAGACAACACTAACCCAAGATCAGTTGCACAGTTAGACCCTTTCAAAGATTTCTGGGCTACAGGCAATTGTTTCATGGATCAAAGAACTAACATGCATTTATTATCCCCTTTGTAATACATTATTAATTTGCAACCTAAAAATCATCCATAGCACCTCAAAATGTTCAGCTCACCATCACCCAGTGGCTTTATTCTCATTTTAAAACTGGTTTTAAATGTATTCTGGCAAGATTTGTGACTTCAAGGATTTTCGTTTAACATAAGAAGCTGCTGTCTGTAATTCTCAAAGCTATTTATCAGCTAGATACAAGCCAGAAATTTGATCATGTGGTATCATCTGGAGGTGTTGCCATCAGCAAGTTGACAGTGTTCTGGCACCATTCTCATGGGGTGCAGCAACACTTTATAGCGAACCCCACAAAAGATCACCACCTAACAAAGAGAAAGGCTTATGGTTGCTGATGACTAACTTCAGATGAGATATGCCTTTCAGTAACCTATTTTATCTTCCAGGGTGTGCTGGTTTTGGCTGGGATAGAGTTAATTGTCTTCATAGTAGCTAGTATGGGGCTGTGTTTTGGATTTGTGCTGGAAACAGTGTTGGTAATACAGAGATGTTTTCATTACTGCTGAGCAGTGCTGACACAGAGTCAAGGCCTTTTCTGCTCCTCACCCCACCCCACCAGTGAGCAGGCTGGGGGTGCACAAGGGGTTGGGAGGGGACACAGCTGGGACAGCTGACCCCAACTGACCCAAGGGATGTCCCACACCATTCCATACCAGTGATGGCATTTATCTTCCCAAGTAACCATTACATGTGATGGAGCCCTGCTTTCCTGAAGATGGCTGAACACCTGCCTGCTGATGGGAAGGACTGAAGGAATTCCTTGTTTTGCTTTGCTTGCACGTGCGGCTTTTGCTTTACCTGTTAAACTGTCTTTATCTCAAACCCTGAGTTTTCTCATTTTTAGTCTTCTGATTCTCTCCTTATCCTGCTGCAGGGGAGTGAGCGAGCGGCTGTGTGGTGCTTAATTGCTGGTTGGGGTTAAACCATGACACAGGGCTATAATGGGGACTTGGCTCAGATGCCAACATTTACACGATGGAGATATACAGTCAGATGAGATGAATTCCGGTCTCGGGGTCAGGCTGCCTCTCTGTTTGCTGTGAGTAACCCTGAGGGGCCTCTGAAGGCTGAGAGTTATCAGCCATGACAGTATGGGCTCATATGTACAACCAACTCAGATGGATGCATAGGCCTCGACACCCTAAGTGTACTCAGCAGACCCATATCTTCCATGGCACACCCAAGTCTGCCCTTTTCTCATCCCTGATTACTTGTCCCTTCTGGGGAGTCCCAGTCTCCACTCTCAATAATTTTTGTCACATTCTCAAGCCATTCCTGTCTCTCTTTCAAGGCTCTTGATTCCAGTCTCCTGGCAGTCCTCACAGTTGTGTTCCCAGACCCATAAATCTTGTTTCCCATGACCCATAAATCCTCTCAAGCAATGAGGCTCAGAATTTCCTCTCTCAGCTCCTTTACCTGTATGGTTTTTTTTTTCCTTTTAAAATGTCCATTCCTCCCCTCTCTTCATCCCAGATCCCCACTGGATTGCACACTCAGTGTTTTTTCCATATCTAAGATTCTTGTACAAATTTGTTCTTCATCTTTTCATTCAGTCCCAGATTATGTTGTCTTTTCAGTGTAGTATGGTAGCCTCTTTGCCAAGCCTGAATTTCACACACACAAAACAGCAATTCCCTCCTCTCCTTCCACCTCTTCTCCCTTCTCCCAACTGCAGCTTTGCTCTCAGAAATACTAGAACTATTATTGCTTAAAAAAGAGATTGCAAACTTTCAGTTCCAAGAGGTGAAGTATGACAGTATTATAAGCACCAGAAAGCAAGGCTATAAATTTCAGTCAACTTAGAAGTAGTGGTACATATTCTAACTAATGCATGTACAAGCATTGCAAGTACACACACATACACAGAGCTTGGCTTTGCTAAACAGACTTAGAAAAGGTGGCTGAAAACAACCTGACTGGCTCTAGACCTGCAGGTGTTCGGGCACTGTTTTAAAACCACCTTTTACATACTTGCAAGAGGAACGTTTTTAATCAAACCAATACTGAAAGAAATAAACACGTCCTTTAAGCACTAAAAGGTGCCTGTGCAGTTTGTAAAAGTCACCAGCACCTTGAAACCATTTGAAATTCTGCCTTCATTGTGTTTCCCCTTCAGCAAAGTAGTTGCTGAATTAATGGGCAAGATTGCAGTCAGTCTGGGCTAGCATGGTAGGAAATACGAGAAGCTACTTGATCAACAGTAAGCAGGTCTTCGAACTATATCTCAGGCAAGATTTCCACTGAAAATTCCACTCTCTGTATTAATAATCCCCATGTGCTGTCACTCAATTCACAAGTATTAAATTCTTTGCTTATATTTAAAAAAATATATTATTGCTTTCACAAACAGCAACATTTTTAACATAACTATGCACTGGAGAGTACAGTTTTTATTACCTAGTTCCTGTCACTAACTTCCATATACCTTAGAAGCCATTAAAATCTGCAAAATATATCAATTCATCCTCACTTGAAGAGAAAACTATTGCAAGCAGGAGTAGAAAGCACTTGTTTCCAGGTTCATCTATATACTGGACTGTTGTTAAGAAACTTCGCTCTGTTGACAACAGACTCTGTCATTCCCCCTTCCTTTCTCATTTCCAAAAGCCCATGACTCCCAATGGTAAATGACTTCCAACCACAAATGTTTGGGCTTAGTGCAGGAATAACCAAGCAAAGTTCTGAAGATCCCTTTACAGCAGAAGATCATTTATGTTGAGCTGTTCTTCAGGTTTCCCACAGGGAAGAGACAATGTGGAACCAATACGCTCCCATCCCTCATCTTCAATGCATATTTAGAGCCAAACTCTCAAGAAGCAATAAATTCCTTATCCAAACTTTACTTAGGTGGATTCTGTGGAAAAAAATTAAAAAGAAAAACTTTACAAGATTTCAGGCTGCAGCAGCCTACTGTGCTGACCATTGTCACAGAGTAGTGCAGGGTGGAAGAGACCCTTGCTGGAAGGGTACGTCACTGACTCAAGTGCAATTCGTTGTCCAGCCTGTCACGGTACTACTTAATGGTATCCCTGCCTTCCACTGCACCAGTCACTTTCCCTAGTTTCATGGTATCCATGATCTTGCTGAGGTGCTCTCTGTCCAGTCTTCAAAGTCGTTAACGAAGATGTTCAACAGTGTCAGTCCCGCTATTGACCCCTGAAGAAAACTGCCAACAACTGGTCACCAATTGTACTTTCTGCTGATGACCTTTGCTCCATGAACCCAGGGGTCTTGTCAGTTTTCCACCTACCTTGCAGTCCATCCATCCAGTCCACATCTCTCTGAATTTACAGTCATCTCACCATAGTGTCACTGCTTCCTTTTGTTCCCCATCTCTGTACATCTGTCGTCTCTTCTGTATTTAGATAAGATTCCTGTGGAAGGCTTTTTCTTTCTGTTCCATGTTTGAACAGTGCTGAGCACAGTGATATACTAGCATGAAAGTACAGTTCCTGAGTATAAGAACAAAAAAAAAAAAATCATAAAAAAATTGTTGACTTTGGGCTTTTTTATATTGCTTTAGGAGAATTGGAAAATGAACATTTGAAGTAATACAAACCAGAGCAGCAACTGTTGGTTCAGCTCATACCTACTTCTGAAACATTAGAAGCTATCAGATACTCACCTTGCCTGTTGTAAAGATGCTTGGCATCCTAGGAAAGTCAGGAACTGGCTTTAAATGACTCGAGATGTCTTTACCTCGAGAGTTTTCTGTTACGATTCCACATCTGCAGCTGATAAGCATAGCACATATCTTCCTACCTGTCAACTGCAAGGCCTGACACTGAGTTGTGCCAGAGGAAAGGTTGTTCGTGCAGTTTTCCAGTCCAGTGATGGCAAATTCCTGAAAGGCTGAGTAGCTGCTTGCTCAGTTACTGGCAGTTCACAATACACAAATGAGTACTCTGGGTAGCATTGAAGGAAGAAGTAATCTCAGGATTCCCTTGGCCAGATCTAATGATGCTCATCTGATGATCCAGGTCCAACACACAGTTTGGGACAACATCCTTTGCTTAGCTAAATCCAAAGTTCAAAGTCTATGACCTTTCCCTATCATTCTGCAATAACAAAAGCCTGGATCCACTTTACCTGCTGCCAGACTAGCAGCACTAAGGGTACATTTATATAACCTAAATACTGCCAGGGCACACTCTTTGACCCTGAGATTAACTGGCACACTCTGGTCATACCCGTATTATTAAATTCCCTTACTTACAAAACAAGGTGATTGCATCATCTTGCCTATAGGAAATGGACCAAAGATACCAATGCCATAGGTCCAGAGAAGTAAAAAGACATAAAACCTACTTTTTGACATGGTATATGTTATATATGTATAAAACCACCAAAACGAGGAGTTAAATCTTTGAACACACTCAGCATTGCTGATGATGCAGCTGACTTCAGCTAGGGCCATTAGCTTAATGCTGAGCACTTTTGCCTCAAATAAAACAGTTCAATACAACTATTTTGGGACAAAATGCAGGCGTAGGATGCAGGTACTTTGAAAGTCTATTCTAGGTTTCATCTCTCTTCCTGTGAGAAGGAAGAAGTCAGGTCATTATTTGATGATACTACTTTTCTACTTAGCTAGCACTATTACGATAATAACTTACTAAAATATATAAAGAACATGAAAAGCAGAAAGCACCAGCAATGTTATCTGTTGTTGTTATTATTATTTCGTTATACAGGTATTAATTTTGGATTTGGTCGCCAAGAAATGAAATTTAGAAGCACAGTTATACTAGGCAAGACAATTTTTCCAGGTCATTCTGGGAAGTTCAACAGTAGCAAAGTGTGAGACAACAGCTATTAGGTATTATCTCCAGTAACTCCTGAAACATAGGTGAAATTACAGGCAAGTAGATCAAATTCAGTGCCTACCTTTGGAAAAAGGAGGAAGAAGAAGACTTTGACACTTGTGTATCAGTTGGCTTAACATCAATTCTTAGGACAAATCTTGGAATCTTAAATATTTTTTTCTTCATTAAAATGAAGCCTAAAAAGATTTGTATGTCAATTTGTAAAATCACAGAAAATTACAAAACATATCTGAGACAAATTTGGAAGAATAAATCAAGCCAAACAATTAAATATTCATTTATAATAGGCTAAAAATCTGTACATCATATCTAGGCTTTAATAAGGTTTTTGACATTGTCTTATACGAGCTTCTCACAAATAACCTAAAGAAACATGATGTAGATAGGACTACAGTAAATGGGGTATACTCCTGTTCATACTCACAAAGCAGCTAGTAATAGTCAGGGTCAAAGTGGAAAAATATATCTAGTAGTTTTCCTCAAGTGTCTGATCTGGCTCTGTTCAATATACTCATTAATGACTGAATCATGAAATAGGTTTGCAATTTCTAGAAAGTTTGTAGTTAATCCTGTTTTGAGTTTGGTGGTGGACAGAAGACCAGCTTGCCAATCGTCATTACTCATCTCTTTACTTTACTTTATTGTAATTCAACCCAGATGATTATGGCAAGCAAAAAAAAAAAAAAAAAAAATTTAAAAAATCATGTATTTTAAATAGAATATGCACTGCTACCCAAACACAGGGTTTTGGGCTTATACTGCAAAGTATTTGTACTGTCCATTCATTATATCCTGAATAAACACAACTGGTTTTCTATGCTGCAATATTTTTCCCCGGAGATTTCCAAAGCACTCTTCAAACACAGCTAACCAATTTTGCAAACCCTTCATAGGTTTTTAAAGCTGAAGGGAACCATTTTAATCATGTAGCCTTATCTCCAGCCTAATACATGAAATATATTAATACATGAAAACAGGTTCAAGACATCTTAAATTTTTAAAAAAGAGCAGCAATTATCTGGGATTGATGTATTCATCTTCCTCTCAGGCCACCACCCTAGAATCTTCTTCTGCCATTTCCAATTTACTGAGCTGGGCATGGATTTAAGCCATTGCTGACCCTGGAAGAAAACCACAGCTACGCTACAGACTGGTTTAGATTTAGGCCAGGGAGTACAGGCTCCAACTTGAAATGCAGAGGTCAAACTTCAGTAACCAGAAATAATCTTCAGAGCTTTAAAATGGCAGGGATCCAAAGATCCAGCTTTCTCCTTGGTTTGATAAATGTTGCCCAGAAGTAAATCCTAGAGGATTTGTGTGTTTTTTCACATATCTGGAGGCATGCAACATCTTTGTCAGCTCTGCAAGGCAGAAATTTTCTAGCAAAAGCAAGCCCTCCCCAGCACTGAGGACCTGAGCTGCCAAGCTGGGACATCTTTGAAGACATGGAGATGGGAGCTTTTGCAATGTAACTGTGATGGGCAGATTCAGGAGGTACTGGGATCCTGTTACTCTGATTGCCACATGAGATTGTAAAACAGGTATCACGCTGTCACACTTTTCATTTGCTGGAAAGTGAGAGGTCCAACGGCTTTCAGTTCTTACTTCTGTTTATATTCTCATAATCACAACTGAGAAGATAACACAGAAGCAGCAAGTGTATTTTATGTATGAGGTTGGGGAGTAATATTTTTGGGACACCTTAAAAAGGGAAGAAACCTTCCTGATGAATCCTGGTAAAGGGCAGACTACAGTTAGAGAAATCCCTGTTCCCCTCCATTCCTTGTCATCCTTACTGCCTTCCCCACAAACTTCCCTCTGGTTAAAGTGCTCACTGGAAGTAGGCAGGACCTCAGATTTACGTCTCAGCTGAGCTGTGGCTCTTCTGAGCACGATAACGCTCGGTTAACACAATACCATAACACTAGATCAGGTATCATCTGAGGAGGAAAACGTGCCACCTCTGGAGGCACAGACAAAATTTCCTCAGCACTTGGGTGTTCTTGCAGAGCTCTTACTTACTAATTTGGTTTTTAATTTATACAGCTATTCAACAATGGCGGGGGGGGGGGGGGGCTGGGTGTTAGAAGAAAATAAGAAACCTTAGCTGAGCAGAGACATGGATTTGAAAAGGATATCAAGAGTACCATGTCACACAAGAATCAGAAAACTCAAAAGCTTGCTGGGATTTGGTTTCCTCACTGAGTAAATGATGTGACATGGAAAGAGAGTCCTGCTGGAAATCTAAGCAGGGAATGCAAACTTCAAGTCAAGGTGACAGCATGAAAAAACAAACCCAAGTATGAGAAACATCCTCTGTTTTCAACTGCAGGTTTGAAGAGCACTTGGGTCTCCCCAGCTATTATTGTTACCTCTGACATGAATTGGTTTGGTTTTCTTGCTTTCTGCAAATCTTGATATGCAAAGCCCATATGAGAGACAGTGCCTCCATCCCAAAGGCCCCAGGCAAGGTCTACTCCATCAGGTTACTCTTACCTCTCTCAAGTCCCCATGCTATGTGTATGAACTGCAGAGCAGCAAACCCACTGCAGTAACCCCAGAGGACCTTCTGGGAAAATATCGATTTCTCCTGCTACCCTTTTCCTTTCCAGACTCACACAAGGAAGTGAAAAACCAAGGAAAATACAAAAATCAGTGAGCCTTGCTGCGGATACACACTTGGGACTCCCATAGCCTTAAGTGAGATGTGTGTTTGTGCATATCTGAAGCCATAATGAGATCCTTCAGTTACTGTGAGATGAGCTTGTACTGCAGAGCTTTAATCCAGAGTCAAATTTGGATGCAAACTCTCAAATTATGCAAATTCAAGAGTTCTGTTTTGGCTTATTATACAGCCTAGAAGGCTGCTAGGTTACCAAAATCTGGAGGTGTTTGAGGCAAGGAGCTGCTTACTTTGATACTGGAGATGCTGGAGAAGGAAGGGAGAGTCTTGCTTTTGAATGTCTCTGTGCTTCCCATTTTACCTGTGAATGGAAGCAGAAATGCTGTGCCATGCTGCAAAAACATTGTTCACATTCAATTCCATCTCAAGACGGGATATAGCACCCCCTCAAAATACAGAGAAAAAGGCAGCCAAACATTTTCAACCCCATAAAGACTTCCAGGTTCAGTTCAAGGCTTTGACAAAGACTTTGGGTCACTTCTGATTTTATCCAACTCTATTTGCCCAGCCCTAATTGCAACAGCACATCTGGAAATGCTACAGCTAAGGCCCTGCCAGTACTTTCATTATAAACCCTCCTGTTTTCAGGGTTTTGTAACTTTTCCTGAAAAAAAAAATGCAACAGCAGAAGGGCTGAAACTTGATATAAAAAGTATTCAGCTGGGGAGAAATTTTTTTGTGTGTGTTGCAATATTTCAAGGAAATCAAATCAAATGATTTTGTAAATGAGAAAAGAATTTGTAGAAAAGGGTGGGAAGGTAGAAGAGTGTTTTCTTGGGTTTGTTTTTTTCTTTATTTGAAGCAAACAGGGAAAAAATATTGCAGCTATAAACCATTTCTCAACTCTGATCTGTGGCTTGACTTGGATTAAAGGCTTTGGATGACTTTTTCAAAGGACCACAAGGATGGCAAAGAAAAAGAGCATTTGCCCATAGCACCTGCTTGGAAATGGTTCTACGGGGCAAGAAACATTACTATGTCCCTATCCTTTGGTGCAAGGCAATGAGAGAATGGCTGGAAACTCTGGGAGCATCCGGGACCTCTACTGCTTAATAAAGAATGTGGGCTTCGTTGGAAGTACTACCTGATGGAGAAATCCCTAGAGTGAGCTCCCTCCAGATATGGAGAGAAGCACAGAGGTCTCTTCCCAGGCAATCCTTCCTGGGTTTTACCCCAAAGCCCCTGGCTGCGCGTAGCTCTTAATCACTCATGTAAAAGCAGAGCAAGGCCTGCTCGCGATAAACACTGAGTATATCCACAGGGTGAGACTAATTCTGAGGTTAAAATAAAGACGAACACCTATGAGTAGGTCTCTAAGATCACATTATAGGTAACGGAGATCTATTTCACAGCGTGAAATGCCTTGGCTAGCCAAGAGAAACACACAGGGGCTGCTAAACAGAACATCAGTCCTGCTGGACCGGCAGCTGAGATACTTTAGGATGGCACTACTGAGATACTTTAGGATACCTCAGGTGGCACTAGGCAACTGAATCACATAATACGTACATATTTATTATGAGCTGAAGCACTTACTGGACTCCATTGGTTACACTGACCAAATCAACTTTGTGTCCTCTAACTACAGTGGGAACACAGACACCTACATGTAGCTACCTAGAAGTATCCAGAGTCTCCATCCAGCACACTGCATCAGTAACCACATAGTCAAAGAGCACTTTCCATCACTTGGTCTCAAAAAGAAGTAGAAAGCAGTGCAGTATTTTGCCTGTAGCCACCACTCCTAGACAGAGCACGTGTTAAAAATACTTGAAAAAGTTATTACTGCAGATGACCTTTGATCAATATATCAGGTTCAGCTCCACCAAAACCATGTGAACATATATCTGAATTATTGCATCATACCAAGTTATGGGGCAGATTCTAACCCAGATGTCTGAAGATAAGTGGTATAAGATGTTATCTGCAAGTGACCCTCTCTCTCCATTTACTACCAAGACAGCACACCTGACTAGTAGACAAGGGTCCAGCTGAATGCGTCATCTACTCCATCTCTCCACAACTGACCAGATGCACATTGACTGTAACAGAAGCTTGGATACATATGAGCACTAAATTTCAGTGTCTTAGTCTGGAGCTTATTAAAGTTAGTCATTTTGTGGAGATGACTTCCAATCCTCATCCACAGCATCCAACAGCTTATGCAGCATAGCTTCAACCACTTTCACTGCGAGCTAAACTGTGTTGTGTTAGATCACATTTGCAACAAATACAGTCAACTGTGGCAGCTCAGCTGGCACATGGTAGCTTGCAAAAGCATGGTAACTTGTTTGTGTCCCTGAGCCGTAACTCTTAAACCGTTCAGATACAAACATGCAATTTGCATTCTAGCCAAATCAAAGGCAAAGACAGTTAAATCCTAATGTAGATTGATGAGAACTTGATGGAAGAGGACAGTTTTTATTACAGTTTTTTAAGCCTGTCTCTCATCTATATAGAGCTGAAAGCACTGTGGAAACATACTGGGAATCGTTTTCATTACACAAACCAGCCTGGCTAAAATCAGCATCTTTTTGACATGTCTTCACTCAGTTGAATCAAATTGGAAACTGTAGGCTTGGTGACTACAATTGCACAGGTGCAAAACTATTCAGTTCTGGAATAATAGTCACAATTGAGGTCACCTGTGATCAAGAAAGATGAACTGGAAATAAGGATGGTGCAGAGAAGAGCACTGGGATCATCTAAGGAATGTGGAACTTCATACACAGGAGGAGAGTTTTAAGTATCAGAACAGAAGCTGAAAGATGATAAGACTTTAAGCTACAGGATGATTTTGGCATAAGGACAAATGGGCATTAACTGGCCATGAATAAATTTCAGATGGACATTAGAAGATAGTTTCAAACTGTCAGAATAGTGAGGTTTTGAAGCAGCCTTCCCATAGGAGTAGTTATGGCAAGAAACCTAACCACTTTTATGAAGGAGCATACTAAATTTATGAACAGATTATGTTACGTGGGAGGCTGAAGTAGCATGTGGCTGGATTTGATGATCCACAAGACTTTTTTCAGTCTACTTCAGAGAAAATTTTAAAATTTAATTTTCAAATGCCCTTTATACTTTCTTTATGTAACCCTGAGGGTGGAAATATTCTCACTTTGCAGCTAAGTCTTCTTTTGTGTTATTTCCACCTTGAACAAATAAAGGAAGTAATTGGAAAACCACAGGAAAAGCTGATTTTGTGACATTACAGATACTAAAATGAACATTTCAAATGCACAATTCAAAGCACGTCAGTGGTATGCAAAGCAGCACACAGAAGAAATATCTGGGAAATAATCAAATGAGCTAGTTCTAGAAATTATAGCTGTATCAGGCCAGGGTTGAGCCCAGGACAGCTGGCTAGCTGAGAGGCAGAACTAGTCATCCTGGAATGAAATCCAGTCGACTTAAATCCCACTTTTGTAACAGACAGCAAACCAGTCCATATATTTTCCTGGACTGCTCATTATACAGGCCCATAAGTTCATTAAATGCACATTTCTTTCATGAGGAATTTTTCTGAGCTCTTAAATGTATCAGCCAAACTCTGCTGTGATCAAAGTTCTAGCCTTTCCTAAGCCTACACCACTTTGTCTCCACCTAAGTCTTCTAGAGAGTGCTTTAAAGTCAGGGGTAATGAGGACAATGATGTGGCAGTATCAGCCTTTCTCCTAAGAGTCTAAAAGCTGTAGAAACTGGAAGATACTGTCTCCAGGGAAAGTGAACTCACATTTTCCACACTGTTTTTACCAGTACAGCACAAACCATTTTTTTCTGGTCAGTTGTGGAGCAGGAGACAGACGTGTGCGTGCGCGCGCGCACACACACACACACAAAGACTAGTGGTTAAAGAAAGAACAGGGATGTCAGGTCCTGCTCCTTGTAACATAATGTGACTGGTGTATTCCAGGACACACAGTAGTTTAGGTTCATGAAGGAAAGGGAGACTGCACTATGCCTGGCTTTGACTTTGTGATTAGGGAACCCTTGTGAGCAACAGAGACTAAAACATCCTTGAGGCTGTGTAGACCCCAGGACAAGCACCTCGGGGAGACTGTCAGACATGATGCCATTATTATATAAAACCTGGGCACATGGCTTCTCTTCATTTTGCGTTCCTCATGAGAACGTAGTGGGTGGACTGAATCCTACACAGTTGCCATCCCCTATAGCTTACTTCTATTTCTTTGCACTCTCAGGGGAAGAGATACACAGCTAAGCAAAATGGATTGTCCTCTGTAGATCTTTAGAAGTAGTTCTCTCTTTCCATTAGCTATGCAGGAATTACAGATGGTTATTTTATGTACACTTCTTGGAGGCAGGTACCTGAACTTTTCATCAGGCAATACACAGACTTAACTGACTGAATTTTGGGCTCCATACCACCCAGGTCCTACAGGAACCTGGATCTGGGCTATTGTCTCTACATAACTAAGCAGCTCTTTCTCCACAACTAAGCAGCTATCTGCTCCCTGTGGCATGAACAGCCCCTATGAGTCACATGGAAAACACAGCTTTCAGGCTATTTACACTTCAGGTTACCTTGAGACCTCAACTCAAAGCAACAGACTGTCCCAGGCCTGAGCAACAAGAATATTTACACCTGTTAGAAATATAAAGGAAAGGGCAACTAGCTAATTCAAAAGCATGAATGTACAAAACAGAATGGAAAAGACCATTCAATCAGTGATTTGGCCTCTGACTACAGCTCCCCGGTTTTAGTCTGTCAGTTTTGCTAACTGAGCATTATTCAGGAAGAAGATCCAGGAAGCAGCATAGCCAAACTAAGTTGTTCCATAAACAACTCTTTCTTTTTAATCTGTCACTTTTGCCATTTTGGTCTACTCTTGATCACTGTGTAAGACTTCTATTTGTTTAATGAAGAGGTCCACCACCATTCAACACACATAGTTATATCCACTGGCTGGCAAAGTGCTAAGGACCTTCATGAAAGGTAAGGCACTTACAACTCACCATGTCATTTCTCATCTGCCCTCTGTTTTGCCTCCAGGAATTCCACCAGGTTTGTCAGACATGATATTCTGTTGCAGGAACTATCCCGGTTCCTTTTTATCAGCTCATATTTTTCCAGATGTTTTGTGATCTCATCCTTTACTAATGTCTCCAAGACCTTGCCTACTGTCAGAATCAAACTTTATTGCAAACCTGTAACTCCCTGATTTCACCTTAGTCCTCTCTGTATGGAATGGGTTTACATTTGCATTGTTCTTGTCCCTTAATACTCCTTCCTGTTACAATAAGCTAGTCAGTATTCTTTAGTTGACCAGTATCCTCTTCCATCATCTCCTTCATGAGATTCAGGTGTGACCAGCTAAGCCCTACAGCTGTCTCCTCTTTCCACTGATGTTTTTTTTAAGATTGATCCTCAAATTGCTTTGGCTTTCAGAATCTTTTGTTTTAATTTCTGGCACTGTATTTTGTTTCTTCCTGATGGTAGAGGACTAAGGCTGAAGTAATGATGATACATTAGCTAAGACAATCCACAGACTGACCATTGTTTATAGAGCTTTTTATGTCCAGACAAGACTGGTAGTGATAAAAGATAATGAACTTCAGGTGTCTTCTTACTGCTTTACATGCCAGTGAAAAACTGCTCAATTTACTGAAATTTTCATCTGGAATATCAGATCTGGCAAATTGTTCAGAAGTTCAGTGGTCATGGTGTGATGGAGGAATATGTTCAAATGGATGAGATGATCACAACTAAGGGATACAGTTGCTGCAAATCAGCTAGTTTGTTCCACCATGAATGTGTCCAGACCCACCAGGAAACAGCATAACAGATTTGCATTGAGACATTCCCTCTTCTCATCCCAGAGATGAGAAGTCTTGGGTCAGTCCTGGGACTAGAGGGGTGATTTGAGTCCAGGCATCTTGCAGTCCTCTAGCATCCCCAAAAGATGCCACTTACTTTGGAAACATCTTGCAGAATATATTAATAACTAAACCCATGGGGACTATGTAATTGCTTCAAAACCCCTTAACATTCAAGAAATTGTAAGGCACATTTGTAATCCATCCTGACAAATTTTGTGGACAAGATATGATTCCGTTATAAGACTATGTGCAATATTAAGATACCTAGTTGTAGTTACATAAAACTTATACTTTTTTCTTCCGTAGAGAAAAAATCTCATTTGAAAGCCAAAGGCTGACAGTTTAGTTGTTGGGTGGGCTCATGATTCCTCAAACCAGGCAAGGACCCTTTTCATCAGGCCAGTAAGAGGCTTCACACAGTGAAAATCGTTCAACTGGGTGCAGGGATCCCTGCGTAAACAAGGACTGGCCAGACTGAGGTCCTACATAAAGTTTTATTTACTCTCTCCCTATATTAAGTGTGGGGTTTAGCTCTTCATGGTCTCAATTTAGCATCTTTCATGTGGTTCCAAAGAGGAGTGTGGTGGGTTGACCCTGGCTGGATGTCAGGTACACACCAAAGCAGCCCTATCACTCCCCCTCCTCAGCTGGACAGGAGAGAGAAAATACAATGAAAAGCTCATGGGTCGAGATAAGGACAGGGAGAGATCATTCACCAGTTACTGTCACGGTCAAAACAGACTTAACTTGGGGAAATTAGTTTAATTTACTACCAATCAAATCAGAGTAGGACAATGAGAAATAAAAACTGAATCTTAAAACCCCTCCCTTCTTCCTTGGCTCAACTTCAGTCCCGATTTCCCTAACTTCTCCCCCCGAGTGGTGCAGGGA
Source organism: Morus bassanus (assembly GCA_031468815.1). Taxonomy (NCBI): domain Eukaryota; kingdom Metazoa; phylum Chordata; class Aves; order Suliformes; family Sulidae; genus Morus; species Morus bassanus. The sequence goes on along the minus strand of CM062569.1, from coordinate 111,840,218 downwards.
GACAGGGAACGGGGGTTGTCGTCAGTTCATCACACATTGTCTCTGCCGCTCCTTCCTCCTCAGGGAAAGGACTCCTCACACTCTTCCCCTGCTCCAGCATGGGTTCTCTCACACAGGAGACAGTCCTCCATGAACTTCTCCAACATGGGTCCTTCCCACGGGCTGCAGTTCTTCACAAACTGCTCCAGTGTGGGTCCCTTCCATGGGGTGCAGTCCTTCAGGAACAGACTGCTCCAGCGTGGGTCCCCCACGGGGTCACAAGTCCTGCCAGCAAACCTGCTCCAGTGTGGGCTTCTCTCTCCATGGGGCCACAGGTCCTGCCAGGAGCCTGCTCCAGCACGGGCTTCCAACGGGGTCACAGCCTCCTTCGGGCATCCATCTGCTCTGGTGTGGGGTCCTCCATGGGCTGCAGGTGGGTATCTGCTCCACTGTGGACCTCCATGGGCTGCAGAGGGACAGCCTGCCTCACCATGGTCTTCACCACGGGCTGCAGGGGAATCTCTGCTCCGGTGCCTGCAGCAGCTCCTCCCCCTTCTTCTTCTTCACTGACCTTGGTGTCTGCAGGGTTCTTTCTCTCTCATATTCTCACTCCTCTCTCTGGCTGCAGTTGCAGAGGGGTTTTTGTTCCCCCTTCTTAAATATGTTATCACCGAGGCACTACCACCATCGCTGATGGGCTTGGCCTTGGCCAGCGGCGGGTCCATCTTGGAGCCATCTGGCATTGGCTTTATTCAACATAGGGGAAGCTTCTGGCAGCTTCTGACAGCAATCACTCCTGTAGCCCCCTGCTACCAAAACCTTGCCACACAAATCCAATACAAGGAGTAAGCTATAGGTAGGGAGATTGCCTTACAATAAGGGAGCATAAAAGTTTCTAATATTCAGGTGCTCAATTTACCTCACAAAACCTGAATTCCTCCTTCCAAGCCCTTTGTAAGCACATGGGTGGTTATCACTGTCTTTGTCATTGCTTTGTTCTCTGAGGTGAAGAAGAGGTATCAGGGTCACATGGAGTCTGATAACACAGATTCAAGTCTACTTGGCCAACAGATTGAACAATTCACATGGACTGAGATCCTGCATCAGGGGATTTAGGGATGACATCTCTCAGAGGTGAAGGACGATGCTGGATTCATTGCGGCTCTGTTTTGTAGGAAATTTCCACAAGGACTTGCACAAGGGGTTTTTTGTTTGTTTGTTTGTTTGTTTGTTTGTTTATACTCCTCTTCTCCTCTCCGCCCAACCAGCATAAGGTTCCGAATACAGCTTTGAGGTTCCTAATATAGCTTTGACTTTCCTAGCTTCATATTCCACCTGAAAAATGGGGATAATAGCACTGTCCTCCTTTATAGGTGTGATTTAAAACAAATGCACCGAGGGCTGTAAGCTACCACTTAAGATAATGGGGGATGATGGCAATTTGGTACCAATAGACATAAATAACCAGCAGATGAGACCCCACAGACTTTAAGTTTTTAGTAAATTATTTGGACAGTTTAGATTATTCTACCACTGAAATCAGTGACAAAGTTTCCCTGGTTGGCAGTAGGATTAGAATTGTGTTACAGATAAGTGTCCTTGCATAAAAGCCCTATATATCTCTAAGCATTAGTCATTTTATCATGTGAGCTATACAGAGAGTTGAAACTAGTGATAACTTCCCTTCTTGCTGAGTTTGTGCAAACATTTCCTGAAGCTTTCAATTTTACCACAATAGAAGCCTTTTAAAGCTTAAATAGGGATAACTTGAATTATTAACATTGGTCCTCTAGCCCAACCACAAGCATGTCTAAAGCAGCTTTTGCTGATAACACGCTGCAACAACTACATTTTCCTCACACATATCCACAAAATAAGCTGACACTCATGATTACCACGGAGTAGGAAATCACTGGGTTGCTGGGACTATTGCCCCCAAATAACCTTTCAGTTCCTTTCCTGCATTTTTTGCCTGACCGTTTCAACATACAACTCAAACAATTTCTCAGTGAAACCACAGGTCAGACACTTTGTTAACAGATATTGATGGCACCCTACTGAAGTTAGTGGCTCTCTGCAATGACTAACAGCAGCAGGTTTGGTCCTTTGCAACTGAACTTCAGATGTGAGGGTTTCCTCTCTTACACTCCGGGCATGGAAGAGTGGCTTTGGAAGCCAACCCATTGGTTTCACCCTCACCTTCAGCACTGCACAAGCAAAGGGACCCCACAAGTACAGGAGCACAGACTGTAACTCAAAGACCTTATTTCCTTCCATGCATGAGCAGAGCAGTACACCATTCCAGCTGAAGCCCAGCAGCAGGTTTATAGCTCAGTGAACTTTATATTTCCTTACCTGCTACTGGCAACAGTTTCAAAATACATCTTTAGATCACACCTCCCCTCTTTGCTACCACAGAGGGGAGTTGTAGGTGATGGTCCTCAATCACCCCATGAATGGCTAACAGTGTTGGTCTTCCTTCCTCCTTCCTTCTCCAGTGGGAAGTCTGCAGCTTCCAGCAGAGCTCATGTTAGCAGGTGATCTTGCATTTTATACCGTCACCTATTTTCTGCTGATTTTTGGTTCATATCTGCCTCCACACTGATAATTCTCCCCCAGTTTCTATCAGTGACAAGCTGTGGCATTATCCTCCCATCTGTACACAGGCCATTAGGAAATGTTGACTGGTCCTCAAGGCACCTCACTGCTAAACCCCCTCCTGGCCCAACACTTCCCTTTTTGGCACTCGGTTATGTGCCATTCACGTTTCCTCTCCAAATTTCCATCTTCTGCACCTGAGCTTGCATCTGTTCACATGACATGATATGAAAGATGTCAGTGAAGACTTGGCAGATTTCTTAGTCTAGGCTAGAGGCAAGCACAGATGCCTGGTCAAGGAGCCAGCCCTGGTTCCTTGAAGGCCAATGTAGATTTATATGCACCTCTATGTCCAGGTAGCTGAGGACATCAGAGCCATGTTGTAGCTACATATGTCACCCATGATTAGTCATGGTGACTGATCTCCAACTAACAAGCTCCAGCCTTGTTGGTGCCACATTTTATCAGCCTCTTCCATTAACCGTACAGTCAACAAAGCAGCAGTCCTTCAACTCTCACCCATCAGATCTATCTCATTACAGGTTTTATATCTGCAGTTGGCTGCCTTCAGTGGCTTTCCAATGCACAAATGAGTGTGTGCTTTAGTGATACAAGCTCAAAGCTAAGAAGGCCCCAGCTCTGTACTTAGTGTGTTAGCTGGCACTTTCCACTAAACATTTCTCCACCTCCCAAGCCTTTATTTTCTCTAGAAAATACTCTTACTTCTTTCACATGTTCGTTTTGCATCACATAATTTCCTTTATGCTTTGCTGCTACGTTGTGCCCATGCAGCTTTACATTTGAAGGGGGAAGACTTATAAACAATTTAGACTCACATTTCCAGGAGATGTTAGCAAGAAGTTTTCTCCCCTAGGGTCAAGTGGAGCTGTTAAGTGTGATTCTTTAACATGCTTTACCAAGCTCAGCTCTTGCTGTGGCGGTTAGGTCACCATGCTAAAACTTTTGTGGTCATATGCAAAGGGTAGCTAAAACACACTGTGGTAAACTAGCTCATTTCAGCCCGATCAAACCTCATTAAACAATTAATTGCTGTTCCTGGGGATTTTTAATTAGGCACTTACGTCTTCTTCTAGGGCTTTAAAAGGAATTGGGATTTTGATAAGCTACCAAATATTTATAAAAAAAGTCTTGTGGAAGGCTGTGCTTTGTCGTTTCCAAACTATGTGAGTGGTCCTAACATCCCAAGTTCCTTACGTGCTTCAGGAGAGCTAAGTGGCACAGACTTTTGGTGGTTTTAGGACACATTTCAAGTCTTGATAACTAGGTTTTCAAAGGCAAAGTAAATGATGCCATTGTAAAGTCTTTCTCTAGTCATATACTAGGGAATAGGAAAGCTGTCTTTTATTTCAACTGAGAAAAATAAGAGAGGGGGTTACTTCAGTATTTTGCCTTTTCTTCTCATTCTTCTCCAAAGAAAGAAATAAGGTGTATTTTTCAGTCAAATAGTTTCTTTTAAAAAATATTTCTTTCTTTTTTTTTTTTTTTTTTTTCAAATAGACCCTCTAACAATCATTTTTATTATGAACAGTTTCTTTCTGTCCTACAGAATGATGGATAATGTTACATTTAAAAAATTTCTGGAGAACTGCTACAAAAATAGTGGGGCTAACAGGAAGGACTGAATAAGTTTGTTTAAGTCTCAGCAGGACACAGCATCTATGATGCAAAAAAGCAAGGAAAAAGATTTCTACCACTGTAATATTTAACTTTAAGAATGGAACCACTTGAAAATGAAGAGGTCAGGTTTTTTTAAGAAATTGAAAGGCAGAGCTGAAATGATCAAATGACTGCAGTTGCTATGGAGACTCTTAAAGATTAGATACTATGATGATTTATGATATTGATCAACTAAAATTCTCCCTAAAATTTCCCCTGATTTTATCCCCTTTTAAAAGATCAGAAGTTTTTTATAAAGGAAGGAAGGAAAGAGAAAAGAGCATACTATGTTAGGTTAAATATGAAACATTAATATAGCAGGTCAAGAAATAATTTGAGGAACCTCATGCCAAAACCATTAAAAAATACCTTAATAAAAACATTTCAAATACTTTTCTTTGAAAACCAGCCTGCCAGAGAGTTCAAAGCAGTAACAGTTGATTCAAAGAAAAGCCAGTTCTTAGGCAAGATAAGACCACAGCAGAAAAGCTAAATACATTTTTTTTTGAGAAGTGGTGAGAGGTTCTTGCAACAAAACTTTCCTCTGTGGCAGATTAAGCTCAAGAACTGTGTCAAGATGAAGTGTTATTAGCAGAAATTTTAGAACAAGCCAATAAAATTTAACAGTAAGAAATGGCCAAAATCAGATGTCATTCACTCACGAGTTCTGATGAAATTCACTCACAAAGCAGCAAACCTACTAATTGTGGTACAGGACCTATCACTTATATAGGACCCTGTACTAAATAAGAAGACAGCAACTATAATGTCTTTTTCTTTAAAGCTCCAAACATCACTTTGGCAATGCCAGTTAACATTCTAACTTCTCTTTAATGCAAATTGGTAGACATCGTATTAAATAGTAGAATTAGTACACAGAGATAGATCTGATATAAGGAAGACAGCATCGCGTTTCTTAATAGTCAGGAGTCATAAATTTATTAGAAACTTTTAAAGGAGTAAAAGGGGATGTAGAGTATGGGAACCCAGTTGGACTACTTGGACTATTCAAAAGCTGTCAATAAAATCCCACAGCAAAGTATTTTTGAGAAATTAACCTTTCATGGTGTAAGAGGAAGTATCTTGACATGGGTTAATAGTTGAAATGTTGGAAACAAGCTACAGACTGAAGTAAATGGCTGGCTTTAATAATGATACCCAACAGAGAGATGAGTTAAGACTTGTGCGGTTCAACTTATTTGGAGATGATCTAGGAAAGGATTGAGGTGACCAGGTAATGGTTTATCCAAGGTCTTCAAAACTGAAATGTATTCATGAAAGAGAGTGACCAGATAATAACGTGACAAATGAAATACAATGTCAATAAAAAAATATTGGGCACATATAGAAAAATATTATCCGAGTTATATCCAATGATGGAGTATAAATTAACTTTTACCACCTAGGAATGACATCTGAGTCATCATGGTTAGTTCTCTGTAAGTCATGTTTATGCTACATCATGTCAGAGAAAACACATATTAGGAATTCTTAGGAAAAGAAATTACAAAAAAGCAGAAGGATAATTATACAATTGTATATATCTAAGTTTGGCAACATCCTGAATATAAATTGAGTTGCTTTATTTGCATTTTCTTTTTGAGGAGGATGAGTGGTGATGAATTTTGCTACATTTGGGGCACAGGAGACTGATGTCAGACAGGCACAAAATAGCAATGCTGACCTTTTCTCTATGGACCCCTCTTACTTCAACAAAACAGGAAATGCCAAGGGATGTACCAGCTTAGGAGGTGCTCCTTTGCCATCCTGCCTGGACTCCTAGGTATGAAGGCTGTTATTGTTATTATTTTATGGGGAAGGAATTTTGTCATGTGGTTAAAACAAGAAGCCATCTGAATCTTGTTCCTTGATTTGCCACAATTTGCTTGATTTTGCTTAAATTTCTCTGTGCCTTAGTTTCAGGGTACAAAACGGGGAGAACATTTCTTCCCTTTTCTATGGGTCTCCTGGGATGCTTATCTAATTGCTCTTTGCAAAGCTGTTGGAAACCTGAATATTAAAAGTGCAAAGGATTAAAAATCTTTAATATTAGGTAATGCTGTCCTTGCCCCACATAACAATTTAACTTTGGAAAGTCAAGTCTCCATAAAAGAGAAACCCTCCTTTGTAGTTAGTAGGGATGGATTATGATCATTCTAGGACTCTAGCTATGTTTGTTGGCATAAACTTAGAGAAGTTTCAAACAGCCAAAGTAAAAATAAATCTTATTATTGTACATTTATACTAAGCAGGGTTCACAGTTTCCTCTTTATTTTCTTTAGATTGCTATTTTGATTTTTCCCCTGAAAAACAAATACTGGAATATAATGTTATTTTAACTTTGAAATTTATGGTCTTCCTGACAACAGGTAGTCACAGTTGCATTCTTGCAAAAGAAAACAAAATTAAAAATATAGACACAGGAAATAAAATTAATTTTAAAATATATGAAAACATTTATTCTGTGCATCAGCCCAAGTGAACAGACAAGTCTCTGACTGATACCCACCACAGACTGCAGTTTCTTGAATTGATTGATTAATAGGACAGAAATGAGGAGGTGTGAATTTATTTTGGACTTCAACGGGGTTGAAAAAGGTTTGGCACAGTTCAGCTGGGCTTAATCTGCATTTTAAAGTCTATGAACAGTGACCACCTACTGGCACCCTTCAATGTGTTAGGTCCCATAGAAAGGAAACATTTTGCACTAGACTTCATTTCAGCTAATGTTCCTGGATTCATAAAGGTACTAAAAAGGCAACAGCAATCCAATTTCAAACTAACAAAATACCCCTTTTCCCCTAGCGGGATTGAGACTCAACAGAAGAGTCAAGGAAGGAGAAGGAGGGTAGGTGGGATCGGAGGAACAATTTCTCATTGTTTGGAGGTAGATTGTTCATGAGGGCGATGTCACCCTTAAAATAAAATTAAATTCCTTTGGGGTGTTTTCACCATTAAGCATCAAGATTTTCATTTAACTGCATGAAAGGTAGTAAAGAAGTAATAAATAACAGTTCAAATGGGAAAAAGCTGCGGAGGAGAAAAAAAAGTGCTGAAATGCTGAGAATTTTATCTGAGCTAAAAAAAATGGAAGCAGAAAGATCTCGCTGTATTCTGCAGCAAGGATAATTAAAAACAAAGCCGTCTTTTAAGACAGAGCAAACATTCCCCACCATCTCCTTTTTCTGGCAAAGCCAGGAAACACTCTCTGAAGTAAAATAACCATAACAAGAAAAGACATCTTCTTGAAGAAATTTTGACTCATAGTTTACTGCTTTATAAGCAGTTCAATAGAAAGATGTTCCACGCCAAGGCAATAAGTCAAGAATCCACATTTTTAATGCTAGTTTAGTCTTCTATGTGATTATTTTTACAACATCTGCAATTAAAGACAGATTTTTGAGCTCCCTGATTGTGACCGGATAGCAAAGGGTTTGATGTGCATACACACACACACAGAGGGAAGGAAAACGCCACCTCTCCCTGTAATGGTCTTCATTAAAAACAGCTTTGCCCAGCTTCTGTTTTATTTCATTTTGATGATTGAAATTTTCCTCACCTAGTAGTAGGTGGTGTTTTTTAGTTCCTTACACTTCACTGGTCCAAAGGAAAAATCTGATAGTCCAAACTCCAGCATTTTCAGTCATTAAGTCAGAAAGGGGTTGTCATGTTTTCAGAGGAAGGATGGGGCTGGGATGGAAGGGAGAAAGGGAAAACTCAGCTTAGAAATCACTGTTCAAACCCCAGGCCATTAACACTCACACAGTCGTTGGGGGAGTTTAATGCAGCTCCCAGTAGCACGACAGACTTGGGGTGGTAAAACCAGTCACCCCTTTGCACCTTATTGCACCTGCTGGGGAATAAATGGCTCAAGGCACAAGTTCGCCTTTCAGGCTCACTTAGCTACCTGCAGGCCTTTTTTTACAGTGATCTACGACCTTTGTCTGTGTATTTTTCTTAACTCTCCAGCATGATTTTAAAATAAAAGTAAGTCACTGACCATGTGCCCTTCATTACTTCGGCACTTGAGTTACCAGGAGTTGTATCTGCCTTTGCAAACAAAAATTGCCCTTGCACAAGAAAAACCGCAGAAAAAAATCTAGGAATTATTTTGTCAATTCACTATAGTATTTTTATAGGCATTGACTCTGTTCCAGGTAAAATATGACCTTACAAGGAATTATCATTACTATTAAACTACTCTCCAGGTTGAATTTTCTGTGAATCCGTCTCTTTCAAGGGAGACTCTGGAGATAAATTTGTTTCCCTATGATCTAAAAGAGAGGGACCCATAAAAATCATATAGCATTGAAGGTGAATGTTCTTTCTTTCATTTCCCTTTCTGGACAAATCTGACTCTATTCAAGGGATGTGTTTATCCCAATGCTGAACTGGCATGGACAGGAGCCTAGCTTCAATCCTCTTGGAAACATCCATGGCATTTCAAGGGGATTCAAGGTTGGCAAGAATATGGGGGAACATTTGGGGCTACCGTCCTGTACACTTGTGTGTCAGGTGGGACTTAAGATTTTGGGGCTGTGCTGGGTTAGGTGGGGTGGGCACAGGCAGAAAACCTCCAATTTTGGGCCCCAACATCCCCTGATGCCACCAAAGAAGAGCTTATCAGGGCATTGAATTTTTATCAGCTGTCTCAGGATCCCCCCGTGCCTTTAACTTGCTGGGGTGGCCCAAACCTCAGTGTTCAACAGTTTAGGGTTTTTTAAAAAAAAATAAACCTGAAACACCAGTTTTGCCCTTGTTCCTTCGATACCAAAGCCTCGGAGTGGTGGGCAGCATGAAGCAGGAATGACACACTGCCCAACCCTTCTTCCTTGGGATGGGTTTGGTTTTATAACTTGCTAAACCATGTCCCGGCAGGGAGGTGGGAGGCTCCACACCGAAGCCATGAGCGTTTGTGTGTGTGTGTGTCCATGCACGTAGGCTGGGAAATGCTGGAGCTCGTAGGGCTCTACAGGACTCTTTGGAGGGAAATACAGACCTGGAGACAAAAAAGAAGGTAGCATTCATGCCCAAGCACACAGTGGGGTAAACATATTTTGTAAATGGAAGTTTGTTATTCACATTGTACGACGGGAGTTGCTGTTTACCCACTGCCGGTCGGATGCCGACGTTGCCAGAGGCTGAACGATTCAGCGGCAATCGCTTATAAATAGTACTGACCAGAAACAGGAACAGTGAAGAGTTTTCATTAAAAAAAAAAAAAAAAAAAGCCTTGAATATTTTTCATTTTATTTTAAGGGAAGAGTTAAAGCTTTACATGCTTTTATTGATTTTTCCCTTTTTTCTCTCTCCTTTCTACTTTCTTGTATCCCTCTTCTCTATTTTGTTATGTTCTGGTTTTTAATTTAAATTTTTTATTTTTAATATTATTTTACTTTATTTTACTTTATTTTATGTTTTATTTTACTTTGTTTCACCACTGCAAAAAGTAACAAGGACAGGAGAAAATAGAAGAAAAAAAAGAAATAATGAAATGCAGGAAAATCTTAGCATTTGGGCATATGTTGAAACCCCAAATTCCCATTTTTTAATTAAAACAGGTTTTAAATGAAAGCTCCCATTTTGTCAGAGAAAAATTCTTGTTATTAAAAAAAATGCTTTGAGAATCCCTGATAATAATAATTTATCAGTGTTTAGGGCCCACTGATAGATACAAAATCTAATGCCCCTTTGCCCTGGGGAGATGGAGGAGCTCAGGAAAGCTAAAACTTACCAGAAAAAAGGTAGGATAATCCCTCCATGCCGTGAACCTTTTCTGAGCACCTCCCTTAAATTCCCCTCTCTGCAGGTTAGCCCTGGGTACTATTAAGAGAAAGAAAGAGGGCAAACATGTCAGGAGTCTGGGTTTTGCTCTTCAGCCAATGTGCATGACACAGCAGCCGTGCCCAGTGATAACAGTTAGCATCCTCCTGCCGAACGCAGTCAAATCTCTCCGTCGTGTAGTTCCAAGCTGAAATTAAATACTGCAAATTCCAGGTCAGGCACTCACTCTTTTTGAAAGCTAAAGTGATCGTTTCCCTGTGCCCAGTTTTGATTTCCTGAGCATAAAAGTAATGTGTGTTCTCCAAAACGTTGGCCCACACAAGCTGGGCACGTACCCACAGGTTTTGAAGGTTTCTTTTATGAATCTTGCGGAGAAGTGTGGCTTCAGAAACCAGACAAAAGTCTGCCCTAAGTCAATGGGAGCTTTGCTTGTGCAAGAACTGCAGGACTAAAGTACATAACAGCTAGGTGATCTTTCCTTTTGCTGTTTACAGAACAATAATCCATAGCATTTTACAAAAACTATGGGTTTTACTTGCAAGATAATAGGTGACTCACCAGTCTCTCAGAAGGAAAGGGAAAAAAAAATACAATGGGTGCAGGGCATGGGAAATAAAAGAAGGAAATCAGAGATCATATACTTAATTTTGAGAATGAGCAGTGGAGGAATGAACACTCTTATTATGGCTCCTTCCCTGCACATCCTCAGCCCTTGGTTCTGCGAAAGGGCCCCCTCCCTCCCAGTGCATAGCCTTTTCTTTCTAATTTGGCACAAAGTACAAGGAGTGAAAGGTAATTTTTTTTCCTGAATGAACAGAGTTGATTCCTGTTCCACAAGGTGGCAACATCGCTTCAGAGCTTGCAGCATCCTGCAAGGCGCAGAGACACTTAGAAACTTCATATCTTTTAAGCAATTTCAAACACATTCTCTCAGATGGTTTAAAATGAAGGGGGGGAAAAGCCATTGTTCTCATTTTCACCGCTGTTATGTTTTCTAAACATGATTTAAAATTATATATACCACCTTTTGTCCATTTTACTGTGCATACTACCTGTACAATCCCATTCGCTGCAGCTCTTTCTGTACAGCTCAGCACAGGGGAAAGTTGATTTAATAGCCAACAGTTTTTCACTGAGTGGATGCTCACAACTGAAATCAGAGTGGCCAAAATAAGAAATGGAACCAAAGCCGAGCCTTGACCTTCAGGGTTGATCAGAAACCAAATTTTTATTTAGCATTTTTAATCAGAGCTTAATTTTACTTTCAAGTAACTTTTTAGAAGCCAAACTCTCTGCCTCCCGGACTGTCCTTTCATATGTTTGTTCCCTATGTTGCTAACTCCTACTTCTTTCCCTAAACAATTATGCAGTCATTCTGCTCTCTTAAACAACACCTCTGCTTTTCACTAATGGCTGCATGGCTATTTCTTCCATGGAAGTTGAAAGGAAATGAAAGAACTCCATCTTCCTGAAAATCTTAACTCTGCTTGGCCTGCACGGTAATAAGGACATAAAAGTATGACAGATATTAAAAATAAACCACTTCAGAAAAGAATACAGATGTTGTGAAGTTAATGGCAAGTGCAAAGCCCTTCATTTCCCACTCTGGATCATGCGGGCTCTGATATTGTAAAGGGTGTGAATGATTTGGTATGTGTACCTAGCATCTTCTTAGTCCCCCTAGGTCAGAAGGGAAATGCTTTGTGGCCATACTGGGCAACATCAGTGGGCAAAGAGCAGGAGAATCAGTTCAGGGATCCTACCAGCATGAAAGACTTCACCATGTTGTATCTAATTGAACTGTGAATCCAAGTGATGCTCCTATAACATTACAGCAATGCACACCACCTACTTCAGCAGCAGCCTTGTCTTCTATGAGCTCTTTGATCTCATCAGGTATGTCTGCATTAAAGCAGCCCAAGGAATGTTCAAAGGCCATGTTACCCTGCTGTGGATACTCCATTCCTGCAGGGCTTCTTCATGGCCAGCTTTGGGATATCTATAGAGCCAAATGAATGTGCAGCTTTGTGCAAGCTGCATTTCTCCCTGCTGCCTTTGCAATGATGGTATCAGGCAGACCTACAAACAGTTTTCCCCCAAAATGACACAATGTCCTCTGCTACAAAGGCAAATGGGATCAATGTGCAAGCAAAAATCAAGTTGCTTTCAGGCTGCCCATGAGTGCAACGTTGTGCGTGGTACTGGCTCTCCAGAGCAATGTGTCAAGTGTATGCATAATGCAGTCGGAGATGAGTTTTATTATGGATACAGGCATCATGTCTGGGAACAACCCTTCCAAAGTACACAGCCAGGCATGTTTCAAAGGTCTGTTGGCAATATCAAGCCTGGTGTTGGTGAAATGTTTCTACTTCTATGTAGGTCAGTGCTGGCTTGGGCATTCTCTGCCGATACACTCCCAAGATAAGAGCTGAGTGCAGACAGTGTCTTTCATTAACCCCTCTACAATCACCAAATCTCCTGCTGCTCAGAAATGAACCGGGAGGGGGGGCTTTCCATTGGCTTTGTCTGTCTCTGCCCAAGCCAAGTTTTTCCAGTGCTCCATGGGTAATATCCATATGTTTGTTTTCAAACAGGCTGTGGGGCCCAGAGATGCCCTGATAATGGACACTCAGTTGACTTGTGTACAAATGAATAACTAGAGAGGGCGACTCAGCTCAGCTCTTTTACAGCCTTAACTTTTCTGAGGAAACCTTGGGCATTGCTCTTGGTTAACAGCAGAGATTCAAGCTAGGAGCGGCAAATACAAAGCTGCTCCCATGTTAGCAGCTGAGCAGGCTTTAACTTTCCCTTTCTTCCCCCTCCTCCCCCCTATTTTTTCCATTGTAACTCAGAGTGCATTTTTGCAAGATATCCCTGAAATTACTATTACTACATTGCAATATTAGATCAATGCAGTGGTAACACACTCCAGATTGTTATGGCATTCGCATCTTGATGCCTTCCATACTGTCTTGTGGAATCTAGCCTAATACCATGATTAAAATGCCTTTTCCATTTCTCTAAAGCACACTGCCTGCTGCCATTACATAAACGTCTGCCTATCTAGGGTTTTATACTGGCACCCATCACCGGGGCATTTGAGAGTCTAATGAAAAGGACCTCCGCTCATTAAAGGCAGATGAAGGTTCTTGCCAAAGCCTGGGATTAAATTAGAGTCCGTTAGGTTTCTCTTCTCACTGACATCATTATGAATCATGAAAAACACTCCATTCAAGCGAGTTGCGTTACAGCAGTGTAAAGCCAGCGTGAGTTCAGAATCAAGCCCTTTCATTTTAACACCAGCCTACCTCCGTTTTCTCTGGCAGCTTTTTCCCACTCTGCAACTCAACCGCTGAAAATAGCAGCCCTCAGTGTAATATACCTCCTTCTCATGGGCAAGCATTAAGCTTCAGAGGGAGGAACCTTTCAGAAGTCACCCTCAGGTGGGATGAGAGAGGTAAAAAAAATATGAAAAGGAAGAAAAAAAAAGAAAAGGAGGCAGTTGAGCTCCCACAGACCCTATGTCACAGTCTTTGAAATTGCCAGAAAGTACCGTGGTTGCTGTGAAAAAGAAGAGTAGGGCTTCAGATATTGTGCGACCTTGGGGGGACTGCAGAATGAGAAGCAGCAGCCCATCTCTTGTTGAGAGCTGCAGCCTGAATCCTGCCCTCCTTCGCACCACTCTGAGGACTCAGAAAAGCAAGGCAGACGCACAGGGAGAGGTACCATCCACACCACCAGATTTTCCAAGACTCCTCTCCAAAGGGCTGTACTCACAGTCAGCTCGCAGTTGTCATCCTTGCCCCATCGTGAAGGCAGACGTGAGCAGCTAGCAGAGGAGCCTTGATTTCCCAGTGTCTCCAGGGCTAAGAATAATCTTGCCATGAGATTAAATGCCCAGTGGGAGCCGTGCCTCAGTAGTCCAGGCATGGCATGGACAGACTTGAAACGGGAGTCTGACACTATCTTGCTGAAGAAGCTGAGTGGTTCCCACCACATGGAAAACCAAGGATGGGAGAAGGAAACCCTTAATGACAGCCCAACAGGTCTTAAATCTATTTCCCACAAATGGGAAGCTACTGGCCTCAGTGGGATCCCACAACACAGTTGACATTTAACTGTGATGTCTATGTTGGAGGTATAATCCCAAGGTTTCCTGCATCATCAGTGAAGAAAAATAAATACTTTCAAGGGGCAATTTGGGTCTTAGGTGAGAAAAATGGGCTGTTCCAGAGGGACGGCAAGAATCTTGGCCAAGGAGAACAAGCCACTTGGGGAACCAAACTGAATTTTAAAGAGGTGCCCATTAAAATACATCTGTGTTTGTCCACAGATGTTGAAAAAACCCTTCCAAAGGGTCATACTATCATTCCACACAACAGCACAACAGCAACTGTACCATTTTCTCTTTAAAGCTGAAAAAAACCACCTGAATTCAGGATTCCCTCTAGGAAGTCTCCTGTCTGCTTTTCTGGCATTATTAAACCTAGTCAGATCTTTTCTTTAGTAAGGGCAAATTTCTGGGAGGATTTTTAATTTGAGGGATATTCGTACATCTGCTACTTACAGCAGCAGTGCCGGCTCATGAAAACTTGAATTGCTGATTAACTGCAACGTGGTTTTCCAAGAGGCGGTTTGTGCTAGGGTATTTGGCAGTATTCTCCAAGTGTAACGAAATGGAATAGGGCACTCCCCTGCTTTAAATGTCTGTGAACCCTGGAGTGGCACAGAATATGTTTAATTTGTTTTAGAACAAACTGAAGCACAAGGGCTTACTTGTGCATCAATGTTACTCCCAGGCTGGGCACTGGTGATGAGCTCTGTTCTGTGTGTCAGCATCCCTGTGATATGGATGTTAGTACCAATCTCTCTTGTAGAGCCACATGAAAAGCCATGAGATCCAATGTGAAAAACAGGGGGAAAAAATCATTGCAATGATTATAATTATTTATTTCTATTAGCTATAGAGGAAAACTAATACATCTGCATAAAATGAACTGATTTCATGAAATATATCTGTGAAGTCTTGTGAGACAAGCAATGCTATGTCTCTTTTTTTGATAAACAAAATAGTTTTTTAAATTAGTTAGGAGACTTAATAAAGTGCTCTTATAACCACAGTAATAATATCAATGTTAGTAATAATAATATCAATTTTAATAACAATATAAATTATTATTATCATCATAATCATAATCATCATCATTATATAATTGCACCTGACATTAGGAAAACAACCACCCAAATTGGCAGCAAATTCTTCTCACTGACAACCTGCGAGGAAAGCTGCTGGCTAAAGTCTTAGTGGAATTAAATCCTGGTGCTACCTTGAGTCACTATGGGATGTCAACATCTTGTCGGTAGTAACTAAGCGTGTAAAAGAGAGAAGCTATTTTTGGCATCACCCACACGCAAGCTGCATGGAAGCACCTGGACATACCAGTAAGTCAAGGGCAGTGCAAGCCTGAGATACATTGTAAATTCATTAGGCAAAGGAGGAAACTGAGGCAGAGATGAGTTATGCATCATAATCACACTGCAAATCCACAGTGCTCAGACCTGCATGTTCTCCAATACCAGCCCTTGCAACACAAGCATCACTCCTCATGCACAGCAGTATTTCCAAGTAAAAGCAAGAGATCAAAAGCAAAAGACAGCCTTTCAGATATTCCACTTCATCTGTAAAGGCAAATGTAGGAAGATTGAAATGATTATTTTTTTTTCTTCTTGCCCATTCGATTAACATATGTTTGTCTGTGTTTCGGTATTTTACCACATATTTATATGAGATCCCTCTGCCTGTTTTTTTCTTGGCCTCTCACAGGCTTTCACTCATGCTAGACAACTCTGAGAAACTTGCCCACAGTACACCATCCTTGTCCCCACAACCCTGAACCAGTTCCTACACCTCAGTTGGGTAGCATCCAAATGTTGTCTCCAAGAGGAGCAGATGCTCCTACTTCAAGCAACCCCCAGATAATCCCCAATCCACTTGATGAGTTCAGGAGTGCTAGAAAGCATGTACCACTCAGATCAAAAGTGAACCCAATTACAACCATGCCACTGCCTTTTTTTCCCCTTTGGGAAGGTGGAGTGAGTCACAACAGATGATGTTTGGTTCTTCTGGTTAGCTCTCAGGATTGTGGTTTCCAGTGATAAATTCAGCCCCTGGGCAATTTACTGAAGAATTACATAGTGTGGTATAGGCGTCCTTCCACCAGTATTCAAGACCCAGGATCTGATGAGGTTCAGTGCAGAGAATTCAGATTTGGTTTCTTTTTAATAACACTTACTGAACGTGAACAGCTTTAATAATCCCCAGCAGTTATTAAAAGCTTTTCATCTTCAAAGTGCTCTACATATGCTAATTAATGCTCACAACCATCCTGTGATGGTATTATTATCCCCATGTGGCAGCAAGGGAAATGGAAGCAATGAGGTTAAGTAATTTGCCTGAGGTCAGAGGGAGCTGATGACGAAGCCGCAAGCAGAACACCTCATCCTCTGCTCCACCACACATCTTCCTCATGCAGCACTGTCATCTGGTGCCCAAAGCCCTGGTTCTGTTTTGTCTTATGTGAGCATGGGACAGGTACCAAGAAAGGGGTGAAAAATCACATTTTGCCTTGCATCCCCACAAGCTCTGGCTATACCACCAAGCCTACATGTGTGCCAGCCTATATGCCATATTACTGCTGCACAAAAAACAGCATAGACCAGTTTTCAGGATAAAATTCCTGCTGCAGCTCCATATGCCAGCACAACTACAAGCACAAGTCCTCCCTTCATGTCCTCCAGTCCTAGCAGCCACAGCCTCAGGCATCCCACAGCTCAACCCACCAGCAAATAACCGAAGGCCTCATCTTTCTAACCTCTCTATGGACATTTTGATTACATCAGTTCTAGTAACTAAACAGTGTTAGGGTGCATTTCCCCACATTGAGACCAACTGGGACAGTGTGGTCATACCTTTGCTCCAAGTCTCAACTCCCTAAGTCTCCCAAACAGGGTGGCCATACCCAGAATGTCTATGGGGAGCAGTCCCTGGCCTGGTTAACTCCCTGACCATGGCTGGAAATTGCTAACAGCACTTTTGGTCTGGGCCAAGAGTTTGCCAGGGACAATTCCAACAATGTCATGGCGCAAACAGTGCAGTGCTCAGGCCAAGGCTTGATACCATTTGGTTTTTCTAATCCAGGTTTAGCCCCTGTGGACAAATTACAGCTGGAGCCAGCAATGTGGATACCTTGTCCTCAAGAGTTTTCAAAGACAAGTATCACTGTGTCTCAACTGACACCATACAGGAAAAAAAGAAGATTGAGAGTCATGACTTACTCAGGATCATGCAATATGTCAATGCCACAAACATAAGCATCACTCTGGTCCTCTGCCTCAAAAGTCAATACCTTATTATTTGGTCAGCTTTGCCTTTCCATAATGCAGATGCCTGACCGTTAACCCAAGCACACTGGCTTGTTTCACAGCCAGCCCCTTCACGTTGGGTTCTGCTGCCAAGGTTTCACTTTTAGCCCACTTTTAGCCCATGATTAGGAGCTGATGAACTTCTCCTTCTATTCTCCATCAATTCAAATAAACACTGAGCTGTGTTTTATTTTTAAAATAAACAAAGACAGGCTGGACTGAAACCATGCTAGGAATGGCCCTAATTCTGTTCTTGGCTGATCTGCCACTCGTAGAAGGTTGTACTACGCTTATAGGGAGAAATGACTTATTACTATTAGAATAATAAACTCCTTCCTTTTATGCTCCAAATCAAACTGCAATCTGGTTTGTGCAGAACACATTTCCCACTCCTCCTCCTCATTCTCTTCTTCCTCTACCATGGGCTTCAAACACAGAATCCAGATGCAAGCTATTTTTCCCCCAGCTGAAGGATCTGACTTTTTGGCAAGCTGTGCAAGCTGTTGTGTGGGTGGTTTAAAACTTCCCTCTGGGCCTGTCATGTGGTTAGGGCTGTCTGGGTTGTTCTGAACTTCTGGACACCATTTTCCTTTGACTCACCTTTTATTCCAGTGGAAGCTGGGACCAAGTGTGCCTAGCAAACGAGGCTATGCAGAATTGTGCTTTGGAGCCAGGACTTTGACGCTTTTTTTCACTCATGTTACGTCCTTTGGCTGGGTTCACTAGACAACACTGTCAGAAGGCAATCCCTGCAAATAACTGTCTCTCTGACTTTGCTTTGAGCCACTTCCTACTCATTTTCTGAGCAGCTATTCCATGAAAATCCATGCTTTGTCATGTGTTACTAGTTAAGACAGCAGCAAAGTCTATTCTGAGTCTATCAGGAAGGCCTGATCCCAGCCGTCAGGGTTGCAGCACTGCCTTTCCTCTGCTGCCAGGCTGCCTTTCTTTAGATGAAGTGCAAACAGTGTTTTGCTTCTGCATCTTGAAACATATGGAGATATGGCTCCAGTGTCTCCAGATCACCATGAGTCAGACAAGCATGCCCTTTTCCTTTTTTCTAATATAAATGAGAATAGTGTTTTGCATCTTCCTGGTTAAGAGGAGATACAGCTCTGGTAAAGCAGCCACATCTGCCTGAGTCTGCAAGCAGTGTGCTCCAAGTTGAGCTAACCACCCCATTCATCTCATCTGGACCCCATTTAACCTTGGCAAGCCAGAACACTGGGTAGGTCCCCATCAATATCATTTCATCAAAGACCTCTGAGTGCATATCGTGTGTATGAATTCCTTAGCTGCTCTCTTCCCTATCACAGTGTTACAAAGACAGGCTCTACAAAACAATCTCTCTGCACTCAGGGTCATCTCCTCTTTAAGTCCAACTGCTACTGAAAGTGGGAGAGGTTATTTCTGCATGTGTAACCTTTGCTATTTCCCAAAGAAGAGCCACTGGATAACCCAGGAGTGCAATAATAAGATGAACGGCACTGCCCAGGGAGGGTGCCCTGCACCCTGCGACAGGAATGGGAATTGTGATCCAATGCAGAGTTGCAAGTGCTGATATGTTTGCTATATATAATGGATCAGTGACTCAGCAGTGAGAGTATTACAGGCAGATGAAAGTAGGCATAGATTGTATTTCATGAAATACCTCTTCCCTGCGATGTCCCACCCCTAGACCCTCACAAACCTCTTCAGAAGTAAGCTTAGGTTCTTTTGATGGCACTTCAAGCCCTCAATTGGTTTTGGTCCAAAATGATCAGAGCTGGTCCTTGTGGTGCTTCCTATAGGGAAAAGACTTGGTTTAAAACCTCAAAACCAGAACCACAAGTGTTATGTACCACCAAGGGAGCAATATCTACCTGAGTCTGCAAGCAGCATGTTTGGATAGGGTGTCCAATCCACACATTTGAAATTCATTAAGTATAATCTTGCCTGGCAGCCTCACAAAAGAGCTAAGAGAGACATCATAAATATGACAATAGTAAAATGTTTAATTCCTTGAAATGGATTAGTCTCTTCATATGGAGACAGCTAATTTTCTGAGATAGGCTGACAACATGCACTACAGAAATGAAAGAATCAAATTTACCAGATCACACGATCTTTATAACATGAAGAAACATTGTAAATACTGGCAAACAGACCATGACAAGTTAATCCTGCAACATGCAAGAGCAGGAAAAGTTGTTATGCTTTGGGGTATCTCAGAAATCACAGAGGTCAATTCAGGACATGAAATACAGAAATGAGGAGCTTTGACTCAAGTCATATTCAAGTGAAGTAGATAACTAACCTCAAATCTTTGCCCAGGGCTACTTAACCTGTGCCAAGACCATTTTTTAGAGCTCTGAAAATGCTTTTATTAACTACCTCTGGTCTTCAGAAAATACACTGCTGTCTACTCTGCCTATCCATGAGCTTTGGGCTTCCAGGAAGATGGTTCTTCCCCGAGTATTTTTATGCAGTTCAGAAGCAAGGTGGGCTTCCAAGGGGATTTTTATTTCACTAAAGAGGCTTGCATGGTTTGGAGAACATTCAAACACACACCTGCATGTTAGGATTAAACTGTTCGGTGTCCAGTGCTTTTCTCCACTGACTGCACAGCTTTCATGTAAAAGCCCAGGCCAAAGTTTTCAGGAATAGGTTGCTCAACAGGGAGCCTGGGTTTGGAGACCACTAAGCACACAGCCGTTCCCTTCATATCAGCATGACCCAGTAGATTGTGAATGCTTATTTCAATGCCTTGTTTTGGACTTAGAAGCTTAACTGGAGGCATTCAGGTTTGAAATCTGGCCTCAGCTCCCTCAGTACTTCCATTTCATCACCTATAAAATGGAGGATACCATTTCCCTACAGGTGTTTTATAAGGCTTAACTCATTCATGCGTGCAAAGTGTTGAGATACTTGAATGAGCAGCACCGTACCAGAACAATGTCTTATTTTGTGAACGTAACCTCCAAAACTTTTCACACCCTCTTAGGCCTTCCAATACTTCCTGCTTCCCGCCAGGCTGGGACAACTCCTTTCAGGACACTTTTGTACCTTATCCTGGCTGTGGAAACAGCAGGTGGTGAAAGGAACAAAAATGAATAGAGGTGGGAGGAAAAGTTATCCAAATATATTGGAACCTCAGAAAAAGTTTCAGCCAGGGGTAGAGCAAGATTGCACAGGGTTTTTCTTTTTTTTTCCCACCTCAAAGCTGTTTACCAGTTCCCACTGACAGCAGTGTCATCCTCTTCCCTGTTGACCGCGCCGCTTTACGACATGCCTCGGAGTGAGGTGTGCTGCAGCAATAGTCATCGGGGACTGTCACCACATCTCAGAGCATGGGGGAAGAGAGGCTGCAGAGCTGCTGAGATGATTTTGTGCCTCTGCTCCCTCCCGGAGGCACTGCGGGGAAGAGGGAGGTAGCGGCTGAGGCCCTACTGCTGCAAGTCTCTCTGGCTGTTTTAAAGCTGTGTTAGCTGGTGGAGGGCTAAAGCAGCCAAAGGACAGATGGGGAATTTGAGAGGCACAAATATGGTTTCAATCTGGTTTGCCCTTTTTGCTTGTCTTGCACAGAATGCTTCTGGGGCACAAGAGCAGCATCCCCCTAATGCCTCCCCTTGCCCAGACAACTTCTGCTCCTTCTTCCCCCTCAAACAATGTACGAGCAAGTCCTGAGCGGGAGACAGTGAGTGAATATAAGTACTTTCCCTCACCCCCCTTCCCAGCCCTGACATAATAACAAACAGCTCTCCAAAAAGCACTTAAATTTACGAACAGTTTATAAATTCACAGACGTTGATTTATAGATGTTGGCTTGACCCAATATTAGACACTTTGGTTTCTTTTCTGTTTTCAAAGTGCTGCTGTTATGGCTTGGGTTCTGAGTGCTGTCACACACCAAAAAAAAGCCTCTAGGTCCTCCCCGTGGGCTTCACTTCGCCCACAAGGACGGGCTGGGGCTCAGGCTGGGCTCCCGCTCTCTTCGAGGGGCTCTTCCCCTTCCTCGGCAGGACGGTTTCCAGCTGGTTAGGAAGCCGTGATGACAGGCTTTCTAGGCAGCTTCATTTTGGCTTCCTTGTCTGCAGGAATGGTGCGTGAGGAGGAGCCCATGCCTGTGTGTGTGGTATTCCCTGCCTACAACCCCCCAGTAGGAGCACTGACTTAACCAGAAAAAAAAAACCTAAACAAAAAAAAAAAAAAAAAAAAAAAACAACAACAAACAAAAAACACCAAAACCAAACCCTGCCTGGAGCCAGTGTTAATTGGCTAAAAGAAATAAAAATAAGCAAATTTGAACTCGAGGAATGTCAAAATTCCACGCTGAAAAAATGTGAAGCTGATGTGTCCAGGCTTGTCATCCTATGGCCACGCAGCATGAACAGAAAACCTCACAAGCAGACCATGCCAGCAGATGAGACGAGGGTTAGGGATAACTGCTTTCCACTCCGTGGAACTTCCCGGTCATGTCTGGCTTGGAAACCCAAAATTCATGGTGACATACAGAGCTGTAGGCTTTGATGGGATCCATAAAAGCCTGGCTGGGGGATCACAACATATTAAAGGGCAACTGCGACCAATTCCTCTTCACCCCCTCTACATACACACATGCACACAAATAAAAGATATGTTATCTTCCATTTGCTCTTATTTTTCTGCCTCTGGCCGAATCACCCAAGTGAAAAAAGAAGTGATAGTTCAGCTTGCATCCTGATCTCAGAGCTACTGAAGTAGTGGAGTGGATTGCCCTCTTCGGAGAGAAGGCACTGGGCTTGCAGGAAATCCTAATGCTGGATAAACAGTCTGTCAGAGTCAAGCAAAGGAATAGTGCACTATCTTTGGTCCCCCATATAAATAGACATTTGCTAAAACAATGTCACAGTGATGACCGGGTGTACAAGACATCAGCCCTTCATGCCTCGCGCTGCTGGTGAATCTCTTTTCTAAAGCTGCACCAGCAGCCAGCAGATGTGCAGAGTAATGGCACTAATAACTTTGCGGCCAGGTTTTGTAGGCTCTTGCCTGGAGTCTGCCATTTTATCCTGTTCCTCACGGTACCTCAAGCTGCTCACCTTGATAAGCATCCCCCCATTCACCCACCAACAGATGCATTGTCATCAAGAGGAAAATCTGGTGGAGTCACTTGGAGAGGTAGTGCTGTATCATTTCATAACTTTATCTTTGGGTATGGGGCCCATATTACTTTATTCTCATTTTTTTCTCATACAAATTTTCTACAAAAGACTTTAATAATAATTATTTTAAATGTGTAAAAGGCTGGGGTTTGCTATCAAAATAAATTTTGTCATCAAAATAAAATTAAGAAACCAGTATAAATTCTTCTTTGAGAAACGCACGTATTTTTTAGAAATGGAAAGAAAACAGTAACTCTTTTTTGTTTTGCTTGTAATGGAACAAAAGACCAGTTCTCACCAGGTCTTCTATATCTTCAGGACATTTTTTCCCTTGAGAAAAAAACTACTGGGGAAACTGAACATTTCAAAACACTTGATAAGCTGGTCCTGTACGGGCACAAGTTGTTTGCAGGCAATTCTGCCTCTCCATTGCTAATCCAGGCCTAGCCATGTTGTAAAGACAGTCTGCCACCATGCTGCGGTTTTGTAACCGTTAACAAACTAGTGAGTAGGCACTGGCCACCCAATGCATCTTAATTTGTGATTTAATACAGGATCTGAACTCCAGGCCACAGTTTCCTCAAGAATCATCAGGCTTGAAACTTTCATCTTCATGTGCTTTGCCAAACAGAATTTAAACTAAATATCATCCAACCCACCTCAGGAACAGGATGATGGATCTGTGGCCAAGGCAACGGACTGGGATCCAAGAGACCTGAAGGTTAAATCCAAAAGCACCAGCTCCTTCAGACTAAATTTTAGACCTGCTTGAGCCCTGAGGAAACCACCGATTGGGAAGTCCAGTCCTGCCTTAACATTTATTCTGTTTTGGGAAGATGGTGGACTCACTAACGGAGCAGCATCCAATTCAGCACTCTCTGGAGAGCCAGCGGACCCACAGCAAAGAGACACAGACACCGACAGGCAGGGGCAGAGAGCTCACCCCACACTTATTCAGGTGGTATGCACCCACGTGCCTTTGAGAAGGAAAAAATCCTTGTGAAAAAGTACACATAAAATAAATTGCAGCACCCCCTGTTCCTAATTGAAATAACTCAGCTCTTCTTTTTGTGTGTGCCTGTGTTTAAAGAGAAACCTGAAAGGCACAAGTTCACATTATGGACTAATAGCCTGGAAAATTTCAGTTTAAAAAACAAAGCTGGCTTTGAGTTACACAGGAGAGGCCTGAAAAAAGCATCTGAAACCACTAACTTCTATTTTTTCCTGCACTTTTTACAACTTAATATGGCTGAACAGATTTATTTTATTTTATTTTATTTTATTTTATTTTATTTTATTTTATTTTATTTTATTTTATTTTATTTTAAAAACTTGCTTTAAAAAAATAATCAACACAAAAATCCTCTCTCTGGCCTTCATGTGCCAAGTTTCAGCCCAGGGCAAATTTTTTACAGCTGAATTATACACCCTGAAAAATAAGGGGCTTATAATGACAACATTGAGAGTCCCCTAACTATAGCGGTATGAATGGGGAGGGAGGTATAATAAGAATGGTCCATAGTGTGTAGCAGCAGCAATAAGTGAAGGAGCCCTTACTCAGCATGAGGAATTCTATATATCTTGGAAGGCTTTCATGAACCTAAACATTATTGCTAAGAAAGGAATAAACAGTTTGAACTGCTGTTGCCATTCACGCAGCGCTCACACACTGAGGAATACACAGAGTTGTTCTCTCAAAGACGGAGTGAAATATTCCAGACATAACTCTTTCTTGCTTCGGGACTGGAGAGGATTTCGAGCTGCTGTTTGAAGGCAAGCTGGAGAAACACTCTTGCTCTGGAAGAACTTTTTTTTTAATTTTTTATAACAATGATGTTAATTGACTGCATGCCTACAGCTCTCGGAGCTGAGCTTGTGCTCACCAATGTGAGCGGCATCGGCTGAGGACACAAAGGATCATTATTGGCTGGGGGTGGTATCTGTAGGTGAAGTGAAACCAAAATAAGGAGGTTAGCAAAATGACTGTTTGCTCAGGTTGATTCACTCCTGAAGGTGGACCAAATCTGGCAGTCCAGAAAAGGTATGGAAACCAGTGCTATCTTTAAAAGTGCTACTTCCAAAATCAGATCATCCAGCAAGTTGGAGGCAGAAGTGGGTTTTAGGCAGACACAGGAACCAGGGTGCCTATACCATCAGAGCCTGGGCATCTCCTTGCAAACTGAGATCAAATGTCAAAATTTCCAGAGGGAGCAAATCCCTTCTCTGCACTGCCATTTTCCCTTCTCCCCTCTAAATACATCTGGTCAGTCAAAGCTTTGGGCTTCTGACATTCCATAAATCTTTCATTTTAATTTCAGCACATCTATGTATGAACAGGCACACATAATCACTCTTACAAAAAGCTACACATATCTATATATTACGCATCTCCCCATTGTATTTTTATTTTCTATTACTTCACATTTGCTATATGAAGAATCATGTCAACATTAATAACAGGAATTTGTCATCTTCTGAAAGGAAAATTCGGTTGAAAGAATTTCAACCAGCTCAGGGACCTTGGTCCTATTTGACCAAAGGACATGACCTTAGCACATGATTCTCATCTGAAAGTGGACATCTAAAACAGCTTGAAGGAATCGTGTCTTAAAAATGCACTTCCATTAGTACTGATTTCCCAAGACCCTATGCATCGCTAGCTCAGCTCTACACGTCTACTTTGTAACCACCTAACATTAAATAAGAAAATTTCCACTCCAAAATGCCTTACTATGGTGCCCATACCCCAACACTGTTGTCAGCTTCCCCCTCTCCCTAATTAAAAGCCACAATTATCAGTAATTGCTGGATCAAAGGACTGATCTGGATTTCACAATGTTTTTGTACCAGTACAATACAATTTCAGAGTTGTCAAAACTGTAATGTAGATTAAATTTGTGTCTGTTAGCACAGAAATTAAGATTACAAAAATTTTCAACCTCTCTACCATATTTCTTTCTGTATTAGTTAATGAACTGTTTCTTTTTTTTTTAATTACTTCTGCTCTAAATCAAGCCCATGAGCATAAATTGAACTTGCAAATAAGAATTTTAACAAAGTAGTTCATAGTCTTAAATTTACACTACTCAAGTAAACCCAGTCTTTAATCTCTGGAACCCATCTTGGACAAACGTTTCTAGAGTAAGTGTCAAGTTTCTGGCAGTAAATTTGGAATAATAAACAAAAACCTCAGGTGAAGAAACTTTCTAAGTCCCAAAACTGCATGAGTTACAAAGTTAATGTTATTAAAGAAGAATTCCTGAGCATGATATTTTTTCCATACCTGTGAAAGGACTAAAGTCTAATGAGTTTGCAAAAACTTTGGACATGGAAATCAGTAAAAATTACGCATGTGTATAATCCTAAAAGTTTGAACATGGAAATTAGTAAAAATGACATATATGAATAATGTTAAAAGTAATTTCCTTGAAAGAGCAGTGAAAGAGTAGTCAAGTATTTCATTCTTAATTTTGAGATTTAACAAGACACTGGAAACCTAAAAAACAACATATCTCTCTTGAAAGTTTTGGGTTTTCCTTCATGTCCTGTATCTCCCCACAAGACTGTTAAAAGAAAACAAGACTGGAAGGGGAAAAAAGGACTTCTTATGCACTGTCAAAGTGCTTTCCTTTTTATTTCATATAAGCAAGTACCTTCCTTTTTCATACAGCAACATGGAGAGGTATACTTCTGACATTATATTCCACTGTAAAGTTATTTTGCTATAAATTATTTTGTATTTATATCTCTGCAGTTACCAGAAGATATGTGGCTATGAAATTATGCTATAACTCTGAAAGCCTGATCTTGTAAAATTATGATGTATCACTGATCTTCAAAATACTGGGAACTTTCAGTGGTAGAAATTTTGGGTTGAAATTTATATTTTTCATTAAAAATATGGGGATTTCCCTTCTAAATGAAGTGGAGAGGGACATACCTGCTTTGACAAGATGTTCCAGGTTATATATAAAACAAAAACATTTTCAAAGCTTTTCAGTGAGGCCAGAATATTTTGCCTGAATGTCTGAAAAATCTTAGGAGATATTTTGGAGGGGAAGGAAACATTGTGAATGAAATCCTGAAAAATGCTTAGAAAGATGTGGTGAACAGTTCCCTGTCCATGTAAAGTCAAATCTTTTTGCGGAAGTTCAAGTGGAGCCCTCCACCGGCCATGGGGACAGTTGGGCTGCAAAGAGACTCCATGTCTGCAGGGCAAGGGCTGCCCAAAACCTCTCACGGCTTTCTCTAGATTACTTTGTATTGCAGTCTAGCAAGTCCCCACTGCAATAATTTCTTAAAGCTGGTGCCCAGGTCAAACTGCCCATCTTCCCCAGGCCTCCCTGTGTGACGGGTACCCTCTAGCCAGACTCCAGAAAGATAGCCAGCAGATCAAAGTCAGCTTTCATTCATCAATAGTAATGGGATGGAAAAGGGAGGTTAAATGTACGTAACTGAGTGTGTCAACAAGAAAATGTCATTTTGCTAAAAGTTGTCCATCACGCGTTTGTGTCACAAACACTGTCATTTTGGTTGTCCGCCTGGCCTTGCTTTTCACATGGTGCTGAACATCCAATCCCTAAAAATCAGGTCTTCTCCAAGCTGCCACAAGCTAAGCACCAAAAGGCACTGATCCTTTTTCACAGTCTTGGTCTCATTTTGTAGCAGTGCATGTCCACAGTAGCTCACAGGAGCTCCTCAGTTTTGTTCAGCTCCTTTTCTTTACATAGGGACTTTGACTAGTCTCCTTCCTCTCCTTCACAAGAAAACTGATTTTCCTAACGACACAGGCTAGACAGATGACAGATTGTCAGGACACACAGCACATGTTTGCTTTAAGTGAGTCTTTATTTGTTATTTTAAGGTTATTTCCAGATCCCTGACACTTGTTCCAAAAACTCAGGTAACCAAGACGGAGCTCAGAAACTGAAGTTATTCTTAGACTAATCAGCCAGTGATCTAAATCCACAACACTAATCTCATAATTTGGCATCACAAAGCTTAACCAGTCACATCTGGATAAGGCACTCCATGCTAACAGCCGTATTTAGCCCCGCTGTTTTCAACCTGTTTATTCTGGGAAGTAAAACACTCAGGCTGTTTTATTTTGAGCTCACATTAATGAGACCTGCTTGGGTGGAAAGAAGGAGAATAATGACAGACAATGAGATAGGGCTGGTCATAGCTGCCCTAAGAGCACACAGCTCCATTCCATTTTCCAGCTCTATATTATTTTGTAGGATTTTGCACACTTGAGACTACACTTGTCTCTTACAACTTCTTACACCCTGCAATGAGGTGTTAAAAGACACGACCAGTATCCAGCATCCTCTGTTGGGTTCTCAGGTTCAGCAGAGCTGTGCATGACAGTGTCACCAATGGGCTCCCATGGCAGAAGAAAGGAAGCTCCTTCCTTTTGATTGTGCACACCGAAGACCCTAAAAGAAATCCCTTTATAACACCCGCTTGTTCTTTCAACACATAATCTTGAGGGAAAACATTATTACTATTATTGTTACCATTACAGTAGAGCAAGAAGGCTGTGCCGAGACCAGGTCCCAGTTGTGCTAAGTGCTATGCAAACAAACACGTGGTGCGTTCATGCTCTAGGCAGCACAAGAGACAAAGGCAATATTATTAGCATGCCCATGAACTGAGGCACACTGAGATTATCCAACTTGCCCAAGGTCACGCAGGAAGTAAGTGGCAGAGCTGGAAATTGAACCCAGATTTCTTGAATTGCAGGCCAGGATTTTAACCACAAGGCCATCTTTCGTCTCTCTTTTTTTCCCCTCCGATCTTTCTATTTTAGCACACTTTTGAAAAAAATTACTCTTAAAAATCCATTCGGCAATACTTTAGGTATGCTGTGGCCTCCACAACTGTATTTAGCACAATTATAGGCTAAAAGGAACTCTTGCAAATTATGTGCAAATAGATACGTCTTCATGTAAATCCAAGTTCTTGGAACATAAATCTACAGCCAAAGAAATACAAAGGTTTAAGCCAGGGAGGAATTAAGCTCCAAATTTTTTCCTCTTCGAAGGTTGGTAACTGAGGTACAACACTCCCCAGCTAAAGCAAGGAGAATACAGACTAGATGCCTGGGGAATAGTTATGCCAGCTCTGATAAACCTACGATTTCACCTATAGAAATGTGAAGGCAACAGACACTTGGTCATTGTTTTAGAGGACTCTGTCACATATATGACTGTTTTTATATACATGCATATTTTCTAAACCAGTTGCTGTATCATAAGTGCAAGAACACTGAAATCCAGGCAACTTTCTGGTAGTGAACAGCCCCATGGCAGATACAGGAGCCTGAGCATAGGAGGGTAATCTGGTGTTTGGCTAGGGGTGTTGTACAAGTTTAACCATCTGGGGAGACTGTCGGTCTACTGAAATAAATGTGCAGGCAGAGCAAGAATTCTCTCTCCCAGGTGTGCCAAATGCCTGGTCGCTCCCAGACCAAAATATGACAGCTTCTTTGCTGCTGTAATCCCAGGCACAGACCAGAAGACAAGCTACCATGTTGCTCAGCACAAAAGCAGAGCCAGATTAATCTTATTCACCAGGATACACAAAGGTGATCTCTGAATCCCATGACAAGGATGTGATAGCTCACGTGAAACAAAAAAGAGCTGGGTTTCATGCTCCTGCTGCCAAGAGCAGAGTGCTCACTCTGAGTGCCACAGTCAATGCACAGTTGTGCCTTGGCTGCAGTCCTGCCTTGGATCTGCAGTTCTGGGTACCACACCAGTATTGTGTAGGCAGTTGTTTATAAGGTTAAATTTAAGCATAGAACCCTAATTTTTCTTAAGGAAAGTCTCACAGATTTTGTCATGAACTTGATCAAACAGATTTGGTTAAAATGATGTAACATCTCTTCTTCCCTACTCCAGAATTCAAAAGGGAATGGACTTCTTTCTATGGACATATTGTGCGATTCTACTTAATATGGTAAGAAGAATATGAATCCATACAACTTTTCTATAAGAATAAAAGCTAAGCAAACTGTTCTGGGATGTACAGTCTTTGGTTTATTACACAGCTAGAGACTCAAACAATAAATAGATCTGTTCTTTAGTTTGGAGTCTAACGGGCACTGCCTAGGCACATCTGTACTATTCAGCTTTTTTAATCTCTCAAATAGGACAGCCACATCCAAACTGCATATCAGGAACTCTGAAGTTGTTCAGACTTCAGGAGGTGTTAGGTATCACCTACAGGTGCCAGGGACTGCACCTAAGTCTCTGCACCTGAACCTCTGTCTTGGCACTGTTAGATTTACTAGCTAGAAAGGAAACTTCTCCAAGACTATATTTAAATTCAATGTCTTATATTAAAAATCCTTAAGCTCTGAGTGGAAAGGCTGGGACCCTTAGTCCAAATGCTGGCCCCTCTCAGTCTCCCAGAATGGTTTCATTCATTTGTCTCAGAGAGCTGGATATGGTTGTGGTGGTGCCAAGGGCAATTGGGCAGGAGGAAAACCGTGAGGTTCAATGGAGTATCTAGTAGGTAGAAGACAAAGATGGAGGAGTCAATAGCTCATCCCCTGCCCAGGGCACTTTTAATGCTAGACCTATACTTGAATGTACATATGCTTTTCTAGGGCATGTTGGAAACTAAATGAACAGAGGGTAAGTCTGATTGGGAGCTGAGGGGCAATTTTATTTCAGGATCACTTGTTGGGGCCAACACTGGTGGGAGTGCAGGATCAACACTGATATGTGCTTTGGAGTAGATACACAATTACCAGCTTTCCCAGTTACATAGCCAGTTCAACTGAGAGTCATGAACCATGTTATCGCTCTCTACAACTACCTGAAAGGAGGTTTTAGCGAGGTTGGTGTCGGTCTCTTTTCCCAAGTAGCAGGTGATAGGACGAGAGGAAATGGCCTCAAGTTGTGCCAGGGGAGGTTTAGATTGGATATTAGGAAAACTTTTTTCACTGAAAGGGTTGTCAGGCACTGGAACAGGCTGCCCAGGGAAGTGGTTTAGTCACCAGCCCTGCAGGTATTTAAAAGATGTGTAGATGTGGTGCTTAGGGACATGGTTTAGTGGTGGACTTGGCAGTGTTAGGTTGGACTCGATGATCTTAAAGGTCTTTCACAACCTAAATGATTCTATGATTCTGTGTTTCTGAAGGGAGAAGCACATGCTATTCTGTGCATGCTGCACGTGGCACCTGCAAAAGGGACCAAGTAAGAATTATCCAGTTCTCTTCATAATGGGCATCAGTCAGGAATGGCACCAGTGGCTTTCGTAGAGCAATCCAACCCTGTAATATAATAACCATTGGCAATACTTGGCCTCTGTGTGAACACAGGCAAATGCTGCCGAGCTTCATTTCAGACTAAGCCGGCAGCAAGCAGGAGCACCAGCAGTGCTGGCTCAGCACTTCCACCAGGACTGGCGCAACTCACTGTAACTCATTCCTTCTGGGCTCTTTTTTAAAGTGCCATCTGGGACTGTGCTGCTAAGCTGTCCTCTGAACAACAACAGTGTTAATAATAATAACAATATTCAGGTCTTACATAGCATTTTTCACCTTTAGATCTCAAAGTGATTTACTGTGGAAGGCTTTGGAGGGCTTTAAGAACAGATTATACAGACATCTGTCAGGAATAAGCCAGATTTCCTGACCCTGCCACAAAGCAGGGAAACAGTTCGATGTTCTTTCTAGCCCAGAATTTCTGTTATTACCCCCATTTTGTACAAAGAGGACTTTGACTCATGGAGTAGCAAGATGACCTCAGTGGATCACACAGCTACTGTTTTGAAGCCCCCATGGCAGCCCAAGACATTATAAATGATAAAAGAGTTGAAACTCTCCCCATCCTAACGCTGTGACCAGCAGTCATGGGTGGTCTCTGTGGAAAGGCACCAGTATACCTCTGATTGGGTAATAACAGAAAGTTACATGGATATAGTTTCCAATGGTAGGAAACCATATGTTGCACTGAAGCCTTGAAGGAGGCCATAAATCAATGGTAAAGAAAGGATTCATCCTTCAAGATGGGGATGAGTAGCCCTCCATCTCCCTCCGGTGACAAAGGGGAGCTGGAGCAAGTAACTAGGCTAGACACTTGACTTTTTGGTTGCTGATGTTAGATGAGAGACATTGCAGCCAGCCTGGCAACAGGCAGCAGGATATTCTCATGGTTCCTTGCAGAAAGAGAGCTCCCATGAGCACCCACACATCTCGAAGGGCTCATTTCAAAGTCAGGCTTAAATGACTCTGAAACAACACTTTGTCTGCAGACACTTAAACATGAGGACAGACTAAAACTGCTGTCACATAAATTAATTAGCAAAGGAGTTTAAAAAACACGTCTTGGCAATAGCAGAGTGGAGAGCATGACAGCAGCCTATGCACTGCTTGTGACAATTTTGTCACAGTGACACCCTGATGGTCTTCAGCTGCAACTGGAATAAGAGAACCAACTCTTGGTGCACTCCAGAAAACTACACCTTCCAGGTGAGGGGCAGTTGGGCTGACCTTTAGCTGCTGAGAAGGGGCCCCAGGGATCCACTAAATGCATAACAGTGAAGAGGCCAGTGTCAGATTTAAAGGCTTATAATACTCTGTTGCAGTTTTGCTTCTTTTTTTGTAATCAAGAACTTAAATCTTTTGCTTAACTACAACAAAGCCTGACTCTGGTTTAAGTTTATCTGGCGTCTAAAGTGGTCTCAAGTACATAACACAGCCACTGAGCCTCCTCAGGAGCAAGAGATCCAAGCACACTGGAGGTGCAAACCCGCCCTGTGGAGGCTGTGCAATGCAATACATATTTAGTGCCCCTCAGGGACTGGAATTTCTTTGCAAACATCAGTCTAAGAAGCAAAATCAGCAAGTGCCAAGAAAAAGAGGAGCCACCCTCAAGCCAGGCACGACCTCGTGTTATTTTGCAAGGGACACGGAAAAGTGAAGAAAAATGAGAACATTCTGAACCGCAGGAATAAACTCTTCATTGTCACAGTTCACGGTTGGAGTTTAGTCATCATACATGCACTTTCATACTTGTATTCATAGAGCAGCACCTACCAGGCCCCTGGAACAGGCAAACAGCAGCACAGACCTTAGCTGAATGGCTGCCCCATGCAGATGCTACAAGTTTAAGAATTGTTTTATGAAATGGAGATTAATATTTTAAATTACTTTTTCCTTATGAGTATGTTTATTAACTTTGAAATTGTCATTTGACTTTGCTATGCTTTTTTTTCTTGTTTTCTCATTACAGGCAATATCAAAACAAGAAATCTCAACCTATTCAGTTCTGCAGACCCTTCTAGTTTTGGAAAAGTTTTCTATAAAAACATTCAGTGCTCAGTAAATATTTTGTTTGGTGCAATTTTTTTTATTTTTTTCCGGGGAAAATTCTCATTTGTGACAAAAGCCCACCTTTTGTGGAAATCACATTTTGGTGGAAAATTTTGACCACCTGCGGAAATGAAAGCTGTGAACAGCATGTAATTCAGGAGTCGGATGAAGATAAATTCAGTGGACTGATTTTTTAGTTTCTCGTGTTTCGGAGTGAGGCAGGGATCCAGGTTCCACCATGCCAGCGCGGCCACAGGGTTGGACGCTTATCAAAGCAGTTGCCTTCGGGGCTCTCACGAGATCAGACTTTTACTCAGTGAGAGCTCCAGGTCTTTGGAGGGAGCAGCAACACCCCAGGAACAGCCTCATTTCAGCATCTACCTCAAGGAAAAGCAAGAATATGGAGAGACTTAAGAAATTTAAGAAACAGCAAACACGAAACTAGTCCCGATTTTCCCCACACATACAGGAAAAAGATGTTCAGGCATAATTTAAAGTTTTATACCAGTTTAAAAAAAAAAAAATCCACGTGAACTTGTTCACTCATCACCCTGAATAAAAAAGGGCAAACTCTCCCCATTCCATGAAGCTATTCTTGGCCACTGTGAGCTAAAAAGCAGGGAGGGCAGTTTAAAGGGGGC
Organism: Morus bassanus; assembly: GCA_031468815.1. NCBI lineage: Eukaryota > Metazoa > Chordata > Aves > Suliformes > Sulidae > Morus > Morus bassanus. The sequence continues at coordinate 111,806,667 of CM062569.1, read as the reverse complement.
AAATACAATTAATGTTCCCGCTTTTGCCATATTTCTGGGCTCAGGGGACAAATCAGGAAACTTTATGTCAGCAGGAATGTGAACAATAAAGGCAAAGTAGGTTGCATGTTAGAAAACCGTTTCAGTCCCTTTTTATATTTTTTTATTTTATTTTTTTGCCCAGCAGTATGATGTGTTAACAATTTTGTTGGTTTAACAGTTCACACTTCCAGCACATTTATCCATTGGCACATGGGGGTTTTATGCATTTAACAGTTTTCTTCATTAAAGTGGGTTCCACTGTGTCTTAAAAATTGTTTTCCTTAGACTGTGTGTTTGTTATTTTATATGGTGTGACTGAAAAGCAGGCCAAAATTTTGGCCTTGGAAAATGCACACTACAGAGAGGAGCCCAGTGCAGGCAGCAGGATTAGCCTCCCTCAAAGCCCAGCACATATTCTTTTAAGAACGGCTGATTGCACTTTGAAGCTTACTCCCCTAATTGCTGGGAGATTCTTAATTTGTCCTGAGCTTGGGAAAACGAATTGCAGATGTACGTGCTGCAATCAAAACCCTCTCTGCGCAGGATTTTTGCACGCTGTTGTTGAGATGGCCTTCATCCCCTTCCGCAGCGCCCTCGAACCACCTGCTTTTTGCAAAAACAGTGCCAGCATTTTAATTTTTTTTTTTTTTATTTTGAAGGGAGAGCAGGGGCTGGGGGAAGGGAGAGGGCGGCTGTTATTTCTACAGAAGCAGAACTGGTTCTTAGAGGCATAAGAGACACCCAGGTGTTTTCACAGTGAGCCCTGTGCAGGGCCCTTTTGGAGCCGAACTTGATTCCTGTTTGCCAAACTACACTTTCAAGAGGTGTCAGATATCGAGAACCTGTTTCAAACGCCAAACCAAGCAACAGAGGGGAAAAAAAAACCAAGGGGAGGGAGGAGGGGAGAAGGGGGACGTGGGGAAAAAGGAAAAGGGGAAAATGTTCCTCCTCGAAGAAAAAGGTAGTTGTTCCAACTTGGCTGTTTCTTTTTAAAATAATTAGTTAAGCAGTGCATAAAAACAGGTAAGTCTGTTCTGCATTGCTCATAGCATTGGCAGTCCCCATCCTTCCCTGCGTTAGAGGAATTTCTGTGAACCACCACTGCACAGGAGAAGGGAGGGGAATTGTATCACCGTGACCTAAGGCAACCCAGCTTGTAAGGTTAACCATAATTTTTTAAACTAACATGACCTCTGTTAACCCCTCCACTCCAATCTTAAAAAAAGGAAAGAAAGGAAGAGAGAGAAATATGTTTACAAAACCACTAGAAGGAGAAAGGGGACAAGATGCCAGGAGTCTTGTTCCTTCACTCTGCCCTCCATCCCTCCATATATACCTCACCTGTTCCTTTGTCCCCGTGTGTCCACACCAGTAACTGGTGTTTACTGGGTCTTGATGCAGCACATCTAGGGACTTTGCTTTTTCTAATGAGTCACGGAATCATAAAATTAAGCCTTTCTGGGAAGCCAAAAAAATTCGGTTCCATGTGTGCATTTGGGGCTTTGCAGGAATGTTCCTGTCTGGGTGTCTGAGTCACATGCTCTCACGGTAAACGTGATACATCCTCTTTTTAATGACACCATTGGCTTCCTTTATTTATTTTATTTCCTTTTACTCATCCCTCTCTCCTTATTCTGCAGAAGAACGCAGGCCATTTCCTCCAGTGGGGATGCCAGATTAACCCACCTCAGGCACCCTTTGCCCTTCCCTCTTCTACAGACTCCTTAAATCAAGTAACCAAAGCCAATGCCAGCACGGCCCTGGGCCAGCTGGAGGTGGCATGGGGCCATGGTATATGGTGTAGTCAGCTTTTGTGTCAACATTTGGATGCTGAGTTCAACTTAACCAGAATGTGTCAAGCTCAAAGGAATCTGAGTCTGCCTCAGAAAAATACATATTCAATATGCAGCCCACACAAAGACACTGGCTCAGGGAGGAGACTTAACTTATTTCAGGTCTCAAAACTTTCCCTACAACTTACTCCCACCTACATTCATTTCTGGTCACTCAGATACAGACATGGAATGGGTAAAAAAGGTGTAGGTATGATAAGTAGAGTCCTGACCTCATCTCCCACTGATGTACAGGCTGTAAATACTGCCTAACTGCTCTTGAATACCCCCCTCTTCCGTGCTCCATCAGCTAACATGGTAGACACAAACCTCTGATTTTATACGAGACTGCAGTTAGGCCATTCTTAAAATGTCTTTTCTTTGGAACAGTTGCTTCCCTGCTTAAACAAGCATAAACAATCAGTATTGCTTATATATTTATAATTGTTAAGCATGGAAAATCTACCTATTAAGGAAAGTTAATGTACAAAATAAGGAGCAAGAGGCCAGATTCTCAAGTGGTATGATCTGGCAGAGGTTCAAGACTTCATTGAAAAAATAGGCCTGAACTACCATTCATCTAATATATAGTCCAGGTCTCCATCCTAGAATGAGCTCATGTACAATTAATTGTTTATATACATATATATTTGCAGTCCTGTCTGGGTGCAGTAAGCACGGGAAATACCAGATCTACCACACACTGCTCACCAGCAGATGCGCTGAGCTCGGCTTTCCCTACACCCACTGTTTGGGCAGTATTTATACACCGCAGTGTAAAATAGCTACTGTAGCTGTCTTTTCTGGGTGGTCCTTCCTAAATGGTCCCTGTAGTCCATGAGAAGACACCCTACTTCCAAGTATGAAGCTGAGCATCCAGTTTCAGCACCTGCCCTGAATGGCAGTAACTGTCTCCACTAAATAACAGGAGACCTGCATCCTTATGAAGGCACTTAATTAAACAATTGTCCTGGTTTCGGCTGGGATAGAGTTAATTTTCTTCATAGTAGCTAGTATGGGGCTATGTTTTGGATTTGTGCTAAAAACAGTGTTGATAATGTGGAGAGGTTTTAGCGGTTGCTAAGTAGTGCTTGCACTAGTCAAGGACTTTTTCAGCTTCCCATGCTCTGCCAGGTGCACAAGGGTTGAGGAGGGGACACAGCCAGGACAGCTGACCCCAACTGGCCAAAGGGATGTCCCACACCATATCATGTCATGCTCAGCATATAAAGCTGGGGGAAGAAGAAGGAACGGGGAGACGTTCGGAGTGATGGCGCTTGCCTTCCCAAGTACCTGTTATGCGTGACGGAGCCCTGCTTTCCTGGAGATGGCTGAACACCCGCCTGCCGATCGGAAGGAGTGGATAAATTCCTTGTTTTCTTTGCTTGTGTGTGCGACTTTTGCTTTACCTATTAAACTCTCTTTACCTCAACCCATGAGTTTTCTCACCTTTAGTCTTCTATTCTCTCCCCCATCCCACTGTGGGGGGAGTGAGCAAGTGGCTGGGTGGTGCTTGGTTGCTGGGGCTGGGGCTGAACCACAACAACAATTTAAACATATTCCGCTCACCTAACAACTACTGCCAGTGCTATTAGCAGGAAGTGTACATCTGAGAGCCTGCTTCTCAGCCAAATGGAAATAGCCTAAGTTGTGCTAGAGGTAGCAATCATCTCAGAGAAAGGACTGGGTTTTAGGTGTGATCTCAATATCTTGAGATATGAGGACCCATGGGTTTCAAGAAAGGGAGGTAGACTGTAAAGGCCTAGTAAATATCACCACTACGCTGCTTCTGTATGTGCCAAGATGGACCCATACTGGATGGCTGAACAATCTGAAAGCAACTGTGGTTAGACATAGAGCAGCCAGTTGGGAGAGGGTTTTGGCCTTTGTCAAGTCTTGAGATGTGTCTTGGGAATTGTCTGGGTGAGTAATATTTGGTCTAAGCCCTGCTGGGACTTTCCTAATAATTTAGCAGGATAACCAGGCAAGCCTTAGTGAAAAGGGCCAGGCCTTAATACAGAAGTAGCATATCAGGTCACAGCTAAAATATCCCATTAGGTCCCACTGAACCACCTTATACGACAGTTCCAAGGATGGAGGTCCAGCCTGCTCATCTGTACTTACATGTCAGCAACTCTTTTCATTGACCATGTGCTTATGATTTAATTGTCTGATTTCTGGAAGAAAAGAAAACAAAACATTGGAGATTCATTTCCTAAACTAAGCAAGGACAAAGAGAAACTGCTGATGAAGAAGAGCAAATGTCTCATGCTGAGGACCCCATCTCCTCTAAAAAGGCATCACTGGCACATATGTATTTGTGCAAGTCTTTCTGTTCCCAGCCTTCCTCCAACCTTCTTTTTCCTATGCGAAAGCTGCTTGGAAAATACTGTAATTCTGATTGTCCACAAATATTTAGTGTCTCAGAGTTCAAATGAATCTCTGCTGGTTTTACAAATTTGCTTTGAGTCAAAGAAACTAATTAATTAGCAACTTGTTTCTACCTCATTCCAAGAGCTGCCATCTAAAATTCATTTACAATGTTGATTTAAGGTGGTCTTCTGCAGTGGGGAGTTGACTTCAGTATCTCAACTGATGATGAGCCACAAGACATCTCTGAGGCATCTATGTTAACAGAGAAAAAAGTACTTCAGGCTATCTATCATTCAAAAAAAAAAAAAAAAAGCCAGAGCCTGGCTTCTGGTGCAGTTAATGGAAAGAATACTGAAGTTCAGCATCTATATGAATATGACTCCCCAGTCTCCTTGAAAATAAAAGTTCTGCTAATGAAGTTTCACCCAACTCTGCCCAAATTTGCACTGGTTTTCAATGTTTATTTTTTAGTTATTCCCAAACACTACTCACATTCTTATCCCATAGTTTGTGGGCTCCATAGGAACTGGCAACTGAAGGAATGAAAGTGTTGTGCAGCAAGCAAGGGGCTGGGAGAGCTGAGAACAGAAGCAGGGGTCAGATTCCCATTTCTGGGCCACATCCTCTCCCACACTGTTTTCTGCCTTTGAACTTTCTCTTAAAATTTCTGCTTAATTCACATTCTTGTTTCTTGACATTGTGCCTTGAGAAGGTTTTCTCAGGCAGAACAGAAAGCAGTGCATGTAAGAGATTCATCTGGTCTTAAAACTATTGCTGTAATGAAAAAATATCTTCTTTTCCTCCCTGGCCTGGAACACCTTGAGATTACATCAGAGTCACAAGGGAAATGAGGAAGATCCGGGTTATCTTTCCTCATTCTCCCTTTTTCTACTTTTCCAGCTGATGAGTCAGAGGCCTGATGATTTAGGTGAAACATCCAACATGAATGAGAATATGTTGGGATCTTCATATTTATCTTCAGGCTCCAAACTGACAAGCAGAGTACTGTAATTTGTTCTTGGCCTTGATTTGGATTGGTACCGCATGTGCATATCTTGCAATTCTTTCCACTAAAAGGACAGAAAATAAGATTTAGGTAACTTTAAGAGTACCCAAAATACTAACTATTCAAAACTTTAAGAGATTTTCTGAAACTGCTGAGATGATTTTAAATTCATAATACAATTTGAATTGGCCTCCTGTAATTCCTGCAAAAGCAGGCCACAGGTACCTGTAACAGGGCATCTGAAATGGTGGTCTAATCTGAGGCAGGTTTTTCTTTGCCCCAGTTTCTTCCTCTCTTCACAGCAACATTGTAAAGACCTTAAAGTACTTTAACCTTAGTGAAGTATTTGGATACCAGTGTGAGGGATATCATGGAAGGGACTACAAGAGTGTGAAGTATTCACTCTCTGACCCTGAAAGAAATGAAACCTGATGTTATACATCAGAGGAAACCAATCAGTCACAGCAGCCAAAGCACACAGAATAATTCAGGGACAATTATATCCACCACAGTGCTTTATATTCCTCTGTAACACCAAGCATAGAGCCTTCTACTGACCCTGTCAGACTTCTTCACCCCGGTCACCCCCACCTTTTCTGGTTGCCACTCTTATCTCAAAGCCTGGAGCTCCATCCCACTGTACTCCACACAACTTTTCTACAAGTCCTTCAAATTTCTTTCCCGTGTCTTCCTTCATTATGTTGGCAGGATCCTCACCATCAGATCAAAGTGAATTACTGTGAGGCTGCTTCCTTCCCCTGTGCTCTGTATGATACTAGGATGGTGCATTCTTAAAGCATAGTAATTACAATCTTTTAGTTCTTCCATGTCACTGAAATGGACTCCATATGGGAAGTGCAACTGGTGAGAAAATCATGGTCTTCCATTGTAGCTCTGGGCTGGATTATGGTGGTCAATTCCGAGGCACTCTGGAAAAAACAGAGTGCCTCAATCCTAATAAGTCTGTACTGAATAGCTGAGCAGACCCCAGATGAGATTTTCAGACACATTTTCCAAACTTGGATGGATTTTCACCAGAACTGCCAAAGCCAAACTCTGACTTCAGGGCATCCCAATCCTCCCGTTCCAAATCTTTGCTTCACAGACCGAGTCTACTAGAGGTTCGACAAAATAGCTGTTTAGATTTTTTTTTCAAGACAGCATAATAATGCCTTATTTCCTCTGACATTACTCTAGGAATATTTTTGGCTAAAATTTTGCAAAGCAGCTCTGCTTATGAGGAGAAACCAGTGATGCTACGTATACCACTGAGGGCAGGGTATTGTGTTAGAGCATGTTAATCAAACTAAACTGCATTGGCCAATATTTCCATTTGAGGCTGGTTCAGTTCATACTTCATATTGCTGGATCATAATGCTTAATTTTAAATCTGAAATTTATCCACAGACACAAGAAAGGTTGAGGCCAGGTGTCACACTGAGACTTGGAAAATGTGCAGTAGGAAGCTGTGCAGCAGACTTTCTGAGTGACATTGGGCATATCAGTCAATCCAGACCTCTGTGTCCACCCATATTAAGGAGGATATTCTACTTTTCTCCTATTTCATATCTGCCTTTTCTTTTGAAATTCTAATTTTTGAAGCAGAAACTGTCTCTTTCAGTGTTCTGTCAATAGAGAGTTTCCAATCCCATCCGAGGTCCCATGGTGCTGCTGTTAAAGAACTGGGAATAATAAAAATTCCCACTGAATTAAGTGGTGGCAGGAGGAAGCAGCCCCTATGAAAAACTAATAAAAATCAAGCTCTGATTCATCTGAACGGAACTCCAATTTATGAAAAATGCAAAGGAAGGACATCGATCCTCCCGCACAGGAAAGGCAATTGGCAAAACCAAACAATTACAGCTCACATTCAGCAGAAGCAAAGAAATAAATCTGCATACCCGCTAATATGATTCCTCTGAATGAACTTGAGCCCAACAGTAGCATATAGGCAGAAGCCTACATCCAAAAATAGAAACCTCTTGGAATCCACAGCTCATCTGGACAGGATTAGGGAAACGCTCCCTGAACATTTAGTGAGTGACATGTCAGAAAAGAATTGAACCAATTTACAGCAGTCCTGGAATGTCCCAAACACAGTAGCTCTGAAAACAATGGGATAAAAAGGAATTCATTGTCCACTGCGGCATAAAGCAACTGTTTCAGGCAACAGTATCAGTGACATTAATGACTGCAACACTATCTTTGGGTAGCTCTGAAGGCTGTTAAAAACTGTGGTTGACCCATGGGTACAATGCTGAAATTGTACCCAACTGAAATTTTTTTCACTGATTTCACAGTTTCAGGGGAGATTAGTCAGATTTGCCTCTGACTTGTTTTTTGGTCACCCTGAAGCAGAACAATGCATATCATGTTGACAGTGAGGTTTGCTGTGGGGAAATTAGGGGTTTCTTTCAGTGGGGTAGCTGGAGGGGAAAGGAGAGAGAATTGTCAATACAGATGAGTAGTCTGAGTAAAAAAGCTCCTGAAAAAGTCACTTAAATATGTTGGGGCCAAGATTTAAACACTGAGATAGACCAAAGTAGCCAGTGTCTGTAAAGAATCATAGAATTTGCCCTCTTTCTAAGGCATAATTCAAGCTTGCCCCCCAGATCCTAGCTGACATGGATCAGGGAAGGTGCTTGGAGGAGCAGGACTGCACAACCTGGTAGAGAAATGCCATTATATCAGTGTCACTCTTTCAGAAATTATCTTGTTTAAGTAGAGTGTACATGAAAAAAGGACTTTTCTTATGATATAAGTGTTATTTGAACAAGGTGTTATTTGGCAGCTGTGTATCAACATGAAATAATGAATTTCAACCCCTCTGTCCTCTAACCTGTCTCCAGGAGAAAGGCAAGCATCACAGCCTTGCTTTTGGAGGAAACAAAACACACAGGAGCGATATTAGCAGGACTCAGGTCACTGGGAATAAAAGTGGTATAAACGTTTAGAAAGGACAGATGAAAATATCTGGGATATATTTGATCCCAAGTGATCACATAAAATAACCGTCCAGGTCACACCAAGTGACCAAGCTGGGGTCTTAAGCCTCCATCTCCACACTACTGCAGAGGTTACAACCACTCCGCCCTGATCCCAATTAAAATCTGTCCAGATTTATCTTGGTCCCTGGCATTTTTAGATTGTATGTTGTTACCAAAAAGTCTTTCAAACAGACATTGAACAGAGTTATTCCTGGCTTATGTCAAAGCAGGGAAGATTCATCCCCTAAGAAATCCTTTTGCTCTTTTAAGCTTGTTTTGCTTAAGCTGTGGACAAGGAGCCAAATGCAGTGAGACCAAGAGTTTAGCATGATAAAGAGAATATCCAGAGTTTTCATAATGGGGATTAGGAGCAACCAGAGACTTTTTAAGGGGATAAAATTCATTTAATTAGTAAAAGGGGTAAGGGCTGCCACATTTCAGATACCAAAAAGAAAACTGAAGTGCAAGACATCACTATGTGTGTTGAGGCTCCACTCAAAACTGGGGCTTGAATCTAGGTACCTACAATTGCAGTAACAACCTTCCAGATGTGGTCCTACCAGGCTGCAAAAACGTCATTTTTTACAATCTTCACATTGATTTTTTTTATCATTTAAGCAAAACCTTACAGCAAGTTAGAGGTTTTAAATGTATTACCTTCTTGTAATTTTTAAAAATAAAAATAGGTGGCTAAGTGGAGAAGTGAAGGCCTCTTAATTCTCCTAAAGAAGAAAAGACTGCATTGTGACCCCAGCTTTTATTAGATACCTGACACTCCATGTAGAGGATGGTAGATATAGATGTGGCAAACTGTGCAAAGCTTTCAGCCAGCATTCCTGACTTAGAAGACATCAGAAAACCTAAATTCCACCTCATTGGTTTGTTGTAGTATGGATTCTGTGATGTCTAATGCAGGTTTAGTTCACATGCATCTTCAGTGAAAATGAATTTGAAAGTCAATTAACATGAGATACAAACCCTTTGGAAACCAGGCTTAACTAGTACAGGTACTTGTGGAGTGACTAGTCTTAATGCAAATAATTGGACAAATAGGTGCAGGTTATTGTTCCTAGAAGGTTATCAGAAATTCCAAAAAAGACCATGGAGTATAGAACAGAAGGAATAACATCTTCAAACCAAGCAAGCTACTTTTCAGGAATATGTATTTCAATTACTGAACTCAATTATGGAGGTAAATGCCACAGGTGGTCTTATTGACCCAAATACCTTTAAAATACACAAATATAACTATAAAGTCAACATAACTCGACTGAATCACCGTGAGACTTTTAAGATACACGTAAGTCTCTGACGAGCCAGATAAAGCAAACACAAAAGATCATTACAAACACATTAGAGCTTTGAGTAATCACTTCCTCCCTAGCACGAATAAGAGGTCATTAGATATCCATACAAAAAGTGCAATGCATCATTTCTCCTGTGGAAGAAAGGCAGCCACCTCAGGGCTTAATTATGCATAACACTATTTGACAAACAGTGGAAATGTTTTGAAGTATAGCTTTTCTATGCAAAAATTTCAAGAGAGATGTTTTTATCTTCTTATTCATTTTAAGTCAGCTTAGAACTGAGTGGGAAAAATATAACCTTCAGCAGAGACTGCAGGTTTGATAAAAAAGACTAGTACAATGGATTATTTGTTACCGTTTTGCTTCTTATCCAAAGATCTTCAATGATTAGTGGATAAATCCTCAGATGTACACTGTATGGGAAAGGTATCCATCTTGTAAAAAAACCCCACTACTCTGGTATTGATTTTGAGTGGGAAATTTAGTTTCCCAACTACAAGCACATCCTTTAGTATCCCAGTCCCAACAGGTCTTCAGTTGACCAGGCCCTACAATGCTTAGCTTGCGAAATGTGATTTTTGCCAAAAAAATGGCACTCCGGAGATGGTCTCATCTTGGGACTTTCCATGTATCCTCTGCTCTAAGATTCACATGAGCAACTGTTTGTTTTAAGATGAATCATGTCATGTTTTTATGTTTTCTGACACTTAAAAATATTTTGTTTCCGCCTGGCAGTGAAGTCAGCCACTTACTATTATTAAACGTCGTGCTGTGTTATTCCCTCTTTTGGGTGATGATCTCAGTGGAGCCCTTATGGAATCCAGCTTTACACTCTCAGATCTTACATAGATGCTACTGGTACGTCTCCCATTTGTAATACCGCTGGTTAACAGCTGCAGTTGAAAGTCTATGCTAATATGTTGGATTTACTTGTCCTCTCTAGCTGATTCCAGCCTTGTGGTTTATGGGTTGCCTTTGTGGTTTGCTGAAGGTCAAGCCCTGGATGGCTCTAAATTTTCTTAAATGGAATTCAAACACCACAGATGAGTATGTGCTCGAAGTAGTTGTCTTGGGTGGTATGGATTCAGATTTGGTTACTTGTGCTCAGGATTGAAGCCTCTCCTCTTCTCTGGGGCAATGATCAGACATAGGTGTCCCTACCACCCAGTGCACTGTCCTCTACCATCTTTCGTTCAGATCCCAACTGTCTCCTAAATGTCAGGCTCATGCTAGACCCTGAGTTGCATTTTGAATTGCTCACCCCCAACCCCCACCACTTCCCCAAGCTGATGCCAAGATGCTGATCCCTGCCTTTGGCTTGACTCAATAACTGTAATTCTCACTCTCTTTTTGCTGGCTTGCAGGCAGAGCCTGCATCAGCCATAATTCAAAATTGCGAACAGATGACTAGATTACTTACTTGAACTGTACTCAGTCATTACATCACCCTTGTACTGAAAATCACAGCACTGTCTCCCCATATGATTTTGCATCCACTTTAGGGTTTGGCTCCAGAGCTACTGGACTTACTCACTTGCTCCAGCTTACCTAAAAGAGCTGCTTGTGCCTTGCAGACATCCTCAGACTCTGAGATCAGTCGGTGCCGATTTATTGATCATTCCAACGGTCTGACTAAAAACTGCTGGTGTTGAAGCCTTGGCTCTTCCAAATGTATTTTGTGGAAATCCCTGCAACTTTCATCCAAGGAGGGGAAGGGAAAGGAGGGGGAAATAAATCTGTTAAACTGTCCAAATACAAAGAGAAAACATTTTCTTTAAGCTGACAACAGCTTGGCCTCAGCAAAGGGGGAGCTCAGATTTCTTTTTCTCTTTCTTTCATGAAACCCTTTAGGTGTAATCTTTGCATTCAGAAATTTTCCTGACGCAGGCATTGCCGTGGCTGCTAGACAGGGTGCAGATAAGAGCAGTGAGGAGCTGCAGGACCATGGCAGGCAAGTCAGCTTGCCCAGTCATGGGGCATAAGCCCCCAGGATGCCTGCTGTGGCTCCTGCATCGCCATGACAGCCAGCCTGGGGCTGGGATGCTCAGACCCTCTCAGCACCTCTGGCACAGCCGAGATGCTACGCTGGGTAGTTTTTGCAGCAATCAAAATTCTGTCAGATGTGCTGACCTTTCCTCACAGCAGAGCCAGTGCTGGCTGACTTAATTTGTCCCACTGTCTGTCAGCAGCTCTTTTGCTTCTATCCACCCCGCAGTTGTCAGAGCATTGGCCATGATCCCCGCCTGCCCTTCTCACCCTTGTGATGATGTTTGGAAGTGGAGCCTGAGCTATGCTGAGCAACACGTTTCCTCTCCCTTGGCGAAAAGCAGCTCAGGACAAGCTCAAGGTTGTGCAAATCATGAGTCAGGGAACCAGCGAGGGCTTTCCAGCACCATCATCAATGCACAGCCAACCCCACTGCGATGACAGAGCACTGCTGCCCACTCAGTACTGGGTGAAATTATCCCGTGAAATGCTATGAGTTGGCAGCCTGGGTCTCATTTCAAAAGAAGAAATATCCACGTAATGAAAGCCAGCATTTATGTCTAATTGGTCTCTTGCTAAGCAGGCTCACCAGCTGGGTCAAGGTCTGCGTGTGCAGGCACAGAGAAAGCGACAATTTCTCTGTCCACAAGTCAGGTCAGGTCAGTTCAGACCAATGGGTCAGCGTTTCATACGGTCATCTCTTACTGTCAGAGTCACATGCCGTAAATCCCACAGCTTAAAGACCACTAAGTTCAATAGAATAAAATGAACTAAACCAAACTAAACCAAACTAAACCAAACTAAACTAAACTAAAATAAAATAAAATAAAATAAAACAAAATAAAATAAAATAAAATAACAAACACAGAACAGATTGCTTTGATGGGCAGATCTGAAAACATTCCTCGACCTTTTCTTTCCAGATTCCCACCCCAAAAGATGTGTCTTTCAGCTTTGTAGTTGCAGGCAAGATTTTGTCTTTAGATTACAAAAAGTACTTCTGTACACCATCAAATTCAGGAAAGGACACTGACATGCTGAAGAAGAAAGGACTCACTGACTGTGTGTAGCAATTCAGGCCAATCTCAGAGATTTCCTCTTGCAGTTGAGTGGTGCTATCTTTTTCCCTAATGTATTAGATGTAAAAGGAGGAACCAAGCATACCTCCTGAGATGGAAACAGCTTCAAAGGGAAAAAACATTGCAGCCACTTCTCCCACACAAATGCCCACCTACCATCTTTCCTGATCCTCATGAGCAACATATGGCTGACAGCCACGGGACATATGCCCATACATCAGAGACCCGAGGGGAAGAGACCTCTGGCAGTAGTTCACAGGCAGGGGATGGTGGTGGCTTCCTCTCCATCATCTCATGACCGCCGGGGACAAGGCTCAGCTTGGTCCTCGGTGGGGTCAGCAGCAACAGCTTCATCAGCCCACTCTTTGCCTTCCTTCTTCCCAAGTGGGTTATTGGGGCTTGCCAGCACCCTATGCCAGTATGGTACAGCTTTGGCACAAGCTGCACGTGTCTCTGGACCTGCAGGTTGTCCACCGCAGTATTAGCTCTTCCCTCTTCTAAACACTGCCACATGTATTTTTGTATTCTCCCTTGAAGATTTTATAATCACAGTAGGGCTATGGTGAAGCCTCAGGAATGGCTTCATAAGCTCAAGGTGACACACAATAAATGCCAAATGTTATTATCAAATGCAACTCATAGACACATGCCGGATTGGCAGAGGTGCCTAACTTTACGGAGGGTCCCCAAACATGCTCTAGACATGTTTGGCTACAAGGCCTCAATACTACTTCACACAATCCTGGCAAAAACTGCAATACTCTCTCAGCTCATCCAGGGAAAGGCAGGTTTCGCGTTAACTGCTCAGGGCTTGCTGTGAGCATTCATGTGATCCCCAGCCCATCCAGATGTAGCTCTGTTCATTACTATGATACAGATGGCCAGAGCAATCCACTCCCTGCCATGTGTAATGAAGGGCAGGAAGGAGAGAGGATTTTTGACATGTTTAAATATTATCCAAAACAAAGAAATTGCTCAAAAGCCAGGGATGCATTTAAATAAATTAAAGCTGCCAGCAAAATCCCATATTTGTTACAGTTCATTCCATTTCATCCTCGGAGCCATCCCTCTGCAAAACATGGCAGCTCCAGTAGTTTGGTGTCCAGATGTTCCCCATCATACGCTCTGGACTGCATCATGCTTTTTTTCCTGATGTGACTCCTTAAAAACAGTGAACTCAGATTCCAGGACAACCTGAGTACACTTTTTCATAATGAGGGGCGATTGAAAAAACACTTTTGTTGACTTGGCCAGTGAAACATGGGCTTTTTTTGTTCTTCTCTTCATCACTCTCCCTCTCTTTTTTAATTCTCCAGCTGGCTGGTAATCCAGCGTCATCAACATCTTTTTGCATTTTATTCCTTAAGCCATCCGTATTATGCACATTCCAGTTTTTAAAATGCAGATTTTAGGAGTGATTTGATGTGGCTTGGAATAGTGACATGCTTACACATTTATAAAAAATTCATTAACTTGGGGGGAGGAAAAGAAAAGATTGCATCTTTTATTTTCTTTCCTTCCCTTCCCTTTTCTTCATTCTAGCATATGAAATTATTTGCCGGTCATTTAGGAACCACAATGTCAAAATGTGGTTGCCCCATAGGGAGGAAAAAAGACAGTTCATCCTTGCAGTTTTCAAGTCAGTTGTTAAGAAGTAGCTTTGGCAAAGGCCAAAGCCAAATTGATCTTTGAGCTGCAATGTTTAAAGGCTATGTTAGCAGTTCTGCTCACTGTTATTGAGAACACCTCTTCCCACAGTCCTTAAATCTGCCAAAACGTAACCAAAAGATGATGCTGTACAGCGCCTTTGTTCCAACCTTGTGAAATCCCACTCTCCAAGTTACAACTGCCAACTACTCCTGTCTCTAGGCTCAGTCATTCTTGGACCTCCAGTGAGATCAGCAAAAAAAATGCCAGTTTGGAACCCCTTGCAAAACACTGAAATATCTAATTCATCTAAGCTATAAGGTGATAACTTGGTGTCCAATCTACAGAGAGATTTAAATGGCTAAACTCTCACTGAACTCAGCTGGAGTTTAGGGACCTAAAGGGGAAATCTGTAATGTAGAAGAGAGTTGCAAAGTCCTGTGCTCTTATATAAAAGTTCTGCACAACTTTCTTTCAAAATATCATACTATATCCCTCTTATATGCAAATATGACAAAGTGGTATTTATGCTTTTTTTTTTTTTGGGTGCAGAGACACTTCACAAATTGGCCACTATTTAACTTGAGAGAAAAAAAGAGTTCTGCTTAGAAGCCAAAATAATTAGTTCTGTTGAAAATATAAAATGTATGTAGACCTCTAGCAAAGATACTTCTCAAATGTGGGCCAATTTTCAGTATCAGTGTGAAAACCCCATTCCAAGTTGCTGGTTTCTACGTAAAAGCTCTTAGGAGCTTATCTTATTACCACTGTATTAAACTCTATTCTTTCACCACTACATACAAAGTATGTATAAATGACTCCTCTCCCACAGCAGAGGAAATTGCTCTGATCTTGGAAGCAATGAGTGATGGAATCTTCTGCCAGTTTCTTGATATTAAAAGAATTTTTTATTTCCAGGCTAATTCCATCTTCAGACAAAAAGCCTTAAATTCCAGATTTTGTCCTCTAGCAGTATTTGAATCAGACAAATATTTTTATTTGAGTATTTTATTTCGTTATGACATAATTGCAAATCCCACGAAAGATTCATATTTCTATCCAGAGTTATGTTGAAAAGACAATCCATAGGACAAAAAAGAAATGCCATCTGACTTTTCCTGTTATTTAGCCTCTTTTATTGCATTCCCTCTGTTCTCGACTTGTCATGACACTGGATTTAAAGAGCAGTGAAGTAGAAGTTCAACCTCATCTCATTTTGATACCATGCTGCCTACAAGTCTGAGGTACAACCTTATGAGGAAGGGAGTTAAATATGACTGCTTTGTCTCTGTGACATAAGTTTCATACCAACATTAACTCAAAAGGACAAGCAGATCATCACATTTAATAAAATACTTAAGCACATGCCTCAGTTGAGACTTCAGGATCTCTAGATCAGCCTGATCTTCAACACGACTTTAGCACATGCTTCAGTTCTTTAGCAAACAATATAGCATTGGTAAAATGTTGCTTTTTCTCTTGCCTGCGTAGCAATCAGAATCAAAGGATGAAATATTACACTGACCTGCAAGGCTGGAACTTTCCAGATTTAGGCCTGAACCAATGTTTTATGTAAAGGTCTGATATACAAGAGTTTGCCTTTAAAATGACAGGGATATTGCATGAAATACAGCCTGCAGTCAAGCAGTATTAAAGCTGCAAAAAAGAATACAAAACAGTCCTTAAGTCTTATCCTTTTCATTTGCACACAAGACAGGATTTTCAGCAACCAGTTAGCACTAAAGTGTATAATTTAATATCCAGTATGTGTAATGATTTCAAGCTAACCTGAAGTACCAGAATCTGTCAATCACCATCTTGAGCCCCCCAATCTAGTGGGGACAGTCCATTGATTTGCTTCCAGCCATGATCTGTGGTTGTCTCACGCTTGTCTTAGACTGTTCACAAGATGACAGTCTAACACCATAAGATTTTAATCTTTGATCTATCAAAAATGTGGAGCTGTCGATTTTTGTTTCAGCCTAAAATTGCCTTTGAGATTTTTATTTTTCAGTCCACCCAAAGATGACTTTGAAGATCACATGAAAGGGAAACAGAAAGTACCAACTTTGATCAGGATAATACAATGAAGCTATTAAGGACTGTGGACTGGGTGAATGACTCACATGCCCTGTAGTAGCAGTAACTAATAAAAACAATTAGTAATAATAAAGTCAGAGAGTCATACAGCCAGTCAGTGTCTCAGTGACCTCACACACGAACAATCATCTACTGGACTGATATTTTGGGCTCACTGGAGTATAAAGGCTGAAAGAAGATTATCACTAGATTCTTATAATTGTTTTATGAACCCCCTGGTGAATGCAAACAGGGACTAAATAAAAGTCTTTCTTACATAAGTTGACAATTAAAGCCTTGGCAGGCCGAACAGTAGTTTCTAGTCTTTCAGCAATGAAGTTTAATGCTCAAAGCAGATCTCTTTTTTTCCCCAGTATTTTGTCATGTTTTCTCCAGCTGGTAAACATGAGTCAGGAACAAAGTTTGGGGGAGGGGAGAACTGGCTGCTAAGACACCAGTTCACTCTAAAACAGGACCTCTGAATGCACATAAGTGTCAAGGAAAGCTCAGTTCATGTTAGTTGATGTTACCTCTGACTTTGCAGTGCAGCTGGTCCTGGAATGGGATGCAGTCACCATCAGGCCAGCTCTGACAGCAGTCAAGTAACAGTCCCAATGGTGACTTTTCCCACCTGATTATCTCTGATGTTTGCAGCTACTGGAGCCTGGACTCCACTGTGGACCACACAGCTACAGGAAAATTACCCTATCCCACCCCATCTCCCTGTTGCCAATAAATAGGAGCCCGGAACTGTAGCGGGAACTGCATATGCTTCCTCCTTTGCCTTCCTTCAAGTGAAGCACCTAAGCCACTGAGCTTTTCTAATATGAAGCCTTGAGTAACCTGGTCTTACCTCATTGCTGAACCTGCTTTGAAGAGACCTCCTGAGGTCACTTCCAACTTGTATTATTCCATGCTTCTATTATATTAAGTTAATTAGGCCTGGATAGCCCTTTTGTTTTGCTGTGTTAGTCTAGAGAATACAAAACCCACCATGAACTCCCGACTTACTCTCTTTTTCTTCCTGTAACTGTTATACACCTTTCTTATAACATCATGGGAAAAATGAGCACTTAGACAGCATCTGAAATAAGAAAAAGCGATGTCTTCGTGATGCAGCCATACCACTTTAAGGGTCATCTGTGTGCCAGACAACTTAACAAATCTTCCTGGGTTCCCAAGAAACAGAGTCAGGCCCTTCTGAAGGTTTCAGAGAAGGAGTTTGGCTTAGGGATGGTCCCTCATCCCTTGGAGGAGTTTTCTCTCTTTATTAACTGTAGAAGCAGTATGGAAAGACCTGTTGGCTGACCTGGGAGACTAAAGTTGGATATGGTAAACACCCTACTTGATTAAGTGTGCTGAGATCCCTTCCCAAACATTATCTGCAGGAAGGAAGATGTGCTCTGAGGCAGGAGTGGGAGAAAGAAACGAAAAAATTTCTGAATAGGATGACTGATGGAGGGAGGTTGTGGAAAGCTATGACAAGAAAAGATATGGGAGATACACAGATAAGAATCAGAGCTATAAGAGAGCAGATGGTGAGGTTGCTTATTTTCTTGAAGCAAGGAGAAAGTTTAGGAAGATATCAGACTTCTGTTATTAGCTGCTCTAGACTCTTGATTGTGGATGACATTCTGGAGGAAGTTTCAATTAAGAGCAGAAACACTGAGACAGCCTGCACTTGCTAGACTCTCCTAAATGAAGAGGAGATCTGGGGCTCTGTATCTTCTCCTGATCTGGTAAAGGTGATGTTTGTACCGCTGTGTTAGCATGAGCACTGATGTAGAGAATGGCCAAGAGGACACCTCACCTATTGGGTCAGCATCTCAAGACAAAGTCCACTGGTGGACAGGAAGCACGAGAGGGACTGGGAACAACTACATTCTACTGGGATAAAGAGAGGGAGCAAAATTCAGCCGCCCTGGGAGAAGAGGACTGTAATCAGGGCAGGTTTGACCTTTCAAGAGGGAGAGAATACTGTCTAGAAGAGGATCAAGTCCTGCTCCTCATGCAGGTGCCAGATTTATAAAAACATCTGGTCAAGGAAGAAGAGCATTTTAAATTCTTGTCACTCAGACAGCTCTGCCTCCAAAGGGACAGGTGTTTTTTGTGTCTATTAATTGGGTGGAGTGGCTCTGCTCTTTTATTGGGTTGAAAATGAGATGGATTAAGAGGTTTTTACCCCAGCGTGCCTGTGGCACTCTTTGTCCTTCTCAGCAGGGAATGCAACTGGCTTGCAGGGAATTGGCAGGGAATGAGCATCTCTCCTGTCATTAGTTTTGTAAGCAAAACTGCAACTGATACAAACTCCCCAAGGGTGAGGCAACCTGGGGCACGGTTACAGGAGGAAGGGGAACTGAGAGACTTGCGAGGGAACTTTCCTGTTGCTTATTAATTACAGGAGTTGAAGATACTGAGTTTTGTTCTTTCACTGAATGCTGAGTTATCAAAGCAGACTGAAAAAACTTTGCAAGGACTTAGCCTGAAGCAAGTGTTGGGGCAGGAGTAAGGGAAAGAAGCATGCTACAAAACTAACAAGGAGTTTATGCACCCACCATTTCACCATGTAATATTCAAGTATTAACCATGTACTAAAAACGCCGGTCACTTACAGCCTTTCCCCAGCTATGATCACTCCAAGAAGCATTCAGTTAAGCTGAGCCGAACAAAAACCTTCATTCATTACAACCCGGTAGGATGCAAACAACTTCACAACTTGATAATCCCTTTCAGCCCTTATTAAATCAGCAATGCACTGCAGGTGGGAAGTCAGCCTGGAAAGGAGAGACGGCCCTTTACACACTTTGCAATAAAGCATGGTTTTAGTCACCAAAAAAGATTTCCAGGGCTTTCCCTGCCTGCCTCTCCTCCCAGGAGGCAAATTCCCAGTGTCCCACAGCAGATTACAAGAGCATCGTGTTTGCATTATGTGGTGGTGATGATGTGTTTGTTCTTGGCACCGAGGGGCTCTGACTCCGCAGAGCTCTAGCAATGACAGTGGAAATCTTTCAAGCCTTGAGCTGGATTTGCAGCTTCCCCCTCCCCGTTGCAATTCAGGCTCACAGAGCAGAATACAAGACTCTTTTGTGGAAAAAAAAAAAAAAAAAAAAAAAAGAAAGAAACCCGCTGAGATTTGTTTTCCATCAAAAAAAGAATGGATTTACAGCCCTCAGGACATGGCCCTGCTTTTCAAACACAGGCCCCAAGTAGTGGTCGGATGCTAGTATCAGAAGTTAAGCATGTATAGGCTGACTTTGTGTCCACATTCGTGAATTTGATGTTCCATTAATGAGCCCAACATATGGGAAGGTAGGAAACGAACAGCCAGTGGCCAGTTTTATTGACAGTGCAACTTTTTCCCAGTGCGGTGCAGCCCCTGGAGCCACCTACACAGTATTGCCAGACCCATCAGATGTGGCCAGATGTTCTACTGTTTGGTCAAAATATGGCAATTATTTTGAATTGAAGATATCATCATTTTAAAATAAACTTATTTTTAATTTTCTCCACAAAGGTTTTCTAACTTGATTCTACTTATCGCCTTTTAGTCTTTTCTTCCTTCCCAATTAAAAACTCTAAGAAAAATAAGCAGGTTCTTTTAAAAACTGAAGTTTAAAGGGAAATATTTCATTTTACAAAATCTCAAAAGGGTTTTTGATCTAAAGCCAGCATTTTTAGTGAGACTGTTTCCATGTTTATTTTTTACTTTTTTTTCCTAAAATAAACAAAATTTCAGATCAAATTAAAGATTTCCATTCTGGTTGAAAAGCCAGTCCTTTTCTGTTGGAAAAATACTTTGATGCATTAAAAGAAAAAGCCTTTTGAAAAACACCTGACTTTTATTTAGATGAAAACTACCCAGCAGAAAATCTCAAACCCCCAAAGCATAAGATACTAAACCTACATGCAATTTGCATTCACACTGGCAGGCAGCAATATCTTTTTCTTCCAAAATGCCTTCAGCTTTCTGTCTGTTTGCAGACTTTCCTGCATATGGATTTAAGTTTCAGGGTTCCTAATTTATATATATACGTACATACATACATACATGTGTCTATGTATATATAAAAGTCACTGTGGCTTCATATCCTCAGACTGTACGTAACTGTCTCCTCTCTTGTTCCCAGCCTTGATACTTAGGTCTTATTTGTATGGGGACATTGAGAAAAGTAGCTGGAACGAATTTGCCATAAAGTGTCTTGGGGCCTACAAACAACTACATATGTTTAAACTTGAATTATTTGTCATCTTAGGTCCAAAGAGGTAGCTCTGTCTGGAACAGAAGCAACTCTGTTTCTGAGTTGAAAAGGCACATTTGCACACCTTGTCGTTAATGTACCATGTTTAGTAAAGTTTATGTTTCATGAGGTAAATCAGGAAACAATGACATTTCAAAGTCTGCAGAGATTTGAAGAAGTGCTCATGTGCCCCAAAGCTCTTTTTCTCTCTCCCCACAACTTTATTAGCTGAAATCAGCTAATAGAAGATACTACCGTTTCCTGCAAACTTTGCAGTCACTGAGATTTTAAGGGCATTATGAAAGGATTTGGCTTTAAAGCAATTGCTTTAGCTATTACTGTTGTATCCTGTTTTGTCCCAACCTTCAGATGTCATAAAAGAGAAGATAAAGCAAAAACACCGCTCTCTTTTAACAGCAACAATGCAATGTGGAACAACTCTTACGGGACTCCCACATCAGTGACCTTTTCTTTCCTTTTTCTCACCAACACAGGCAGGGCACAGGTCTGTATTCCCTGTTTGCCTTTGGCCTTTTCAAACAGAGCATTGCTGAAATCATCCTTTCCTTTGTGACCATGATTCAGATGTAGACAAGGTGGGTGAGGCAGAGGGAGAAGGAATCAAGCTAGAGGCTGATGTAGGTGTTGGCAAGAGTAACTTGCCTTAGGTTTGACGGGAGAGAAAAAACTAATATTGGTAATACCAAGAATACCAGATAGGAAATGAAAATTGTGCAAGAATAACTAAATGTCTATCAGCAAGCAGAATAATCATGGGCAACTGTAGTTGCAAGACTGAGTGTCTTGCTCCAGCGTGAAGACCTCTCAGTGGGTTTCTGCCTCTCAGAACCAAGGGCAATGCTTTTGCAGCCACCACCATGGCCCTGCTCAGTGACAGCTCCAACACAAACTGAAATTAGGTGCAGCTTCACTGAAGCTCCAGTACTTGCTGGGAGGTTCTTATTTTTCCAGATCAGACCTTCCACATTTATTCTTCATCCTAGAGGAAATAACTGTGGGGCGCTGTCATGCCGTTGACTTTTAGTTTCTCTCCCTCCATCTCTGATCTTCATGATAAGCAAAAGGGAACAAACTTTCCACTACTGCAACACTGATGACTCTTGGTGTTGAGTTGTGGAGAAATTATTGTGCTCCGAGTTTTTAGGGAGGAGCCTTTCCATGTGCTTTGCTCTCACACAAAAGCAGCATGCATAAAATGAAGACTTATTGTCCCCATCTGGTCTGAGCTGCAATGGTCAAACTGTTTCTCAAACCTCATGGACGGCTCTCAAGCTGTGACTGAGGCTCTTCAACTGGCATGGGAGCTGCTGCATAATCCAGATCACTGGCTGGGGAGAAAGCAAACAGCACAGCTCCTCCAGTATGCAATGGTGGGATCAAATCCATCATTGAACCACTTCTCAAGCCACCCATTACTCTCAGATGTCCAAGGTCATAGAATCATAGAATAGTTTGGGTTGGAAGGGACCTTTAAAGATCATCTAGTCCAACGTCCCCTGCCATGAGCAGGAACATCTTCAACTAGATCAGGTTGCTCAGAGCCCCATCCAGCCTGACCTTGAATGTTTCCAGGTCGTATGGTCGTGGTTCTCCATTGTGTCATTTTGGCATTGGGACCACTCGGGGTGTCACCATGTGAGATGATCCCCCACCAACAAGTGTTAGTTTTACTCCAGCTGCTGCAGAGGAAGATTCCACAAGTAGTTCAGATCAGATGCCGACGTTTTACTTGGTTATAACTTGGTGAGGCAAAAGTCAGTTCCAGACATGGTGGTGATTCGCCTGACATAGAAACAGAGCAATGCTGACTTTTCACAGATGCTACTCATGGTTTTTTAGGCTGCCTAGGAGCTGATTATAAAATTAATGAATTTAGATTTGGTTATCAGTTTGGTTTGTTTCTTTTATTTCTTTTTTTTTTTTTTTTAAATTGCCTCTGTCTTGGAAATTTCACCTCCTCTCTGCTCAGCCAGCACCAGGTTTGTGCATCTGTTGCCTCAGAGAGGTTGGAGCTATCTGGATGGATGCTGAAACAAAACTTTAGTCCTTTCTGTTTGTTCTCAGTTGGAAGAGAAGCTACATTAATATTGACAAGGTTTTGTAAAAAACACAGTGCTTAGGGATTTGGGGTAGGGATTTCCTCAGCTGTTTTCTGCCTCTGCTGCCATTCTGAGGCTTTCCCCAGGGAGCATAGAACATTTTGCCTAGTGAGGTCTGAACTTCTTTTGCTGCTCCTGGGAGCCTCTCTGATGCCATTGCCCCTAGGCTCTTTGCTTGGAGCACTGAGTCAAGTTACTAAGAAAATGAAAGGCAGGGCCTGTGCTTTTGCTGAATTTTAGATGAAGATGGGCTGATTTTCTATCTGTATAAAAATTTTGCTCTCTTCCCCAAAAATAAATATTTAATTTTGTCACATTGGAGGGGTACCTTTATAAGTACATGCTGCACAAAAGAAGAAACAATGAAATGCAGCCATTCCTCTAATAACTTGGGGGAGAATTTCTCCCATGCATAACCAGCTTAGTGAGTATGTCTACAAAAAATATGGTAGGACTATGTTCAGTGTTCACAGCACTGCTGCACGGATCCTGAGCTGGGCAGAGCAGCAGAAAGCCCTCTTGAAATGTATTAGGCAAGGCAGATATATACCAGCTGAGGACCTGCCCTGCTTTATTCTCTTACTCCATGCATATTTCATTGATATGAGCTAAAATAGTGTAACTGGAAAAGGCACTTGCAGTGGGAACCAGAATGGAAAAATTCAAATTGGGGCCAACCAAGGGAGGAAAAATCACCTGCCATTAAAATTGACACACAATGGGAATAATTGCAAGCTTAGGGAGAAAAATACATTCTCACTCTGTTCTCCACAGCGTGGTATCTTCTCTTAGAGCAGAATGAGTGAATTTATTGAGGTCATTCATCCCCTGGTAATTTGGCTACTGTAATATATTTCACAAGTGAGAGGGAAACAGCCTGAGGAGACAGCATGCGAGAATCCAGAGCACTGGGGGAGGAGGTTTATCCAAATTTATAACCGCCAGTAAGGATGTGGCTTTATAATTCTCAGTCATTCTCTCTCCCTTTAGCATTGAGAAATCTGTCCAGTTAATGGCCTGTGCTAAACATGCCAGTGCACATTCAGATCTCGGTGATGCTGGTGTAAAATCCTCTGAGATTGATGGACTCGGTCTGGATTAAAACCATGACCTTCTCTATATTCAAAAGCAATTCTGTGTGAGCTTGAGCTTTCACAGGCTGTGGTGCTTTCTTAGAAATACCTAGAATATGAATGGGTATGGAGTAATCTAACCTGGACATGGACTAATTCACGTTTGGATGAGATGCTCTATGTAGAGAAGCAGGTATGGTAGCAATTTGGATGATCTGTTCTGCTTCTGACTCTCCCCCCAGGGCTACCCCACACTGCACTGCCCACACCAAGGTCTGTCTCTTTTGGCTGTCTCTGCCTTCTGCTTCTATGTGGGTCCTGAGCTGGGATTTCTCTTCTCCACTTAAAACCTGGTATAAATGAATCATTTTCTTCCTATTTATAGCTCTTGACACAAGCTGGCTTCACATTCAACTTCCAAGTTTGACAGAGGACCTTCTGCTGAAACTCTGTTTTCTCTTGATTCCTGGGAGGAGAACCTGTCTTACTGCCACACCAGACATCAAGATGCCAAGATATTCTTGAGATTAAGAGGTGCCACCACTCCCAAGACCCAGGCTAACACAAATTAAATGAGCTGGGATATCTATAAAAATGTCAGAGGCAATAACAAAACTGATGGCAAAGATATTAATTTTTGCAGTATTTAATGGCAGTTGCATCTTTGCCCCAGGCTGAGTATATTCTTTTCAAAGTTGGAGTCAATTACAGAAAAAAAATGAAGAAGAAGGAATTCTAAGCCCTACAGAGCATGCAGTCTTTGGGGTTTAGAAGACAATTAGATTAGAAAATTAAAATGGAAGCCAATCAAGTGCAGATAAGTTGGATTTTGCAAAATAAACCATTCAAAAGTTTTCTTGTTAAAATCATTACCAAAAAATATCACATGAATAACACCTTACCATTAAATCCACCTTTTCTCTTCAGTTGAAAAGGTCTACCTCTGGTATCATTTATACAGGAAGTCAGAAAAAAATTACCCGGTGGTACTTTTTGGTCTTAAACCACCTATTTATTAAAGCTTTGATTTGCAGCCTGCACATCCCTCCTGCATAGCACCCTCTGTTTGATAAGATTATAACTATTAATTAAGTCATGTTAATGAGGACAGCAAGAAAGGGTTTTCCCATCTCTCCCACTATATTTCAAATGCTGCCAGTGTGAGCTCTCCCTTGTATCTGCCTCCAGCTTTGCTGTCTGTTGTGTTTCTTCAGTAGGGGGAGGAGGGTTTAAAGCAGCAAGTCATAAATCACCAGACATCCTCATCTTAACAGGATGATCCCCCATTAGAAGAGGATTTCCCCTCGTCTCATGAGTGGGAGTAATTGTTCTGTGACTCCTGGTTTCTCTTTGAAGTACATGGGAGAGGAGCATCCTCTTTTGAAGCCCAGCTGTGTTACAGGACCAGTGGCAGAGGATGGAGATGCTCAGTGGTGATGCTGACCTGTGCCGGGGAAGCTGTGTGGGAGAGCACTGGCTGTCTGGTCTGCTGCTCCTGTCCTTGGACATCACCACTCCAAAAAAACAAAAAGCAAAAAGATAGCCTGCAGTCCTTCTGGAAAGGAGATTTAATGGGACAAAAAAAATGTGAATGCAAGGTAAACATCTAGTCATAAAGCACATGTCTCAGTTTCCCCAAAATTTCTAGGGCAACAGCATGGTTTAATGAGCCACTCATTGAACCAAAAAACACAAGGTCTGGCTTCATCCTATTCCTTTCTCTTCTCCATGTTAGCAGAATAACCATTACATTTTTTCTGCGCTTCTGCCCTATATTGCTACCCTGAGCCTGTCTGCTCAGTTTGGGTTTGAGGCTCCTCGGACCAGCTGTCATCTCTCTTTAGAAATGTGTGATGTAACTGCCAGCTCCATGAGGGCTTCTAGGACCTGTCACGCTACCAATACATGTATACAATTTCCCTTTTTTTAGTTAGTATGGTGGGCTGAGGTTTAATTCATTAATAAAAAAACTTGAATTGCAGCAATGGCAGGGCAGCAAGCCCCATCACTGTGGCAGGAAGCAAGGCACACTTTTCCTTTCAAAAACAAACAGGCGAAACTGCGGAGAAAGTTCTCCTCAGCAGCATCCCCGGGCAGCAGTGGAACATTTGAGCAAGGTCTGTGGGGATTGCTGTCTCCAGGCCTGAGGGGTGGAAATGCTATGAGGACTTTCTGCTCTATTTTTCCCTGCTCTGGCCAACTTCCTATGTATAGGATAAAAATAAGCCCTGAGTCCTCCTCCTTCCGTCCACTTCATTAGAGACATCCCTCTGTGCAATAACAAAACAGGCCCAGAGGAAGCGACACAGACCAAAATACAAGAACGATAATTTTCCTAACACAAATAAGCAGGCAGAGGAACTCATCTAAGGAAACAAGTGAGTGAAGGCAAAGCCACAGATGAGCAAACGATGGAGCCAAGAGCTATGCTTAGGCGATGCAAGCCTGCCTCCAGCACGTCTCCTGAGCCATCCCTGCCTGGGAAAGGCTGAGCGGTTGTGTCCTGTGGACCTCTCTGCACAGGGCTGACCCCCCCAAGCCCACACCCCATGGGCACCCAGACCAGGAGCAGTCCTCACCCCATTTCTGGGCAATGGGGCAATGGCAAGAGTCTCCTTCTCAATGGGGACCTGGACTGACTCTTAACAAGCCCTAAATGTGTTTTTCACAGTGCTTCAGAAACACTGAACAAAGTCATGAAACAGAGAAGCACAGGTTAACAGGAAGGATAGTAGAAGTCCTCCGACTCCAGAAAAAAATGGCTGGGCTCAGTTCACTCTATTATTTGCCATTTGGAGGCACTGAGACTGCTGTTCTTCCAAAATAACCTTGGCCCATGTGTTTATTTATCTAGAAATTCATCGTGGGTATTTGCCGTGTATTGTAGTTCTGTTTGAAAAGCTTCAA
Source organism: Morus bassanus (assembly GCA_031468815.1). Taxonomy (NCBI): domain Eukaryota; kingdom Metazoa; phylum Chordata; class Aves; order Suliformes; family Sulidae; genus Morus; species Morus bassanus. Next base: position 111,780,012 of record CM062569.1, on the reverse strand, counting down.
TCATCAAATCAAGGAGAGGGAAAACAAAAGCAGATCTCTCAGCTGGCTGGTCCCCCACTGCAAAAAGGAAGCAAAGAAAACAAACCATTTGAGAACAGACCGGAGGCTGAATGTTTCTTGCTGTAAATGATCAGTGAATATCTCTGAACGCTAACTCAATCCAAGGAAGCCAAGATCAGTTTGTGAATGACTTGTTAAGTTAAAAAGAACCATATTCATAATAAATAGTCTTTGAAACCATTCTTTCATGCACACTCCATTTTCACAAAGTCGTTTTTATAGGTAAAGAGCCAAGCCCTCACTACCCAGGAAGTCAATGGCAGAGATAAGAAGGAGACCCAAGGCTATGTCTGTTTTAGAAAATTAAACACGGCCAGGACCACTCTCTAGCCTGGAGGCCAACTGGCACAGAAATGCCTGCATCCATTCATTAAGCTCTCCTGCTTTCCAAAACAGGGCGGCTATATCCAAGCTGCCAACTGGGAATGGTCCCTGGCCGTGCTGGTTGCCAAACTGTGCCTGGAAACCGTTTGGAGGGACGCTAGTGAGCCGAGGCCAAAAGCGTGCAAGGGACCAGTCTGAGGATCAAAAGCAACTTAAAGCACCTGGGAAGAATGCTCTTTTGCAATGTGCAACTCTGTAGTGCAGACATTGCCTAAGAGTTTGATGTCATGCTTTGAAGCAGTGTCACTGGACCCATGTCATTTAGCCAGAAAGCTCTGCTCCTTCATTCATATCTTGTCTCTATATATCCACTTTGGGGAGGTGTGGAGAAACTGGTTAGAGCTTGACACGCCTGAAGGCTTTCACATCTGTATTTTCCTTTACCAGTTTCTCCACTACCGAAAACAGACACTTGGGACATGGGTGTTTGCAGATAGGGGTTCAAACCTCACCTGTGCTAGAAAGCAAAATTTATAATGCTTGAAAACCACAAAAATTTAGGCATCCCTTCTGGGAACCTAAGGCTGATGTCTCATCCTTGTTAACCAGCATGTCAACAGGTAACAACGCTCATACTTCACATTAACGGTCCTCTTAAGGAACGTCTCAGTGGCACAGCCACCTATTAACAGGGGAAAGAATGGGAGGGGAATCAAAATGCTTAACATCTACACAAGCAGTTCCCCCAAGGATCATTAAATTAAACCATTGAAAAGCCCCCCTGGGGCTGGCTGGGGCCTCAGCACACTTTGTGAGATCCCTCGTTTCCTCTGGCTTAATGAATTATGCAAGTCAAGAGGGGCTGGACAGAAAGGTGTGGATAAGAAACCTACTAATTCCCCACAGTAATCACCTGCAAAAGTGTTTAGGAACAACATCTATCAGGCACTAAAAAGTAAGAAAAGGAGCCTGCAAGAGTAAAATATCTACAGCTCTTCGGTAGGAGAAAAGGGGAGAGCTGAGCCAGGGAAGTGTCACCTTGACATGAATCTACTCCGGGCACTGAGCACACAGCAGTCATCAAATTGCTTGCTTGCGGTCCCAGGGTTTCTTCTGCTCATATGGCATGCACCTGCGCTTTGCTGGAAACTCGTTTCAATGCGTGTGAGAGAGTCCCAGCTTCAAAGCGAGCCTTGTGATTTTTGGTTCCTGTGTGTGAGAAGGGTATTAATAAATGTTGTATTAATAGATCATCTGCTTACACGCTTCCTGTCTTAAATAAAGAAGATATTGGATCAACCCCCTTTTCCCAGTACCTTCAGGCTTCTTGGATGTTTGCAGTGTGAGGCAAAGGCAAGATGGCAATAGGAGAAATGGACTTTGTAATCCAAAGAAATAGAAACTCAGACCCTAATGCAGGGAGAGTTTGGAGACCAGTTCATAACTGAATTACAGAACATGGATGGATAACTGCTCTCTAAACTCGCTGAATCCAAGCTCAAAATCAAATATTCATCCTTGCTTCCATCCCAGTTTATGGAAGCTGGGAATCAGAGCCAAGATTTGTTAGTCCTCTGGCTTGGGTTAACTTGCCTCCTAAGCCATTTCAGTAGCGTGGGAAACCTTCCTCCCTTCCTATTTTGATAAACAGGCCTCTGTCCTCATCACCCTCCACATGATACCTCCAGAGGACAGGAGACAAGCCGTATCCCAAAAACTGGATCCAGTCATGTCTCCGTGGATGATGTTCTCTTCTTTCTGCCATCTTCTGAAAAGCTAGTGATCATTTTTTCCAATATCCCTCTTTTTTATGAAGCTTCGCAGGAATAGATTGAATAAGGATGGCACTGGACACTTTAACTTCATTTCATCGTCCAGCCCTTATCTGCAATGTTGAACTCCTTCTGTTGATGCTGTCTTTGCTTTAAGACTCCACAGGACATTACTGTGAAAAATTTTAGCATAAATACTAGAGTTGGTTGGAAATTTTTAAACCATTTTTCATAGGGAAAACACAATTCCTAGTAACCAAAACACTACGCAAAAACATTGGTTTCAGTTAATCTCATGACTCAAAGTATGTTGAAAAAAGAAATTACTTAAACGCCATATTGTGACATAAAAGAAAAGTTAAGGTTACTGTTTTGAGAAAATTAGACTAAGTAAAGTTAAAAAATAACTAAAAATTGCTGAAATTAAAAATTTCATAATTATTGACTTTGTCTCATTCGGTGCAAATCAAACTTTAAAATATGAGTTTTAGTTTCTCAGGGTTGAGGTTTTTTTTAAATCGTGGGTGTTTGTGTGCTAGGGGGCTGTACTACAGTATGTCAAATATTGTAACAGAACAGCAAAATTATTTTCTGCCAAGCTGTAATATGGACCTACTCTAGGGCAATGCTACCAATTCTGCTTATAACTACACCTCACGGGGAAGTACAAAGAAGGCTTCAATGGAAAGAAAAAATGGTCTCAGAGAAAATAACTCTGTTTAGCTGGCATTTGGCAGCACAATCAGTGCTGTCTCACATTGAGGGAAACTGCAACTGTCATAACGTGCTGACTTTGGGGGCTTATTTCTGTGCCTTGCCAGGAGGTCTAACATCTTTTGAAGTCAGCCAGCTTTCTCTAATGTAGTAAAATTCATCACTAATCACAGATATGCATGTTTGCTGGCATCTTTGATCTTCAGCTTTTCTATCCATTTTGCTCTCTCTGTTTATTGGTCATAATGAGTTATGGCAGCTGTATGCTACATATTGTCCAAAACTGTTTAGCTGTCCAGCACATCATGGAAAGTTCCCAGGAAAGTTCCCTAGCTGAAAAGTAACAACTCTGCAACGTAAGTCTCAGCGCCATGTGCAGTAATTCATCAATAACACTTCTTCTGTAGAAACCAATGGACAGATCAGTTACAAGAGCAGAGCTGTAATGTGACCTGCCAGATAGATGGAGATCCCCACGGAGAATTCACTGACTGCACAAAAGAGAATAAAAACTCCTCTAGTGTTTCTGCAAAGAGGAAGAGTGTAGTGCTTGGATTAGTCTGGGCTGAGTATAAGAGAGTCCCTCTCCACTCCGCACCAGTCTGTTGCATAACCAGAGCTCCTAGAAATAAATGAGAAACAAAATGAAATAAAATTATAAAAAAAGCCAGCTTTCCTTTAGGAATTCCAGTGACATATTAAAAGAAATAATTTACGCACGGCTGCTCCATGCCTTAAGTTTGTCTGTGCAATTACTTTTAGTGCTGTGCTAACAAGAGGCTACTTTATAGCAGGGGAGTCTAGCCAGGATACAGCCTGACATCTGCTTGAGGATCTTTCTGAAAAAATACCCAAGACCCACCTTTTGTTTTATTTGTGCATTCTCTGCCCAGTGTGCATGGATATTCTGCTGAAAAATCATGCCAGTGTATTGAGGTACTGCCTATTTCTATTACAAGTCTTCATTTTAGAGGACTTTTATACTTTTTAAATTAATATTTTTACTTTTTTACTTTGCAGTGTCATATTGAATTTTAAAAGATTTAGGCTGTGGTGTGGGGTGGCTGTGATGCCCAAGCCTACTTGGTAAGGAGATACTTGCACTGATCCCAAAGTCATGAGTAAGAAAGGTATGTTGAGAAAAGTAGGACTTCTTTATAATACTTCTGTTCTTCTCATGGTTTCCCAGTCATGAGGCTGAACTCAGATATGCAGAGGGAAGTCATAGTTCACATGTCTTGCAGGGCATTTTGAAGGAAATAGTGTTATATTAATATGGGTTAATGCAGTGTACTTAGATTACAAAAGACTTAAAAAGAAACTGAGATCTCATCTCTTCCACTTAATAACTGGCTAAAAAGATACAGAATTAAGAGTCAGTTTACGTAATAGAGGGAGGTCACATGAAGTTCCACGCAGATGAGTGTTGGTCAACATATTCATAAAATCTGGGAAAGAGTGACTCATGAAATAACAGAGTTTACAGATGATAGGATCTCATTAGGACCTCATGACACTGAATGATACTCATTGTTGATGAGTTTTCATGGCACTGAAAGAAATTCAGTGTTGATAGATGCAAAGTAATGAATACGGGATAAAAATAACTCTAATTATACAGATGTTACAATAGACTCTTAATTAGCTATGACTGTTCACAGAGATACTGGGGTTTGTGGATAGTTCTCTGAAAACATTAATGCAGTGCTCAAGAGTCATCAAAAATGCTGATAAAACACAAGGGATTATTAGGAAAAGAACAGAGAAGAAAACAGAAAACCTCATTATCTCATAGTAGAAATTTGTGTTTATTGCTGTTTGTCTTGACTAAGGCATGCCTTCTAGACAGACCTCATTGGAAGAGTACAAAAGAAGTGGAAATTGTGCATAGGAAGAAATGAAGTGAATGCACTCTCACTGGTCAGTTCTGCCTCTCTTCTTCTGCGTTGGATTAACAGGAAAACAGGGCTCCCTGGACACAGCTCTGGACAAAAACTGGGCAGAGACACTGGAAAAAACAGGAGGTCTTAGGATGTTAACTCTGATGCCCTCCTCCCCCAACACCTCTTGTTATCAGCAGCCTTTGTAGGACACAGCCATGCAAAGTTGCCAGGTCCATCACAAGTGTAGGTCCCACACTTGGCCACAACACTTCAAGGTTTGGGATTCACAAGGTTTGGGATTTCAGCTGATAACCTACATGACTTCTTTACTTACTTTGTGTTAGTATTTTTCCTGTGCTGGGACCACAATATGCACCAATCACCCCAGAGAAAACAGCAGAAAAGGCGACAAAATTTTGTGGCTACTGGATGTTATTATTCAGCAGACTGCCTGCTCAGTGTAAGACAGCTAAGAAACCTTCACTCTCTGCCCCAAAGCTGAATAATTTCTTGAGAAAGCAGAATATTTTATGAAATGAAGAGCAGGTAAAGAATAGAATAGGATTTCAGAGCCAGAGAGTAGAGCTGTGTAAAGAAGAAATGTGAGACTTAAAAAGCAAACTGTGAATGGGGAAAGTTCCTGAAAAATATTTGCCAGATGATGGGACTAGTGGAAAGCAGATAAAGACTTTCATATAAACAAAAATATTCACAAAAATGTTCACTATTTTTCCAATAGCCTTCATAGAAATCTTTTTTTCCCCATAAATAAAAATCTCCAGACTTTTCAAATTAGCACATTTCTTCCATTCTGCTCCTTGCCACGGTTCTCCTTTACACTGAATGCAGTAGACACTGAGGACTTGTAAGTGTAAAAATATCTTCAATCAAAAATTTTGCTGACATTGGGTATAGAGAAATTTTCCCTTCACCCAGTTAATCATGTAGCTCTTGCACCCAGACAAGGAAGGCTGTACACATATGTAAAAATTGCTTCCAATGAGTTCTTGCTTCCAACAAGTTTTGTGCTGGATTTGCCATATTTCCAGGGATTTATGGTAAATGCATCAGGACTGTGTTAAAATCTAGAAGCAAAAGATGCTGCAGATAAGTACATTCCTAAAAATCTTTAACATATGGTGAGAGAGAGAGAGTAGGAGAGGGGAAATATATCAGAGCACTCTATGCCATGAGGAATGAGAGAAAAATGAAAGGGATGCTCTCTCAGGGATGCTTTAAACCCTTCAGGAATGAATGCCAAGACCAGAATTAACACTTGTGAGATCATCTTTGGCACACTGCACTTGAAGAAGAAATCTTCTTCAAGTGGATCTGGCACAAGTCTGGTAATGAGAAGGCTCATCAGGCCATGACATGCCCAGCATCAATGAGAGCTCCTAAAGTTCATGAGTAGGCTGTTAGCTTTGTGAATCCCACCAGTGGAATAGGTGCCACTATAGGGTCCCCATCAGTGTGACCTCACTGGCAGCGCCAGGCTGACTGTGCGATCTTAGTCACCATTTTCTACTCTCTGGTGCAACCTGTCCTACCAGTGCAATCCTACGGCATTAAGGGCAGTGTGCTAGGCCATCCGCTGTCTTCAGCATGGTCATGCTTGCAGCTTGCACAGATCACTCCAGAACAGATGGGACAGGTTTCTGCCTGCATCCCGCAGCTCAGAGCAAGAGAGAAATATTCCCCTTAACAGAAAATTTTGCAGTTGACATATTTCAACAATGATTTTCCTCCAGGGAAGCATGTGGTCCAGTTCAGGGAAATGAGAAAGAGAACAATTTTTTTTCTTTAATTTTACATTTCAAGTAATAACAGTTTTCTGGCTTCTTGTGCAGGTCACTAACAATGCTCCCCAGTGAAAATAGTTAGCAGTTCCCATGTCTGTGATTCACTTGACTGTAATACAACTTGAGGCAAAAAAGCTCGAAGACCTCTTTTTGCTTTTCCAGTACTATGAACTAGACTTACTGCAGGCATCAATGTTAAAGCTTGTACAGTGTAAAGGGGTGTGAGTGTAAATAAGATCCAGCTTCATCAATGTGTCTGTCATCACTATGGGAAAGGACAGGAGAACTTTGGGTAAAAACAGCAAGACCTTTAAGGCAATATAGGCAGAGAGGAGAACTGGGAGTAGGCAGAAATAAATCAATGCCAAAGCAGAGCTAGAACTTGTGTGTTCCTGAGGGCACAGGACTGAAATCCTGATTTAAGATCAGCACAATGCGATATCAGTAGAGCATGAAGAGAGTGACTTAGGGACACTGGCTGACTGACAGCACCAGAAAGGGGTCATTAATGGGGAGTCCTCACTTTGTGGGGGGACCCACTGAGGCTCTGTAGGGAGGCTTCCATGGTTTTGTACATTTCTGCATTTCTGTCAGCGAGCTCTGGAAATAAATTTAGCATCACTACTAAGAAAATGTGTTTAAGGATCAGTGGAGGGCTAACTAAGAGGAGAACAGGAGTATGACCAATAACTCACTTTATAAACCAGGCCAGTTCAGGGAAAATGCTCAAAAATGAACTGAATGTGAAAGCACAGGTTCAGGAACAAAGCATACAGACCATATTTGCAAATGGGGATTGTCTCCTGCCCCAGGTAAAGGCTTCATTAAGATACTGCCTACAGGAATTGCAGGTGTTTTGCTCCTGGGCAGGGAGTGATGGTGGATGTCGCCATGGCCTCAATTTCAAATGTGGTTGGGATGGAAAGAGCTACATGCCACTGAGCACCTGTGAGGAGTTATGCAGTCTGATTGCCTTTTATGCTTTGGTCTACCAGTGACAAAAGGAATTTAAGCACTTTGCTCTGCTTAAGATAAGTGCCAAGCTTTTCAACTTTCAGCATAGACACCCGGGGGAAATGTAAGGCACAACTGCTCAGTTCTGCTCTGGGCAAGAAACAGAGCATGAAAAACTCTCAGTGAGAACTGGAGGCCCTTCTCAGCCCAAGGCTTTTAGGAAAATAATCAGTTGAAGATCCTTGTATGGATAATGGTAGGAGGAATGGATAATGGATATGAGGAAATGGTAGGAATTTTCACTGTGGAGGAGGGTAAACAGCAAGTGCCATAGAGACCTGTGACGGCAACAGATTTATAAATGATCTTGAAAAGGGAATTAATAGTGAGGTGGTCACATTCACTGATGACACTATTTCAGAACAGACAAGCTTGTCTGTGAAGAACTGCAGGAGTTTATTACACTGAGAGACTTGATGTTAAACTAGCAGATGAAATTGAATGCAGATAAAGGCAGAGATGCACAATGGGGAAAAAACCCTCTAATTTCATATATAAAATGATGGGCTTGGAGTTGGCCATTACCATTCAGGAAGGAGAGCAGAAGTTAACCCTATTAGACAGCTCACATGGCTGCTGAATTATTAATTACATATGAAAAAGTAAATTGAATGTTAGGAATTATCAGGAGTAGAGGAACATTATCACCTGGCTCTGTTATAACAGTAATACAAATCCATGACACACCTGCATAGTGTGTGCAGTTGAATAGTGTGTGCAGTTCTCAGACAGATTATAACAGATGAGAGGACGATGGCAAGAAGGATCAAGGAATATGAGGAATCTTCAAACTTTGGCAACAGAGGGGAGATTTATACAGTTGTATAAAATGAGTGACGTGAAGAAAGTGAGTGGGCTTAATTGTTCCCTGTCTATTCCAATACAAAAATGGTGGAATATCAAAGTTAGCAGTTCACAAACCCAAAAGAAAGAAGAGGCGGTGTCTTTTTCAGAGGACACACAGCTAAGCTGTAGGAATTGCCAGCAGGATGCTGTGGATGATGAAAGTTCACATCAAAGAGAGATTGGACAATTTCATGGAAAAGAAATCCCATTTGCATTACTGAAAAAAAAAGACAGCAACTTCTTCAGCCATAAACTGTTGGATTTTGGAAGAGTAAACTGGGGAAGTGTCAGTACGTGCTTAGCACAGTCTGCTCTGCTTGCTCTCTGCCAGACCACGCTCCCCTAGTTACTTACTTAAGAGAGGAACATTTATACTTAAGCTCCTCCACAGCCTGATGCTTAGAGATATTCCCAGGACATGGGAGATGAGGTTTAGTCCCCTGAAGCCGAGCATCCAGGTTTTCCATTTTCAAGGTATGCATTTTGCCCCTTAAACTGCTGTGCCAAAGGTGGGCACCAATCTCATACTTAACTGTTTTGGACTTCTCCAGCAAAGTACAGAAATCCTGCTGCTTAAACCTGGCATGGTGCCACATGCCAGAACAGGCACTTCTGAGCATATGTGTGACTGAAGTTTTGAAGAAACTCCAAGACAAACACAGAGATGCCTTCAATGTTAGACGCCAAAGAACCAATCCACTTGGAGTGAATTCCACCCCAAGAGCCCAAGCTGTTGAGCTTAGTGACACGGAGACTGAAAGAGATGATATGACTGTAGCACATTAATACCTCTGAGTGAAGAAATACCAGACACTAAAAGGCTCTGTAGTCAAAAATGGAAAAGCACAACAAGACCTGAAAGCCAGGGAAATTCCAATTAGAAATAAGGTACAAATTTCTAACAGTGATTGTGGTTAACCACTGGAACAAACTACTAAAGGGAAGTGGTGGATTCTCCATCTCTTAATGTCTTCAAACCAAAAGAGGATGTCTTCCTGGAAGACCTGATTTAGTGAAACATAATATATTGGGCTCAATGCAGGAGATCTGGATGTAATTCAAGGGCTTCAGATATTCCAGAACTAGGGTTAAATGATCTTATTGTCCTTTCAGGCCTTTACCTTTACCAGTTTTAACTCCTGTAGGAGTCTGTTGCATACAGAGGGACTACAGAGTGAGCTGAACAGGCTAAGGTATGAACAGGGCTGGGTTTAGTAGCCCTTCTCCTCTAGGAATCTCCCTGTAAAAATGGCTCAGAGAAAGATAAGCTTTCAAAGACCAACCTACCAAAAAATAATTGTAATAAAACACTTTAGAACATTACACTGGCAAATCAGTTTATAGACATAGAAACACAGTTCGTATTCCTCTAATGCCATAGCTCTAGAGCCATTTGTCCCCAACACTTTTACAGCAAACCAAAGAACTGCAATTTCATGTGCTGTATTAATTTCCAAAGCAAATGGGAAAAATACAGATGGCTTATCCATGGCTAGGAAACCACTTCCCACCTCTTGCTGTCAGTCCACTAACCAACACAAGTGCCTTCCCTCAAGAGCATGGTGCCACAACTCACTTACTCTCCTCCTTCTTATATATTTCGCAGCAGTGCTCTGCTGGGTTTTTCCATTGCAGATGTCACCACAAAACACATATCTACTGCCTTTCAAACCACACCAGAGCAGCACCACCTACAAGTACCTCTTGTGCTCACCTTAGAGAAGGCTTCACGCTGTTCAGAGTAAAGGATTTACTGTAGTTATATCTATGGTAAAGAACTGTGATGAATTATGCAATCCTTGTAGCTACAGATGAATCACACTAATGGAGCAGAAGGATGTGGGGTCAGAGTCAAGCTTGGAAATGGAAAATGCATACTCCAGTATTTTAAAATGTTTAGGTTTATGCAGCCAAGATTTCAGAATTTCAAGTATTTTTTTTAATCTTTATTTAAGCCTGGACTTGGGGAGGGGATTGGTTTTGGTATTTAGATTATTATTTTTGCTGTAACAGGATTATTCTTTTCAGTAACTGTTAAGTCGCCACAAGCTTGTTGCCTTTTCTGCACAGGAATCAGTTAAGCATCAGAGATAGGGAAATATTATTATAACCGGTTTACAGCCCATTTTGGCCAAGAATAGGACAAGGAATGCTGACTCTCAGTCACCTGCTTTCGCAGCTAAGCTAATAAATGAGGTAGAAAGCTAATAAATGAAGGCACTGTGTACATTAACCCTCATATAAGAGTACTTATCCCATGCTTGTGTTATATGCAGGAGGTCAGAGGAGATGATCAGAGCAGTCTATTCTGGCCACAAAGCTAACGAATCTATTTTTAAACACGAGGCAACATTCAATAACCTGCATCAGCTTTGACTAACTGTTCTGCAAGATTGAAAGCAACACAAGCAGAACTAACGTGCACTGTGGGCAAAAAAGACGTCAAAGCACAGCTCATGATGGCAAGGTTTTTACTGCATAAATACTGGATGGGAATCTTGGCTGCATGGTTCATGCTGACCCTTTTGGAGCAGTTCGTCATGTCGCCAGACCATTTTGGCTAAGGCTGTTATAGAAATGCAGTGACAACTGGGCACTGTAGCTTCCTTCAAGCCTTTAGCTAACCCCAGTCTCTACCTCTCAAATATATAAATATACATATATATAATCAGATACTATATATGAGCTGCTATTAAGCAACCAGCTTTTTTAAACATGCAAACAAACTTAGTATAAGCTCCATAAAAAAGCTCTGCTTTTTCTGGTATTGATTTTGCTTATTTTGAAGTTAAGCATATCCATAAATATGCTCTATGGTCCCTTGAGGTAAGTCTCATAAGGTATATTAAAAAAAAAAAAGGAGGAGGAGGAATTTTTTGGCAGCAATTACCATCTCAGATAACCTGCCTGGGGTTGGGAAAGTGTGCCAGCAATCTGCTCAGAAATAGCTTTCATTTGGGCTGTTTATTTTCATATGCTTTGTCTGACACTTTACTGCTGTGGCTGGGTACTTAACTGTCAGCTTCCATTAAATGCTTTGTCAGCTGTTCCCACTCCAGGCAGAAACCAAAATTATCGTTAATCTCCCATTATTCATTAAAGTCAACCCACTGGCAGGAAGTAAGCAGGATGACAAAGGAAATCATCCTTGTGCCAAATGGTGAGATTTCTTCAGGCTCCTTCTCTCCAGTGCTCTTCCAGTTCCTTGTCCCTTCCTTCTCTTGACTGCCCCAGTCACCTGCCTTGCTTGTGTCAAGTAAGTGGCGACTCAATGGCAGCTGTTCCACTTTAAAGCAAAGCTGGCGGGGACTGAACTCCTCTGCAGCGGCTCCAAAAAATTGGGATATTCTGAAAGGCAATAATGTGTTTGCTTCACATTAGTTTGGACTATCACAGCATAATCATATGGGCGAGTAGCCCTTCCTATGGCAGGACAGAGTATGAAATATATATGGAGCGCTAATAAGATAGCTCTGGGAGTATCTATGACATGATTTCTTGTTTTGCTGTTTTAGGGTGTGTGGATGGGTTAATTTTTAAAATTATTTAAACCAAGTTTTCTGAGTTCCAATATACAAAAAGAAAGAAAAAGGGGTTAAGCAATTCCAGAAAATGCAAAACATGTCATTTCAGGTCAAGCAAAACATTTTAAGATGACCCAGACTGATCCTCCCTCTTCCAAATTTGGTCCTGTCCAAACCAATGGCCCTGTCCCCCCAACACTTTAGTTCACTCTTTGAACCAGAGAATCCATTACATGTATTGCTCTAATTATGGTATGGTTTCTTTTAATAAGCAGATGTGGAACAGTATAATCGTAGCCCCAGGCTACTGAAATGGTGGACTCCAGTCTGGATCTGGACCTCACATAAATTTGCCCTGTGCCTTGCCAAGGTCCCAGACATATGACGTCTCACACATTCCTGAAGGAGATCCCATGGTTTTTACCTCTCTTTTTGGTTTCGCAGCAAGCAGCTGCAGGGCCCTGCCAGGACTTCCAGCCACAGAGGTGGTGTGCACCACCAAGCTGGCCCAGCACAGGTAAAGCCAGCGTACAGCTCCCTGCTGACTACCCCCTGGTAAGAATTAGCAGGCCTCAATAAAATTACCCAGTGGGCCTTTATTAAAAATTGAGACCCTATTGCTCAAGATCGCAAAGTGCTCGCCTCTAGTGCAACAAAAGCCTTCCCTGGATAAAAACAAATGCTCCTCAGCAGAGGATCTCTATTGCTGTGCTTCTTCCCAAACAAGAACATTCAGTCTTAACATATTTGTTCCCACTCATGCTCCTGGGGTTTTCAGTGAAAGTCTTGAAGCTGTCCAAGTAGCTCATATACCGGAGCCCCTTTCTGATTCAAGTGTGCCCTCCTGTTCAGATTTTGGGAAATGGGATGATTAATTGATTTCCATCATTGGTCTCCCCATAAGTCACAAACCAAGCTGCTATTTCAAGTTTCCATTGACAAAGATTTCATTATAAGAAGCCATAATTTTTAACCAGCACTGTGCAAACTTTTTAGTCTTCAACCTGAATTAGGCCCATATGTTTCAGAAAAATGTGGTGAGAGCAAGTTGGGGGGGTGAAGTGGTGAGGGGAGGGGAAGGGAGCAACTGGTCTATCTCAGTGGCTGAACAAACTTCCACCCACATCACAGCATAAAGGGGCTCTGAATTGGTCGTCTTAACCCTTATCTAAACAAAATAAATCAAAAATACAATTTTCCGATTGACACTGAAGTATTTGCTTTCTTAGCCAAAAAGCAATTTTAAACTCCCTTGCTGAGTAAGCTCTGCCCAGATACTGAACTCCACTGAGAGCTCCTGGAGTCCAAGGTGGTATTGCTTAATTTGCCTTCTCATGTTCTGCTGCTGGGAGAGAAATGCCCTCAAATAGCACCTGCCACAGGATGCAGTTGAAACCACAGCTAAGTGTTGTATGTATACCTGATGACTGGGAGACCCTTCCTCCAAAGGGCTTGATAAGTCAGTCGAAAAGACAGGAAAAAATTGGAGAAAGGCAGTGTTGCAATCCTTATTTCACAGAGGCAAACAAGCAAGGTGTATTCCAGTAAATAAACAGTGCCAAGCTATGACCTCAGGAACCTGGCAAGATCATCTACATTGTTTAAAATGATAGCATAGTCTATGGCCATGAGCAAGGGATTATTAGCAATAACAATTTTGTCATAGCCACCATGTTGAACTGGCTCTAGTAGGGAGTGGGATGGACATGAAGATGCAAAGCACATTGACCTGACCTGTTTTACTTAGCCACATAGACAGAGTCTTCAGCAGAGCAGAGGCTTCATCTGCGTTGTAGCTCCAAATCAGAGATCTGGAGATAGGAACATCTGGAGACTGAGCATCGCCCTTTGCCTGAAGAGCAGGTCTTATGAGGAGCGGCTGAGGGAGCTGGGGGGGTTTAGCCTGGAGAAGAGGAGGCTGAGGGGAGACCTTATCGCTCTCTGCAACTACCTGAAAGGAGGTTGTGGTGAGGTGGGGGTTGGTCTCTTCACCCAAGTTAATTGCAATAGGACGAGAGGAAATGGCCTCAAGCTGCACCAGGGGAGGTTTAGATTGGATATTAGGAAAAATGTCTTTACTGACAGAGTGGTCAGGCACTGGAACAGGCTGCCCAGAGAGGTGGTGGTGTCACCATCCCTGGAGGAGTTCAAAAACCGTGTAGACGTGGCACTTCAGGGCATGGTTTAGGGGACATGGTAGTGTTGGGTTGATGGTTGGACTTGATGATCCTAGAGGTCTCTTCCAACCTTAATGATTCTATGATTCTATGATAAAGAAGGTCCAATTGCACAACACTGTTGGTGCATCCCAAAATGACCTCTTCCCTATCATCACATATGCTTGAGTCCTTTGGCAATGTCAGATCAGGTGTTGCCTAAAGGGATGAGAATCCACTAGGTGCCAGGGCTGGGGAACAGCAAGATCACTGTGAGGATGAACCAGAAATACCAAGGTGGTAGTTTAAGAATTTAACACTAAGCTGTGTGACTGTGTGATATGGCTAAGCCAAAAACTACTGAACATAGAGGTAGGAACTGAAAGTCTGTTTCAGTCTCTCGTTCTCTTTGTTTTGCAGTATGGCCTTGGACAAATCACTGCAACTTCGTTTTGTCCCCTGCAAAACAGGGATAAATAACATCAACCTGCCTAAAATATTCTCTGAGACCTGTAAACAGAACCCAAGGTACAAGTGCTAGCTCGTAATGCTCTTGCAGCTTGTCATCTAGAATGCCAGGGCAGCACCGTGGAACAGTGCTATCATGCAGTGGGGCTACAACTCTCAACAGCTTGGGGAATCCGAATATTACATTCATTTGATGGCTGTTTCCAGCATGTCTGAACCATGGCAACAGCACAAGTCATATTAGCATCTGGAAGGGCCAGAGGTTCACTTGAAAATTCCCTAGACAAAGAAAAATATTTAGCAGTCATTGAACACAAGCAGCAATTTAATTGTCTTCTCTGCCTCTTGCATGATAAATTTAATCAGAGCTCCAGGTCTTTCCTTCTTTTATTTTCTTTCTTTCCTTTTAGCTGAGCCCAGCCTGGCTGGAAACCCTGGTTCTGGCACAGATTCCTGTGCTGTGAGGAATTTGTCTCAATTCAGGTTGGTCAAACAGATGATGTTGGAATAAGGTAGCGGTAGACCAAGAGTAATATCCTGTATCTGACTTGTTTCCTCTCCTTGCTGAGGCTTTGCAGCCTGTGCACCCAGTTCTTGTCCTAGCAGCCTGTCATTTGTTGCCAAATCTCTAGCTATCCTCATTTCAGTTCTGTCACGGTAGTGATATATTTGATGATGTCACAAAAATGTCGTCAGCTTCAGCAGCCTTAGAGTCTTCTATAAAGTCAGGCAAGCTGGACAACAGAGCAGCAGAGAGTTTTGGGTACCCTCAGGATTTCAGAGAGCATGAAAGGTGGAAAAATTACATCCTTCACACACAGGTTTTGATAAGAAATGTCTGGTTTATGTCTTTCAGGCTTCAGACAGAGCAGTAAATGCACACAGTCTAAGCCCAGAAGAAACTATTTACTTAACACAGGCCCTTAAAGATGACTCTCCACTCATCTTGCTATAACTTCAATGCTTTGTCTGAAGTAGATAATTTTTTTCAGGATGACATGCAGTCCTGATTAAAAGGACCAGAGAGATGAAAAAATCCCCCACTTGCATTGACAGTTGTTCCTAATGACTAATTATCCCAACAGTTAAAAATGTGGGCCTTGTTTCTTGTCAGGATATAAGTTCAGGTGCAGCTTTTGTTACCAGCTTTTGTTATGTCTCTTGTACTTGACCAGAAGATCTTCAGTGCTGCTGTTTTATCTCCTTGAAGATAATTCATCCAGCATAAGCAAACCAACCCATAACCTTGCTTTTCACACACTTAACAGACCAAGCTCTTTTAAGTCTTCCACTGCCAAAGCATTTTCTCTGGCCCTTAAACTATTTCTGTGTCACTTTTTGCACCTTGTCTATGCATCTTAAAATCAAAGGCGTGCCTGAAATGTGAGCTCCTTTCTCATAGCAAGGCACAAGCTGCTGCGCAGATCCATGATCTTGGGGATATTCAGCTTAAGGTGCCAGTTCACATCCTATCTCATAGTTCACATGTGGATCTACACTCTCCAGATCATGCTGACGTAGGAACTGTGCTCAGATCAGCTTCTCCAAATTTAGCCTTTCTCCAAATCTCCTTCAGGTTTCTCTTGAATTTTAGTTCACAGGTAGTTTCATCTAAAGGCACATCTGAGCCCAGGGTTCAGCAGCCCGACCTCAGCAGACTCTGCGGTGATGTCTAAGTCTTGGGAATTGCAGTCAGTCAGTAGCAAGAGGTGAATTCAGCCAACCCTTTCAATTCTGGAGGCTGACCTTACAGGACAAATCTCCACGGAGCTGTTTTTGCATCTCCGGTGCTGGCACACAGACATGTAATGTAGTATATGCCCTTCCCTATGGGACACTCCTCCATGAGTTCATTTCTGGCTTAGTTGGAGGAGCTGGATTTTACATTATTAGGTATTGAGTTGCAACATGAAATTACCAAAATGTAAACCATGGGAAAACATACTGTAAATCACTTATTGGCAGGTCTCTCACCTCTTTACAAGTGCACAACTGGATACATTTGAGTCTTTTGGAATTTCCAAATTAGAGCCCAGAAGACCTTCCCGAAGAAAGGTATTTTCTACTGGCACCAAAACAGTTTTATCTGAGCTAAACAACAGAGTTAATGTTTCAGCATTCACACAGCCGTTTGCAGGCTACAAATCCAAACTTAATTTCACCTCCTTGTTGTACTGTAGCTCTATTATTATTACTTTTTAAATGAATGTTATTTTTCTTCTAACTCTCCTGCTTTGGCTTTTCAAAAGAAATATACAGAGACCCAAGGGACTGACAGTGAGAATGCAGAACCTTTCACCTTCGGGTGAAAACAGTCGTATCTTTAATGGATTTAATTTGTCCATTACTGGACATATCGAATATATGATGAATATATGATTCATATAATGAAAGGTACCTAAACGGAGTAAACATATGTTCTTACTACTGTGACCTCCAGCTCTTCTGCCCCCACTGCTTGCTACCCTCAGCTTGTGGTGACAAAGGATGCTCTGATGTGAGGAAGGGGTGATTTTGTGGTTAAGGCACTAAACTGGGAATCAGACTTCTGTGATTGACTCCTGGCTCTGCCACAGTCCGCCTGTATGCCTATATGCATGTCACTTAATCCTTCTGTGCCTCAGTTTCCCATCTGTAAAACTTTAATTCAGTCCCTTGCCATTGTTGTCTCCAGGGCAAGAAAGGTGTGCCAACTGAGCCACAGAACAGTTGAGTGTAGACTGTATTACATGGTTGTGTTTGAGTGCCTAAGAGATTGGGTCATGCCTTCGGTTAGCTCAGGCTTTCAGATGGCCAGGAAAAAGGCATATTTCTTGTTTCAGAATTTGTCCAAGATATGTTATTGTGCTTTGTCTGTGAAAACTGAGTCACAAACTGAAGGGTAGTTCCTGAGAAGAAGAAAGGTTTAGATTTAGGATCAGAAACCCTAGACTGAGGATTCAGAAAGCAGAAGTAAATAAATAACCTGCACCCATAACATCCGTCAGATGACTGATCCCAAAATGCAGCTGACTTGGGGTCCAACCCTGACACCTGTTGCATGGAAGGAGTTCAGGGAGAGTCCCCCAAGAGCCGGCAGTTCACATGCACACAATGAGCAGTCTTGGACCCTAAACCAAAATACCTCCATCTGCAAGAAGTTTACTCACCAAGACATGGAGTAGGTCACAAGAGGACACACTGCAACATTTGCCTGAGATAAGGAGTGAAGTTCTCATCAGGAAAGCCTCCCAAAAGCCACAGCATGGCTTGTCCTTTCATGCGCAAAGGCTGCAGCTCAGAACAGATAAGACATAACAGATTTGTCAAGTGCAACTTCTGCCACGTGTGGAGACAGGGTTTGAAACTGTCACCTAGCACACAGCACTGAAAGTGTCTGTGTTGGTAGTGGCACTTCATAGCCCATGGAAATGATAGGGAATTAGACCCTCCCACTTTTTCATTTATCTGGACACCAGTTTAAATTTTCTCTACTTCTTTTACTCTTAGAATTTGTGGAGTTGGTGGCATGCAACATGGGTGTGAGTTTTTCTTTCATTCCTGTTTTCTGCTCTCGATGTGTTAAAGATTCCTCACGAGCACACTTTCCCTGTAGGGAGGAATTGGCTTACACAGCATCTAGAGAGAGGGGCTGCAAAATAACAATGAATAAAGCCTGCTAGAAAGTGGTGGCAAATATCCATTATCACAGTCTGCTCCTTTCAATTCTGATCATCCCCAATAGCTACTAATTTTAAATTAGTGGGGTTTTTTAAAGAAAGAAGGTTATTTAAAATAAAAGGAGTTACCAGATATCTGCATAGAGCTGGTTGCTTTCTTGCTGTTGCTACAATCAGTTATTTTCTCCCTAAGCAAGAAAGACATATCTGCTGGCCTTGCAGAGGGCACATCGGATCCCCTGGATTAGCAGGTCTTTCCACGATAAATTGACGTGAGGCTGGTGTTCCCGCAGGAGCTCCCCGATCACAGTACTCGTTATGGAGAAAACTGCACTTTAGTGCTCGACTTGGATGATGCTCTGGGAGATAAAATACAAAGTTATCCATAAACCATCAAATGTTTCAGACCTTTTGCTGATTCCCTCAGAAATTTATTAGCTCTACCAATATTTTCTTTCTTAGTTTTGTAAAGCAAGCTCCAAGTCAGCTAGTACTGACTATGCAGAGCCCTAAAACCACATGTTTATTTTCCTAAGTTATAAAAAGTTTATAAGGGTAGCTGGTATCCTTATGGGCCACTGTACAGTGATTTGCTACTGCATTCCACACTGATACAGAAGAGCTCTGTGTTTTATACCAGAGGGAAATCCTTGTGATACAGCTGTCCAGCAGCCAACAAGAGTACAGACACCTTCAAAAATATAACCCTGATAAAAAATGAATAGCTGAAAAGGCAGAAAACAGCCCTTCTGAGAAAATCAGTTTGAACAGTGCGATGACCTTGGGCATCCCAAGATCTGTATTGCAATACCCCAGTGAACATTACAAAAAAAGTCCTTTGATCCCAGCCATAGTTCTTTTTTTTAACTAGATCACCATTTCTACCTGAAAATGCTGTATGTTCACAATAATTTTTAGAAGTCCTATGCAAAGGCTACCTTTTCTTTCTGCAGTTAACGTTTAGCCTCAGTTTTCACAACTTTAAGTTGCTTCATTGACATGAAGAGGCTTTGGTCAATTTACACCAGAGAATGGAGAGACTTATTCATTTATCTCTTAAAATAGTGAGTACACAGCTGCAAAACCTGAAGAATTAGGTCAGTATGTTGTTACGACTGTCCTGGAAGGAGAAATTCAGAGCAAACAAGGTAGATTTCAGGAGAGAGCCTGGAATGTGTGAAGAGTTAGCAAAATTGACATAGATGCAATAGCAAAAATAAGTAATTTTGCAAATCCCTAAACCACAATGGTTGGATTAGGGCCCTCATCATACAATTCTTGGGCATGCGAACAATCCCTTTTTCACTTAAGTTCATTTCATTAGATTCTCTCAGCTACATAAATACTCATACTCTCCATGGGACTACTCACATCAGCAAAGTTCCTCAAGCGAGCAGGGATTGCAACCCAATTTTAGTGGAACAAACCCAACCTCTGACTTTGATTGCATCCCTCACTTTTTAAAAAAACCTGTGTTTCCAGCTAGAATGAGCCCACAATTCCCACGGAGCTTTCTTTCGCCACTTCCAAGCACAATCCCAGTTACTTGTCTTGTCAAGTACGAAGGCAAACAGGACTCTTCCAATCTCCCCAGCTTCACCTCCCGTCGTAAAAACACTGCTGGGCCTCGAGCAGGCCAACTTGGATGTCTTTTGGAACTCCTGGGCATTGCTCTGCTCTGATTGATAGATCCCCGATGGGGTTATCATGCTCACATCAAAACCCGACATGCCTCAGCCAGCCAGCAACCCTCTGAAGTCAAAATATTGCTCAGTGTAACATCACAAGTAATGACAGTAGTATCAAAGCAATAATTACTCTGCTTTATTACCCAGCTGTAAATTGTTTTCTGATCAGGCTTTTAGTCAATGGTCTTTGACATGGTTGCACAGTGTTGACTGTGATTAATTCACTTATCGTTAATAAAAATGTCATGGGAAATTGCCCCTTTACTTATCAGTTCCGATCATAATTCTGATCGAGTTCTTATTTTAAGGTCTGCTGCAAGGGAGACAGGATAGGCAGTGCTGGAGTGAGAAGCACATCGCACTGCTAGCAGAAGACCACTGATAGCAGCAAAACAGACAATTTTTGTCCCCAGCTGGCAGCAACCACCACTGGGATCCCTCAGTACAAAGGACAGATATTGATTTAGATGTTTCTTGCATATTTTGCAAGCAGGTTTTTATTTAGTTCCATTCTGCAGAAAGCATGGGAGGAATTTCTTTTGCCTCTAACTCTCCTTGTTCATCCAAGAATATACCTTAACAGCTGAACATAGCAACAAATGGAATTGAAACCAATAAATCTGCTTAAAAGCAAAATAGCATTGAGGAATCAAATAGGATTTTTCCAGCAACACATTTCTTATCATTTGTTCTAGCTTTGAACTAGGTAATGCCATTTTTGTCCTGAGATACAGAAAGATATGGATTTCAGAGTTCTGTTGCTTCTTTTTTTTTTTTTTAATTTACAAAAAAGCACACATCTAGAAATAAATATAAACCCTATATAAGAGCTGAAACAGTTTAGCCTAATTTTCATGACATTGCTTCTGTGAATATGCTCAGGTCTCACGTGGTTCATCTCATCCCAGTCCACATCCTACCACAGGGAGAAGAAAAGTATGAGCAACACTTCTTTTCTCCCCAAGGAGAGGACACAAAAAGTTGAATTCAACACAAACCAGCCCTGGCCTGGCTAAACTTTGTCATTTGCACTAAAGACTTTCTGGGTTTTTTTCTACGATATATCTGAAAGCTTTTCTTAACCCAAAGAGTGCATAATAGTCTGGTTTGTAAAATCTCATCTGAAAGGTTTACACAGAGAAAATTGCAGAGAGAAAGGTTAAGGTAAATTGGTCTGGGAAAGTTTAGGTCAGAGGATCAGAGGGTTAGCTCGATGCTTCAATTACTGGCTTCTTATGTCAGTATTTATCACCTTATCCAAGAATATACAATAAAGTCAGGACATCTAAACTCAGCCATTTTCTGTCAGGACTGTGGTCTTGAAAACACTGCTGATTCGCATTGCTTCCACAAATACCCATCAGATACGGCACATATCAGGTAAAGGCTTTGTAGTGGGAGGCATGAACTCTTCATTTAGTGTCCTCTCCTCCCCTCAAGGTGAAAAAAAGAAGCCAGAAGACAATGAGGAAGAAATTGAAGCAAAATCAACTCCTTCCCCTCCCCTGCCATTATGTTCATGGACTATACGATATCGCCGAAGAGTTCTGCAAAGACTGTCGTATAAAATAAATACACAAAACTATTTCTGTTCCAGTGTTATCAGGTGCAAAGCAGTAAATAAACCCTTACTCCTACAAAGAGAGACAGATGGAGAGACCTGGTCTCTTAAGTGCGCTTGTGTTGCAGCAAGTACAGGTTGCTGCAAGTAATAGCAGGGTTTGCAAAGTACAGGAAAATAACACTTGGTAAAGTAGAATAGGCAATGGATTGGGGTTTTTTTTCTGCTGTTTTTTAAGTACAGTGACAGGAGCATATAAAAATGTTTTTATGGAACAAAAGGACGAGGACATCTGGAGTACTGAGAACCCTGACTCACTGATTCCCTCAACAGGACTCGAGTTCAGCATTGAAGCATTCATTTCAATGAAAAGGACATATTTTATCCAGAGGTAGGAGTCACAGAAACAATCTGCAGGGTAAGAAAATTCTAGTAACATCCAAAGCAACTTGCTCTCCAAGATCCTGTGTAGGTACAGGCTTGTTGTACATGCATGTTAAGATTGTTTTTTTCAGGAGAAAGGGAGAAACATTTTACATTGTAATATAAATGTAATGAAATGTAATATAATATATATAAATGTGAAACCAGTCTCTGCTGCGACTTTCTGACACAGAACAGCATCTTACCATTCATACATTCAGATACATATGCAGTATATATATTCACATACATAAGCACACTGTATTATTTAATTTAAAGCATAAACATGTGCTTAAGAGAGACAAGTCTGACAGCCCAAAGACCTAATCTTTCCATTAGCAGCCTTCCATCTCTATTACCTTGTCTCACTGGATTTCCTTCTGTGTCCCAGTGAGAATGGCTTTTGCAGCAGAACAAGCAGAAGAACACTTGAGATTTACATAAAGACCGTGCTTGATGTTTCAAGATGCAGCCGTGCCGTCAGCCAGGGGATGGTTTTCTCATACAGGAGGAATCTCAGCTGTAATCATCAGCCTTTTCATAACAGATTGCTAGGAGTCTTTTACTTCCTTCGCTTGCAATTTGTCCAGCTCAGAGATTTACATGAAAGGGCTGAACTGAATATTGAGCTTCATGTGAAAGTGTGTTGCATGATTTGGAAAATCAAGGAGTGACATCCTTTACCTCACCCAAAATGCCATCTATAAGAAGGCCACTTAAGTCATTTATCACTACGATGTCTTATTCTTCATCCCGTATTTACTTCAAATGCCTTCAGCACAACTAATATAAATGGTACTTTAAGCATTTTAGGAAGCGCTGTGCTAACAAATACAGAGGTCCCATTAGTGGATTCTCCTCCACTGAGTGTCATTGTCAGGACTGAAAACTGAATTGCATTGCCAGGACTGAAATTAGATCATCAGCCTTGACTATTAGGAGTTAATAGACTGCTTACAAGGAACAGAACGGAGTGCCAGTAGCTGTAGATTAATAATCGAGCAATGCAGGAGTAAAGTGAGGACTGGCATTGAGACACGGGTCACCTCGAATGATTAATAGTGCAAATAATAAAAATGTTTCTCTTTAGCCACATGGATGAAAACAGAAAATGATGGATGAAGTAGAGCCAATACGAGGTACATACAGGCCTGAGAATGACTGGAGAAGTTAGGATTTTCTTTTTGGTTTCAGTGATGATGATGAAGAATATTCTTGGACCCCACAACAGCAGCAGCAGCCCAGGCAAAAGCACATCCATTGTGGATGAAATCAAAGTCTCACCTGGGCCTTGCACCTTGCTGCTTGCCAAAACTTTAGCAAATTTGGGATTCTGTGAGTTTTCATACAGACTTTCAATATGTTTTCATCCTTGACACAAAGGTCAGTCTGTTTGCCAGATGTCAAGCCCTTCCTGCAAAGTACAGGGGGCAAAAGAGCAGTTCACATAAAGGTTGTCAGAATTTTTATGCATTTTTCTGATTTTGGCTGACATTTTCTAAAATTATTCAGCCTGAGGCAGACACTCGGCATAAAGAATTTAAATCCAAATGGTTAAAGCTTGGCAAAGCTCTGAGCAACTGAAAACAGAGTCTTGTAATGGGAAGTGTCAGACAACCTCAATAATAGGCAACCAGCCCCATCTGTAGTATGCATTGTAATACACTGATGATTGATGATATCAGACTTGAAATTTCACAGTTAAGTAGCTGCAGTACTGTTAATCCTCCCTTGCAAAATAGATCGGTATTATAGTCCAGCTGGTACGTTATGTACAACACAAGATTATGCTCTGCAAGAAATGTAAGATTATGCCCATCACAACAAAATAAATGAAGAATGGAATTCACCTTACTTTTTAAAGTAAGGAGTAAAATTGGGACATCAGTGATTGAACTGACATTGCACACTTTGGTTCAATGACAAGTATGGAGTATAGCAGCTTCCACATCTATATAAGTTACTGAGTTTGGGATTTTTTTCATTAACTGAATATTTGTTACACTTTACTTCTTAATTAATTGGGTTCAGCTTCCATCAGGATATTTCTATGATTCAACTTCACAGGCCTAAATGGGCCAGGACAGAACATTTCAGGGTTGAATGGAAGAGTGTCAAGAGGAACAGGATCTTAAATGTGTGCACCTGGATATTTGTACTGGAAGCGGTTGCAGCAATATTTCAATGAAGTGAGCAGGAATAGCACCATGTGACTGTCTTGACCAACATGTCTCAAATTTTGTTATTCATGAACAAGCCACAGGGCAAAAAAGTTCATAATGATATTTGTCCAAGCAAGTACTGTGTAGGAAACTGCACTTAGCTCAGAGCTATTCCCTCAGCAGGAAAAAGAGCTACATTTGAGTAAATTATTTGTGGTGAGTTATTCCATTAGCTGTAGTCATCATAATTCTATCCTGATTTTCATGTAGCATACATAAGAAATTTCTCCTTTCCATATTGTATCTTCATGTAATTTGTTGCGGCTGGAAACAACAATTAAACATTGCTTTTAACGAATCTGATTATCTGACAAACACATATCTTAGCTAAAGTTTGCTACAGAGATGCTGCAAAAAAAAGCAAAGTTCACAGTGAACTTGAATAATAAAAAAGATTTTAAAATTTATGCATGAATAAATGGTTTTGTGTGTGTCTGTGGACAAAACCAGAAATATTTGGAGTAGCACTACGCTGAGTGAGGCTCATCATTGTTAGAAGAGTTTTGATTTGTTATTTTGTGGAATATAATGACTTCTTAAATTAGCATCAGTCTGCAGCAGTTTTATTTCTGAGTTCTCTAGAGAAGGCTTGTGTGAAAGTTTAGACACAAATGCCTTTGTCTTGTGCTGGCATCTGCAATGTCGGGAGAGTGCGAGAGCGCTTCTGCAGCTTACAGCTTCATGACTGTGTGGGACCAAAATCAAGCTCTCAAGTGCTACAAAGATCAGAGCAACAACGTGAGGAGAAACAGAGGCATGGATAGAGAAAAATGAAACTCAAAAAGTCGGTTGTATTCTTTTACCTCAGTCAATGAAACATCAAAGTGGGGAAAACTCCCAGGCACAATCAGGAAAAAGGCTGAGTGCCTCTGCAGCACCACCAGCCACCGCGGGACTCTGAACGCCCAAGCTGCTGGGAGGTGAGGCATGGAGTAACTCACCCAACTGTGCAGGTTCAGTTTGTGGGCACTCATGCAAATCAGTTCTTTTGCTTTGGTTTGTGTGGGCTTATCCCCCTCTGAGTTTTGGTTTCCTACGAACTCCATAACTCAAGGCAAAGCCAGCCAAAGCCAATGTGTTTTGCCTGGTTTCAGGTTGAAATCCCTCCGTTTCGCACAGTGTTCATCTGGCCCAGCTGCACTCAAATTTTTGCCTACATCTGTTTAAAAAAAATTAAAATTTTTTCATCATAGCAGACCCAAATGTCTTGGGTTGCTACAGTCCCCCCACACCAGATCATAATGGGTTCGTCACAGAAGGAATAATCAGAAACAGCATGCCCATTACCTTGGCACTAAGAACGGCTGGCATACTCTGCTAGAGAGAAAGGCATACAGTTGGATGCAGTTACTATTTGGGATAATCTACTCCACAGTACAGGGTAGAATTGCCCCCAGTTTCTTCTGCACAAACCTGGATGTCTAGAAGAGAGGAATCAATCTGCTGATGACCCTTGGTTGGCAAAGGTTTACTCTTCCTCCCACTCTTCATTCCCCCCATTCTTTATTCTTCTTATGACTATGATGATAATGCCCCTGGATGAAAAAAATCCTGTAAATTATAAAAAGTTTGCAGATGTAATGTACTTCTATTTGGTAACATATTGACTTCACAACCTCTTTCATGAGTATTGGCTCTGTGAAAAAAATCTTATGAGTAAGGGGATGGGGATTTTTATTTTCTCAGATTTTTTCTTTTTTTTTTTTTAATTTCAGCATTAATAACAAAAGCATATTGGGCAAAGAAAGAAGAAAAAACATGATTGAAAGCCCAGATTTTCTAGTGTGGGTGCCTAGGTAGACCCCTGAATCAATCTTTACACATGCAAACGAGCAACAGGTTTATCCAACATGCTCAGTGCCTACCGGTCTCAGAGGGAGTTGTGGGATGCTTTGCACCACAAAAAAGTCAGATGTCTTTCCTTGGGATAGATTTAGTCTCATGTGACTTTATAGGTGTCAACTGCAGAATTAAATTTTAGTCATTGTTGGCTCCCTCCTGCAGTCAATAGCAGATCAGCTAAACTATTTCAGATATTTGCCATTATGTGGGAGAGATTCCACCCTAAAAAAAAAGCCTGTTTATTTGCTCTGACTATGAAGAGATTCTAGACATCCAGGTTACACATAGACATTCATCATCTGTCAGATGCATCCCATCATAAATAAGTTTAAATATGGCTTGAAGGGCAGCATTCATCTGATCAAGTGCAGACAGCTGCAATGTTGACAACTACATTTACTCTCCTTTTGTACTCAGTTCAAAGAAACAGGTGCCTTTAGGGTGCAATTCATCTAATATTAAAGCAGACAATTAAAATAGGTCAGACTGATCACTCCCTAAAAGCATCTATTTCTCTCCACTGGCTGGAAGGGGAGTCTGTAACAAGGACCTGAGGTGTGAACGCTGGGTGGGACGAACTCCATACTAAAAGTTCACCTATAGCCTCATTTTGGCTGGAGTAAGAAACCAGTAGTAGCCAAAAATTAGAAAGCTCATGATGTGACCAAACCTGAGCCAAACTTTCCAAGATTTCTTGGGAAAACAGAGGTGCACATGAACTCACTCAGCACAAAACCTTCTGCTTTTGCAGTAATATCATCTTACTCGGGGATTAGTATACAACCATTAGCTAAAGCTAATAAAATAAACTTCTCTGATGTTTTGTTAGGTAGGTAAGAATGTGTAGCTGTCAGAGCTATAATTAGGAATAAACAAATAATAACTGATTCTGTATGATATGAATCTAAGGAAATTAATCCAGCTAAAAGTGATTAAAAATATTAAAGCTCCAAACCCTCATGGGATCATAGTATTAGGCAATTCCTTAGCAGACTGCACATCACCCAAAGCTTATGAAAATATTTTCAAAGAGCCACAGGAAGTATTACATCATTGAAGACACAATAGTGCAGAATGCAACAAAACAGAAAACATGACTCTGCCTATCTCAATCTGGTATCCGTGTCCTGCCTGCCTGAAACCAGCCAATTGATTTCCTGTTCCTCTTCCACTCTTCACTTGACTTGCCTGTGTAGGACTGTGAGCTCTTCTCTCTCATGTTTATCTAAAGTTGTGCCTCGTGACAGTAACTCTCATAAAAAGTGTGGGACTGCAAATCAACACAGATTGACTGGCTGCCCTCCTCTGACAAAAACATCTCAGCATGTTATTATTATCTTAGTTGGTCAAAAGATAGGCTAGGGACACACTGAAGACATTTAGTTCTTATGGGTGTAAGAGATGCAGATTGTGGCAGGAAAATTGGTAAGGAAACGTAAATAACCATACTGCAGCTGCCAAACCCTTGCTGGTCTCTGCAACCAGACACATTCTCTGCACTGTAAATTATTTTGCCAAATTATTCTTTTACATCTTTTTTCTGAACCATAAGTTTTTCCTGTGCTGTGTTTGAATATAGGGAATGCTGTGACAAAGGAAGTTGTGTCCCCTTGTTGCAGCTTCATAGCCTGCGACAGGGAGGAGAGAGCCAGATTTAAGATTTCCAGATCAGTTTATCAAATTTAAGAGTCACTCTAGAGAGTGACATCTCCAAAGAAGAGCCACAACCAGCTTGAATTTGATTCCCTCAATGGTAAAAACAACCTTATAATCACAGGCTCAGTTTCTAAGTCAGCCAACAGCTATTCTAAGACACCCAACATCTATTATGGCCACTGCTTCACCATCAGAGTGCAGGTTTTTTCTCTCATCCACAGTTTAGACTGGAAATGAGTTTCCATTAGGTTTAAAAAACAAAAAAAAATCTACAAAGATACATGACCAGGGAAGTCACGTATCAGAAGAACCAAGATCTCCCATCTCCTTTTCCAGATTTCCCTATTATTTCCAGTTACATCCCCTTAAGTATTCAATCTCCCTGAGCCCTTAGGTCTCCAGATTTTGCCATGACAAAGACGTCAGACAAAGTCACATCTTAGACTCCTGATTCAGACAAGTGTGATCACAGTGAAAATCTGGGTTCAAAATATGTCATGAAAGAAAACAGTAAAAATTAACCCAAACTTCAATATTAGGCCTTAACGTGTCAGATCCTCATGGCTATGGGCTTGGTTTAATCACAAAATAAGTACATTTCAATATGCCAATGAGAAAATTGTCCTGTGTTTTCATCAAGCAAAATGTATAGGTGGAAACAAAAAGTCAGCAAGGTTTAAATACCACCTGTTTTCTGCACCAACATAGGGCCAGCAAAGGAGCAGGGCTTGAGCTGAGGCAGAGCTTTTCTTGCCAGTGACGGATATTCTTAATTGTCACAGTTTAAAGAGTATCTAGGAAGGCGCAGATGTGCCTTAGTGGCTTGTCCACAAGCTAGGAAAGATCTAGGATCAAAACTACTATTTAGGCTTAAACAGTAGCAATGATCATTTTTAGCGCTGTGGGTTGCAAGTTCAAACCCTACAAGCAGTGCGAGCAGGATAGATTAGGCACAAATTTGCACTCATTAGGTCACTTGCTCTCCCTAGGTTTATAGCCACAGCGCGAGCGTTTTATATCCCCTCCATGTATATTTACAGTCTCTTACCATTACCATACCATTATTCATCATTATTTTTAACTTCAATTTTGACTTTTCCAAGAAGTTTCAATATTTTTAATTGATTCTTTTTTTTTTTTTTTTTTTTTAATAAGCATCACTGGATAAGCCTATGTATGCCATGCCTACACATGTGGACTTGGCAGAGGAATGAAAAGCTCCTTTGCATTTTTAGCTGTGGATCTCCTGGAGCTTATTGCAGGCTAGTGGATGTTCTGATAAATTTGGATTGGCACTGTGAAACACATATATGAATGCATTGCAAAAATGTAGAGGAAAGACAGAGGGTCCCAGTGGAAGTTAGCCAAAGATTTAATATGTAAGATGAAGTTCTAACCTTTTAGTTTTGTTCCATCTGATTGCAGGTGGTGCCTTGACAGCTTGGTACCAATGGCTGTTTCAAGGGATAAGATGTGCTTCAGCCTCAGCCTGCATTACAAAGAGAAAAAGTTCCTTTCAGATGCACATTCATGGTACCCAACTAAAAAAAATGAAAAAGCTTTGAAAACAAACCGCTTATTTTTTCTACTACGGTGTTAAGGATCTCATGACCATCAGATTCAATCTTTATCTTTTAAAGAATTTTAAATAACATGTGCTTTTAGTCTGGAGCTTTTATAAAGTTTCTTACAACTGAAAAAATGAGAGGTGAAGAAATGTTGCACAAAGAATACCTATCTTTAGACCTCTATGAATGAATTGCTATTCCTCAAAGCAGTACAAACACACTGATCTGTAAGCAGTAGAAAAGGTTTCATTGCAGGGTCATACAAGAAATACACTGGGTATCAAAATGCACCTATTTTTCCTAAGTAGGGAAAAAAATAGTGAAGCAGAATGTTGCCTTTCTTTGGTTCACAATCTTTACATCTCTCCCACTGTTAATCCACTTTGGAGCAAAGGAATTGGTTGTAGTGTCTGGATGAATCAGAAGATAGGGGAATAAATGATCTGAAGGCATCTCTCTTCTAGACATTATCCAGTACTTTGGCATAATGATCCTACCCCAGGTTTCAGCTCTATTGTTAAGCAAAGATTAAGGGAAAATTCATCTTCTGCAGAAGGCCAGCTCTGGACCTCAGTGTTACATCTGAGCTGCAGAAGATAAGCAGACATATTGCTGCATAGTCTCTTTGCTGGCCATCTGCACTAAAAACATTTTCGTCACTGAAGCATCTACGAGCAAGTAGCATATGAAGCCTTGGATTGCCAATACTGTGGTTAGGGCTTTTTTTTTCTTTAAAAGGGAGTAACCAGGACACCATAGGGACTTAAATGCTTGATATACTAGATTTGCTCCTAGTCAAGACAGCTAGGAGTTAGGATCTGCTATTTTTTAGAAATATAGTTAATTTAACTTGTTTTAACATTGACAGTAATTAATATGTTATTAATATTTATTTAAAAAAGGAGCACGCTGGTGTGTGCACGTGTTGCATATGTATCTAGATATTCCTATCTCTGTGCATACCTACCTTTTCATCTTGTACCTGGGAACATAGGTATACTGTCTTCATAAATGTAACTATATACACCTAGGGATGAACTACATACATAGAAATATATGTGGGGTATACATCACAAATAGAGATATGGGAACTGGTCTGGTCCGGTCCAGATCCCATTTATAACAGGCAATTTAGGTATGTCTGTGCTGTTTGGCAGACTGAGAAGTTAATGGCATTGATGTGGCTGTACTGCATCTGTTGGCCTCCAAGAATGAACTCCACCATTGCTTAACACTACCCACACAACCGAGGAAGCTCTCAAGGCCAAGTGATGGCCAAGGTGTATGCAAACCTACCCTTGACTATACAAACATGGAGTAGCACTAAGGAAGGGATTTTACCATTGCCCATGGTATGAGTGAGAGTGCTTTTGGAAAGCTACATCCAGTTCTGCTGACTACATTTTTTTTTTAAAAAGTGCTGATGAAATTAGAAGAGTTCACAGATTTCTGACTTAAGTCTGGAAAATCTGCCTTGGACTATAGAAACATAGTATTTTATTTATTTAAGAAATGGTTAAGAAGTAATTTAATCCAGGTTATATGCATAGAATATTTATGATACTGGGGTAGAGGGAGATAACTCATCACTCAAAACTGACATAATTCAATGGTAGAGAAATGAGGATAAAACACAGCTGACTAAAAATAAGGTGTAAATTTTGTACCGTTGCTTAGTACTAAAATGATCTGTCCAGGGATGAGGTAGTACTCTTTGAAGACCTTATGCCAAGATTAAGGTCTCAATAATCTCATGAGAAGTCATGGATGAAGGAAGAATCATAGGATTAGAGCTAAAACTAGAGTTATATGTTTGATCAGAGGAAATTCCCCAAATTCTGTCCATGAATCTTAAACCTAACCCACAATAAAACTTTTATCCACAGGTATGACATCTTTCAACCTTCTTCCACACCTTATTCTTTATCTTTTAACTGAAAGAGAACAACAGCCTCTCTCTCTACTTCCTCCTATTTGGAATATTTCCTTTTCATCATTTTAATTTCCTTTCAAACCAAGTTTGACACTTTCTGCTCTAACATTAATGTTGCTTTCAGCCTGCTCTCCCTCTCTAGTGTCTAGCCCCATTATAAGAAGGGCTGAAACACTTGTTACTGGATGCAGACAATAAGGCTGATAGAGACATCTTGTCTGTGCTTTCCTCTTCCCCTGCAGAGCCTATGGCCAAGAGTTGGTGATAAAGATGATGCTTCAGGTCTCGAGTCTGCCACAACCCATGGAGAAGCAGTATTAAGGATTCAGTTCTACAAAGCATTGGACCCCAGGCTGTTTGCGTACCCCATAAGATGGCAGTTTGTCTAGTAAAGAACAGGGATGGAATAAATTATTGAGAAGTTACAGCTCTGCAGAAAACAGATGTAAAACCTACACAGTGCTGACAGGGGCCAGCGTCCCTCTGAAATGATTTTTTTATCTCCATGCACTGACCATTCAGCCACTTCCTAGGGAAAAATTTAGCCCTGTATACCACTTGCTCCTATCGCTTATTTAACACACGATTGCTACCGCAAGACTCCTGCGTCTCCTGGCTTTCAGATAGCATTGGCATCACTGCTAAACTCAGACAACACTAACCATATTTAAAGAATCACTGGTCTTTCTCATTAAGATCCTATAGGATTTGGTTTTCCACAACTACAGCCTCTCCATAGCCACGTTAAAAATAGTCTTGGTAATACTTTTCACATTTGTAGGCTGTCACAAATGGTTAGCAGGGAAGAAGTCATTCAAATGCACATGACTTTATAATTAAGGCACCTAACTCTTATAAAACCCATTTTTCACAGAAGCAGTGACTTTTAATAAAGTGCAGTGGAGCTGTGGGGGATTCTGTGGTTTCTGTGTGCAGGCCTTGTGCGAACATTTCGACCCTCAGCCCTGACCACAGAGACCACAGTCATCAGGAGGAATATTTATTTCCACTCCAGCACTTGTCTGGTCTGGTGGACAAGCCCCTGAGCACGGAGCTGCGAGGCTGAGGGCATGGTGCCTTGCGGGAAGCTAAAGGTAGTTGTTTCCCTTTGCTGGGCCTCATTTTCTCCATCTATAAAATTGGGATGATGATTTCTTTTTCTTTTGAAAGCTGCCTTGAGAGCTAGGGATGGACTGAGCATGATGTTATTATTTTTTCAGATGGGGTCACTGAGGCGTGCAGAGGTGATGGTAACACTGATGAAGTTGGAGAAAGAAATGGAAATTGAGTCCTGGAGTCATGAGTCCCACTCCCATGTATGCTCCAAGGGATGAAGCTCCTTTTATTTCATAGCCTTTTGAGGAGTAGGATGCAGGAAATTAAAACCTGGAAATTAAACTGATGAAGCTTTTTTATCCAGATCAGTAGGAGGATCACACAGATGAGAGCACTCTGGCTCTCTCCATGCATGTAGTAACAACACACTCAAAGCCAGAAAACCCAGATAAAATTAAAAGAGCCATTAGATAGTCACTAGAAATGAATTTAAGTTCATGTAAAGGATATTCATTTCAGTTCACCTGCTCAGTGAAGTCAGGGGAAAATACCTGATTACCAGCGTGATGACAACAGGTCACTCACACTGTAAATTAGAAGAGCAGATGTTGCAACTGCTGTCCATCAGCATTCACCGACCTGTCACATGGCCACCGGTATCGCTGCGAAGACACTACATGGTGAGAGCACGGGATTTTGGAGAGACGTGATCCACCTCTTGCTTGTGATGCCTGTCTGACTGCAGGTCAGGGTGCCCCTCACTGGGATTCTGGCACCTCAATCCTTCTGTCACCTGGTTCACCAACTGGTTGAATAATGCCTGCTTTTAACTAATCCTTTTTCTCCTCTTGAGTATGCAAAGTGCGACTTGTGGTGGCCATTTGAACTCTTGTTGTGGGATCTCTGTGACAGGTAACAAGCCTTACGGTGAAGGAAAAAGCAATAGATTCATCATTGGCGCTTGCAGGCTTCTGACACTGTCTCATATTCACTTTCCTAATCAGGTGAGTAAAACATGGGTATAGATAAAACTGCTACAGAGTGGGGACAAGGCTGTAGATATATGCACCCAGAGAGTAGTTATCAATGGCTCATTGTCAAAAGAGAAAGCGGTGCTGGAAATCCAGAAAACACAACCTGGGAGGACAGATTGATCGAGTTACATTTATTAGCCAAAAGAGAGAGGCTTGGTGGGATATAACTGCCTTTGAGTACAGAAAAGGCTGTTACAAAGTGCACTGGTACAATCTACCCTCACTGGTAGGATAAGAAATATCTTTACATTGCTGCAAAGAAAAATTCAAACCAGTTTAAAAAATTTATGAGGCTCAAGAACATCAGTAGATTCAAGACTGTGAAATCTCCATCCTTGGGGGTCTTTAAACACAGGCTGAATAAACTTTTGCCAGGAAAAACAGGTATAAGGGACCCTGCTTAAGATAGGCAACTCTGCTATAGGCTTTCTGCGTGCGCTTGAATGACGTCCTGAAGCTCGACGTGCTTCTGGCCAGGCTTTGTGCATTGGCATGACTTGAGTATAGGCTGCTGGTAGCTCAGTGTAGCATACAGAGTTAACCCACTCTCAAGATGCCTAAAAAATATGAGCTGATTTTATGGCAGGCAAGACTGGGGCTTTTCTAGGAGATACTGTGGTTGTGCAATGTTACTGAAAGGGCAGATGGGAAAAAAGTAGCAGTTAAGCCAAGTGCACAAGGCTCGGTCATGTGCAGACCTGAGTCTTTTCTCTGTGCTTTCCCCAAGGTCATCTCAAACCAACTCTGGAGCAAGGACTTGTATCTAAGCTGTGTGGACACAAAGCGTGAAGTGCTGGAAAACCAATTACCATGGTGTCAGATTTGTGACTCACGCTGTGGCTGATGCCACATTCCTGACCCAGCCCCTCCGCTTTCAGCATTTGGCAGATGGGCTGATGTGGATTTCCCAAAAAGAATGATTTTGACATTTGCTGGGCTGCATTATGAAAGTAAGCGGGTCTTTGGCTTACTGGGGCTGAGTGTAAAGCCCAGCAAAGTTAACAGCATTTGGGAGTGGGAAAGTAAAATCTCCCAAGGAAACATGTGGACGGGAGGCAGCACAGAAGTGGTTTGGGGGTTCTCAGCAAGAGCATTACATGGGTGATCTTGGGGTTTTAGGAGTCATCTGGGACAGACTGAAGTCAGTCCACTGCCTTCACACACACACAGAAAATATAAGCCACAGAGACTGAATCTCCAGCTGCTTACTCTAATGTGCGACCAGGACTCCTGAATCTTGCACTGGCGGAGAGGAGCCCAGTTAGGAGGAATAGGAGCCCGTGCCTGCTCATCCCCGTGGGGCTCGGGGTTGGTGCCTGCAGGAGGATGCGCTGCTTTGGGGTGAACCCAGGGGAACATGGAGGAAACACTGTGGGCTCTTATATGGCTCTTTAGAGTTGTGCAGTCCACTGAAGAGTGAATTCACTACAAATACAGCACTATCAGTTACTGTGTTCATACATCACATAATAGGTATTCACACTACATTAAAAATGCAATGTAAAATACATTTAAATATAAAATACACACAAAAATATAATTTATTTGGTCTCTGCTTCAGTGACTATATGGTAGTAGCAGACATCTTTGTGGAAGGTGCTTTGCAGGGATTAACAGCCAGGTGGGGGTTAATAGGCCACAGCTGCACTATGATCCCCAACTCCATCCCAAATTAATGATCTTCTGAGGACATATCCTTAAATTAGAGGAAATGACAGGTTTAAATTGGCATGTGCCACACACAGTGCAGTGGCAAGCCCAACAGTTAGTATAATTTTTAATATGGCCATAGAAAACACCTTTCTATACTAATAGAATAAATCATGTTCTCAACACCTGGAGTTTACACTAGCCAATCTGTAATAATGTATTAATGCATAGCAGTTGCACATCCTGTTACAGAGCGGCAATAAAATGGTGAGGGACCCGAGGGTAAGGGCATTAGATCTAGCTAGCGAGACTCACTGACAGTTGTAGATCACCACTCTCCAACAGTGCAGCTGATTACCTTCAGTATCACACAACAGACCATTAACTTATTTTCCTTCCTAGATGTCCATGGGCTTTTCTTTTTTTTCTTCTTTCCTGATCATGTAGACTTCAATGCAGGAAAACATTCCTATTTACAGTCTTCCTTTAAGACTGTACCCTAATGACACCACCTATCAAGCCAGCTTCATGCTGGATGGGTGACAGATGCTGCCCCTTCCCTTAAGGGCACTGCGTGTTTCTGATCCTTGCAAATGCTCTGATGGTGGCAAGACAGCAAATACTTGTATCTACAATGTAAGGGTACTTCTGAGTAGGATTCAAGGAGAAGTAGGTGTTTGCTAATACCTCATTGAGAAAAATGGATTACTTTCTTCCTCTCAGAGGTATTCTTCCAAGCAGCCAATGGCATCAGGCAGACCTCAGTAAATTGGTTACGTGCAGGTCCCATTTCCAAGTGGTGCTCTGAAAGCAGGAGGGCTGCTCTCCTCCTTTCTTAAATGAAAACCTGAAATTCTGATTTCCGTCATGAAGTTGGTGTTTTCATGGGGAGGTTGTTGTAGATTTACAAATAACATCAGTCAAATATTACCTTATGTATGGTACCTTTACTGTTCAGCAACAAATCACAGATTTGGACAGATTAAATCAGAGCCTGCTTTCATAACTATGGGGGGTTTACATGAGATCATGCTTTAATTTTTTTGCTTTCTATTGTGTAGAATATAAGAATTGCGTTCAAACTTCAGAGGGTACTCTGAGCCAGTAACTGCCTTTATCAAGACTCAGTGTCTTTCTGAGGCACTAAAATATTTGGGGTTTCCAAATCAGAAGAAACAAACACAGCACTTGATGAAGGAGCTGCTCTGCTGCATTCATCTCCATCTGTGCAAGAAGAAGAAAAGAGGTATTGCAAAGCTTTGGTGGTCAGTTTTTCAGTCCCAGAGCTATTGCAGCTTCCACACTGTCATCTTTCCATTTAAATTTTGGGGCCTATGGGCTTCTCGTTATCATTATTATTTTAAAAAGACTGGATCCACAAATTCATTCCCATGACACAGCTATAATTAATTAATGTACTGAGAGGTCTGGATGGGAGTCCAGGTCTCCAGAGACCCATTTCAGTTCCTTCACCTTCAGCATGTGTTGGTAAGGGGGGGAAAAAGTATCTGCCTTCCTTAAAAAATAAATAAATGAATGTGCCAAATCTGATATGATGCAAAAACAATATAAAACCAAATGGAGCAGCAGGCAGCTATGAAAGGCAGCAAACCCCTTATTTCTAGACTTGGAGTGACATCACCAATGATGCCTTTGACAAGGAAGTAAACAGGAAAAGCTGAGTTGGCTGAAAGTCTGAAAGAAACAGGGAGGGAAAAGTCCATGTTTACCACATGGAAAAGGACAGACAAAGGCAGCACAGAACTGAATGTTATTTTCAACATTCCCAAAAGAGGATGAGACAGAAGAGAGGGTAAAGACACAACAACACTTAAAAAAGACTTTAAACAAGTACTTACTAGTGTTTCTTTCTGAATGGGTTTAGACTCTGGTTCCTTCTGTCTGCACAAGGCAAGGAGAGAAAGGACAGCCAGGTCATGGGTATTGCTGCAGTTGAAAACTTTGACAGGTTTTGTCTGTTTTCTTATCCTCATACCAAACTTTTACCCAGCCTGAGAGTGCTCTGATGCATTTCTGAAGATAAACTTCCAAAGACCCATACTTACATTTACTGTCTTCACAATTTGACAGCTTGCTCCTCCTGAAACACATTAGAGTTACTCTCTTCATGGTTATATAGACATTCACTGGATTTGGTGAAATATTCAATAAGGAACTGACAGAAAGAGGGACATGTATTGGTTCTCTAGGACCCAGTTCTGCAACTGAGATCAATACAAAGTCATTGATAACATGACAGTTAATGGAGCACAAGCAGCAGGGTCCTGCATGGTATCCATGAAAAACTGTCATTATACAAAAATTAGACAATCTAGTGCTTCTGAGCAGGACCTGTGCCTCTTATATTCCTATAACCTTAGCTACTTGACCAGAGATTTCACATATTGCTTTATCTGCTGGCTGTCAAATCAAAACTGGGACTGCAAGATAGACTTGGTCACCACGGCTCGTACTGCAGATCCGGTGCTCCATACATATAGTGAGAAGCCAGCTGCCTTCTCCCAAATACAAAGCATTAAAAAGTGTAACCTCAGATTGGATTTCATGATTCCCACTTGACAAGGAATTCTTTCTGCCATGAGAGTAACAAGATGCTGACCTGGGCGAGCAGAAAACCTACACTTTGAGTTACAAAAGGGTATGACCCATCCCTCCAACATCAAGTAAACTCCTCAGCTCTGCGGCCACAGGTTACTGGTTGCTGATCTGGGAAATGCTCAGTTGGGGTTCACTGCTCTTCCCACCTAAGCCTCAAGAGCTATCATTTAATTCAGTGGAAACAAGGCTTGACCTGTAGTATGAGTACTTTCTTGAAAGAAAAAAATGATACCTTCTTTTCTTAGGTAAGTTTGTATCACTACAGGATTCAAAACATATGAGATGATTTGAACTTTTTTCCCCCTATATATTGCATGAAAATTGAGGGACTATCTCTGACCTTCCCAGCAAAGTTTAATAGTAATGTTTTCAGTATCCATAAATTTTTGGGTGTCACTTGCTAGTAAAAAGTTGGATAGGAAAAACAGGGGGAAATAGCCTATCCATATGAAAACAATAATCATGTAATATTTATTGTCTGGGATTGAAATGTTTCAAATATTCAAAGCAATAAAACGTCAGGAAAAGCTAGACTTCCTGATGTAAAAAGGCCATAAATTTCTTCCTTCATAAGACACAAGGAGGGGGGAAAAAATCAATGTGATATTTTACACAAATGCAAGAAAGAAGGAAAAGAAAGAAAGAAAGAAAGAAAGAAAGAAAGAAAGAAAGAAAGAAAGAAAGAAAGAAAGAAAGAAAGAAAGAAAGAAAGAAAGAAAAGAAGAAAAAACCCCACCACCCTTAAATCTAAGTTAAAGCAGTTGAGAGCCCCCAGAGGGCACAATCCACTTACCTTTGGGAGTCTGAAGAAGGAAATGGCAGCCAAGAGCACAACTCATGTATTACAAGATATAAAGAAATTTCAGACACAGTTTAAGGGAGCAATGAGGTATCTCTGCAGTGTCCAGCTCTGACAACTCCCTTCAACATTCAAGCGCTATGAAAATACCTGCTGTTGCCCTCAGTGCATAAACTGGGGGCTTGTTCCCAGTCCTTTGAGGTCTCTCCCTCTCAAGCAATATTCTCTTGGACTTAAAAAAAAACCAAACCAAGCAAACACCCAAAAACCAACACACACACCCCCCCCGATTAAAAAATGCCTTTTTCATACACGAGGTCAAAGATGACTTTTCTAAAACTTCACGAGGCTTCACAATCCCTTAAAGATCCACAGTGTGACATTAAACTTTGTGCAAGAGAAAAATGAGTAATATAGACAGAAAAGAAACCATAGGTTGCAATCAAATTATTTTCACAAAGTAAAAATCTTTATCTTTACAAGTATAAATCTACTTTCATTGCAGAGAGAGGGAGGTATCAAAACAGGATGAAGTTTGCTTTTGGACTTGTAAAAGCAGAGCTGTTCTTTGGTATTCAGTCTTCTTGAAAAAATATGGACATATATATTCATATTCATTTAATATATATGCATATAAATAAATACATTTTCTACGCCTCTCCTGCTCATCTATGAATAAAGTTTTAATAACAGTCTCTTTAAGTGCTGCATTAATTTTGCCCTGCCTTTAGGACCACCAAAGAAACCAACTAAGATGCAAAATCCCTTCAGAATATGTACCACAAATACATACCAAAGTGCAAATAAAACAAGCCTCAACAAAACAAAAATGAATTGAGCATCATCTACTAGCCCAACTTCAACACCGGAAAAAACACATATAAAAACTAGCCATGGCAAAACTGGGAAGGTCTGAACTTTGGCCAAAAATTCAAAAGTTTGGCTGCTTATCCCAAATTTTGTCTTCACTTCCATAACATTGGGAAGACTGTAACCTGCAAGCATGGCCATGCCTCCTCTCACAGTCCATAGCCAAGCCTTTCCTTCTTCCCATTTAGTTTGACAGTAGTGTACATCTGATCCCAAGGCAACATTAATTTCCTACATAAGCCCCATTCACAGACATGAGGATATAGTCCTCTGCTTCACAGACACCTGCCTAAAAAGGTTTAACTGGGGATTGGAGCATACAAACTAACAGATATTTAAAGTGGAGTCCTGGTGGAATAATTTTCATACTGCTCCCATTAAGCCATGTGTGGATGGCGCTTTGGCCATGTCTTGGATTATTTTGTTGCAGGGACAATATTCACACAGTCTTTCTCTTCTGGACACATCAACAGAGTGATGTGGACTAGCTTAGATAGCTACACCTATTCAGGTACCATGAATTAAAGTAACCAACTCAGACTCTGCTTCAAAATACATTTGCCCTTAAAATGAGAAAGGTTCTTAACCCAGTAGTCAAAAACAACAGCTGCAGAAAGACAGAGAGCTGTTTACCACTGTATTGACTCTGAAACCTGACCGCATACAAGAAATAACCATTCTTAACTATTTCACTGCCAAACACGAGGAGAAAGTTCTGATCACTGAAGTGTGGAAATATTCATGAAGTAACTGTCAAATAGGAAAAAAAAAAGATTTTTTCTCAAGTGACATTTAGCTAAGTCCAGGCAGACCAAGGTTATTTTATTTTGTCTTACCTTGGAATATTCAGGGTTGCGGTTCTTGATCTTCCAGTGGAAGAATCTGTCATGTTTTTCCTCTTGGGCTTGTGTCTAATTTGCACCATAAGGAGACAAGTGGGATGCATATGAGTTTGAGGGAGACCTCAAGGTTGACCTCAGCTGTCAGTTGTACAAGTTCAAGCCCTACAGAAGCCTTGTATCAATTTTGCCACCATCCCAGAGAGGACGAACAAAAGCAGCACCTTCCATGAAGAAGCTGAGTTTCAAAGACACCCTTTCCCAGGTACTAAAAGCACCCCTTAATAATTGCTTTAATCTATTTCTGTTCTGTCTACACCAAATTCTGCTGAACAGTAAAAATTTTAGACTAGCAAAATGTTGATAACATTCCAAAACAGAGGAATAGAAATTCTTTTAATAGTAAAGTAAGGCCAAGGTGACATGGAGAACATTAGACAGATCATGTCCAATTTACTGAAATCATTTACTTGAAGCTACAAAAAAATTTGTGCATGTGCAGCAGATTTCAGCACTGATGATCAGCAGATACACAACGATCTGAGCAAGGGAGCTCAGGGACAGAAGCTCAGCTGGAGCCCTGCTCCTAGAAAAGCCTTCTTTCTCCTTCTGCAGCGATGTTTCAGATATGTTTTCACCTAGGCTTGACACACAGTTGCTGCCATTTCATTTGCAGATCTGAAGAAATCATGTCAGTACAAGAAATGCAATAGTTTCTTTGGTTGTTTTTTTTATTTTGCAGATTAATTAAATACTTATGGAAATGAGAGCTAAACAGAACTGGTTTGAGCCAACTTGCTTTATTGACTCTTGACTATCTGAATCCCGCTATGGCTTCAGGTATCTTACACCTTCTCTTCTTCCAGGTCTATTCATAGGCTGAACATCAGCCACCACACTTCAGCTGCACTTTATTAGATTCAGACCTAGTTCATTTATTAAAAGTTAACATTTTATTTTATCTTTGTGGACTCCCATTGCAGCTGTTGCCCCTTTTAAAAGAGGGCAGTTACACTTCTTAATTCTATTTCTCCTATTATAGCTCTGATGCACTAAGCAAAGGCAGGTTGGGAGGAGATCAAGGTAAGAACACCCTGGCAAGGCCAAAGCAGGATTTTTTAATGAGTATGTCCCTCGTGGTGATTCCTGATGCAGAAATCCAGCAGAGTGTGGAGGAGGGAAAGTGTCCCACAGACCATGTTTTGGTGGAAATGTAACGTTTATGTTTCTGCACGAGGTCATTAAGTGGCTGTGGCACATTTCAGCCTGAAGGTTTTAAAGCGTTGAGCCCTGGATTGGATCCAAACTGAGTGATTGCATTCTTCCTCCCCAAATTCCTCTTGTAGATCCAGTTGGACACCGCTTTTGCCACTTTCTCTCCTAACCTGCAGGGTTTCTGATACACCTATCATTTTCACTGCAGAGGGAAGATGACTCAGAGCTGAGAGCATCAGTATGGTTTTGGGAAATCCAGGTTTTCTGAACCATCCCAGGTTCCCCAACATGGGGCCAGTCATTTAGCCTTTCCGTGCCTCAGAACAAACGGAGATAACAACACATTATTATTTCAAAGCGGTGCTGCAGGCATAAATACATGGAAGACTGTGAGGCGCTCAGTTATTACAGTAATCAAAGTCATACAAGTACCAAAGATTGACAGATCACATCTTCACAAAATCAGTAAGAAAATCTGCAAAGCATCTGGATGAAGACTAGTCCAGAAATACACAGATATTGGTATAAGACTCTTGTGCCAATATTTCTGTCTGATAGGAATTAAGATGAATTATCAATCACAAATATAGAAGAGAGCTATAAAATGTAAAATGAAACTGTATTATTATAATTTTAGTTCTTGATTTTCCTTATTTATCTTTCCAGCTCTCTTCCACTACTAATCTATCTTGTTTAGGAAAAATAGTATATAAGTATAGTGGAGCTTGATTACTGAGAATGGCTATTAATGTAGTGTCTCAGAGTGCTCTCTAGACAGTTAAAAGGCTTTTAACAGTAAAATATGAAAGTTTCCTTCAAATTTGCAGTCATCTGCCTCCTAAAAGTTTGTTTCAGTTGCCAACATTTCAGTGATTTATAGAAGTCCAAGTATCTGATTTTTGTCTCCCCACAATAACGAGAGCTATTTTTTCTTATTATTTTGTAAAGGCAACATCATTATCTTAAGCAGAAAAAAAAAAAGTTAAGAGCTACATTAAAGATACAGCTTTCAAAATAATTTTTTAAGGCATCTGGCCTTATTTAAACCATTAAATTTACATTCAATTCCTTCAGGGATGGCTCCATTGCTTTGCGCTGGCTCTGTGCCCTCCGAATAAAGCCCTGGATTTAATGCATGCCACCACCGCGTTTTGCTAGCTGCACTGCCGCTCAGTGTAGATATATAGTAGAGGTATAAAAAGCCTAACCTTGGACAAGATGATTCATTTAGACAAAAACACTCCCTGTAACAATGTAAGTTTTAACTAGAGGTTAGACTTGTGACTAACGTCACTATCTATTTATTCTTAAATTATTAGTAGAAGTGTTTATGTACTATGAAACATTCTGTATGAGCTAGACAGGAAGCTATAAAACATTTTATGAGATCTACACACGGCTGATGGCCGTTAATACAACACTAAGGTTTATCTAAATTCAAGAAGTGCCAGAAAACAGGTTGGTTTTTTTTCCCATGACAAAGAGAAAACCCAGGGGGGGCAAATTCTGCAAGGTCCTGAGTGTCTCCGGAGAAATATGGAGCACTGTCAGCTTCTCCCCATTTCCAGACAAAGGCAAGAGCCTTTTAATGGGCTTTATTTTCTCCGAAGAAAGCCTGAGGAAGGACAGGTCAGGAAATGAGATGAAGCCCAATTAGAAATCTGCGTCGTGCCTCCCTCACCTCTGACAATTTTCAAGCTGAATTATTATCCCTGTTTTGTGGATGGCTGGACTAAAGAAACCAAAAAAACTCCCTAGGTAATACAACCACATAGCAAGGCAGACATTGAACTGTGAGAAACTCCTCCTTTAACTGTTATGCAGTCTCATTCCTACTGAAATTGGTTCTGTTTCCCTTCTTCAGGTAACTAATAATATGTTAAATAATCAGCATAAACTGATTCAGTTACTATAAATCCTTGCTAAGAATCAAAATGATTTGCAAGGTGAAATTACACAAGCACAAACCTATTCGTATGTAGCCATTAACTGAATCTCAAACTGATTTTTATACATATAATAAAGAAAAAAGTTTGAGATAAAATGTGCAGTACCAGTTTAAACAAACAGCTCTGCTTCTGCAGCGTGTAAAGTGGTGCTAAAACATGCTCCGTATGCAACACGAGTCTTAGTGGTCTCATTTTTGTTTTAAAGAGAGTTAAAGAAAACTCGGAAGATTAGAAAAAAGCGATTGCTTCCCAAAAGAAGAATAAGCTGGGTTAGTCCAAGATAGGGAGACATAACCTACCTTGTTTTACTCTAAATTCAGCTCACTGCCTTATGTAGAGAAGTGAAAGGTTATTATATGGGTTTACTGGGCAAACCCAGATTTTATAAATAATTGCCTGTCAGACTGTTCAAGATAGACAAACATACAGCAGACCAACAAAAACATGATCTGTCATATTTCTGAGAGAAATGTATGTTGAGTCTTCATTCTCTGGGACTTTAAGTAGACCAGTAAAAAATAAGTGCCAGTATTTTTCCTGCTTATGCATATTTTAAAATGTAAAAACTGGGAGAGATACAGCTACGGAAGGAATTTTGATTCCAGTACCCAGTGCCTGAAACGGTTTCTTCTGTCTATATCCCTGCAGATCGAAACCAAATACAATAAATGCTGGTGTCCTTTTAAAAAGTCTGGATGTTTACAGCAAGCATATAATTTTCCATGATTAAGGACGCCAACAAAAATAAGAGTGATGATAAAAAGAAAAGTTTAATCATATATTTCAAGAAGCACAGATGGAACATCAGAAAACTTCCCCCCCTCCCATTTAATACACTGCATCATACACATTACTTTTAGACCTTTACACACAGATTAATTCCAGAAAACAGAAGCATAAACAGGTAAAAGAAAAAAGCAATTTATGAATGGCAGTAATATTTGACGTACAAAGTTCACTTCTACAGTGTTTTGGTTGCAAAGAGAAGAGACATTTTTTCTGTTTATTTAAAAAATATATATATTTTTAAAGTTTTTGCAAGCAGGTCCAGGAAAGCA
Organism: Morus bassanus; assembly: GCA_031468815.1. Taxonomy (NCBI): domain Eukaryota; kingdom Metazoa; phylum Chordata; class Aves; order Suliformes; family Sulidae; genus Morus; species Morus bassanus. Next base: position 111,735,808 of record CM062569.1, on the reverse strand, counting down.
GGGCAACAAAACCACTTACAAATGACCACAAGAGCATACAGTGGGAGTAAAAATTAAGACCTCTCATACTACGCACAAAGGAGGAGGACGGCTGCACTATATAGAAGTAATATTTTGCTGATCTCCTTTCGATCTCTTGAGTGCTCTGTCTTAATTTGAGGTTTAAGTTAGATTTCAAGCCTGGGCTAAGAGTGGCTGAAGCAGACGCATGGGCCCATGGGGTACCACCGGGACACAAGCAGTACATGCCTGTAGGTCCTGATGACGGGCTGAAGCACGAGCCCTTTTCTCTGGTCAAGCATCATCGTGGTTAGCTCTATATTTGTACAGTTTTTATGGGAAGAAATGAATGTGTTTGTGAGGCCAGCAAAGGCTGGAGGAGCAGGGGACGGGAAGAAGCATAGAGGGAGGGACTGAGATTTAAAAAATAAATCTGAAAACAAACAACATGAACTAAAGTATAAAAAAGGCAAAAAAGAGACCATTTCTACTTTAACCAAACCCAACAGTAACGCTGCCTTTGTCAACAACAGAGACAACATCTGCTTCCTGCAGCAAACGCTGAGCTTAACATAATGTTAAGCCTTTGCCTAGAACCACTGAGACAGACACAGTTATTTAAATACTTTAGGATATATTTTTCTGAATAGGGACCCAATCCAGTGAGAAATCACTGCAAAGGCTTTCCTTGATTTCAGAGAGTGATGGCTCAAGCCCTAGGAGAGGAACAGAATAAAAATAGAGACGGCAATATTCAGAATTTGGGGCTGGTCACTTAGCCTACCCTTGGGTCTGCAAAAAGACAAGTCTCTGACTGCTAAAGTACAGTTTACCTGAACTTTTCTCTGCATATTTTTGGATATGAACTCTCTATTATTCTCATCAGAAATCCCTGTACTGGATTAAACTGGGTTACATTGTCTGGACACTTAAAAATTATTTGAGAGAAATCAGTAGGAATACTGGAAAATAGTGGAAAACAGTTTTTCTTTTGTAAAAATCACAAGAAAAACCTACATAACCTTTATATAATCTATATAAACCTATATAACCCAGTCTATCTCTGGCCTCCTTCTGCTCCATCCTGTTTTACAAAAAAACTTATCTAGGACAACATACAGACTTCCAAACACAAATAAAAATGACATCGCATTTCAGAAAGAGGCTGACAGCAGCAAGTCCCCTGCAAACTTCAGCATTGTCTGATCTGCATTCTTGTCCACCTACACGCTATCCCAAACATCCTGCCATTAATTAGCTAAATGTTCCAGCTAGTAAACAAGAATAACGATTGAGGGGGCTGGAAAAAGAGACAGAGTCAGCCAGCAGATAGTCACAACAAACCAGCCCACTCACTGGTACACAGAGACATTGGAGCTTGTATTTTTTTTCCTTCCATGGAGGGGAAAAGAAAATCACCTTAATATAACACTGCCTTTCCTGTTGCTGCAGCCACATCCATATTAGCAGGCGAGAAAAGTCATCCCGTTTCTGCGGTAGGCACTCTGTCAAAGAAAGAGAAAATCTGTAATGAATTATCACATCAACTTAAACAAGGGAAGAAGGCAGAGAGAAAGGCAAGGCTTTCTTCCTGTTTTGTAGACTATTCTGGCTGCAATCTAATAGTGTGCTTAATCTGAACATTTCTGGTGGGGAAGCTATAAGCAACCACTTTGTCTATTAAAAAATCAGTGTGGTTAACAAGTGGTTAGCGACTCTATTTCAGGAGAGCGAGATATGCAAAAATGTAACATCCTATTTTGTTAATTGCCTGCAAAATAGATGAGGCCAAAAATACACTATTATGCTGAATCTGTTTGTCCTTTATAAGCATGTGTTCTCTATTCACTATGTTCAAGAATCATTTCTAACCTATCTTAATAGTCTATAAATTACTGAATAATTACAGTTTTCCAAACTTAATTTATAGTCTGAGTCTAAAGCTATGTAAACAGACACTGGTATAATCCCCAGCCCCCAAAACCAAATTAATCTTAAAGATCCTCTGGTCAGTACAAAATAATTTGATATCCCATATATTGTAACCTGGGATCAAGTGCTTCCAATGGTACAGAAGCACAAGAATTAAACAGCATCTGAGAAAATAATTTTAAAATATTCTGTGACACTGTCTCACTAAAATACCTTTCATGCATTTTTAACATCTCTTTCTGAATCAATATAGGAAACTATACCTTTGTAGCCCAGGCACACTGGAAACCCTATATTTTAAGGGGATATTCTCAGTTTAAAAACATATTGCTTTTTTTTGTGTGACATTAATAATATCTTCAAAAAGGAAAGTAGATTAAATACTTTTGCTTTATTTGGTTCACCTTCAGCAGTCATTCAGTTCTGAAAATGAAAATATAGTCATCTGCTTCATTACAGTTGGTGCTTCATCAGATTTACTCTGTACCTCTTAAGTTCGAGCACTTAGGAAGTGCCATATATAACTACCATTTTTAGTGGCTCTACCAATTTCCTAATTAATTTCAGTGAGATCAATTTCTCCTCTCTTAATCTAGAATTAGAAGAGTATCATTAAGAGCAAAGGATAACCTCAAACAACTTTGTATATAAATAGTATTTATACTGAACTGCAAGGAAATAGTTTCAAAAACAGCAAGCATGTATTGAGAGAGACATTTACAGACATTGAATATGCAAAAGGAAATATGTACAAGATGTTCATTACAGCATCCTTTACATTAACACCACACTTCAATACAGAGATCTAGCAGCATATGGCATTAGAGTCAAAGAGCAGAATATTAGCTCTGGGATATATAGCCAGTCATCAGACATGACAGTATCACCGCAAACAAAAAAAAAAAATCCAGAGACTCCATATCCAAACATGAAATGCACAAAAACAGACTAGCCAATAATTTTGAAAGGATCCAATATATTCCCACAACCACAAGCAGCAAGTCCAAGGGAGTTTTGGATCTGCAGCTTGCCCAAACCATTACGGCTGGCATTTTGAAATCGATGCAAAAGTAATGTTTTTAGCTCCTTGACCCCGATATTTTTACAGAGCTTTATAACCCAAGTGACAACCTTTAACACATAAACAAAAAATATTCAGGGCTGTTGTGCAGTTTGCTTGAAGATAAATGAACCCGAGTATAAAGCTGGATCCACATGAAAGATAAAAGGTTGAATTTTGTGAAAGGAATTTTGGTTGCAAAGCAAAGTTGGGCTTGGCTGGGCTTACCTGGGAAATAATGAAGTTTAACATTTTCCAACATGGGCAATATTATACGGTTAGTTATAACCCTGAAAAGGTCATTTTAGAAGCACGTTTCAGAGGAGGGAGGATAACACCTTCAGAAAGTTGGACACACCCACCAGCCTATATTTAGCAATATATTATAACTAGTGTGGCTATAGTTAGGACTGAAAACTATTTCCTACTTAACTCCCTGTTTCTCATACTTTAAACTTTCTGAAACGTTTGCCCTTGGGCTGAAATTTCCTCTGCTTTAATCTCTGCCTGAAGTTCAATTTCTTTGGAAAGGACCAACAAAATTCCTTAAGCCATTTTGAAGTTCAGCAATAATGAAAACAACACATTTTTCCTTCCCAAGCCAGAGAAAGTGATTCTGATATATGCATATTTTATTATGGAATTTAGCCATAAATTGAAGCATTTTACCCAGAAACAATCTTTACCTTCAACCTCAGCTTAAAGGTAACTGTTTTGAAAATCAGATTTTCGGAGGAGGGAGTTTGATTCATCCCATTCCATAAGAAGATAACACTTCGTTCTTATTTTGATACATTACTAGATAATAAAGGTTAACCTTCAAAATGCTTTTATGCATAGTAAAACTATTTTACAGTAATTGTTCTGAGTTATACCATATATATTTATGATAGATACAGCTGAATTCCTGAAACTAAAAGATGTATCTTTACATGCCAAGAATTGTGAAGAGAAACAGCAAGATGTTTTTTATAAAACTTGCATGTCTATGTGCCCTTGCAAGAGAGAGTGTATATGTATGTGGCAGTCATTTAATGTGGTCTGATATAATGTAAAGGGTTTGGATGACACTTTTGGGTACTTTATGCCACTTTGGCAGTATCCAATTTTTTTTAAAAATATGATTATTTGGCTCAGAATTACAGATAGAGGATGATGCAGACTCTTGATGTGGGATTAAAATGGCAGCCATAGCTGTATCCATTTTGCTGGATACGTCTTGCTATAGCCCAATGTCAGGAGATAACATAAGCTCACGGTCCCTCCTGGAGCCCTTTTTGGAAAAGTGTCTACTGCATCCAAATTTTTTGTGTGCTCTCTCTCAAAATTTACTGCCTACCAGCCTGTGCTTTGATTTTTTCCTGCTGTGGGCTGACTCTTTGCCATGGTTGAAGGTCTATCAGCCTGTTGCTGTACCCACTAAGTGTGCGGGTGGTCAAGGGACCACCTTTTAGACATGGGAAATCACCGAGCTTGGCACAAATTACACAGTTCACCCTCCTAGAACGGATTCCATGCTCTGAAAAGTTGATATAACCTTATTTAGCCAACCTAGCTCTCATAGAAACCCTTCTTGCTCCTTGCTATCATATGACAAGATTTTGCATCCCCTTCTCTGACCTTGTTAAAGGTGAAGGGACAGATTGCTGCTATCCACAACCAGAGGCTAAGCAGGCTGGACCAAAGTGAAAGCAGAAATGTGACCTTCATCTTGCCCAGTCCACTCCTGCCACATGCTCCCATTTAGGGGAGAGGCATCATGAGTTTGCTGCTTAGTCCTCTACTTCCCAGTCCTGACCCCAGCCCATCTAGGCACCATGTGAAGAACATTCTCATGGCTTCTCAAGCATCCTCTCTCTGCCTATAGTATAGAAACCCTACCTTGAAAACTTTGTTCCTTCAAGTTATCAAAGCACATTGGATTCCAATATAAAGATCTTCTCTGGGAATGCTATCATTAAATAAATGAAGGTAGGGTTTTTTTCCTAACGGTCTGAAAGGAGGTGCAATGAACCAGAAAAGATGAGCAGTGTTCACTGCTGTCACTCATCTAAAAGCAAGATCATGCTTTGCCCTTAGTTTGGCAAAAGAAAGAAAAACTAACAGCTGAAAAAAGGCATCTGGAAAAAAAGGCCTTGGTCAAGTAACTCCTCAAATTTCATGAAGAATCATCAATTTCCTACTCTGTTTTTAAGTCCCATGTCTCTCCTGTAGTGGCAGTCTGAGGTAGTGTATTATGAAGGACTACAAAAAACTGCTCTATCAAGAGGGCAGCAAAACTCCTGTCGCCACAGCAGGTCACATGAAATGAAACAGTTTACTGAAGAGTTTACAGGACCAATTTAGGGGCAGAAAATTATGTGTTTATTAACACAAGATATACTGAAGCTGTGATTTACAGAAACAAGTTCCAGCCAAAACTGAAGATGTGAGTACTCCTCAATTAGGTAACATCAGATTAGAAAACTGAGACTTCTGAAAAGACACCTTAGCTGGAAATTAACAATTTACACTAGTGCATAATTCACAGCTATAGCATGATGAGAAAGAATAATTCTGGCAAGAGAAAGAAACAGCTGTGATTTTTGAGTGGGCTGATATTTAATTCTTCTTTGGGATAAAATCTGGAAAGTCTAGGGTAATACATCTCCAGCGGGCATCATAGACACCAAAGTTTATTGGGCCAAAACCTCCATTGGTTTAAGCCTGCAGTTGTGCTTACATTAAAGCTAAGGTACAATGTCATACCACGGGTCTGTTGTATCACTTAGCGACGATAAATCCTAAATTATAGGTCCTGTATAAGCAAGTTACAGAACAGCGTTTTTAAAACTTGAAGTCTCCCTTTCTTCTTGTCCTCACATATGTGTGTGGGCAAGTGGTTTAACTACAATGCATAAAGTGGAATGGCAGACAGAGACATCAATATCAAAGAGCAAGTCCTGGCTGAACTTCATTAGCAAACATAAATACAAATAGGCACATCTTGTTTGTGACATGCCACGGTCCTTTCCTCTTTTAGTAATTTTACTCTATTCTCTGATATTTGCATAAATGTAAATCGAACCATATGACTTGAACAGGCTTATGATAGGGGAATCATATGCAAAACTTTTTTTCATTAAATAATTCTCTTCAAGCAGTCTTACAATGTTACTGTGAAAATCAGGGAGGATTAGATCTCAGACAGTGAAAGCCTTTATTTAAGAACAGTGGAGGGAGCCCTGCCCTTTAAATAAGAGACATTCTTGGATCAGACACTGGCTGGCAGGATGGAAAAAAGGATGTAGCATTAACTTTCATTCCATTCCAAATAACCTGGAACCCATAAAACACAAAGATTCTCTAATTTTAAATCTGCTCTCTTTCTCCCTGTGTCTTCTTTCCATTTTATTTGGGGAATGTTAACTTTGAAATTTCATTAGCCTGCCATAATATCAAACAAGTCATCCTGGACAGATTCATAGCTCTTTGTACATGAAAACATCTACATTAAACCCCCTGTGATTAAAAGGTTACTCCTCTAATTTTTCCCAGCCTGCATAGACAAACCACATGCAAAGAAGTGTCAGCTTATTTAAAGATTAAAATAATAATTAGCTTAGGAGGCAAAGTATAAGCAACATTGTTTAAAAAAGAAAATCCATATGTTGTTTAGAATTAGTTGCTTCTGTTTAGGTCTAAATAAATTTGTGTGGATATAAACTCTCCTTATCAAAAGTGCATACATGTTACAAAAGAAATATAATGGATAATTCTCTCTCCAATTTAAAACAATGGCACTGAAGGCTCCAATTCTTCAAACCCATCTTTAATCAGTAGCCAAAGCACAGATGGTCTGATATTACTCAGAGGGTGAGGGAATGTTTTATGTATATAATGTCTAGTACATGGTCACTAATAAATAACAAGGCCCAAATATATATCTATGAACACCCAGGTTTAGTAGATTACGAACTTGTACGATGCTCCAGATGATCTGCCCTGCTGTATTCATGAAATCTCAGGGATTTCATTTATGATGGGGCCAGACTGATGTGCTGAATGCATCCATTTATCCATACAGTAATGATCCCTCTGTAAGCACAACAGCATTTGTGCTTAAGCTAGCCCCCGAGGTACCACAGTTAGGTGTAAGAAACACAAATGAAACGATTTTATTCCTCAGGTCTGTTCCCTGAGCCTTCAGCCATCCAGTGAGGAACCAGTGACAGCAGCGGCTTCCACGCCATGAGTACCTGCCCTCCAGGAAGGGGGACGAGATCACCAGCACATTTTACGTAGGCAACCACAAACATCAAGCACTGATAAAAGCACTGCCTCAGTAAACCACCCTTCAACTTGTAACAAAATGCTTTCCAGCGAAGTCAGTTCTGGGCTTTGGTTTACCTTTCATCTGCCAACAGTGCAAACTTTCTCAATAATCACATAAAACAGTGTTGCTGTGTCCAGGAACGGGAATATATCCAGGATATATCATCCAAGTCTGTTAAAGAATATAGTCTAGATCTCAGCTACCCAACTTTTTTATTGTTGCTCTCTGCTACTGGGAATAACGACATTCCCAAGGCTGATGATGGAAACACAGGATCTCTGAAAAACAAGGACCAAATGTGTTTCTCAGACACCTCATGCAATACCACCAGTGGAAGGAAAACAAAATGTAGGGCTTGTACTGCTGTCCTTCAGCTCATTTGGCCAAATTCACGATGCTGCAGTTAACTAGCAAATGCTGTTCTCAGGTCTGGGCTGATATTATATGAAAGAAAAACAAGGCAAAAGGATCACGGCTTCTATTGCAGCAAGATCTGGGGTGTGGGAGTGGGGTATCAACATCTGCCAAAAGAAAAAAAAGAACAAAATTGGTAGGGAGAGAGAAATAATTTTAAATTTCTCAGAGGGTACTGTAAACAGTGGAGAAAGAAGGAAAAAATGGAACTGTAAAACAATACTTGGCAGCCAGCTTTGCAAAACAAACATATTTTCGCAAAGTTCTTCCCATCACTGCCACCAATTTTAATAGGTTTTATTTGTCTGAGAGCAAGAAACCCTTTTTAATTGTCAGAGAAAAGGCGACGCTGCTTAGCACACTGATAGAAATTCCTCTTCTGAGCCCTACTTCACCCACACACTGCCCTCGGTTCACAGTCAGAGAGAGGAATTCCTTCCCTCAGGCTGCAAAACCTGTAGCTGGACTCTATCACCACCCTTCCCTGGACAGAGTGAGCAGGCTGCTAATCCTGCAGAGCAAGCTGAAATCCAGCCAGTTTTATTGCCATGGGTCTAACGGCCCATAACTGTCTACCCATGACATGCTACTGGCAAAGCACACACCAGGTCTCTACGAGGCACCAGACCTGGATGGATACGACCTGTTGGACTCCAATGTACTTGGGAAAGCTTAATCCCCCCACTGCAATGGAAATGCAGTGGTTCCTGAGTATCCTTGATCTCCTCATGAGCATCACAATTAGTTAATGAATAATTTTACCGCCTTACGTCAAACTGGTCAAAACACTTTGAGTTGCTCAGAGGCCAACGTCTCCTCTTCTGATGTGTCTCAACTTGCTGCTTTAGCTGTACGGCAGCAATAATGTACGTGGGCAACTTTATTATGTCTGAGAATGAAGAAGAATAAAGCTAGAAGCCTTGAGACATACAAAGAAAAGACTTTAGGTATGATTAGATACTGAAACCTCTGGTTTATGACTCAGGGCACTGCACAGTCACAGCACTCCCATGTGAAAATATACCACTAATAATAAAATCTCCTTCAACCTGAAAGTAATTCAGCATGAAATAACCTGGACGGCTCCCTCTCTCCACGGATGGCTTTTCTTGTCTGTTAAAGGTTTCCTACTACTGCTGTAGAGGCTCAGGTTTTTTTCTGTAGGAAGTGACAGAAGAGGTTAAATTCCCCCTCCAAGTCACAACTGCTCACGAGCTCAGCATATGATTTTTAGTGAATTTATTTGGAAACAATATGGTGTGGTACAGTCGTCAGAGTACAAGGGTAGGAGCCAGGGCTGGGCTCTGCTCCCAGCTCTGACACTTACTTGCTGTGTGGCCTCAGACAAACCACTTAATGTCTCTGTTTCAATTTCCCCTGCTTTTGAAACAGACATACTATCACTCACTGAAAACCTTTTTTGAGGACTGCTTGATTACAGAGCTAATACATAGTGTTTTGAAAACACTGTATGCTATTCCATAATTATTATTTTCATTACATTATATCTTCTATTGTAATGGCTAAAATACCAGATGTACAGAAATGGATGCCAAAACTGGCAGTTATTGGATAGGAGGAGCGGGTATTACTTTGAAATAAATTAAATTATTTAGGCAAAACAAGACAATCCACCTACATTCTTTTCTTGAAACTGTTGAAACTGTAATGAAAAGGAGCATCTAATGACATTTTACAACATACTTCTCTTCCCCCACCCCCTGAAAACATCCTGTGAATGCTCTCTGCGAGGACATAGCATCTCTATTCTCCCTTTGCATTTCACCGGGGAAATGAGAACCCAACCAACAACGCAGGGCAGAGAGTCAGTCTGTAAACAGAGAAATTTTCTCAGGCTCCGAGGCCCTTTGCTGGTGGCGGCATTCGGGTGCGGCCACTTCTAGCCGTGCTCCTTACTGACTGATGCACTCTGTCTGCAGCGGGGCGCCTGCTCACCGGAGCGGTGGGAGGTAAGAGGAATTAAGGTAATGCATCAGTGGTTGCCAGTGGAGGAGATGGGAAGGAGAAAAAAAAAAAAAAGGCAAAAGAAATATACTATTTCAATCAAAGTCTGAAATTTGTAGAAGTGGTTTTGGTCTCAATATAGAAAAAATATTTATCCAAGAAACTCCTACTCGGGTGCGAACATCCTACTTCTAGTGGGATTTTGTTTGGCAAAGTGCTATGAAAGAGTGGAAGCTAATACAGAGCATGTCTATAAACAAATATATTTATTTAGTACAGATTGACACATTCACTAGAGTATTTCAGTGATTACACGTGTAAAACTATTTCCTATAGTGGTTTCCTTTTGTGATTCTGCTAATTTATTCAATCCACCCCATTTTCATGCATTGAATGTTATGAGCCATTTCAGCCACCCAGACTGAAATGCGCGTTTGGAGACTACATGCCTGTTTTTTCATTTCATCATCTACACATAATTATTTGGTGATATTAGGAATTCGAGCTCAAATGGAAGCCAACCAACATTTTAATAGCTTAAAAATCATACAAAATGAAGTCTGCCCTGAGGTTAATGAATAAGAGCCAAATCTTGAGGCTCTCGCTCAGTTTTTACTCACTCCTTATTCAGGCAAAAGTTGAATCAATTGTAGTTGGACTGATTAAAACCAGAAGAACATATATTTGGATCTTTCTCTCAGGTAAAACTGAATAAATTACCTAGGATTAGGCTGCAGAATGGCATCGAATCGATTTTTCAGGTGTATTTCTGCAACGCGCTGGAGAAAAAAATCCAAGCGCTGAGGCAGTTTAACCAGTTTAAAAAATACTGTAGCAGCAGAATAAATTATTATACACTACCAGGTTTTATGACATTTATATTAGAAATAGACCCAACTCAGAATACGTTTTCTGGTCCCTCCTGAACTTCTGAAGACCAGGATCAAATCCAAACTTAAAAAGTCATCCACAAACTATGAAAGCCAAATGCCCTTATCCTTCAAAACAAAGCTCCATCCTTAATTTGAACTTTAACCCAGGCATATATTGATACAGTTATTTGGTTTTTGATGACGGGAAGCATTTATAATTTAGGAAATTAGATGTTATTCTTTAATTATATGCAAGCTGTCCTACTCCTCATGAAAAGAATGCAATGTGCCTGTAAAAAATATAAAGCAGAGCAGTTAATTCCTTTGAACAGTTAACACTTTACTTGTAATTGCTGATAATCACAGGAAGATGCTCCTCCCTTAAATAACAACCCATTTTAGTTTTGGCCAGCCATGTCAAAGTAATGACACATTTATCCCATTCAAGCAAGATCTAAGCATGAGGATGTGGAAAAGAAAGTAGTATGAAGAACAGATTTCTTTAGTATATGCAAAGCAAATAAGAGAAGGAAAAAACCTGATAACAGGAATGATCTGGTCATCTGTGAACAATACCAGATCCCCTAACTTGGTCTGTGTGATAGTGGCCCTGCTCACTATCTCCTGACAGCCTGCAATTAGGATATCAACGCTGGAACACGCCGGGCATATGAAGATCCTGACTGTGGGTGGCTTCATTTGTAAATGAGCAAGCGGGGACACGGAAAGAGGGCAGTCTCCTCCTAATCACCACTCATGCTGCAGGGACTGGTCCTGCTGCCCCAGGACCTGGGTCTCTCCCCAGCAGTTCTTAACAGCCACTACCTGCAGGACCAAGAGACTCCTTCACGTATTTAAACAGGGGTCTAATGAGCACTATCAGCGCTAATGGCACATTGGCCAGCATGCGAAGACTGCTCAAAGCCTTGCAGGCTCTTGTGTAAGGCGGTCTGTACAGAAAAGAGCCCTCGTTGCACCTTCAAAGCGCTTCTGGCAAGTTATGAGCTGCAAGGATGTACCAAGAAACTTGGGATCCCAAGGAAGGCTACTTTTTTTTTTTTTTTACATTATACTTTTTCAATTACATTATATCCACATTTGTATGTTGGAAAAGCTGGTTCACAGCGCAAGATGGACTTCTAGTCTCTCTCTCATGTGGCTCAATTACTTATAATCTTTCCAAATGTTTTTCTGCCCGTCTATTCCTTACCTGCCTAATGTCTTGGCAAAATGGGCCATCCCAGAGACACTGGACAGCTGCTGAGAACAGCAGAATCCCAAAATGTCCCGTCTAGAATTGACTAAAAATTCCTTTTGGTCGTTTCTCATTGATTGGTCTGTGGACTTTGCGAAGAAAATGAAATAACTGAACTTTCGTACTATACTCCCTCTCCATTGACTCACTCATACACATTACTTGCTGTGGCACACCTTACTTAAATGAAACTTATTTTGAAATGCTAGGACAGACCAATGCCATTAACAATATCTCAGCAGTCTGACCCATCACATCAAACTCTCTCCTCTTCAGTACTACATCTCATCTTTGTCTTTTGTATCCAATTTTACAGAAGACATACATTTATATGCACATCTATAAAACTGATACTTGTCTGAAAACAAACTGGCCAGGCTATGAGATTCTTCTGGCTGATTGCCATTGTTCAGTCATTAAATATAGGCTTACGAATAGGGAGATGGATTACCCGCTTGTAACTCCATCAAGGGCTTTTCATGATATCGCAGCCCATATTTTTTTAATAACATTGAGGAATATTTAAATCCTGTATGAAAGTTTTTTCATAAGTACTTCTTTGATGTTAGAACATTTTGATTTGTGTGCATGCTGACACCAGAACAGCTCGATTACTGCATGTTCATTTATCAAAGAGTGCGGGGTCGATCCTGTTCGGATGCGCAATTATTGCATCAAATACATAACATGCGCTAATCATGCTGACAGCAACACCCCCACTTCCAATGGTTGGAAATACAAGAACAGTAAATAATTACTGTAAATGAAGACTTAGTTAGGTCTCATTAAACGCTATTGTTACTAAAGCAATAAAAGAGTTTATATTAAAAAAAGCAGAAAGGTGGTAGGGGAGTTACTGAGCCCCAAACCTAGAACACATTGCAGTTCCTGGTCTTAAAGCTAATGGGACCCAGTGGATCCAGACTTCAGCAAAGAGAAAGCGTGTTGTCTCAGTCACATTATTTATTGTAATAGTGTAACTCCCTTTTTCTTTGTTTCTCCTCTTCCCCCCAGCTTAAGGCTGTTGGTAAGATGGGAATGTGAAATCCAGGTTTTCGGCTCTCCAGTAGCTCTGAATTTCCTGGCTTTTGTGGACTGAAATCAGACCCTTAACGTCACTTATGTGCATTTTGTTTTGGGTAATTGACATTAATTTTTAGGTTGCATCACCGACATCAATCAGCGCTGTTCTCAGAGGACTAGAGTTAAGGGGCCACAATAAAAGGGCATAATATTGTTTCTTTTGTTTTATTTTTGGAGCATTTTGACTAGTCTATACTTTTCCAGTTGATGTTACATTCTTTTTGCGTGAGACAGTGTAAAACATTACTGCCTGTCTTGTTTAAAAGAAGACTTTGGTAAACGGTAAATGGCTCTATAGACTGGGACAGTCAACCCTGGTAAAAAATCAAGGTGATATCTTTTGCCTATGTAACACTTTGAAGAAACTATGAAAGAGCAATACAGTTCTTTGGAGAGAGCTATGTTGCCCGTTACAGATGTTTTCCATATGGTAAGTGGAAGGTCGGCCCCTTCCCCCTCCACTCATCAGTGTTCTCACATCGTAGAAGGCATCTACAAAGACAACACGGCTGTAAATGATATTGCACAGAAGCCTCCATCAGCACGTACTGTAAATGAACAAGCTGATTTTCATTGTACAAGGCAGGAATACGCACCATTGTAGCCCATTTATGGTGAGGATTTTGATTCTTCAGCTTCCCTTTTTACCAGTGTACTGCACAAATACTCTGGGGTAAGTGGTCAAGAGAAGCCAGACTAGGTTTCAGATGCTAAGATGATGAAATGGAAAAAATAGATTAAATTAGTAGAGATTACTGCAGATTATTATGCTGCATCTGCTAGTGGGTTCAACGCCTTCTTCCTCACATCGTTATGGATGGGAAGGAAAATACTGTCTCACAAAAGATCATGATTTTAAGGGGAGAAGAATTCGGGGCACCTCAATGGGGCTAAGACCTATTTTTTAGACGTTGGTACATAGTCATATATACAGGATCACAGGTACACCTTTATAACATATAGCCTTTGGGTGAAGAATTGATCTGTTGCCCCATATTTTGTGATGCTCATGTCAATAGATAATAACAGCTATAATTAAAATGGACTTAGAAGCACAGCTGGACTTCTAAGAGAGCAGAGTTGTATTTCCAAATGTTCAGCACCTGTAATGGGAATCGTGTCTTCAAAAGATCTTAGAGCTCCAAAGCACCATTTTGTCATGCTTACAGTCTGATTCAAAAGAGTTCCTCACCCTAGGTATACTCAGGATGTTTTCTCCTTTCATAAATCCCAACACTTTTTTTGGATGCTGGGGCTATTCTAACACTTGAGTCTTGAATGCAGGTGTGACTTTCTAAAAGTTCAAAGTGTAATGGAGGCATTTCCTCATCTCAATCACTCCTTTCCCAAAACACATAAATATCTTATCTCAAAAGCAGTAAACTTCAGAATAAAGAAGACCCTAAACAAACATGGAACTTGTGTTAAAAAAAAAACCCACAACTTTTTGCCTATTTCCCTACCCTTTTGGTTTTACACAAGGCATGGAACCGTCTACATTAGTCTATATTTAATTTGTAACTAGACCATTACATTTCTTCATGCTAGCCAATATTTGTAACATATATAGATACTAGTTTGTATATTTTGCCATTAGTTATTATATATTATTGCATAATAGTAATATCTGTAGCATTTCTATGAAATAAACTCAAATGTTGAGATTTTTGAAAGCCAACTAGTGATCTTAGCTATTTCACTCCTGGTCATTTCACCAGGAGCTATGTGGCTAAAACTTTAAGTAGGCTCAGAAATAAATTTTAAATGATATCTACTTAAACTTATTCTCCTTTCTTCTTTGCTTTTTCATTCTTATTTCCTTCTCAGTTTTCTAAAATGTGCACCACCATTGACTCATTTCTTACAATCTAGAAGATTCCCCAATAAACTGAAATTTTTTCATTTTCTTCTTTCAACATGTTTTCCTGTTCACCTTTTTCTGTTCCTCATGACAGCATTTTTTTTCTAATTCTTTATTACCAATTCTATTCTCTTTAACCTTAATTCTTTCCTTCGATTTACTTCTGTCTTTGTCCCTCAGTTCAGCTTATCCACCCTTTGCTTCCCAGCCCACTCTCACATCTTTCTGTAAGTCATCACTCTCACTCACTTTTGCCCAGCATCTCTCTCTCTCTCTGCTGTTTTTTTCCTTCCAACCTTATTTCTGCAGGTCCTTGTCTCTTATTGACATCATCTCGTCTGCAAAGAAGCGAAGGGCTTCTCTGTGTTGGTATAAATCCATCCAAAACTTACTTCATCCTCTCCCAACCAGCTTTTGCCTCTACAACTGTATTAGCAGTCATTGCAGAAACTATAGAAAATTGGATCTACTGCTTATAGAGTCTTCTGTTGTAGGACAGAAGAAGAGTTTTGGCAATACTAAAGGGGGCATTGGGCAGGCAAGAGAAATTCAGTGTTTATGTATAGGAGCAGGAGGATCATAAACGCCAGTTTGGAGCAGCCAGCAGTTGGCATCCAGGGCGCAGAGCCTTCAACAGCTTGAGGGAGTTTTCGTACTTCCCACAAGCTTAAGTTCAGTCTTGGATATTAAATATAAATGAAGCATGCAGTTTTCTTTGTTTTGGCTGTAATTATTCAGTTTGCTTAAGGAAAAGAAAGCAAGAAGGAGAGCAGGAAAAAAAAAAAGGCACACCCCACCTTCATGTCAGAGAGGCATGCTTGTGCCTAGTCGATTGAAGAAATTGCTCAAAAACACTTCACCTTTGTGGAAATACTCCCCTTGTGAAAGGCTGGGGCTTCTGCCCCAGAAATGGCAGCCCTAGGGTTGCCCTGCTCTGAGACTGGATGAACTCGCAAGCTGTCATTTCTAGCAAGCTTCTATTTCTCCTTAATAAATTGGTCTCACTTAATTGCTGCAATATTTACTCCCTTTGTCTGTAGCTGGGCATGAGTAAACTGAAAATGCATGACTAAGTCTCACATAGCTCTTAGCAAATGCAGAGATACTGTGGAACAGAGTGTGTTTTGGGATGATATTTATTCCTCAAGGGGAGCTGTTGATGGCATGAACCTGTGATCCTGGCCCTCTGTAGGGGGATAAAATTCATCCATCCCCAAGAAAACAACCCTTTTTTGCTATGTTACATGTAGTACTTATGACAGGTGTTACAGAGAACAAAACTGGGGACAACAAAATATAAGCATGTCCACACTGCACAGTAAGACATCTTGGTCCTGATCTGGAAGAGAATATAGTAAAGACGGCTGCTGATTCAGCTTTGGCTTTTGAAGCGACTGGCCAGGGTGCCAAATGGGGTAGCATTTTTGTCTTGTGGGCAAATTTTAATCAGGCACCAGGCAGAGTCAACGAACTAATTACTCACAGGCCACTTGCCCAGTATGAAAAGGGAACAATTTTCAATCTTTGACAGATTGGATTTGAACAGGCAACAGAAGTGAAAGCATCTATTGTCCATTATCCAGTCCAGCCCCGAGACTTCCAATTTCTCAGTTACCGTGTAGCCTGTTCAGAAAAGGTTTGTCAAGCAACAGCCTCTCTAAACAAATTACATCAAAATTCCTTACACTATGCCACATATTCAACTTGCCTTTCCAAAAAGAGCCACATAATAAGTTTCTAACAAGGACACTGGTTATTAAAGCACTCTAGATTTTCTAGGTCAAAGAGGTGAAAGGCAAAGTCAAAATAACTGAAATAAAATATTCTATAAATCATGCGTGTTTACTTACAAATACCAAAAAGCACGATATTAAAAGACCTGCTGCTATACTAACCAAAATTCAGTTAACTGTTTGAATTGCCATCTTCTTGATGAAAGCAAGATTTAAGGCGCCAGAGTTGGCTTTTGGAAATACCCAAACAGTTCAAAACCAAACAGCTTAGAAGCTGGATCCTTCTTTCTTTTCTCACTCCTTCCTCCAAAATGTAGAAGACAGACACAGCAAATAAATACACTGGTAATGCTTGTTGTTCCTTTTTGTACAGTTAAAGGTCAAAAGTAGATACCTTTTTTCATGTATATGTTTGCTTAGGTAACCCAGGGATCTCACCTCAGAAGTGTAAAATTTCTTAATGCATTTACAACGAGGACATTTTTTAAAACTGCCAGCTGTATCTCCTACTTCCTAGAAACATTGAGAACTGAGATTTCTGGAAAGAACATTGTATCATTCAGTATATTTTGAGACATGTTTTTTAACAGTGCTGCATCTTTATATTAGTAGATAGGAAGAGAAAAAATGTATTTCTGCTGCAGTTTTCTTCTTTAGGAGACACTCCTTATTTTTCTACTTCTAAACCGTGTTCAAACCCATACTGTGAAGACTAGAGCAGTTCATCAATTTTTCAAGTAAGATGCTTTGTGAAGAATACAATTAAAAACATCTCCCATTTCCTAATTTTCCAAGTTTTTATCTGTAATGATGATTTTGCAGTGACCGAGTGAAACTCATTAAGAACGAATGTGTACTTAGTTAATAAAATGTTGACTTAAAGAAAAAAAAGAAAAAAGAAGAGTCAGATTGAGGGCCTGAAATGGGTGCAAAGGAGCTGCAACCTACCTTCTATTACGAGGCATGGACTAGCCCAGTGCAAGTGAAACAGTGAAGCGAGAAGGAAGTGGCTAAGAACGGCAGTGGATGTTCTCGTTCAATAAAGACTCGGAGCAGTCTCTGTTGGTGGGCTCCACGGACCCCCAGATGTAATCCTGCCCCCACCCCACACTTCCTGGCAAAAGAAAGAAAACAGTTGGGGTGGGCTGTGGTACCACTTGCCTTCCTTCTGGGTGAATCCAGAAGAGGAAGGGATCAGGATAAATTATAGGTCCCTGCAAAAGCTCTGCGTGTTTATGATCACGCCATCTGGAAACAGTGATAACTGCAGTATTAATGGAGGCGTTACTACAGAAGATCTGCCGTGTCTATTAAAACCAGCCATGCTGTGTGCTGGCTCATGATACATGTTCGCTCTAATTTCCTCCCTGACATTTCATTCCTAAAGCTGTCAATAACCCGTTAACATTCCTGGCACTGAAACTCTAAAACAAAGTCCTATTTCAGCTTTGATTTTGAATCTGAATTGTGATAAGCAATACCAAAGGCTAAGTTTACAATACATAGTTGCCCTAATCTAAATCATGCTATAGGTGGTGGGGATTTTTTCCTCGCTTACACAAAGCTCTTTGCATCATAAACCAGGATACAACAATGTGATATCCTGAAAGTAATTTCTTAATTTGATGGCAGAACAGCAAATGTTCTTTACTGGTAACTGACAGCTGAATCCTGCAGTTTTCAATGGCCAGAAGTGTCCTGTAATCAGGGGAATTGCTCACATTCATACAGTTTAAAGCCAGAAGGGAAAATTAGATCATCTAGTCTGACCTCCTGTATACCACAGACCACAGAATTTCAGCCAGTTGCCCCTATTTTGGGCCAGTAACCAGTTTAACAAAAGCACATTTTCCAGAAATTCATTTGACCTCCATTTGGAGTCATCAAGAACTAGACAATGCAGAACTTCACTCGGTAGTTTGTTCCACTGTTAATTTCCTTGTGTCTTACTTCTAACTTGAATTTCTCGGGTATTACTTTTCTATATAAATACAAGTTATAAGAACAGCAATTATGACTGTCTCCACAATAATGGTAACATTAATGTGAAAAGAACATGTCCAGTCGGGATGTTAAGAAGTGTTTTGGCCACATGCACAGAAATATTTAAGCACCGGCTGATCCAGATAAGCCCGTTACTGGATTTACTGAGATGTCTGAGTCAGGTACAAAAGGATACATCTATAGAAGCATTTTAGTTTGGATCAGGGGTGCGGTTTTGAAACAAATCTCCCATTCATCCCCACTTACTGCGCACTGGTTTGCACCGTGGCATGATTTCAGAGCATACTAATGGGACCCTTTTTGGATAAAACCAAATCAAAAGATGCACTCCAACCACTAACAGGCATTCAGTCAATGGGGCCAGGCTAGACCTAGAGCTAGCGTGAAAGTAAACCCTACTGAAATGCTCATCGTGTGCATGTTGGGTCAGCACCAACCATTTGTCTTCTACACATCTGCTCCTATTTGTACTATTTGCAAAGCAGTCACAGCCTAATTCCCCCTGACTTTAAAGAACCTCATGCCAGTAGCAGCAGAGAATAGAAAAACAAGATTTAGCAAATCATTTCAGGAGAACAGTAATTGGAGGAATTAATTTAGGTGAACAATAGCTGGGTATTAATTCATAAGCAGAAGAACAATGGCAGTGATCAGAAGGTAATAGAGCCAATAGAGTTCCTTTTTTTCAGTGGTGTCCTTATGTTTAGGAAATAACAAATATTGTCAACTAATTCCCTGGCTTATTCTGAAAAGACCAAGTCCGAAACAAAGCGCTTCTGGGAGAACTGCCAGGAAAAGATAAGGGGAGACACTGACATGGAAAAAGGACAACAAATCTGATCTAATAAATAACAGAATTCAAGGTTCAGAAATGGCTATTCCACAAAATTTTAGAGACAATTAGGATAGTTGGTTTAATTCTTTGTTGCCAGTCAATGACCTTCAATATACTGTCCAAGGGAAGAAGAACAGGCACACATCTCCAGAACTTGAATCCATTTACCCAGTCCAGAGATATAGGTCAATGAAGCATTATATGCTAAAGAGACTTAAAATGAGACATGCAATTCCACACAAGACCACTTAAGAAAGTTGTTTTTGTGGCTGCCAAACCAGCAGTGCCATTCTCAGAAATAAGTGTTTCTGCAGGGGACAGAACCTACCAAGAAATGAGCAAAGAGCAGCAAGAAGATGGCTAGATCAATGGTCACTTCAAAATATTTTGTATTTTTGTTGAGGAAACTTCCTGGAGAGTATAAAGGTCAATGCATGGGTGATAATGGCAAGCCAAGATTTATTACAGAGATCTTCAGGGAAGTGACTGACACAGCAGAAGTAAGAACTATTTCAGTCTTAATTCACCATGGTTTTCTCCATCTTTCAAATCATATTTCCTGTAAGTTTTCATTTCCAGGAGTTGAAAGGCAGAATAGCTATCAGATTGACCAGTATGACCACTTATATTTCACAATTCCTAATTATTCCATCTTTTCAGAACACAATAGTAGCATATAACTTTCATAAAGGGAAAAACAGTCACTAGAAACTTCAGCATGCACTTTCAGAAGAGCACAAACCTCTCTAGTGTTTTCATTAAAAAAAAAAATACCCTCCTGTTTTTGCTTCTAATATTTTCAACTTTCAAAGGGATTGATTATTGATTATTTTTTATTTCTTTTGTTCTTGTGATTTCTGCTTTCTGGGATGCAGAACTAAAGTACTGAAATATTACAAAAACAATGAAAATATTTGTTCCAACCAGGGCCAAGTACCAACATAAAACACACAAAAGCTTTGCTCTTAGCCTCCCAGCAAAGGTCTATCAATCCAGAAGTCTGAAATACACCACAGAAAAGAGCAGACAGAGTTCATGCTAACCTAATCAATGACTTTTTGGGATGTCCAAGACTGGAAATAGGTGCTAATTTAAAATGAGATTTCAGGTTTTGGACTGTTTGGGAAGGCAACCAATATCTTCAAGAACTTTTCAAAAGATAAACTTGGTCTTTGAATTCCAGATACAACTGAAAGAAAAAAGGAATTCCCAACAAAAGGAGGAATCTGAAAAGAATAACAAGGTGATTTTGAAAACCCTGTAAAGTTCCGAGAAGTCTCTTTGGTCTTTGACTCTTTGGCCAGTGATGCTGGATATATGCAAACAGTAATCAGTTCCAGGCCTGCAGTAGCAGTGCTCACTCATAATAGAATAAAATTATAGCTTACATAGGAACTCAGAATTGAGAAAATCTCTGACTATTTGGCAAAGGAAAGTATCAGGAAAGCAGAGGGGTGGAGAGGGAAAGGTTGTAAGGAGTAAGAAAAGAAAATTATACTGTTCAGACAAATTACACAACATAGGAGAGGAGCAGAAGGCCAGCATCAGCAGAAGGATCACAAAACAAGCTCAAGAAGAAATGGACACGGCACAAGTCAAAGAATTTGACAAAGGGTACACTCAAGGAACCTGGTCCACATATTATCTGTGGAGAAATGTCCTTGCCACTGCAGTTAGTTTTCACCAGCATATCAACACATCCTCTGATGGACTGGCACATGTACATGACAGTCTTCAAAATGAAATTCAATATACTCCTGTCCCCACTGGAAACCTCACCTTCCTACCCAGTCCCTGCTAATGTAACCAGCTGGGCCTGGAAAGATGCCATATGTGATCATCTCCTCTATTACAGCTTTCTTTGTCAATGCTGGAAATGAAACCTCAGGCATGATAACACCAAGAGTTAACACACACCAGCACTGCTATGCCAGCTCAAACCAGTTACATTTTTCTGACTCTGTGGTGGTTTTGAGTTTTCCTTCTCTCCTTCCCCCTCCTCTGATCAAGGACACACATGGCTACCCAAAAGCAGCAAAGCCTTTCTACCAAAATTACTCTCCTTTAGTAACAAGACCGCAAAAGACTGAAACACACAACACTGTCTGCCACCACCCTATTCTGGTTGATTGTCTTTTAATAGCTACAATAAAGTTGTGCAAAGGAATAATATTCCACATCCTCGACTTTCCCGGGCAGTATATGGACAATCCCAAAGGAAAGTGTGCCTTAGCTGAATCTGCTACTTTATGAGTAAAACAGGAAGTTCAGTCCCCCTTTATTGTACCTTTTTATTTTTGAAAGCCTGCCCAAACAGTTCCAAGTTGAGTTGAAGCAAAGTTATTGATGTCAAGAAGCCAAGATCTTTCGCCATGGCTTGCTGAATGAGGAAGGAAGAAAACTGTTTGTACTCAGCTGTCCTTTGCTTCTCCAGGCTAGCTTTGAGCCAAAGAAGCAGGAAGAGGAGAAAGATGAATAAGTGAAAAGGGATAATGTTTATCTTTTAACAAAATCACAATGTTCTGCTCCTAGCTCTAGCAGCCAAGACTCGCTGTTGCATCTTTAAGACAGATAGTCTCTTCTCTGAGAGACGACAGGCTAATTATAGTGCTCCTGCCAGAGGGAACTCACACATGCAAACCATTATGTAAAATATAATTTTTTTCTTTAAGAATGCTCAAGATCATTAGACATGGTTTTTTCAATGCTAGAAAATCAAGCCAAAAATGAAAATAAACAGTTTCAAGTATTTGCAACATAATTCCCTCATGCATTTATGGAAATATAGTAAAAAGCGCCTTAAAAATGTGGTTTGACATTTCATGCTGCTCTGTTTTTCTATTTTTCCAGTTCTCAACATTTGCCCTCTTGTCCTGTATCATTTCAGTTCCACTGCAGTTTGGAAGAGGTGATGCTGGTAGCCTTTGTCAATTCTACAGTGCTTTTCAGCCTTGTTTCAACTGATGGGTGACAGAAAGCATCACAAGGACTTACCATAAATGATAGAAATGCTTTATAAATTCTATTCTGCATAAAACGAATGTAAACTCACTGCATGCAAACACAATTGAACCGTTCGCCAAGATAACTGCATGTACAGCATTGCTTCCCTAACAATGTGCTTTGATAAATTAAGGCTAAAGTGATGATCTACTTCATTTAACATGGAAATACCATCCCTTTTTCCGAGCTCCCCTTCCTCCAGAAGAAGGGGATTGGTTGATACGCTACCACCTTCAAGAGCAATCCTCACTTTAAGACAAATATGGAACACATTCACCAAGTTTGGCTATGATGATGACGTGAAATGGCTTAATCTCCGTTTTATGCAAAGAGAAGTGAACTCCCGCCTATCTAAACTGATTGGTATTTTAAAGGTTTTGTCTAGTTTATAAAGCACGGGACTATTGACAAACCAAACACCATGGTCTAATAGATTAAGCAAGCAACTGCATGCCACAAATTCCTGAGTTTTAATCCAGACTCTCTTGGTCCTCACCTTCTTGTTCCATAAAATTGAGATAATATTTGTCCTCTACTTCATGAGGGTGTTGTGAGAGTGAGTAAATGTTTGGACAGCTCTTCAAAAGGTCAGGTCCTAACCAGGCACCTGTATTTTACTGAAGTAAACTGTTTCCTCAGATTCCCATGATATGATAATGGCCCCCTTCTCCAGAGCCTCTCAGATTAGTTCATAATAAGCATCCACATGCATGAAGTGACGCACTGATTTGGGGCTTCAGAGTGATTTCACCTGTAAACTCATTATGCATATAAATTATCCCCCTACCACAGGAATAATTCAGAAAACGCATGTGCTAAGAAACTTTTAATTTATTACTGATCTTAAGCCAGACACCTCCCACTGTGTTGGTAATGCCAGTCAATTTTTAAATTGTCAATTAACGTCTGAATGGCGTAAAAACATAAAGTGGAAAAATAATTTATTTTATAGAAAACATTTTAAGAAACACTTTCTTCTAGATACTTCAGCAATTGATGCTTTATAAATGTTTAAAATAAAAGCTTTAAAATCCCATGCTTTATTAGATGGGCAATTCCAGAGACTCGACACACTGTATAATCCCATCAGTGGTTAGTTCTCAACAAACAACTCACACATATGGAAAAAAGACTCCAGACCAAGGCAGGAGGCAAAAAGAGGTTAAATCGGTTACAACCAGGTTTTTTCTCAGTTTTAACTCATAAGTGATGACATAAAACCCAGAAAAAAACAGCTCCAACTTGAAAATGATTTAAATTTGCCAGCTCCAGTCATTTCTGGAAGCAAGCCAGCCTTAATTTGGATTTAGGCTTCTCAAAGTTTGCACAGCTCTAACTTTAACCTGCTGCAGCCTAAAAAGTGGACCTGCTTAAGAGACACAAAAAATATTCCACGTAATTCAACACAAGTGACAGTCTGTTCTCTCCAGGTACCCGAGTGCGGGATCAAGATGTTTTAATTGCTTCGTTCCAGGAGAGGGTGGTGCCGTGTCTCTACGAGCAAAGCTGTCCACCTTAGAAATGCCTTCTGTACTGATCGAACGCTGCATAAGGATAATGCTCACAAGAGGGAATAGGACTTGTTTTCCAGGAGGGAATATTTTCAGAGTCGAGCTTGTAATTTGTATTTGCAAATCTCCAAATTCAACAATTTCTCAGCCTCTATAAACTTGCAGATGGAAAGATCCTGTATTTGGAATAAATAATGTCTAAGCTTCACCTTCATTACAGGGCATTTTCTGTCAGAAGAGTGCTATATCCTGAGTCCTGGAATACACAGAAGCCCTTTGTAGTAAAGCTATCGCACGGGGCTGTTCCAAGTGTGCAGCTAAGGAGGTCAGCATTAATAGTACCATAGAAGGATTGGGGGAAAAAAAAAAAAAAGAAAAGAATCCAAAAGGCATTGATTGGGAATGCCAACAGCTCTCAGGATCCTGCCCAAAATTTAAGAGTATTTTTTATTTTAATACGTAGAAATGAACTTTTGTACTTGTTAAATAAAAAAAAAAAAAATCACAAGACTGAAACATAAGTACATTTATCTTTTTACTATTTTTCCAGCCCTTTTCCCAAAATCTGCTGGTTATTAAAACATTGCTGTGTAAATAAAAAAGGTTCTGCTTTATTACTTGCCTTCTCTTTTCCCTGCTTACACACACAATGTGATCATTGTTTGCTAGATTACGCTCATTCTCATAGCAACAGGCTTTGATGTCACACAGCAAGTGCTATGACTTCATTATATGTATACAGAACACAGAAGGACTGTGTGAAAATATTACCTGTCTACACAACAGATACCCAGTACCTGAATCAACAACCAGCAGAAGCTTTGGAGCAGGTCTCTGACCATCAGGAACATATAGCAAATATACAAACCACATTGGGGTACACAAGAATACCAGTTAACAGCTATACAGTGTTTGATCAGAGGATCTCAAAGCACGGTTTGACATTAGTCCTCCCAATGGCATTAAAGAAGATAAAAGATATTCTTACAGGAAAGCAAAATAGAAAAAAAAAATTATTTGTTTGTATTCTACTTGTCATCAGGAAGTCGACAATGTCTTCATCAACATCTGTAGTTCACACAGCCCTGAGCTAAGCAGTAGGGATATCTGCAGTGTGCAGTAAGACAGGGCAACCAACTTTATATAATGCTGAAGCCTACAAAATGAAAGGCTATGATATTCTTATTATTTTTATTATTATTAATAGGCATCATATAAAAAGATGCATCAGATACTGAATGCTGTTGAAGGGCTTCTAACATGACAGAGTTGTGCAGTTCTTAAAGATGACTGCATTTTCTATACTTTAATAGTTAAGGATGACTTATTTATAAAACACAATTGACCACATAAAGTTACTGAGTGGAAGGCACCTTTTCTTGTAGATCAAACAGCATGTGGTAACACCATGAAGGCTATGCAGGCAGCTGCTCTAAGGGCCAGGGTTTAAGACTTCAGCTTTAGAGCAGCCAACAACACTAAGACTTGACCTCAAGTTAAAACAGTCTCAGGGAATATTCCTGGACCCTCAGAAAACCCCTGTACACTTAAATTGTTCGACTAGCCCCAGGAATGCTTTTGGCACAGGACAACTACCATTCCCCAATGCCGGGACACAACTCAGAGGTATGCGAGGGCCAGAAAGCATTCTCAGGAGGCGGTTTGAGGACGGCCACCCCATTTTGGAGGATAGGAAAATTGAATAATATGGACATGGGCCATTCCATGCTTGTTAGCCTCAGTGTCAGAGAGCACAGACACAGTTAATCTCCTGGTACAGACATAGCTTTATGCAGTCAACTCCCTAGGCTCCTCTGAAAACCTCAGTCCAGATAGCTGGAAAAGTGTCCTAACTGAGTAGTTAATAATTGCAGTGCAAGCGAGCATACTTTCTAACTTAAAAGCTATTATTTTAATATCCACATGAGAAATATGCTTTGTTGAGGAGGTCAAATATGAGGCAAAACAGGTATCTTTGTGTTGCCATGCAGGCTGTGTTTATATGCTGATACGGTCTTGTTCCACTAACAAGGGGAAAAAAAATAGCCTTCACTTTCAGAAAAGCTAACTGCTTTATCTGACACAGCCTCCCAGAAAAGCAGTGTCCTTGCACATTAGAATGGGCAGCCTGCCAGCTTGAGCTAAATTGCCTACAAGGAAGAAGACATAATATTACAGTTAATATCAGAAAACATTGTAGTTTGCTTTTTGCTTGCAATTTTATCTGACAAAAACAAGGTGGTTGGGGAAAAAGAAACAATATAAGGTGTGCCTGGCTGCTGGCAACTCCTTAACCCTATCTAGTGGGGAATGCTTTGCTTGATTCAGAGCAAACTATCATAGGGCCGATAAAGACAGGATCAATAAAAACATTAGGCTGAGAAATCTGTTCATTGGGATGAGAGAGAGAACAGCCCAGGATGGCAGAGTTTAGAGAATGGATGAATAGCAGAAAAAGGCAGAGAGAGGGTAAACAGTGATCTCCTATTTCATCTCTCATGCCAGAAAAGATGGGAAAATGAATAAATAATGACATTTAATCCTCTCACTGAGACAGTTTAATACAGGTATTTATATGAATGCTTAGATCAGATGTAGTTTTGTTACAGGAAAACCTCTTCCTGTGAAGCGTAACTTAGAGAAACATAGTAGTGATTGTACTAGAGTGAGTAATTCTTTAGCCTTCCTTCCATTTTCTCTGTTCAGCCTTGGACGCTACTTGTGACATTCTCTACACTTCATTGCTATAATTATGCCCCATATTTGAGTGTTTTGAAGCATATGGGGCTCTTCAGGGATCCAACACAGAGCCCAAATAACCCATTCAGACATGGCAGAGTCACAAAAGAGGAACAGCTAAAATCAAAGGAAAAGAGAGAAAAGTCAAAGATGACGATAATAAGATCATTAAATGCAGAAGTAAATGACATTGTGAACTAGCAAGGACTTTCTGGAGCAGTTCTGGATGGGTAGGAAAATTCTCTCTTCAGCCTGTGGAAGAACTGGTTTTGTTTTTTTTTTTTTAAACATGGACATCACATTACCTGGTTAAATTGTATATTTTGGGTATATGTGTAATGTATTGAATATTTTGGTTTAAGCTGTAATTCACAACAGGCAGTGCATTTCTGGACGATTATAACATGTCTCTGGTAGTTTTTTAAGGCATGAAGCCAAAAGGCTGGATGACTTAAACTACCCGAGATGTGCAATAATCCCCCGGAAATGCTCTGGATTGTCTTACAGCTATTATACAATGTGATATTTATATTATGCATATAAATAAGAACAGTTATGGCTGTGTATTTAGTAAGCCTTACTGACACCAGTATAGCCTATTAACAGCAAACCTAAATGTCCAATTCTGTCAGAAATCTCTTTCAGTTTAGCAGCTGGCACCTCTGCAACTCTCAGTCACCTTCACCAAGATGCATAAAGATGGCTTCACGATCAAAACTAATGGGTACACTTGTAGCCTACTTGCCCTGGTTTATTTAGCTACTTTGGATACGGTCAGTTGTATGTCCTTAAAAGCACAGCTTCCTTTGGCAGTCATGACTTTATCCTCTCCCCACTCCCCTTCCACTTTTCGTCATCCCTTTAGGATATCCCCTTAAGAGACCTGTTTCTTCAGTCCTTTTCTCTGGGACCTACAGCAATTCAGCCGCCTTCTATTTATCTTCTATGTTATTTTTAGGTAATTTCTGTGCCAGCTTAAGCTAATGACATGTGTACCAATAGTGCTAACATCTGCCTTTGGACTGCTCTCTCATCTTTTCTGTCTGATCCTGCCTCTCCATCATTGTCCTTGACAGCTCCAACTAAATATTTCTCATTTTAAGCTACTTCACACATCTAAAATGAAACTTGGATTTATATACTGCTTAGCTCAATGAGGTTTCAAGTTCCAGTTAAGAGCCCTGGGGTTTGATTTTAACAAACATGACAAAAAATGGCAGAAATCTCCAACAGTATCACGAATTTTCAAATCCATCAATTACTTTAAACTTCTGGGTGCCACGTTTTTCTGCATTTGGGTATCTGCCTTGCAAGTAAGTATCTGTCTATTCATAACACTGAATCTAATTCCTATTAAGCATACATTTAAAATACAGTTCTTTTTCTATCTAATTCTTGACACATAACTTGTTTAAAGGTGTAGGATGCAATAACATTGCATAGAACTTCTACTGCTGTTAAATAAAAATTTCAAAAAACTTTAAAAATTCATACAATATACCTAAAAACATAAAATATTCTATCTATGTAGACTTTTCAAATACTTAGTCTGCACGAGATGGAAAAACCCAACAGAAAAATCAACTTCTATCTTAGAATATTTTTACTAGTTACTGTTATAAGCAAGATCTCTCAGCTGCAATTGAAAGAGAGAGAAAAAGTATCTTATTGTTTATTTTACTTTTTAAATAAATCTGAGCATATTTTTGGTATAGTAAGTTCCAGCTCTTCTCTTACCCTCCATTTTTTAATCTGTATTTGTATATTTCATTCAGTGAGAACAGAAAGAAAATATATTTACATAATTAATAAAATGTGATTATAAAACTGGTAAGGAAATTCAGAGGCATAATGGATATCAAAACCACTTTTAAGATGACTAACAGGTACTGAGATATGCAACAAAAATCTGAAAATAGTATTCTGAATATAAAAATTGCATGAAATATTAATATTTTAGGCTTAATAAAACAAACATAATTTGTACCGTATCTAACAATCCTATCATTAAGTCATTACAGTGCTGTCTAACATCACCTTCTATATGAGTTAAAAGTAAAACATCCCAAAATCTTTTCTGCTTATTTAATGTGCATTCTTCTCAACTAACTTTTTTCATTTTAGACCATAGGCATGGTCTCCCAGTCTGAGCTAGTCACCTCCACCTCCATTTATAGTCAGTGCTGAGAAATATGCTGTTTAGAAGGACATGCATCTCTGAAAGTGCCTTCTCCTATACGCCTGCATTCAGCAAGATGAATTCTGATCTCATTGTTTTGGAAAATCTGAACTTCTTTAGTTTAACCATATAGAACAACTTATTTGATACTATATGTTATTTTAATTATGTTAGCCATATAAAGTTGAGCTTTCTGAAAAAAAGAGTGGCTAATCATGAACATTTTTATCAAATGATATATTATTACTGGCTTCCTTTAAATATCAAGCCAGTTGTCAACAAATCAGACTGTTAACTGAAACTCCTGAAAGTGTAGTTCCTTTTTTTCACCGACTACAAAGTTCAGTAAACAACATTCTTAAAGAGTGACTTGCCATACAAGCAACCCTCCCAACTTACTGCACCTTAAAGATAGGAGTTGTCAGTATGAAAACAAGAGTGCTCTTTTTACAAACAGGAGAAATTAAGTTCCCAAAGTATAACTGTTCTGAGTTTACACACCTTACAAACTGGAAAGTGAACAGTTCAGAAGAGCATACACCTTTCATCCATGTGTAGGATGACAAAAACATTGAATTTTAAAGTCTGAGGGTATAATGAGAATGCAGAGAACATCCCGTGGCTTTCTTAGACCACACAATAGTATATTCAAGTTGAGGCACTGGACTACATCCTCTGCAAGTGTATCCTACAACACTTTGCTACCCCCAAATATTGTTTTTTAAAATGTATGTAACATTTAAATTAGCCTCAGCAGTACCCTCCTATAACATGAGCCAACTGGTACAGCTGCAGCCATCTGGGTCCCTGCTGAGCAAGAGCATGTGGGTGGCCCTGCAGCGTGGTCCAGTTTAGTACACTCAACACTACACAATTTGGGGATGTGTTTCCGGATGAGCTATCGTGCCTTCTCCGGATAAGCAACGCAACTTACATTTCAGAAAATGCCATTTTCAGCATTCTCCTCTGACAGGCCTAGGATTGGTATTAGCAGCGCGTAGAGACCCAAAATTAATCTGGCTGCACAGCAGAGAAAAATGACTTTCAGATAGAATCTTGAATTATTATTATTATTATTCCTCCCACCTTTCTGTGGAAGGCAGATAGAGAAGATATATTCTATTAATGAAGCCTGGGCCTAGAAAAGTGTACAACTAAGTGTTAATGTCTTTTAGTTAGGTTTAGAAAGAAGCTACAAGCAGATAACCAAATTGGTTCTGAAATATTTCATCCAGAAAAGATATCTCAAAAAATAACCTTGAAGCCATAAAACAACTGTTTACCAGGTCTTGCTCCACTTTGTTATGAACACTTTGACTCAGTGCTAAATTAAGAAATACGTCTCAACAAGCAGCAGGCCATAACATACGTTATCAGGTTGTAATGAAGGAACAGGCATATCTAGCCACCAGGAACAACAATCTCTAATGAAACTCACTCAGAAAAACATGTCCTAAGTTTTTAGTTTTGTAAAGGCTCACCTCTGACTGATCTTTTCTGAAGCACAAACTCCTGGCAGAAGGACTGACTAAACATTTTGTTGACCATGGAACCCTGGTAATGAAGCCATGGTATGTTTTATGCTGCCTTTATAGAGTCTACTTCATTAATGTGAATTACATCCAGGACACTCCATTGTCACCTATTTGCAAGGCTTGAAAAGTAGAAAATGACAGCAAATTCAGCCTTTTGCACATTGGCTTGAATTTCAGACTTCATAAAAACCTACGGTTCTGAAAGGGGAGGATCATCTTAACTACATTTTGAGACCAGATGATGACAGACTAGCTGAGCTTCCGGTGAAGTCCTATCAACACTTTGGCGGTTGGCAGCACAGCTACTGTGATCAATTAAGTTAATTAAAACTATATGGCAAGCAGGCTTCATGTGCAATTTCTAACATGGTTAGAAGAGAGGCAAATGTGTTACAGCATGGTTTTAACTGTAATGGGTACATCTATAAAGCCTTTTGAGCACAGGTCTTGAATCCAGAGAATGATGAGAAGACAGAAAATTTGAATTTACACAATCCCTAAACATGCTTTCAACAACACTGGAATTCACAGACTCACTGAGGCTGGAAGGCACCTCTAGAGATTGTCTAGTCCAAGCCCCTGCTCAAAGCAGGATCACCTAGAGCAGGTTGCTCAGGAATGTGTCCACTTCAGTTTGGAATATCTCCAAGGATGGAGACTCCACAGCCTCTCTGGGCAGCCTGTT
Organism: Morus bassanus; assembly: GCA_031468815.1. Lineage (NCBI taxonomy): Eukaryota > Metazoa > Chordata > Aves > Suliformes > Sulidae > Morus > Morus bassanus. Next base: position 111,704,827 of record CM062569.1, on the reverse strand, counting down.
CCCACATTTGATCACCCTCACAGTGAAAAAGTGTTTTCTTTTTAAGTGCAATTTCCTCTCTTTCAATCTGTGCCCATTGCCTCTTGTCCTTTCACAAGGAACCACTGAAAAAAGCCTGGCTCTGCCTTCTTCACTCCCCCCTAATCAAGCATGTATACATCTTGATAAATTCTCCTGAGGCTTCTCTTCTCCTGGCTGAACTGTTCCAGCTCTTTCAGTCTCTCCTCATATGAGAGATCCTCCAGTCCCCTAATCATCTTAGTGGCCCTTCACTAGACTTGCTCCTGTATGTCCATATCTCGTACTGAGAAGCCTAGCAGTGGACCCAGCGGTCTAGGTGGGCCTGACCAGTGCTGAGCAGAGGGGAAGGATCACCTCCTTTGATCTGCTGGCAACAGCCTGCCTAATGCAGCCCAGGGTGCTGTTGGCCTTCTTTGCCACAAGGGCACACTGCTGGCACATGGTCAACTTGGTGTCCACCAGGACCCCCAGGCCCTTTTCTGCAAAGCTCCTTTTTCAGATGATTCCCTGTGGAAAGACCCCACATGACATGCGACAACAGAGTCCAACATAGGTTGAAAACCTGAGTGTAAGCTGCCCTGAGGACAGTATCATGCCACACCAACCAGGTGTCTCTACCCCAAACAAATAAGTGAATGGAACATGGATAAGAGAGGGCACCATGCTGCAGATTTTTCTAACAAACTCTATCTGTCAACATAAACACAGCCACAACACAACAGGATCAATATTTGCTGGCCAGTAAGAAAAGGTAGCAAACTAATCCTCACAGAAAACATATACAAGAAAAGAGAAGATGGAAAATAACCAGCACAAGAATTAGACCAAAAGCAAAACCCTGGGCCACATATCTCTGAATTTGTGGAAACTTAAGATGCAGAAGTGAGTCAAGCTGCATGACTCACATGTCACCCAAACTAAAACTTAAACCCAGCTGCTCAAGGATTTGAAGAAAGAAGGGTTTCATAGGCAGAGCCAAGCTTGCAATGCATCAAGTGGAAAATTCCTCAGAATATGGAGGAAAACAGGCTCTACAGTTCAGCACTTCCTGCAAACAGAAAGCTTGAAAGTGAGGTTAAAGGCAAGTGTGTGTGGACAGAGGTCTGCAATGATAAGGTCTGCAATGATTTCATATATTCAGTGTTATATGAAATCATAGACACCGAGACCAGACCTAGCAAGAAGAAAGAGTTTTCCTTCATGTCAGGATCAGGATTATTGATATTTCGTTTTGATCTTGGTAGGAAACACCAAAGATGAAGCTACAAATATCAGAGATTAACTTGGTCTTCCTGGTTCAAGGTTGAGTTTTCATATTGCTTATATTAAAAGTATCTATTACTAATTCATTTTCATTTAAATTGCTGCTTTATGACATTTATAATTATTTGTTTTAAAGCTGAAGTGCTGAGCCCATACTCACAGCCCATGACCCTGCTTTCTAAAGTACACAAGTAATATTAAACAAAATAAAACTCCTTCCTCAGATGTTAACAATCTTCATGCAAGGGCAAAAGGTACACACAGGAAAAAAAAGGCAATGCAAAGAAAAAAATGTTCACCAGTATGACTGATATCAGCACACTGACAATCTAATTACTGACAAGTTTTTTTAAGCATTGTGGAAAAAAGGAGTATTTTGAAGGAAGTATTTGAACGACAGTAAGATAGTTTTGTATATATTTATCACTTCTTTACAAGCGTGAGGGCCTCAACATGGCATAAAGATTCTTGTTTGATTGTTGTTGTTTTTTTAAAAAGTAGTATAACTGGACAAGCAATGCTGCAATAATTAGAATAAAAGGTCACAAAAACCCTGTTTCCCCTTTGCAACAAAATAATTCTATACATAGATTTTCCCATATACATAAATCAGTAAGGAAGGGGATGTGTGTGGGTTGGAAACAGGCCTCTATTAATTTGTTGCACTCCCGTCATTGCCACAAAATTTGGTGTATACTTCACACATGTTTTGGTGACCATTAGCGGCTTTCATCAGTGGGGACATGAAGTATGAGGTTCAGCAAATACATCTTTGACAACTGGTCTGTTCACCTCAAATTATGGAGAAATTCGAAAATCCTTCTGGTTGTATGATTTCCCAAAGCAGTCATAGTCACCATGCTACCTGCAACAAGCAGGTGTTTGAATCCCTCCTCCACGTCCACCACAAATCCATCCCAGCTGGTCAGCATGGAAGACAGAACAAGGTTTAAACTAAGAGATCATCTTGTTACGTCTCCTCGTGTGGGAACATCTACCATTTTTCGGAAATACAGCATACAATTGCTGATGCAATGGAATGTAACGTTGTTTATATACACATTTTAGATCGACTGGCGCAATTTGTGTAAGAGAAGGTTTTGGCAAATACACAGTAAAAATACATGTATGTGCTCAGTATATTTACCATTCACATCTATTCATAAAAAATAATCCATGATATTAGAAAATAATACTGAGCCAAAATGTTAATGTAGTCTCTTCCACATGCCAAAAACTTGTGTGGGTATATGCATAAAGAATGTACATACTCAGAGAGACACTAACATCTTGTAGTGCAATGTTTCTGTTATACACACTCCAGACTTCCTAACAGCTGCATATTTTAATATACATAAACCCATACTTGAAAAATAATAAAATGTATTAGTTTTCCACATTAGGCATTTATGACCTAATTTAGGAGAGTATTACATCTTTATAACTTTTAAAAGACCCATTTTGATAAAACATCCCCATAAACAGACTGAGAAAATCAGGGTAACAAGCATCTGTTGCTGCGTTGTTTTCTTAATGGGGTAATAAAATAATAACACATTTTTATAACTTTTCACAACAATATAAAGTATTAAAATTGAAACTGATATTGAAAAATGTTCTCATGGTCCATTTTATTTTATTTTTCCACTATGTAAAGTTACAGTACTTACCAGATTAATATTAATATGTCTTAATTATGTTGACACAATGGATATTTGCCAAAGACATTCAAATAATGGAAATAACTTGTTATTTCCACTACTCTAATTAAGGTGGTGTATTTAGCCCATTTTATTCAAAATATAAGAGTAATATGAGTATTTATAAGAATGGATAGAGATACCACATGTAGAAATGACGATCCACATTTTCTGAGGATTTGAAAAAAGGGTTATTCCACTGACTTTTAAGAGCAATACTGATTTTTTTCTAATCTACCTGTTCTAATAACGAATTACCAAAATTTTATTTCTAAAACCAAATGTCACAATTACATAATCAATAGCTTCTTCCCAAAAAACTTATGTTACGTAGTTGTGAAGTTTATTTTTTTAGAAAAAAGATCAGACTACATTGTGTAACACAAAACTAATGAAAAGGTATTGAAAATTGTAACTCTGAAGTGAATTTGGTATATTTAGAAAGGCAAATTACCACAAATTTTGCAAATTATTTCCTCTGAAACTATGCACTGGACATCAGGAATTCAAACTGGGTAAGCTGCTGACTTGCATTCAAAGTAGATTTTCACATTTACAGTTTACCGAAGCATCAGCAAAGTATGATTCACAGCTCGTAGGGATAGAAAGGACCATCTAATCTAACTTTGCTGCATAGCACAACCCACACCATTTTCTTGAATTGGCTCTCCAGATCCAATAGCTGTGGTTGAACTTGAGCATAGCTTTTACAGAAACAAATCAATTTAAAATTTCCAGTCATGGACAATCTGTCACAATCACTGGTTGTTATTTCAGCACTTAGTTATGTTGTTAAAAATATGCTTTATTTCTAGTTTAAATTTGTCTAGCTTAAATGTCAAGCTGCATACTAGGAGAAGAACTCTTCTCACCTAACCTAGAGCTCTGCAATGTCTATATCTACTCACATCACCCTGTCAAGGTAGAGAAAAAGGCAATTCCACAGCATGGTTCATTTAACCCCCCTTAAACATCTGCCTTAGGAAAAGATAAATTGCAGCTCAGAAATGCTTATTTCTCTCAACTGACTATAAAGGAAATCTAGTAATTGAGCTCAGATACAGACGTTTGTATCTAGCCAGAGGAATTCCACCCTAAATATCCTTATAACTTTGAATGCTAGGACTGAAAAAAGCTAAAACATGAGATTTTTCTTCTGTCGTGGGTCCTTAAAGACTGACACACCACTTTCCTCAGTTTGATAAACTCCACAGATAAAGCACAGTGTGTATCTCCATGTTGGGATTTTCTAGTCTTTCACAACTTCTCCTAGATCTTTGAGCCCTCCCCAATTGTTGAGGTTTTTACTAAAACATGAACATGCAAACTGGAATGATATTTTAGCTGTGCTTGCCCCAGTACAGCAGAAAACTCTTCTATTTTGTATTCCGCTGCCTGCCTGCCCAGGGAGTGCACCAACCCCTTCAGCTATAGCGCTGTATTGGCCCCATCACATTCAACTGATTCCTCAAGACTCCAGGACACTCTTTCAAAATCACTACTTTGCAAGATACAGCCCCAGAGCCTGTACACACCGCCCATTTTCTTAATTCACAGATGAAATACTTAACATCTGGCTCTTCTGGAATGAAAATAGTTTGCTTACACTTCATTTATCAAATGGTAACTCAGTAACTCTCTGTCACTAACTTGTCCTCTTCATTACTTTACAATCCCCAATTAACTTTTTTCCAAAAATATTTGACAAGGAAACCAGACCCTAAATAAACTATGTTTGGAGAACTGGAAAGTTTAAGAGTTTGCAATGTAAATATTCCAAACCTGCAACACTCGCTATGAATGCAGAGCTCCAGCCACTCTGCCTATATCTATATTATAAAATACAGCAGCATCAGGTACTTCTCAGACCAACCAGCAATGCCTTATTGCCTTTATGTTACACTGCACTTGACTCCAGATTTCTTCTGCACCCTAACAAGGTGTCCAAAGGTCCTAAGACAGAATATTATTCTGTGTGTCCGCTTCAGTTCAAAGTATCTATAATGATGCTGGGGCTATCCTACCAGAATCACATCTTCATAGCATGAAATGGAGGGTATGTGTTGAATTCAGTTGATATGTGGCTTAAAAATACATGATGGTGTTTGCATGTGCAAGGCTTCCTGGCAGAGTGTTAAAGAACTACATAGATGAGGATCTCTGCCAGGATGGTGGGCGCTCGCCTCAGAGCTAAAACCAGCGTTCCCACGGAGAAAGCCCCAGAGATGTCTGATGCATCCACCCAGACAGAACTGGTAAGGAAAGAGGCTTCAGTACAGGCAGTAGGTTGCAGCAAGTGCCCAGACCCTTCTCCTGGTGTAAAGGTGAGTACCTGCACAAGATGTGCACGGGTTGATGATCTGTTGCATCAGGTCGCTGAGTTGCAGGAAACAGTTAAAAGGTTGCACAGTATTAGTGGAGCTGAGGCGGAGATAGAGAGGTGGTTTCAGAACCACGTTCCTGTAGCGGACACCACTGAGAAGGAGGCACCTTGGACCCTGCTGACCCACAAAAGCAGGGCTCTGCTTCAGTCTCCACCCTCCAGCATCACTACCAACAACAGATATGAAGCTTTAACAGCTACAGACACTCACGAGCAAAGTCTGCAAAGTGTGGATATTGTAAAAAGAAGAGACGTGCTCATAGTGGGTGACTCTCTGTTAAAAGGCACTGAGGTGCCCATCTGCCAACCTGACAGGCAGTCACGACAGGTTTGCTCCTTTCTGGGAGCTACGATCTGAGACATCGCTGAGAGGGTGCCACAACTTCTCAAGAGCACAGATTACTATCTGCTGTTACTCTTCCATGTGGGCACAAATGATGCTGCAAGCAGAGCCTGGGCAGAACCAAGGAAGACTATAAAGCCCTGGAGAAGCAAGTGAAAAATATTGGTGCCCAAGTCATTTTCTCCTCTATTTTATCAGTTGGATATAATGGCAAGCCAATAACAGACGAATAATGCAAATCAACTCTTGGCTACGTGGCTGGTGCCATTGCGAGGGTTTTGGCTTTTATGACAATGGGACTTTCCCCAGCAACCATTGCCTGTTAGGGAGGGATGGAATCCTCTTGTCTAGAAGGGGCAAGGGAATCTTTGGCAGCAGCTGGCCAACTTGGTGAGGCGGGCTTTAAACTGAAGGTCTTGGGGGGCAGGGGCCAAAGAGACAATGCTAATGCCATCACATCCAACAGGGGAATAAGCCAGGACAACCAGAGCAGTGTCAGAGGTGCCTGAGCTGCCTCACGGGGTGACAATCAGAAGACCAACCACCTCAAGGGTGTGCACGGCTATAATGGATCCTTGTGCAGCCCTCCAGGGAAACCTGCGTGCTCAGTTACCTCTCTACAACGCCTGTACACCAACGCATGCAGCATGGGGAATAAACAGGAGGAACTAGAGATCTGTGTGCAGTTGCAGGGCCATGATCTGATTGCAATTACAGAGATGTGGTGGGATAGCTCATATGACTGGAATGCTGTTACGGATGGCTACATACTTTTTAGGAAAGACAGACCAGCAAGGTGAGGTGGGGGAATTGCTCTTTATGTGAGGGAGCAACTGGAATGTATCGAGCCCTTCCTAGGGGTGGAGGAAGACTTCGAGTTGAGAACTTATGGGTAAAAATTAAGGGGCAGACAAATATAGGTGACACTGTGGTGGGTGCTTGTTTCAGGCCACCTGATCAGGAAGAGGAAGTCAATGAGGCCTTCTACAGACAGCTGGAAGTAGCCTCCCAATCGCAGGCCCTGGTTCTCATGGGGGACTTCAACGAATCATGATATTGGCTGGAAAAGCAACGCAGCGAGGTGCGCACAATCCAGGAAGTTCCTGCAGAGCATTGAGGGTAACTTTTTGACACAGGTGGTGGAGGAGCCAATGAGGCGAGATGTGCTGCTGGACCTTATACTAACAAACAAAGAAGGTCTGGTTGAGGATGTGAGGGTTGGGGGTAGCCTTGGCTGCAGTGACCACGAGATGGTGGAGTTCAGGATCCCGTGTGGTAGAAGCACAACAACAAGTACGGTTACAGCCCTGGACTTCAGGAAAGCCAACTTTGGCTTATTCTAAGACCTTCTTGGAGGAATCCCATGGGTTAGGGCTCTAGAAGGTAGGAGGGTCTAAGAGAGCTGGTCAATAGTCAAGTACCAGTTCCTCCAAGCTCAAGATTAGTGCAACCCTGTGAGGAAGAAGTCAAGCAAAGGAGCCAGGACACCCGCATGGGTGAGCAACGAGCTTCTAGAAAAACTCAAATGGAAGAAGGAGGTTTACAGTATGTGGAAAAAGAGACTGGCCACTTGGGAGGAATATAGGAATATTGTCAGGGTATGCAGAGATGCAACGAGGAAGGCCAAGGCCCACTTGTTACTAAATCTGGCAAGGGATGTCAAGGATAACATGAAGGGCTTCTTGAAATACATCAGTAGTAAAAGAAAGATTAGTGAAACTGTGGGCCCACTGCTGAATGAGGTGGGTGCCCTGGTGATGCAGAGAAGGCAGAGTTACTGAATGCCTTCTTTGCCTCAGTCTTCACTGCTAAGGCTGGCCGTCAGGCATCTCAACCCTCAGAGGCAAGAGAGAACATCTGGAGAAAGGAAGACTTCCCCTTGGTTGAGGAGGATTGGGTTAGAGATCATTTAGACAAACTGGATCCTCACAAATCCATGGGCCCCGATGAGATGCACGTGCTGAGGGAGCTGGTGGATACTGTCACTAATCCACTCTCCATCCTCTCTGAAAGATCGTGGAGGACAGGAGAGGTGCCCGAGGACTGGACGGTAGCCAATGTCACTCCAGTCTTCAAAAAGGGCAAGAAGGAGGACACAGGAAACCATAGGCCAGTCAGCCTCACCTCCACCCCGGAAAGGTGATGGAACCGTTCGTTCTGGAGGTCATCTCCAGGCATGTAGAGGAAAAGAAGGTTATCAGAAGGAGTCAGCATGGATTCACCAAGGGGAGATCATGCTTGACCAACCTGATAGCCTTCTATGATGGCATGACTGGCTGGGTAGATGAAGGGAGAGCAGGGGATGTTATTTACCTTGACTTCAGCAAGGCTTTTGACACTGTCTCCCATAACATCCTCACAGACAAACTAAGGAAGTGTGGGTTAGACGAGGGGAAAGTGAGGTGGACAGAGAACTGGATGAATGGCAGAGCTCCGAGGGTCGTGATCAATGGCGCAGTCTGGTTGGAGGCCTGTAACTAGTGGTGTTCCCCAGGGGTCTGTGCTCGGTCCAGTCCTGTTCAACATATTCATCAGTGCCCTGGACAAAGGGACAGAGTGTACCCTCAGCAAATCGGCTGATGATACAGAACTGGGAGGAGTGGCTGATACACCAGGAGGCTGCGCCGCCATTCAGCGAGACCTGGACAGGCTGGAGAGCTGGGCTGAGGGGAACCTCATGGAATTCAACAAAAGCAAGTGTAAGGTCCTGCCTCTGGGGAGGAACAACCCCACGCACCAGTACAGGTTGGGGACTGTCCTGCTGGAAAGCAGCTCTGCTGAGAAGGACCTGGGAGTGCTGGTGGACAGCAAGGTGACCATGAGCCAGCAACGTGCCCTTGTGGCCAAGAAGGCCAACGGTGTCCTGGGGTGCATTAAAAGGAGTGTGGCCAGCAGGTCGAGGGAGGTTATCCTCCCCCTCTGCTCTGCCCTAGTGAGGCCACATCTGGAGAACTGTGTCCAGTTCTGGGCTCCCCAGTTCAGGAAAGACAGGGAACTACTGGAGAGAGTCCAGTGGAGAGCTACAAAGATGATCAGGGGACTGGAGAATCTCTCTGATGAGGAAAGGCTGAGACACCTGGGGTTGTTCAGCCTGGAGAAGAGAAGACTGAGGGGGCGGATCTTATCAATGCTTATAAATATCTGAAGGGTGGGTGTCAAGAGCAAGGGGCCAGAACTTTTCAGTGGTGCCCAACAACTGGACGAGGGGCAATGGGCACAAGTTGGAACACAGGAAGTTCCACCTGGATATGAGGGTGACAGAGCAGTGGAACAGGCTGCCCAGAGAGGTCGTGGAGTCTCCTCTGGAAATATTCAAAATCCACCAGGACGCGGTCCTGTGCACCCTGCTCTGGGTGTGCCTGCTCAAGCAGGGAGGTTGGACAAGATGATTTCCAGAGGTCCCTTCCAAGCCCTACCATTCTGTGATTCTGTAATATCCAAACCTGGATAGCTTGGGTTTGTCCCTCAGGGAAAAGTTTCTCTGACTTGATATTACAATGTCAGTGTCAGTTATAATGGTGAAAGTCAGAACTTCCCAATACCTAGTGCTGTTCTTGGGGTATATGTCAATAAGTACTAAAGCCAAAAGGTTGTTGCTGACTACAGGCAATTGAGTACTGCCACATCAAAGTGAAATATTACTTTTTTGGAAAAAGACATTATTAGAAACCTTGAACCTCAATTTCTTAAAAATCAAGTTTATGAAGTTAGGAATGAATTCTTTCCATGAAAAAATAAGAAATATAGGGGGTTGCTTCAGCACCCTAAAGGAAATTGTGCTTTGATGAATTTGGAAGCGTGTAATAAATTAGGGGAACAAATAATACTACACATTGTAACCTTTGCTCACAGACATGGCAGTGTTTCTTACCCTATAATACAGACGATAAAGATTCTTGGCTGAATAATTCAGGGCTAGTTAGCTTTTCATGCCCCTCTGAGAGCTCTCATGTCAAGCTGCCAGCTCAGGCTGAACGTGGATAAACTGGAAATCCTCATCTTCCACCTATTCCAAACCCTCCACCTTTGTTCATCAAGAACGTTTTCACCACCACCACCACCATCATCAAGGTGTATAACATCTGTGACATCTCTGATACTGCACGGTCTCTATGTTCATACTTGGATTGCAGCTATATTTTATCTTTTTCTTTCCAGATAACAATCCTAGTGGCATGTACCTGCCTTCCTTACCCTTCATCCAGATTCTGTTCTTCTCACTGAGGAAGTCACAGAAACACTTATGAATCTAGCTTTGAAAAAACCCAACATTTTCTTGTTTGTACCAAGCCATAAGGCTCCTGCCAAGCTCATTTCTCCTGCCCATCACTTTGAATCTTCCTCTCATTACTACTTTTCACCTCCCTTAATGATGGCTCCTCATCCTATGCAGCAGCACATCTACCATCAAATGTCAGATTCTAAGCCGATTAGTGCATTTGCATTCCTTTGCTGTGCACACACCAAACGTTCAAGCCAGCCCATCTTCTGCCTCATCTTTTTGGTAGGAACAAGCAAACAGCAGACTGTCATCACCCACTGTCATTTAATTCTTAAAACTCTTTGTACTATGACTCCCAGAGAAAAAAATCTTATACTAATTGGATAATTTATGTACTGAGACCAGTTCCGCACAAGCTAAACAACACTATCTCCCTTTTCCTCTCCTGTTTATCTTATCAAATCTTGTCATTTGTCATATATATATATATTGCAAAATCTATTGAGCCATCATTAATTTCTGTTTTGCATTTGTGCATTACAAATAACACACAAATACAGAGGAGTCCTGGATCTTGAGTAACATTCTTACATTGAAAAGCATTAATAATAAGATTTTATTCCTCTTTTTTAAAGTTAAATGACGATTTACTTCTGTTATGGAAGTTGAGACTCCAGAAAAAATCCCACTTTCATGAAATGCCATCGTGCATCTTTAAAAAAGCACAGTAAAAACAGTACTCTTTTACATATTTCAGGCTAAGCATTCAAAATGACTAGTCACTTCTGATAATTTGGAACTAGCTATAAAATTATGTCTCAAAATTAATATTCCTTGATGACATGAATGGCTTTCAACATGTTCTAAAGAGCCATGATTAATATATTTTTATCAATTTACCGAGCAATCCAGTTTCTTTGTTTTGTACCTAGTTATCTCTTTTTATCACTTAAGTATTATTGTAGTAAATTATGGACAAAGATGGACCTCATCTACCTAGTAAGCTATTAAATCCCAAGTTTCTTAAAGTGGCAAGAAGCATATACCTTTTTTCTGTACCATATACTTCTTTTTTAAAAAAAAACCTCCAGGCACAATGGTGAGATTGTTTAAACTTTCTTCTTAACAGATGCAGAGAGAGCTGTATGCTTTTTCTCAGAAGCACCTAATCTACACTCCAAATCTACACTATATCTTCTGATGGTAATATAAGTATTGCATCTAAACATCAACTAGAACTCCAGTCTTCTCCATGGTAAATATTAATAATTTGTCCTCCTTCTTGCAAGAAAAAAAATACCCAAACTCTTCACCACTGACAAAATTAACCTAGTGAAATTAATATGTCTCACTTCCAGGCCATTTGTATTGCAATAATTCTGCATGGTGACTGCTTGCTTCCAGCAGTTTTATCACCTTCTGCAGGAAAACTAACACATGTAGATCTCTAGAGAGTCTTATTTTTTTTCCTGTTGTCTCAATTCTTTACCATCAAAAATGACAGTCCTGTCAGCACATCACCATATTTAAAGACCAACCTGTGCCAGTACACAGCCTGAAATGGTGCATTAGTACAATTTCTCCGGGCTGGATACCAGCCTCTTCCACACCTACCTGTTACGCCAGTGTTAGCAACCCTATGCAAACATTAATTGTGTGATTTTTTTTTCTTATTTTTATTCTTATTCTTTATTATTACTATTACTATCATCATTATCATTATTTTGTATTCTTCTTATTATTTTCCTAGCATCACTGGAATTTAAATTATGTGAAATTAGGGGCATATAATTCTTAGGCAGAGCTCTTAGCTGTGGAATTCATTCCAAATTGGTAAAACAGAACAGGAAGTTTTTTAACCACTCAGGTATATTCCAGGTCCATAGTCATTCGGCAACTGAAGTCTGAAGGAAACCACCTATTCAACACGTTCTCAGGCCTTTGAAGAATAGCTCAGGATCTTTATGAAAGACCAATACATTATATTTTTTATCCATGTACATATTAACTAACATAAATACTTACAGAGACACAGAAGAGTGTCCCACCAAGGAAAAACCCCTTTGTATCCTCTCTCTTGTAACTAAGTGACATGGAGGAAAGGGTATAATTTCAACCAATAAATAACTAAAGAACTTAATCACTGAGAAGGGAACTGAATTATCCAGGGTGATATTACTAGGAGTAAGAAGCTCTTGGTTTAAAAGGAAGAAAACCATCCTGATTATGAAATTTTGTCACTGTGGAACAGTAGATACAAGGGACGGACTTGAAAGCCCTGGTTGAAGTTTAACTGTAAACTGGACATCACAGTCCCAGACACAAGTACAGTAGTACATGGCATCAAAACCATGACTGGTACCTGATTAATTTTTTTCAATTTCTAGAGGCTGATATTCCTTTCAAGAATTTCCCTTCATTTAATGATTTTTCTCTAGTTCTGCTAACAACGTAATATTGACCCAGTACCGTATCCTATTTAAATTTAAATCCTTTAAGCATCTTCCAAAACTTTCCGGTGAAGCAAATATTACAGGGCCCAAAAAAGGATCTGATCTTAATTTCACCCCATTTTATGCTTATTGCTAGTACTTTTTAAGGACCCTAAGCTGTCTTCTCTTATTCTGGCACCTACCATTACAGTACACACAGATCCATAATTTGCACTTCCACAGCTGAGCAGTTTCCATGCTTATTTTCAAAATGGAATACAGAAAAAAATAACTGAATCTCAAATTTCAGTCCACCTCTTTGTCTTGCTTCAACTATTCTCTCTGTCCACTAAATATATTTTTTAAACATTCTACCTTTCATCCCAGCAGCAGAAATGCCAGGATCTTGTCTTCTTCATCAAATCTACTGCTGGTGCCTTTAAGGTCATCATCAGTGACTAAAGAACTACTGTAAATTAAATGTCCACAGAAACCAAGATGCCAGGAAGAATCACTTTATGTACAAATACAAAATATTAAAGCTTTTCACATGGTAAAGACTATTTTCTTAGTTTTGTTGACTAATATATATTTAGATACAGATATGTGTAAACTATAAACATGTATTTCTCCGCATCTCTATTTACATCTCTGAAAATCCTTTCCTCCTACAAGCATCTTCCTCCATCTTTTCCTCCCATGTGCAATAAATTTAAAAAAAAAAGAATGTTGAAATAACAGATGAATCAAAACGTATATTACTAATAACACTGAAAGCCTCAATTTAGCACGCGCTTTTGTCAGACTGAAGGTATAGTTTAAAAATTAAGCAGATGATTGCTTTGCTGAATTGAGGTTTACATGACCTTGAAGTTAAAGTCAGAAAGCTGGAATAATGCAAAACCTCAAGGCAGGGAAGAAATACAGAAACCCCAAACTGAAATTCATAAAATGTGTTCAGTTGCCTCAAGCCTGGTGTTTTCGTTTGATTCAGCTGGAGAACTATTTGCAAGCACTACTAAGGGCACAGTCAGGCTCCCTGAAATGGGTCTAGTTTGGAGAAAAGGAGAACGTGGGTGTTAAAAGAGATTTTCTAGGAACCATACAGCGGTGTTGCCTTCTGCTGCCTGGAGGCGTATCAGAAGGATAAGAGGAGAATGAGCATCATCGCCATGGGGGACAGAGAGCACAGAGGACACAAACCAGAGGAAATCAAGTCATTTGTACCACTGCTCGCTAAACAACTTTTTTTGCTGTTAGTGGTAGCAAAGATCTAAATGAGAACTGACACCTCACTGTGTGGGGCATGATAAATGGACAGAAACAAAACACAAAGTCCCTGTTTGAACTTCAGAAATCTTTTGTCTTCTCCTATGTGCAATGCCTAGCTCAACAGGTGCTCATGTTTGAGTATTTTTACAGGACTTCAGGAACAAGAGAGTAGGCAACTAGAATGGAAAATACCAGATAATAAAAGTCATAAAAAAAATATTTCCATTTGGTCCTGGTCTTCCCAGATTATTATTTATTCCTTTCCAGACTTACCCTGTTAGAGATTTTACATTCTTTATTTGCGAAGTGACAAGTCAGTGATGCCAGAAATGTCCACAGATATAGCTTCTATCCAAGCTCAGTACAATAGGACAAGCCTCTTAGTGGTAGAAATAACATCTAAAATGGAGATCGTGGTCACGAGAAATTAAGTTCCATGCAATTTTCTTCAACCATAGATTAATTCCAATTCAAACAGTTAAATTACAAGATCCTAAAGTTTTCATAATGTTTCATCTAGACAGCTCACATCCTGTCCTACAAAGCTGTGCAGCATTGCTGCAGACTTACACAGCTGCTGCATTTCACATCTGAGCTGGCTCAGTCCCTGCTATAGGTGAACTGACAGATATGAGCAGTTTTAGTTCATAAAGCACTTTTAAATCTTTCAGGGAGAAAATTATGAATAAATGCTCGTTTTCAAGGGAAACCTGAAAGAATTGTACTGAATACAACTACAACAACTCATCTTGCATTATGTAATGATATAAGTAAATAATATTGTCCAAATTCTAACAGACTCACAAGAACATGAAACCTGCAGGGAGCTGCACGATTATTCTGTGTAATGACAAGTAAGAAAAAACCACATTGTTCTTAAGAGTCTTCAATTTTGTTCTTAAGATTCTTCAATTAACAAGTTTCTATTTATTAACCTTTGTACCAGAATGTACATGCTACATAGATGCAATGTCACTATCTTTACAAAAATTAATGTAAATTATTGAAGATGGGCATGTTTATATATCTTCCCTTTGTGTTCCCTTTGTGCTCCTCTTGGAACACTTAATTAAGGTACCTTTTTCTCCTAGTATCTGCTGTAGAATATATTTGCTCACCTTACCCTTGATATACATATTTACGCAGCTGTGTTACATATTAGATTGCTTCAAAACTGTATCAGAAGTCAGATTCTCATTTATACTGAGGTCATTTCAGCCTCTCAGGAGGCATATAAGAACATACACTTCATTTAAAACGTAATGTACTCTTACCCTCAGATCCTTTTACATGTGTGTAAAATGTCTCTAGTATGTATTTGAATCTGGCCATACAGTTAGAAAAAAAAAAAATTACATAAGGCTTGTGAGATTTGGAGTTGCTTTGTTTTATATGACAGATTCAGTTGGTTGCAAACTTCATAGCTTACTTTTTATCTTCTCACTAACAGAGCTAGTAAATTTATTTGCTAAATCAGATTTTTTTTTTTTTAATTCTTAGATACGAAAAGGAATAAAATCTTACACTGCCAGCTCCTATGTTTAGCAAGATTCATGTTTCTTTTAGTAATTCCATTGTAACATGCTTGAACAGGCAGCAACACAATGGAGTATCAACCCTCCATGCGGTTGTGCAAACTACATTAGCAGAGTCATTTCATGCCAGTATCTCCTACCTCAACAGAACCACATCTATACTGCCTGAGAGCCTCACGCGCTGCTTGCAACAATTCATGTACTGTGTTGTGTAGTAAGACACTGATGTATGTGCAATCCAAGAATTTTAAAAGTCCCCACAGGATATCAAATACTATCCAGACCGTTTGTAAATACTTTCCCAGTGCTCTGCAGAAAATGAGCCAGTTCTTTTCAAATCTACTTAAATGACACTTTTGTCTTATCTAAAAATCTATGTTCCTGTTTAATAAAATCATCTGGGCAACTTACTGTTTCATCCGTACTGCAAGCTTATGCCCTCATTAATAAATTCTGTTTGAGCGTTAAGATTACCCCCAGTAGAGACAGCTGGGAAACTACGATATAAAGTCAAGCACCACATTTAATGACCAACGAACTTCTGGAAACTTAGTCCAAAATGATACATCATTGTGTCAGACACTCTTAAGCAATATGCAGCTTGGTCTCCCTCTTTAGAAATATGAAACCCCCTGAAACCGCTACCACAAATTGTGAACCTTTTAAATTACTGCCAAGCCACCTGCTTTTCTCCAGGAAACTTCATAAAACTCTCCAAATTAGTAATGTCATTAAGTAAAGCTTACAGAACTGTTGTTATTCTGAAGGAGTATTAGCTGTTTAGTTTAAGGAAACCAGTGGGGATTTTTATCATGGAAAGAACTGTCATGTATATTGTATAGTCTATTCCAAATGAAACGCTTTAAAATATTCTTAAATATGCTATTCTTTCACATTTTAATCTTTCTGGGAGAAAACCATATAACCATATTCTCAGGATTGAATTCATATAATGAAGAAGTTCAGTTCAGGAGAGGCTATGCGAAAGACTCTCAAACAGTTTATGTGTCTTCAGATGGTTTAAGAGCTGTATAAATCAAACGCCCAATTTTGCATTTTTGAATAGCATTGGAAGAAACAGTACTCAGATGGAAGAAGGAGCCTGATTTCCCCTGTCTTTTCTCTTTTTTGAATGGTTCTACACAGAGCGGGCAAGGATGGATTATAGGAATGCCTTCTGTCGAGGAGTCGGCCAAAACCGTACCATCTCATCTTGGAGTAATTTATCCAAAAGGAAGATTTAGAGGACAGTTCAGTGGCACCATTTTTGGAAGGCAAAAGCAGAGGGGAAGGAATATAAATCAAAGGTGACTGGCAGGTAAAGGATATATGCAGCAATCAGCCAAACCATGTGCACACTGGCACAAATTCAACAAGATCATTTATAAAAATTTTAAGTCAGGAGTACACAAAAGGGGGTCTGGTGCTAACTAAATCCACAGATAGATTACACGCCACTGAAATAAACACTTCCAGATGCTGGCATACAAAAACCTTTTACAGAAAGAAATGTTTTCTTTCATAAATCTGAAAGGAGGAACCTTGGGTTGGGGGTTGGGAGAGAAGGGAACAAGATTTCCAAACTGAGATTTGACTTCCTACTGGTTTTATAGAATAATAACTCATATTTTTCAAACACATAGTGTTAACACTAGAATAACAAATAACTACAGACAATAGCTTGAAGTATAGACAAAGAGATCATAAGTATATAACTGCTGAATGAAATAAATTGCTTTTTTTTGCTTTCAAAATGAGAAGAAACAATAAAAATGTCAATTTGACTTTTTCTATATCAGAAACTGAATGTATAACTGAAGGAAAGGTTTTCAAATGCCTTTGGACATAAATACATACATTTCATTTTTGAAAACCAATTAAGAATGAAATCCTGGCTTCTTCAAAATCAGTATCAATTGATTTTGAATATCAGTAGGGGTAGATATAATATACAGGACCCTAAATATCAGAGATTTTTTTATTTGGTTTCTATGTATCTACTTTCTTTCTGAAACAGCATTCAAAATATTTTGTCACTTAGGTGCTTTAGAAGAATTTAGATGTAATGTATCCACATTGTATATATTGAAGCAATTATTGAAGATTGTATTCCTGAACTTCTCACTACTATTTTGGTCTGAAATACGCAGAAAGAGGTTTCTTACAGTTAAGAAGACTAAGTGGCAAGGCAAATGTGAAGCTGACTTCTTCCTGAAGTTTAAGACACCTAAGACAAACTTGCTTTTCAAAATGTTCTGTTCTGTTTATCTCCACAAATACCATACTGTCACGCTATCCTTTAGATTTTGAAAGTTTCCCTCTCTTCTTTCCACCCCCAGAATCCGCTGGTTTAGTCTCTCACAAGTTCAGCTTTGCCAGGTCTTCAGCTACTGTTCCACAAAAATTTGTTTTCTAGGGGAAATCAGTAGAGCCAATACCATCTTTATTATATTGAAATTATTAAAGGTTTTTAACAAACTTCAGTATTTTTCGCAACAGAAATGGATTTAAGCATTTGCATAAAAGCTGAGCTCAATCAAGATCAATAACGACCACTTATAAAACATCAGAAGTGAAAGGTCTTGGCTAAGTATATAATTTGATTGTGAAACTATTGTTTACATGTACATGTAATGTAGTGAAGTCTACATGGAATACTTGCATTTAAGAATTTAAGAACCTATATGAGTATAGGCAGGGCTTTATAAGGCCAAAATAACGTTAAGTCTCTGCCAAATAGCATTCTCTGGTGTTACATATTCTTTGTGCATGGAATGTCACAAGCAGTATCATAAACATGGTTTTGTAAATAGTCATTGTTTTATGATGCTTAGGCAATTTTATGGGACTGAAATTTTTAACAAGAGAAGGTTTAGACTAGCAAGCCTTTTCATACTGGAATTACTTGGAGCCTGAAGGAGCATTCTCCCCAAAAGTAAATACCCAAACAAAAGTTGGTTATACCCTCTGTTCATTCAATATGCTCCATTTACACATGCATACACTGCTGAATAATGGCCACTGTCCTCCGCAGGTCTGCGCAGGATTACAATTTACATTTATAAACTCAGTTTCTCTTTAGTTAAACATCTAAAACATTTCATTTCAGCACTGGCGTAAACTAGAGGGGACAAAGAATCTGTTCTAGAAACATTTTCTTATTCTTTTTGCCTGTGGTCTTCCACTGTTGTAGCTGACCACTTTGGTTTTAATTTCAGGTTAGAGGGTGCTAGCTGCATTTTTCACTAGAGTTGCTCTCTCATGGTCACAAGTACTACTTACAAACTGTGTACTACTTACAACTGTTCATACCAAGGTTTCAGGTAATCACTACATATTGATCACGGAATAAATATTTTTAAAGAATTATTTATTGTTTATTACTCTGTTAGAAGTACGATCAATTCAAATACCTTAAAATAATTTCTCTAGAGACATTATGCTTGTACTCCTGATAAGAAATATCCCTCTGACATTTTTGTGAACACCTTGGCATACTAAATACTACTATTTAGAAGAATATTTGGATGAATATTAGGATTATACCTATAGGCCCAGTCAAGACTGCAGATCATTTTCACTATGCACTTTACAGAGATGAGGTTTTTAGAATAATCTAAGTCTAAAATATTATTATTATTTTACTTTTTTGGCCAGTCTGTAAAAAGATTGATCTTGTTATAATTTGGTTTGGTGTTGATTTTGATCCCATTTAAATCCTGAATCTTATTGAAATCAATGATGCTGCCATGTTGTAAAGTAAGTAAGAGTCCAGAACCAAAGCTTCATGAAGAACTAGGGATATACCCAGGTCATGCTACAAAATACGGCAATTTGCTCTTTCTCAAAATGACTTTCCACTGACTTCCCATTGAACTCCAATACATTCTGCACATCTAAGAGAAGTAATCCTCTTACTCTCTTCATTCTAGGTCGCACTTCAATGTGTCTAATAGTAGGACCACTCATCCGAATGAACCATGAAATGATCTAATCATGTGATTATAGTCTCCATATAAAGGGTTGTAATACCAATATCACTGTACTTGAGATCCTGGGATAGACTGAGCTGATGTTTAACAACTAGGCATTTGGGATTATTCTAGTCCTTAACTATCTAAATGAATAATAAGAGAAAGCATGTGTGTAGAAGAGTACAATTACAAATAGATGTTATATAAAAACAGTAGAATATTCATATATACTAATTTTATACCCAAATATAAATTTATCTCTCAATATAAAAAGTCTTTTAATCCTATGTAGACAAATTTCCCTTTTTCCTTGACCAAAGAAGCAAGATTTAGCCTTCAATGAATTCATACACATGAAATGTGTCACTTCCTTAACTTAAATGCACAGAGCACAGAGAAAGAGATTCAGGTACAGGACATGGAATTGCATCATCCCACATGATGAAGAGTTATATATTTCCCATTCCTGTCTTGCAAAATTAGATGGCACTATTTTTTAGATCAATTATTTATTTCTCTGCTCCTTGAAAGTCTGGACCATGCTTTAAAGTAGGCAATACTGAGTACCACCCAATACTGTTAGTAGAGAATATATGGGTAAAATATATGTCTAGACTACCTTAGACATGATACAATGCAGAATAATCTAGAGTACACTTGCTGCTTTCCATTGTGGCTTGCACTTGGAGACAAAACCGAAATGCTTTAATTATGTTAGTCATTTTGACATAGCTATTAAGGTCAAAATAAATGCAAACGGATCATTTTCACTAGTTTAATGTTAGTTCTCATTTACCATGTGATTATAAAACTTCCAAAGTGCTCTTTTTGTCCAAACCAACATCCATCAAACGCTGCTAAAGAATAAATTACACAGCTTAACTCTTCTTCCAAAACTGCCTTATTAGGAACACTTATCACCAAATCAGATGGAAGAGATGTACAATCATGATGAAACAGCAGAAAAGGGTAAGATGTCAGAAAATATCACTGTTTGTGCTTTACAAATACATATTAACCATCTTAAGAAAATAGTTCCAAAAGAATATGTATTTTTTTATAAAATATTCTCCTATATTTCCTTTTTAAACAGAAATAAAATCTAAATTCTATATATGGGACTGAGTTTTTCAGTAGCAAAAGATAAAACTTGTACTTACATTCAGGTTTTCCATTTTAGAAGTAACACTAGTATCTTGAAGTGTTCTACAAAATAGAAGTTCTTCACATGATTTTCTTCAGAAATCTAGTCATTTTGGAAAGAAAGTATGCTTGCATCTGGCAACTAAAACTGATGGGGTTCATCTCAGTTCCATCAGGGTTCAACCAGTCAAAACCAGCAAGATTCAGTGAAACCAAAAAAACCCCATAAATCACATCAGTACAACTCGGCAATAGCAGGGTTCTAGCATGTGTGCCTCAAACTGCAGTGGAGTGCAAAATCATTTTGAACATTTGAATATAGGTCAACCTAGGTCAACTCCTTCTCAAAGCTGAAAGAATGAAGCTGGCAGGAGTCCTGTCAGGATGAGGATGGTGAGACACTGGAACAGGTTGTCCAGAGAAGTTGTGGATGCCCCTTCATTGGAATTGTTCAAGGTCAGGTTGGACGGGGCTTTGAGCAACCTGGTCTACTGGAAGATGTCCCTATCCTGGCAGGAAGGTTGGACTAGGGGATCTTTAAAGGTCCCTACCAACCCAAACCTTTCTGTGATTCTATGATTAATATTCTGGACCTTAGGCTGGAGAATCTAGAAACTGAGGAATCCCCACATTGGGCATAAGCTCCAAATTCCTTTTTATATATGCAGAAGCCTGGAATCGGAGAACTTCCATTATCCCATAACGCGCTTTGGTTTCCTACTACCAGAATCAGCCAGCATGACCTACCAGCTGGCATGCAAATCCATGAGTCACAGGTTCTATGAGGAATTCTGTATGGCAAGGGTTTTTCACAGTCAATAAGCACCCTGGGATGCATATTCAAAGAAATTTTGCTTCATTTCTGCTCTTGCCTTTCCCTTGTCCCTCATTGTGGTGTCACAGACCTAATATAAAATACACTGCAATTATTTCAGAGAAAATTGCTAAACACAGCATGTCAGATATTATCCCATTAATATCAAGAGAATGTTTCAATGGATGTTACCAGCAAAAAGTTCACAGTTTGAGATGTCCATAACAATGGTGTTATAAAAATCCAAGTGTCATGGCAATTACTATCGCTACTAGTGCTGTTCACCTATATAATTGGTTTAATGCTTGAAAATAGTCAGTATGTCTATTTCTGTAAAAAAGAATCCATCTAACAAAACTAATAGTTACCTAACAGTCTTGAAGTATTTATTTATTCACTTAGAACAATTTACATTAATTCTCAGATAGTGACATAGCTGGTTCTAAACAGTCACTGGCCCACTACAACTGCATTTAGGTAACACACCCCAATTCTTTTGTGAAACCTATTCATACAAGGAAGCAAAGCATACCAGGACGCTAGTGCAGTAAGTGTAATCCTAAGATTCATACCCAGTAAAACACTGGATGCTGAGTACAAAATGACTCTTGGTGTATTCAGGAATAACTCCTTCCTGAAGTACTGAGAAGCCGTTACATGTCCCTGTCAAGTGGAATCTTAGCCGTAACTGGTTATTTTTTTTGCATCGGCTAAACTGTCACAAAAGCCTTTTGTTTCTCTCCTCCTGGGAGTCTGAAAAAAACTGAGAAAAGACAGGCAGATGGGAAAATATATAACCAAGATATATGCAAATCCCTTATAGAAAATTAACCTCTCCTTCTTCAATGGCTTACTTCCAGGCATATTTACGCAGTGCATGACTCCAACAACACAGTTCTCTAACCATACATACAAGAACACCTTTGAGTTTTCATGCAATAACAATGACCACTGTGTCTTAATTTGGTAAAAATGTAGACAGAGCACTGAGTAGCCCCCTGCAATTTTTATTAAAAAAGACTTCTTTAACAAATATGTTTCAGTGATGTAGAGGTCTGGTGGCATGTGTCTAACCAAACATGGAAGACATATATTAACAACCTTAACAGCAGATCTTTTTATCAGCAGGTATGGCCATTTCTTCAGATCTCAGTAACAGAAACTATTTGACATAGGCTATGTTTATTTTCTAGGTAGTGCAAAACCTTGATTTAACTTCAGATAGAAACCTGTGCTATTCTCTCCAGTGCCTGAGGGAAAACTGTATCAGAAGGATCTAAACCCTCCCCTGATCTCTTTGAAGCCACCAGAAGGGGTATTTTTAGGGATCGATGTAATAACCAACAGCCTGGAAGTTGTCAAGGGTCCGCTGTATTCAGAAAGTTAGTATTTGAACCAAAACTGCGAGGCGATGAGTTTTCAAACTAGAAGAAAGAAATGTAACAGACATGCGTTATCACACACTGAAAACCAATCCAAGGATGGGTGATGTGGAGAGACAGCTACCAGCTGCACCCCAACATTTTTCATGGAAAATCTTTCACCTTTTTAAAATTACAGACTTGAGGAATGAAAAACATTAGTCAAACAAGTAGAGAAAACTAAACTCACTTCCTTTAATCTTTTGGAGCAGTAGTGTGTAAGAAATGGAGCTAAGCAATAAGAACCCTAACACTGGGAACAATTGGGTGCCCAAGCTGTGAGACGGCATAGGGAAAACTGAGATAACTTGTCTTCCTGAATCCCACATGTGGACCTGGAACATAAAGCAAGATCTCTGTCAGACAGTTTCACTGGAGAAACATATCTGAGAGGGATCCTGGATATGAACTACTGCTTTCTTGTTTAAAATGGGAAGGCTGACTTTGGAAATTCCTGGAATGGAACCAACCTATGAGATCCACTCATGTTCTCTCCTCCAACATCAAGCTTCAATATAAGACCACAACCGATGGTGCTCAGGGAAGAAGGCCTGCCCAAAGATGAAACTCATATTGAATGCATCTATCCCAAAGTCAGTCCAACAGACATGGAAGTTTCTTGATGAAAACACCATTTTGCTGCCAAGATAAGATTAGAGCCAATACCTACATCTGTACGGTTCTCATGGTCCTCTGATCTGGTGTACGTGGTTGTTCTGCTCTCAACAGAGAATGGCCTTGAGGAATGGAAAAATGGCTTAAGGAAAAGCCAAACAACCCACACCACAATGAAGGCTGTGTACTGGTAGGATAAATACAAGACCAGAATACTCTCCTATCAGTTCATATCTTGTGAACTGTGCCAAGGAAACAAGTAAATTTTTGTCAGTTGAGCAGAATCAAGGCCTCATACATCTCAGTCTCCATGGTGAGTGATTCAAACACACAGGCTTTTCTAGAGAGTTAGCTTTAGGTGTGCACAGGCAAGTACCTGGGTCAAATATGAATGAGTGATCACTGAAGAACATGTTAGTCAAGTCTTAAAGTAAGGCACATCCCTTCCTGTAACCCCATGGATGAGAAGGAAGGTAGGGGGTTTTCATGTTTTTGGAGTGTGATGTTGACTCTGGAGAAGACAGGGATGGTTTCTCAGCTGGCAATCTAGTCAAATATCTGTACCTTCATCTGTCTCTGCAATTATGTATGGGTCTTGCCACTACTGAGGGTGAGTTTCCAGACAGTGCAGAAATTAGCTTTAGTCTAAGAACTGAGAAGTTCTGGCTCATCAGAGGTGAGGAACGATAAGAAGGTGAAGAAAAAAAGATTAAAAACTATAGTGCAGGGAGAAAAAAAGAAGGGAATTGACAAAATCTGTATTTTAGTATCAAGGGCAGTTAGAATATTCTTGTCTGGCTTTGGCTTGAAATGCAATTATCTGCACGGGATTTTTCATACAGAGGACATTGATTTTATAGTATCTTGCAATTTTAAATGGGGAAATATTATCAGATACTTTGCAGGTCCAGATTTTTATTCATGTCTCCAGATGCACTGCTGATTTAAACTCAATCCATCTGTACAGGTGATAAAGTCTTTCAAAAACCAATGTTGTTAAATCATAAACATTAAAAATGATACACAGTGAATTTCGGGGAGACTACTGAATGCCTCACACTAGGCAGCATGGCAAAAAGCCAAAAAACAACTCTAGCTAAATGAAAAATAATCTCCCAAATGAAAAAGAAAATGTTTGCTCTCTGCCTCGTATGACTGGCTGGAATGAGATGGAAATTATTTAAATGAAAAAATTGTCCAGAGCTGTCCATTATTTCTTACTAATTTACAGTAAGGGTAAAATTCTTCAGTAAATCCTCCTTCCTGCTCAGTAGTCACATATCCAAGAAAATTTCAGAATAGCATAGGCCTACAAAATTAAAATAATTTATTAAATTACAATAACTGTACTGAGCTAAAGTTCATGTAATGTTACTTTGGAAGACAGGAAAGCATTTAAAGTGATTCCTTCTTCTTTCCCCAATCTCTTCTCAATGGTCAGCACTCAAGCAGTAACAAGCCCTTGTTTACAGAAAAATCTTGTTGAATATTTTGGATAACTTATTTTGCCTATTATTCCTGGTATGAGATTTCCTGTATGTTCCTAACACATCATGTTATTTGGGATAGTTATGTACATGGTTAGGTTTCTAGGACTGATTGTACATTTTTCCTGTACAAATACCATAAATTTATACTGGAGTAATATAGCATTTTGGCATTAGCAGACTTTTTTCTTGTTACTATCATAAGAATGTAGAACTATGTCTTCTACTTAAAGTTCAGCCTAATCTATACATTTTAGTGACTGAATTGAAATGTATATAGCTCACAAAAATGGTTGTTTCTTCAGTGAGCTATACTCATCCTTTTCCTTGCTTCTGCAGTAGGACTGTTAACACGAGCAGTAAACTGCCATCAGAAAACAGTGTAAAATATCTGGACATGCAGAAAAATCCTTCCCTCCCTCCTCACCTACAGCAGACTCTGTGAGGGCACCTATTGACTATAAATCAGACCTGATGTGGAAGAATGATCAATAGGCCTAAGGGAAATGGAAGAGATGATGTGCAAATGTCTATTCCTAACTTCTCTACATGACCTTTAGGCTAGTTTTAAGGATGGAAACAGCTGAGAGCATGACTTCAGTGAATCTAACGAGAGGTACCCATTCAATATTTCTCTCTCTGCAGTTTTTAAAGTGTCACCACAGAATCACATCGAGTAAATCCACCTTTCCTCCTGGTTCTGTCATCCTAGGAGGTCACGCAGATACGCAAAGAAACTATTGTGAAGGCAGTGGCAATAGGAGAAAGCAGAAGTCATTCAGAAGAAGTGTTGCCGCAGTACTGTTCAAAATGCCCAGAGAAAATATTTTTAATACAACAGCGTGAGAGTCTTCAATATGAAAAGGTAGGGTCAAAGGAAGCATCAGTCTACCTTCTGCACCTGTAAGGAACTTAGAGGAAGTTTGGGGTAGTTTCATTTTGGACAACTGTCATAGCAATGTTCATCCTCAAAACTGCCAGTGAGGGCACTGACAGGAAAAGCGAGCAGATTGGCAGACCTAAATGCATACTCTATCGATGCATACTCTATAGTATCGCTCAGAATGCTTTTCCTGAACTTTCACATTAAAAAGGAATCATATTACAGCTCTACAACATCTGCATGCATCTAGAAGACGACCCAAGATTCCCTCTCTCTTTCTTGGTTTGTTTAGAGGGAACAAGATCTGCTCATCTCATCAACCATGTTGACAGTAAGTGATGTCAACAAATTAAATACTTCAGTTAGCTGTACTGATTGGGAAGTTCACAAGATTGCAGAACGTTTAAAAAAAAAAAAAATCAACCAAACCAGAGTATTTTATTCCATCTTGTGATTGCAGAGAACTTTCAAACTTTGGTTAATATTAACCAAACCACTTTTAGTGAGGGTCAGGGAAGGAAGACTTACCTCTGTAATTGTTTATGTGAGCTCTTTACTTCTTTACAATAAAATTAAATACATTCTCTGGTTTCAGAAGCTATTGCCATGTTCTCAGCTACACCTCTTAGCAAACTTGTGCTAAAGACACTTCTGTATTTTGGACTAGAAATTCTATCCTATGCTTTACATGATGTTAATGTAAGTGGCAAGAGAGAGAGGTAAAATTATGGAAAGATAATTCATTGCAAATACATATCAACTATCATTCACAAACCAAATATTTACTGCCATTTATAAAAGCGTTGATCTGTTTTGACACTAGGAAAATTATAACCTCACATACTCATTTACTCTTATTTTCTCCTGTTCCTTGCTTCTGAGGTCAAGTCCCACTATTTCCTTGATATTTATGGTCCTCATATATTTCTATATAATTTTTATCTAGATGAATTTCCTCGAAATTCAGAATCATTTTCCTTTCCTAAAATTGCTCCAAAAATGGACAATTTCTTCCTGATTTTTAGGAGCTCATATCTTGTTTGGTGTTTTGGTTTTTTTTTTCCTCTAATGATTTATTTGACATTCATTCTTTCCTAAATGTAGATATTCTGAGGTAAGCAAGGATATATGCCACATAGCATATCAGACCACACAGCATAGCATATCTGCTACAGCATAGCAGATCAGAAGAAAATGACCCCAGTTTATGACACTGGAGACAGACTACTTTCACATTTTTATCAGCCGAGAAAATTAAATAAATAATTCGTTTGGCTGCTCTGAACAATGGATTTGCAATTTGCATAGAAAAAATTATAGCAAAACCTCATAACCCATCAGCGTTTTACCACAAGCTCAGTTCTATTACATTTTAGTGGAGGTTCAAAGTTGTCTAAAGAAACCATTCTCTTCTTTCTCCAACCATAAATGTGTCACTTGAGAGTTCAACTTCCAATAGGAGCAGTATCTGACACACAACTAATTTTAGAATATAAAGTGCTCCTCACCATATTGGAATACATATAATTTAAAATAACTGTAAACCTAAACTTTGCAAAAACAGAAAATTCAAGCACTAACAAAAAAGCATAATTTGTAATTGAAAGAAAATAATATTTAAAAGAAAAAAAAAACTTTTTTGTCTTTCCAAAAAGAGACAGAAATTACTAAGTTTTATTTCCCAAGAGAATTATGCCACTTTTATAAAGAAAATTACAGTCACCACAAATTGCTCTCAACAATTCCAAAGCTTCTTCATTTGACCACTTGAAAATCAAAGTTCTTTAAGATTATAAATATAACTTTTTATAACTCTGTTATTACGTACTGTGAATGGGGAAAGGGGGCCAATCTTGTGGCCATAGCGTCGAATGGCCTCTCTGATGTGGCTGGGCTGGATGGCATCGCTTTGAGCCTCTATACCACAGGCTGCAGTGCTCTGCAACAGAAAAACACATAAATTGTTACTAAATCAAAAACACACAACAGACCTACAGTGCATAAAGTATGAAAATAAACCTTTATAAAATGGACCAATTTTTTTTCCTGAGGATACACATCATTGCTGCCACACACTACATTAGAGAAAAAAAGCTATTAACAAATGAAAGAGGACTTTTACATGAACTTTGCTTAAGAGACCCAAAGAACACCATATTTGTCCTCTTAAATCTTTCACCTAGTGCTGCTGTATGTTGCAATTGAAAAGAGCAGAAAATGTTCAAACTAAAATGAAAGGGTCATATAAGTCATACTGCAATAACCACAGAAACTATTTTTAAAACATTTCAGGCTCTCATTATGATGTCAAGGGGTGGGGAAAATATTGAACAAGTACCCAAAGTGGAAAGCAATTTGACACCAAAATCACCATTGAGTAATATCAAATTGAAATTTGAAGATGAAACATGTGACATAATGGCATTAAAGGGATGCAAAAATATTTTAATTACCTCAAACTGGAATGTTTTCAAATTTCAAATGATTTTTTGGATTAAGGACCCTAAATAGGAAAAATAAGAATTCACTGCTACTGGTCCATTGATTTTACAAAAATATCCCCAGGATTTTGAAAGAAAAAGTTACTCTTTTCTCCTTGCTAGTCAAACTGAAATGTTAGTTTAGGCTCATTTTAGAAACAGCTGCTTGCCAGAGCTCAGATGACTTATCAGAATGACAGCTGCTTGCTAATAAATTCATGAAAACAATATGAGTGAATAAGAAAGACAGAAACTTAAATTATACACTGAAATTTAATGTACACACATACACAGCCCCCTTATACATTTACACAATATACTAATGCTTTCAAATTTGGGATATTTTTTACAAAATGTTTTATTTTCAAGAGTGCTGTGTCCAGTGGAGCCTGTGTGGGTACACACAGAATTATTCATAATACGATGGCAGATTCTTTCCTTGCTGATTGACATTCTTAAAGGGAATGTGAAACTCAAATATTTTCAGCTGCACTGGGCCTTCATGGACTCAGAATAACATTCTTCACCAAGTTAACTTGTTTGTCTCAACATCCTCAGTTATATGCAGTATATATCTAACCAAACTGGATAACTCATAGGAACATTTCATTAAAATGGTGCACTTTTTAGAATATAATTATTTCAAAAGGCATTAAGTCAAACATTAGGAATTTAAAATAAACTCACAAAACTAGTGAAATATAATGTATCAAACAGTAGATCTCCGGCTAAATTCTTGTTCCTAGGAACTATAATGGAAATCAGCCACAAAAACAAAACATAATCAAATGTAACATAGAAAGAAAAAGGAAAAAGCAAAAGTCTTCAGAGAGGTTTTTAGGATTCACTAAAGGCTTTCTAAATGGAATATAACAAGGACAGAGAGAAAGTTGAATGTATTAAGAGTATCCACAGCACTGATGACACTAGAAGGAGAAAATACATATTTTTCTATCTGCCATTGTAAAAATCACTGGTTGAACTCTGTGAAAAATGAGTATTTGTTGTAGGAGAATAATAACACACATGAAAATCACAAGTCATTCCATTGCTTTGCAGCAAAATGAGTACTGCCATCACATTTTTTCAAAAAAAGCCCTAAGTGACTAACACAGTGCTTCATATCAAGTTCATTTAATCAAATCTAGTTCCCTTGTGGTTTTAAGGTACATATATCTCTCTCTTAGATAGAATACCAAGGATCTACAATAGGAATTGTAATTATTACATTTCACACTCTGAATATGAGACTTCCATAATTTATGCAAAGTAAACAAATATTTAGATTGAATGCAACCAAGTGGCATAAAAATAAAGCATGTCAGGCAAAGTTGTTACAGGCAGCGGAGGGAGTTGATGAAGGCTGCTGGGAGCAGGAAAATCACAACTACCTCTCTGCCTACTTTGCTTACGCTTTGACCCTCAAAACCCATGCTAGCGGCTACTGTCAGAGAAGGGGATGATAATTTGGGATGGTGTCTACTGCTTTGGCTGTAGAGGAGCAGCTCATCTTAGAAGCAGCAGTTGTTAACCTCAACAAAATTCAGTTTGCAGGCATTACTGAGAAGCTTTAGCCTAGTTCTGATAGAAAGAACACAAAAACACATATTTGGCCCTACAAAAACATTGGTAGCTAACATGTGATATAGGTTAAAATTAATATTTAAAAGACATGTTATTTCCTGAAGATGTTTTGGTTTCTTAATTTTTTTCAGGTTTCTGCACCAAATACCTTTTTTCTTTTCCTTTGTTTGGATTTGGTAGAGTCCTGTCCAATCCCACCATTCCCCAGGGCTCCTGACGGGGTTTTCCCAAGATGTTGCTGTCCTGCTGATGCTGGGGGTGTGGGTGTAGGAGGTGGTGTGTTTTCTGGAGAGTCAAGACTGGTCTTCACACTTGTAGATTGCCCTAAGAGATGTGGCTATAAAAACAAAATGTCAAACAGCCATTATATCATCAAATTCAATTCATAATTCAATTGTAATTGAATTCATAACGTAATTCACGTACAAAAAAAAAATTGCCCTCTTAGATTTACTGTTAGATGTAATACAGAATTAAATTTGCTCATTCTAGAGGTTACTGTAATATCTGTATTGCTGCAATGCATGTAATACAGCACTTATTGCACTTGCCAGTGTTCACAACTTTAATCTCCAAATCTGCAATACAGAGAGCCTTCAATACAGAGAGAAGGAATTTCCAGCCATGAAAAGGGGATCTACATTTAAATATAACGAAGCTGCTAAGAATTTAACATTTGGAGCTATAATTTAGTTATATATTAATTATAAGTATTTTGGTCTAAATCCATAACTTCAATGTTCATAAACTCCATAACAGCAGTCTATATCGATACCAGATTCAATAGCATCTACTTTGAAAGCGACAAAGTACCAAATACATGTAAAAGTAAAACAGAAAATGGAATAATATGTGAAAAAGCAAGATTTACCTCAGTAGAGTTGTGATACTGTATGAAGGTGGCAGATATGGCATGACTGAACGGGTCACCAGCTTTGGGAGCCATGTCCTGCTTAACCAAAAGGGCCAAGTCCACCAACTGGAGGGGCAAAACCAGCCGATAAACAGGTAGGTTTACTGACGTGGTACTTAATGCAAATGCCATTGTAACAATGAAGAGAGACAGGAGTTCTGGGTTGAGGCAGATTATTTTTAGTGTTTCTCAGTTGAAAACAAAATTATTCAGAGATATTTCAGCCTAAGGAACATTTCTTTTCTAGTTCTGTAAATATATAGAGTAATCTATCTACCCAAGAGGGCTCGGCTTGGCACTAAGGTAACGTTTTGTTTTCCAGGAAATCCTGCTTTTTAATCCAATTGTGCAATGGGGTTGAATGAGCCTCAGCACACTGCCAAAGGTCGCATAGCAAAGTATGTGGTTTCAGTCTGGACTTGAATAAAGTTCTTGCTGGACTCCACTCTCCTCTGTAACCATTATAAAACATTGCTATTTGTGTATCAGACGGATGCATACTGTATAGTACACATCTGTCATACAGTAAATTGAAAGACAGGCAGGAATCCAGTAAGCTTGGTTAGCTGAAGTAGCGACTGCATGCTTCTGAAGGGGCTTACAACACAGTCACCTGAGGCTGAAGTACATGCAAGTACTAATTCATCTTGTTCAGCTAGAGTTCAACCAGTAGAGTATACTCCCTTACCTGTGCCACAGTCTCATATGCTAAATATGCCAAAATCTCCATTGCAACTGCATTTGGCTTTATTTCCATGCTGCTACAATCCAACCAGTCACGAAACTTGGATGCTTTCTTTGCTGTCAGTTGAAATCATAAGGGGAAAAGGAGAAGTTAACAAGAGGTAGGCCAAAATAATGCATTTTTTCTGGTCATAGAAAATACTGCAAATGTGAAACAAGGAGTGTGAATGTGATTTGATTGGCCAAGGAAGGAATCATGAAAATGGAATTAGTGGGGAAAAAGCTGTTATTTCATACACAACATTTTGGAGAGCCATAAGCAGCATGGAGTAAAGAGAAAAACACACAGTTCATCAATCATACGGGAGATTTCAGAATAAGGAAGGGTTTACATCAGAGGCCCGTAGATGGGACAAACCTGATTTTTAATATATTACTGTAAAAGAAATAATATGATTGCATCACATTTTTGATGAGTTAGAGAAAGCACTAAAAGAAATCAACACAAATCTGGGCCCAGATAAAATGATATAATTGTGTTAACAACAGCGAAGACAAATGAAGGAGAGAAGAACTAGGAAGACCTTGTGTTAACCATGCAGGGATTAGGTGCTGACAGGCTGGCCAAAATGATTTGTAGATGAGTGTTTTTAAAATGTGTTTTGGATATAAAGAAATAAGGATAGACGTAGATCTGCAAATGATCAACATTGATCTGAGAACTTCACACTGCTAATGGATGAGATCACTTAGGAGAAAGTACAGAGAAAAATATGGGACAAAGAAACATAATATTTGCAGAGAGAGTAAAAGGAGAAATGAGAGATACCAAAGTGGAACTGAAAAAGCGTTGTGGAAATTCACAGGAGAACCAAAAAAAGGACAGTCTCACTTAGGTCAGTAGTGGACAAGCTGATCAGAGAGAGCTGTGGAGACTTGGACAGAAAGAACCTAGTAATATAGAGGTCTTAATCAGGGCTGTTTGTGAAGACAGGACAACCAAAATGAAATAAATACAAGGTGGGAGAATCATTTGAAACAGCTCTTTCAAAGACAGTCTTCAACAAGGAATAAAAAGCTAAAGAGAAGTCAGGGGTTATACAGAAAAAAGGTGTAAATAATGCTTATTTTTTAGAAGGGAATGAAAAAGCTACACAGGATTGCTGAGGACACTAAAAAAAAAAAAAAAAAAGGGCAAGAGAAAAATTGTGAACATGATAGCAGGACCACAAAATGATCCCTAGAGTTTAAATTTGTAATCGTGTAGTACTTCATCTTTGATGGACCTTTTCTTTCGCCTGTCTTTAAAACTGTACAGAAATATGTGGAGCTGTAATTATGAATATATATTGTTAGAACAGGCTTCTTGAAGTCCCTTCCAGGTTTATTCTCCTGCAACACAGTTTTCATGGGTTTATATTACAGTAAAAAGGGTTTACTACTTTAAAGATAGCAATACATTCAATTTTTACTAAAATATAAGAAAATAAGCAAAAATAGCCTTTGTGTTAGTTTTGAACAAATGTTCTGCATGGCCTTTAGTATGTGCTATCTAGTTGAGTTCATATTATGCAATTGAATTTGTGCATGAGTCTCTCTCATTTTCTATTTTCTAAGCACTGTAATTCTCTTATTCTTTAATGACACTGAAAGTCAGTCAAAAGAGCTGTAGAGACATGGTCATTTAAAAACACCGTGAAAATACCGTTGAGACTTTTTTATAGATCACAATCCCCTGGTCAGCAACATTTAATTTCATTTTGCAAATTTAGGATTTCTATTTGTTCTGTCTCCAGATCATAATTTTTGGGTTTTAAAGATGACTTTATCACAAACCTCTCATTTGCTGAAGTCACCCTAATCTGAAGTATCATTTATCTAATGGCTCACAGATGTGTGATGCCAAATTATAACTAAGCTTACAAAACATATTGAATTAGGAAAAGAAATGCTTACAAAACATGTTTTCCTACATTTGCTGACACAGAACAGTATTTCAAATGTGTCATTTATTTGCCATAAATGAGTCACTTCGAATTTAAAAGGAAGAACAAGATAAGGTCTCTCTTTTAAAGACACCATTGTGCTCGAGTCTGTGTTGTAGGATCATGTGCTGTTTTGTCATGATTTTTACTGGCTCCTTCACCTCACTTTCTCTGACATTTGACCTAAAACCTTAGTCATCACTTAACCGCTTCTGTAATGATGTTTTGCTACATGATCAAGCCCATTAATTTACAGCTCATTATAGTTGTGGCCCACAAGTACTTCTAGTAAGTTGGTTTTCAGTGCTAGTAAAGCCCTAATTCTGTCATCATGTTATTAGTGTTGGAATGGCGTATACTGATGAATTTGGCTAAAGTTGAATAAATTCCACAGCAGGAGCTTACAGCTTAAAATAGAAAAGACTCTTTAGTAAGTTCTTTGTGTCTCTGCGGATAGGGAAATAAAAGCAAAACTTGCTGCTCTTCTCTAATTTTAGATGCATTCCAAAAAACCTGCAACCATGAAACTTTAGTAATATGCTGACTGTAACACCACCATGACAGACTTCAAGCAAGTATGGGTGTTTTAATCCATTAACTCTTTACCAGTTCTATCTTTGCAGCCATCCCCACCAGCACAGTATTTGAGCGTATAGAAAGCTCGGTAAATATTAAAATAAAATACTCTGCCTGACAGCCTGAAAGTATGCTAAATTAACTGTTCCCAGGAGTTATGCGGACAAAGAATTCCAAGTTTTGTTATTGCGGATGAAACAGAAGTGCTTTAAAAAACCATGAGGTTCTGCTGTGTTCTCTATTACATGAAATAATAATCGAACATCTTAATACAGTGCAGCCATTATAATACTTACAAAAACTCAATTGCCGACTTTCACAAAATTCTGCATACTGGACCGAGTCCATCATTCGTGTTTGTCTTTCTGCTCTCTGACAAAAGAGTAGAAGTACATGATGTACCTTATTCCAACAAGGACTGCATTCCACAACAGAAATTATAGCAGCAAACCACCCCTGCCAAAACCTTGATGTCACCCCCACAAATAGAACATGCATTGAACAAGTTTAAGATGCAGAGATATAAACCACAGGTTGGTTATTAGTTCTGTGAGTTAAATTACCCAGAGGAACGTGTCAATTCTTTTTTTTTAAATCTGCTTGCACACTGCTCATCTATGACAGTGACGAGGGCTGAGTTAAGAAAAGTGCTGAGCACTCTTGCCATGACCAAGGTGCACATTTAAACTGAAGCTCGAGTAATCAGCCTACGTGTTTACAGATGACCAGACAAGTAAAACGATCTCCTGGACTGAGGCCAATGTGTTCTGCACTGAGCAGAACTGAACCTGTGTGCTCTTAAAATGGGAGCATTAGCAGTAGTGAAATGAATAAATTCCATCACACTGAGGATGTACCAGACAGAGAGGAGCACTGAAGTGCCCCTTCCCACACAGACATTCAATATACTGTAATTATTAAGTGATAAATACTGTAACAATTAAGTGGTAAATGTGCATGTTTCATTTTTTTTCACTGTTAACCTATGCTTGCCTTTTTATACTTCTGAACGCCTACAGAAGAAGAAAGGCACTTAAACTGAATTAGAGTTCATTCAAGAAAAAACAGCTTAAAATGTTCACTACTGGATATCAGAATGTATTTCACACAGACTCCAGTGTAAACCAAAAGATTATATCTCAAAAGAGTCAAGGTATGAAACCATAACCATTATGCACACCCTCCCCTCTACATATATACTATGCCATAATTGAATCGTGGTCGAAGCAGCACTGAAGCTCACAGTTAGGTTTAAGCACGTGTTTGAGTTGTGTTTACTTCAAAAGAGCAGGATTGATTTTTGCAAGACAGGAATCTGGTCTCTAGAAGAGATTAAATCCTTCATGTATCAGAGGCAGGAAGCGGTAGTTAGATTAAAGAGAATGATTACCCCCTTCAGAAGCACACAGCTTACTCAAGGCTCTCAAATAAGGAAAGTAGATTGCCTTAAACATCAAGGAAAGGAATATAACTATCTTTCATACTCAGTGAATAAATCATTACACCTGGTAAGAACAGAACCATAACTAAGGATACAAAGTGGTATCAGGAGTGGCTCATCGCACCGAGGCTTTACTTCTGCTGTGAGTCCAAAGAAGGTAAAGTACAGGTGTGCTCACATTAAAGACAAAAACAAAGACAGAAAACACACACACACACACACACAAATAAATTTTGCTCTGGCTCCTTGAGCACTTTTACATCTGATGAAATCAAAATTGCAGAGTTCTTTAATCAGCTTTAATGGAAAACAAAAAGGCTGTTGATAAGAGCATTTGGAGACAGGCTCTACAACCAGCATTTGGTCTTAGCAGTTTCTCAAATCAGAAAAAAAAAATTAAGAAAAAAAGTCAGTACTTCAGATACGCAGTTTCTTCCTCTATTCTCTGCCTTTTAGGTCACTTGCCTATGACAGTCCAATCCATCAATTATGAGATCTTGTTGACAGTCAACATGTTCAATTTAGTTGTGAACTGAACCACTAACTGTCCAGGAACACACCTGGATATTCCTTCTTTCTTTTCTTCTTTACCCAGTCAATCATTTCTACTGTATTTTGACTTTTAGTCACCAGGATAGAAAATGTTCTACTCAAGCATTTTTCAGCCATGGGACTTCTCCCATGCATGCTGCTGGCATCTTGACTACATTTTGTGGAGCTGCCATTTCAGATAAGTAAAAATTTTCAGTCAATCTATTCCATCAAGACATTAAGTAAGTCTAGACTGATTCTGTATCCTTAAAGTAATTGTCACAATACATGCCATAACTTCAATCCTCATCTAGCATAATCATGAGAGAGATCTGTTTTGCCTCCGAATTAATTCAGTCCTACTTTTGAAGACAGAAGGCACCACCAGGATCATCTAATCTCAACTTTTGCATAGCACAGGACACTTCTCACATAATACATCTTCGAAATGGCAGTCTTAGAATTTCTTATGTAATTTCACTATATGTTTTAGAAAGGCATCTAATTTCGGTTTAAATTTTTCACATAATAGGAAATAACTCCTTCAAATAATTTAAAATGCTAACTTTTTATGCAATAAGGTTGAAATTCTGTAATCATTTGTGTCTTTGTTTACCAGTCAGAAATTACTAGTTGGGTACACCCAGGTAATATTAAAATAATCTAACTTTAGGTGGGTAATCAAATAGACTGAGCTTCTCTAAATATGACAAAATTTTCTTGAAATCTTACACATGGAGATGTGCAGGCTTGCAGAACTGTTGCTCGAGATCCCCCTCCAATAACTCTCCCTCTGTAGGGCTCTAGCCCAACCTCCATCTTAAAAGAGGACTATTGCCAACATTAGATGAAGTCAGCTATGGCTTTCTCCAGCTAAGTCTCGAAAACCCCCAAGGACAGAGATTTTATGTCTCCTCTGGGTAACCTGCTCCGGTGTTGCACTAGTCAAAAAGATTTCTAATGTCCTATTTGAACCTGCCAAACAACAATTTGTGGTTCTGGACCATCTTTATTCTACCCAGCACTACTAAGAAAAGTTTGGCTCTATCATTTTTGTTACTGTCCTTCAGCAGTTGTAGGCTGCTATCTAACCACCCTTTAGCCTCCTCTTCTTCAGATTAGGTAAAACTAAGTAATCTCTCTCAGCCTCTTCTGACAGCTCATGTGCTCCAGGGCCCTCAGCTCTCAGTACCTTTCAGCTAAACCTTTTCAGTTTCTCAGCATTTCCATGGAACTGAAGGACTCAAACCTAGAGGTAATGTTCTAGATTTGGCTCAACAGAACCAAGTAGAAGGGCATGACAACTTCCTTCAGTCTGCCAGCCACATTTCTGCAAAACTTTGAGTTTTGCTTTAATATGCTGAGACTCAGCTGTTGACTCGTGTTCAACTTGATGTTCATTATCACCCGCCAGGTTCTTCCCAGAAGGGGTGCTATCCAGGCAGTTGGTATCCAGCCTGTACTATGCATGGGGTTACCCCGTGCCAGATGCAGAAACTTAAGGAAGTTTCTGTTGGTTCAGCTCTAAAGGTTTTGAAGACCTGTCTGGACTGATGCTCTGTCAATCAGTGTGCCAGCCACTCTTACTTTACATCAACAGAATTGCAGAATGTGCATTTTGTATCTTTGCCCACATTTTTGTGCTCATTGTTGATGAAGATATTGAACAATATGGGCCTCAGTATCAATTCCCAGGATATTCAGTTTTTACCTGTTGCCACCTATATGTCAAGCCATTGGCTATTACCCTTCACATCCAGCAGTCCCAGGGATTTAAAACCCTCTGCAACAAGAAGGAAGGCACAGGAAAGCAAAATGACATGAAATGTTAACATGAGGAGGTATGCTTCAAAGTCCTACCTGAGATGACAAATAAAAAAGACATCTAGAAATTTGACAAGGATACTTTAACTTCTACAGGCATCCCATAAAGTAATATGGAAACTGCAAAACCAGATTTATCCCAAAAGCAGTTATGTTAAATTAAATGATTTAGCAATGGTTACTCTCAGCAAATACACTATAAAGATCTGCAAATGCACACTGTCAAAGGCTAGTCAATATGCTTCACTGTATGTTCATTACCAAAACACTGGAAGTTTCTTTACAAGAAGCAAAAAATACTAATCAAAGGTTTATTAAAAGAAAGGTGTTGCTGAGGGATTTTTCCAATAGGGACTTAATTTCTCTCTACAAATCATCTACAGTAGTTGTCTAAACACCGGACTTAACTTTGTTCTTATACACTAAATGAATATTTACACTTACTTTTTCTCTATATGAATATGTTTTCTGTAGTAAAATTACCTACATATCTGTGAATTGAATTGTTCTCTCCCTTCAGATCTCCTCTCTAAAAGAAGTCTTTCTTAAATGTGGATTCTAGAGTGATGCTCTAAAATACCACCAAATAAAATTGCTTTTATCATAAATAACTGGACTATATTTTTTTCCCAGTACACTTTAACAAAATACTCTACATCAGGGCATGGAAACTCACAGTTCAAGAGATTAGGACAGCCATTCCATCAGTCCTACCCAGTTTAGAATAGTCTATAAATAACCAGCAAATGCAGGAGAAATAAACAGATCGTTAGCATAGGTATATCTTCTTTAAGGAAACAGCAAAGCAGAAGACAACAGCAGATCATTTTTCCTCTTCATTTCTCAAGATTATAAACAGTAATTATTTTCTCTTACATCATCCTTGCTTTGGAAAAATTTAATGTTCCCTTATCTCTACATTTCTAAAGTATATTTTATAAACTCAAAATGAATGAATAACATGGGATGAAGAGGGAGAAGAAAGAGTTAGCACATTACTGTGAACAGAGTGTTACTCCAGGCCAAAAGAGTTTAAAGGAAACAGCATTCCATGTTTGGGAAGTCACAGAAAGTTTGTGAAAAATGCTATAACCTGTAAGTAATGGTTTCTTTTAAGTCTACGGAATACCCACTTGCTCTTTTTCACAGTCTTTATTGTTCAACTGTTTTTTCTTGAGAACAAGAAATGAGACAGGACGTTTTAACTAAGAAACAACTTCAATTTTATACAAATGAAATTTTCCAAATTCTGTTCTGGAAAGGAGTAGCAAGTTACTCCAACAGGACTGAAGTCCTCTTTCATCAGTATAAAAGCAAATTTGCTGGTAATCTTTCTGACATGAAGAAACATTTTAACCCCTAATGACATGCCACCTTGAAGCAATCTCAGCTTGAAACCAGATACAATAAGTGACATCAATGACACTGTCCCACTGGTTCATCCAAAGAATTAAAAATATATAGCTTTTACTCCCTCTATAGTAGCACTAGTCACTCTAAGCAGTTAAGAAGCTGAGTAATGTGGCGTACAGCAGAGTTAAAATACTTTGCATGCTTTCCTTGGAACATGCTGAAGGATGCAGTAGATAGGACCTGGCACAGTAAATGTATGCTTAGTTTCCCAAAAATGTGTTGCATTATATCTTTCTTTCAGCATGAAGACTAAAAAGGAAGACTAAAAAGGGAAAGGAAAGAAAAGGTAGAGTTGCATGTTGTCATCTACCATCCAGGGTAAAAAAATAATCGTATTTTGATTCAATTTTAAGGCTTTCACACTTGACATATAAAGCTCTTTGTGTGTGGGGAAGGCAAGAGGCCAAATGTTAACTTGCTTACCAACTATTTTGTGTTTGAAGGAAATGTGCCGAGTAGCTGCTAAGCTGGAACATTTGAAAAACGTATGCAGCATGGCTGGACACCCCTGTGTTTGGCAACAATGTTAATGATGAAGATGATGGCTTCCCAAACTGCTTCCATATTCATATTGTGGCGTGATTTCCTGATTTTCTGTGCTAAAGACCTCTTCATTGTGTACCTATCACGGCTTCCAAGGAGCTAGGTGACTACCTGAGAGAAAAATTGAAGTTGCCCTGCAATGGCTGATATTACTAAAAGAGTATGCTAAACAAATTTTTTTTTATTTAGACTAGAGAATAACAGGGCACTGTATGCTGTACCTGACAGCTCTTGGGTTGTAGGTGAAAAATTATCTAGATTAAAAATAAAATAATTTGAGAAATAACGCACAAGGCAGCTCAATACTGAAGAGCTTACAAAATATGCTGAAAACACACTTTTAGTCTTTTGTCTCTTGAAACTATCTGAGGACTATCACTATCTGAAGATTTTTGTTACATAAAGGAAAAATGTATTTACTCTTCTGAGAATCACTTGAATTAGTAAGCAAAGAAAAAAAGGGTTTTAAGAGTAAGCATTTTCAAAGATTAAGCTTACTCAGAGTTTTATACAGAAAATAAAAATGCCACTCGGGGAAAGATCAATAGCTTTTGTAATGTAATACTTGATTTGGCTATAAAGTACAGACATACAGGGAATTTTTATCATTTTTACCCACCTCTTAGAGAACATACCACACATTCTGCAGTAACCATTAATCTGAACAAGTCTGCACAGCAAACTTGACTCCTTTGATGTAATAGTGGTTTTGAGTGCTCATGTGTTTAGTACAAAGTTCCTAATATTAGAAGAAAACATGAGGTCTTTTTCTGGCAGACCAAGATGATCCCAATTTTAATGTATTTTCACAGTTATAAATAGTAAAAATAGTTTCGCTTTTTTTCTCTACATTAACCCCACTTCCCCCAAATAAACATAGTTTAAGACCTTAAGAAGTTTAAAAAATCTTAACTGTTACAGAGATGCTAAGGATCTACAACTGTAAATGACATGAAAGGAAGCTGTGGATGATGACAAATAAAAAACAAAATAGACATTTTAAAGACAATTCTAACTTTTTGTTACAAAAAAATTGGTATTTTTCTGTCCAGGGACTAAAGATGGGATTCACTTGGCCAAGTTAGACATCTGCAGTATCCAAATTAACCACCTAAAGTCCCTTTATAGTAAAAAAGATAATAGGCACTTTTAGAAAGCAACTTCATCCTAAACTAGATGTTTAAAATAGGTCAGATGAATCACATCTATGAACTTGTCTGAAGTTCATCAACTGTGGACATTGGCAATGGAGCCCCCAGGGACAGTGGCTTAGGTCTACATGTCCACAGTAGAGACATCCTCAGAAAAACAAGATGAATCCTACTCTGATGAGTGATTAGTGAAGAACACCATCACCAATAGCGCAACTTCCATTTTAGGGCTAAGCAAAAGCCAAGACTAAGGAATGACTCAGTAAATTTTGTTCCTGCTCTGATCTCAAGGCAATGCAAGTATATACAAAGGCAGCTTTGTACCCCGGGTGTGTGTTAAATCCATTCATCTTCCTCAAAGCATGCAAAATGTAATCTAACAAAGTACGTGCAGATAAGTAGGGGGAAGGGAGCTGGCAAGACTATTTAAGATTATGTAAAAATTTCAAGGGAATTATGAAGAAAGAAAGTAAATGAAATTGCACAGACAATAACAAAATGAATGGATTAATTCCCAGCAGTCATGATCTCATTGCTTAAGGAATAAATAAAACTGACCTCCTGATAGGGACTCACTGCCCCTGTAATGCTTTGCCCTTGAACATATGCAGAATCCACACATACTGTATTTATTTGAACCAGCTCCATATCATATCCAAATTCCTTGTCTAAATTTATTACTGCTAGTCTGAAATGTGGAGCTGGAACCTGCAAACGAAACATTTCCATTTCATGGAATACCTTTGATTTCTACAGAAAAATATTTTTTTCTTCTATAATAAGTATCATCATGAATTTTGTAAAACTATGTGTTAAGTGTATGCCTATCTTCTACCAGTGCTTTCCAAAAACCATAAAATAATTTTGGATAAACTATGCTACCAAACTTAAAAAGTTATGTGGGATTTATTAAGACGACTGACCTTCCCTCACTTTTCTGGTTGAGGACACCGAAACATCTTTCTGTGGTTTCCATCTGGCTGTACATCAAAAACTTCACATACCAGGTTAATATTAGGATACCTTTATGCCTTCTGGATAGCATTCTTCTGAGCACTTATCCTGACTCTGTATCAATTCATAGATGAGGTTAATATAAACAGCTTTATGTTTCTCACTTCTCACAAGTAAAGCTTTCAGTCATCAAAATAGGCATCACTCATTGTCTGGGAGATATAAGCAGCAGAACAGTTCCTTTTGCATAAGGAATTTTACATTTTTTCTCTTATTTGCAGTCAAAATCAGCCATCACACTCTATTGAACAATAATACAATAATTAGAGGCTCACTTGTAAGCAAAAGGAAAATATTGTCAGCCATGAGAAATTTTTAAAATATTTCTTTTAGCTTTATGACTAGAGATATGGAGAGATGGATAAATAAAAGGACAGACAGCTTAGAAATATGTATTTATGTAATATTTATATTGGACTCTAAGAAAATCTCTTGTAGTTATTACATTATATGTCATCTCAAGAAATCCTCAAGTACCTCTCACCCTCATAATATTTCCCCCCATTATTATTTGCAGATAGTTTGGGTTTGAACCCAGTTTATGTAGAGCCACTTGCTTCCAGGATAGGTAATTTAGCACTGAATAACTAAAGAGTTGCCTTACAAATAATCTGACTCCCTGAAACTACACTCCTTCCACTCCACTGAAATCCCTCTCATGCTAGGCTGATGTGCTGTTTGGTCTTGTGGTCAGAAACTCGTGGAGTGTTTTTTGCTCAAAGGCTGTTTATGGCCTTGGATGGAGGCTGGCTCGGAGTGGTACAGGCACAAAACGCCTCGCACGCTTGCTCTCCACTCTGGGTGTATAAGAGAGTTGGAGGATCCAGTCCTGCTCCTACTGGTCCAAGGGGGGCTGTTTCAACCCAAAGTTCACCAGTGGGAGGTGAACCCCACACACAATTAGCTTCAGTGAAACCCAATTTCCAGACATATTCTGTCTATTCACTCAATTACAATATGACCAGAATTATTCACTTTACAGCCACAACTTGTTAAGCAATACAACCAGTAAAGCTAGTTAAACTGAACAGTAGGTAAGTTTGGAAACAGTCAGGGACCAGCCCTCTCGTTCACTGGCTTTAAATGGTAAATGCAAGTAAGAGAACAAACA
This sequence comes from Morus bassanus, assembly GCA_031468815.1. Taxonomy (NCBI): domain Eukaryota; kingdom Metazoa; phylum Chordata; class Aves; order Suliformes; family Sulidae; genus Morus; species Morus bassanus. The sequence goes on along the minus strand of CM062569.1, from coordinate 111,662,069 downwards.
TAATTTAAAAAATTTGCACCATAAAAGTCTGTCCTGTTAATAGCCAGCATCAATATATGCTTCTGAAAATACAATTGAGAATTTTACTTACGATAAATGAGAAATGAAGAAGGAAGAAGTCCTCAGGGGTATTGTTCTTACATTCTTTATGTTGATAAGAAAGGAAAGCAAAGTGAACCCAAGGTACATACTAGTAAGCAATACCTGTGATAAAATTCTTTATCCTGTAAGGCATATCTCTGTAATTCTTTGTGAATCAGGTCTGCTGACAGACACTGTGAAATGCCCTCCTGAATAACCCCTCTGGAGCTCTACAGTAAATGGAGGAGCACAAGAACACTAAGGAAAATTTTGACCAGAAGAAACTTGAAGAAGTTTCAGGCCATGTTCATTTTACTCCTGTTACCTTACTTATAAATATTAAAATTCTGACTTCTCCCTTACCTTAGTAAAACAGACTTGTCTTATATTCATTTCCAGTGGAACACACAATTCTGACAGTATCTGCCATTCTTTGGGATATCACCATCCTGCACAAGAAATTACCATTCTGCACAGGAGATTCACAAGCACTACAATGCTATAGGCATATTCATGCAGGCATCCTTGGCAGGTGATGCTCTTTCAATCAGAGTGGAATGAAAAAGGTTTATAAATAAAAATGGGGTTTTTTTCAGTTACGTTGTTTCTTAAAACAGTATTTTTTAAAAAACAGCCTGACTTCCAAAATAATGGCAGAACGTACATGCACTAATAAGGAATTCAACACAAAATTTCTGCTATATCCACAAGTAATTTGGCGTGCACTACAGCAATCCACTTCATAAACCTGATTCGGTCATACAACTTGTGGACAAAATCCTGGCTCTGTAGTGTCCCCAGCAAAGCTTCCATTAATAGCTGTAGGATCTCACTCTACAAACATCTCTCCTAACATAAGGTTGCACCTAGTACAGGTGGTTACCACCCTCTTGTTAAAGGAAAGCAGAAAAATGGGCTTGCAAAATAGGACACAGATCCTAAAAGAGTCTTTTCTCTATATGCTCCCACATGCAGATTAGAAATCCAATTTAGACTCTCTGTATAAAGGTAGTTTGGAATCAAAACAGGCCAATATGGCTCTAGAGGGAACTCCAGCTGCTGCTAAGCTGGCTGGGTTCTTTCATAAAGTCATTAGAGCATTGCCTCTTGGGCTAGGACTCACCTCATACAACACTGGGTGTTCTAGCGTAATCTAGTCACCCTTTATGATCACTGGCAAACGAGAGGCACTTCTATAGGCTGATCACACCCATTCCAGGTGTGGTAATAGAATGTGTCACCTCTGGACGTGCCCTTCTCCCTGTAGACACAGGAATGTAGATGACTGATAGAAATAGATGTCTGCTTGCCAGCTGAGAACTTCACCCTTTAGCCATACAGGCACTTTGTTAGTGCAGACTGGGAGATTATAAACTGCAGGATGCACCTAGTACAAGAGACTGATCTGGTTTTCGGAAGGAAGGCCCCTCATTCATTAATTCACATAACTTAGTAGCTACAAAAATGAGTAAAACAATTTAGCTCAGCCATTTTCCACAACAAATCCAAATCTGGCAAGTTTTATGATGAATTTGTGTAAGAAGTGTATTCATGAATATCTATAAGAAAAGCATTAAAATTAATTAATTAAAATCAATTAAAATTAAAATACATGGTACTACATGTACATGAATGTTCTCTCCTTGGCATGTGACTGAAGAGTGCACAGTTACTTGAATAATCTTTTTCTATTAGAAAACTTTTTCTGTCTGCTATAATCAGAGAACAATACAGAGTGGTGTTCAAAAATGTATTCTTGCTTCCTTAACACAAGAAGTGTGCATATAGACATTTCACATTCAGCTTGTGGCATTTACACCACTGAGTCTAATTCTGTGGTTAGATTTTTATTCTCTTGGAATAGCCTTTCTAATTTGATAATTGCAAGACATGGAACTCCAGATAAAAATCACATCATGGAATTCAGGGAATATGCGAGTCATACGTTGAGTTAAAACAGTGACCAGTATGCATTACATATAATCCGCATGTGTTTTTATAAAGACAGAGTATATTTCTCTTTAAGCTCAAGAAAATTGACAAGAGAAATGCCCCTCTCAGCCTCCCAGGCTGAATTTGGCTGCCTGCTGCCTCTTGAATAGCCCAGGCTTCCTGATCAGAAAAAGAACAGGACTTCAACATTCAAAACTCCTACCTGGGCTCTGTTACTAATTTGCCATCCGAGCATGACCAAGTGCAAATGAAGGCTGAATTAATCACATTTTAAGGCTCGTTTCACAATTGTTGCAATGGGCTTATTTGCACTGGTACTAAACCAGTGCAAAGTTTGTGTGCGGTGATGCCGTTATACACGCTAGCCAGGTATCCCCAGCTTGCACAGGCTGCGGGAGGAAAAAGCAAAATCAAAACTGCACAATGTGCCCAGGTATGAAGAGTAAGGAGACCCTAAAAATCACTGTCTGAATTGAAAGGCTTTGAACAAAAGCATTAGGATATATTTATTTTTTTTTAATTGGAACTTCACTCATGACACTGAGAACAGAATTTGGCCAAGTGTGAATATTGCATTAGTCAAATATTAATGACTGTGTGACACTTGCTATTTATTTAACTACACAAAATTTTCTATGCTGCTATTCATTAATGTTTCTGAATTTCTTTAATTATGAGCAAATTTATCTTCACAGTAGCCTTGTGAGCATTATCTCCACTATATACATGAGAAATAGAATAATAGAATAATAGAATAATTTTGCCAAAGGCACTTTGTTTAATCAACAAATGCTTCCTTTTTTTCTTCTACTTTCTCTTTTCTCTTTCTAATATTAGAGAGGAAAAGGAAAACGTTAAGATTCCAGGATTTAACAAAATGATTTAGCATTTGGAATTAAGTTAATTTGAACCATCAGCTAATTTGGTTAATTTGGAACGATCTATTTAGTTAGTCCCTTACACTATGCCTATTGATAAATATACCACAAAATTATTAAACATTTACATAAAACCAAAGAAACATATGCTGTCATTAATTCAAAACAATCACCACCATCCAAAGCCACTACAGGAATTCTCTTATTAAACATCCCCATTCCTTTCTCTGGAAAAAAAGGAAAATCTCAAAAAATATATTTTTGAATTGCATAAAACTTTCACAATAATACTTAAAGCAGTTACATTTCATTTTGCATAAGAAGTAGAACTGTAACTTTTAGATTAAACTTTACTGATATATCATTCAAAAGCAGAAAGCTCAAAATTCTAATTTGTGAACAAAATTTGTCAGTTTTTGTTAGTTTGGTTAAGATAGGAGGAATACTTTGAGACTTTCAAGGCTGAAAGTTAAAGTGAAACCAATTGACTTGTGAAAAACTACACAAGCATATGCTGGCAGCTTTCAGTATCTGAAATGTAGATGTTCTGTATTCGTGAAATCACACTTTCTTAACAGTGACTTTCCAGTAAATTACATCTTAAATAATCTCAGCCATTTCATGGCAAAACAAACAACAAAGTTGTTTTGGGGAACCTCGACATCGCAGTTTACATTGCCTTGAACAGAAGAAACAGGTCCTATGTGGTCTCTTGCTCTGCAGCACTCATTGTCCCCCCAACACCCCTGAATACTATAGACCCTTCATGCATTTATAAAAAATAAGGTACCATTACAATAGTTTTGATGGGAATTTTTTTTTTTTTTTTTTAATCTTGAGATGAGGGGGAGAAGAGCAAAGAGCATCTACTGTATATGGATTCATTTCCATAAGCCTTACTGATAGTTTATCCTGCTTCCTAATGAAAGCAAAAAACCCCCACAGTGTCTCTATTAAAAAGCAATCAGGTTTGGTATCCTGGTGACACTTTAAAGAGCACATTATGTGGGAAAACAAAATAAACATTTACCCTGGCAAATGAAAGTGAATTTGGGTTTTGACATACTTGGCAGGAAGGTAGAATTATATTCATGTCAAGTATGCAGAAAAGCTAATATAATATTTAAATATTTGCTTAAGTAATATAGAATTTAAGACAACACATTAGAAGAAACAGTTTTTGTTAAATATTTTTCAGTTTTTTAGTATAGGACATGCCATGGAAGTAATATGTTCAGCTGAAGTTTCAGACTCCTACAGCCATTGTTACACATTCCCTTCACTTGTAAAGTGGTAGAGTCTTCATCTTCTACTGAGAAGTCTTTATTTATATTTCCAAGACAAAGGCAGTTCTTCTACTGATGGTCTAAACTGATAATGAATATATGCAGCTTTCCAAAGAAACAGCCTTTGAGAATCTGAATCTTACAAATATTGATATAATGAGCTAATGTAAACACTATCTCAGCTAAGTCCGACAGCACTCTTCTACTGTTCAATATTACACACGTGCAATTATTTTAAAACTCCTTTAGTTTGCAACAAGACATAATTCAGTGAGGACAGACCTTTATATTGCTCAGAAAGTATCTACATGCTCTGTGTCAAAGACCTCTGAAATTCTCAACTATATTTAATATTGTAGCACTAATGCATAAATTGAGGGGTATACTGGATGCTAGTTTTAGTTCCGAAAGTATGTATTTTGATGCACTGTCTAAATATGCAGATACTGGACTTGCCTTTTTGAGTATAAATATAAATTAATATTAGCCACATGTACCCACAAAAATAAAATTTACCAGTGTATCAGAATTATAAATGATTATGAAGTTTGAGGTACAATATTCTGAATTACTATTAGTATTTGAAAACATTTATTTTAAGAAAAAGCTTTGCCTAATTTTATCTTATTTGGAGAGACATGCATAATTAGAAAATACTTTTAAACATTTCTAAATTGCCATAATAATACCATAATAATTCAAGGCAACACCACCAGTCTTCACTGTGATTGTACATTGTAGAAATGTGTAATTTTAAAATCACTTGAAAATAATTCATTTAAATGTAACCTGATTTGTAAATTTAATTACGAACTATTAAACTAACTGCTTAGATTTTCAGTTCTTCTAAATCAGCACAGCTCCTCTGAGTCCCATCATAAGAAAGAAGCAACTGTTTATTTCAAATCTGCAATTAAAAGTGATATAAAGAGTATTCAGACATTAACAAAAAGGGACAGTTTGGGGAATTTGACTTTCAGTCTTCTTAATTTGTAATGTCCGATACAGAAATTGTTATGCTGTGTTAGTAATAGCTTTTGAACATAGTACTCATTCAGCTAGCCTGCTATAGAAATAAATTTAACAGGAGACTATTCCCTGTGCACATTCTCAAAATTGCTCACAATGAAAACAATACCTTCCAAAGATGTTAGCTCCGTTCAATTCACTGTGCAAAATTTTCAGTCACTTACAAAAGAGAAAAACAGATAACATTTTTAAATATAGAAAGAATTCTTTTTTTTTTTTTTTTTTATTCTACTTTTATTCTACATTTGGTCAAATAATTTTAAAAGGTAGAAAGCTTTGAATTGACGAGCTTAGCAAGAGATATCCCAGAATCCTACTACCAGGATAATCTCCTGAAAAGGAAGCCATGGCTTTAATTCCTCTTCAAAATCAGTTATAAAGATATTTAATATATGCCATAGTTCAGGTTCATATTCTTAATGCTGGGCACTGACAGCTTTGTAAATTTAACCTGAAAATTAAAATAAGTTAGTTTTGGACATGTCAAAACCTGTTCACATTTGTAAGGATTTCTCTCATTCTATTTAGATTTTCTTGGAAGTTCAAAATGACTGAAATTGAAGGATTTGGGGTTTTTTGGGAGGTGAAGGGGTGGCAAGGTGAATGAAAGAAATATGAAAAAAAGAAAAATTAAAAAAGCACATAGCCCTACTCAGAATAATGGAAAAATGCCTTCAAAATATTATATTTAACAATTTAACATAATTGGGATGCAAAGAACAATACCCTTAATAACAAGATTCTGAAGCGTCGCTTTGAAGGTTGAAGTCTATTTAGTATTAAAGGTGCTTGTAGTGTAGCAACACTAACAACCGCAGTTTGGCATTAATTACTTGACTGTGCTCTTAGAAGTTGCTGTGGATTCTCATGCCATCATATATGTTGTTGGAGAAAATTTACTTTTCAGTGGTGGTTGCTTGGCTTCCTCAGGGTTTCCAAATTTTTCCGACATTTTTAGAGTCAGCTAGCATTTCTCCAAGATGCCCATGTCTTTTCAGCATTTTTGTCTATTTCTTTAAAATACAATTCAGGGTAACGAGGTTAGCAGACACAGCAGTCATCTCACTAATACATTTCTTTAAACACTGGAACTAGAAATCAGATCTCCAGCCTTGGGGTATATCAAGAGTTAACTCCCATTTTAAGACGGGTGTGTTTAGTAGCTGGAAATCTGCCTGAGTTTAGTACATCTGAGGATGCTATTACAATTTTCAGATATAAAATAATTAGCTGATGATATGAGCTGACAGATAATACATCTACAGTAAATATAAAAAATTATTTCCAAGCGGATGTAGAGTATGTGTTCCGTTTCTAAGTTGTTTGATATGGTCTGTGTAAGGAGCTAGGACTCGATACCAGATGCTGTATGTTCTACAAGCTTTTTCTGCAGATGTCTGCAGCCTGAGAAAATCAACAGTGCTTTGAATAACACTCCTAGTAAAAGCATCTTCTTGTCAGAGTCACTGTATGATATAGGATATGAATCCCACACAAGTGGATGAACTGATTTTAAATAATACCATCTGACAATGGTAGAAAAAACTCTTAGTAGGTCTGACAAAGTCCTGGGAATGGCTGTTAGCCTTGGGAAATAAAATCCAGCCCTCTGACAGAGACTACCCGTCCTTCTTTCGTTTGATCAAATGGAAAACCAAATTTAATGATTGCTTCCGAAGTTCCAGAGGCAAAGTTTCAACAGCACTTAATACTGCTACCAAGGAGTCCATATCTTTGCCCATTACATGTGCCACTCAAAAGAATAGTGTGGAAAAAATGTTTAAGATTTATTTGAGAATAAAATATATGCATCAATGTATTTTTTTTATATTACCACTTTATATTGCGTTCTTGATATTGCTTTCAAAGAAATCTCTTTTAGAACACCAGAAGTATAGTGTATATGATACAGATACCATTATGCCAAAGAAATTCTAAAAGCCTGCCACTATCTGCATACAAAAGTGAAAAGAGATACATCTTAAGTCATAAATCCACACATTCAACTGAGAAGAATTTTTTTTTTTTTCTCAAAAATGAGCCTGTGGCCCCCCACTTGATAAAGATCTTACTGAATTCACATAAATCAATTTCTAAAATTTATTCTCTATGCAAAATCAGTATTTTTTCTAGTGATAGTATTATGGTCTTGTCTTTCTTGAAAATTTAGGTCTAATTGTGCATGTACTTTGTCAAGGCAAAGTGACAGCGATGCCCAATTTTGCCATGTTAAAGTTAGCTAAATGTGAACCCCAGATTATCAAAAGGGTAAAATGCTGATCTCAAGAATATCTGTAAGATTAAACTCCACATGTTCACTCCATGAGGACTTTATGTAAGGTAGCTATCTGAAAATGAGAACTGTTACTGCTTTTCCTGAATATCCAAATTAAAATAACCTTTTCTGATTCATTTAATGGAAGTGTATAACTGTCTGGGTATCCATAATTTTAATCAAAGATGGTAGAGCAAATTGGAAGAAAAGAGAGGAGGCAAAATTTAAACCTTGAGGGGCAAAACATACACATGGAAACATGCTGCCTTGCGTAGAGTCAATGAACTATGCCAGCTTATTACCCATGCTGTTCTGTTAGGAATGTTGTGGGTCCATTTTCTAATGGATTGGATGAGGATGCATCTCCCGTTTTGCAACATGTACAGCTTAATTATATTACTTTACCATTTCAACAGACACTTAAGATGCTTAAATCTTACTGCTTCTGATTCCATAGCTGCGACACATGTGTGAAGCTATCACCGAGTGCAATTTTGCACAGCAGCCAGATCATATTCTTACGGAAGAATACAGCAAGCAACATTATAGATAAAATAAACCACAATGACTGAGACAAAATGAAAGACAGAAAAGCCTGTTCCTTGTATATATAAAACGTCTATTCCAGGAAATACCAGCAGTTACAGATTACAGAAAGTGCAGAAGCTGGAAAGTCCAATTATATGCTACCTAGATTTTTAAACAGTTTTTAGAAATTTGAGATGGTTTATCACCTATGTGTTTAATAAAAGCTCTTCTCTTTCTACCCCACCTGCCATTTTGATATCCGAAATGGGAAACTTCAGTGCAGAATCATAGAGTGGTAGAATAATTTACACCAGAAGAAGTTTGGGACCTTTCCAGAGATCTCTAGTTCGACTCTACTCATGAGAGGTCCACTTACATCAAGTGGCTCAGGACCCTGACCAGTCAAGTTTGGAATATCTCCAAAGTTGGAGACTTCTTCAACCTCTCTGGCCAACCAGTTTCAATCTTTGATCAGAATTCTTTTTCTCCTATTATGTATCAGTCCAAATTCTGTCCTTTACCATGCACATTCAAGCAGCGTCTGGCTCCATCTCCTCTGTATTATGCCATTAGTCAGTTGTAGACAGCAATAAAATTTCCCTTTAGCCTCCTCTTTTTCAGGCTGAACAAGCCCTAGTCTCCCAGCCTTTCATCATATGTCAGGTGGTCCAGCCCCCAAAACTTCTTGGTGACCCTCTGCCAGACTCACTTCAGTATGTCAAAGTGCTTCTTGTACTTGGGAGCACAAAATTGGACACAGATTCCAGATGCGGTCTCACAAGTGCCAAATAATGGGGAAGCATTATTTCCCTTGACCTGCTGGCTAACCTCTTGCTAACACAGCCCAGTATGTGGTTGGCCCACAAGCTGTACTGTTGCATGGAGTTATTGCATCCCACATTTGCTTTTGCTGAACTTCTTGAGGTTCCCATCAGCCCATTTCTCCAGTCTATCAACAAGGTCCTTCTGAATGGCAGGCCTGCTTTCCAGAGATTTGACTGCTCTGGTATCATGACTCAGTATTTATTTGCGATGCTATGAATTACTGCTTTTATTTAGTTCGTACGATTCAACAGCTAATCATGTCTGAGTTTAATGCACAAAGAGAAAGAAATGCTTCAAGAAATTGCAGTACAAGGGGAGGCAACTACCCAGGTTGAGATGTCCTATGGTCACTTTAATTTCTTGCATGTTAATTTACATGGAAAGCCGATAAAACTAAAATCACATTAACATGCATACTTTGTATTCTTCATTGTACTTGTGTTCTTATCCTTACTCTCAGTAAAACAATATCTCCTCTAAAAGTCTGCCATAGGATCCCATTTTAGGGATAGTCTTAAGAGTTAGGTTAGAAATGTAGTCCTATCAGAATGACCATTGAAAACAAAAATGCTGGTATTTCTAACATACCTCTTAGTTCAATAGGAAGCAATGTGTTTACTATTAGATTATCTTAGTGACCTTCACCTTAGGAAACAGATCATTTGACTCTCCTAATGACATCTGAACTCTAGTGTGAATATAGGTGGGAAGGCTTGGCCCCTGGTGGCTTTGCAAATGGGAATGAAAAATGGCAACACTTGCACTTAGCAACTGCGTAATACGTAATCAAAACTTGTGACATGATAGCTTTTAGACTGGAACTTACTCAAAGGAAGATGACGATACATACATAGTGACTACTGAGTGAATCAAGTGATTCTCAATTTTTTACTTAAGTGCCTGTGACAAAGGTTCACCAAATCCTATCTGAATTCAATCAAATAGCATGGGCAATATAGACCAGAAGCTAGCAAAATGACCTCTTTTCTTCCGAGGAGAAAAATTGCACTAGTCCTGGCTAATCCTGTGGTCAGAAGGAAAAAGGAAAAACAAAACCCCAAACCAAGAACAAAAGGAGAAAAGCAAAGATCAAATATACGTAAGGAGGGACAGAACAAATCTCCATTTAGCCCAGGCTCCAACAGTAGCTGGCCATGAAGGCTTAGGGAATAGTATAACTACAAGACAGGCTTATAATAATTATTTTCCCGAAAGTCATACAGCACCCGGTGATCTGTGGCTCAAGCACTTCCTTAACCAAATGCAATGTCTTGTATTCAATAGCCTTCAATAGATTTTTTTTCCCCATTAAGTTGTGCAATTCAATAGATCTGAGCTCATTTTGGCTATATTTAGCTGGACTGCAGCCTGAAAATTACTTTCAGTGCTCCTCTATATTGTCTGTATGCTACAAACTGTGGATAGAGGGGCTATAATGACACATACATTGCTCATTCTGCTATCAGAGGGTAAATGCCAATTTGAAAGAAAGGGGTTCTTAGTAATTTTGTAGAAGGTATTTGCAGAGCTAACCCATGAGCCTGATTAAAACTAGGTTTTGGTTCCCAGCTGGACTCTAACACTGAGAAAGGCATAGTTATTCCCTTAGTGAATATACAGAGTAAGGAGAGGAAAAAAGGGGCTTCTCTACTATACTTGTCATGTCAAGAAATAGCTGATAAGTGAACCTTCAGATAAATTAAGTTGGCACTGCCTTTGGTTGAGAGGCATGCATCAGCCTCCTATGGATGACGTAGGAAAAAATCCTTTCCTTAATATTGGTTTGTGAATGTCCTCACCTATCTGTTAAATCCAGGACTTTGCCTGTTAAATCTCAGAACCCTCTCTTTTGCAGTAGTTGAAATAGAAGAACACCATCAAACCCCCTTCTATTTCATGCCATAGAGAACCTTCCTCTATTGTCTTTACTTGTTAGAAGATCTTCTTTTCTTCCACGGAAAGCTTTTTGCGATATGAATCCTTAAATGGAGGGAGAGAGAAATTCAGGAGCACACACTGAAGCTTGGTCAAACAGTGGCCAATGATCCAAGCTGCTCTTGCACCACAGAGCTTTGCAGGTGAGAGAAGAGGGTGGTTGTGAAGCTTTCTCCCAAATATACAGGGTCTCTGTGCTGAGGTTTCAGTCTCACTCTCCAGTGTCAAAAAATCTCTTCCTTTTAACAGGTGAGAAGTCATAATGTCATAAAGTAATACTGTGTTTGAAATTTTTACATAATTTTCATTTGTGTTACAAATCCATGGATTTTTCTTGGAGTTTTGTGAATCCTGTGCAAAACAGTCTCAAAAATGTTTTTATGCAAGTGATTAATTCTTTCAGGAAAGCTTGAGATGTTAAAATTGTTCCCAGTATAGGCCTGGTTAACATCTTACCCTAAGAAATAAACTGTTGCCATTTTTTCTTCATTCAGAAAGGACTGAAATACTAGGCCAATGGAGCTTAAAAGATTAGTAATTTGCTACATAAAGGTTCAAAGACCTGAAAAAAATAACTTTTTTCCTCCCCAAAGCATCTGAATTAAATCCGTTCTTGCAGAATAGATTTGTCTTATCCCATCTCTATACAACCTCAGAATTACAAATCATTTTCAGCACTGATTTGTTTAATTACTTTAAGGTATGACAGCAATTTCAATAACTTTTACCAATGGGACCTTTGTCAGACTTCAGCATCAGTCCTTGTTCCCAATTCTCCAAAGTGTACATAAAGAATAAGTGTGCTGTGAGTACCAATGTATGGTGACTAGTATATCTAAGCAACAAACATGCTAAACACAGGATCACAAATAAACTTGGTATTAAAATACACTTAGAAGGAGAATGTTTCTTCAGTCTTACATTTGGCTCCTAATCAAATGCTCTGTGGAAATACTGTTTATATTGATGTGTGTCTACATTTAATTATAGATATAAATTATATATATATAAAGTTTCCTTCCAAAAGTTAAGGTAAAATGCAGTCATTTGGGTGTCAAAAATACAAAATACAACAGCCCAGAATCTTCCTCTTCCTCAGAGAAAGCAAATAGTGGCAAAATATACTCAAAGAACTAAAAGACAGAAAAGCAAATAACACCTTGTCCTCCCAGCAAAACCGCCTAAATTTGCAGTATGAGCAACGTTCACTAAAATGCTCTAAAACCAACAACATTTTACCAGGACTGAAGACCCAAACAAATAGCACAATTTATGTAACCATAGCAATCAACCCCACTGTGAGAAAACCCTAATAATCTTTGTTTTGTAGCAGCGTAAAACGTCTATTGATATTATTGGCTATAACAACAAACCTTTTCCACTTGATAGGTTTTTCCCGTTCTGATGAGAATGACACAATATTTACAGACATATAGATAATAATAAAAAACTGTTTCTGTTTATTTTCTGTTTACTTTTAACCAATTCAATCATTACCCAAGAGAAATAGTGTTTTCCCAGTATCCCAAAACATTCCCAAGCAATGTGTAATCAGAGAAACCATTAATACCAGCAGGCTTATTTTTATACTGAATAATGGTTACAAACACTTTGATGCCCAGACAGCTAATTTACTGTTGAGACACTACTAGCTGTGCTATCTTTGCACTCATCTGGAAACACCGGAATGATGCAGTGAAATTAATTCCCTCTATATTTGAATTACTAACTTTGGTAAGGTATGTTTTGCAATATTGAAAAAACATTGCCTAGAGAATAAAGGTTTTTTTCTTGATTGATGTTCCATCTACATTCTTTTTAATCTTTGCATCTATGTATATCAAAAGAAGCAGACAGTATATAGGGAGCTGGTGTTGACCTTATAGTCTATTAGAAATCATCGCTACACTCTTTTTTTCATGTCATCAAGGTCCCACTGCATACACAGAATTTCAGTCTCCACAAAGAACCACACCGGAGGCACCAGAAGTACTTTTCCTAACATCTGATGAATTACACTCAAATGTGACTTAAATGGTTTTGGGGAAAAAAAAAAAAAAAAAAAAAAAAAAAGGAAAGAAAAAGCATTTTTCTCTCTGATCTAAGAAATGAACTTCCCCCTGGATTGTTTCTCTCTCATTTCTGAGTACAGAAGCTGGCCTAAGTTCCTGTGATGTTCAAACTTTTAGGCAGGTACAGTTAAGTGAAATTCAGCCCAACTTGTGGTAGCGATGCACTGAGCTCTCAAAGCAGCTTAAGGGGGTGGGAGAAGAAGTTCCTGGGTTTTTTTTCATCACTGTCCCAGGAATCTAGCATCCTTGGGCAGGAACTTTCCCACTCCTATTTGAGTACTTTATTTAATCATTATAAGTCCCTTTTCAAATTCAAGAAAACTTCCTCTTATTTGGCCTGGACACACAGGTGAGGATGATACTGGTTTACACTCAAGGTTGCAATTATTTAGTCCATACATAAATGTATCATAAGACAAAAGGTTTTTAATGCTATGGCTTGTCCTTCTGTGTCCCGCCACTGGGATCCCTCAGTCCATTTTTGACAATGTTGAGTAAAGAATAAGGAACCTTATTTTCTACGCCCTTTTTTTTCCAAAACTTAATAACTTAAAATTTAAGGCTATACCTTGAGTTGCTGGTGTAAATGGCATAATATTAGAAAACTGCAATTCTATATGTGGACCAGCACAAGATAAATGGATGATAGATCTGTGAGAGTATTTTTAAAGACAGCACAAAAATGCAACAGGGATTACACTCCTATTCTAAAGTGAACCTGAGCAACCATACATACTTGTAGGCATATATACATCATCCCTTTGCCAGTTCCCCAAAACTCAAGCCTTTTCCACTTATACTTTTTGTCTTAATTTTTCAGCTTCCACTCCCCACATACGGCCAGGATAGAAGCAGAATGGTCACTGACAACACAGAGAAATCCCTTGCATGATAAATACATCCAGAGGAGTCTACAGAGGTGTGTAGCTCACTGTAAAGAAGATACAAACATTTGATCAGCTGGATAGCTCTATAAACTCCACTGTTGAAACTGCCTGGGTCTCCAGTAACTACAGTGGGAGCTGAGACACTTAAGAAAAACCCGAAACAAATTCAAACATTTTAATCCATAGGTAAATCTCACCCCAAGATGTATTCTTTCATAGGGTGTAGCTGTTAAATTCTAAGAAGGGTTAACACTTATAAACTGTGATACTAAAAATTAATAAATTATTAGATTTGGGCACAATATCATGAAATAACAGAAGTCACCACTCAACTAAATGCAAAGATGCTGTCCCAGAATATACCTTCTGTTGACAAGAATATGAGATCAGTAAGAAAGTTTGTAATTCTTTCTGAAGAAACAGAAGACTAATTTTATCATTAAAACTATAGAGCAAAAAAGATGTGCTCCGAGAAACAATGCCTTCATGCTTAGTAACATAAAACTTTTAGTTTGTCTTCCGGCATGCAGTTTCTATTAAGTATGTGTTGTCTGTACTACAGCACTAAGCTTTCCATATGGGCTTTAAATCAAATTCCAGTTTGTTATTGATACACCCTGCACGAACAGATACTCCCTAAAGAGTAATGACCCCACACAGCACTTAGGCTGGCATAATTTTCACCAGTGAAATGAGCACAGTAGTACTAAAAGGCCTTAGAGCTGATTCTAAATAGTTTCCTGCTTATTTTCTTTGCACGCCTTTTCCAAATCAGTAAAATGAATTTGAGTACTTCACACCATCTTTTGGATCCTCTCTTAATAGAAGAGCCCATAGTTTTTTTTCTGAATTATTTCACCAAATTTTACCTGTCTCAACTAAAAGATGCCAGGTCCATGCCCTAGCTCCAAGGGCCATCAGCACGGAGCAACCTGTGTCCGTGCTCCTGCTCTCCAAGCCTCCCAAAGAGAGTGGTCACATCCAAACAGTGCCATGGAGAGAGCTCCTGGCCCAGGCTGACTCCCAAACAGTGCCCAGGAATTCTTTGGGACCACACTTATTGGCTCAGGTCAAAGCATGACCACACAAAAGTTTTAATATAGGTGATCATAGTCCAGCAGGAAGGAATCTTCTTGGTCACTGATTCATTTACTACTATAGACACAACTAAATGCTGGGTCTACCTTATTTCTATGATTGAAACAGAGTGGAATTCCAGAGCATAGAATCATAGAATCATTAAGGTTGGAAAAGACCTCTAGGATCATCAAGTCCAACTGTCAACCCAACACCCCCAGGCCTCCTAAGCCATGCCCTGAAGTGCCACGTCTACACGTTTTTTGAACCCCTCCAGGGATGGTGACTCCACCACCTCTCTGGGCAGCCTGTTCCAGTGCCTGACCACTCTGTCAGTAAAGATGTTTTTCCTAATATCTTTCTTCTATGATTTCTTGTACCCCAAGGTGCATTTACCTGTGTTTAGATGTCTTGTCCAGACACAAATTAATTGTATCTGAACACAGACAAAATGTAATGGGAGCAATTTAACCTCATGTGAACAAAGGCTATATTCCAAACTCATCTACACTTTATTGCCATCTACTGAATTTTGCTCAGATCCCACTGCATTTCTGTGAGCTTTGTACAGATTTCACACTAACAGAAACATCCTAATGAGCAGGACAGGAAAAATCACATCCACAATGAACTTCCTAGAACAATAATATGTATCCATAGTTTTTGAATATCTAACATAATTCATAGGATGATACACGTCAAAGAACCACGAGCTTCTGCCAATCCCTTTCTGTAGGGATGTAACTTAGTTTTAACATTTTGCTGGCATCTAGCCTGTTTTCAAGGTAGTGTATTCTTCTAGGGAAGTTATTTTCCCTCCACTGTTTATTCAAACTTGCAATGTACTATGAAAGCACTATGGTAACTACTGCAACTGAATTATTGCCATGTAACAGCTGAGTGTTGGAAATATATCCCTAAACTAGCAGTCAGAGTGACAGATGAATGGTGTTTCTCTTAATCCTAGGGGAACAAAAGTGAAACAGAGCATTCACAGCGTGATGTTCTATGCATTCCTCTGCATGTCAGTTCAGATTTCTGACGGGAAGACTTCTTCCTGGTGGGGAAGGTATTGGAACTAGAAAAAATGATACAAAATGGATATTTACAGAATGAGAGAGACGTCAGCTTTGCAGTGACATTGACTGAAGTTTTAAAATAGCTAAACTTGATTTTAATAACAAGACATGGAGAACTTGATAGCGGTCCTTATACAAAAATTTAGCAGAACTGGAGTTACCATTCACAAAAATACAGCCAAACCTGCAGCTAGTTTTACTACAGACCGGCCACCTGAGAGGCTCAGAGTAGGAACACAAGAACACAAACACCCAAAACTGTGTCTCTACCCAAACTGCAAAATAAGGAAAAATGCAAAGATTTTAAATGAGCATGCACCTTCTTCCCACACCAATTCAGCCATATCCCACAGGAATCCTAACTCTCTCCTCTAAAAGATTTTTAAAAGACAGAGGAAAGCAAAACTGCAATCAACTTGCAAGGCTTTATTTCTTGTGAATTCTGTCATACCACAGGCAAGAGAAGGGAAATTGAATTCCCGAGCACCACCAGCTCTGGTTATTCCAGAGCCTAACCTGTACAATAAAAAAGGGGTGTTAGGTAGATCACCGTTACATGTGTTATTCTCAAGAGACTGCCACCTGTTATGAAGACAACTGCTGTGATCCAGATAACTTCTCTTCACGTGCACAGTTCACCTACATCTATGAATGAGAATAGTTTATTCCATCTATAACTGTTCTTACTCTGAGGAGCAGCGTTTCACTGGTGTTTTACTGCTGTCTTAGGAGGTCAAAATACTAACTGTTATGAAGTGAGACAGAGGTGCTACTCCAGGTTTTATTTTGTTTTGTTGTTGCCAATACAGTTGGCTGGTTTGCTGCTATTTATTGCTGTTATTGACATTCTTATAATAAGTCATCCAATCACAATGTATCAATAACATAGTCTTGTATAATGACTAGTAAGTAATGCGAATTTTGTTCTTAAGTTCCTGCCCTGTATTTTAAGAGTATTCCACTTTCATTTCCACATTGCTATTATTATTGCTTCAGAGATAGTCCCTTTGCTTCAAATTAAAACCACAGGATACATCAATAAGATCTACATACAACCCTAGAAGAATGTCCTTTCTTTTTAATATGACAGCCTCAGCGGGTGTTTTTTAGTCATAAGTGTAGAATCGTTTGTTCTCCTTTAGTAATGTTTGAAAGTGGCTTGGAGCTTTGCTCACTCCTCCATGGTACAAATACGGAATAGACCTCAGAGAACAGTAAGCGATCTCATGAAGTCTTAGCTCTAATTTTATAAAATGTTTTAAAAGAAATGAGAATAAACAATATTTGCTTTTTGTATCATAACTGAAACCATACTGCTAAACAATCATATCCTGTTTAGCCCATAATGACATCAGAAATATATGTTTATCATCTGCTCTGGACAACTTAGCATGATTTTGGCCCAAGGCAAAGTGGAGCTGAAATTATTTACAGTTGTCCAAACCAAGATAACCACACATTTCTGAGGTAATTGATACCTAAAAGGAACACTGCCTTTAGATCACAGTTCATGATTTAAGTATACTAATTCCTTAAAGAACACTGTTAGAATTTTTAAAGTGTCTATTGGATTTCCTCCAAAACTTAACATGGATTAAACAATCTACTGCACAAAGAAAATGTGATACATGAGATGAGTCCATCCACTAACAACTCTTCCTTTAAGAACGGATCACATTTCCTACTATCTTTGATTCCTTTCTACCCACCTCAAAGTGACAACAAAATCCCAAACAAAACAAAGCCAAAAATATGTTAAACATTTTGAATAGAATGACTCAAGCAATCTTTCATGTTTTCTCATTAGTTTTAAAAACTAATAAGAAAGAAAACACATACTACTGACTT
Organism: Morus bassanus; assembly: GCA_031468815.1. Classification (NCBI taxonomy): domain Eukaryota; kingdom Metazoa; phylum Chordata; class Aves; order Suliformes; family Sulidae; genus Morus; species Morus bassanus. Next base: position 111,644,316 of record CM062569.1, on the reverse strand, counting down.
CATACCTGTATATAATTCGTGGATCTGTTCTAAAATAAGTATATCTTGATTTTCCTTTTTTTTTTTTTTCAATATGGAAACAGATCAAGAGCTCAAAAAATGTAATAAAGTAGAGCAATAGAGAGAAGAATGACTTTATATATATATACACTCTACAGTTCATTAATTATAGTCTAGTGAGAAAAACCAAAACGTAGTTAGATGAAAGATAAATATTTGATTACAGGGACACATTCCTTAACAGACAAACTTAAAGTCAGATTTGTCCTTGTCTAGGACAGGGAACTTCATACTTCTAGCACCTTGTGCAGGTTTTTAGACAAGAAAAATATTATACTGGAATGACAGAAGAGAATGTAAAGTCAAGCACATAGCCCATTCAGTCAGAACAGTGCTGTTACGCATTTCTGTGCATACAAGCTCAAAGGATTTGTCTGCCTTTATGCAAAACATAACATTTTGCATAAATAAATAAGAAAACAAAGAAAAGAAAAGAAACCATCAGTTTCCAAAACACAAACAGTGGTTAGGAACAACTGTTGTACAACACTGATTCTCAGCTGGGGAGAAATGGAACTTGTTACTAGTCAAATTCTTAGAGAGAAGGGATTCTTGACTAGATTTTAAGCAATTGTAATGGAAGGGGGAAATAGGACTGGGAAAGTCCCAGTTCTGAAAACGGGCTCCATTAAGAATTAAAAATGAGACTTACAAGTAGGACAGGATAAAAATCAGGTTATTTCTTAGAATTTTCAATGAAATCCTGAAAGTGAAATGAGGCCCTAATACTCAAATATTAAATACACAAATATTACTGAATGCATCAGCCACCTCAGCGTAGAAAGAAAATCAAAGTAACCAGCTTCTACCACTGAATGGGTATAAAAAGCTCTCTAAAAACAGTAGGTTTCCAACAGCTACATATACTATACTATACTACTGACTAAAAAGGATGGAAATTAGCCCAAACACTGGTGTGGAATTGTGAGCATGCTCCTGGCACAGTTTCGCCCTTGACATCCAGTTGCCCACACAAGACATGAGGAGGAATTGGGCACAAACAGGGGCCATGGACTGTTCTCCATATTCGCTATGGACATGGCTGCTGAAAAGACAGGGTAGCCCTGTCCACCTATAGAAAATTTAGCCATAGGGACCCAAGCTGGGCCATGTCACCGGCCTTCAGGGCCAGAGAACTGGCCCTGGCCTAGTTTATTAATTAGTACAGATAAAGCCTTTTGCTCTTATAAATACTTCAGAGTAAATGACATTCAAGAAGATGCTCTACTGACAGAGAGGATAAAGGGTTGATAAGATCTATCAGGTGTACTTGCTATGATGTAGTATCTTGTGCCAGCATAGGTAAACCTCAGTGTAAACAACTAAAACTGGTATCAAAACCAACTGGCATCAAAACTGTTCCACAGACTTCCATGCCAACACTGCTATACTGCTGCTTGATCCCACCTAGCTTTTTGAGAGTGATATGGTACTGCATTCTGTAATGTAGACATAATTCTTCATAAGTACCTAGATCAGAAAACAGAACTTGAAAGCAGGAGAGAAGAGCATATACTGAAGCAGGTTTGCACACAATATTTTAATTTTATCTGTAAGCTGTTATATTATACAAGTCCTCAAATGCTATTGATCAATTTTCCAACATGAAGAGTAATGAAAATGAAAAAAATGATTGTGAAAAATGCGTGTGAAATGTTTATAAATAGCATCTGCTTCCTACAGGAAGGAAATACAAATACATGGCAGACAGAAAGATCCATAACTACCCTTTCATAATATTCCTTCCCAGCATGCTTGCTTAGGTATCAGGAAACATTTGAGGGAATAAGGAAAATATGGAAATAGGATTCCTTTAGACCATCTGGGCAAAAGGAAAAAAAAAACATGTAACAATTATATAATATGCAGCATGAAAAAGGCATCAGACAAGCATGATGTATGAAATATTTCACAGTTTTCTCTCTTGGACTGGGTATCAGTAAAAGAAAAGAATTACCTCCATTCGCTCTTGCTTGACATCATCAATCTCATCATCTTCAAACATGGCTAAGAGCTCTCCAGTCTGGTCAATGGAGTTGAGAAAGTCTTGAGCAAGCTTCTGCCGTTTGTTGGTGTTATTACTGTTGAATTTGTCTTCACAAAGGTAAGCAAAGAACAACAAAGTTAAGTTGTCTGGCTTCTCCAAACATCAACCAATGTCCCTAGGAGGGACATGATTTAGAATCAGATGCACTGTGCAGAAAAGGCCTGTTCTACTGTCCTCCTCATACAAGTTGTGCTACCTGACCAAAGTGACATCACTGCTGCGCTGCAGTAGCACTGCAGTAAACAATCACCTTTAGCGTTTTCTAGATAAACTATTGTTTTTTCATAATCTAGAGAAAGCTAGTCTACTGCTTTTATATCGTTATTTCTCACTGAAGGATCCACAGCGGACAGACCTGTAGAAGAAACCACCCTTCTTTGGCTGTACAAAAACCTCACTTGTACAACACAATATATAGAGGAAATGCTCTTTCCTGAAAGCATGTAGAACATCCTCATTACCTACAGCTTAAAGCAGACCATAACACAAACACTACGATGCAGCTCCACAGGTGAGGGACCGTTGCTCTGTAGTAAAACCTAGAGAACCCTGGCACGGTGGTCTCTGTTGTTCTAAACAGAGAATAGCAGCTATAAAGACATTAGCTTCACAAAACAAAATTAATGGCTTCAATTACCAAAGCCTGCCAGAAAATGCAGTCTTAAATTCCCAGATGAACTGTGTTTAGGAAGCATTTCATGAGCATCTAAATGGCTTACGAAAATTGTTTATTTGTTTTAAATAGCGATGCAGACTTAAGTATGAAAAAACAAAGCTGTCAGGTAGGAAGCTATACTGCCAGATTGTTTGCACGAAACAATATACTTTCACGTGTGGTAAAAATAAAATGCCACAGGCAAATTAAATCTCAAATGAGTTGACAAAAACTTATCCACAGATTGACTAAGTCAAAGCAAGAAGTACAATGTTTACCTAACATCAATGGGGATGCTCAGAGGAACCAAACACAAGGAATTCATTGTAAGGGGGGGGGGGGGGGGGGAAGGCTTTGAGAAAGGAAATAAGTTAAATACAAAAAGTTGTGTATGGACATTGCTAGATGTTATAAAAGTATGGCAAGCTTTAGATTTGCTATGATAAGTTTTAACTTAACTTTTCACAAAGGAAATTCTATTAATATATATCAACAAAACATTACACCAGCAAATTATATGGCATAAATTAATACATTTTTAATTCAAAGAGCTTTTCCTTTAAATGAAATGCTTATAAAACCTGTGACTTGCTCATGGAATGGGGAAAGAAAAGTGTTTCCCATTCTTTAAATTACAGATTCAAAGTACAATATGTTAAACCACGCTGAAAACAAGCCCAGGTCATATATTAGTATTCAATGACTTCAGATTGTGGGATTTTTTTGTAAAACATGTCAAAACCCTTTGATAATATTTCAACAAATGTCCATTCAATTGTATGTGGTAGCTGCCACATTTATATTACACATGCTGAAATCAATTAGCCCTTTAATCAAGACCACTTTCTTACTTCAGCAGAGTTCTGACATTAAGAAGCTGTACTTATTTGGATGGTAGATGCAAATACTTACTTTTGAAGTATTTCAAACAGAAAAGCAGAGACTTTAAACCAAATTACTCTGAAGACAATATTTTTGTGTCTTTAACAATTAAGCGAGACATCAATACTTTCCATTGAGCTGTTCAGCGCATTTATGAAATAACAAGCCTCCCCCAAATTAAGTAGTTTTTTTCTACCTTCAAGGAGGTCATCTTCTTCTATTCCTTTGACAATTTTAGATTTGTAGTCTCGAAAAAACATGTACTTAAGTAGCCTTCTAAGCTTCTTCTAAGAGAAAAAAAAAACATTTATATTAATTAGTATTATATAGTTATTTTTTATTTAGACTAACTTTGTAACACACAATCATACAAATGTGTAATACATTACTTAGTAAATATAATTTTTAAATGTTCATAAATTTTGATTCTGCAGAAAATCCATACATAGAAAGTACATCAAGGTCAGTAGCAATTCCACATTAAATATTATTTATTTGAGCTCCTTGGTACCTTGCTTGCCAACTGCGAGACAGAATCAGGTTTGACTTTCAGAAAGCAGAAATTCAGAAATCAGGCTTCTTTAGGGCACTCCAAAATCTTTGCTTAGTTTGGAAATTCAAACGTACAAATGCATATTTTCATTAACTTTGACATCCATATTGACCACTGTTTTCAATATAGCCTTACGGATCACATCAGGTAAAGAAACTGCATTTGGTTTTCACATTTTAGTGTTTTTTAATTTTGATATGGTTTGGGTCATTAGGTTTCACCTATCAAACGAGGAAAGAAAAATAAAGGGAAGAGAAAAGGGGGCCAGAAAGGGGGAACTAAGGAAGAAAAGGAGATAAAGGAAGAATAATGATGTTGGTAAAAATATTTTATAATATTTTTTTCATAATATTAAAAATTGAAGAAAGAAAATTAATTTAATCTTCATAAGGAAAATTGGGGTTTTTTAAATTATTGACCTGCTCTACTTATTATCCAGAGAAAGCAAGACCATCCCTAACTTGGGAGATTTTAGTGAGATAAAGTACAGGAAAAATATTAGAAGGGAAAAATCAGGATTTACTGACAGCCTAGATGACAAAAATGTAATGGTTGCACTTTCAAATGTCACATCTACACCCTGCATAACTAGGAGGAAATTAGAATGATTGATTTTTAATAAAAGAGATATAAAGGATAAGGATCAATATTTATACCTTTGTTAAGAAATTGTTTTGAGCTCTAAGGTACAGTACCCACCCTAAAGCTAGTGAAAAAAACTACTCATAATTGAAGTTACTGGAAAAAACAAGAATTAATTAAGACACTATGCAATTACTGTACTGTGCGCAATACAATACAATTGCAGAGCAGCTATACTTTTAAATAAAGCTATTCCTGATGATGGACTCCTTTCACATAGGTTAAGCAAACACTTTAAAACACGATAAGCAGCTTACTATGTAAAGTAAGAAAATTCTGTTTTATTACCGTACCTTATCTTTGCGCATTAAAAACAGGAGATCCTCAGCAGAGATGACTCGAGCTCCTCTCAGCTGAGAAACTTCAGCTGCTTGCTGCAACTAAAATAAATTAATAAATTAGGATGGCTATTTCTGTGTTAAAAAATTTATTCACTGGGGTTTGTTTAAAATAAATTCAGATAATATTTTGTATGGTAGTGCATAGCAAAATACAAGCTATGCACTAAAACACAAGCTGGGACTCTCAAAGGTGTCACTCACTCGGCTCTTGTTAGCCAAGAAGTGAATAACAATTTTATGAAAAGACTGAAAGACTTTTGATAAATCTCAAGCAAAAGCTTTTTTGTTTATACTTAAAATGATTGCTTTTAAAAAGCGCTACATCCCTTTTTTTTCTTTCCTTGCACCACACTAGCCCAGAAAATGAACACATAATTCTCTCAGGCAATGTAAAAATGCCAAATTCTTGCCATAGCACTTTATCTGCCACTGTGGAAGGATGGCTGAGCCCTCTCAAAATTTTTTAGAATAACAAATATTATTTTTAAACAGCTTACCTAAGTATTTTTCGAAAGAAACTCTACCCATAGTTGACTTATCATTAGTGCAAACCAGACCCACATGAAGACTTTTTTAGGCATACTCTTATTTCATTGGAGAGAAAGAAAATTAACTGGTTGGAAACACCGACTCTGTTAACAAAGTAATCGGAAAAAACTTCTGGAGCAGACCAGGCCATTCAGATATGAAACAGATAAAGATGGGATTGAGCAATGAATGCCACAAAAATTGATAAGAGGTGGCCAAAGGAGTGTGAAGCAAAGAACTGTCCTCACCTCCATTGTGACAGTGCCGCCAAAGGCCCCAAACTCCTCAAATTGTGCTGTAAAGAGCAAAAATCTCTTTGTAAGGGATCCACCTTCAGTAGGCATAGAAAATTGGGCTAGTTTATACACAACTAGATCATATCAAGATTGGAAACCAAACTTGCACAAGCTGATGCTTATTAAACTACTGGGCTAGGGAGGTCCAACCCAAACGCACAAGAGAAGTCCACAGGATTTGCTCCTTTCACCTCACTAGCCTTTGGTTCTGGCATAAGATGATGCTGTAGAGTAGGTGGGATAGAAAGGATGCTTCACAGCATGGAATACACCTTATCCTCTAAATTCAAAAATATTGTCCAAAAGGAAAGATTTAATCATAATTTCTTTGTTGTTAACCACCTGATGGACAGACTAACAGTGAGCACAGTATAAAAGTTATCAAAAGGAGAGACACCTTAAAAATTCTTGATATTAAAACTCATACACACCTGTAACATGATCGATAAACAGAAATTTAATTTATTTTCAAATATCTCTACATTCTTCTTTCAGAAATGCATTAATGCACCTGAAAATAATTTAAAGAAATCCTATCCTTCATACTCACACTAGCAATGGTTTCACTCAGTATCACTGGCTGAATAAGTATATTATTAATCTGAGCTCCCATGCTGCTATGACTTGAAATAGGCCTATTCAGAAGTTAAAAAGATCAACAAAAACAGTAGCTGTTTCTAATATCCAAAGGAGGAGAGGGGGGGAAAAAAAAGATTTTCATTTTGGCAAGTGTTCAGTGGGCAAAAGATTCAGTCCATAAATCATAATACTGGACTGCATTAATTTTTTTCCACACTAATCACATGCATACAAAATGTTAACTGTATCTCGTATGCACAACACAAAACATACTGCGTGAAGAGTTTCAGATTTTCCCTTGAAACCCTCTCTTGGCCCTTGCAGTCACAGAGACCAGAGAGATTTCAGGAATTCAGAAGTCACAGTAATATAATCTCACTTGAAAAATGTAAGAATGTGAAAAATGATAGTTCTATTTTTTGGCATAAGCAAAACTGTTTCTTATTCTGATTAGTTTGAGGGCACGCAAGCTACTTATATTTCTAACATAAAATACAAAGAGCTGGATAAAAATAAATTTACCGAGATCGAGCCAATATTCATCTCTGGTGTAAATCTATTGCAGTTAATGGATTTATGCCAAGGCTGACTTTGGCCCCACCAAGCTTAAAAGTGTTACAAAACCTGACCTTAGCATGGTGATAACACAACACAGCTTTTCCAAATATCATCTCAAACAATGGCAGAAATATCCGACGTGAAAGTATGCTCTAATTCCCTAACACATATAGGACCGTAACTATAACCTTTACAGTCCCTTCCAACCCAAACCTTTCTATGATTCTATAAGACATTATAATTTTCTTACCATAAAATTCAGATATGTTAATTTCTGAGTGCAGCTGAAATAACTTATTTTGCCAAATGACAAACACGTGACAACGTCATTTAAGGCAAAGATTGTGTGCAAGCTGCTTACAGGAACCTCCCAATGAAGTAAGAGAGAGTGAGGAGAGGGGGCCAAATTCACGTCCCATTTGCATCTAAGTAAATCCTGAATAACACTGTTTACTTTAATGGAGCTATTCTGGGCTAAACACAAGATCAAAATCTGGAATAATATTCTCAGTTTCTACCAAAACAATGAAAACTTTATTCTCGTATTGCCTCAACTTTTGCATCTATTTTATTTTAAGGAATGAACACACAGCATTTAATTTCTTTGGCTTAAAGAAAGCAAAATACAAAAATAATTACTTCCTGTACAGTTATAAAATATGGATTATTTATCCAAACAGACCATAATGAGTTCTGCATTGGTACACATATTTACCTGGGAAACCAGGATATGCTCAGGTAAATATGTATCCAAGCAATTAAAAAAAAATTATGTACCACACAGCCGAGGTTGGGGGGAAGATGTATTTATAGTTTTAACACACACATAATTGACTCATTCAAACCACAACATGAGTGCTTTGCTATAATTAGTATTATAACAAACTGTCTTATTTGACTGTCCCAGAGTTGCCATTAATATGCAATAAGCCCCGATTCCTTAATTTCCGGAGCTGAAGGCCTTGAGTCATTACCGTGGCCACGTTACATGATGAAGGGGGATTTCAGGAAGCCATACCAAAGAAACGATCCATCTCTGAGCACCCGAGCATTCATCATTTCAGAAAAGCAATTTTCAGCTATACAACCTTGAAGTCAGGAGGTCTGTCACCTCTTGCTGCAGTGGAAGCACGGTGGGGTTTTACTGTGTGAGCAGCAGGTCTACTGCCCATGACTCCAGGTGATAGGCATGATATAAATGCTGCAATAACTTTTCATATATGAGGTTACTATATGGCAACAGTGGAGATACGGCAAGAATTTCCCACCAACCCCCTTCTCTGAGCCTCAGTGACATTCTGTGCCAGTCACAGAATTTGGGGCAGGGGCAGTTCCAACATGCTCAGTGTCTTTTCCTAATTGTTTTAATGATTAAAAGTATTTAGTCCACATGACAAAACATTTTGTTTGCGGTTATCTTGAAGAACAGCAAATAATCCAATTTACTTAGCTTTTTAAAGAAAAACAGGCTAAATTTCCTAATACCAGCAAACAATATTTGAGCCCTTGGAGTCTGAATATATTTTTTATTACAGCCAAATTATGAACCCCTAAAAGTGAAGTTTAAATAACGGAAGTGTTGAAATGACTTTAACTATAGGAGCGCAAATAGCTCTGTTAATAATTAGGAGTTTATGAAAAATAAGTGTATTTTACAATTTTTCACATTACAAAGAAGGTAGTATATACAGTAACTATATTTTAAAGTCTAAGAAGAAATGGCTGGGGAATAATATTTTAAAATGTAATCACTGGTTTAATGACTTTATGAAGTTAACTTTCTTGGCAGGATGAACTGAAGTATGTTAACAGTCACCTTACGGCTATTTTCTTTTTGCAACTTCTGCAAATTATAGATTTGTTGAAAGGAGTATTCATTCTCCTATGACAGAAGAACAGTTACTTCAATGGTACTGTCTGCTTTTTTTTTTTCATAATTATTTTTTCTTCCACTGCCTCCAAAATCAACAATCACCGATACTTCTACAAAACCGTCTTGATGGACAAACAGACAAAAAGCTGGAAAACAAACATACTACGTTGTGACATAATCCTTCCAGTTAAACTGCAGGACGGAGTCAAAATGGTAATGTTTGCATGCCTTGAAACTGCTGGGAGCCAAGAATAATGCTTCAGGAGCTATGATTTTGTTTTCATTATAGAGGAAAATTAGATCATAGTTCACCTGGCTGAATTTTTTTCTTATTAAATATGCATTAAAATGTCCTATTTTTTAATCTTGTCTAGATGCAACTGTAAAAATACCAAAGAATATTCTGAATTTAGATATAGCGCTGTAAATGTATTCTAAACAGAGCATCCCCATACTTTTTTGATGACAATTAAATAGAAGAGGCAAATACAGGTTTTCACTTAAAACTTTCCATGTAATATCTCACATGATACTAATGCTGACACCAGAGCTTCTAATTCTAACACACATAGCAAAAATGCAGAATTTGTTTCCACAAGTCAGCATAGGGATGTGCTTTATGCAGTTAACACATCCTGGGAAGCTAATTACATTACGGAGTCCATTAGAGCACTCTCATAGGTAAATGATTTAGGATCACCACACAAGGGTTAAACAGCATGACTAAATCATCACAATCTGTCTAAAACATAAAACTTTCACCTGCAGATTAAAAGGCAATCAATTTTCTTCTTATTAGGTATCTGTTTTCAAATCTAAGTATTTTTTACTGAAGACCATTTAATGTAACACCAGGTGATTATGTGTGACCTTGAGAAGATAAAGCTCTGCGTCACATTTTGAGCCTTTAGAGAATCATAGAATCATTAGCTTGGAAAAGACCTTTGAAATCATTGAGTCCAACCATAAACCCAACACTGCCAAGTCCACCACTAAACCATGTCCCTAAGCACCATATCTACACGTCTTTTAAATACCTCCAGGGATGGGGAGTCAACCACTGCCCTGGGCAGCCTGTTCCAATGCTTGATAAACCTTTCGTTGAAGAAATGTTTCCTAATATTCAATCTAAACCTCCCCCAGTGCAACTTGAGGTCGTTTTCCCTCATCCTATTGCTAGTAACTTGGGAAAAGAGGCTGACACCCACCTCGCTACAGCCTCCTTTCAGGTAGTTGTAGAGAGCGGTAAGAGGAGCACTTTGTTCCTTGACATGCAGTGAATTTCAGTCCATACAGATCATGAGAACAAGAAAGCATCAGTTCATACCCCATAGCCCCTGGCATTTACTGAGAACTTGTTTTCCAGTACATATTTTGTTATATTTGTTTCTTAAAAAAAACCTTGCTCTTTAGTCTCTGAAGCAAGATCGACTGCTTCATCTTGCCTTTTAGCAGGTGCCAACGGCTTTTGGTTTCCACAGTTCAGCCAGCCCGAAGAGCTGCATCTGGATACAAAGAGTCTGCAGCCAGTTAGTAGTAGCTGGAGAGGAATTATCCCAAAAGCATCTCCAGCAATAAGCAGGTTACACAAGGACTCCTTCCCTTTGAAAACTCAAAGGGAACGTCCACAGGTCCAATACTCAACGATGGTTTTGACATCAGAGGTGACAAGCAGTTGATATAAATTCAAGGCCAGGTTTGATGGGTTAAGTGCTGCTCCATAGTAGAAGGGAGGGGAAAAATAGGTGAAAACTTTTTCTCATGTGTGGAATAATCCAATTTTCGCAATGGATTCTGCATGTTTGTTCAGCTCCTTGGATATGGTGTAGTAACTCCTGCAGTTCAGTAGGCAGCAGAGCAGAAGTCCCACCATGAACTGGGATTAAGGAAAGCTGAATCCTTGTGCTCCCTATTTTTGATTTCTAGCAGGCATAAACCATAGCTGAGCCACACATTTGTTGACACTCTGAACCACTCTTGTTTAAAATATAAACAGGTACAAATATTAGAAAAATAGTAACTTACTTTCAAAGCCTAGGCTCTGCTACTGAAAGTAAAGATTTGCATCTATTAGACACTGTATGATTTTCTTTAAATTATATTGGGTAGATTAAATAAGGAAAACATTTCCAAGTAAATGGCAAAATTAATACTGCTATTTTACAAAAGATGAGCTTTAAATCAAAGTCTTTTTTTAAAATCTCTTCTTTATAAATAATTTAAACTCAACTTCTTAGAGGTTGTTGTTGCATTTTCTGTCACACAGGAAAAGAATTAAATGCATTTTTGAACAATAACTCCATTTCAATTTAAGCTTCAGGCATGTCTTTTTCCTATTTTTCCTTCTTTCAATTCTAATTCCAAAATCAACATTTTGGGCCAACATTTTATACCTGTAATTCTTCTACTCTCCATGAGACAAAAGAAACCCTATTGCACACTTGACATTTATAGCAGGCAATACTGACCCAAGTGAAATTATACCAACAACGTTAAAACTATAAAGTCTCTAAGTGCAGGAAAGTATTCCAACTCATTGAATTCAGTTTTAATGTGGTCAAATTATTTGGTGGCTACATAAACTTTGTTAATTCAAGATTTGGTGTAGTGCTGGAAATGGCCACTCCTGATGCACTCTCCCACTGCTGGTGATGATAACAGCAGGCAAGAAAATGAATTTGGAAACTCCTACTCTAGTTATTATTACAGAGGAGAAAAAATGACCTCGAAAGATATCATTCAAGGAGAAATGATGGAGTACTGTTCTCTAGAATGAGCAAGAGACCATGAAAAAAGCTTTGTGAAGTGTGTACTTTGTAGATAGGAAAGATTCATTAGCCTACATGAAACTGAAAAATTCTCACGGCCAAAAGCACTCCAACCTCTGCAAACACATCTCTGTATTTCTGAAGAAGATGAGGGTAGAGGCCTTCTATCAATTGTCCATGTTTTAGGATTGTCTGGATATTCTAGATGTTAAGGTAAATGGTGCCATCGCACTTTAAATCACTGGCAGCAAATTCTTCCTGTATCTAAACTAAATAAACGCTGCTGTTTTGGAGGAAATTATAATAAAACTAATTGCATTTGGATTCAAACTTTCACAACAAGCTGTATCATTTTTACAGCAGTATTGCTATAGCTATTCCAAGTTGAGAATCTCAACTATAACTATTACTTCCATCTAAGCCACATCTTTGAATGCCTTTTTGGTACTAAACATTACTTTGAAAAAATAAGAATGTGCAATTTTTTCAGCAAAAAATGCATTCACCTTTCCTTTAATAAAACAAACAAAAAAAGCAATTATAAATTGCCCTTCTTAAGAAGTGAAGATAATATTATTTTCAAATATTTAGTCTATTAACTCAGATTTATTTCCTCTCCATCAATTATTTCTATTTCTTTTCTTTCTCCAATATTACTATGGCATGCAAACCGGCAGAGGTTTACATTATACCACAGCTTCCTGTCCTTTGGTTTCAAATCCCAGAAGAAACCACCATTCAGGATTATTGTTACGCAGTTTCCAATGCTGCAAGCAGAAAAAAACCCTGTTCCCTGTTGATTGAGAGACCATCTAATATAAACAGGTTTCTTTCTCCCATTGCTGTAGCGAGAAACATTTGTTTAAATCATGCATCCTTACATTGCTCACACAAGAAAATAATCATTGCCTTGTATTAGTTTCACCAGGACACTAAATAAATACTCTTCCTTTCCATATGACAGCAAATTGGAATCAGGCTTCACTGTTTGTCACAGGGAAAATAAGACATATATTTACCTATTCCAAGCACAGAGATAAAGTGCTTTTAAAGCAAGCCTCAGGCTAATGAAAGAACTGCAAAGCAAGTATTACTATGAAGAGCAGGCAACTAGCAGCACACTGAATATAGAGAAGACAGGACCTTGATCCTCTGGCTGAACTGATACTGAAGTTATAAAAAAATTTTCTTCAAACACCTCAAAATGAAGGACAAAAACATACTGTAAAAAATTAAATCCCGCAAAGGACATAAGCAAGACTTTGCTTTGAAAATTTAGACTAGGAGACAAAAGGAGAAAAGAAAGGATTCAGGTTCAATCAAAAATAAAAAATGGCAACATTTTCCATTAGAAAGTTCTACAATTATTCACAGCCCTGAAGAGATATGCTATTATGTTCATACTTGGAAATACTATACTGGTGGTGAAAGACTGTAAGTTAAAAGATTTTACCTGAAATTATTCACATTGGTCTTTCTTCTTATTTTTTATTCTCATCTGCTCAAATGCACATGTCGACCAAGTGGGAGCTTCTCAGTTTGCATGGTAACTACAACTAAATGCTGCAGGATCACTCAGATTAAACAGTGAGACAAATAATACATGTAAATGACTACTGGTTTAAATGGTTTTGGCTGGCAGACAGGCCAAATGGGCGTCTGGGCTTAACGTAAATTATACCGCCTGCAGAATTTTGACAGACAGGTAAGTCTCATCTTGCAAGATGTACCCAAATTATCATCAGAAAAAACAAAAAGACAAAAAACCAAAACCAAAACCAAAAACCTAATAATAGAAAAAAAAGAAGTGAAAAACATTTAGTCTTAATGCTTGTTCAACCACAACATATGCGTTGAGTGCACTTTATGACACTAGAGAAAGTCTCAGTCTGTCCTGTAGTCTTTAATCTTAGGGAAAATAATTTGTTAATGGGGACAAGGTATGATCAGAATGTGTAATAAAACAGGAAGTTCTACGAAAAGTTTCTCTCCTATCAAGAAACCTCTCTCCAGTTCATTTCAAAATGGCTTCAAAGTCCTAAATCTATAGCACCTTTCTTCCAAGAACCTTCTAATGCAAGATAAAGATAAAAATAGAGGCAAATTTAAGATAACAGTTGCAGTCCAAGGTAGACTCATTTTCATGTAAAAATAAGAGGAAAGGAAGTCATATGTCATGCTGTATTTTCTTCTTCACTTATATGAACTACAATTCTCAGAACTTCAAGAAATACAAGGTAAATTGTACAGATGATAGCATGAAGATGACAGATTTTTCTCTTGGGAAGATGAAAGAAAGAAAAAAGGAGGGAGCTCTTCGTCAGAGAAAGAAAAGAAAGCAACACGAAGAAGCATAAATGTGAAATGTGAACAACAGATATTTGTGTCTGAAAAACAGCACTGATTTCCTAACTCTTATTTAATGTTCATTCTTTAATTAACATTCATTTCCCAAGGACATAAGTTTGAAAAGGCTGTTTCACATTACTTTAGCACGAAGAGAAAGAATCACTTTTAAGACATGAAAAGGCTGGGGAAAAAAATAAACATGCCTTCTGAACATAATTTCCTCTTTATTGCTACTGCAAAGTTATGAAATGAAATCTATTATTTAATTACATTGGATCAAGCAACAGGAAGAGAAGGGAGTGTTTGAGTCACAACATCCCTGTAAGGATAAATTATTACACTTCCTCTTGCTAAAAGACAGTTTTAACGGACCGAAATTGTGCAAATGGTTAAAATCAAACTATTGGGAAGTAGGAAGATCTTCTTGCTAACATAAAAAGCCCACAAAATGTACTCTGAAATTCTTAACAGAAATATTGGTAGCAATAGGGGGAAAAAGTAGCAACATTTCTGCCAGAACATCAATAGTTTTAAAATTATTACATTTATCCAGATTCTCTCCAGAATCTGAGATAGTTTAAAAAACTATACAACAGCTTCTGGGCCTGCTTTGTTTTATGCTTTGCATTGGAGATGTTTAGATAATCTATTATGAAAACTTCAAAATTTATCTGCTATTACTACAAAACTTTTATTAGCCATAAGGGATTTTCCTTAGCTGTGCTTCAGTAATGTTTACTAGATCCTTCAAATTGAATGCAACTGTTGGAAAAGTTAAAGCATGTTATTTCTTAAGTATGTTCTTGGCATAAAAAAATGGGAGGGCTTTAAACTATAATGAAAAGATAGGCTGAATTCTAAGATGTTGGAGTAGATAACTTGGCAACTTGTAAAGAGTCCACAACTGGGATATGAATGTGGAAATGCCGTGATCTTTTATATAATTTAAATTCACATTGACTTGTGTGGACATGCTCCGAAAAAAACCTTCATGGAAATACTATCTTTTCTGAAAACTAGAATACACTAAAATATGAGGGCATTTCACAGATAATTCGAACAACAATGGAAAACATTTCTGAAGTCGTTCAGGAAAGCTACTCCTAAGCCTAAGGGCAGTATGGGAGAAAACACTTCTTTGAAAAAGCTATCCTGGAGGGAACAGAGACTGATTTCCCAGGCCCATCAGAGACTGGACTGACCTCTCAAGACTGGAGGATGGATGACATGAAGGGGTTGAGTATAAGCCATGAAGTTTTTTTGAGAAAAGATGCAGAGAGGTTGTGACAGGGATAAAGGAAACAAGATAGAAAAAGTTGGTTGCAGAAATTCTCTAGATCAAAGATTTTCATGGTGCCCTACTATTAATTTGGTCCACAGTCTACTTCTAAACTTCTAACACTGTCTATGAAAGTGGTCATAAAATAAAACCTTTCAGCCATGTGGTGTCTCACAGAACTCCATGATTCTCGCATTTTTTAAAGAGGTCTGATCTTCAGTAGAAAATGTTAGGAGGCTACTTCTCCCTAATGTATCTAGAGAATCCAGACTTCACCTGCTGAATGTAGGAAACCAAGAAAATATACCATGAAACTCGTCATACATGGGGTATTTCTTATTCTTCTTTTGAAACTCAAGTTATTGGCTACCGTCAGACTTCAGCTGGCTATAGGGACATTTGGTTGGATTCAGTGAATTTTTTAATATTTTGCCTACCAACGCTTCACCATTAAAACTTGCACATTCTCAAAATGGTTATGAACCAGAAAGGCAGACAGTCAGTCCAGAGTCAATCCAAAAAACTATCAATTGACTGAGCAAGAAGCCTGATAAAATAGAGGAAACGAGATTCATGTCAAGGAACGGAGGCACTTGGTCTTTTGCAAAAATCTCTGGAAATGGGCAGCAGGTCCAACCCGTGGACCTACATACATCCATGAGGAGAAGACAGATAACTTCCCCTGCCCCAAGGAGATCTCTGCTTTGGGAATCCAACTGTACAGTCTTATAATTAAATGCAGCTCCACTGAAACTGCTCACGAGTTAAGTTACTAAGGTTGAGCACAAGGCCAGGATAACCATTACTAGTATCAGAGGAGTCAGAAGAAGATAATGTCAATGATGCCAGTGGGGAGGAGGAAAACTAGTGTTTCCAGCATTTATCTTTATCCTTTGGGAACCACGAAGGAAAGTGTCAGCACTACAGGTCTGAGTTCAAGAGACACAGAAACATCACCAAAATCTTCAAGAGGAGAGGAGAGGCTCAGGGCAAAAAAACAAGGATAGAAAGAAAAATCTTGATTTTCTCCAGGAAAACCATGCTGTAGATTGGCACCTGAGCACCGTGATTCTGACCATGATAAAGGCTGAGTCTTAGCACAATCACCAGGATTCAGATCGTTCAGCTCCTAAAAGATTGTAGCGCAGATTTCTTCAAGAAGAGACCTTCAAGAAGAGATTTCTGCACAAGCATGCAGTTTAAAGGGTGTGCACAAGGGGACATATTTCTCTAGTTATTAGAGGTATTCTCTGTAGTGTTTACAGAAATAGGGGAAAGACTATAAGGCTAAAGTGCAATTGCTAAAGTGCAATTGATGAATTTCTAACAAAAAAACCCACCCCAAAACCACATGGAAAACAAATGGAAAAGTACCTTCATTCCTCAAAAACAACGGAACACTTGTATTTATAAGAAAGCGAACTCAAGTATCAGTCACAAACTGATAACTATGTTTACCAAAAAAGAGTGAAAACAAGTGTGAGTAAAATCAATACAGGTATCACAAAGATAGAAAGAAATCTCTGTTCTTAGAATGACAGAGTGGATGATGCTTTTCTAAAAGACATGAGGAGGGAGTGATCCAAAGTGAAATGCAGAGTGGATGAAGAAAAGTTCAAGACTGGGTAAGATTTAAGATGGAACACTGTTTATTGAGGGGATTTAACAGGTCAAGAAAGTAGGGGATAAGATTACCAACAACAATAAATAAAATATTCTCCTTTAATACAGATCACTCCCTTTTTGGGTTGTTTCTAAGGTTGATTTCTTTACTGTGGAAAAGGTAGACTTTACATTTTCATTCATATGACAGTGACATCTGTTCTACATCCACTTTACAAATAGGCAAAATGAGGCATGGAGCAACTCACTGCACATGGGCAAAGGCAGGACCAGGAGAAAAATATCCTGTTTGTCTCTCTCACCAACCAATTCCTCACTCCTTCACTGCTAATGATTATTCTCTAACGCCATAGGAAACGTCTGCAAAACAATGCAGAAATAATAATAAAAAAACCCCAAAACAAAACAACCCAACCTCTTCTGAGCTTTAACTTAAGAGTTTTTTGTATCTAAACTTGTATGCACTCCTAAGCAAAAACTATAAACATTTCTCAGCACCTAAAGCTGTGAAATGCAGAGGTGATTCAGCAGACACACAAACCATAAAAACTGTGCCCGATATATTTATCTTCTAATTTAGAGTAAGTGGGCCAGCCTTATATCATATATAATCATAATTCTCAGTGACATTTAAACAAAAAACCATGTAAAAATTTAAACTAAAAACCTGCAAACCTCCATAAAGCTTTACAAATAGTACCAGTCATTTTAATATAAAGCTAAGAGACAGTATCATAAACAATGTCACCCCAG